>OX645061.1:88404837-89654837 GCA_951905685.1 Eumerus sabulonum
AAGGCTCAGACAGATCTACCCTTACAGTAGGCATGCTGTGCCTTAGAAATTAGGGACGGATCCGAGTTGTGGCTTATGTGTAAGTCTATCAGCCCTTCCAAAATATTTTGTAAAAAGGATGATAGACAGATAGGCCTTATATCCTTGGGAGAAGTGTGAGAGTTTTTGCCGGCTTTAGGGATTAAAAGTACCTTTGCGCACTTCCACTTTTCTGGAATGTGAGTCCAAGCTAGGCATCCTTTAAAGATAATCTCTAGCCATGGTATAGTCCATTCCATAGTTTGTGTGAGTTCGATAGGGTACATTTCATCCGCGGCTGGCGATTTGTAGGGCTTGAAACTTTCTAACGCCCATGTAATTTTCTCTCTGGAGATAATATGATCGTACCTTCCCTCTATCGCCGAGGAGAGGTGAGTTCCTCGCAAATACACTGAGTCTTGCGATTCATAGCAGCCTGGGAAGTGCGTATTAAGGAGGAGATTTTAAGTTTCTTCCTCCGTCGTTTGAAAAAAAGGAATAGCATCAACTGCAGCAATATTTCCTTGGGCACAATTACAATATCTCCTTTGTCATTGCTAGTCATGGATTATTGTAAATATAAACTATAAATTGACTATAAAACCTTGACATAAGTTCAGAGCGCAAAAAGGAAAACTATTCAAATCTATTTTACTGACTGTTTATGATTTAAAAATAAAAAAGGAACTCGCTTTCAAGGACAATTCAAAAAGTTAGTAAATCCTCTTTATTTCCATCTGTATGTTAAGAGGGAAAGGAGTGCATGTTTCCAAGTTTGAGAAAATAAAAAAAAAAAAACGCATAAACAAAAGCTATCGTACGTTTTTTGGCGTGCAACGTGCGGTGAACCGAAATTCTCGTCAAAGATAGCAAGCGAGCGAGTTTGTCTAAAACTTGTTTGCCATGAAACACAAACAAAAAAAAAAAATGCAATTTTCAGCTTCGTCGAAATATACCTCAAGTACCCAAGTCGGTCGTTTCATGTGGCTGTCGTGAAAGCTTTCTGCTTTTCCGCTTGCACAATTTCAAATTTTAGTCCTCAGCAGAGACTCGGCTCTTAAAGGTACACAAGGTACACTCATACAGTTTATATTTCTGCTTGACAATATTCTGTGAAAACGTAAACTTAAAGCGTCCTGAACTTTTCACCATTTCGTTGTTTTTATTTTATTTATAGATGCATTTGCGAGTGTACCTATATACATACATGAGTAAGTATCTATGTATTTCCTTTTTTTTTCATTTCGTGAATTTTACTGCACCTCATTCGTTGGCGAGCGTCACTGCATTTCGCTGTTTAATTAAAAACAAAGACCCAGTAAATGAAGGCTTCGATAAAAAGTGGCAAAGGAGAGCATATCAAAGCCCTTTGACAGGATTTCTACCTGCTTTTATTCTTTACTTTTTTCCTTTTCTTTTATATTTTTTGTTTTTTGGCTTGAGATTAAGTCATGTGTGCGTGAAAAGGAAAATGTCCCTGTTTGCATGTAAACGACGAACATGATTGGGATATGAAGTCGATGCTATTTATATGGAACCGGAAAATCGAAGGACTTTTTCGTAAACTCTTTTCAACTATGAGGTACTACCCTTCTTTTGTGTGTAGATTTACGAGTATTTCGAGCATATTACCTTCCATCCATTCGATGGACAAGCCAAAGAAATGTTCTTTAAATTGTTCACGTTCATGAAGCTAAATATTAGATTGCTAGGATTTAAAGGCAATCTCAGAATATTTCATGACGTTGGAAGTAAAGCTCAATTGACATGCGATAATAGAGTAATTTAGGAAGAAGGAAGGACAAAGAGGAGAAATGAAATCGGTTTCGAACGAAGGACAGAAGGTATCACGTTCCCTAATTGATTTGATGTCGCAGTGGAAATAATGTTGCCAAAGAAAGACCGTTGATTGGTGAATTTGTGGAAATTTTCTTCGATTGTCTTGAAATTGTGGTCAATTGCTTTTGCCCAGATAAGAAGCAATTCACATTAATTTGATCGAGATAATATTGGCAGGATTTACGTGAATTTCAAAAGGACAGCTGAAGTTTTTCGTCATTATGTTCATTATCAGGTTTATCCTTAGTAGAGAGTTGACGCATCGTTATGGATCTTAGTTTGGCAATGGTACAGACACAACCAAATTAACGGAAGGAAGAGTTATACATCCATATAATTTGTTATACTAAAAACCGTCTTCAGTGAAGGCGAAAGGAGTAAATTATGTAATAAATACCTATGTTCTTTAACCTTTTACAGGTTCTTTCTTCTTAGAATCAACTATGCTGTATACTGGTCATATCGTCAACACACTGGACTTGTTTTTTAGCTCTCAGCCTGACAAATACACGACCGATGTATTGTCGCTCCTAGGCTCGTCTGACCACTGCGTGATATCAGCAAAAATTCTCGAACTCCCACCATCCAGTTAAAGAAAAAGCTCCTAAGAGAACACTATGGTTATACGAGAAAGCCAACTGGTGCGGCCTTGAAAACTTCTTCCGGACCTTTAACTGGTCTTTGTGCTTCCCCGACAACGACGTGGACGCCGCAACTGATATTATCGCAAATATTATCCGAATCCGCATGGCAAATTTTATTCCCAGCAAGATTAAAAGCACCAGGCCTAAGGATAATACGTGGTTTGACTTGAGCTGCAAAGATTCTAATAGGCTCAGAGAGCTGAGTTTTCGGGCCTACAAGGCAAACAGTTCTGAGGAAAACCGAAAAAAGTACATACGAGCCAGAAATGACTGCGACACCCACATTCGACGGGTTAAATTCCAATCCGACCAAAAATTAAGGCGTAAAATCCTTCAATGTCCCAAAGGTAGCAAAAGTTTCTGGTCGTTTGTTAAAAACGTAAAAATCTCAACTAAGTCGTCTATACCGACGCTCATCCACAATAACATTCCAGCTGTCACCCCCTTAGACAAAGCTAACCTACTTGCTGCCCATTTCGCAACCAGTTATCAGCTCCCAGGGTGTACTTTGTGTCCGCCTGTACTAGAGTGCGTCAATTCCACCATGGGTCCAATCCACTTCCGCGCTCGTACAGTCGCAAGGGTTCTTAAAGACCTCGACATACACAAATCCGCTGGTCCAGATGGTATTGCCCCAATAGTTCTGAAGAGGTGTTCTTCTACGCTTGCAATACCACTGCGTAAGCTTTTTCACCTTTCTTACACCTCTGGGCCCTTTCCGAGTAGGTGGAAAGCAGCGTTTGTCCAGCCTATACCCAAAAAAGGCGAATCAACTTCCCCCTCCAACTACCGACCCGTTGCACTAACGTCCCTTCTTTCCAAGGTCTTGAAAACGCTGATTAACCGTCAGCTTATGAAATGTCTCGAATCACGGAAACTCCTAAATGACCGTCAATACGGTTCCCGCAGCAACAGATCCGCTGGTGATTTGATGGCTTCACCAAGCAGGTGAAAGTAAAATTGTTGCACTGGATATTTTGAAAGCATTTGACAGGGTTTGGCATGAAGCCCTTTTGTCGAAAATGCGTTCTTTTGGGGCCGATGAGTCTCTTCTTCAATGGATTAGAAGCTACCTTTCGAATCGTTAAATTCAAGTTGTTGATTCAAGTCTGATACTCACTTTGTAAATGCTGGTGTTCCCCATGGCACCGTTTTGTCTCCGACGCTCTTTCTTATTTTTATAAATGATCTCTTGTCTGTAACTTCTAATCCAATTCACTCCTTCGCTAACGACAGTACCCTCAGCTTCTCGTATTCGTTCACTAGTTTACGACCCTGAACTTCGGTTGTAGATAGTGAGCGACAGCGTATGTTGAGCTCATTAAATTCCGATATCGACAGCGTCATCCAATGGAGTAATAACAATAGAGTGGAATTTAATGCATCCAAAACACAATGCTGTCTCTTGTCGTTAAACCGTATAACTAACCCGCAGCCATTTTCCATGAATGGCACTTGCATCTCAGAAACCGAAAAGCTTTCCATCCTGGGTTGCTCACAATCTTAATTGGAGCGATCACATATACAGTGCCGCCAAGAATGCTGCGAAATGCCCAGGCTTCTATACAGATGCAAGAAATTGTTCTCACCCTTAGATCTGGCTACAATCCATAAGGCGTTCATTCGCCATAAATTAGAGTTTAACGCTCATGTCTGGTCCGGTGCTTCCAAGACCTCATTGCACCTACTAGACAGGATACAAAAACGCGCGATAAAACTGATAGGTGACTCCAACATTACCAAAACATTAGACTCGCTGGAACACCGCAGGAATGTTACCTGTCTTATCGTTACTTCCATCAAAAATGCTCTGATGAAATAGCCAGTTGCATTCCGCCCCTTCAACATTTCTCACGTAATACACGTCTCTCTAGGAATGCTCACCCATATACCCTGAATCCCGCTTTCGGAGGTACCGTCAATTACAGAGAATCTTTCATTAACGGAACTTCACGAATCTGGAACTCCCTGCCGGATTCGGTTTCCCCCGATCAATGTCCATCGGCATCTCCTTTATTTTGAGCAATTATCCGGGTGGTTCAATTAACGAAATCCAGCTTAATTGACCCATCTGTTCAATTTCATCACTAGTACAATTAACCGAGGTTAGCTTGATTGAGCAAATCAGTTAAGATGATGTATTCATCCAACTTAAAGCAATACTTGAATTCCCACATGTACATACTATAGAGTCAATCTAAAGGAAATTTCAACAACAGTATTAAAACGTATTTTATTTAAAAAAAATATAACTATAAAACAAAATAAGACCAGGATAATTTCAGAACAACAGCGGCGAGTAGGAGTGCCTCATTCCCGGGTAGATGCTGCATCTGCGACCAGCAGTGGCACATTGCGAAAAACTGCCGCATGCGAAGAAAACGTTCGAGGTCTAGTTCGCCAAAAAACGAGAGAACGAGTCAGTGCAGTGGGGCATGCGCTGATCCCACATCGGAGTGCCCCAGCATCCTCGTGTCCCGAATCTCTAGGGTTGTAACCAGCCTAGTCGTCGAAGGAACAATGGACGGGCAACGGTTTCTACTGACTTTGGATATGGCGCAACTCATTCAGTCATTCGAAGCGGATTGGTTTCTGACATCGAACCATTTACCAGGGTAAGGCTTCGTACAGTAACTGGTGAGAAGGCGGAAGTTAAGGGTAGGGTCCAGAAGAGAATTACGATGGGTACTGTCGAGTTCCAGCATGATTTCATAGTTGCGGACATTACTGATAACATTATAATCGGCGTCGACTTCATGATTAGACATGGCTTCACATTGGACCTCAGCCAAAAAGGGTAACAGGGTGACAAGATCCGGCAAATAGTCGTGCAAGAGCGCCAAACAGTTCCTCCGAGTGCAGAAGCTGTGGTTTGGGCAAAGATAGAAGAGGATGCGGGGACAAGCCGAATGTGGGTGGTCGAACCCGACAAACGACATCGATCCCGCGATATCATTGTTAGTAAAGCACTCTCCCTGCTTAGTACGACTTCACTGGAGGGCTTGCCTTGTTTATCTGGATGACACAATTTTCATGGGCAAGGATTTCGACGATCACCTTAAGAAGCTTGAAGAGGTACTGGAACGTATTCAAGCAGCCGGACTGACATTGAGCCCGAAGAAATGTTCACTCTTCCAAAACGAAGTGAAGAACTTGGGACATGTTGGGACTGCAGACGGAGTCCATGCAGATGAAGACAAAATCTCGGCGGTTAAGAAATGGTCACGGCCGAAGAATCTTCACATATTACAGACGATTTGTCCCATGATTTGCAAACGTTGCCAGCAGTCTGCACGAGCGCACCAAAAACAATTGGCCATTCAAGTGGGAGAAGCCACAGGAGGAAGTGTTCATTCACCTGAAGAAATTGCTCCGCAGTGCGCAGATTCTCGCATATCCTGTCGCGGGAAAAAAGTTTATTTTGGATACCGATGCAAGCGGACATAGAATCGAAGGAGTACTCTCTGAAATGATTGACGGGCGAGAACGGGTCATCGCTTACTACAGTAGGATCCTGTCGAAACCGGAGAAGAGCTGCTGTGTAACTGGGAGGGAGGTATTAGCCGTGGTCGACTGTTCAAGCATTTCCACAAATATCTCTATGGCCAAGCTTTTCATCTTAGGACGGACCCCGCCGAGTTGAGGTGGCTGCTGCAGTTCAAAAACCCGGAAGGCCAACTTGCTAGATGGATGGAGAGGATCCAGAGTTATGACTTCAGTATCGAACACCGGAAGGGAAACAATCATGGAAACGCGGTTGTCTTATCGAGGCGACCTTGCGACGTTGAATGCAAGCATTGTTCACATGCGGAAACCAAGGAACAAGTCACCGACATCCGTCGTTTCCATGTGCTGCCAGAAGATTCCTATACTGTGGAGAAAGTCGGAACGAAGCAGCGAGAAGATGCTGATCTCGCAGTCATCATCAATCACCAAGAACGAGGTTTTCGGCCAACGTGGCAGCAGATATCCAGTGAAAGCCCAATCGTAAAAGCTTACGGGGCTCAATGGCAGAGTTTGAAGCTGAACGGTTCGAACGGTGGCCTCTACCGCAATTAGGAAAGTGAAAACATGGGCATTGCAAACGATGTGCTGGTAATTTCAAAGGAAAAAATCGACCAGGTCGTCCGAGAATACTTCGAGGGACCAAGCGGGGATCATCTTGGTGTTAACAAGACTGTAGGAATGATTAAGAGATATTTCTACAGGATTGAGTAGACCATTTGGCCATAAATCGGTTACAAATTTCATTCGCAAGTGTGAACAGTCTGCGAATGTAAAGGGACCACTTAGGAAAACTCGAGGAGTTGGAGGAGTTGGAGCACAGTGCGAACGTATTGCCATGGGAATACTGGACCATTTCGAATGAGCAACGCTGGAAACAAATACGCGCTGGTGATCGACTACTTCTGCACATGGCCTGGTGAGGTAAATTTAAATGAAAAAAAAAAAAAAAATGCTTCCAAATGTTACAATTTGCCAATCGTTTGTGAATTTTATTTTTTGTTTACCGCCGATCAATTAACCGACAAATTTGCATGTATTTGAAGTTTGTTTGTTGTAAGATTTTAGTTCAACTAAGCAGCTTAATGAATTCAGCGGGACTCAATTAACCATACAAATTTGTGTATACTTTATATGAGTAGTATTCAAGCCCACTTTTTTCGTTCAATTAGGCGGGTAAATCAATTAAGCGAGCATCAACTAAGCGGGGAATACTGTATATGATACCCAATGTGCCAGCTATATGAAAAATTATGAATTGACCACTCGTATGCGTTCGATATGCGAGTACCTGCGTCTCAATTTGCGGATCATCACGCTACGCGTTTGGCACGTACGCGTCATGGCACTTGTGTCATGTCACCTCCAACGTTGATGGAGGACCGCTTGGGAACGCCGCAGTGTGCATACCACAGACAACAACACGCAGTCCCTCATCGAGGTACTGACCGCGCCCCATCCTGTCTGATTATGGTGATCGGACGTGGACGTGACTTATTACTTCCACCACGTCGCGTCTCCACCACCACCCATGCTCCACCAAAAACCTATGTAAGTGTTTTTCGTCAAAACAAACAATGTAACCAGGAACCAAATCCAACGTTTTTATAGAGATATGAGTATGTGTATACATGTGTCGGTGTTTGTGTATATACTTATATATATGTATGTATCACGGATGTTGCGAATATCAGGATCAGCATCAGCATTCGCGGATTATCAGCATCAGCATCATCATTTTAAATGCTGTACAGCGACATGGGCCTAGTCAGGCGTCTACGGACTCAACGCCTAAGGCCATTTAGAGCGAATGGACACCACAGCTCCAGCCTGGAGAGTCTTTGAATCCAACCCCAAGGGACGAAGAAGCAGAGGATGGCGTACACAGGTGGAAGGAGACCTCAGCCAACTGGGTGTGCGGCAATGGAAAAGGCCAGCAAAAGATCGTGCTAGTTGGAGGGGCATGTTGGTTGAGGCCCAGGTTCACACCGAACTGTAGCGCCCGTTAAGAAGAAGAAGAATCTGAACAATGCTTATAAACTAATAAATTTGTGCCCTGTGAAAAAAATGTATTTTGCGCACTTTGTCCATAATCGTGATAATCGAAGATCGCATAGAGCGCGTGTTAATGAAGACCGTAGTTTGGATCCAGCAAGACTTCACTAAGAGAAGCTTTTTCAGCACCTGTGTAAACAATTAATCACACACAACAGTGGTGATTGAGAGGAGTTCTGCTCTGGCCCTTCATGGACTGTAACGCCACAAAGGAAGGAATAGGTCTTCGCTACATGTCATACAGTACGTGCGGTGGGCTAATTTAGAAATGGATTCCGTGAGCAATTAATACCTCATTTTGGAACCCTAAAGTGACCGGCCAGGTCATGCAACCTTAGACTACGTTTTACAGGATATACCAAATCACTCGTATATGTCGATAAGCCAGAGTCAATTGCATTTGAACAACACAACACTACACGTGTTATGAGCAATATATCAGTTAATTTGTATAAAAAGATGGCTCAAAATTGAATCCTCCGTATGGACCATTTAAAACGTAGTCGTGATAATTATTATATATATGTGTATCCACAAAAAAGGAGATCCCTTTGACTACGCCAACTATAGAGGAATAAGTCTCCTTAATGTCGCATACAAGATCTTCGCTGCCGTTTTGTGTGAACGCCTGAAGCCATTCGTAAACAAGCTGATAGGTCCTTATCAGTGTGGCTTCAGGCCAGGGAAGTCCACCATCGATCAAATCTTCACACTACGGCAGATCTTGGAGAAAACCAATGAGTTTCAAGTCGATACGCACCATCTATTCGTCGACTTCAAGGCCGCATACGACAGCGTAATTAGAGACAAGCTATATAACGCCATGTTTACTTTTGACATCCCTGCGAAGCTCGTCAGACTATGCAGGATGACCTTGGACAATGCTCGCTGCTCCATCCGAATCGGTGAGTACTTTACCGATAGTTTTGATGTCAAAAAAGGATTTAGGCAGGGCGATGCGCTGTCATGTGATTTCTTCAACATCGTATTGGAAATGATTGTGCAAAAATCACAGGCCAATACAAGAGGCACAATCTACTTCAAATCCTCGCAACTCCTTGCATACGCCGACGACATTGACATAATAGGTAGATCGCAGCGAGATGTCAATGAGGCGTTTGCGAGTATTGAGATGGAGGCGGCAAAAATTGGTTTGGCAGTTAATGAGGGCAAGACTAAATATCTGCTGTCATCGAAAAAGGACATTTACCACCGTCTTGGACAGAACGTGCATAATGGCAGATATAAGTTCGAGGTAGTTAAGGACTTCATATACCTCGGCTCCGCGGTGACTTGGAACAACGACACCAGTTTCGAAATCAAGCGAAGAATTACTCTTGCCAATCGCTGCTTCTTTGGGCTCAAGAGGCAACTGAGAAGTAGAGCCCTCTCTCGTATGACCAAGTTGACCTTATATAAGACCTTAATTATCCCGGTCCTGTTATACGGCGCAGAAACATGGACTTTATCTAAAGCGGATGAGGAAATCCTTGGTCGTTTCGAGAGAAAGATTCTGCGTTCGATTTTCGGTCCCATAAACACAGAGGAGAAGATTCAATCACGAACTGTACGGGTTGTACGGTTGTCTGGTCAGGCGTCTACGGATCCAACGCCTAAGATGGCTAGGTCATGTAGAGCGAATGGACACCACAGCTCCAGCCCGTAGAGTCTTTGAATCCAACCCCAAGGGACGAAGATATAGAGGACGGCCGCACATAAGGTGGCGCGCACAGGTGGAAGGGGACCTCAACCAACTGGGCGTGTGGCATTGGAAAAGACTAGCGAAAGATCGAGCTAGGTGGAGAGGCATGTTGGTTGAGGCCCAGGTTCACCCCGAACTGTAGCGCCCGTTAAGTAAGTAAGTATGTGTATCAACTCAAATATCATAAATATTGCATACACGTCTGTAATTTTTATTGATAATTAAAAACTAAATGCTGAAAAGTTCACAGGATATAATACGAGTATATGACAAAAATTAAAGCTAATCTATTCTGCTATAAAACAGGCCACTTTTCAACAAATTTGTCGCTACAGTATACCTGTTATCGCTATCGGTAGTGAAAAGCATCTTCTACCTCCTTGATGTTGACGAAACTATTCGCTTCTGATGCAAAAGCGAATTTCAGCTTCGCGGAAGAAACCTTAAGAACATGCGGTGTAGTTTACCACCGTTCTACCAACTATAATATATTCGTAATCATCACTGTTGAGCAATATCATCTAGTGTATTTGTAAGCCAATATCGTATGCGCATATAAATGTCCTCGCATCTAGTGTTCGAATATGTTCATATCCCTGAAACTCAAACTACTTCAATGCACAATTGTAATTCGAATTCTTTCCAAGAGCTGGCGGAAATTAATGTCCTCGAGATATTTTAACCTTTCATATGGTAATGACTTCAATATCCTGATCACCCAAACTCGCATTGACGTTTGGTAGACATCACTTCTGAAAATGTGCAGTATCTGAGTATGTTGGACAAAGGATTTGCAAATGTTTCTGACACATGCAGTAGAAGTGAAAAATGTGAGAAGAGCACGAACATACGAGCATGACAGTAAGAAAGATGTTTATACTCTGTAGAGACATTTGCATTTGTGTCCTTCTTTTCCCTGGAAGGATGGTTTGCATATGAGAACTTTTCTATACTATCTCTTGGGCAAATATATACAATAGCTTGCCTTCAAATATTCACTTTACCATTCTGGTATGTTAATCTTGCACTTTGATATGTCAACGAAATTGTCTAATGTTCATAAAAATACTTCTGGTCATATACAATACCCCCACTTTGTATAATATAAATGGTCACGAGGAATGTATAAAAGAATATTTATAGGTAAACTCATTAAACAAAACCATCGCTGCAGGTGATTGGAATCAGATGATTATTATAAATACAGAAGTGATAATTATTCGCGATTGCGGATGTGCTAATTGAAAGACTTCCACGGCGGCAGTATTTTCTACCCAAATTTTTTAAGATTTTAGCCATTTTTGTCTTCTATGGCTAGTATACTATTATTATTTCTTGTTTTAGATAACAATACTGCTTTTAAACTTACTTACTTTGATGGCGCTTCAGTTCCAGTTCAGCCCCTCCAGCCGGCACGATCAAAGCCAAAGCCAGCCGCTTCCTGTGCGCGCCACCTTAAATGCGGTCGTCCTCTGCTGCGTCGTCCCTCGGGGTTGGAGTCGAAGACTCTTCAGGCCGGAGCGTTGATGTCCATCTGCTCTGCATGACCTAGTCTTCTTAGACGTTGGATCCGAAGACGTCGCCGATGTCGCTGTACAGCCCCTACAGTTCCTGGTAGAATCTCCTCCTCCACTCTCCGTTTACAGAAACGGGACCAAAAATTCCACGCAGACTTTTCCTCTCGAAACGCCCAAGAGCCTCTTCATCCGCTTTTGATAACGTCAAAGCCTCAGCGCCGTAGAGGAGGACCGGGATGATTAAGGTTTTGAAGAGGGATTCCTTAGTTTTCCGACAGAGGGCTCTAATACTCAATTGCGGTTGGCAAGAGTTATTCTGCGTTTTATCTCAGTGCTGGTCTCGTTGCTGCTTGTCCCTATCGAGCCAAGGTAGACAAAGTTCTTGACTACTTCAAAAATATAGCTGCCGAAGGTGACGCTCTGACCAAGACGTCGTTTACCCTTAGACCCACTTTAGCCGCTTCTGCATCAATGCTTGCGAACGCCTCGTTGACGTCTCGCTTTGTCCGTCCAATAACGTCAATGTCATCTGCATAGGCAAGCAATTTTGTGGACTTGAAGTAGATCGTACTTCTTGTATTAGCCGCAGAATCCCGCACGATCATTTCAAGAATAATGTTGAAGAAATCACATGACAGTGCGTCACCCTGTCTAAAACATTTTTTAACATCAAAGGGGTCGGTTAGTTCACTTCCGACCTTAATGGAGCAGCGAGAGTTCTCCATAGTCATCCTGCACAGTCGGACGAGTTTGGCAGGAATGATAAAACATGACATGGCTCTGTATACTTCGTCTCTATAAACACTGTCATACGCGGCTTTAAAGTCGACGAAAAGATGGTGCGTGTCGACCTGGAATTCATGGGTCTTCTCCAAGATCTGCCGTAGTGTAAATATTTGGTCTATCGTGGATTTTCCTGGCCTGAAACCACACTGGCAGGAACCCTCTGTAATTGGCGCAGTCATAGGGGTCTCCTTTCTTATGGACTGGGCAAATGATACTGAGATTCCATTCGTCGGGCATGCGCTCTTCCGACTATATCTTGTAGATGAGGTGGTGCATGTTACTGACCAGCTCATCGCCAGCTGCTTTAAACAGTTCCGCGGGAAGTCCGTCTGCTCCAGCAGCTTTATAAGACTTAGGTTTCGATATCGCTATCTTAACATCGTCTAGGTCGGGTGGACGGGATTCTCTTTCGTCTTCGTCCATTGTGAATGGTTCGCTCTGCCTGACGGCGGCATTTTGACTATCGTCGCCGTTATTCAGTCTGCAGAAGTGGTCCTTCCACAATCCCAGCATCGACTGTGACTCCACTACTAGTTGTCCGTGCTCATCCCTGCAGGCTTCTGCTCTGGCTTTATAGCCTTGGCATGTTCATTTTACTTTCTGGTAAAATTTTCGAACGTCGTTCCTGCAGTAACATCTCTCCATCTCCTCTTTCTCGCTCTTCTCGTGCTCCTTCTTTTTCCTTCTCAGAAGCGCACGCTCCTCCCTCCTTTTCTGTTCATAGAGCTCGCGAGCAGCCCTCGTCCGTCCATGTTTCTCTACATGGGCCTGTCTGAACTCACCATCAAACCAGGGGTTTCTCGACGGTGGTGGCTCAAAACCGAGTACATCTGAGGCGGCCTCTCTAATGGCGTTGTGACAACGACTCCACTGCTGTTCTATGGTTTCTGCAGATTGCATCGGGACTTGAGAGAGAGGGAGACTTCATCGGCGAAGTTCCTGGCGTCTCCTACGGTTGCAGCTTTCCGACGTTAAATTTTGGTGTTCTTACTCGACTCCGTTGATTCCGAGAAATTCGCATTCGTACCTTGGCTGCAACAAGGTAATGATCTGAGTCGATGTTGGCTCCTCGAAAGGTTCGGACATCTAGGATGCTGGAGGAGTGTCTGCCGTCGATCGCAATATGATCAATTTGGTTGGTTGTCGGTTGATCGAAAGACCGCCAGGCCCCCTTATGGAAGTTGAGGTGTGGGAATTGTGTACTTGCTACTACCAGATTATGTCCCGCCATAAAGTCCACCAGCCTTAGTCCGTTTTCTGACGTTGTGTTGTGTAGGCTGTGCTTTCCAATGACCCGTTCATAGATAGCTTCCTTACCCAGCTTCGCATTAAAATCTCCTGAAGGATTTTGATGTCATAGCTGGGACATTGCGCATACGTTCTGCCTAGGAGATCATAGAAGTCGTCTTTATGTCGATCATCTTTCCCCTCTGTGGGGGCGAGGACACATAATAAACTTATATTGCCGATATTGGTCTTGATGCGGATAGGTATGAGGCGTTCGCTTATATACTGGAAGCTTAAGACTTTTTTCCTGAGTCTGCCTCGAGCATCAAATCCGCATCCGAATAAGCGTTGTGCATTTTCTCTGTAACAGTTTCCGTAGTATATATCACAGTTTTTCATCCTCTTATTGCCTGGCCCATCCCATCGCACTTGTCTGCCTTATAGCAGTCCAAAGAGTTGACCAGTTGTTCGGCCGCACCTGGTTTGTTGAGGGACCTAACGTTAGCGTCTACTGGTTGTCTCTGAACAAGCTTTGGTTTTATGCGATAGAGATGTTAACCCTAAGCGCAACCCCCAACCTATAGGGCTGCTATTAAACTCTTGTTCAAAATTCTACAAGGTTTCTCAAAAGAATGTTTATATTTGTTTAGCTTATTGCGTCAAGGCAACGAATCCGAGTGGCGCGGGGGGTATGTCAATCGGTAGCCTGCAGACCGCGTGTTGCGCGCGCGAGAGTTTTACAAAAACGGTGATTCGGTGACAGTGGGCCGTAGAAAATTCTGCAATTTTCGAAATGTATGGCATTTAAATGATGGGTCAAGCATTTCTCTCATTCGAAAATGGGTAAACAATTTTGAAGAGACTGGTTCAACACTAGAAAAGCCAAAATCTTAAATCTTAGGTATGCGCTAATGAGCCGACTTCCCAGGCGCGTACAGAATATTCGTCACGAAATGGCCGCCATCACGGAGTCTTGCAAAGCTGTAATAAGAAATTTTGCTATTCGATTCTAGTGTAGTGAACGCGTGGGCTTACATTTAGATGATATTATTTTTAAGAAATAAATTCTCAAATTTTATGCTTTAATGATAAATACATTTTTTTCGATAGAAGGCTTACTTCGTTTTTAATCGATCCACTATATATAAACTTTTTATTGAGACACCTTGTATCAAGAGTACTAAGCTGTGAATAACGGCGACCAAACACAGAAGGCAGGATAACAAATTAAACCTTGTATGACTGTCATCTGTTTAACATGTCTGCATCATACAGCAACCACTCTGTGGTTACTATCGTTCATGACGCTGCTGTTGCCGCAAATCACTAGAGATTTGTACCCAACAGGAGTGTGGCAAGTACGTACCTATAGTGTACGTGCTTCTATGGAATGTTGTAATTAACCAGGAGAATTGGCGATTGTTTGCCTACTCTCATGGTACATCATTCCTGTCACCATATTCCCCGACTTAATGATTGTTGTTCACGTCTGTCGACGCAGGCAATGTCCTCACTTGTTCAATATTGCTTTGTTCTTTCTATAACAGTCACATGAATATGATGTGAGCTAAGCTCTGGCGAGAGCATTGACCATCATATTTTATAAAGCAATGCTAATTGATAATTTAGGTTTGTCTTTTGTTGTCCAATCCTAATATGCACTTACTTATGTATAAATTTAAATTATATGTATAGCCAATATCCATTACTTCATCACATCGGCACATCCGTCATCACTAACGTTCCCATATTTGTTTCGCTGAAATACAGGATAAATTGGAAAATATATTTATGTCATTTACTTACTACTTTACTTAGGTGGCGCTACAGTCTGTGGTGAACCTGGGCCTAACCAACAAGCGTCTCCAGCTGGAACGGTCTTTGGCCAGCCATTTCCAGCGCCGCATGCCCAGTTGGTTAAGGTCCCCTTCCACCTGTGTGCGCCACCGTAGATGCGGCCTTCCTCTGCCGAGCCTTCCTTCCGGGGTGGATTCAAATACTCTTCGGGTCGGAGGTGTATTATCTATGCGCTCTACATGGCCTAGCCACCTTAGACGTCGTACCAGGCTGATGTCGCTGTACAACCCGTACAGCTCTACGTTAAATTATATCCTCCATACTCTGTTTGAACAAATGGGACCGTAGATAGAGCGTAGAATTTTCTTCTCGAAACGACCAAGGGCATCTTCATCCGCTTTTTTAGCGTCCAAGTCTCTGCGCCATAAACGAGGACTGGTATGATTTAGGTCTTATACAGTGTCACCTTGGTTTTCCGAGGGAGGGCTCTACTTCTCAAGAGAGATTCTGCGTTTTATCTCAGCGGTAGTGTTATTGTCGCCGGTCATCACTTCAAAGTTATATACGCCCATGGTGACGTTCTGGCCAATACATCGGTGTTGATCGTCTCTTTCTGATGGAAGCAGATATTTGGTTTTACCCTAATTAACCTTGAGACCCATCTTAGCCGCTTGTACATCAATGCTTACAGCGGCGTCCTTGACGTCTCGCTGTGTCCGTCCAATCACGCCAATGTCGTCAGCGTACGCAAGCATTTACGTAGACCTGTATTAAGTAGTACCTCTTGTGTTGGCCAGTGATCGTACACGATCCTTTCAAGCACGATGTTGAAAAAATTGCAAAACAGCGCGTCACCTTTCCTAAATCCTTTGTTAACATCAAAGGTCTCGATTTGCTCAGTACCGACATTAATTGAGCAGCAAGAATTCCCCATTGTTTTCCTGCACAGACGGGCGAGTTTGGCAGGGATGTTAAAACTACACATGGCCTTGTATAGCTCATCTCTATACACGCTATCATATGCAGCCCTGAAATCGACGAAAAGGTGGTGAGTGTCGATTAAGTATTCCTGGGTCTTTTCGAGGATCTGCCGTAGCGTAAATATTTGGTCTATTGTAGATTTACCTGGCCTAAAATCACACTGATTAGAGCCGATCAGGTTATCCACAAACGGTTTCAGGCGTGCACACAACACGGCAGAGAAGATCTTATATGTATGTGATGTTGAGGAGACCTATTCCCCTATAGTTGGCGCTGTTATAGGGGTCTCAATGGCGCTGTTATAGGGGTCAACAATGCTGAGATTCCATTCGTCGGGCATGCTTTCCTCCGACCGTACCTTGCAAATGAGATGGCGCATGCACCTTACCAGCTCGTCCCCAGGCGCCTTAAAAAGCTAAGAAGACAGGCAGTCTGCGCCCGCTGCTTTATTAGACTTAAGCCTTGATATCGCTATTTTGACTTCGTCTAGGTCGGGTGGACGAAATTCTTACATTGTCGTCCATTACGAACGGATTGTTCTGCCTGACAGCGGTATCTTGTCTGCCATCGCCCTTATACAGTCTGCAGAAGTGGTATTTTCAAATCCTCAGCATCGACTGTGATTCTAGACCAGTTCTCCATTTTCATCCCTGTAGGTCGCCGCTCTGGCTTTGTAGCCATGGTATGTTCGTTTTGCCTTATTGTAAAACTTACGGGGGTACTTCCTGCGGAAGCATCTCTCCATCTCCTCGATCTCACTCTTTCCGTGCTCTCTCTTCTTTCTTCTGAAAAGCGTGTGTTCCTCTCTTCTCTTCTGCTCATAGATTTCGCGAGCAGCTGTCGTCCGTCGTTGCAGCATGGCTTTATATGCCTCTTGTTTTGCCTCATGCGCTTGTTCGCATTGTTCATCGAACCATCGTTTTGAAACCCAGCACCTCTGAGGCAGCATCTCTAACGGCGCTCTGGCAATGCGCCAACTCTTGCTCTATTCTTTGTGCTGCTGTGGGCAGATTTTGAGAGAGCTTGGAGGAGACACGCGGAGGCTGTGTGGGACAGAGATCGAAGCTGGCGTTTGCCATGTTAAACGCGATCAACTTCGTTGCTCTGTTTGCCTGCTCTCCCCCCCCTAATTAAATGTAAATACAATGTTAAAAATGAAATAACAGATATTGCCTATCTTAGTGTGCTCGCATACAGTCAGTAAGGTATTTATAAAGTTAGCTTTAATCAATTTGTTAAGCGTAAGATAGTTATAAGATTTAATTGAATAAAATCAGTATTTTGATTCCTTCTCACTCAGAATAGCTGTGATGGACAACTTCCCGTATAGAAATTGTTTTGGGTATGGACAGACTTTGAACTACAGGCCTTCCACTCGACAGTCAGCGATGTTTGCCACTGCAACACGGCCATCTCCCAATTGGATACGTTTTCATAATTCTGATCCCAGACCTTCCGGGTCTCATGATTATGATTATTAGGTCTAGCGAGGATAGAGATGATCTATTATTCGGAATCGAAAATGGCATGGCATGTGTTGCAATCAAGCATAATATCTTGGTGTCGCCGCATCGTATTTGAAACTTATTATCAATATTGCTTACTTACTTACTTATTTATCAGGCCAGCGATCCATGGAGGATCTGAGCCTGAGCTATAGCTGCCTTCCATCCTTGACGGTCCCGGGCACGCTGCTTCCAGTTGTCAAGACCAAGATGTCTTACATCCGCGATTACTTGGTCTTTATACCGGAGGTTCGGTCTTCCTCTTCCTCTCGAACCAAGAGGCTCGGAGTCGAAAACCCTCTTAGCTGGAGCGTTGATGTCCATGCGCTCGATGTGGCCGAGCCAGTGTAGTCGACGGATCCTTGCCTTCCGGACTACATCCACATCTTGGTACAGCTCGTAGAGTTCGCGGTTGTGTCTTCTTCTCCATTCACCTTCCTCACAGACAGGACCAAATATCCGGCGCAGAATTTTTCTTTCGAAAGAACCCAAAATCAGCTCCGCTGCCCTGCTTATCGTCCAGCTTTCGGCTCCGTACAGCAAGACTGGCAGAATGAGCGTTTTGTAAAGCATGACTTTGGTCTTTCGAGTGAGGAGTTTTGACCCCAGTTGTTTGGACAAGCCGAAGTAGCAGCGGTTGCCAAGGGCGATTCTACGCCGGATCTCCACTGTGGTGTCATTTGTGGAATTTACGTTTGCCCCGAGGTAGACAAACTCCTTAACTACCTCGAAATTGTAGCTGTCAATTGTTAAGTTTTGTCCCAGGTGGTGAGCGACGGATTGGTTTTTGCTTGACAGCATGTATTTCGTTTTGTCCTCATTGATCTTAAGACCAATTCGTTTCGCCTGTTCTTCAATCGCCGTGAATGCTTCCACAATGCCACGGCGAGAACACGCGATGATGTCGATATCATCCGCGTATCCTAGCAGCTGGATGGCCTTGTAAAAGATAGTGCCTTCCCTGTTGACGCCTGCCCGTCGCACTATCTGCTCCAGCACCAGGTTGAAGAAGTCACATGACAGCGCATCTCCTTGCCGAAATCCGGTGCATGTTTCGAATGGTTCCGAGGTCCCAGAACCGAGTTGCACGGTGCATCGCGTGTTTTTTAGCGTGGCGCGACACAACTGGATCAGTTTTACCGGGATCCCGAATTCGGCCATCGCCCCAAACAGTGCTTCACGATGAATGCTGTCGTATGCGGTTTTGAAATCGATGAAAAAATGGTGTGTATCGATTCGAAACTCGTTGGTCTTTTCCAGGATTTGTCGAAGTGTGAAAATTTGGTCTATAGTTGATTTGCCCGACCGGAAGCCGCACTGGTAGCTGCCGATTAGTGCGGTGCAAAATGGTTTTAGACGTTCACACAATACGCTGGACAGGATCTTGTATGCGACATTGAGCAGGGATATACCTCTATAGTTCTTGCAAGAGGTAGGATCGACTTTTTTGTGGATGGGGCATATAGAGCTGGTATTCCAGTCGTCGGGCATGCTTTCGTCTTCCCAAATTCTGCAGATGATCTGGTGCATGCTCCCTACCAGAACATCGCCGCCAGCCTTGAAGAGCTCTGATGGCAAGCCGTCTGAGCCTGCGGCCTTGTTGTTCTTCAGCTTCTGAATAGCTGTGCCGACTTCTTCGATGCTGGGTGGGAGGACTACTTCAGCGGCTGAAGTTGGGATTTCCTCGGTCCCTACCACTCTCTCTTGGTCATGCTCGTTAAGCAGCTGCTGGAAGTGCTGCTTTAACACATCCACTATTCCCTGTGGGTCAGTGACAAGATTACCCTCGCAGTTTCGAAGAGCCAGGGTGCCCTTTTTGAAGCCTCCTGCAAGGCCTTTGGCTTTCTTGTAAAAGGCTCGTATTTTATGTTTATCCCTAGACTCCTCAATATCCTTGAGCTGGGAGGCTGCGAAGATTCTTTTCTTTTGTCGCAGTAGTTTTTTCTCGTCCCTTCTTCTGGCTCGGTACTCTTCTTGCGCTGCCCTGGTTTTCCTCTGCAGCGCCTTTTTGTACGCCTCGTCGGTTGCTGCCTTTTTCTGCTCACACTCGCCATCATACCACGGGTTTCTTGTCGGGGGTGGTAGGTATCCTAAGGTGGTTTCGGCTACTTCCTGAATGGCTGAGCGGCAATGCAGCCACATATTATTGGCATTTGTGTTCGACGTAGGCATCCCGTAGAGTCTTTCGCTCAGCTGCTCCCTGTAGACTCTGGCAACCTCCGGTGTGCTCAGGCGCTCAATGTCGAACCTCGTTCTGATGGGCTGGTGCAGCTTTCTGACATTGGACAGTCGAGCTCTGAATCTTGCTGCTACGAGGAAGTGGTCACAGACGACATTTGCCCCTCTGAATGTTCGCACATCCAGGATGTTTGACGAGTGCCTTGCGTCAATGAGCACATAGTCAGCGAGTCGGAAGCCGTTATCTGTTGTTGTATCGTGGAGGCTGTGCTTTCCGATCACTCCGCCAAGGGTGTTTTCCTTCCCGATTTTGGCGTTGAAGTCCCCGAGAACGATTTTTACATCATACTCCGGACAAGCTCCGTAGGCGTTGTCCAGGAGGTCATAGAAGTCCTCCTTGATAGGGTCTTCAGCCTCGTCGGTAGGGGCGTGTGCACATATAAGGCTGATGTTATAAAATCTGCCTCTGATGCGGATCACAGCCAGGCGATCACTTATAGGTTTAAAGTCGATGACCTTCGACCTTAACCGCTTTCCCACGACAAATCCGCATCCCGGTAAGTGCAACCTCTTGTGACAGCTGTAATAAATGTCGCAATTTTTCTTCCTAATCATACCGTTTCCTATCCAGCGTATTTCCTGGACCGCAGTAATATCCGCCTTGTACTGCGTGAGGATTCCTTCTAGTTTATGAGCAGCTCCGGGAGTGTACAGGGTTTTGACATTCCAGGAGCATACTCGCAAATCGTGTTCCTTTTTCGTGCGTTTTCGTGAGGCATCTTGCTCATTCATAACTTTTAGGTTTTTTACGTGGGCAGATTGTTAGCCCGCCGCACAACCGCCATTCTGGTCGGGACTTTTTTCGCTGCATACGTTTGTTCACCTCCCAACGGTTGTTGAAGAGGCTATCTAGAGGGCGCCGCGAGGAGGCCGTATGTCAACTTGACACGAGCATTTAAACAGAGATCGTTGCTGGCATCTCGCCAGGTTGAGAGCAATCAACAACTTTACCCTGTATCTCCGAGTCCATGCCCTCTCTATTATCAATATTGGCGTTCTGTAAAAAATAGCTTTTCGCGCATTTCGACTATTTTACGGTCGTCATGAATCGATCTACTCAGCAAGTAATTCAAGCTATTGTAAATTGACCAGCTAGATCGTACGATTTTAACTTTCACACCAATTTCGTACTAATGGACATGATATGTCTACCCATACGTACAGAGGAATATATTGATTTTGTATCTGCCAGTGATAACGAAGACCGTGATTTTTACATTCGTTGCCGTTCGCAGCAATTGGGCTTACGAAAGGACCTTATGCCATTACCTTACAAAATACATATATCTCGTGCAAGGACTAAGGTCGAAAGAACAGCCACAACGTCAATGGCGCCCGGCGTGACTTCATTTTTTTTCCCATAATGCACAACCTGGTCATCATGTGATTCTAGTGGCCGATGGACCAATTGATAAATGAGTTCGATATGCAATTTCTTTTTCGATTTGGGCCAGTGAATTGCGGGCCGATCCGTGCGATTTGACATCTTAGAAAACCTTTTATCACTTGTATATATAGGTATGCCCCTAAGGCGTAGTCAACTGCAGCCTGAGAAGTTGTAATAAGATACCACTATGCTCGTGTAGAAATCTACACGAAATAATTTTTAAAAAATAAATGGTAGCATTGATTTGTCGATTCAAATAAACATTGCTAAACATTGTACTAAAAATTAACGCTTAACAAATCCCACGATACGTACTCGTCCGATTATCCGATTACGCGGGTTGACAGTGGTAAAGTCTCACAGCTCCAAAGAATTAATTGAGACAAAGCGACACACTGGCGCGTGATTTCTTGAAGAGTATACTTGAAAGGAGCGTGCAAAACTCTCTGCCAACACAAGGGGCACAATCTATTTCCGCACAATTGCTTTCATTGACGTAATTAGGCAGACACACGAGCCATCACACCACACCCATTAGTAGTACTTTCAAGGGAAAGTTAACAAAGAATTTCACTATAATATGCTAACGTCCAATTGCTTTGTGTATAGGTATGTACATATGTAGATACTGCTATTACGATGCAAATTTTAGATAACAAATTAACATTTCAAATGTTTTGAAATCTCATCTTTTCAATTGCTCTACCTTACAACGAACGTCTACAAGAGCAACACAAAGATAATGAATCTAGATACAGAAAACGCACACAATTTCACAGTAGTTTCTATAGGTATACGTTATATAGTTTATATATGAAACGAGGTATCCGCTGAATAATCAAAAGTTTGCTGAACTGAATGGAATCAACTAAATCCAAAATGTAAATGCCCCGCAAATGAATGGTCCTCCTTGTCCCTGCCTGAACTTGGAAAACTGCTCTAATTGGCCTCAATCCCATCTGCAAGTCTGTTCCTTAGTATATTTGTATTTCCTCGTCCGACCAACTACGACGACGACTTCTCGAGTTGTAAAAATGCAAAGTGCACTTGAAAATAAATTTCTCTGCGGATGAACCCTTTATTCCGTCAACTACCATATAAATGGAATATTCAAAATATTGTACGTCAGGACAAATCCTCGAAGAAACAGTACCTCAGATAAAACCGCCATTAACAAGCTAATAGAAATGCAAGCAGAACTGAAGTACTTTTCCAGACAAATTTTCTGTTTTCATTTCTTCCATGATTTAGATTCCTTTTTCTTTTCAGTTTCTTCAGGGAATGCCGTTCTCATCATTTTTCGTATTTCCCATTTGGCTCTGGATTTTTGTTTTCATTGGTTTCACTTTAATTTCAATTTGAAATGTAATACGGATACGTACATATGTTGGAACTATCCATAAAAAAACAACCATGCCGATATGTGAAAATTATCACAAATCGTCGTATTATGCGCATTTTGTACATCAAAGATGTTGTCGATATTTCATACAAAGCATCGCATTTTATCCAGAGGCATATGCGTATGTATATATCTCGGTTTGGGCATTTAAATCAATGCCATTTTTGGCAATTCCTGATTATCAAAACATTGCATTTTATGTTTACCAGGATAACTTTTCCTTCCTTTATTTTTAAGCAAATGTAGGACTATGGCTACCAACCCTGCTATTTGATCCTTCTCAATGTGTTTTGAAACAAGTCAAAACACCCCTACGACGCAGGCTATAAAAAAGACGGAATTTTATAAGAAACTGCCTTTTATGGAGGAAACTTTTATCACATTTAACATTCAAAGTGGATACCATTGATGTCATAAAACGAGTTTATGACGATGCCCAAATTGTTGGCTTCCACCCTGTGAACTTATTAGGTAGCAAGTATACAAAGTAAATTCCATTTGTGTATGCCGTTGCTATTCTTTGGGAAACAGCACTGGTGTGAATATAATCGATACTTAAGATATGCTATAAAATAGATGCTAAGGCAAAAAACAGAAGACGGAAAAATGTTGGTGCAAATTTTGTTTGAAATGACCGATGAGCAGGCACGACCATAAACTGGCTTTGAAATCCGTGTGGAGCCTAAGGATGAAAAGCTGTTATTTAAAGTCAATAATTTAAATAAATAAATAAAGCGAGCAAACAGAGCAAAGAAGTCGATCGCGTTTAACATGGCAAACGCCAGCTTCGACCTCTGTCCCTGCTTAATCCAAGTTGAGACACAGCCTCCGCGTGGCCCCCCCTGGATAGCTACCCTAGCACCTGCCAGGTAGGGAACCGATGTGTGCAACGGCCCAACCCCTTGTTCCTGGGGAAAGAGATACCTGGCCCTCCAGGTTGGGGGTTGTGCTTAGGGGTAACATCCCTATCACGTAAAAACCTACTTGTTCGGAAACAACCACAAGCCTCGGATACGGACGGATACAAAGCTGACGACCCCTGCAACCGACTAACGGACTTGAGAGTCTGCACCTGGAATGTGTGGTCCCTTAACAGACCGGGTGCAGGCGATCAATTGGAGCAATCCCTTTATTGCTATAAGGCAGGTATAACCGCGCTTCAAGAAGTGCGATGGGATGGGCCAGGCAAAAGACGGATGAAAAACTGTGAGATCTACTACGGGAACTGCTACGAGAAGAACAAACAACGCCTATTCGGTTGCGGATTCGTTATTAGAGGAAGACTCCGACAAAACCTCTCAAGCTTCCGAGATATAAGCGAACGCCTCATAACAATCCGCATCAAAGCGAAATTCGGAAACATTTACTTAACATGCGCTCACGCCCCAACGGAAGAAAAGGACGATCGACTCGAAGAAGAATTGCACGATCTCCTAAATAGAACCTATGTCCAATGTCCCAGCTTACTTACTTAGGTGGCGCTACAGTCCGTGGTTAACCTGGACTGGACCAGCAACCAGATTGATCACATTGCGATCGACGCCAGACACTCCTCCAGTATTCTCGACGTACGAACCTTGCAGATTGTGTCTCCCCCAAGCTCTCTCAAAATCCGCCCACAGCAGCACAAACAATAGAGCAGGAATGGGCGCATTACCAGAGCGCCGTCAGAGACGCTGCCTCAGAGGTGCTGGGTTTCAAACCGCCACCATCTATAAGCCCCTGGTTCGATGAACAATGCGAACAAGCCCATGGAGGCAAAACAAAAGGCATATAAAGTCATGCTGCAACGACGGACGAGAGTTGCTCGCCAAATGTATGAGCAGAAGAGAAGAGAGGAACACACGCTTTTCAGAAGAAAGAAGAGAGCGCATGGGAAGCGTGAGATGCTTCCCTAAGTTTTACAATAAGGTAAAATGAACATGTCATGGCTACAAGGCCAGAGCGGCGGCCTGCAGGGATGTTCCTTTGTCATTCTGAATTGGATTCAGAGACTCTCCGGGCTGGAGTTGCATTGTCTATTGAATATTGAACAAATTCACCTCGAATTCATTGGTTTTATCCAGGGTCTGCCGACGGATATCTTTGCGTTCTTCGTCATTAAGAAATAGATCATTCTATCTGACAGCGGTATATTGACTAACATCGCCATTATACAGTGTGCAGGAGTGGTTTCTTCCACATTCTTAGCATCGACTGCGATTCTACTACTAGGTGTCCATTCTCATCGCTATAGGCTTCCGTTCTAGCTTTATAAAATTGGCATGTTTGCTTTGTCTCTTGATAAACCTTGGAACGTCGGTCGTGCTACATTTCCTTAACAAGTCCTACAAGTCCTAAATCGCGCGCTTCTCGTGTTTTTTTTTTGTTAGTAGTATTTATTTAGCGACAATTTACATTTCAGTTTAATTATAATACAACTGGAGTGAACATAGATGTGGTCTTATTAACCTTACTTATGAAACACAAAATATATAGAAAGCAGGCATGAAATTAAGGAGAAAAGAAAAGAAAATTGAGGGAAAATTTAATGTAAAAACCTTCATTAAAAATATCACAGATATGTATACAGTTATTTAGGTATTTATGCTCTTTGTGTGCAATTATGCATTAAATATAACTAAAACTAAAGAGCTTTAAATATAAATAAATAGATAATGATAAATAACTAAGTAAATAAATAAATAATTAAATAAGTAAATGAATAAACAAATAAATAAGTAAATAAATAAATAAGTAAATAAATAAATAAATAGGTAAATAAATAAATAAATCTATAATATAAAAATGAATCGCTGAATGTGTTGCTAAGCGCAAATCTCGAGAACAGCTGGACCGATTTCGCTAATTCTTTTTTTATAATATTCCTTGAAGTACGAGGATGGTTCTTACGGAGAGAAAAATTTAAAAAATTGCCTAAAAAAATAAAAAAAAAATACAAAAACACTTTTCTATCTATAACATAAAGATGAATCGCTGAATGTGTTGTCGAAATTTAAAAAAATTCCTAAACAAAAATATACCAAAAGATTCGTAATAATGCTTAAAAGTCAATTTGAACTTTTATACCATACCATAAAGATTAAGTGTTAGTGAAGGGGTTCCGGTAAGGCAAAACAATTGAGTGACGTTAGTATCGCATAGTGTTGTGTGTTTGTGAGTTACTAAATATGCCTCCTATAAGGCGACGAACAAATTTAGGCAGAAGAGCCAGAAATGCAACGAATCAAATTAATTATCAATCTAATCGTACTGCTCAGGAACGTGAAGATCGCAATGAACGTGGAAGAATTCGGTTAAGACAGACCCGTGAAGCGCGACATTCGACAAATAATGGTGCAAGTTTAAATCGAGCTGCTTTCTGTTACGATATGTCAAGTGATTACAGTGCCTACTTCTGTGTTGCTATTGGACATATGACCTCAGTTTATCAATATTGTAAGGCATTGAATTACAAAAATGAAGCCAATGGATTGTGTTGCGCAAATGGAAAGATGAAATTGATACCATTGCTTCCACCTCCAGAGCCATTGTACTCATTGGTTTTAGGAATAGGAACCGATTCCATACACTTTTTGAAAAATATTCAACAATACAACGACTGCTTTCAAATGACTTCATTTGGAGAAACAAAAGTAGTTAGGGAAAATTTCATGCCAACTTTTAAGGTTTGTAACAGTATTTGCAGTTGAAGGTTTTTTATCCATTACATATACTTTTTTTCCCTTTACAGATACAAGGTCAAATATATCACAGAGCAGGCTCTTTGTTACCAGTGCCAGATAGCGACTACAAGTTTTTGCAAATTTATTTTATGGGCAATTCTCCACAAGAAATCAATCTACGTTGTGCACATAAAAATTCAGTGAAAAGATCAATAGTAGAACAATTACAAAACTTATTTCACGAACACAATCAATTGATTATATTATTTAAAAGCGCAATGGATATGATGCCATCTGATGATCACAAAATTATTATCAGAGCAGATAAAACTCCTGTGGGCCAAGATGCAGGACGTATTAATGCACCTACTATCGATGAAGTTGCCATTGTTGTAGTTGGAGAAAATTTGGAGTCACGTGATATTCTTTTACATCGTCGAAATAATCAATTACAACGTATTAAGGAAACGCATCGCTCATATGATGCACTTCAATTACCCATTATATTTTGGCAAGGATAAGATGGCTATGATTTCTCAATCAAGATGATAAATCCTATTACGGGTAATTGAAATATTGGTTTATGAGATGTTACGTCATCTATTATATCACCTACTAAGTAGTTTAATTTGTTATTCAACTGTCATCGTCATTATAATAGAAAAAATATTTACAGGTTCCGAAATCAACAAAAAAGTTAGTTCAATGAACTATTCAACTATTCATACCGCCTAATGATCAGAGAAAATGATGACAGTCTTAAAATGCCGGCGATTATGTCACAGATATGTTGTTGATATGTATGTAAAGATTGAAACGGAGAGATTAACATTCATCAGGTTGAATCAGACCAAACTTCGATCTGAAGAGTATATTCACCTTCGAGATGCAATTCATTCTGACGGAAATGCAGAAAATGTTGGCAGGATGACTATTCTTTCAGCAACCTACATCGGCGAAATGAGGACATATAAATCAGTTGATACGGCAACTAATGAAGATGATGTCGTGAACTATCCACCGGAACTTTTAAACTCACTTGATTTGCCAGGATTGCCGCCTCAGAATCTTCAATTAAAGGTTGGATCTGTAGTTATAATGTTGCGAAATATTAACCAACCGCGCAGTGGGTAGTGTGTTGGCCTCTGACGCCGATGACACGGGATCGAATCCCGACACAGCCATGTCATCGAACGTGTTTTTCACGGTGTTTCTCCTCAGCGGGGATCTGACAAACCCCCCTGTAGTATAATTGTCTTGAAAAGCTTCTCGAAATTCGTCGTTCGGAACCGGCAATAAACTGTAGGTCCCTTTCACCTATGGGAAAAATGAAATCACACACAACATGGGTGATTGAGGGAAGCTCGGCTCAGGTTCTTCATGGACTGTAACGCCAACATACATACATACAACTTTGTATCGGCACACGATTAGCGATAAAAAAATTACTGAATAACGTAATAGAAGCAATCATATTGAAAGGAAAGTATAAAGGAGAACACCCTTTGATACCCCGCATCCCAATGATTCCGACTGACGTACCATTCGAGTTTAAACGACTACAGTTTCCAGTACGGCTTGCCGTTGCTATGACTATAAACAAATCACAGGGGCAGTCATTAAGTGTTTGTGGTATTAATCTAGAAAACCCGTGTTTTTCGCATGGTCAATTGTACGTTGCCTGTTCCCGTGTTGGAAAACCATCTGATCTGTTTGTTTACGCGCCAGGTAATCAAACAAAAAATATCGTGTACCATAGAGTACTACAATGAAAATGAATTCTAATTTAGAATAAGAAAAAATAAAATAAAATACAATAAGTAGGTATCATAATAAGAAATCGAAATTGTAATTTTCATTGTGATTTTTTAGTGACTATTAAAAGAATTTTAAGTGTTTGCTGTCCCGGTATCCCGAATAGCAGAATAAGTATTAAAAAAAACAAAAAATTAAAGAATCGACTGTAAGGCGGTACAAAGTTCGCCGGGTCAGCTAGTAATTAAATAAATAGATAGGTACATAGATACACAAATACAAACATAATAAACAGGAATTGTTTAAGTTATATAGCTAAATTTGAAACAAGGGGGTCGTCGGATATATTGCATGAAACGATAAAATGATCATAAAGCTTGGCTATTCGAATTTCAACAAATTCGATTTTAGCTACTTCATGCAGTTCGGAAGTTGGAAAGTGCCGTGGTAGTCCTAGAATCATTTTTAAAACTTTGTTTTGAGATATTTGCAATTTCTTGATGTGGCAGTTAGCACAGTCCCCCCATACAGGGGCTGCGTAGACAGTATGGTCTGAAAGATTGGCTTAAAAATTATAAGTTTATTGTCGTTGCTTAGTTCAGATTTTCGACAAATAAACGGGTCGTGTTTTTTTTTTTTTTTTCCTTCTCCTGAGAAGCTTATGTTCCTCTTTCTTCTTTTTAACTCGTAGAGCTCACGAGATGCTCTTGTTCTTCTATGCAGCAAGGCTTTATTTGCCTCCTGTTTCACTGTGTGAATCGTCCTACACTTGTCATTAAACTATTTGTATCTTCGTGGCGATGCCTTGAAGTCCAAAGCTTCTGACACAGTGCTTTTCAGGGCTTGTTTGCAAAGGCTCCAGTGTTGTTCTATTGACTGCGTGAAGGAGTGAGATGTATGAGAGATCTAAAAGGAGAGGCGATCGGCAATAGCAGGAGCGGTTTCTGTCGATATTAGCTTTCCCACGTCATGACTTTGTGTTCCTGCTCTAGGGAAGCCGCGAAATAAACATTTGGTGGTGTTGGTCTTTTCGGGATCCGAAGTCGCTCATCGTGCGTCAGAGTCCAATAACCTAACCACTGCGCCACGGTGCCCTCGATTGAAATGTTTATGCACTGCTTTTATTACCGTAGAAGAACACCTCTTCAGAGATATGTATATGAGCTCTTAACGCAAGTGTTTCTGCAATATTAGTTGGAATTGAAGATGAGTTGGTTTATATGAGTATCCCATCGGAATGTGCAAGTGTATAATGCACGCAGGAGCCAAACAACTAAGTCGTTCTTTTGAGTATGTAATTCTAAGCGCACACATACGATCAAATTATCGTATAGAATCAAGATATGGCATTGTGAACACTTTAAAAGAATGCGATTACTGATTGGCTTAAGAATTAGAATTTTTTATTAATTATTGTTATTATTAACGTTTTATTTGTTTTTTGTGAACCAAGGTTTCAAAGAGAACAAAAGGAACATTTTGTAAATAAGAATATGCTGGAAGTATTTAAAAAAAACGAATAATAACAGCACACTTCAACTATAATTCATTAATGCCATTCAATAGAACTGCTATTTTGTATCAAATAATAACAGCTCTCTCACATGCTCTCAATGCCTCTGGAATCTATGCCCAGGCCTATGCGGATGATGTCGCCATTCTTTCTGTCGGCTCATGTTAGGCGACTGATGGATGATTGGTGCACTAGAAATGGGCTGTAAATCAATCCTCTTAAGACCGATGTCGTTCTCTTTACAAGAAGGAGGAACAATTCTGACCTGACTCAGCTGGTACTAAAGGCACTTCCAACTCGATATCCAAGGAGGCTAAGTATCTAGGAGTCATCTTAGATAGCAAGCTTCTTTGGTCGAAGCATGTTGAGTCAAAAACCACCAAACCGTTGTCAGCTTTCTGGCAATGCCAATGAGTTTTTGGCAAAACATGGGGTTTATCACCGGCAAAGGTCCTCTGAATCTAAACGGCAATGATAAGACATATGATCTCATATGCATCGGTTGTCTGGTGGAACAGACTAAAACGTAAGCACGTCGCGGCCTCTTTCACCAAACTCCGAAGAACGGTTTGTCTCAGATGCACGAGGGCCTTCCCCAGCATGCCGGGCGCTGCTCTATATGCTATTATGAGCCTTCCAATTCTTGATATATTTATCAGGGGGTGTGCTCTGAAAGCCATGTCTCGTCTGAAGAGAAATGGATTTTGGTATAATTCGCATAGGAATAACGGCGTGCTTGCGCAAGAATTGATCTGCAACCCCTTTCTCATGGACATGCCTTCTGACGCACTGAGGCCCGTTATCCTACTGCGCCGTAATTTCACAGTCGAGTTTCAATGGCGTCAGGAGTGGCTATGGCTGGATACTGAATCTGGAAAGGATGGTCTTCGCATTTTCACGGATGGCTCCAGGTCTGGGCGGGGGTCCGGTGCTGGGGTCTTCTTTGAGCGCGGAAACATCCGGCTGCACTTCTCGTTAGTATGCGTCTATCTTCCAATGTTATGAAGCACAGGTGGAAGGGGGAAAGCATATGCGTCTGTAGTGACAGCCAAGCTGCATTAAAAGCTGTGTGTAACCTCTTAATTAGCTCCAAATTAGTGCTTGAACTCAAGTCCTTCCTCAACAAAGTCGGCAGACTAAATTCATTAAGGCCTGTATGGGTTCCAAGCTACTCTGGGATCCCAGGAAGGGATCTCAGGACCTGAACCCGCTCTAGGTCTACCTGCGTCCACGGTAAATTCCTACGTTAACGATTGTGTATTTAATACACACAACCGTAGATGGAGAGATTGTCCAGGTTGCAGGATGACTAAGCGCGTATGCCCTGATGTCTGCAAAAAATCTGCAGTATTCCTCCTGTCTTTAAGGAGAATCGACTGCAGAAGGCATGTGGGAGTTATCACGGGCCATTACACTTTTGCCAAACATCTCTACGTGCTCGGCATCAGTGAGACGCCTACCTGTACTGCATGTTGCGAGGAGGAGGATGACTGATGATTGTGATTGTCCCGCCTTTGCCCGCGCACGGTGGCGCACCCTTGGAGCCGACGTGGTGTGTGCCGAATCCCTTAGCTCTACATCACTGAAGCTCCTTCAAATTTTTTTCCGGAAAACGGGGAAAATACAGTACAATGAACCAGTGTTTGCATCTGAGTGCTCCAGCGGATAGAAGAAGCATTCAACAAAAACAAAAAAAAAAAAAAACAAAAAAAAACTCCGCCTTAAGGCACTAACTCGCTTCAACCGACACTTTCGTGTCTGCCTAAAAGCATTACAAAACTGCACACTATTCCAAGCATCATAACACATTTACGGTTGGATCGACTCTACCATGTGTCGCATTTATTCCAGGTTTTACGAGGAACATACGATCAAGGTAACATGTCCACCGCACATGCAAATCCCATCCAATAAAACGATGTACCCAATTGACCTACATTTTTAGCAGTTTCCATAACTGGGGCGAAATGTTTAGAGCATATCAAGAATGCCAATATCTGAAACCTCTTAGACGCAATCATGCACAAAAGAATGAGTAATTTCTCGGTTGCTATACGAAATCGTATTGAAAGTCTTTTAATAATAAATTGCATGGTAGTTACCAAACACTTAAATGCGTTTTGAATATTTAGCATTTTATCAGTATATTCATAAATATTTCTACTTCTAACCCCAATATTGTCCGATGAATAAGTAAATTTTGAAAAGCGCAGCAACATAGAATTCGTACTAATAATACCGTCATGCCATTGTAAATATCCCAATCAATTATGAACGTTAAGTATGTACGTCAGGACTTCTCCTAACGATTGCTGGCGTACCAATAAATAGCAAATACTCGAGATGCTTGAGAGCATCAGCGGCGGCAGATGAATATTACTACTCCGGCATCACCGTTATCGTTAAATAAATAAAATCGTTTTAATGCAACGCCAAACTTCAAATTTGAATAAACTCGCAGAAGTGAATGCAAATTCCTTAAGCTTGCGGAAATAATAACGAGCAGTTCTCGTTTTTCTACAGTATTTTTGTTTTTTTTTTCGTAGCTTGGTAGTCCTGGATGGCAGCTTAGAATATGGCATCTCCTTCAGACGAAGTCTTGTGGAAAAAGGATGATGCAGGAAAATTCCTTATTGTTTGAAAATACAATTCAAGGATAAAATGTGCATTTTCTGCAGTAATCGAATTGTTGAGTTAGGAATGATTTTGCTTTCTTCTTTGAACCCATTCAACACGAGTCTGGTATGATTCGGTCTAAGGACTCTCGTTACGGGAATGGTTATGGAAGCGTATGAAGCGGATGTGAGAGCACATAAAGATAAATACGAATAAAAATAAGAATTGAAATTGAGGAAAGTTGAACTCCACATGGTGAATGGATGGCTGTTCGGATCTGGTCTATGGAAAATGAAATGAAAAATCTGCTTTCATTGGTGTTACGGTTGAGGTGGGATATGGTATCAGTAAATCCTTAATTTTCACTTTAAGTGATGCATGGAAATAGAAAACGTTTTGTCTGTGGCCACTACTTTTAAGATTATTTCCGTTCATATTGCAAAGTCAGTCGGAATAACACTATAAGCAAGGATTACAATAATCCTCAGTCCTAGTCACACGAATAAATAAATTGCCCAAATCCTCAACGTAAGATTATTTTGCAGTGATTTGTATCCTATATCGAATTCAGACGAGTATTAGTAAGACGATGTGCTTTTGATGGAAAGCATCGTTAGGTTAGGTTATAGTGGTTGGCATATCCACACGTAGGCCAAAGTGGGCTCATTGTGATAGCAGATGGATCTGAAAACAAATCAGTGCTTCTAATGAAGTGGTGGAGTTAAACTATTTTTATATCTGCTAGCTCACTTAGGTAGGTAGGTAGGTAGGATCGTAGCCTTCCCAGAATTGAGAAGAATGCTCAGAGGCCAGGGAGGCCCGTTGTGCCGCGACCCCCCTATTCGTGGAACCATTTTGTGCTTCTTAAGAAGTTAAGAAGATCAGGTATCCCTACATTCTGAACATCTGTCACACCCTTAAGGAAGCAAGAGCCTAGGTAACGTTTCCTGATATTGCAAAAAGCTGGACAGGCACAGAGAAGGTGGTGAATGGATTCGACCTCCTCCTCGTCCTGACAGCTTCTGCAGAAATCATTCGGAACTATTCCTAGTTTTTGTGCGTGACTGCCAATGAGGCAGTGTCCTGTGATGACACCGGTGACCTTGTAGATGTCAGTTCTTTTTAGGGAGATTATATGTACTCCTTGTTCGTTGACTGTCAAGCCGAGGCCAGATTTGCCTGGTGATGACGCACTTATGTCCCTGGGTCCATCTCAGGTTCGTCTCAGCCCTGGCGAGATTGGTCAGATTACGTTTAATGATTGTAAGGGGTACTCCCTCACAAGCCACGATTGATTGTAGCGTCGTTCCTTGTTTGGCGAGTGTGTCGGCTTTTTCATTTCCTGTTATGTCGCTGTGTCCCGGTACCCAGATAAGCTGTATGTTGAACTGTTCTGCCATCTCGTTAAGAGATCGGCGACAGTCGAGACTAGATTTTGATGTGTACACATAGGGACTCCAACGACTTTAAGGCTGCTTGACTGTCTGTGAGTATGCGAATATCCGTGGTGGATATTACGTTCCACTTCAGCCATGACAAGGCCTCTTTTATTGCCAACAGTTCTACCTGGAAAACCCTGCAGTGATCTGGTAGTTTTAGAGCATCATACAGCTTAAGTTCCTTGCAGAATAGTCAACTGCCCACCCCGTCTTTAGTTTTAGAACCGTTTAGCTCACTTAAGTTATCATAGAAGACAAGAAGGACATCAGCAGAGGAGGTGGTGAATTGATTCCTCTTCCGCCTCATTGATGCAGCCACGGTGGAACTGATTGGCAGGTATCTCTAGTTTGACGGCATGTTTTCCAATGGTACAGTGGCCTGTAATGACATCACTAAAGTGCTTAAAGTTTCCCTTTTGGTTACCACAAGGTCCCTGGTCCGTCCTAATATTCTGCCCGATTTATTTAGTGATAAAGATGATGGTACTTTCGTTCCATTGAAGGTTGGTAGCCTCTATGGTTCCAAGTTTTATCATGTGCTTTACCGTGCTTATTGGTGTTTTGGAGATACCCGAGGGTTGGTAGACTGAGCGTGCTTGACCCTAACCTTGTGAGGTTGTCAACCGCGCAGTTTCCTGGAATATCTCTATGCCCGGGAATCCACAGTAGTTTTATGTTGAACAGTTCAGCCATCTCGTCCTCAGAAAGGCGGCAATTAAGGTATGTCTTTGATTTGTGGGTTACCAAAGCAAGGAGTTTTATCGCAGATTGGCTATATTAATGACAATATCCTTAATGGATATTACATTAATCCTTCCTATGCCATGCATGGGCCTCCGTTCTCACTGTTATTTCTGCTTGGAAGACACTGCAGTGATTTGGGAGTCTAAATGATAGGTTGAGGTTAAGCTCCTTGGAGAAAACTCCACTGCCTCCACCCAACTCCATCTTGGAGCCATCGCTCGAGCCGCTGCTGGAGATAGTGTTGTTTTAGCTTATAGAGTAGCCCCTTCTGCTAAACCTTGTCAAAAGCATTAGATAACAACGTTGTCAGTACCCCGCTGAGGAGAAGCAAACCACGTTCGATGACATGGATGTTGCGGGATTCGATCCCGTGTCATCGGGGTCAGACGCCAACACACTACCCACTGCGCCACAGCGCTCTCAGCAATGTACTGGCGGATAAAAGACGAGCGTTCTTTAGGATTTAATTGGGGTGTGGGTCTATATGCTGCGTTAAGGATAGTGTCGTTTAGGTGCATTATTGCACTTTCTATGTTTTCGGGGATGTGAGGGTGATGTTTAGTTAAAGATCTGAGGTGACGATATCTTTGAAGGTCAACCAATCAGTTTTTTTTTTATTGCAAAGTCTTGTATGGTTGGCAGCAAGAGATACTTTACTTTCGTAAGTAATAATAATGGGGGAATGGTCAGATGAAAGGTCAAGTCATGTTTTGTCAAGTCATCTTTTGGCTATTAAGTTTTTTAAAAATGCAAAAGTCTGTTAGGTCGGGTCTTTTGCTAATGTCAGAGGGCCAGTATGTTGGTTGTCCAGTGCTTAAAAAATTCACATTAAGCGAATTAAGCACCCCTAGTAGTGTAGAGCCCTTTTTGTTTTTTTATTCTAGAACCCCAGTCGTTATTTTTTGCGTTAAAATCGCCTCCTGCAAAAATCGTTTGCCTAGTATATCAAGGTACTGTTTGTATTGTTCTGTCGAGGGCATTGAAGTATTGAGATTGTGACTGGTCCATATTCGTCTTCAATTTATATAGCCGTTGCTTGAATGTGTTCACTCTTGTAGTTTTCGAGTTTGTTGGATTCGATTTGTTGTCTTATTAAAATAGTCGACCCGCCGTGGGCCTTGTTATCGTGGGCCTTGTATGATACACATTATATTCAGGGGTACCGTGAAGTAAGTTGAGCTAGTCTTGATGAAGTGTCTTAGTTCGTTAGATTGTTTTTGTATGCTGTTGCATTCCATGTAACGAATTTCATTACATCCATGTAATTTGTAACTTATTATTATTTAAAATCCTCAAACAATTAAGAATAACATCTTTTAAATTTGCCGAGCTTAAGAGACTCTAACGATTAAGATTAACATTAACATTTGTATAAATTTACATAGGTACTAAATACTAGAATATAAAAATTAAAACTAAAACTAATTGAAAATGAAGGAAAAGGAAAGAAGAAACTTAGGAAAGAAGAAGAAAGACGAGAGCATTTCACTAGTCGTTTTCAGCAAGATATTTAAAACATCTCAACTTGAACGCTTTTATGCTGGAGGGGTAGCTTATTCCAAAGTTGAACCGCATTCACAATAAAATTGTCGATAATGTTGCTAAATATTTGGGTCTAGGGACAATTAATAATGAGGCACGCTGAGCCTTAGCAAAACGAATACTCTTGTAGAGATATTCGGGTTCTTTGGTGTTAATTATTGTCTGTAATAATAGCAAGGTACGACATTTAAACAGCGATATGAGAGAACAGCCTACTATTTTCTAGGCGAATTCGGAAATGTGTACATGTCTTTTAAATGCCGTATATATGTATATCGGGCGCAGCTATTGAACGCCACATTTAATTTACTGAAGGACTCATAGTCCAATTTAGAAAAAATTTCACATCCATAGAGTAATATAGGCCAGATGAAGGATGTCACAAGCTTTTGCTTAACGTCCGTGGGTAAGTAGTTTGTAGTAGGACTAAGGCCTCTAAGAAGCTACACTGTTTACGTGTGTGTTCCAGCACAAGCTCCGTTCGAAGTGGATACCCAGGTTTTTTATATTAAACACAAATTCAATGGGTAAGTTGTTTATTTTTAATGGGGGTAGTTCCAGTGTTGTTCTGCATTTATTTTGTAATATAGCCTTTGTTTTGGATGCATTGAGTCTAAGCTTATTGGTTGTCGACCAAAGATAGACCCGACTTAAGTCGTGCGAGAGCAACTCCATATGTGAAACACAGCTTGACTTAGGGAACATGGAATATACTTGTATATCATCAGCATAAATATGATATTTGGAGGTCGAAAACCATTTATAAACAACATTTATAAAACAAGAAAATAGAAGCGGACCTAACACACGAGCCTTGCGGAACGCCAGAGTAGACACGGAGATTAGAGGAACGTTTATTATTACAGAACACGTATTGGGATCGAATTGAGAGATAAGAGGACATGCATAACCCTTACAAAGGCGCGGCAGAGGACGGCCGCATTAACGGTGGCGCACACAGGTGAAAGGGGACCTTAACCAACTGGCCGTGCGGCACTGGAAGCGGCTGGTAAAAGACCGTGCCAGCTTGGTTTAGGCCCAGGTTCACCACCGACTGTAGCGCCACCTAAGTAAGTAAGTAAGGTACACCACAATTCAAACGATTAACAGGTTTTCTATTTCCATTGTAGGTATGAATATACATACCTATGTACATACACACATATGTATGTATGTACACATGCATGTAGGTAAGTCTTGCGACACAATATCCACTTTCCTTGTTAAGGTAAAATACTAAAAAACTTTATAAAATAAATTTATTGAGACGCTTTTTCCCTCCAATTGAATTGCAATAATTTGCCATAATTCCTCAAATATCCATTCCACTCAATCTTTAAAATATCGATTTAACGGTAAATTAACTAGTATAAGCCGAACACTTCTACGAAAAACTTGAGAAATCTTATCACTGTTCATTCAGGTGTGCATTTAATGTACTTTTGAAAGTTGTACCTACATATCTCCAGAACTTTTCCATTCGTGTTACCCGTATCATCAGAGGTTCTTACGTATTTGCGACTATGAAGCTTAAACGAAGCGTACCTACGTACATACATACAGACGTGTGTATGTAGAAAATATGAAACAAGGGTCAATTTTCTTCTAGAACTGTTAGAGCATGTTCTTCGCAGACAGGAAAAGGTTTGAGTATGAAACATTCAGTTTTTACTTACAAACATAAAATATGTTCGTAATTTAAAGAAAAGAGATCTTTAGAACATTTCTAATTAGTTTCCTTTCAAAATCTGTAAGAAAAGGTACACAATTCATGGGGCGAATGAACACAAGAAAACACAGTGAGTGCGAAATAAGGAACAGAAGACAAAACGTAACTAGGAACAGGAATAGAAGAATAGCCGTCAAAAGCAAAGCATCGGAAAAATACAGAGCAAGAAATAAATTCATCTGCTGTCATTGTGTGCACTTGCAGTTGCAGGACTCGCAGAGTCCTTAAAAGATGATGTAGCGAAAAAAAACGGAAATTAAAAAACAAGAAAATTCGTAACCGACAACAAGCCAGTTGGGCGTTTGTAAGAAAGACATGATTAGTTTAGACGGGATTGTTTTTGTTCTTCGGTCAGTGGTATATATTTTCTGCCCTCCAAACCAAACATTTTTAATTAAACCCTTACATATAGAATAATAATTAAAAACCCGTTGACATCCGAGACAATAAATACTGAACATGAATAACCACACTGAACTACCGAACAGGTATTCTAATACTAATTCATTGGTTGTCTAATGCTGTTTTCATACCCAACGACATTATATTGACATATGTACATAATAGGTACAAGACGTCGCAAAACATTTTTTTATTTTTTTAAAGTATCTTCCATTTACATATAAATTTTTTTGTATTTTATCATCGTACTCATTTGTTCATTTAAATGCCCTACGCTTTTCCCCGAACCCCATTTTTGTTTTATATATGTATAAACCGTATACTTACATTGATCGCTTGCTAGGACTGGAAAAAATAATAGGGACAGTTGGAATATTTTCAGTTTATTTAAATATCATTTACTATATGTGCACTAAATCTTTGTTTGCTTAATACTTAGTGGTTCCTCCTTTATTTTTTAGCACAGCAACACATTTACGAGGCATAGGTAGATTCGACTAGTGCTCTGCATGGTTCGATCGAAATAGCGTTCCAGGTTTCTTGGACCAGCTGCCACAAATTACCGCGATTTCGTATTTTCGTTTTGTAGGGATTTCTTTTTCTCGTTCTCCATTCTTTGGAGAAAGGGTGCTCGAATAGGGGGTAGGTTTCACCAATCTCCTCAGTTGATCCCTTCGCAGGGACAGTAAAACGCAGAGGAATTATATTAATCTTTTGATTATACATATGTATTTCCTTATGACTACGGCAAGGGTTATCGCAATTTGAGGCAATAGATTGGTTTACCATCTACCGCAAGATATGCGAAAAGACGCAATACAATGCAATGCAATGGGAACTCTTTAGAAAACTAGGACTTCTGTTGGCGGATAATGCTATAAATTGGTGGCAAGGCGTGTACAAAAACTCTTACGTAATGCATTTGCGCCCGCCAAACCTGCTTACCGCATTTACATAGAGGTGTTCGATCAAAAGCAAAAGCCGAAAAAGCCAACCGTCGATTTTATTTGTGCTAAGAGAGCGTTACTGTCAAAGCTGCCTGAAGTCGTAAAAGAATCAATGATGCTAGACCTCGTATATGGATTACTCAATATCCATATCAGAGACGGTGTACCGCGAGAAAGTGTTACCACTTTCCACGATTTACTGGAAAGGGCCAGAGCCATTGAAATTTCTCGAACAGAAAAGAGCATTGGCCGAGAAAAAAAAGGAAGAAACGACATCGAAAAGAAACGTTGCACCTTTTGTAAGCACTTAGGCCATACAATCGCTGAATGCCGAAAGAGGGAAAAACGATGTGCTCCCCGTGCATCGGTAGAAGCAAAAGTTCATTGCTATAAATGTAAAGCACCAGGATTTATCCGCTCGAACTGTCGAAGCTGCAAAGACTTGCCAAGACGATCAGCCACGGTATAATTCAACTGCATCAAAACGACCTTGTGTACAGATTTACCCACAGTTTCAATAGCCTCACATGGTGAAAAGTGTCTTGCGTATTTGGATACTGCAGCTCGTACAAGCGTTGCCGGTAACGAACTATTCTTGCATCTTCTCAGAAATCGTACACAATTTAGAAAGATGCAAACATCAGTAACACTAGCCGATAGGAACGCACTAAAGCAAAATGTTCTGATTGCAGACACTTCCATTATAATTGGAAATCGGTTAAGGCCCATCCAATTTATTGCATTACCAAATGCCACAGATAACCGAAAACTATCGGAATCGATGTTTTGGAACAAAATGGATTTATCATGGAGTTATCATGGATCTCGGACAAAGAATGTGGTATTTTGCTGACCAGAAGGACAAAACATTTGAGTTTTATGACATATCTCATATACAATATTGTCTACAAAAAAAACAAAGAAACTAATGTTGACAGCACTGCTTCCATCTTTCCCCATGTTCCATTGAAGCCAATTTCCCCACTTGCTTGGACATCAACTTTTCAATCATCTCCACAAAATCAAACAAGCTCTTCCGCTTTCTTGTCTTGGTTCGCGCCGAAACGATTGAAGGAAATTTCTGACAACGGCTACTCACCGAATACAATTCAGAACATTTTTGGAGACTCACTTAAAGCAACAGATGTCACTCCAGATCGAAATCAAAGGATGGACTTAGATTTTATGCCCATAAATTGTCTTGGCATCGAATTAAGAACCGATGAGGCTGTCGATTTAAATGCACCAGATCAAGAAAAGAGAGCACCGTGGCGCAGTGGGTAGTGTGTTGGCCTCTGGCGTCGATGACTCGGGATCGAATGCCGACACAGCCATGTCATCGAACGTGTTTTTCACGCTGTTTCTCCTCAGCGGGGTTCTGACAAAACCCCCTGTAGTAAAATTGTCACGAAAAGCTTCTCGAAATTCGCCGTTCGGAACCGGCAATAAAACTCTAGGTCCCTTTCACCTATGTGAAAATGAAATCACACACAACATGGGTGATTGAGAGAAGCTTGGCTCAGGTTCTTCATGGACTGTAACGCCAACATACAGATCGAGAAAAACTTAATGCACTCTTGAACAAGCACAAAAGTTTATTCGACAATTGTTCGGGACCTACGCCATCGGAGCAGTATTCGTCCAGGGGGAGAAGACGGGTGAGCATCCAGTTAAGCATGCTTCAAGACTTCACACAGTAGCTGAGGCCAAACCAAAACATATTATTACCGAAAACACCGACCTACCCCTATTCTTCAAGTAGGAATCCAGGTATTAAAAACGTAAAGAAAAAATAATTACAATCGGCGCCCAACGTGGGGCTAAACAAGAAATATCTCGTTACATTGGCCACCAGCGTGGGGCTAAACAAGAAATATCTCGTTACATTGGCGCCCATCGTGGGGCTAAACGAAAAAGATCTTCGTTACAGTCTTTGAAACTTGCTTTTTAAGATCCCCCAAATATGTTCAATTGGGTTCAGGTCTGGTGACTGCGACGGCCAGTTCATTAATTTAACCCCATTTTCCTGGAACCATGTCTTCACAAGCTTTGAGCAATGTTTGTAGTCATTATCTTGCTGATATTCCCACATAAGCGGCATGTTGTCCTCCGCATATGGTAGCATGGTGTTTTGCATTATATTTCTGTATACTATAGCGTTCAAAGTGTCTTTTATACAAAAAAGAGGACCCACGCCATACCATGAGAGGCAACCCCAAATCATGTTACTGTCACCACCATGCTTTACAGTCTTCCTGGTGTATGAAGATCTGAGTTCCTGGTTTTTGGGACGTCGCACATAAATTTTGCCATTAGACCCATAAATATTTATATTCGTTTCATCTGACCATAAAACGTTTTTCCAATGCAGCGATGTTGATTTAAGTCTGCAAATTCTATCCTTTTCTTGATGTTCGCTATGCTGAGGTGGGGAACTTTTCTTGCCGCTTTTCGAAGTAAGCCACATTCTATAAGTGTATTTCTTATAGTTCGGCTACAAACTGGAACATTTAACTCTGTTTTCAATTCGTTGGACGAGGCAAAAGGAGTGTTTTTGCATGCCCTTACTAGCTGTCGATCGAAGGCTGCCGTGGCTTACCTTGGCCGTCCACGTGTTTCTGGCTTATTTTGTGCCTTGATAGCATTGTGAACTTTTGTTTTTGAACAATTTAAAAGTTCCGCTCTCTTTCGCACAGTTAGCCCTTTTCCATACAGCTGTTTTATTTTTGAACGCTCTTCAAGCGAACAATGCCTATTTCTACCCATAGTAGAAAATACACTTGAAATCTTAAATTCAAAATAGTCACTAAACGTTCCACAAACACTAAACACAACTATCTAGACAAAGGTGTTCTGAATAAAATAGTTTCTAATTTCTGGAAATTGATTTTCAACTTCCAGTCATCACAGCACTGCTGAATCAAGTCGAAGTCTCGTTGCCAATGTTCACAACGAACTTTCTACCCGTGAACGTGTCACAATGGCTAACTTATGCCCAACTGTTTGAGCTTCTAGTAAAGTCCTTCCAACAATTTGATATGAAATGCTTTTTTCAAGTCAATCTGGCAGGAACTCATCTATTGCTGTTGGATATCCGAGACGAGTACGTAGAGATGCTTGGCAAAAGTGTAGTGGCCCGTGATAACTCCCACAGGCCTTCTGCTGGCGACTCTCCATAAAGACAGGAAGAATGCTACAGATTTTTTGCAGACATCAGGGCATACGCGCTTAGTCATCCTGCAACCTCGACAATCCCTCCATCTACGGTTGTGTGTATTAAATACACAATCGTTAATGTAGTAATTTACCGTGGACGCAAGTAAACCTAGAGTGGGTACAGGTCCTGAGAAACTCTCCTCTGAACCCATTCTGGCGAGTTCATCAGAGATCTCATTCCCTGGGATCTCAGAGATCTCATTGGCCTGGGACCCATGCAAGCCTTAATGAATTTAGTCTGCCGACTTTGTTGAGGAAGGACTTGAGTTCAAGCACTAATTTGGAGCTAATTAAGGGGTTGCACACAGCTTTTAGTGCAGCTTGGCTGTCACTACAGACGCATATCCTTTCCCCCTTCCACCTGTGCTTCACAACGTAGTGCATGGCCATAAGCATTGCGTACATCTCTGATTGGGAGACAGACGCATATTTTCCTAAGGAAATGTGCAGTCGGATGTTTTCGCGCTCAAAGAAGACCTCAGCACCGGACCCCCGCCCAGACCTGGAAAATGCGAAGACTATCCTTTCCAGGTTCAGTATCCCGCCATAGCCAATACTGATGCTATGGAGACTCGACTGTGAAATGACGGCGCAGTAGAATAACGGGCGTCAGTGCGTCAGAAGGTATGTCCATGAGACAAGGGTCGCAGATCAATTCTTGCGCAAGCACGCCGTTATTCCTATGCGAGTTATACCAAAAGCCATTTCTCTTCAGACGAGACACGGCTTTCAGAGCACACCCTCTGATAAATATTTCAAGAGGTGGGAGGCTCATCATAGCATCTAGAGCAGTGCCCGGCGTGCTGAAGAAGGCCCCCGTGCAGCTGAATCAAACCGTTCTTTGGAGTTTGGTGAAAGAGGCTGCAACGTGTTTGCGTTTTAGTCTGTTCCACCAGACAACCGATGCATACGAGATTATATACCTATCATTGCCGTGTAGATCCAGAGGACCTTTGCCCGCGATAAGTCCCATGTTATGCCAAAAGCTCCTTTGCATTACCAGAAAGCTGAAAGCGCTTTGGTGGTTTTTGACTCAACATGGTTTGACCAGAAAAGCTTGCTATCTAAGATGACTCCTACATACTTAGCCTCCTTGGATATCGGGATGGAAGTGCCTTTTAGTACCAGCTGAGTCATGTCAGTATTTTTTCTTTTTCTCGTAAAAAGAACCACATCGGTGTTAAAGATGATTGACTGACAGCCCATTTCTGGTACACCAATCATCGATCACATCTGGCGCCGCCTGTGCTTTGAGACGAGCGAGCATGACTGTCGAATGGCGACATCATCTGCATAGGTCTGGGCATAGATTCCAGAGGTATTGAGAGCATCGAGCAGAAAATCGACTACCATCCACCATAACAGCGGAGACAGGAGGCCACCTTGTGGGCAGACCCTGTTTATGCCGGATTTGACATACTGGTCGAGGCCTGCATCAGCGATCATTGTCCTGTGCGAGGGCATTGCTTTGATCTATAGGACCAGTGCTTCATCTACGCCACGATGTCTGGCAGCGTTGCGCATGCTGTCAGAAGTTGCGTTATCAAAAGCTCCCTCAATGTCGATGAACATGCCCTGCGCGTACTCTTTCCTTTCGAGCGCGCATTCAATTCTCCCAACTACGTTCTGAAGCGCAGTCTCGCAGGATTTTCCGCGCTGGTAAGCATGTTGCATCTCCGAAAGGGGTGCTTTCGAAGGGCAACTTTGCCCATGTGCAAAACTACCAGTCTCTACAGGCTTTCCAGCAGGAAGCATGTTAGACTAATCGGTCTGAGTCTGGTCTGAGTAGTCCTCTTTTCCTATTTCGGGAATGAAGACCACTTTCACTGTGCGCCAAGGAATGGATGTGTGAGCAAGTGCTAGACTTGCAGTGAAAATTCTTTTCAGAGTAGGAATCAGCTGCCTTATACCTTTCTGCAGCATAACAGGATATACCCCGTCGGTGCCCGCCAATTTTAAACCAGAGAAGGATGCCACAGCAAATTCAATAGCTTCAGTCGTAACCGCGCGTGACGCAATATACCAGCTATGCCGAGTTGTTTTCAACGTTTCAGCTGCAGTTTCCCTTGAGGGAGTCGATGTCGATCTGATTTTTCGGGAATTGAGCCCGTAAAGTTCGTGGTTGAATCTTTTCCTCCATCCCCCGTCTGCGTTGATAGGCCCGAAAATCACGCGCAAAATTTTTCTCTCGAACCGACCTTGAAGCCTCCTCATCCGCTTCTGATAGTGTCCATGCCTCTGCGGCATACCACAGGACCGGGATGACAAGAGCCTTATATAGAGTCAACTTTGTCATTCGGGAGAGGGCTCTATTACTCAATTGCCTCCTGATTCCAAAGAAACAGCGATTGGCAAGAGTGATTCTGCATTTGATATCGGAACTGATGTCGTTGTTCCAGGTCACTGCGGAGCCAAGGTAGACGAACTTATATCTGCCAATACAAACGTTCTGGCCAAGACGTCGGTGGTGAGCGTCCTTTTTTTGATGACAGCAAATATTTAGTTTTGCCCTCGTTTACCGCCAAACCAATTTTCGCCGCCTCCATCTCAATACTCGCAAACGCCTATTATGTCAATATCGTCGGCGTATGCAAGGAGTTGCGAGGATTTGAAACAGATTGTGCCTCTTGTATTGGCCATTGGTTTTTACATAATCATTTCCAATACGATGTTGAAGAAATCACACGACAGCGCATCGCCCTGCCTAAATACTTTTTTGGCATCAAAACTATCGGCAAGGTGTTCACCGATTCGGATGGAGCAGCGAGCATTCTCCAAAGTCATCCTGCATAGTCAGGCGAGTTTAGTAGGTATGTCAATGGTAGACATAGCGTTGTGTAGCTCGACTCTAATTACGCTGTCGTATGCGGCTTTGAAGTCGACAATTAGGTGGTGGGTGTCGACTTGAAATTCATTGGTTTTTTCCAGGATCTGCCGTCATGTGAAGATTTGATCGATGGTGGACTTCCCTTGCCTGGATATGCACTGGTAAGGACCTATCAGCTTATTTGCAAAAGGCTTCAGGCGGTTACACAAAACGGCAGAGAAGATTTTGTAGGCGATGTTAAGGAGTCTTATTCCTCTGTAGTTGGCGCCATCAGATTGGTCTCCTTTCTTGTGGATCGGGCATACGATGCTGAGACTTCATTCCTCGGGCATGCTTTCCTCTGATCATATCTTACAGATGAGCTGGTACATGCTCCAACCAGATCACCCCCAGCTACCTTGAACAGTCCAGCAGACAGTCCCGTCTGCGCCAGCAGCTTTATTCGACTTAAGTTTCGATATGGCAATCTTAACTTCGTCGAGGTCAGGGGGACGGAATTCTCTGCGATTCTTCGTCGATTAGAAATGGATCATTCTACCTGACAGCGGTACATTGACTAACGTCGCCGTTATACAGTCTGCAGAAGTGGTTTATCCATATTCTCAGCATCGACTGCGATTCTACTACTAAGTGTCCGTTCACATCCGTGCAGGCTTCTGTTCTGGCTTTATGTCCATTGGCATGTTCGCTTCATCTGTTGATAAAACTTTCGAACGTCACTCCTGCAGTAACAGCTCTCCAAATCCTCAATCGCGCGGTTCTCGTGCTCTTTCTTCTTTCTTTTGAGAAGCTCATGCTCCTCCCTTCTTTTTAACTCGTAGAGCTCCCGAGCTGCTTATGTTTTTTTATGCAGCGAGGCTTTATATGCATCCTGCTTCGCTGTGTGAATCCTCCTGCATTCGTCATCGAACCAGGTGTTTCTTCGTGGTGGGGCCTTGAAACCTAAAACTTTGGATACAGAGCTTTTCAGGGCTTGTTTGCAAAGGCTCCACTGCTGTTCTATTGATAGCGTGGAGGATTGAGGTGTATTGGAGAGCTTAGGGGAAACGCGATCGGTAAAGGCGATAGTAGCTGTCCGACGTCATAACTTTGTATTCTTACTTTACTCCGCTGCGTTCGTGATATCCGTAAGCGCATCTTGGCTACTACAAGATAGTTCGAAGATCAGGAATAGTGGAGGAGTGTCTGACGTCGATCGCGATGTGATCAATCTGGTTGGAAGTCGATTGATCAAAAGACCGCCAGGTGCCTTTGTGTATATCGAGGTGCGGGAAACGCGTACTGGCTAGAAGGAGATTTCGCCCCGTAGCAAGATCAATCAGCCTGTGTCCGTCATCGGATGTGGTGTCGTGTAGGCTATGTTTGCCGATGACTCATTCATAGATGCTTCCCTTACCCAGCTTAGCATTGAAGTCTCCTAGTACAATTTTGATGTTATAGTTGGGACATTGGGCATACATTCTGTCTAGTACATCGTAGAACTCACCTTTGGCGGAGTCGTCCTTGTCTTCCGTGGGGGCGTGGACTCAGATCAGGCTGATGTTAAAAAATGTAGCCTTGATAGGGATTGTTATGACATGTCGAAAGCTTATGACTTTTTGCCTTAGTCCACCTCGAGCAACAAATCCGCATCCGAACAATCGTTGTCCTCTCTCCCTATAGCAGTCGTCGTAGTAAATATCGCAGTTTTTCATCCGCTTTATACCCGGTCCATTCCATCGCATATCCTGTTTTGTGTTCCAAACGCCATGCTTTCTCAAATCCAACTCAACTTTTTTATTCTGTACAGTAAAAAATAATAGTACATAATTCATTTGTCATTGTACAGTATGAACCTAAGTTTAATGTTACAATATGAACCAGAATTATTAATCCTTAAGGTTAGATTACAACATCTCCTCGCCCGCTATTTTAATCCCTATCTATCCTTCGGAATCGTTTTGGAATCGTAATTTCCTTTCTCTAATGCAGTTAGAAGGTCTGAACCTTCTAACTGCAGGTGGCGATGCTACCACATGGGGGATGGTGGATTTAGGTCTCGCCTGGCTTGAATTATTTCCAGCCCTTTGTTCTTCCCTTTCGTGAGTGGCGTTTTCATCAACAACTCTGTCCATCTGCCCAAACGATGCTAAGTTCCCGTCAGTCAGATCAACCTTAACTTTACGAGCCTCCTTGATTTGGTCCGACTCGAGTCCTGGCGCTTCCGCTAGTGAATTATCGACTACCCACTGGTATCTTACCGGCCGAGATTGATTCTGATGACGCTTTAAATATCCCTCGCTGGTATGTATTCCGTACATATTATTGCCCAAAATGTCCTTAATTATGCCTTTAGACCACCTTTTCGCTTTCATGTATTGACGTGCTAAAACTTCTTGTAGTATTTGAAATTTAGTATTATGTATTAATACGTTTCTTTTCCCCTCTGGAACAAAACACGACAGTATACTTCTATGTTGACGCCCATGTAGTAACTCCGCCGGAGACTTTTGTGTAACGGTACTCGGCGTCAATCGGTAAGCTGATAGAAACAAATTAATCGCAGCGTTCGTATTCCTTTTCTCTTCTATTATTTTTTTAAACGATTGTTTGAATTTGCGAACAAATCTTTCCGCCTGCCCGTTGGAAGCTGGATGAAACGGTGCTGTTGTCACAAGATGAATAGAATGAAACTTGCAAAATTCCTTGAATATTTGTGACGTGAACTGGGTCCCATTATCCGTGACGATGGTTTTTGGCAGGCCCTCGATGGCAAACAAGGTCTGAATGGCTTTAATTGTCGCTTCAGACGTTATGTTTGTCATAGATACCACGTACGGAAATTTAGAATAAGCATCCACACATATTAGCCACATCTTGTTGAAAAAAGGTCCAGCGAAGTCCATATGAATTCTCTCCCATGGTTCTTCCGCCACAGGCCAATTAACGAATTCCATTTTTGGATCCGATGCTGCTTCTCGACAAATATTACATCCTAACGCCAGCCTACGAATCTCATCATCTATGCGATATTTTCAGCTCCAATGCCATAACTTGATGCATCTGTTGCCAAGACTGTAGGCAACGCCTCGTTGAAATGAGCTAGGCATACCGATTTTAAAATATTTTCTTTCAAAACTTCGAACGCGGCTTGCTGACTCGCAGACCAAATGAATTTAGCCCCTTTTGCTCGAAGTGCTTTCAATGGACCGGCTATCTGTGAAAAATTTGGAATGAACTGGTTATAATAATTGAGTTTACCTATAACCGCCTCCAACTCCTTGATGTTTGTTGGTCTTGGTAACCTTTGAATAGCCATGCGGTGCTTTTCTGAAGGACGAATGCCCTGGGCCGAAAGTGTATGCCCCAAGTACTCCAGTTTAATGTTGGCAAAAGAACACTTTTGTGTATTGCACCGGAACCCAGCTGTTTGCAGTCGCTTGAGTACCTCGCCTAGGTTCCGTAAGTGTTCGTTATCATCCTTCCCGGTAACCACAATGTCGTCAATATAAACTGCCACTGGAAGATCGCTTAATAGTTGCTCCATAACAATCTGAAATTTCCCCTGGCGCACTGCTGACTCCAACAGGTAGTCGTTGATATTGATATAATCCAAATGGTGTACTGATTACCACAATTTCCTTTGAGGCCTCGTCTAACTCTATCTGCAAATATACGTCCGAGAGGTCGATTTTCGTGAACAGATGACCTCCACGCAGCTTACGAAATATATCCCCAATACGGGGAATAGGGTGGCGATTAGTTATTAATTGGGGATTTACTCCGACCTTAAAATCTCCACATATACGGATGTCTCCACCAGCCTTCTGTACAATTACTACCGGTGAAGCCCACTGTGTCCTATGTACCTACTTTAAAATGCCCCTGTTAACTAATCGATCAATTTCCTTCTTTGTTTTATTAAGCAGCGCATATGGGAGGGATCGATGACGAACAAACTTTGGCACAGCATCTTCCTTTAGAGCCAAATGAGCTTTATAGTCCTTAGACCTGCCTAGTTCATCTGAGAAGAGGCTGCTATGTGCCTGACATAGCTGCTCAATCTTGGTGATCAAAGAGAAGTTAGAAGTAATTTGCAATACAGAATGTTTAATTTTCAAATTTAAAATATCAAACCAATATAATCCCAATATGTTAGCTCCAGAACTGTTAACTACGAGTAATTTGAGATTGTGGACCGAACCACCACAGCCAACCTCCACCTCCAATTCACCTCTAACACTTAGTGGTACGCCACCATATGCTTGAAGGCACTTGCTGGTTGAGGAACACTTCGGCTGATGCTGGTGCCCTTCTAGCCCAACCAATGAGCACGACGCTCCAGTATCCACTTGAAATTACATCATCCGACCCTTTACTCTTACGTCCACCATGATCCGAGATCTAGATCCCTTGGACACTTGCACACATTCACTGGATTGCACCATATCATTGAAGTTAAGTTGCTCATAGCTGCTAGCTGCGTACTTGTTATGTGCTTGTGATTTTTCCTGTGATAACTCTTGCTACCACGTTGAAAGCTGCGACTCCTATTTTTTGCGATCTTTTCTTGCGTCGTGCTGATCGTCTTCTGACTACCTGACATTCAGACTGCTTCTACATGTCCTACTTTCTTGCATCTGCGACAAATCGATTTGTAGTGTCTACAATCCATCCTACTATGATGAATGAGACAACCAGGGCAGGATTTCCGAAGAGATCGTGAAGATGGAGTTGGCCTGTGGTGACCGACAGTTACTGGCACTTGGTTTACCTCTACCACATCGTCTTCTTTGATTGTTGAAAATGTTTTCTGTGTCGTTTCAAAAGCATTGGCGATATCCAGCACATCTTGAAGAGAAGGGTCCGTTTTCTAAAGTGCTTGAGTACGAACACTATCATGTGGTGTGTACAAAACCCCCACGTCCCTGATCATGCTATCTACGTATGACTTAGAACATCCAGAGTCGGAACACGTGAACAAACAATTGCGCGCTATGCCTCTAAGATCTGCTACCCACGCCGCATATGACTGCCCAGGTTTCATCGCGGTCTTATGGAATTGATATCTCGCTGCAAGGACATGGATTTTAGAAACGAAATGCTCACTCAGCTTACGCGTTAACTCTTTGAAGGTCTTTGATGCTAAATCATCCGTTCCGTATAGTTTTTGGAGAAATGCACGTTTCTGATTGTCGTCCGTAATGCAACATGCCTCAAAATGCTGCTCCATCTGTTTAAGGTATGTTTTCCAGTTGTCTTCTTTTCTGTAAGCTGGAAATGGTTGGACTACGGCGGTATTTATATTCGGATTCTGTTTCGCATTCTCTTTCATCCACGCCTGCTGATCCATTCACATCTTCTGCTTCCACTCGCGTTGCGTAGCGAGGATACCTTCGAAAGTTTGTTTATCCATTCCTCTAAACTAACTTGTCCGTCTTAATTTTTTTTTTTTTTTGTTAAATTTATAATAATTGTCCTCGTCGCCACTTTTGTGTTCCAAACGCCATGCTTTCTCAAATCCAACCCAACTCTTTTATTCAGTACAGTAAAAAATAATAGTACACAATTCATTTGTCATTGTACAGCATGAACCTAACTTTAATGTTACAATATGAACCAAAATTATTAATCCTTAAGGTTAGATTACAACATCCTGGATGGCGGTTATGTCCGCTTTATAGCGGCCTAGGGCGTCCGCGAGTTGTTCGGCTGCACGTGGCCTGTTTAGGGACCTAACATTCCGCGTACAAAGCCGAAGATCATTGTCCTTTTTTCGTTTTTTGCAAGGGTCGTCAACGTACATCCGGTCCGTTATATCTGAGGCTTGTGGTTGTTACGGAGTTTGTGGTTTTTTTACGGTTACGGCTTACTAGGCCGTTGTCCAACCGACTTATCCTGTGTTTTGGCGCAAGAGGCTCGCTATTCGCCCTTACCCGTCTGCAGTTTCCATGGAAAATCTCCAGGTGGCACCACGTGGAGGTGCGGATAGGACTTACTAACAGTTCCGCAAGATTTTCGACTGCGGTGGCTCTTCTCGATATTGGCAGGCCAGTGTCCGTCGGATAGACCCCTACGAGGCCTTTGTTTGTCCCTTGCCATCTTAAACCACATAACAAAAAATGCATTTATCTCCCCAGTAAATGGCAATAGAGGGCGCCGTTGCGCAGTGGTTAGTGTGTTGGACTCTGACGCACAATGAGCGAGTTCGGATCGCGATATCACAAACGCCATCTAATGTTTATTTCGCGGCGTCCCTCCTCGGCGGGGTACTGGCAAAACCCCCCGTAGTATACTTTCGGAATCACCATTAAACTGTAGGTCCCTGTCACCTGTGTGAAAAATAAATCACACAACATAAGTGATTGAGAGCAGCTTGGCTTTGGTCCTTCATGGGCTGTAACGCCGCCAAAGAAGAAATGGCAATAGTTCAATTCATTGTACACATATTTGAAGAAAAACTATGGAAAATAACTCCTAATGAAAATAATTTTAAATAAATAGTAAATACTAAATATTAGATAAAGCAATAGTACTAATAAAACGCAGCGAAATTTTTCCTCGACAAGTATTAAGGAAGCGCCCGACACAACCCTTATATTTAGCTGTGACGACAATTTCAAGCAATTTTTATACAATGCCGAAATTAAAAGCAAAACCCAAAAACCCTAATTACTTGTGAACAAAGGTCAGTCCACGGCCTTGCGTGATCAGATTCATTTTCAGCCAAAGTCCGAAAACTACACTTACCGTGAATAGTAGGTACAATCCTGATTTATTCAATCTGATGTCTTTATTAAACAAATTAGCATATTTTTACGAATTCATTTAGACTACATTTATAACATACATATATACGTACATATGTGAATGTTCGCCTTTTCCAGATTTTACTCTTTTGAGGCTTAGTCTTTAAATGTTCATTCAAATGTAGAGCTGGTAAGAACGATTTGAGCATGAAATCCACAACCACAATTGAGTCCTTCCTAATAGCATGTGACGGCAAATTGTTGACTAACACGCAACACATAAATAATTTGCCCTACGTAAAGTTTGGACTATAATTGCAATAATTAGATTTAATAATAATGTGTGAGCTACCCTTATTGACTTTGGGCAACTACCCCACAGAGGTGTAGAAATTAATATTTGCCATATAGTGACCGGCTGTGTTTACTATATTCATATAATGACCGGCCTTTGTTGATGTAAGTCTCTTTTCTTCTTTGCTGGCGTTGCAGACCCATGATGGACCAGAGCAAAGCTTCTCTCAATCACCCATGTTCAGTGGGATTTATTTTTGACGCAGATGAAAGATAGACCGATAGACATTTTTCATGACAAGTTATACTACGGCGGGTTTTACCAGTATACCGCCGAAAAGGTACGCCGCGAAATAAACATTCGATGGCGTTGGTGTTATCGGGATCCGAACTCGCTCACCGTGCGTCAGAGTCCAACCCATGAACCACCACGCTACGGCGGCGTAGAGATTTTTTGTTTTTTTTTTTTTTAAATATCGGGCTAGTGCTACCATTAGCAATACGGCACTGCGACCTTTGCAGATCTATTGTGCCTGCTAACCGATTAGCCGAGGAGCCTAACCACTTCCATAATGAAGTTGAACATGCTTCTCGTAGGAGCCAAGGTGATCCCCTCAGGAGTCAGAACTTCACTGAGAAGGATACGCTTCCTAACATGGCAGAGAGCAGCACACTCACATAGTATGTGTTTCACCGTCTCTTCGTCCTCGAGACCGAGCCGACACCCAGTTTCGGACAAAAGGCTAATTTTGTTTAAATTATATCTCAGGCCGCAGTGTCCTGTAAGGTAGCTGACCAGTCTTCTGATATCCACCCTACGGAGTACCCGAACGCTGTTCCAAAAGGACAGGTGTTGTCATTTCTTCCACTTGTCTAAGAAGAACTTTGTCTTATACCCGGGAATGCCGCAGAATGGTTCCGGACCTATATATTTATCGCTGGAACCTTTCCTGGCAAGTTGGTCGGCAATTTCATTGAACTTGATACCTTTATGTCCTGGCACCTACCAAAGTTTAACATTGTTTCTTTTGGCGAGGTCTTGTAGGGCGTCATGGCATTGCTTGACGGTTTTTGAGTTCGTACTGTACGAACCCAGCGCTTTGAGCGCTGCTTGGCTATCAGAGAGTATGTTGATGGTTACTCCTCTAATGCCAGTCTCGAGATTAAGATTGACGCATGTTTGGATGGAATGCAGCTCTGCTTGGAAGTGCTGGGACTTATTCCCAGGGCCTTCTTGCGTTTTGGTCCAAAGATGCCGGCGCCAACGCCGGAAGCCATCTTGGAGCCACCCGTGAAGCAGGGGATCACTGTTTTTCCATGCTGAAGGAATCTCTTGTCAAAGGTGAAGGTGTGCGGCAATGCGTCCGAGACCGTAGTAATCATATCCAGTTCGTTAAGGTGTTGTTATATGGACATGTGGCCTACGGGTCTACATGGCATATTTGTTTCCGAGCAGAGGATTCTGATTGCATTGCGTAATGCAACCTTTTTGATAAAAAGGTGCAGTGGAGTGAGTCCAATGAGTGCTTCTTGGGCTGTCGTGGGGCAGGTTGGCATAGCGCCTTTGACCCCGAGACACACTAGTTTCTGAACGCGTTGAAGTTAAACAATTGTAGTTTTTTTGCTCAACTTTTGTCCACCGTACGGTGGACCCATAGGTGACGATAGGTCTTACTATCGCGGTGCATAACCCGTGGACTACCTTAGGTTTAAGTCCCCAGGTTTTACCGTAGGTGCGTCAACAGGCCCACATGGCCTTAGTCGCTCTCATGAGTTTATTTTCATATGGGAGTTCCAATTGAGTCTGCGGTTTAGGTCAATACCTAGATACTTTAGCTCCTCTGAAAATCCTATGTGTGTGTCATTTATAAAGATTGAGCAGGCCTGTACCTTTCTCCTCTTTGTAAATGGGACTAAGAATGTCTTTTTAGAGTAAATAGATAAGCCCTCTCTGACACACCAGTCAGAGATAAGTTGGAGCGCAAGATGCAAGCGCTCACAGGCAGTGATCTCGTACTTGCCCGTAACAATGACTACTAGGTCATCAGCATATCCGATGACCTCGTATCTCCAAGTGGTTAGCTTGCGTAGTAGATCATCGATGACTATCGACCAAAGCAGAGGTGAGAGGACTCCCCCTTGTGGGCATCCTCCAGCCGCCGATACTGTCTGAGACCTCTCCGCATGTGGCTGATGCACTCCGCGACACTTGATTACTCCCACTTAAAGTTTCTACCTAAATCATAAAGTATGCGTAATATTACTTCGAATCTATTTTTACAACTCTTATTTTCACTTCATCACGATTTTCTCAAATCGTGGAAGTAATACTGAAAGCCATCAGGGCCATCCAAATTAAATTTTTTTTTCGTCGGAAAAAATTACGGTTTCCCATTCGTTCTTCCAGCTTATGTGAGCCCGCCAAAATTCCAATCTCTGATCTCTATGACGCTAAAGTAAACGTGTTTTTTTCATCAGTTTTTGCCGTCGGAGATGTGGACACTGTTGAGTTACCCTTTGAACTGTCCGGACATTGGTTGAAGTTCCAACTTTCTCCTTTATTTTGCGAGCGGTCGCAGCGGAATTCGAAGCTTCACGTGAAATGGACCTGCAATCTCGTTCTGTTCTCGCTCTTGCTGTGCACCCTTTTCGGTTTTTACCATAATTTTCTGGATCTCTTAGAAAATGATTGACTGTCCATGGATCTCGACCAATTTTTCTAGCAACCTCCCGGTTGGAATAATTTTCTTGCTTGAGCGCAAGAATTTTGCCAATTTCTAAATTTGTTAGCGTTTTACCTCGACCCATCTTTTCTAAATTGTAACTTAAATTAAAACAATTTTAATTAATAATAAATGGGAATAAAATAGAACAAAGTTTTACTTAATTTGAACTTGCGCTTTAAATGTTGAAAACATACGCTTTAAATAGGCGAAAAACCGAAAATGGCGATTTTCTTTTTCTTATCCTTAATTTTTTACAGCTCAGTCGTCAGGTAGCCGAGAGGCAGTGAAAATGAGAGTTGTAAAAATAGATTCGAAGTAATATTACGCATGATTTTGGTAGAAACTTTAAGTGAGAGTAATCAAGTGTCGCGGAGTGTATGATACATGCGAATGCGAATGCATACTGGTTGGGATGCAGATGTGTTTGATTTTCCAATATACCTCTAATATGAGATACCTCTAATATGTAGCTCTATCAGTTTCTCCATGTTTTTTCGATAGAACGAAGTCAGACTGGGCGATAGGATTTAGGTTGCTCACTTGGCTTCACAATCTTGGGGATGAAGACAAGATTGACCTCCCTCCAAATTTGGGGTATGTATCCCAGGTTGAAGCAAGACCTTAAAAGAACTATCAGTGGTGATAAAACTGTAGTAGTTGTAATAATTAAAGCCCCAACAGTTAACTTGCTTGGATATGTCTTGTTTATTTGACCGACTGAAAGAGAGTGTCCAATCTCTACAAATGACATCCTTATATAACTAACGAGAGTATATACAAACATAATATTACGATACGTGACGTGATTTTATACATAGGAAATGTTTAGAAACAAATACATTGAATATTTCGCTTTGAATTCGCCTTGAATTCTTTACACATCTACAGTTCGACCATCCTGACAATGAATCGACCTCGATTTACATTCTTATAATTTTTACCAGATTATTTTAAGTAACGTCCGAAATCTTACACCTGACTAAAATAAATAACTCATTTTATATTACTTTTGCATCATCGGAATCGAATGCTAAAACATTTGAACATACATTTTCGACATTGTATAACATATAATCGAGAATTAGAATACTGGTGATGATTTCTACAATTTTAGATAAGGCTTCATATTTTCAGGTGAGCGACGCCTTCATAATATTTCCGTCCAATTTGGAGGTTTTCTAGATCTTTATCTATCGTGAGATAAAACCCTTTTCACTTCGAAAGGCCCTTTATACTTTGTTATAAGTTTCTTGTTTAAACCTGGGACATTAACGATATTCTTAATTAAAACATAATCTCCAACATCGTACTTTTTGGGAGGTTTATGACGCTTATCAAAATAACGTTTATTCATTTCCTGATTCCGAACGATGCTTTCACTTGCTTCCCCTCTTATTAGCTCAAGGTTGCGTGGCTCCTCAATTAAAATATGCTGTTCCAAAAACTCTCGAACCTGATCGTGCACCTCGCCTTTCTGAGAAACTCCGAATAGTAATTTGCTGGGGGTAAACCCCGTGCTTCTACTTTCGATATTTGTCCATTCCCCCATATCTAACTCACTTTCCTTCGCGATCATAGGAACAATCACTTTATTCAACCTCTCTACTTGACCGTTGGATTGAGGGGAGTGTGTAGCGACCTTAATGTGTTGTATACCAACCCTGTCGCAAAATTCAGTAAATTCCTCAGAGGTAAAACAAGTGCCTCTATCGGAGATTAGTCGGTTTGGTTTGCTGTATGCTGTAAAATAAGATTTTAAACAATTAACTACCTCGCATGTACCAGTGCTTTTTACCGGATATAATTTGGTAAACTTTGTAAATCCGTCCACCACTACAAATATGTGTCTTTTAGCACCTGTTCGGGAAGAAGACAATGGACCGAGGTGATCAACGTGAATAGTCTCAAACGGTCTATTACCTTTGGGTATGGAGTGTAAGATGCCTTCTTTCTTGCCAGAAGGTATTGAAAAATGAATACACTTGAGACAATTGCCAATAAATACTTTTATCTTCTGCTTCATTTGCGGGAACCAATAACTTTTTTTCAAGAATGTATAACATTTTTCCACCCCCGCATGGCATAATGCATCATGGTGTGTTTGGATTACTCTTTCCTCCATGCTACGGGGAACATAAAAAAATATGTTTTTATTCACCTTTCGGTAAACAAGCCCATTATTTAATTCATAAGAGCGACTATCTCGTTTCTCAAGGAACTCAACTAACCGTTTTATTGTAGGATCTTTCTGTTGCGAAGCAGCCAGTAATTGCTCGAATGATTGTGGTTCAATGAGCAAAATGTTATGGCATCTGCTTAGGGCGTCAACATGATTCATCCGTTTGCTGTCTCGGTGTTCGATAGAATAATCAAAGTCCTGTAACTCTAGGGCCCAGCGCGATATCCTTGGGTTCAATAACTTTTTGTTTAACGTTAGAGTCAACGACTTACAGTCTGTGATAATTTTAAATTTTATACCGGTCAGATAAATTCGAAACCTTCGAAGCGCGTAGATGATTGCTAAGGTTTCTAGTTCGTAGGAGTGATATTTTGACTCAACTGAGGTGGCGCGTTTGGAGAAAAAGAAAATTGGATGAAACCTTTTGTTATCTTGCCGTTGCACTAGAACTGCACCAAACCCCTGCGCACTTGCATCACAGTGCAATTCCGTCTCCGCCGTAGGGTTGTATATGCAAAGCAAGGGTGCGTTTAGTAATTTTTCCTTTAATAAGTCAAACACTGCCATTTCTTTTTCGCCGAATTTGAAATCAACTTCCTTTCTTATCACGTCGTACAAGGGCTTTGACAATAGGGAAAAGTCTTTTATGAATTTCCTGAAATAGGAACAAAGACCAAGAAAGGATTGTAAGTCTCTTGCGTTCTTTGGAATGGGAAACTCTGCAACGGCCTTAACCCCATGAGTATTTGGCCCAATTCCCTCAGTTGACTCTTCGTAGCCTAAATACGTTAATTTTTGGAACATGAACAAGCATTTATCAAACCTTAATTCTAGTGAATTTTCCCGCACGATATTTAGGACTTCGTTTAATATTTCAAAATGTTCTTCTTTTGTGTCTGTCGCTATGAGTAAGTCATCAATATATACCAGCAGCCTTTCTGATCGTATGAGCTTATTGAAAACTGTATTAATATATCTTTGAAAAACCGCGGGCGCATTTTTTAGGCCAAAGGGCATCCGCAAATACTCGAATTGACCCAGCGGCGTAACAAAAGATGTATATTTAATTGATTTGGTCTCCATTTTTACATGATGGAACCCGCTCTTTAAATCTAGAAGCGAGAAGTATTTTTTACCACGTAGTTTGTCTAAGTGATCTTCAATCAACGGCAAGGGAAAGTTGTCTTTTATAGTGACTCTATTCAACTGACGAAAATCAATACATAACCTAAGCTCTCCTGTCTTTTTCTTGGTTAAGACGATTGGGGAGGCGTAAGGGGAGTTGCTCTCTCGTATAATATTGTTAGCCAAGAGGTTATCTAAGATTTCACGCAACTGCAAGGAATGAGCATGCGGCAGTCTCCTTGGGGCACAATTGAAAACATGGTTCGGATCAGTTAAAGATATCTTCATTTCAAAGCTTAAATTATCAGAAGGTCCACCCTCGTTAACACATTTTTTAACTAAATTCCCGATTTTTAATTTCTCACTTATCTCTAAATTTTCATTAATATTTAAGGGATCCGTTTTTGCAAAATCATCACTAATATCTATGTTAAGGATTTCATTAAAGCTTTCACTATCATCATTTTCATTACTACTTCCTTCTTCATTATCATTCTTAACATTAAATTTTATATTGGATTTCGTTAAAAAATCACGTCCTAAAATTATTACATTTTTCATAGTATGATTAGGTACAATATATAATTTTAAATTGATGATATCTTTATTTACTTTTAGCATGCAAAATATTTGTCCAAGTATAATTAACTTACTGTTGTTGATTCCCACGAAACTGTTTCTTGGCGATGCTGGTACTATTAAATGTTGTGGCACGTACTGGTGTTGTATAAAGCAAATGGGACTACCTGTATCAATCATTGCCAAAGTATTGATCGTAGTTGTCACTGTTGACCCATTTTTTGCAGGGAAAATAAACTCGAACATGCGCTGAAAGTCATCCAATTCACCTGGTGAAGTTATCGTTTCCGATTGCTTGCTGTTCACTACCATAACCGGTCCTTGTTGTGGGCAGTTTCTAGCAATATGCCCATTTTTCCCACAGCGAAAGCATGAGCTTTTTTCTGATGAACGGTTTGGGCACTTGCTAGCCACATGTCCGTTCTGATTACAGGTGTAACACTTGATAGACGGTTTTTGAGTTTGTGTCATTGGGTTTTTATGTAACACATTTTTGTTTATTGTTGGTGTATATGCCTCACCCTTCATTTTCTCATATTTCCGCAGCATCTTCTTTAAATCGGGCATAGTGTTGGCTGTCAAGAGGATTTGCTTATTGTACATTGGGTCGGGTATCCCTCCTACGATGTAGTTGATGAGATCTTGTTCATCTATATCAGCGGCTGATGCGATTTCTTGCATTGCAAGAACGTATTGCTGCATATTTTCTTCCTTACGTTTTCTGCGAGACCGCAGGTTGTTGTGAACGTCTGTGGTTGTTGTATGAGTGTGAAATTCCGCCATCAACGCATCTTTTAAGTGCGCTCACGATCGACACATTGTTGATCTGCAAAACAATTGTGCGGTACCTTTCAGCAATCTCTGCGCGTAGATGGGAGTCTTGGACGCATCCAGCCTGTACACAGTCACGGCCTCCTCGATGGCTTTAATCCATTTCAATACTGGAAAATTATCATCCCCTGAGAATGTAGGTGAGTTGCTTCGACCTGACCATTTAGCTCTGCCAATCTTCTTTGTAACGCCCGAATCTCCTCCTTCTTTTCTACAAGAGTCCTCAACGCATTCAACTGTCTTGTCACCGACTGACTCTCATCCGTCTCCTCTATTTCTAAAACGCTTTCAGATGTTTCAGCTCCCGCCATTTCGCTGTCCAGTTGACACATCACACTGGATTCCGCATCCACCTCGTCGTTGACTTCAAGAAACAGTTCTTCGAGCTGCGCTTCGGTCTTGTTTTTCGTTGCCTCTATCAGTCGATCTTTTAACACTGCTTTAGTTCCCGTCGTAGTCAAATTTAATTTTGTTAATTTTGCCTTGATCTGTGGCACACTTGCACTTTGCAAAAATTCCAACACGCGGTTATACATTTCGGCTAACGGGTAAAAATGATCCCACTTCTGACGTTGTAGTAGTTGTAATAATTAAAACCCCAACAGTTAACTTGCTTGGATATGTCTTGTTTATTTGACCGACTGAAAGAGAGTGTCCAATCTCTACAAATGACATCCTTATATAACTAACGAGAGTATATACAAACATAATATTACGATACGTGACGTGATTTTATACATAGGAAATGTTTAGAAACAAATACATTGAATATTTCGCTTTGAATTCGCCTTGAATTCTTTACACATCTACAAAACTGTATTCAAGCCTTTCTGTAAGATCGCAGGAAAGACACCTGGGGCCTTGTAGGGTTTAAATGAGCCAATTGCCCCTTTGACCCTGTCCGGGCTGAAGAGTCTACCAAAGAGGCTATTTGTTCTACTGTCGATGTTAACTATGACGTTAATTTGAACGTTAGAGGACATCGAGTAAGGAGTAGAACCAGGGAAGTGTACCTCGAGCAAAGTCTCCAGGGTTTTCCTGCGATTGACGGTGAAGGTGCCGTCTTATTTGTGAAGCAGCCGAAGCCCATTTGTGTGCTCTCGAGATAGCGCTTTGTGGAGTCGGGCCGCAGTTGGAAGCGAGTCTATGTTCTCGCAATGTTTCCTCCAACCGTTCTCTTGGATTTCCTCAATTTGAGGTTGTATTTAGTTAGAGCAGATCTATAATCAGTCCAACTATTATACCGTTTACTTACTTACTTACTTACTTATCAGGCCTGCGATTCATGGAGGATCTGAGCCTGAGCTATAGCTGCCTTCCATCCTTGACGGTCCCGGGCACGCTGCTTCCAGTTGTCAAGACCAAGATGTCTTACATCCGCGATTACTTGGTCTTTATACCGGAGGTTCGGTCTTCCTCTTCTTCTCGAACCAGGAGGCTCGGAGTCGAAGACCCTCTTAGCTGGAGCGCTGATGTCCATGCGCTCGATGTGGCCGAGCCAGTGTAGTCGACGGATCCTTGCCTTCCGGACTACATCCACATCTTGGTACAGCTCGTAGAGTTCTCGCTTGTGTCTTCTTCTCCATTCACCTTCCTCACAGACAGGACCAAATATCCGGCGCAGAATTTTTCTTTCGAAAGAACCCAAAATCAGCTCCGCTGTCCTGCTTATCGTCCAGCTTTCGGCTCCGTACAGCAAGACTGGCAGAACGAGCGTTTTGTAAAGCATGACTTTGGTCTTTCGAGTGAGGAGTTTTGACCCCAGTTGTTAGGACAAGCTGAAGTAGCAGCGGTTGCCAAGGGCGATTCTACGCCGGATCTCCACTGTTGTGTCATTTGTGGAATTTACGTTTGCCCCGAGGTAGACAAACTCCTTAACTACCTCGAAATTGTAGCTGTCAATTGTTATGTTTTGTCCCAGGTGGTGAGCGACGGATTGGTTTTTGTTTGACAGCATGTATTTCGTTTTGTCCTTATTGATCTTAAGACCAATTCGTTTCGCCTGTTCTTCAATCGCCGTGAATGCTTCCACAATGCCACGGCGAGAACACGCGATGATGTCGATATCATCCGCGTATCCTAGCAGCTGGATGGACTTGTAAAAGATAGTGCCTTCCCTGTTGACGCCTGCCCGTCGCGCTATCTGCTCTAGCACCAGGTTGAAGAAGTCACATGACAGCGCATCTCCTTGCTGAAATCCGGTGCATGTTTCGAATGGTTCCGAGGTCCTAGAACCGAGTTGCACGGTGCATCGCGTGTTTTTTTGGCGTGGCACGACACAACTGGATCAGTTTTACCGGGATTCCGAATTCGGCCATCGCCCCAAACAGTGCTTCACGATGAGTGCTGTCGTATGCGGCTTTGAAATCGATGAAAAGATGGTGTGTATCGATTTGAAACTCGTTGGTCTTTTCCAGGATTTGTCGAAGTGTGAAAATTTGGTCTATAGTTGATTTGCTGGGCCGGAAGCCGCACTGGTAGCTGCCGATTAGTGCGGTGCAAAATGGTTTTAGACGTTCACACAATACGCTGGACAGGATCTTGTATGCGACATTGAGCAGGGATATACCTCTATAGTTCTTGCAAGAGGTAGGATCGCCTTTTTTGTGGATGGGGCATATAGAGCTGGTATTCCAGTCGTCGGGCATGCTCTCATCTTCCCAAATTCTGCAGATGATCTGGTGCATGCTCCCTACCAGAACATCGCCGCCAGCCTTGAAGAGCTCTGATGGCAAGCCATCTGAGCCTGCGGCCTTGTTGTTCTTCAGCGGCTGGAGTTGGGATTTCCTCGGTCCCTACCACTCTCTCTTGGTCATGCTCGTTAAACAGCTGCTGGAAATGCTGCTTAAATACATCCACTATTCCCTGCGGGTCGGTGACAAGATTACCCTCGCAGTTTCGAAGAGCCAGGGTGCCCTTTTTGAAGCCTCCTGCAAGGCCTTTGGCTTTCTTGTAAAAGGCTCGTATTTTATGTTTATCCCTAGACTCCTCGATATCCTTGAGCTGGGAGGCTGCGAAGATTCTTTTCTTTTGTCGCAGTAGTTTCTTCTCCTCCCTTCTTCTGGCTCGGTACTCTTCTCGCGCTGCCCTGGTTTTCCTCTGCAGCGCCTTTTGGTACGCCTCGTCGGTTGCTGCCTTTTTTTGCTCACACTCGCCATCATACAACGGGTTTCTTGTCGGGGGTGGTAGGTATCATAAGGTGGTTTCGGCTACTTCCTGAATGGCTGAACGGCAATGCAGCCACATATTATTGGCATTTGTGTTCGACGTAGGCATACCGTAGAGTATTTCGCTCGGCTGCTCCCTGTAGACTCTGGCAACCTCCGGCAAATACCGTTTAGCTCTGTTAAACAGCGATCTCACCTGTTTCCTTAGGGACTCAAGCTGAGTATTCCACCAGGGAACACACCGTTTGTGTTTAATTGACCTGGGTGTACAGCTGTCTCTAAAGGATGAGATGAGTGCTGCCTTGAGCTGGTAAGCCGCTTCGTCGATATGATCTGTTGATTCAATCGACCTGAGAAGCATATCTTCTTTGGCGGCGAGTTGAGCTTGGAACCAAGGCCCAATTCGTACGTTTGGGCTGATATCCGGGCTCAGCCTCTTTAACCTCACCGGTGATGTTGAATCTGATGTTTTGGCGATCAGACAGCGAGGCTTCATTGGAGACATGTCAGTCCCCAATCACATTTGAGATAAATGGGCTAGAAATGGTGAGGTCAAGCACCTCTTTTCTAACCGCATTTATGAATGTGGGTTTGTTGCCTCTATTGGCAACGGTGAGTTCGTTAATGATTAAAAATTCAAGGAGTGACTCACCTCCCTTGTTGGTATTGCTGCTGCACCATTCCATATGGTGCGCGTTGGCGTCGCTTCCAATTATCAGGTGGTGTTTTTTCTGGTTGCAATACCTAACCAGATCCTGTACTTCAGTGGGAGGGATTTGTTGGCCGTTTCGGAATGGGAAGATTTAGATTAGTGCCGATCACACATGCGGCCCTAGGAGGAGACTTTACTGTGGCGTAAATTAGTTTACGCGACCTGTTTTGCAGGCCCTTTATGGACCGATGGTTCATGGATTAGCCCAATGCTGATCGTGTCTCGGTACAGTCGCAGGCTAAGGTGTTCGAGGCACCTTTGGCATAGTGCAGGTTGCCCTGCAGCACACGCAGCCCACCAATTATTTGCGGCGGTAGGCCGGATCCTTCGTTCTGTAAGGCTTATTGTTTCCTCGCCTGAAGATTCCGACCCGATGGGAGTAATCCTCCGATCTACTTCCCATCGAAGTTTCCACTTGTTTAGTTGGGGAACGTTTTTTTCTTTTATTTGGGCGACCCTTAGTGGTCGCCGGCCCAGATGTGGCAGCGCGTTTTGGCTCGCCACATCTGGGCGTGTCTTCTACAGCAATAGGTGCAACCATCGTATTGCTGGCTGTAGGTTTTTCTACTACAGTAGTAGGTGCACCCACCATACTGCTGGTTGTAGGTTTTCCTACAGAGAATGGTACTACATCCAAGGATGTTTTCACCTGGCTTTTGATAATCATGTTTATGATTTCAAATCTGTAAGCCACTTGGGACTTAAGTTCTATTAGTCAAGCCAGGGATTTGTCGCTGACTGTCAGAACTAAGTGCAGGAGGTTTTTCTCCTTATCTGACGTGCTCTGCATGACTCTCCAGTTCTGTGCGTGTAAGCCGCCATTTTGAGAATCCAGCGTCGCCAACACCTTCGTGATGGGTAAGCCGGTGCTTTGTGGGAAGTAGCCCCGTACGATATGTGGCTTCGGGAAAGCTTCCTCTTCCACAAGCATAATATCAAGTCCACTCTTGTCCCTGATGGCCGTAAAATTGGTTTTCATCTAATCGGCCGTAGCTGGGTTGTCATACAAAAAGTATAACCACCCTGACTTGTAGGTTGATCCCCTGAAGCGAGGTTTGGATGCCTTACCCAACAGCTCGATGGAGGTGTCGACTACAGCCTTTGAACGGCTGCAATTTCTGCGCTGTTGTAAGGGGGTTCATTCCCAAGTCCTTGGGGACGATGCCGAGTCGGATCCTCCCAGCTACACTACTGTAGCTATTTTTATCGACCTGGCGATTTTCCCGCGTTAAGCAACCTGGTTTGGTGGAGTAGTATCTGCGGAACGATTAGGTTTCAATTCTGGACCTTTGGTTGCAGAAGTAGATTTTGTATAAACTAGAGCCTCATGTCTGGTTTTGCCCTGCATTATAACAGCTTTAAAACGTCGCTGCTCCGACGATTTGAGTTTGAAGCCACCAGGTGGTACAGGCTTTTCCTCTACCAGCCTGACGGTTTCGTTCTTTATTACACTTGGGAGTTCATCTGAGAGCGTACTCACAGTATCCCCACAAAGTGTAATCATGTCGAATCGGAAAGTGAAGGCACATCTCCTACTTTCCGTCCGGCTGCAATGCCGGCGAAAGTTGCCGGCATCACTTCCGGTTTTTGAGCCGCTGATGACTCACAAGCCCTAGCCGGCGATGGCGTTAGAGAGTCATCAGTCTCTTCAAAAATATTTATTATATTAATGGTTCCCACGAACTCATGGAAAAGAACGGTCACCTGTAGAGGACCCCGAGACACTGCAGGAAGGCCTTATTTAAATCGGAGGTCGCCCGGTATCCGAAGTTCGCATACTAATAGCTAAGCACCCTCTTAGCCATGCATCCGTCGGCGTATGCGTAGAGATGTAATACATGTGGGATCACCTCCACGGTCCCATGTGAATCTCCCCTTAAGGATAGGGCTGCCAACCGACAAAAGGAAGATGGCGGTGGAAGCTTTTTCCGGGGACGCAAATGAGGAAAGGATTCATTCTCTTCGTGGTTGGGTGACCAGGCCCATGTGTATTTTTCTTTTGCTGTGTCTTTTTTTTAAATTGATACTTGAAGTTTTGTAAATTGTCTAATTAAACCAATAAAGTAGATTTTAGTAAATTTTTGGAAGAGATCCTTTATACATACATACATATAGTGTCTCTATCTGATTGAAATGCTATCATGAATAGTTGAGGTACTACTTCAATAAATTAGAATACCAATGATAAAAATACTCGCATTAATTGCCAGATACGTAATTCCACCCATACATTGTCTATTCTACCAAAAACGATTTAGCGCTATGAATGCTCAAAATCAATTCCAATCCGTCCCACAAAGTAATTAATATTCATTCATTATATGAATTAAATTTCACAGATGATTGATTGCCACCGACGACGATTGCACTTAGTTTCAATTTACAGTTTTTTTTTCCTTTCAAAAAAAGTTGGTGGAATTCAAATTCTCAGCATTTCAGTCATTAATGGGACTTATTCGTATTTTTTTTCGATGCACGCTACTGATAATGCATTAAAAATGCTACCCGGTTGCTTTGGATTTTTTCTTCCTTGTTTTGTTTTATTTTTTTAGAGCTTAAATTAGATACAAGTAATTATGAAGCTTAATCTGATTGATACAAAAAAGGTATTGAAATTAATTGTTAATGAATTGGAAACGTAACATCTGTTCTACTCAGAAGATATCAGAAGTATATATGTTATCTATTCGCCCTTTTTCACCCTACTCGCAATTTCATCTGATACAAGTACAGAAAAGCAGAACTTTCTTTCGGGATCTGCTCGTTGCTTAAAACAGAAGTAAATAAGAAATACATTTTGTGTAAATGCCGCTAATGACGAGTGGGTCAAAATTCTGTCAACTTTTAAGGTTGAGTCATTTATGTGATAAAGTATCCATGTGAGAGTACATGAATCTGCCAATCAAGGGTAGATCGGCAAGCTCCAGCAGTAGATCACAGAGCAGGCGAGACGAGTGAACCGAATCTACTCGTTTCTGCCGAACTTATCGCCTCTACAATCGTAATGGGTACGCTGCCGGTAGAGAGTTTCTTAAAGATCCTGGCTGTAAATATGAATTCACTGAATTCGAGCGGAAAGTCCTGATGTGTTTCTACCTAACGAAACTAAGCTAAACGAGAGGCACAAGATTCAGTACAATTCCTATAATATACCTAATAAGAAGAGACCGCCCCAATGCATCTCAAGGCGGAGGTGTCACAATTTTCATCAAAAAAAAATATTAAACATAAAAGTATATATAGCGGTGGAATGCGGATGCTCCAGGTGCTAGAGGCATGTGTTATGGGTATATGCACCTGAAGCACCTCAGCCCGATATCTTCATTGTAGAGCTAGAAATACTCTTTCGATGTCTGTGCTTAGACTCGGCAGAAAACTTTTATGTTTTGGCCGAAAATCTATGTGCCATACATAGTGAGTGGGGCAATAATGTACCCAAAACTAGAGGGAGCCTACTAAGCCACTGGTGGGCCCTGCACAACATTAAGAATAGACTCAAGTTGCTCGCAACGGATAGTTCGTCGTTTTCTAGATGCGACGCCTATCTGGGTCTAATGTTGCTTGACTCGCGAATAAGACTGGCCGACACGAACGAATGATCTACCAACTGCTTATGTACCGTTGAATATGACACTTGTTGCCGTAATCCGAATACCGAACGAATTTGCAAACGTGGCCGTGGTGCAGTAGTTAATATCATCGACCGCCCAGCGGAAGGTCTATAGTTCAAATTCGCTTCATAGCCAAGAAAAAGGAATTCCTTTACGGACAAAAAGTATGTAACGCAGTTGTGAATGGAAAGTGACCAGACGTACTGCTGCAGTCATAATACTCACAGTATATGGTCAACTGAAATTCATCCTCTGCGTATGCAATATTAAAGTGCTTGAACGAATTACTACGGACTATAACCAACGCGGAATTTCTATCTAGGACAACATCCCAAACCACTACACTCCGTTCAGGTTGTGTGTCTATAGCACATCATAAGAGAATATATAAATAAAAACTCTTGAACCCGCGCGAGGGTCTAAAAAAAACACAAAAAGTACCCCTACGATTATAGTAGGTCACTTTGACCACGCTTTGCCAACTGCCTGACGAGAGTACTCACTTCGAGCGCCTCCTTCCCACCCAACATTAATAACCTATCAAATGACGAGATTGATAGGCACCTACAACAAATGGACGAAATAATCAAACAAACGATGAACGGAACGATACCACGTCAACCGCATTACGATACCATAGACGTGTACCGAAACGTGACCATAGACGCACTTTACAGACAGAAAAGTAGACTTCTGTCAAGACTCAACAGACAGACAAAACTCGGAGGTCAGGACACTGAAGTCACTGATTAAAAATCTCCAACAATCAATTAAAGAAAATTATGAATTATGCATAAGCCTGCACTTACTTACTTACTTACATATGTAGGTGGCGCTACAGTCCGGTATGAAGCTGGGCCTCAAATAACAAACTTCTCCAGCTGAAACGATCTTTTGCCAGCTGTTTCCAGCGATGCACTCGCGGTTGGTTAAGGTCCCCTTCCACCTGTGGGCGCCACCTACGCCCCGGAACTGTGTTATCCATTCACTTTACGTGGCCTAGACATCTTAGACGTTGGATTCGTAGACGTCATACTAGGCCGATGTCGCTGCACAGCCCGTATGGTTCGTCGTTGTATCTTCTCCACCTCTCCCCGTTTATACAAACGGGACCATAGACTGAACGCAGAATTTTCCTCTCGAAACGATCAGGGGCCTCTTCATCCGCTTTTGTCCAGGTCTCTGCGCCATAGAGGAGGACCGTTATAATTAATGTTTTGTAGAGCGCAACTTTTGCCTCTCGAGAGAGGGCTCTACTTCTCAATTGCCTCTTGAGCCCAAAAAAGCACCGGTTGGCCAAAGTAATCTTGCGTTTGATATCAGCGCCGGTTTTTTTGTCTCTGGTCACTTGTGAGCCATGGTAGACGAAGTCCTTTACCACTTCGAATCTGTAGCTGCTACCGTTCTGCCCGAGCCGTCGGTGTTGCGCGTCTTTTTTGATTGACAGCATATATGTATTTCGTTTTACCCTCGTTAACCGAAAGACCTGTTTTAGCCGCTTCCGTTTCAGTACCTTCGAACGCTTCATTGACGTCCCGCTGTGTTCGTCCAATTACGTCAATGTCATGCGCGTACGCAAGCAATTGTGTTGACTTGAAATAGATCGTACCTCTTGTGTTGGTCAGCGAGTCTAGTATGATATTTTTAAGTCACCTTGTCTAAATCAAAAGTATCAGTTAATTCGCTACCTACCTTATTGGGGTAGCGAGAGTTCTTCGTTGTCATTCTGCACAGTCTGACGAGTACGGCAGAGAAGAACTTGTATGCGATATTAGGGAGACTTATTCCCCGGCAGTTGACGCAATTAAAGTGGTCTCCTTTCTTGTGCACCGTTCGTCGGGCATGCTTTCCCCGGACCATACAATAGGGCAAGGATTTCATCGATAGGCAACTTTCTGATAAAACAAATTCGAGGTCACGTTGTAAGGGCAATGACGTCGGTCAATAACTTGATTTCTGGGGCTTACTACCCCAACAATATGCATTTAGAGAAAGTGCGGCTGAACAGCTTTGTTCCCCCATTTGTTTACTTAGACCAATGTGGGCTGATCAAGGATAGATTGGCGGGACCGCTAATCTTCCTTATGGCCTTTAATTCTGTGGAGCGGCGACTCCTTTATGAACCTGACGAAGTGCTCTGTGAGCCAGAGCGCCTCAGGTTTAGTAGAATGCTTACTCGCCGAGATCGAGAAGACTTTGTCCGACAGCTTCAACACTTTTGGTGGCTGGCACGGACTCCGTAGTGGAATCAATCAGAGAGCCTCTTAAAGTCCACCGAAACCAATGGCGGACTTATATGGGGTAGAGTAGGCTAGGGTAGATTACGGTAATATAAGACTTTGAAGAAAAAAAAACATATTAAAATCAGAAAATAACAAAAACAGTATAAGATTAAAAGGGAAGAAGGGAGCGAGCAAACAGAGCAAAGAAGTTGATCGCGTTTAACTTGGCAAACGCCAGCTTCGATCTCTGTCCCTGCTCAATCGAAGTTGACCCACATCCTCCGCGTGGCCTCCCCTGGACAGGTATACTGGCACCCGCCAGGTAGTGAACCAATGTGTTCAGCGACCCGACCCCTTGTTTCTGGGGAAAGAGGAACCTGGTCCTCCAGGTTGGGGGTTGCGCTTAGCGTAAAACGAAAACATGTCCACCGATAGCCTCGGATACGGACGGATTAATTTCGGATCTGCACCTGGAACGTTAGGTCCCTCAACAGACCAGGTGCAGCCGAACAACGGGTCAACTCTTTGGACTGCTATAAGGCAGACATTACCGCGCTCGAAGAAGTGCGATGGGATGGGCCAGGCAAAAAGCGGATGATTAACTGTGACATACATATGCTACGGAAACTGCTACAGAGGAAACAAACAACGCTTATTCCGATGCCGAATTGTTGTTCGAAGCAGAATCAGGAAATTAGTCTTAAGCTTCCAGTATGTAAGCGAACACTTCATAACTATCCGCATCAAGGCCAATCTCGCCAATATTAGTTTATTATGTGTCCACGCCTCCACAGACGAGAAAGATGACCGACATAAAGACGACTTCTATGATCTCCTAGGCAGAACGTATGCGCAATGTCCCAGCTATGACACCAAAATCGTTCTAGGAGATTTCAATGCGAAGCTGGGTAAGGAAGCTATCTTTGAACGGGTCATTGGAAAGCACAGCCTACACAACACCACGTCAGAAAACGGACTAAGGCTAGTGGATTTTATGGCGGGACATAACCTGGTAGTAGCAGGTACACAATTCCCACACCTCAACATCCATAAGGGGACCTGGCGGTCTTTCAATCAATCGACAACCAACCAAATTGATCATATTGCGATCGATGGCAGACACTCCTCCAGCATCCTAGATGTCCGAACCTTTCGAGGAGTCAACATCGACTCGGATCATTAGCTTTTTGCAGCCAAGGTACGGATTCGAATTTCGCGGAACCAACGGAGTCGAGTAAGAACACCAAAATTTAACGTCGGAAAGCTGCAATCGCAGGAGACCGCCAGGACCTTCGCCGATCAAGTCTCCCTCAAGCTCTCTCAAGTCCCGATGCAATCTGCAGAAACCATAGAACAACAATGGAATCAGTCAATGAAGCTGTCATAAAGCCATTGGAAGGGCCGCCTCAGGTGTACTCGGTTTCGACCCACCACCGTCGAGAAACCCATGGTTTAATGATGAGTGCAGACAGGCCCATGTAGAGAAACAGAATGCATACATGGCCACATTGCATCGACGGACAAGAGCTGCCCGCGAGCTCTATGGACAGAAAAGGAGGGAGGAGCATGCGCAGAGAAGGAAAAAGAAGGAGCACGAGAAGCGCGAGATCGAGGAGATAGAGATATGTTACTGCAGGAACGACGTTCGAAAATGTTATCAGAAAGTAATTCGAACATGCCAAGGCTATATAGGCAGAGTAGAAGCTTGCATGGATGAGCAAGGACAACTAGTAGTGGAGTCACAGTCGATGCTGAGATTGTGGAAGGTCCACTTCTGCAGGCTGTATAGCGGTGATAATAGTGGACAATGGACGAAGACGAAGGACAATCCCGTCCACCTGACATGTATGTATGTATGTGTGTATGTTGGCGTTACAGTCCATGAAGAACATGAGCCGAGCTTCTCTCAATCACCCATGTTGTGTGTGATTTCATTTTTCCCATAGGTGAAAGGGACCTACAGTTTATTGCTGGTTCCGAACGGCGAATTTCGAGAAGCTTTTCATGACAGTTTTACTACAGGGGGTTTTGTCAGAACCCCGCTGAGGAGAAACACCGTGAAAAACACGTTCGATGACATGGCTGTGTCGGGATTCGATCCCGTGACATCGGCGTCAGAGGCCAACACACTACCCACTGCGCCACGGTGCAGGTCGGGTCCACCCGACATAGACGATGTTAAGATAGCGACATCTTATAAAGCTGGCGATGAGCTGGTCAGGAACATGCAACAACTCGTCTGCAAAGTATGGTCGAAAGAATGCATACCCGTTGAATGGAATCTCAGTACCGTTTGCCCGGTCCATAAGACTGTTACAATTATAGAGGGATAAGCCTCCTGAACATCGCGTACAAGATCCTCTCGGCCGTACTGTGTAATTGCCGCCAAACTCGTCAGACTGTGCGTTAAAAAAGGTTCTAGACAGGGTGACGCACTATCATGTGATTTCTGTAACGTTATTCTTGAAAAGATCGTGCGGGACTCTGCGGCCAATACAAGAGGTACGATCTACTTCAAGTCCACACAATTGCTTGCCTACGCAGATAACATTGACGTTATTAGACGGACAAGGCAAGGCGTCAATAAGGCGTTCGCAAGCATTGAAACAGAATCGGCTTAAGTGAGTCTAAGGGTAAATTGGGACAAGACCAAATATATGCTGTCATCAAAGAAAGACACACAACACCAACGTCTTGTACAGTACGTCCCCTTCGGCAGCTATGCTTTTGAATTAGTCATGGACTTCGTCTACCTTGGCTCGATAGTGACAAGCAGCAACGACACAAGCGCTGAGATAATAAGCAGAATTACTCTTGTCAACCGCTGCTTCTTCGGGCTCAAAAGGCAATTGAGTAGTAGGTACAAGGTACAAATCCTTAATCATCCCGGTCCTCTTCTATGGCGTTGAGGCTTGGACGTTATCAAAAGCGGATGAAGAGGCTCTTGGGCGTTTCGAAAGGAAAATTCTGCGTGCAATCTTTGGTCCCGTGTGTGTAAACTATACGGGCTGTACAGCGACATCGGATGATTAAGACGTCTTCGGATCCAACGCCTTATATGGCTGGCCATGTAGAGCGAATGGACATCACCGCTCCGGCCCGAAGAGTCTTCGACTTTAACCCGGAGGGACGACGCAGCAGAGGACGACCGTATCTAAGGTGGCGCGCACCGAGACGCTACGGAAAAATTAAGTAGGAGTAGAATGGAGGGGAACAGGTGGTTGGTGCCTATATTATACGTGCCAGTAGCAGCTGCTATGTATATGCATGAGGCAAACATGTTCGAAGAGCTTTTTACATTTTCCGAGCACATCAGGTCACGATTTTTACTTTTCAACGCCGTGGCGCAGTGGTTAGTGTGTTGGACTCTGACGCACGATGAGCGAGTTCCGATTCCGATAACACTGACGCCATCGAATGTTTTTTTTTTTGCGGCGCTCCTCCTCGGCGGGGTACTGGCAAAACCCCCCCTAGTATACTTGCCGTGAGAAAGCTTCTCGACTCACGCCGTTCGGAATCGGCATTAAACTGTAGGTCCCTTTCACCTAAGTAAAAAATAAATCACATACAAAATGGGTGATTGTGAGAAGCTTGGCTCTGCTCCTTCATAGGCTGTACCGCCATCAAAGAAGAAGTAGCAGCTGCTACCATTAGTGTCCAAAACGATTAAGGTATATTAGGATAACTTCTTATCGGGCGCTACAGTTCGGGGTGAACCTGGACTTCAACCAACATGCCTCTCCAACAAACACGACCTATTGCTAGCCTTTTCCATTTCCGCACAGGCAGTTTGCTGAGGTCCCCATCCACCTGTGTGCACCATCTTAAGTGCGGCGGTCCTCTGTTTCTTCGTCCCTCGGGGTTGGATTCAAAGATTCTTCGCCAGGAGATGTGGTGTCCATTCGTTCTACATGGCCCAGCTATCTTAAGCGTTGAATCCGTAGACGCCTGACTAGACTCATGTCGCTGTACAGCCTGTAAAGTTCGAAAGTTCGTGGTTGAATCTTTTCCTCCATCGCCCGTGGACTGAAAATCACACGCAAAATCTTTCTCTCGAACCGATCAAGGACTTCCTCATCCACTTTTGGTAGTGTCCGTGCTTCTGCGCCGTACAACAGAATCGGTATAATAAGGATCTTATGTTGAGTCAACTTTGTTGTTCGGGAGAGGGCTCTGTTGCTCAATTGACTCCTCATCCCAGAGAATCAGCGATTGGCAAGAGTGATTCTGCGTTTGATTTCGTAACTGATGTCGTTGTTCCAGGCCACTGATTAGCCAAAGTGGATGAAGTCATTAACTACCTCAACCTTATATCTGCCAATACAAACGTTCTGGCCAAGACGTCGATGGTGAGCATCCTTTGTTGATGGCAGCATATATTAGGTTTTACTTCCAAACCAATTTTCGCCGCCTGCACCTTATTAACGCTGTGTTCTTCCGATCATGTCAATGCCATCCGCGTATGCGAGGAGTTGTGGATATTTGAAATAAACTATGCTTCTTGTGTTGGCCACTGATTTTGCACAATCATTTCTTATACGAAGTTGAAGAAATCACACGACACCGCACCTGTCCAAATCCTTTTTTGACTTCAAAACTATCGGTCAGATGTTCACCGATTCGGATGGAGCAGCGAGCATTCTCCAAAGTCATCCTGCATAGTCTGATGAGTTTAGCAGAAATGTCAAAGGTAGACATGGCGTTGTGTGGCTCGTCTCTAATCACGCTGTCGTATGCCGCTTTGAAGTCAACAAATAGGTGGTGAGTGTCAACTTGAAATACGTTGGTTTTTTTCCAGGATCTGCCGTAGTGTGAAGATTTGGTCGACTTCTCTGGCACGAATCCTCATTATTAAGCACCTATCAGCTTATTTACAAAAGGCTGCAGGTGTTTACACAAAACGGCAGAGAAGATTTTGTAGGCGATGTTAAGGAGACGTATTCCTCTGTAGTTGGCGCAGTCAGAGGGTTCTCCTTTCTTGTAGATTGGGCATACGATGCTGAGGCTTCATTCCTCGGGCATGATTTCCTCTGACCATATCTTACAGATATCCTAGCTTCATCTAGGTCATCTTCGTCCTTAAGAAATCTTGTTGGTTGCATCTACCGATTTCCCGCTTATCCTAAATAGCACTCATCTATTATGATAGCACTCTGTTCCTTCAGAGGTCTTGAGGAGATTGTGGGGAATTTTTCCTTATTTCAAGTGTGGCTTTGCGCAAGCCAGACTAGTACATATAAAGAAGCACTGTGGGGCTCAATGTAGACAATAAAATCTAAACATATTTTAGAGTAGGTACTCTCCGTATTAAGAACATCTTACTTACATCATTAGTAATCCCCTGTCTACCTTACTCGCTAAACCTTATGCATTGGCGCCTGCATCGGCCCAATATCGTAAGGTTTTAGTTGGTTTTTACCCTCCCGGGCACGGGAGAGGATTTAGGGAATTTTGGTAATTTCATGGCTCTTTCTTAGTAGTAGCCGCTGTCCCCCTATATTGTGCTTATTTTTAGTTTTTGCATTACTAAGAAGGCGATTAACAAAAGCCACCCTTACGTTTCAGTCCTGATCTCCTAAGCTGGTTCTTCCTGGAAGGCGAAGACAGTACACATCTGTACTGCGTACCCCTCCACATGTAAATCTATTGCAATCACTCTATTTGCGCTTTCTCAATGCACACATGCACACACATATCGAGCCATGGAATATAATGTCCTATTGGCTGCGAATTTCCTAATAGCTTTGGGTTTCAAAAAGAAGTTGATGCGGTCGTAATCTAGGTTTTCCGGCCATTAAGTCTACGTTAGGTATTTTAAAAAAAAATGCCTACATATATGAATGCAATCTGGTTTATGCATAGTAATAACCTAGCATGTTAAGCACAAATAGTGAATATCCTTTCACCATTGCTAACTTTTTTTGTGTTTATTTTAGGTATGATCCACACTACCATTCCGTAAGTCTGAGGACTGTCGTGCATTTCCTGCTTCCAGGCAATCGGTTTTGTTCCAATTGACTCACGTACTCGTTCGGGAATGCACCTTAGGAAATGCACACGTCGTCTTCGAATAGATACACTGAGAAACCTACACCTACTTGCCGCTTGACGGAGCAGAAACACGATTGTATAGAAAATCTTAAATTCCATTTCCTTTCCTATTTGTTTGCATAAAGCTTAGGAAAATGTTCTTCTCCTCGTATTAACTACGCCGATAAATCAAGGAAACGCAAATAACAATTTGTGTAAATAATTTGTTTTTCCTTCTCTTAGCTAACATGAAGACGGATTGAAGTTTACCTTTCGATACGGAATTGACTCAAATGTTTTTTTATTTTTTTCTTCTTAACGATAGAATATTCCGGAACTCTTGCGAGCGTAGTACATAAATAATAGACAATTACTGGAAAGTTGCCTTTTGTCATACAATACACGATATGCAGATATTGTGCTTCCGTAGAACTAACAAACGATTTTGTTGATATGAATATGTTCGTGGAAAATACTGTAACAGCGCAAACAGCGTAAAGATTTGAAATGGACAGAAAGATATTTGTAAGAGTAAACCTCTATAATACAGAGTAAAATTATATAACAGAGCTAACGAAAAGACAGATATTTACAATGACTATGCAAAGGCACATATAAGGTAAAACGAACATGCCATAGCTATAAGGTCAGAGCAGCGGCCTACAGGGATGAAAATGGAGAACTGGTAGTAGAGTCGCAGTCGATGCTGAGAATTCGGAAAGACGACTTCTGCAGACTGTATGACGACGATGATAGACAAGATACCGCTGTCAGGCAGAACGAGCCATTCGTAATGGACCACAATGTAACAGAATTCAGTCCACCCGACCTAGACAAAGTTAAGATAGCGATATTTAAACTTAAGTTCAATAAAGCCGCGGGCGCAGACGGCCTGTCTGCTGAGCTTCTTAAGGCGGCTGGAGATGAACTGGTAAGGTGCATGCACTACTTCATTGGTAAGGTATGGTCGGAGGAACGCATGCCCGACGAACGGATTCTCAACATCATTTGCCCGGTCCATAAGAAAGGAGACCCCTCTAACTGCGCGAACTATAGGGGAATAAGTCTCCTTAACATCGCATATAAGATCTTCTCTGCCTTATTGTGTGAACGCCTGAAACCGTATGTGGATAACCTGATCGGCTCTTATCAGTGTGGTTTCAGGCCAGGTAAATCCAAAACAGACCAAATATTTACGCTACGGCAGATCTTGGAGAAGACCCAGGAATACCAAATCGACACTCACCACCTCTTCGTCGATTTCAAGGCTGCATATGACAGCGTGAATAGAGATGAGCTATACAAAGCCATGTCTAGTTTTAACATCCCTGCCAAACTCGTCCGACTGTGCAGGATGACAATGGAGAATTCTCGCTGCTCCATCAAGGTCGGTAATGAGCAAACCGAGACCTTTGATGTTAAAAAGGGATTTAGGCAAGGTGACGCGCTGTCATGCAACTTTTTCAACATCGTGCTTGAAAAGATCGTGAAAGAGTCACTGGCCAACACAAGAGGTACGATTTATTTCAAGTCTACGCAATTGCTTGCGTACGTAGACGACATTGACGTGATTGGACGGACACAGCGAGACGTCAATGAGGCCTTTGTAAGTATTGAGGTAGAAGCAGCTAAGATGGGTCTCAAGGTTAATGAGGGTAGAACCAAATATCTGCTTTCATTTAAAGAGACGGACAACACCGCGTATTGGCCAGAACATCCCCATGGGCGTCAGAACGTCACTGATGACCAGCGACAACAACACCAGCGCTGAGATAAAACGCAGAAACATTCCTGCCAGCCGCTGTTTCTTTGGGCTCAAGAGGCAATTGAGAAGTAGAGCCCTCTCTCGGAAAACCAAGGTGACACTATATAAGACCTCAACCATCTCAGTCCTCCTTTACGGCGCAGAGGCTTGGACCTTAACAGAAGCGGATGAAGACGCCCTTGGTCGTTTCGAGAGGTAAATTCTGCGCACTATCTACTGTCCCGTTTGTTCAAACGGTGTATGGAGGAGAAGATATAACGAAGAACTGTACGAGTTGTACAGTGACATCGGCCTGGTACGACTTCTACGAATACAGCGTCTAAGGTGGCTAGGCCATGTAGAGCGCATGGAAAATACAGCTCCGACCTGAAGAGTCTTCGAATCCACTCCGGACGGAAGGCGCGGCAGAGGACGGCCGCATCAACGGTGGCGCACGAAGGTGGAAGGGGACCTTAATCAACTGGGCGTGCGGCGCTGGAAACAGCTGGCCAAAGACCGTGCTAGCTGGAGACGCTTGTTGGTTGAGGCTAGGCTCACCACGGACTGTAGCGCCACTTAAGTAAGTAAGTAAGTGGTTACGACTGAAGCTATTGAATTTGCTGTGGCATCCTTCGATGGTTTCGAATCGCCGGCCACCGACGGGATATATCCTGTTAAGCTGCAAAAAGGTATAGGCCAGCTGCCTCCTACTCTGAAAATAATTTTCACAGCTAGTATAGCACTTGCTCACATACCCATTTCTTGGTGCACAGTGAAAGTGGTCTTCATTCCCAAAATAGGAAAAGAGGAGCACTTTCCAAGAGCTTCAGACCCATTAGTCTAACATCCTTCCTGCTGAAAAGCATGGAGAGACTGGTAGAGTTGCACGTGCGCAAAGTTGGCCTTCGAATGCACCCTCTTTCGGAGATATAACATGCTTACCAGGGTGGAAAATCCTGCGAGACTGCGCTTCAGAACCTAGTTGGGAGAACTGAATGCGCGCTCGAAGGGAAGGAGTACGCGCTGGGCATTTTCATCGACATTGAGGGAGCTTTTGATAACGCAACTTTTGACAGCATGTGCAACGCTGCCAGACATCATGGCGTAGATGAAGCAATGGTCCTATGGATCAAAGCTTGCTCATGCAAAGGACATTGACCGCTGATGCAGGCCTCGACCAGTATGTCAAATCCGCCGTAAACAGGGGCTGCCCGCAAGGTGGCGTCCTGTCCCCGCTGTTAAGGTGCATGGTGGTCAATCCTCTGCTTGATGCTCTCAATGCCTCTGGAATCTATGCGGATGATGTCACCATTCTTTCTGTTGGCTCATGTTTAGCGACTATCTCTCTCAAAGCACAGGTGGCGCTAAATGTGATCGATGATTGGTGTACTCGAAATGGGCTGTCAGTCAATCCTCTTAACACCGATGTCGTTCTCTTTACGAGAAGACGGAAAAGTTCTGACATGACTAAGCTGGTACTAAAAGGCACTTCGATCACGATATCCAAGGAGGCTAAGTATCTAGGAGTCATCTTAGATAGCAAGCTTCTTTAGTCAAAGCATGTTGAGTCAAAAACCACCAAAGCATTGTCAGCTTTCTGGCAATGCAAAGGAGCTTTTGGCAAAACATGGGGTTTATCACCGGCAAAGGTCCTCTGGATCTACACGGCATCGATAAGACCTATAATCTCATATGCATCGGTTGGGTGGTGGAACAGACTAAGGCACAAACACAGCTGTAATAAATGTCGCAATTTTTCTTCCTAATCATACCGTTTCCCATCCAGCGTATTTCCTGGACCGCAGTAATATCCGCCTTGTACTGCGTGAAAATTCCTTCTAGTTTATGAGCAGCTCCGGGGGTGTGCAGGGTTCTGACATTCCAGGAGCATACTCGCAAATCGTGTTCCTTTTTCGTGCGTTGTCGTCGTCGAGTATCCGTCCGTGTATCCGAGGCATCTTGCTCATTCATAACTTTAAGTTTTTTTTTCGTGGGCGGATTGTTAGCCCGCCGCACAACCGCCATTCTGGTCGGGGTTTTTTTTCGCTGCATACGTTTGTTCACCTCCCAACGGTTGTTGAAGAGGCTATCCAGAGGGCGCCGCGAGGAGGCCGTATGTCAACTTGACCCGGTCATTTAAACAGGGATCGTTGCTGGCATCTCGCCAGGTCGAGAGCAATTAACAACTGTAGGGGATGGCAAATTAAAAGAACAAATCGACAAATCGGGAATAAAACAAATAGAACAAATCGACATGAAACCACGAGAAAAGACGACGCGATGTTAATCGTTTGAAGGCTTTATTCAGAGTGTTCTTACATAAACGACATGTATGCCAAAATACATTTTCTTGCGGGACTATGGCTCGATTGGAGAGCGGGTCATATCATAACAGGTCATAAATCATACGATCGAATGTATACAAAGAGAACATACATACATAAGTACTTGTTAAAAAAGGGTAACCATGTCGACACGATTACCAATTTCTTACAACTCGATCATCCTGACTATAAATCGTCCTCGATTTGATATCGTAAACATTCAAATGTCTCAAGTAATTTAATTTACAAAATATCTTACAACGACAAAGTAACTTATATAAAAGTAACTTATATAAACGAAATATTTATTCTGATAACATGATACTCTGACTCTATGAATTGAAACTATTGAACAGTAAAACTAATTTGATTGAAATGAGTTGAATATGGATACATGCAATGAGTCCTTATGCGATCACATAAGGTTTCATATTATCTGGAGAGGCTACACCCTCATACCGAACGCGAGATATTTGAAGGTTTTCAATATCTTTTATAACGTACCTATCATTCGATAGTACTTTAGCTATCTGAAATGGTCCTTTATATTTTGCCAACAGCTTTTTGTTTATTCCAGGAGTAGTAACTACATTTTTAACCATAACAAAATCGCCAACTTTATATGCACGGGGCCTTTTATGACGTTGATCATAATAAGCTTTATTGACACATTGACTACGAACAATGTTTTCGCTTGCCTTTAGTCGCAGTGCCTTCAAGTCTCTTGGTTCCTCATCCTTTAGTTCTAAGTAGTCTCGAATTTTGTCGCTAGTTTCTCCCCTTTGTGCAATACCGAATACCAACATACTAGGACTAAATCCTGTGCTTTTATTGGCCACATTATTAAGGCTGAACTCGACCTTGCTCAAATATTTGGTCCAATCACCCGGCTCCAATTCACTCTCTTTGCTCAACATCGGTGTAAGACTTCTGTTGATCCTCTCCACTTGTCCGTTGGATTGAGGTGAGCTCGTAGCTACCTTAATGTGCTGGATACCATATTTATTACAGAAATCGGAAAATTCTACTGAGGTGAAACAGCTACCCCTATCGGAAATTATGCGAGCTGGTCTGCTATAAGTGGAAAAGTAGGATTCCAGGGACTTTATGACATCCTTGCTACTGGTGGTGTTCACTGCATAAAGTTTTGTAAACTTTGAAAAACCGTCAACGACTAAAAGGATAAATTTCCTCTTGTTTCTTACAGAAGATGGCAGTGGGCCATAGTGGTCAACGTGAAGAGTTTCAAATGGTTTGTCTCCCTTCGGAATGTTATGTAATACTCCTTCTTTTTTACCAGTGGGTGGTGAGAAATGTATACACTTTAAACAAGTACCTATATGGTCCTTGATTTTAGTCTTCATGTTAGGAAACCAATAGGTTTGCCTTAAAAAGTCGTAGCATTTCTCTACACCAACATGGCATAAGGCGTCATGATGTGTTTGTATGACATTCCTTTCAATCTGTGATGGAACATAAAAGAGAACTTTATGATTTATCTTACGATATACTAATCCGTTGATGACTCATAATCAGAATTTTCTCTTTCTTCTAAAGATTTAATCAACTGCCCTATGATTGGATCTTTCTGTTGAGATGCCGCAAGTGCGTGCTCAAAGGAATCTGGCTCCACAATAAGGATGTTATGACATCGGCTGAGGGCATCAACATGCACCATTCTCTTGCTATCCCTATGTTCAAGGATATAGTCATAGTCCTGAAGCTCTAGGGCCCAGCGCGAGATTCGTGGATTTAATAATTTTTTATTAAGTGTTAAAGTGAGTGACTTACAGTCAGTCACGATTTTAAACTTAATACCTGTCAAGTAGATTCTGAATCTTCTCAACGCATATACAATCGCCAGGGTCTCCAGTTCGTATGAATGGTATCTAGATTCCTGAGCACTTGAACGTTTGGAAAAGAAGAATATCGGATGTAGCATTTTGTCTTCTTGGCGTTGTAGTAAAACGGCACCAAATCCTAAGCTACTTGCATTACAATGCAATTCTGTGTCTGCATGTGGATTGTAAATTCTTAATAAAGGAGCTTTTAACAACTTTTCTTTCAGCGTTTGAAAAACTAATAATTCCGTTTCACCAAACAAGAACTGCGTATCTTTCTTTAATAGATCATAGAGAGGTTTTGATAGAAGAGAAAAATCTTTGATGAATTTACGGAAATATGAGCACAGGCCCAAGAATGAATGCACATTTTTCACATTTGTTGGAATGGGAAAATCAGCGACTGCTTTTACACCATCAGTACTTGGACCTATTCCATGAGCTGAAACCTCATAACCTAAGTATGAAATCGTTTCGAAGAGAAATGAACACTTATCAAATCGTAACTGCAAATTATTTGCTGATACTACGGCCGTAACTTCTTTCAAAATTCTGAAATGTTCATCCTTTGTTTCAGAAGCCACTAGCAGATCGTCGATATATACTAGCAATTCTCCTGACTGAATGAGGTTCTTAAAAAGTGAATTGATGTATCTTTGAAAGACTGAAGGTGCATTTTTAAGCCCGAACGGCATACGGAGATACTCAAATTGACCTAAAGGTGTTATGAATGACGTATATTTTATAGATTCTTCTGCCATTTTTACATGGTGGAAACCACTTTTAAGGTCTAAAAGCGAAAAATACCTTTTACCGCGCAATCTATCTAAATGATCTTCTATTAAGGGTATTGGAAAGTTATCTTTGACTGTGAGTTTATTCAATTCACGAACATCAATACAAAGGCGCAACTCGCCTGATTTTTTTTTCGCTAACACGATCGGCGATGCGTAAGGTGAGGTACTCTCGCGGATAATCTTCCTTCTCAGCAGATCATCTAAGATGGATTGCAATTCTAACCTATGTGCATAAGGTAAGCGTCGTGGTGTGCAATTGAAAACATTGTTCGCGTCAGATAAAACTATTCTCATTTCAAAGTCACTACTCGTATTTTCACTAAAACACTCGTTGTTCGTACTACTCCCGGTAATTAAACTTTTCACTTTCATTTTCTCTTCTTCCGTTAAGTTCTCATTAATCTTTAAATCAATCATTTCATCGCGATCATTGCAAATATCAATATTCAAAAGCTCAGTTTCTTCATAACTATTATCTTTCACATTCGTTTCTTTAACATAATTCGCTCTCTTTTCATCTAATTGTAAACTGAGTTTAATATTTGTTTTTTGCAAAAAGTCCCTTCCTAAGACAATAACATTCTTCATAGTTTCATCCTTAACTACATACATACATAAATTTACATAATCATTATTTACTTTAATCGTGCAATATACTTTACCAAAAACAACAAGTTTGCTACCGTTTATACCCACTGTTGACAATTCGCCAAATTCCACCAAAAAAAGGGTGGAAGAGACGAAAAAAAGGAAAAAGAAAACGATCGCCAAAAAAACGGAAATGTCCCCAAAACCCAATATCACTAATCAAGTATATGTATATATATATAATAAGTATGTATTCAAATAAAATAATGCACAGCCAAATACGTTATAAAATCTATGTATATTGAATACTTATCCGATGTTGACAAGGTGGTGTCCAAATTCCAAGTGCCCGAGACAAGCTCGCAGCGGCAGCCATCCACCCTCGCCTTCCACACACTCAGCGAGTCTCGTGAACATCGAGAGCATCAACAAGTTCAAATTCAAGCTCACAAGTGTGAACGGAAGAAAATCCATGTGTGAAAGCGTAGGTGGATGAATGCTGCTGCGAGTTGTTTACAAGTAGTAAGTACGTAAAGGAAGTGAATACATTTCAATGGTAATTTAAAAAACAAATAAAAGGTATTCTTGAATCTGGAACATTCCGCCCCCCCTGGACTAGTTCAGGAGACAGGTAGCACAGCAATTTTAGCGATCGGCCGTATGAAGGTGCCTGACGACGTTTTCACTGATACCACCCGCACACGTTCGTCTCCGCCTGGACAGATATCAAGTATACGACCCATGGCCCATTGGGTTGGTGGTAGGTTTGGCTCCTTCAGGACCACTAGGTCACCGACCCTGATGTTTGCGGTCGATTTCTGCCACTTGCTTCGCTCTTGAAGGGACGTCAAATACTCGACGTGCCATCGCCGCCAAAAGCCCTGCACCAAGCTTTGCAAGTGCCGGTAGTGATCTAGTCGGTTGGTTGGGACATCAATATAGCTCGGCTCTGGAATTGCGGTTAACGGTTCGCCTGTAATGAAATGTGCGGGAGTTAGTGGGTCTAAATCGGAATCGGATATGGAACATAGGGGACGAGAATTTAGTATAGCCTCAATTTGACATAAAATAGTGCAAAGGTCTTCGAACACGAGGACTGCGGAGCCAACGACGCGACGGAGGTGAAATTTCACTGATTTCACACCGGCCTCCCATAATCCGCCAAAATGTGGCGCCGAAGGTGGAGAAAAATGCCATGCGATTCCGTCAGCAGCAAGCTCAGCCGCAATGAGGTTGTTGTGGGCTTGTGACACGGCCAGCTTCTGCATTTCGGAGAGACAGCGCCGAGCTCCCTTGAAGTTAGTTCCGTTGTCGGAGTATATGTTGCTGCATTTCCCACGACGAGCAATAAACCTCCGCAAAGCCGCCAGAAATGCATCCGTAGTAAGATCGCTCACCAGCTCAAGGTGAATAGCCTTTGTTGCCATACAGATGAAGAGCGCGATGTAGGCCTCTGACGTCTTGGCGTTTCTTGTCTTCGACAACTTTATGGTGATGGGCCCTGCGTAGTCACAACCAGTGTTGGTGAAGGGGCGACAGGGCTGGATCCGACACGATGGTAAGTCACCCATCAGCTGTTGACTCGTTTCCTTCCGCTGCCTGCAGCACGTCACGCACCTGAAGATAATACTGCGGATAAGATTTCGGCAGCCCAATATCCAAAACTGTTGACGGACGATAGAGAAGGTTTCAGAGACTCCTGGATGTAAGTATCGGCGATGAAAATCCGTCACAATTAGGGAGGAAATCAAGTGTTTGCTGCTAAGGATAATAGGATGTTTGATTTCAAGGGAGAGATGAGAATGTCGAAGTCGACCGCCAACTCGGAGAATCCCATCCTGGTCGATGAATGGAGCTAGTTTTAATAATTTTGATTTGGGTGGGAGAAGTTTATCCCGTTGGAGAGTCCGAAGTTCATTTCCGAAGTCCATGTTTTGAGCAAGTCTAATGATACGATGTTTTGCCTCGCGAAGCTCATGGACTGAAAAGGCTGTAGTGCAACGATCAAGCCCAAGTTTATGGAGACGACAGTTGGCGCGGAATCGAAGACAAACTGCAATTACCCGATACAAGCGAACCCACGACGAGAACTTACGAAACAGAGATTCGACGAAATCGAAATCTAAATTGGTTTCAGGATCCTTCTCTGCCTTTCCGGATGTTGCTTCATGGATGGAGGCGATCAATGAATGTTGAGGATGCAAGCGCTCTTCGAGATCGGCGATGTTAACCTCCTCCATGTGGAATTTTGATTGCGGCCAGGAACTACGATCAGCAGAAAGCCAGGAGGGTCCAGTCCACCAGAGGCGATGAGAAGCAAGAACCGATGGAAGAACTCCTCTAGAAGCGCAGTCTGCTGGGTTTGACTCGGACGAAATATATTCCCAGCAATGGCGTGGAAGGTAATCCAAGATAGCAGATACTCGATTAGCGACGAAGGTCGCCCAACGACGAGGGGGTGAGGATAGCCAATGCAAGACGATTTCCGAGTCACACCACGCGAATATGCGACTGGGTTTAATGGTGAGAGACGAAGTTAGAAGCTGGAATAGGCGAATCAACAGCAAAGCCCCACAAAGTTCCAAACGTGGAATGGAGATGGCCTTAAGCGGAGCTACCTTGGTCTTAGCAGCGATAATATTAACGCGATAATCCCCGGACTTGGTCTTGCACCTGGTGTAGATAACAGCCGCGTACGCTACCGAAGAAGCATCTGAGAATCCATGGAGCTCAAAATTCTCGGATGGTGCGAAGATATGTCTTGGGACTCGAATTGCCTCAAAGTGGTAAAGTTCTTCCCGATAATTCATCCAACGTTGGGCCAGCGTAGAAGGTAACGGATCGTCCCATCCCAAATTCAAAGCTGTCGACCAGAGCTCCTGAAATAGGATTTTAAAGAGTATAATGGATGGGGCCAGCAGCCCAAGAGGATCAAATATTCTAGAAACTTCCGAGAGGAGAATACGCCGAGTTGCTGATATGGGTGAATCCTGTTTGGACACGCGAAAGGAGAATTCGTCACTGGCTGGGTTCCAGTACATACCAAGAACCTTGATAAGCGAGTTCGATGCTTCGAGATCTAGGGCAGAGTATTCACATTCTGTAGGTGGCAGCGTAGAAAGTAAAGGTAAGCAATTCGAACTCCATTTGCGAAGTTGGAGTTTTGCCCTTGCCAGCAATGAAACTAACTCCGACTTTAATGCGATCAACTCATTTGCGGAATCTGCACCCGTCATCACGTCGTCCACATAGACGTCCTCTAATATTGTCTTACATGCGAGGGGGTACTCAGCCTGGTAGTCTTCGGCCAATTGCTTTAACACGCGAACGGAAAGAAATGGGGCAGACGCGGTACCATAAGTCACGGTGCGCAAGCGATAGTGTCGAATAGGTTGGAGTGGGTTTTCACGCCATACGATGCGTTGATAGTCTGTCTGATTTTCGTCTACCCAGATTTGGCGAAACATTTTAACAACGTCTGCCGCGAAAACAAACGGCCTCTGCCGAAACCGAAGACAAACCCCAAACAAATCGCGCTGAATTGGTGGACCGACTAACAACATACTGTTTAATGAAACCCCGACCGAGTCCTTTGCCGAACCGTTAAAGACGACACGAATTTTCGTGGTAGAACTGTCCGATTTCACAACTGCGTGGTGGGGTAGATAAAATTGCCGATCGCGATTTAGATGCACTTCACCGGTGGGAATCAAGGTCATATGTCCGAGGTGAAGATATTCGTTCATAAAGTCCGAGTATAACCGTTGTAGCGAGGGATTAAAACGAAATCGACGTTCTAGTGACTTTAACTGTGAGATCGCCGACGTAAGAGTGTCACTAAATGAGGGATTTTTTACTTTAAAGGGAAGCGATACGATATATCTCCCATCCGAGGCACGACCGACGGTTTCGCGGAAATGTTTCTCTGCAGGATCCGGAGGAAGTGAGTCCGGGTTGAAAGGAGACACCTCTTCAATTGCCCAAAACCGACGCAGCATACAATCAATGTCCATGCTCGAATGCAGAGAGGACAGAGACATGGTACCATGCTCAGGTGTTTTAAAGGCTTCTCCCGTCACAACCCAACCGAAGGAAGTATTGAGGGCAATAGGAGTACCCACCGGTCCGATTATTTGATCTCCCTTAATTATTTCCCACAGTTTGTCAGCACCAAGAATGATATCTATACGAGAAGGCTCATTAAAGTCTGGGTCAGCTAGGGTCAAACCCTTAATGTGAGGCCAGCAAGAGGCATCGAGCGATTCCGATGGAAGGTTTGAAGTCAGCTTGTTCATTACATATGCATCAAGGAGTAACGAAGCCGAGCCATCAAGCGAAGACAATTGAAGAGTAACGCGGCCCCTTGTATAGCCTGCATCTACCGACGACAGACCGAGAATCGGAATTTTAGCATGAGTACGAGGATAACCGAGTTTTTGGACAAGTGATTCAACCACGAACGAAGACTGGGAGCCGGAATCGAGCAAAACTCTACAGACAATAAGTTTGCCCAGAGAGTTTCGAATTGACGCAAGAATAGTTGGCAATATGGTTTGCTTCCTACGAACCGAGTCGAGTGATACATTGTTGACGATTAGCGATGATGTCGGATTCGAGTTAGGGCTCGATGTTGGTTGAAGCGACGACGAGGATAACGAAGAGGTTGAGTCTGTAGCGGATTGCAGCGAAGCCAATTTGTTTTTGTTCGATTCATCGGAATGGACGAGAGAATGGTGACGCGATTTGCACACGCGACCGCGAAATGTTGAATGGCAGTTGCCCGACGAATGCCCATACCGAAGGCAATTAAAACAAAGTGATTCAACCTTAACAAACTGACGACGCGATTGGATGTCTAACGATAGAAATTTTGGACACCGAGATAGATGATGGGATTCGTTGCACTTAGGACAATGAACATTGTTATTGGTTTCAGCCACGTGCGCGCGAAGAGAACCCGACGACGAACTCGACTTTGGCCGCGAAAACGATTGACGATAGGTTAATTGACATGACTCGAGTGCGTCACATCTGGCCTGGAGGAATTTGAGGAGTTCCTCAATGGTACACTCATCGCGGGAACCGATATGTTCTGCCCAGGCTTGATTGGTTTCGGGGTCAAGTTTGGTGATGAGCAAATAAATAAGCCACGGATCACGACTGGTCTTATTTAGGGCTTTTAAACCGCGCACTACCTCATCGGCACCATCACTAATTCTTCGCAGTGTTTGGACGTTACTAGCGCTCATTGAGGGAAGGGACAGGTACGACTGGATAAATGATTTCACGATTACTTGTGGACGATTATATCGCGCCTCTAAGCGGTCCCATGCTTCTGCATAGTTCGCGTCGCTGACCGGTATATGTTTAATTAGGTTGGCCGCATCATCTCGTAACGCTGACCTAAGATATTGAAATTTTTGCGTCGGCGTCAATGTTGTCTTGTTGCCGACCGATCCGAGATAGAGGTCGCGAAATGATGGCCAATCTTTATAGTTACCCGCAAACGATGGGAGAATTATTTTTGGGAGGCTTACATTAGAACACGTGTTCGATGAACAATTTAACCGCTCCAGGAAGCTCACTTGTTCGTTTGCAAGTTGCTGTAATACCGATTCGTTTGCATCGACCGACGGCGGAGATTGGCGTAGTTTTAGCGCGCGAGAAAGTCCCGAATGTGCATCATAAAATTTCGTCTCATAGTCCACGAATTCGCGTTCAACCTCCTCGGAGGTTTCACCACTCGGAATATGCCGCAAACACTCATCGTGCAACGCACGAAAGCTATTCCACGCTTCGTTTAATCGTTCTAAGCGAACTTCTAATTGTTCGACAGGGGTAGAGTCATCGATGGCGTCGACGAAGTTGGCCGCGCGCGTGATCTGTCCCTTGGCATTCGACCGTTTCAATTTGATCAACTCCATTGCTTAGGTTAGGTGAGCACGCGGAAAAACACGCGGATCCGGCTCGAAGGACCAGTAAATATCTTGACAATTCGCCAAATTCCACCAAAAAAAAGGGTGGAAGAGACGAAAAAAAGGAAAAAGAAAACGATCGCCAAAAAACGGAAATGTCCCCAAAACCCAATATCACTAGTCCAAGTATATGTATATATATATAATAAGTATGTATTCAAATAAAATAATGCACAGCCAAATACGTTATAAAATCTATGTATATTGAATACTTATCCGATGTTGACAAGGTGGTGTCCAAATTCCAAGTGCCCGAGACAAGCTCGCAGCGGCAGCCATCCACCCTCGCCTTCCACACACTCAGCGAGTCTCGTGAACATCGAGAGCATCAACAAGTTCAAATTCAAGCTCACAAGTGTGAACGGAAGAAAATCCATGTGTGAAAGCGTAGGTGGATGAATGCTGCTGCGAGTTGTTTACAAGTAGTAAGTACGTAAAGGAAGTGAATACATTTCAATGGTAATTTAAAAAACAAATAAAAGGTATTCTTGAATCTGGAACACCCACGAAGTCTTGAACTGAAGAATCCACTGGTGTCGTCAAGTAAGGTGGTACATATCGCTGTTGAATAAAGCTGATTGGGCTTCCAGTATCAATCATCGTCATCGCATGCATCGTCATCTTAATATCACCAGATTCATCTTTCAGGAACACATACTCCAGAACACCATGAAAATCTTGCAGGAACGAACAGCTTTGATGCTGCGGGGATGATTCAGCTTCGCACTTATTTAACACCATAACAGAGGTAGATTTCGGACAATCCTTAACAATGTGACCCTTTTGTCCGCAACGGAAGCAAGATCCTCTTTCTCTGCGCGGCTTCGGACAATTGGTAGCCACATGTCCCACGTCGTTGCAATTGTAGCACTTTGTTTTTGCTTGGAGTTCACTTAGTCGTTGTGGGGTTGTTTTGATGTAGCGAGATGTTGACGGCTGGTATTCGGACTTCATCTTTTCATATTTTCTTAGTACACTTTTTAGCTCAGAAATAGTATTGGCTGTGAGCAGAATTTGTTTATTAAAAGCGGAGTCCGGAATACCTTTTATTATATAATTTATAAGGTCGTGTTCATCGATATCGGCTGATGATGCTATTTCCAGCATAATAAGCACGTATTGTTGACAATTTTCATCCTTGTGCTTTTTGCGGCTTCGTAGCATGTTGTGGACGTCTGTTGGCGTTGTGTGTTGGTGGAACTCGTTCAGCAGAGCAGATTTTAACTCAAACCAACTTTGGCATGATGAGGATCGCATAAATAATTTTGCTGTACCCTTTAGCATTCTTTTTGCGTAGGTGAAACATTCCAAGTCACTCAAACTGTATATGATCTTCGCTTCTTCAAAGCTTTTGATCCATCTCGTAACGGGATAATTGTCGTCTCCGGAAAACTGCTGTAGGGATTCTTCGACGTCACGAAAACTATGAACACGTTGATTTGCTTCAGCATTACTATCCAACTCCACTAACCTCTTCTGCAATGAACGAATTTCCTCCTTTTTCCGCACTATTTCCCGCAACTTCTCCAGTTGTTGCTCTAGGGAATTTTCATCCGACTCCAAATCAACTATGCTCTCCTCCTCTTCGATATCACCAAGAAGACTTGCAGGAAAATATTCCTCCAATTGATTGCAATTCAGTGATGCGATACTGTCCTGTAGGCGGGTTTTAAGTGTTGCTTTAATCCCATTTGTGGCCAAACCTATTTCGGCCAACTTTTCTTTGAGCAATGGTACAGTAGCAATTTGAAGAAACTTAGATGCGCGCGTCTGTGCATCCATTGTACCGTTTAACGATTAGTTTAACACACGCAGTAAAATGAAAAAAAAATTACACGAGCACTTGCATACAACTTGGATACAATAATCCCACTTCTGAAACTTTGTAGGGGATGGCAAATTAAAAGAACAAATCGACAAATCGGGAATAAAACAAATAGAACAAATCGACATGAAACCACGAGAAAAGACGACGCGATGTTAATCGTTTGAAGGCTTTATTCAGAGTGTTCTTACATAAACGACATGTATGCCAAAATACATTTTCTTGCGGGACTATGGCTCGATTGGAGAGCGGGTCATATCATAACAGGTCATAAATCATACGATCGAATGTATACAAAGAGAACATACATACATAAGTACTTGTTAAAAAAGGGTAACCATGTCGACACGATTACCAATTTCTTACACAACTTTACTGGTTTTTATTCCTCTTTGTGTGCTCTTCTCGCCCGCTGGTAAAAATGTATGTATACACGCCTGGATGCTTGTGTCCCTCAATATAAAATGCTTTATTCCCTATAAAGAGAACATATAATGGTCACTCAGCATCCAGTGGAGAACGCTGGAAACGCATCGGTGTCGAGCCAGAAAAAAATGTTACTTACACATGCCCGTGGGCGGCGCAAAGTCATCAAAATCAGCTGTAACACGCCACCCTCAGAGTAAGACGCTTCAGTTTCTTAAAGGCCTTCAAAAGCACAGTTTCCTCTTGCAGCACGTGAAAGAAAACACCCAGGAGCTGGTGAAAACAGAACAGTAAAGAACCAAGCAGTAACAAAATTACTCGTTTTTTATGCATTTTGTGTGCTCTCCTCGCCTGCTGGTAAAAAATAAGACCTTAATCATCAGAGTCCTCCTTTACGGCGCAGAGGCTTGGACCTTATCAAAAGCGGATGAAGATGCCCTTGGTCGTTTCGAGAGGAAAATTCTGCGCACTATAACCGGTCCCGTTTGTTCAAACGGTGTATGGAAGAGAAGATTTACCGATGAATTGTACGGGTTGTACAGCGATATCGGCCTGGTACGACGTCTACGGATACAGCCCAGAGACGAGCTTCTATCAATCCCCCATGTTGTGTGTGATTTAATTTTCCCATAGGTGAAAGGGACCTACAGTTTTATTGCCGGTTCCGAACGGCGAATTTCGAGAAGCTTTTCATGACAATTTTACTACAGGGGGTTTTGTCAGAACCCCGCTGAGGAGAAACACCGTGAAAACACGTTCGATGACATGGCTGTGTCGGGATTCGATCCCGAGTCATCGGCGTCAGAGGCCAACACACTACCCACTGCGCCACTGTGCTCTCATGGCCATGTAGAGCGCATGGAAAACACAGCTCCGACCCGAAGAGTCTTCGAATCCAACCCGGAAGGAAGGCGCGGCAGAGGACGGCCGCATCAGCGGTGGCGTACGCAGGTGGAAGGGACCTTAACCAACTGGGCGTGCGGCGCTGGAAACGACGCTTGTTGGTTGAGGTCCTGGTTGACAACCGACTATAGCGCCACCTAACTAACTAACTAACTAGGTGGCCGATAGTGGACTTCCAAGGCCTGACACTATACGGATATGACTGATCAGTCTATTTTTACTCAGCAGTCCAAAGTGTATTACTCATTGCCCATCGTGCAAGTAATTCTGAGGTAACATTCATTGGGCATGCTTTCCTTTGACCCTATTGTACAGATAATATATTCCCTCGGGCTTCGCATAAGAACCGTCTGTGCAGACATCTTTGTGGAATTTTCATTTCGCCGTGTCTATCTTGATTATCTTGACAGTTGAATTAGGCGCTCGCAATTTTCTTCCATCAATGCCCGCCATGAATAGATCACTTTGCCAGACAGTAAACTCTTGTCCATCGTTGTCGTTTTAGATAAATTACTTCGTTTGTAGCGTAAATATGTTGACATATCTAGCAACTATACGACCTAAAAATTTAATGTTAGGAGCGAGCAACTCAACTGAAAAGAAAACGTTAAACATCCATCCGACTCGTAAACGATAGCTTGTGTTTCAATAAAACAATCAAATATTTTCAATTATGCTCCACTGAACAGCGACTGAATGGTGAACTTGGACGAGCGACGACTTCAACCAAGTTTAGTGAATAACGATCATTTTCAGCGTACTGCAGATATATTCTTGTATAGATATCGTAGACGTCTAAATCGCACATGAACCTTTATTTGGAACTATAAACTTTAGCGCACACGATTGTGTAGGTGAGCTCTAAACGCTTCCTGATGATGCCATTCCCACAAATCTTCTGCCCTAGAACAAATTACACAAACGAGCGTTTGTGCAACATCAGGTGCAACCGTCACTTCCATTAATTAGAAAGCCAACAAGGATGTAAGTTTCCTCCAAGGCTTCAATCCCATTCACTTATTGTAGTGCATTACTCCTATCCACAGTGTACTATGCCGAGAAACTACAACTTCTGCCACTCCACTCAACCAAACACAGATACTGTACATATGTATGTACACAGGATAGGTATGCTTATGCGATATGTTAACATTTGCTCCATTCTGGTGCTCGCACATATGTATACCATTCCTCCTTCCATGTTCAATCAAGTGTCGTTTAAGTGCACGGTTGAATTTGTTCTGGTTAAATATTCACAAGTATACTACTTGCGACAATACGGTGGGAGACAAAAAGTTACAAGTTACCCGGCTACACGCCATGTCGAATTTATTGCACTTTTCCACCCTACCGTCCCGTCACGATTTGATTTCAGAATTGCTCGGAAACAAACTATTGTGAAGGTGATTGGTAGAGACTGATTCCAAGTGATTGTGGCAAATCCTTTTCAGCGATGCATTGAGTGAGTGGTGTTTCAATGATTATTGGTCTGGGCATTAGGGAAACTTACCGTCATACGATGCTTCAAGTCGTTGCCATGTGCGCGCCTGTAACGTTGAATTATCAAATGTGGCAAATTAATTCGCATTCCATTAACGAAATTGGATTTGCCGCAGGACTTGTTCTTTGAAATTCCTGTTAATGTGATGTCAAGTTTTACGTACTCGTAAAAGTCCAACGAACTTTTATCGAACTTCGGTGGGTGTGTGCAAAGAAAATGCATATGTAGTTGAAATGGAACATTTTAGTTGACGTTAACATATATGTACATTATGTAACACATACGTTGTATGTAATGGATCAACATTTATTTATTTATTTATTTAGCAGCTAGTAGGGATCCTAAAAAAATCGCGAATGGAGAAGCAGGGCTTCTCCCCAACTGTTCGACTTACTAATTTTTATTAAAACAAAACATCTTCGCGTTTATTGAATACAGATTTATTAATCCGAATCGTTCGGATCCGCTGCTTACTTAAAACTGACTCTACAACTAACATTATCTCCCACTCGAAGTCTCTGTCTCCTCATCCTATCCGCAGTGTCATCAGTTGTCGGTCGGCGCATGTATCCGGTGCGATGCAACTCGATTCCCATGCACTGGTATCGTGGGAACGCGTTCGCACCTGAAAAAATCAAATAAGTTGACTAAGCGAATCCATGGAGATTCGCTATCACCCCTATACTGCGTGATCGGTGTGCAGTGTGTTAACTCCTCCCCGACTAAAAATCTACGTCCCATAGATCCCCAGTGACGTCAGAACTAGAGGACCAAATTCGTGTCGAGCGGCGGCAAGGAACCCGAGGTTGTTCAACTGGAACTGCCGGTTCTGCGTTGACGCTGGTGATGCCAACAGATGGGACGCTAGGATCTAGGTTGATCTTTCGCCATATGATCCAGACGATGACTACGATCAGTCCAACTATGATGCCGACCGTTATAGAGGAGATCCTAACTCTTCGTTTGAGGTCCCCAAGCCGTTTAATGTTACTGATGCTTATCCCATGTACATGTTGTAGGTTGATCCTTTGTGTTCGGTTCGTGATGTTCGTCATGACGGGTGGAAGAACCTAAAGGGTTGTAGCCGTGAACCTCGAAAACTTCTTGTTTCCCAGCTGTATTTCTTCGTTGTTCAGGCGAATGATGTAGTTGCCATTTAGATGTTCCTAAACATATCCGGAGACTATATGTCCTTCGAAATTGGTTACAAATAACGTGTCCATTTTAATGAGTTCGACTATTTCTTCGTTGCTTGTGTGGAAAGAACATTTTGTATGACCACCTTTTAGAAGCCTTGCTACACAAGCACTCTCATCAAGTTTCTTTAACGATGGCTCCCCACATACAGTTGAATTATTTATAGAAAGGCAGTCTGCAGCAATGCCAAAGGCTTCGTTTGAATTTATCATCATTCTATCGAATTCCAAGTCGACCTGAACACCATTGACTATTGGCGCTCTTATTAAAATCAAGTTAAACTCCGCATTCCTCACGTTTGGTATGGAAAGAGTGTAGAGTAGGAGCGTACCATTTGTGTAGATGGAAGGGGATCCATACTCCACTGATGATTCTGTTGATCTCCTCTTTGTTCAGGAGATTGGTATTGACGAGATTATTTGTCGCCAATTGACATGTTCGGACAATCTCGTCGATCTCCTTCTTCAGTATTAGGACTCCATTTAGGATATCCTGTTCGTATCCACTGGCGTTACGTGCTAACACCTCGTTCTTGAACCGATCAATCATCCATCATTTTTTCCTAGTTATATCTCTGATAGCACTGAAAAGGTTGTGGTTGACCTTGTATTGATGGTTATTGTTTTCCACTATTTGCTGTTCACTTTGCAGGATTTCGTTCCAGTCGGCTGCATCAGAGCTGCCTGCGATCCATTTCCAGGCAGAACCCAGTCAGTTTATTGATCATGGTTTCCGTCCGGGCTTGCCTTTAAGTAGGTTTAATCTATCGCTCGCTCGCTGAAGGTGATATTCGATTGTCGTCCTCAGTTCGAGTCTTTTTATATTCTCCATGTTTGACTTATTCATTAGTTTGACCAGGTGCTCAAATTCTTCGAGGTTAATGACGTGCTCGAATTTGAAGTTGCCGTCCACTTTCCAGCCATTGCCTTCCTTGATTGGTATAATAGGTGCTCGATAGTTGAGTAACTCATAACTCTGCACAGCAGCCCAAGAGAATATCAGGAGGAGGTTTTTCTTATTTGCTGAAAGTGTTCGTTTTTCAGGGTTCCGTACCCAAAGGTAAAACGGAACCCTATTACTAAGACTTCGCTGTCCGTCCGTCCGTCCGGCCGTCTGTCACCAGGCTGTATCCCATGAACCGTGATAGTTAGACAGTTGAAATTTTCACAGATGATGTATTTCTGTTGTAAAAACAGAACATAATGAATATTTAAGGGGGGCTCCCATACAACAGACATGATTTTCATCCAAAAAATTCCCTTGGTCACAAACTGAACTAAGGTTAGTCGACAATATATTTGTGTCTTAGATGAACTAATCCTAGCTGCAAACCTTTTCCCCATATTTATTGTTATTCACCTTTTCACATCGTTGCTGTCAAGTAAGATAATTGATTTGAATTCAATGGTGATTATCAAAGTAATATGGCGATAACCTGCCTGCAACCAAGATCTGTCATCATACAAAAAATGTGATTTAATGTGATGACTGATGAGGTGACACACAACGTCTCTTTCATATTTATATATACAGATGGTACGGAACCCTTCGTGCGCGAGTCCGACTCGCACTTGGTCGGTTTTATTTTCTGCGCGTTTGCGGAAAAGGAAAACAAAAAGAAAAAGGAAATTAGTAAGATCGCTTAAATTGATGGAACCGACTAAGGAAGGATCGTGTTAGTCCCTTTTAGCCACCAACGTTGATCATTGCTGGTGACCTACTCGCGACACGATTTACTTCACAACCTCTATCGATTAATCTTTTGCGATCTTCGACGTGTTCTCATGGGAACGACGGAGGTCTTGCACAAGCCTGATCTATAACTGTGTTCTCATGGATACAGGATTTTCATGCTCCTTGGTTGGAGCATTCAGGCTCGAGCAATTATCGCCAGAAGAGAGGATAGGGTTTTATTTAGCCGGTCCCTGCTCGGGCGCCAATTAAAGGATTCCCTGAAGGGGATGCTAAAAAAATCGCGATCGGAGAAGCAGGGCTTCTCCCCAACTGTTCGACTTACTAGTTTTTATTAAAACAAAACAACTTCGCGTTTATTGAATACAGATTTATTAATCCGAATCGTTCGGATCCGCTGCTTACTTAGAACTGACTCTACAACTAACATTATCTCCCACTCGAAGTCTCTGTCTCCTCATCCTATTCGCGTTGTCATCAGTTGTCGGTCGGCGCATGCATCCGGTGCGATGCAACTCGATTCCCATGCACTGGTATCGTCGGAACGCGTTCGCACCTGAACAAATCAAATATGTTGACTAAGCGAATCCATGGAGATTCGCTATCACCCCTATACTGCGTGATCGGTGTGCGGTGTGTTAACTGACATACATTGTATTATTATTTACGTATTTTAAGAGATTTTAGGATACATTCCTTTATAGCTTTGAATCTCTAGGTTTTTTATACAATAAATTACATTTCAGAGGATAAAGGTTAGGTATGGGGTGGCCGTGGTGCAGTGGTTAACATCATCGACCGCCGAGCGGAAGGTCTATGGTTCAAATTCGCTTCATAGCCAAGAAAAAGTAATTCCTATACGGACAAAAAGTATGGAACGCAGTTGTGAATGGAAAGTTACCAGACGTACTGCTGCAGGCATAACACTCACAGTATATGGTCAACCGAAATTCATCCTCTGCGTATGTTATACTAAAAAGTGCTTGAACGAATTACTACGGACTATAACCAACGCGGAATTTGGTCGGCTCTCGTCCTATCTCGCTCTAGGACAACCACCCCTGAGAGTAGTGAACGAACATCAACGACCCAAACCACTGCACTCCGTTCAGGTTGTGTGTGTCAACACATCATAAGAGAATATAAAAACTCTTGAACCTGCGCGAGTCTCTAAAAAAAAAAAAAAAAAAACAAAAAAAAAACAAAGAGGTTAGGTTAGGTTAGACAACCAACCGGTGCTTCTGATGAAGCGATGGAGTTGAGCTATTTTTGGTCTCTCACTTAGCGCACGTTTAGCGAGTTCATATCCCGATAACAACAACGCCATCGAATGTTTATTTCGCGACATTCCTCCTCGGCGGGGTACTGGCAAAACCCCCTGTAGTAAACTTGCCACGAAAAAGCTTCTCGACTCACGCCGTTTGGAATCGGCATTAAAACTGTAGGTCCCTTTCACCTGTGCGAAAAAATAAATCACACACAATATGCCCGGGAACGCACAGTACTTAAATGTTGAACTGCTCAGCCGTCTCATCTAGAGATAGGCGACAGTTAAGAGATGTCTTTGATTTGTGGAATACCGCTGCCAGGGATTTTATCGCAGATTGGCTGTCCGTGCAAATGATAATATCCTTAGCGGATATTACATTGATCCTGAGCCATGCACGGGCCCCCGTTATCGCTGTTATTTCTGCCTGATACATACAGCAGTGATTTGGGAGTGTGAAAGGTAGGTTGAGGTTAAGTTCCTTGGAGAAGACCCCACTACCTATACCCGACTCCATCTTAGCGCCATGGGTATAGAGGAAGATCGTCTCCTTTGGTATCACTTTGCCTTCAGCCTATTCCTCCCTGGATGGAAAGAAAACTTCGAAGTTTCTATTGAACACATTTTGGGGGATGATATAGTCTGTTTCCATGGGTACTTTGAAGTGTTTTAGAATGGTTGTGTGGCCGTTTTGTGATGTGGGGCATTTTTTTATGCTTCTTGTCCTCAGGGCCGCGCAGGCAGCAATTTGTTTGCTGAAAAGATTCAGTGGTGGAAGATGATTTTAAGGCCTCCGTGGGGGTTGATCTGATCGCTCCGCTTATGCATAAGCTGGCCGATATTTGTACTTTTTCCCAGTAGTTCTCGATTGACTGATTTGTCCAGAGCAGCTCGCCAGACTACGACGCCATATAGGAGGATGGGCCTTATGACCGCACTTCTTGCCCACCACTTTTTTGCAGCTCTAGAGGGCAAACGTTGCTTTCTTGATGCGGTCGAGAATGTTGGGTTTCCAATTCAGTCTCTTGGCAAGGACTAGGCCTAGATATTTGGCCTGCTCTTTGATTATTAGTTGGGTTCCACCCAGCCTCGGTGGCTTGAGGGGCGGAATTTTATATTTGCTAGTAAACAGTACTAGATCGATCTTCTTAGGGTTCACCCCAAGTCCACAGTACTGCGTCCAGGTTTCTACTGTATGTAATGCACTCTGCATACGGTCGCATAGAGTGCTGGAAATATTTCCTGTGGCGGCAATAGCAATGTCATCTGCATAGGCGGTCACAGCGTACCCATCCTGTTCAAGCAACAGCAGTAGCTCGTTGGCCCCTCTCCACAGGAGAGGGGAGAATACTCCACCCTGTGGTGTACCTCTGCTAACCATTCTAGCTGAGACGGCACCAGCAAAGTTGGCTTTGACAACTCTTTCTGTTAGCAGATGTCGTACCAGTTCTATATCACTGATCCCGTAACACCCAGATCAGTCAGCGCTTTGGTGACGGCCCATGGTTCAACATTTGTTAAAGGCACCCTTAATTACGAGAAAGGCGACTAGAGCATATTCCTTACGTTCCAGTGACCTTTCGTTTTTGCTGACCAGTGAGTGGAGTGCTGTTTCCACCGATTTGCCTATTTTGTAGGCATGTTGATTATCCGATAGCCTTCCTGAGCGGCAGCTGTAACGAATGTGTGCGTCTAGAATCTCCCCTAGAGTTTTTAATAGAAAAGAAGTAAGACTAATAGGCCTCAAGTCATTTGCATACGTGTGGGAGCTTTTGCCTGCCTTTGGTATGAAAATGACTTTGGTTACCTTCCACCAGCTAGGGATGTATGATAGTGAGAGGCAACTCTTGTATATGATCACAAGCCAGGGGAGGTGATATCTGCTACGTGCTGGAGCTCAGCTGGTATGATACCATCCGGTCCTGGGGATTTGTCGGGTTCAAAGCTTTTTATGGCCCATAGGACATTGTTGTTGGTGACCAGATTGGGAGCACGCTCGAGGGAGGATGTCGTCGGCTGGATGACCTGAGGAGGTGTCACAGCCGAGTCACTACTGCCCGGAAAGTGTGCGTTTAGAAGAAGTTCCAGGGCTTCCGTTCTGGAGGTCGTCCAGGAACCATCAATTCGCATCAGGTGGCTTGGGTTGTACGGGGCCGAGGCCAGAATCTTCCTTATTCTTGAGGCTTCGGAGACCGTATTAATTTTGTCGCAGTAGCTCCTCCAGGATATAACATTTTGATATTTTAAAGGAAAAGCAACAATCAAAAACCCTTATTCGAAACTTAATCCTACTATTGCAAACTAACCCGAGTGCACGCTTAGATGTGCAATAAGTGCATTTTCGGAACAGCAACATTTTTCGTAAAACTTATTTTTTTTGCTTATTTATAATTATACTGATAAGGTTGACGCAAGCCAATTCATGAAGATGTAGGGTTGGGGGAAATCTCTAGGTAACCCAAATATCAATTTAAGGATTTTGTTTTGACATCTTTGTAGTTTGAGTTGATGGGTTTTTGCGCAATCAAACCATGCCTGACACCCATAAAACAGTTTAGCTTGGAATATAGTTCTGAATAGAATAATTTTATTTTAATGCTGAGGCTATCTTTTTGTTGATGAAAGGGTAAAGGATTTTTATTGTCAGGTTAACATTATCATATGCTTTTGAAAGCATAGTTTTTCGTCCAGGATCACTATAACATTTTTGCACGAGCTAACCCAATCTATACCAACTGAATAAAGTTTTAATTTTCTATTTAGAAGAAAGCATATTTTTCTGCGTTTAGGGAACCAGACAGCATGCGTTTATCTTAATTTTCAGTTTAGCGAAATATTGCTCAATTTCAATTAAGGAATTCTGCAGGAAGACATCATCAAAATATACTCCCGACGAAAAGACTGCGGTGTCATCGGCATACATCGCAGGATGAGTATTGACATTGCTCACACGCAAATCAGATGTCGAACAAAATGGGTGCAAGAATCGATCCCTGGAGGACTCCAAATGCAGTATTTTGGATATTTGAGTAGGTATTGCGAGAGCACCGTGGCGCAGTGGGTCGTGTGTTGGCCTCTGACGCCGATGACACGGGATCGAATCCCGACACAGCCATGTCATCGAACGTGTTTTTCACTGTGTTTCTCCTCAGCGGGGTTTCGACAAAACCCCCTGTAGTAAAATTGTCATGAAAAGCTTCTCGAAATTCGCCGTTCGGAACCGGCAATAAAACTGTAGGTCCCTTTCACCTATGGGAAAATTAAATCACACATAACATGGGTGATTGAGAGAAGCTCGGCTCTGGTCCTTCATGGACTGTAACGCCAACATACATACATACAAGGAAGCTTTGTATAATTTTGATGGTTGGGATGTTAAAACCAAACTGAAAAAGTTTGTGAACAAGTGAGTTATGCCAAACAGTATCGAAGGTTTTTTCAATGTCGAGCAGTACTAAGTCCGTCGATTCTTTAATCCTAAATTTTTCCTGAATGTGCCTTTTGATTCTACAGATCTGATGGACAGTCGAAAAATCTTTTCGAAAACCAAATTGAAAAATAGGGAGAATTGTCTCTGCTTCGATGTGTTGTTCGAGTCTTTTTAGGGTTCTGTACCCAAAGGTAAAACGGGACTTCGCTGTCCGTCCGCCCGTCCGTCCGTCCGTCACCAGGCTGTATCTCATAAACCGTGATAGTTAGACAGTTGAAATTTTCACAGATGATGTATTTCTGTTGCCGCTACTACGACAAATACAAAAACAGAACAAAATTAATATTTAAGGGGGGCTCCCATACAACATGATTTGATGATTTGATGATTTTCATCTAAAAAATCCTGCCTGCAACCAAGATCTGTCATTTGATGAGGTAACATACATACATAGTCTCTTTCATATTTATATATACAGATGGTACGGAACCCTTCGTGCGCGAGTCCGACTCGCACTTGGCCGGTTTTTTTTAATGATTTTTTCAAGAACTTTGCTTACACAACTTAGTAGACTTACAGGCCGGTAGCTACTAGGATTGTCGTTTGGTTTTCCAGGTTTGGCTATTGGGATAATTATGGCAGTTTTCTATATGGCGGGGAAGTAGCAGAGTTGTAGGCAAAAGTTAAAAATGGGAGTCATCAGTTCCAATCCTTTTTTTGGCAGCGCTTTTAATATGATATTGTTTATATTGTCAAGACCTGGACATTTTTTACTACGCAACCTCTTAATAAGACTTTGAATCCCCTTAACGTTTGTGAGATATGTTTCGTTAATCACCTATGTATGGCGGAAACCGTGGGGGCTACTTCAGATTCAATATGATTGTCACTGATATAAGCAGCTGTTAAATTATTTTTGCCAAATGTAGTAGCAAGAATATCTGCTTTATCTTTTTGAGCTAGATACAAAGTTCTCTAGCTAGCTGTGTCAAAACTGCAGAGGAGTGAATTCCAGTGTTTAGATCAACATTTAATCTCTTTTTTGGGGAATAGTAATATTTATTTAAATTTATTTAATATTTACTTGACTGAGACACAATTATTTCGATACTATTTTCAGTTTTTCAATTTGATTTGAAATTCGAGTAATAGTCTCTAATCCGTGTTAATATGTCGGTGAACTGAATTAAAAACAGAAACCAAACATTCAAACTGCATTAGATAGAAATGTGCATGTAGTGATGGCAAAAAAAAGAAAAGAAAACAAATGCAGATTCCGCAACATCTGGATGTGAAACTAACCGTACGTGTTTTCGAAATTTCGTTTCGGCGAATTTGCAATTAAATAATAAACTATATCCAGAACATTGTGGCGTATGAAACTTAAATGTGCCAATGTGTAATTTTACACTTGTTTTCATGTTTCATGCGAGAGATATGCGATTTCGGTCTATTTATGGCTTTGGAGCTTACCGCTGAACTGAAATATCCACGGATACTGCTGCGACATGGACATATGATGCGGTTATGGGTTCTGCATTTATAGCACTAGACAGAGTTATCACTCTATACAAAATCTGGTTGGTGGGTTTTTGACATTATGATCATTTAAATATTGCATGTGCGCACGTTTAGTGGGTACGTTAGATATTGGGTACAATGTACATATTTGGATGCCGTTTTCATGCGATAGATATTTAAATGAAGATTGTTCATTGCAAGTATGTATATCAAAAATCAAAATTTGTATGCAATATCCTCCGTTCTATATTGCGTTTTTTTTTTGTTTTTTGTTGAAGGCGCCTGCTATCCGCTGGAGTACTCAGACGCAAACACTGGTCCGTCCATTGTACTCCAGACAGACACCTTACATTACTGTAATTTCTCCGTTTTTCCGGAGAAAAATTTGGAGGAGCTTCAGTAATGTAGAGCTAAGGGATTCGGCACACACCACGTCGGCTCCATGGGTGCGCCACCGTGCGCGAGCAAAGGCGGGACAATCACCGAGGAAATGCTCCTCCTCCTCGCCACATACAGCTCAGGTAAGCTTCTCATTGATGTCGAGCACGTAGAGATGCTCGGCAAAAGTGTAATGGCCCGTGATAACTCCTACAAGCCTTCTGCAGTTGACTCTCCTTAAAGACAGGAGGAATGCTGCAGATTTTTTGCAGACATCCTGCAACCTGGACAATTTCTCTATCCACGGTTGTGTGTATTAAATAAACAATCGTTAATGTAGGAACTTATCGTGGACGCAGGTAGACCTGGAGCGGGTTCAGGTCCTGGGAACCTCTCCTCTGAACCCATTCTGGCGAGTTCATCAGAGATCTCATTCCCTGGGACCACAGAGTGGCCTGGAACCCATACAAGCTTAATGAATTTAGTCTGCCGACTTTGTTCAGGAAGAACTTGAGTTCAAGGACTTATTCGGAGCTAGTTAAGGGGTTATACACAGCTTGTAGTGCAGCAGGGGTTACACACAACATAGTGCATGGCCATTAGGATTGCGTATATAATTGATTGGAAGACAGACGCATATTTTCCTAAGGAGAAGTGCAGTCGGATTTTTTCGCGCTCAGACATGGAGCCATCCGTGAAAATGCGAAGACAATCCCTTCCAGGTTCAGTATCCAGCCATAGCTAATCCTGACGCCATGGAAACTCGACTGTGAAATTACGGCGAAATAGAATAACGGGCGCCAGTGCGACAGAAGGCGTCTCCATGAGACAGGGGTGGCAGGACAATTCTTGCGCAAGCACGCCGTTATTCCTATGCGAGTTATACCAAACGCCATTTCTCTTCAGACGAGACATGGCTTTCAGAGCACACCCTCTGATAAATATATCAAGAGGTCGAGGGCTCATCATAGCATCTAGAGCAGCGCCCGGCGTGCTAGGAAGGCCCCCGTGCAGCTGAGACAAACCGTTCTTTGGAGTTTGGTGAAAAATGCTACGAAGTGTTTGCGTTTTATTCTGTTCCACCAGACAACCAATGCATATGAGATAACAGGTCTCGTCATTGCCGTGTAGATCCAAAGGTTCTTTTCCGGTGATAAACCCCATGTTTTGCCAAAAGCTCCTTTGCATTGCCACGCTTTGGTGGTTTTTGACTCAACACGTTATGACCAAAGAAGCTTGCTATCTAAGACGGCTCCTTGATACTTAGCCTCCTTGGATATCGGGATGGAAGTGCCTTTTTGTAACAGCTGAGTCCTGCCAGTATTTTTTCTCCTTCTCGTAAAGAGAACGACATCGATTTTAGGAGGATTGACTGACAGCCCATTTCTAGTACACCAGTCATCGATCACATTTTGCGCCGCCTGTGCTTTGAGACGGACAGTTGCTAAACATGAGCCGACAGAAAGAATATCGACATCATCCGCATAGGCCTAGGCATAGATTCCAGAGGCATTAAGAGCATCAAGCAGAGAATCGACCACCATGCACCATAACAGCGGAGACAGGACGCTACCCTGCGGGCAGCCCCTGCATGAGCATTGCTTTGATCCATAGGACGACTGCTTCATATACGCCATAATGTCTTGCAGCGGTGCACATGCTGTCAAAAGTTGCATTATCAAAAGCTCCCTTAATGTCGATGAAAATGCCCAGCGCGTACTCTTTCCGGAAAATGAGTCTCAAACAGTAAACTAAGAGTTTCCGCTTTAGACTCAGATTTTCTGAGTGCATCCAGCTTTGTCGGTTGTCCCCGTTTGAGGACTTTAACCAACTTGCTAGTCGCACTCAGAGACTTGATCTCTTCGCAGAAGGTTCTATAAGAATCGCTCTTCGGCTGATACTTATTCCAGTCATCTTCCGAATTCGATTTGAGCGATCTATTCAGAAGACTTCTGGCTTCCCTTTGGAGCTCGGCATTCCACCAGGGGACCAATTTCCTGCAGGGAGGTTTGCTGACAGAACATGCGAGTTTAAAATAACTGGTGATGACGCTATTCAGGTTATGAACAGCGTTCAATACCAATTGTTTCGTTCTAAGTTTAGGTAGGGCCTGAGTGGATTTCTCAAGATCCTCTCTAAGCCGTACCCAGTCCGTCCTTCTCGGATTCCGGCTAAGCTTGCAAGGAAGAGATCCCACAACCTAAATGGAATTCGATATATTTATGGTCCGACAGCGTAGCATCAGGCAAGACTCGCCAGTTAGTTATGTCCTTCACATATCTGTTGGATAGGGTGAGGTCAATCATCTCCTGTCGTCTTGTCGTAACAAACGTTGGTTGAGAGCCAACATTGTTGATGGTAAGGTCAGACGAGAGAATGAAGTCTAAAAGACGGTCCCCTCTTGTGTTATACTTGCTGCTGCCCCAAGCAGTGTTTTGGGCATTGGCGTCGCAACATAAGATGAGACCAATCTTTCTAGCTTGACAGTACCCTGAGTTCAGAGACTTTCTTCGGTGGTGGACGTAGTAACGAATCATAGGGACAGTAGGCAGACGCAACGACGAAGTGTTCTATTGCTCCGTGCGTTTTGTAGCTTACTCTAGCAGCCACCAGGTCTTGTCCACAAAAGTGCCCAGGTTTGGTTGCCGATAGTGAGTTCGATATGATGAGGCCTTTCGGATCGCTCATCATAAAGAATCGTTGCATCGCGTATACCACCAGGGCCACATAGGCGTTTATCCCACACCCACGGTTCTTGAATGGACGCAACGTGATGATTTGTACTACTGCATGGAATTCTACTACTTAAAAGAGCAGTAGCAGCCCTGCAATGCTGTAGATTGATTTGGATAAAAACTTTCCTGACCTTTTCAGAGGAGATGGCCGTCTCTATATAAGAGAGCTGCTTCTTTCGACTCCTTACGGTCATTTGGATCTCCTTCTGGGAGAAAGGGGTTTTGTTGTGTGATGTGCCCGCCTTCGAGGGGTGGTTTTTGGCCTTCTGCGCCTTCTGGCCTATGCTTTGATCCTTCTGGGTCGCCAGATCTGCCATTGGGCTCCGGTTACCCACCGCCCCACCGGAGAAGGAGGCATCGCACACTCTCTCCCTAGCGAAGCTATCCTTAGTCTTCTGTTTGCGCGAACATTTACCTTTTTCGGTTAAAACCACTGTTCCCTTCGGACGCTGGTTTGGGACAGCCTTACCAGTTCGACGATTGCTAGGACCCGTAGCGACTTCACCTTCTGCGTTCGGAGTCTGCCTGTCAGTCCTGCCACCTTTTTCGGCAGCAGCGCTGGCCATAGCAGAAACTTGACACCTTCTTGCTACGTCATTACGGGAACTGATCACGCTCTTACTGGGTAGTTGAACCTTCCCAGTAAGAGAAAGAGAGTTGGAGGCGCATGCCGAAAGTGCAGACATGCTTCTGCTTCCCTCAGGAGGGTCGGATCGATTTCGGTAAGAGATACCTCCGTCGACCTAACTGTCTTAACTGGTTCCCCCAGAGGTTTAGCCTCGATCATTGTACCTTCGGCTTTGTCAGCGTTGGAAGTTAGTGACGCAGTTGGGTTATTCGAGATTTACTGCGCGAATCTGAAGGTATTGTAATGTTAATAAGTGTGGGTTAATTAATATTGAATACCCTTCTTGCCGATTTAGAGATAAAATACCTTTAACCGCAGCTTACATATACATGCATATAAAATAAAGATCTATGTAATCCCAAGGACGCTGAATCTTGTATACAATCACATTATATTAAGAGCATTTGGAACACAAATCAGATATACAATAATAAGACGATTTCCGTTAAGACAGATAGATAGATATTTATTTCATATATTAAATGTTTACATACATTTGTCATCGCAAATGTACAAGTGGGGAGAAAAGAGTTATATTTAACATAAATTGGGTGTAAACAGAAAGAAGAACACGACAAAAAACCTTCTAGGGAAGAAAAAAAAAGCTGGTCACTTCTGAGCCATTGTTTTCCTCAGACGGTCCAATTGTTGACAGTACAGGTCCGAATTAAGGGTCTTGCCGTAGGAAAGCCCCTTATAGTAGACGACTCTCTGCCAAAGCAAAAGCTTTCGGGCCGGCAATCTACGGCACACTAGGATTCGACAACGAATCAGCAAAACCAAAACTGCGCCTAATCGAATCATAAACACTTTTTACATTTCAAGAAGCTTTGCATGTCAGACGTGCTTCACGACGATCCTCCGACGCTGTTTGTTCCTCAGCTGCGTTCCCGTCTCAAAAGAGAAAGATTCGTGTAGTCTTCATTACAATAGTTAGAATGGCCACGAATGTGCTTAAGATTTCCGCCCCATCAGATTATTATCCTTTTTCCTAAAGAGCATGTCCCCGATCTGTGCAATAGCGAGCATTTGAAAATAAACTACCTTTCAAGCTCTAAGCCTGCCCGTCTCAAGGGTAAATCCACAGAGATTGCATTGCACGAGGTCGTGCGAACTATTGAGAGGTCCATCCACTCTAAACAATACATCCTGGCGACCTATATAGATATTGAAGCCGCTTTCAATAACGTGGTCATCAAATCCATTGGGAAATCCTAAGTGGCCATTGGAGTATAAGGTTTCTTCAATAAGTGCATAGTTTCCATGATTGAAACCAGATTCATCCCCTTCGCAATTAGGCAAAAGTATTCTCCTTTAGTGGCGTTACAGCCCAGCTTCTCTGGGCCGAGCTTCTCTTCAATCACTCATGTTGTGTGTGTTTTATTTATCACACAGGTGAAAGGGACCTACAGTTTAATGCCGATTCTGGACGGTATGAGTTGAGAAGCTTTTTCATGTCAGGTATACTACGGGGGAGCTTTCCAGTACCCCGCCGAGGAGGGACGTCGCGAAATAAACATTCGGTGGCGTTGGAGTTATCGGGATCCGAACTTGCTCATCGTGCGTCAGAGTCCAACACCCTAACCACTACATCAATGCATCCTGTTAAACAGGATGGTATACCTCTCTATAGCCACTGGTGAAAGGTGCCTGAGCACAACATTGGAAATTCCGTCAGTACCCGCGGATTTTTTCTTTTTGAATGACACGAGAGACACTAGAGATCCTCGGTCGAGGTCAATAGTGGGTTGTCCCATTATTGTTGACAGCATTGGTTGCCGTAAAATAGTCACTAAATCTGGAGAAACCAAGATCCTCGGATCACCGATGCTCTATATCTTTTCGAAGGTAGGAGTGGTGATGCAGGACTCTGTTAACCAGGCCATGATTCGGGCGAATGCTTTCATTCACCTTCTACACTCTACCATTTCTGCAAACTCGTCCGGTATTTCGATTACGGTACCAAGTCCGTATTGGTCACTGTCGCAATCGACAGAACGTAAATAGTTCGTTGACCATTTGCTCGTGTCAGCCAGTCTCAGTCGTGAGTCAAGCAGCATAAGATAGATAGGAGCCGCTTCTAGGAAACGACGGACTATCCGATCTTACAGTCGTTCGACCTATTCTAATATACGCTGTCATAGTCTGGTGGACTGCACTAGACAAAACAACATACCATAAACAAATCGAGAAGGTACAGATGCCAACATGTACATACATACATATGTGCATCACTGGGATCCGAAGGTCTACTCTAACGGCTCCACTCAACTCCACTCGATATCCATGGCAAATAGCCGGCTATCTACCCGACAGCCAGAGCAAAGGCCAGCTCAAAATGGACGAGGTATATTAATGGCCACTCCTTTATCCTCAACGACAACATAATTTGGGCAGAAAACTCCGACCGCATCGAACCCACCACAATCTCTGAAAAAAAAGATATAGAATAACATGCCCAGAAAGGCAAAACTGGACCCGACAAACGCGACCCCGCAGGGGCTGCGTGGCTTCTACATATATATGTAGATGGGTCAACATTTATGTTTTTGTTTTTTCCTTTAATTCTTTATTCTTGGTCTGATTCTTCTATGTGGTCCGTGGCGCGGCGATTTCCATGCGAGCTCGCTCTGTGAGCACGAGCGCCTTAGGCACAGTGACTGGAATCGGATAGACGTCCAGAAGCATTAACTGCTGGAACACAATGAGGTCGCAGTCGCATGTCAAAAGTTGAATATACGTAAATCCCATAATGTAAACACATTGATGTCTCGGTCGTAGGGTGTGTCACGAGAGTTGGCTAACTTTTAACTCGATCGTATAACAGGGTGACACTTACTTACTTAGGCGGCGCTACAGTCCGTGGTGAACCTGGGCGTCAACCAACAAACGTCCCCAGCTGGCAGGGTCTTTGGCCATCTGCTTGTATCGCCGCACGCCCAGTTGGTTAAGGTCCCCTTCCACCTGCGTGCGCCACCGCTGATGCGGCCGTCCTCTGCCGCGCCTTCGTTCCGGGGTGGATTCGAAGACTCTTTGGGTCGGAGCTGAGCTGTATTTTCCATCCGCTCTATATGGCCTAGCCACCTTAGATGCTGTATCCGTAGACGTCGTACCAGGCCGTTCTTCGTTATACCTTCTCCTCCATGCACCGTTTGAACAAACGGGACCGTAGATAGTGCGCAGAATTTTCCTCTCGAAACGACCAAGGGGATCTTCATCCGCTTTTGTTAAGGTCCAAGCCTTTGCGCCGTAAAGAAGGACTGGGATGATCAAGGTCATATATAGTGTCACCTGGGTTTTCCGAGAGAGGGCTCTACTTCTCAATTGCTTCTTGAGCCCAAATAAACAGCCGTTGGCAAGAGTGACTCTGTCTTTTATCTCAGCGCTGGTGTTGTTGTCGCCGGTCATCAGTGAGCCAAGGTAGACGAATTCCTTTACCACTTCAAAGTTATATCCGCCCATGGTGACGTTCTGGCCAATACGTCGGTGTAGTCCGTCTCTTTTCGATGAAAGCAGATATTTGGTTTTACCCTCAGTAACCTTAAGACCCATCTTGGCCGCTTCTACCCCAATGATTACAAAGGCCTCATTGACGTCTCGCTGTGTCCGTCCAATCACGTCACGGCCTGAAGCCGTTATCCACACACGGGTATAGGCGTTCAGACAATACGGCAGAGAAGACCTTATATGCAATGTTAAGGAGACTTATTCCCCTATAGTTGGCGCAGTTATAGGGGTCCCCTCTCTTATGGACCGGACAAACGATGTTTGCTCGTTCTGCCTGACAGCGGTATCTTGTCTATCATCGCCCTTATACAGTCTGCAGAAGTGGTCTTTCCAAATCCCCAGCATTGACTGCGACTCTACTACCAGTTCTCCATTTTCATCCCATAGCATGTTCGTTTTACCTTATTGTAAAAATTACAGGCATCATTTCTGCGGAAGCGTCTCTCCATCATCGCCTAGATCTCACGATTTCCGTGCTCCCTCTTCTTTTTTCTGAAAAGCTTGTGTTCCTCTCTTCTCTTCTGCTCATAAATTTCGTGAGCAGCTCTCATCTGTCGTTGCAGCATAGCTTTATATGCCTCTTGTTTTGCCTCATGGGCTTGTTTGCATTGTTCATCGAACCAGGGATTTCTGGGTGGTGGCGGTTTGAAACCCAGCACCTCTGTGGCAGCGTCTCTGACGGCGCCCTGGCAATGTGGCCATTTCTGCTCTATTAGTTGTGCTGCTGTGGGCGGATTTCGAGAGAGCTTGGAGGAGACACGATCGGCAAAGATTCTGGCAGTCTCTTGCGATTTTAGCCTTCTGACGTCAAACTTACGTAGTCCTACTCGACTCCTAAGTATTCTTGATATACTCATTCGTACCTTGGCTACAACAGGGTAGTGGTCCGAGTCGATATTGGCCCCTCGGAAGGTGCCTACGTCGAGAATACCGGAGGAGTGTCTGGCGTCGATCGCAATGTGATCGATCAGGTTGGTGGCCGATTGATCAAAAAACCGCCAGGTACCCTTGTGGATGTTGAGATGGGGGAATCGCGTGCTTGCTACAAGGAGTTATGCTCCGCTAGGAAATCGATTAGGCTAAGTGCGTTGTCGGATGTGGTGTTATGGAGGCTATGCTTTCCTATGATCGACTCAAATAATATGTCCTCTTTGCCCAGTTTTGCATTGAAATCTCCTAGGACAATTTTTGTGTCGTAGCTGGGGCATTGGGCATATGTTCTGTCTAGGAGAATTCTTCTTTGAGTCGATCGTCCTTTTCTTCCGTTGGCGTGTGAGCGCATATTAAGCTAATGTTTCCAAATTTAGCTTTGATGCGGATTGTTGTGAGGCGTTCGCTTACATCCTGGAAACTTATCACTCTTTGCCGGAGTCTTCCTCGAATAACGAGTTTGCACCCGAATAGGCGCTGTTTGTTCTCCTTGTCGCAGTTTTTCATCCTTCTTTTGCCTGGTCCATCCCATCGCACTTCTTGTAGTGCGGTTATATCTGCTTTATAGCAGTTGAGGGTTTGCTCCAATTTATCGCCCGCAACCGGTCAGTTAAGGGACCTCACATTCCAGGTGCAGACTCTCAAGTCCATTAGTCGTTTGCAGGGGTCGTCAGCTTTGTATCCGTCCGTATCCGAAGCTTGTTATTGTTTCGGAACCAGTGGGTTTTTACGTGATAGGGATGTTACCCCTGAGCACAACCCCCAACCTGGAGGCCCAGGTTCCTCTTTCCCCAGAAACAAGGGGTTGGGTCGCTGCACACATGGGTTCACTACCTGGCGGGTGGCAGGGTAGCTATCCAGGAGGGGCCACGCGGAGGCTGTGTGTCAACTTGGATTGAGCAGGGACAGTGATCGAAGCTGGCGTTCGCCATGTTAAACGCGATCAACTTCTTTGCTGTGTTTGTTCGTTCTCTCCCCCCCTTCAGAGATGTAGAGCTAAGAAGTTCGGCACACATCACGTCGGCCCTTAGGGTGCGCCACCGTGCACAAGCAAAGGCCGGACAATCACAGAGAAAATGCTCTGCAGCGTAATCCTCCTTGCGACATGCAGCACAGATAGGCGTCTCACCTATTGCCAAGCATGCAGAGATGCTTAGCAAAAGTCTAATGGCCCGTAATGACTCCCACAAGTCCTCTGCAATCGATTCTCCCTAAAGACGGGAGGAATGCTGCGGATTTCTTGCAGACATTAGGGTATACGCGCTTTATCGTCCTGCATCCATACATTAATAAAAATAAAATTAAAAATGTGAAAAAAAGTAGGAGTAACCTATTGAGAAACATGTATGTATGTATGTATGTATGTTGGCGTTACAGTCCATGAAGATCCTGAGCCGAGAAACACACACGTACCTATTTATGTAAGTCTCAATGTTAGCAGTAGAAAATATATAGACACGGAAACATAAGTGGAACGATTAACTATCTTTTATCTACACGCTATCTACACCATATCATATTTAAAAAATACAACTGTCTGCATCTTTCCACTCACTCGGCTAGTTCCTCATTCGTTATACTACTAAGAGCTCACTAACGGAATCGTAGAGTTATCTAGTTAAAGTGTGTCGGAATGGCTTCGCAGCCAATTTTCCCATTTACCTGCAGGATGGTAATTAGTAGCGACAACTTTATTTAACACACCAGTGATGTCAACGAAAGCGTTTTGCCTGTACTTATTTACACAAACATGTGAATTGCTCTGGTCGTTTCGGACAATTAAAATCTGGGAACTAGCCCCAGCAATGTGGTTTTACATTGTGCCTCACTTAGGCTTTCGTATACTAGAGCGTAAAATCCCATTAGCTTGTTTTAATTAGGTGGTTGACATCACTGTGTGATAGATGCACAACATTACTGCAGGGGCTTTTCTAATTTTTCTCTTTCTCCTGCATATGTTTCCTGCTTACTAAAATGTTTCTGGGGCATGACACGTAATACGGTTAGACTGTGGTACTAATGATTTCGTATGAGGATGACGCTTCGTCTAATTTTACCATAAGTTATAGCATTAAAGTGCCCTAAATTCCGCAATCAGTATCTTTATCAATCGCTAGATTTAACATTAGAAAATCCCTGTTGAATGCGGGATAATCAAGGATGAACAACATTCTCTTCTACTATCGACTGGCCTTTCTTTCAAACTCGTCACGAGCTAAGCTAGTGGTACCGTGAAAATGTGAAATTACGTGTTTCACTTCTAGTGGTCCACCACAATGTTGTTCATTTAAAATTTCTTCGAAGAATTCCTGTTTTCGTTTTTTTTTTTTCTCAAAAAGAGGTAATAAGGACTGGGGAGAAAACTTTTCCTAAAGCTTGAAATCATTTCGCACAGAAAGAGAGTAACGAAACAAAACCATCAAACTCCGGTCGTCGGCATTCGGTAGTTGTTACATAGCAAACGTAAAGAAATACCCAAGATGCTGGTCCTTCAGTATTTTGAAGGACTTTGAAATGCATGTTGTTGCGGTTGCCTTTCACAAATGTTGTGTGTGCTTCAGCTCTTACAGCTGCTGTTGCTGTAGTTGTTTCTATCATAGCTGATGTAGACGCCGTGACTGCAACCATTTCAATTCGAAGTTCTTGAAATGGAAATTCCCAGAGCATCCAAGCGTGCTACACAAAAGAACTCATTTGCGTCAAGGTGCTCTTTCACCGGGCATTAATTTTCAGAATTCATTACAACTATGCCGAGCAATGAAAGCAATTTACAAGCACACCACCTAATGCAAGTTCCAGTCCACCGCCATTAAAAACAAAATCCGTCCGCAAGTCCTTCACTAAAATGTTCTAAGGGCGTTGTATTCCAATACATGTGTGTATCGCAGATTTGTTCGGGCTTATACGCTCGTCCCCTGAATGCGTATAAAACATCGAACTACCGAAGCGAAGACGAAGCTTAGGTCATACCTTCAAGCATTAATTGTATACCAGTGCTCACATTACCAATTACAATTCCACGTTGGTCAGGTTTAAAGTGCTCCGATTTAATTCTAGCAAAAAGTGAAAATCTGGTAATCTTATGTTCAATTCAATTCAATTTCAATTTCAATTTATTTGAACATAGTACAAATAAGACTTGGTCTTTTATAGTACATAAAGTAGCGAGTAAATTATACATAAATTATACACATTGAGAGCACCGTGGCGCAGTGGGCTGTGTGTTGGCCTCTGACGCCGATGACACGGGATCGAATCCCGACACAGCCATCGAACGTGTTTTTCACGATGTTTCTCCTCAGCGGGGTTCCGACAAGACCCTCTGTAGTAAAATTGTCTTGAAAAGCTTCTCGAAATTCGCCGTTCGAAACCGGCAATAAACTGTAGGTCCCTTGAAATGAAATCGCACACAACATGGGTGATTGAGAGAAGCTCGGCTCAGGTCCTTCATGGACTGTAACGCCAACATGCATACAAATTATACATATGCAATAAAGAAAACTAAAACAAAAATCTAATTTAAACATTAGGTATTAAATATAGATAGTAAAAAGGAAACTGACATTAGAAAAAAAGAAATATGTATACGAAAATAGTATTTGTTGCTGATAAATAATTAGTGTTTATGTATATATGCTATATAAAGTGTTCTAGTTCTTGGCCTGGATGGCAAAGGACTAACAAAGGCCTCGTAGAAGCAGCATCTATCCGACGGATGCTGGCCTGCTAAAAAGCGAGAAGAGCCACCGCAGTCGAACATCTTGCGGCACTGTTAGTAAGTCCTATTCCCACCTCCTCGTGGTGCCATCTGGAGATTTCCTATGGAAATTACAGACGGGGAAGGACGAATGGACGAAAAACGAAAAAAGGACAATGATCTTCGGCTTTGTACGTGGAATGTTAGGTCCCTAAACAGGCCACGTGCAGCCGAACAACTTGCGGACGCCCTAGACCGCTATAAAGCGGACATCACCGCCATCCAGGAAATGCGATGGAATGGACCGGGTATAAAGCGGATGAAAAACTGCGATATTTACTACGGCGACTGCTATAGGGAGCGACGGCAACGATTGTTTGGATGCGGGTTTGTTGTTCGAGGTGGACTAAGGCAAAAAGTCTTAAGCTTTCGGCATGTGAGCGAACGCCTCATAACAATCCGTATCAAGGCTACATTTTTTAACATCAGCCTGATCTGCATCCACGCCCCCACGGAAGACAAGGATGACTCCGCCAAAGATGAGTTCTACGATCTCCTAGACAGAATGTATGCCCAATGTCCCAGCTATGACATCAAAATTGTACTAGAAGACTTAAATGCTAAGCTGGGCAAGGAAAGCATCTTTGAACGAGTCATCGGCAAACATAGCCTACACGACACCACCTCCGATAACGGACACAGGCTGATTGATCTTGCTACGGGGCGAAATCTCCTTCTAGCAAGTACGCGCTTCCCGCACCTCGATATACACGAAGGCACCTGGCGGTCTTTTGATCAATCGACTACCAATCAGATTGATCACATCGCAATCGACGTCAGACACTCCTCCACTATTCTTGAACTCGAGAACTTTCCGAGGGGCTAACATCGACTCGGACCACTATCTTATAGTAGCCAAGATGCGCTTACGGATATCACGAACGCAACGGAGTAGTGTAAGAAAACAAAGTTATGACGTCGGAGCTCGTGCTTTTACCGATCGCGTCTCCCTTAAGCTGTGCAATACACCTGAATCCTCCACACTATCAATGGAACAGCAGTGGAGCCTTTGCAAACAAGCCCTGAAAAGCTCTGCATCCGAAGTTTTGGGTTTCAAGGCTTCACCACGAAGAAACACCTGGTTCGATGACGAGTACAGGAGGATTCACACAGCGAAGCAGGATGCAAATAAGGCCTCGTTGCATAAAAGGACAAGAGCAGTTCGTGAGCATTACGAGTTAAAAAGAAGGGAAGAGCATAAGCTTCTCAGGAGAAAGAAGAAAGAGCGTGAAAAGCGCGCGATTGAGGATTTGGTGAGGTGTTACTGCAGGCGTGACGTTCGAAAGTTTTATCAAAAAATAAAGCGAACATGCCAATATTATAAAGCCAGAACGGAAGCCTGCAGGGATGAGAAAGGACACCTAGTAGTAGAACCACAGTCGATGCTGAGAATATGGAAAAACCACTTCTGCAGACTGTATAACGGCGATGTTAGTCAATATACCACTGTCATGCAGAATGATCCATTTCTAATCGACGGAGACCGCAGAGAATTCTGTTCCCCTGACCTCGACGAAGTTAAGATTGCCATATCGAAGCTCAAGTCGAATAAAGCTGCTGGCGCAGACGGACTGTCTGCTGAGCTCTTCAAGGCAGCTGGGGATGACCTGGTTGGGAGCATGCACCAGCTCATCCGTAAGATATGGTTAGAGGAAAGCATGCCCGAGGAATGGAGTCTCAGCATCGTATGCCCGATTCACAAGAAAGGAGACCCCTCTGATTGCGCCAACTATAGAGGAATAAGTCTCCTTAACATCGCCTACAAAATCTTCTCTGCCGTTTTGTGTGAACGCCTGAAGCCTTTTGTAAATAAGCTGATAAGTCCTTATCAGTGCGGATTCAGGCTAGGGAAGTCCACCATCGACCAAATCTTCACACTATGGCAGATCCTGGAAAAAACCAATGAATTTCAAGTCGACACTCACCACCTATTTGTCGACTTCAGAGCCGCATACGACAGCGTAATTAGAGACGAGCTATACAACGCTATGTCTACCTTTGACATACCTGCTAAACTCGTCAGACTATGCAGGATGACTTTGGAGAATGCTCGCTGCTCCATCCGAATCGGTGAACACCTTACCGATAGTTTTGATGTCAAAAAAGGATTTAGGCAGGGCGATGCGGTGTCGTGTGATTTCTTCAACATCATATTGGAAATGATTGTGCAAAAATCACTGGCTAATACAAGAGGCACAATCTATTTCAAATCCTCGCAACTCCTTGCATACACCGACGATATTGACATAATAGGTAGATCACAGCGAGATGTCAATGAGGCGTTTGCGAGTATTGAGAAGGAGGCGGCGAAAATTGGTTTGGCGGTAAACGAGGGCAAACCTAAATATATGCTATCATCGAAAAAGGACGCTCAGCACCGACGTCTCGGCCAGAACGTTTGTATAGGCAGATATAAGTCCGAGGTAGTTAAGGACTTCGTCTACCTTGGTTCCGCAGTGACCTGGAACAACGACATCAGTTCCGAAATCAAACGCAGAATCACTCTTGCCAATCGCTGTTTCTTTGGGCTCAGGAGGCAACTGAGTAATAGAGCCCTCTCTCGAACGACAATGTTGGCTCTATATAAGACCCTTATCATTCCGGTCCTGTTGTATGGGGCAGAAGCATGGACACTACCAAAAGCGGATGAGGAGGCCCTTTGTCGGTTCGAGAAAAAGAATTTGCGCGTGATTTTTGTGCCTAAAAACGCAGACGGGGGATGGAGGAGAAGATTCAACGACGAACTTTACGGGCTGTACAGCGACATGAGCCTAGTCGGGCGTCTATGGATTCAACTCCTAAGATGGCTGGGCCATGTAGAGCGAATGGACACCACAGCTCCAGCCCGGAGAGTCTTTGAATCCAACCCCGAGGGACGAAGAAGCAGAGGACGGCCGCACTTAAGATGGCGCACACAGGTGGAAGGGGACCTCAGCCAACTGGGTGTGCGGCAATGGAGAAGGCTAGCGAAAGATCGTGCCTGGTGACATATACGAAGAAGAGACGCGAACAGTTAAAAGATGGCATTATAATATTAAGTGTTCTGTTGGACTGAACAATTTGCAGTTTTTCGTATAGATACTCGGGGGATCTGTTGTTAATGATTTTGTGAAATAATATCCAAAAATTGTTGAAACGTACAACCAAGAATCTGTTTGTTATAGTGTGAGATGTGTTAAAATCGACGCATCCCATTCACATACCTTACCAAATCATTAAATGCAACAAGCAACTTGTGATGCGAGTTGAAGTCGAGCTTGCAGTAAACAACTGAAGCATAGTTAATTAAGGGTAGAGATAATGTTTTTGTTAGTTTAGTCTTTGTGTCAACTGGAGTAGAGCTTGACGACAACCAAAGTCTACGTAGCCCAGCATAAATTCGCCCAATAACATAATTTGTATGGTCGGCGGCGGAGAGGGAGCAGTTTAACTTAAAACCGCGATTGGTAACAACATCCACAAATTGAAGCTGCTTATCATTCAAGAGTACAGTCGGCAGTTGACTGGTATCATAAGGTTTCTTAGGTATAAGAACAGTTTGGGATTTGCTAGCATTCAATCTGAGTTCATTGCACAGTGACCAGTTGTATATTGCCGACAGGTCTTCATTTATTCTCACAAATAAATCCTCAATGAGTCCAATTGGTCGGGACAGGTATACCTGACCGTCGTCAACGTAAAGATGTATGTTCACATGGGAGCATACTCCAGGTAGGTCGTTGATGAAGATGCAAAATAGTATTGGCCCCAGTGTTGATCCCTGCGGCACTCCTTATACCAAGCTTCTAAATTGCGATGATTTCCCATTACTAACCACCCTTTGAAAGCGATTTCCTAAATAGCTACTTATCAATCCCACCGATCTTTCGCTAAATCCGAAGTACAGTCTAAGTTTATGACTTAGTACCTTGTGAAATCAAGTAAGCAAAGCCCCGTTATTACAGTCTTGATCATATGTAGCCCTTATATCATCAGGAATTTTAATCATAGCTGTCGAACAGTGTATGATGTGCTCGAAAGCCGGACTGAACAGGGGATAGCAAACAGTGCTGATTTAAGTGGACAAACATGGTAAAATACTTACTGGGCGAAAGTCGGCTGCCGTAGATGGTTGAGGCTTTTTCGGGACCGGAATGACTTTAGCCAACTTCCAACTATCAGGGAAGGAAGAGCTTATAATGTCGAAATTGATGATATGCGTTAGAAAACTTAAGATGTGAGTTAATATCATCTTCACAAAGCGAACAGATATACCATCCTCACCTATAGCATTGGACTTTATGGAGCGAACAGTATTTACTACATCAATCTCTAAGACAATTTCAAAGTCGAAGGCAACTCTATTAAAAGATAGCTGACTATCTGGAGTAAAGCACGGATTATCGCCAGGATTAGAAAGAAATGCTTCGTTCAGATCCTCTACATTTGTATTAATTATAGTAGCAGCCTCTTTTCCAATACCAATGGCACGCAGATTTCTCCATTGCTTCTTAAAGGATTGGTCAGTGCTCAGCTTCGATAGAAAATATCTTTTTTTTGCTCTTCTCGTAACGAATGTTGAGTAGCTACGAGTACGACAAAAGATCTCCCAATTTAGAGTTGACGATCTAAGCTTCCATCAGGCATACAATTTGTTACGAGCTTTCATGACGTTACGAACCTCATCTGTAAACCACGGACAATTCGTATTTCTTATTGCAACAGTTTTTAAAGGAATGTGCCTATTAAATAGGTCCACCAACAGGGTTCGCATATGGTCTACTTTTTCAGTGATATTTGAGGCGTAGTAGCAATCACGCCCTGAAAGAGGGCTAGCATCTAATTGCAAGATTTCATTGTCTACAGAGGAAAAATCTCTGAATTGGAACGATGATAGGAGAACGGGACAAGTCAATATTGTATGTACAAAATATTAAATCGTGGTCAGATAAACCAACTAAGGATAGCTGATCCTGGAGTTAAACATTTGACCGATTTGATACCAAGACGACGTCAAGCAGAGCATTTGGAGCGAATCGGGTAGCATAAGAATTAACTACCGATAACCCAGCCGCACCTACAAAATCTAAGAGACTACGTGCTCCGCTGTCGTTTTTAAGAAGATCGGTGTTAAGATCACCACAAATAATAATATCATCATAAAGAGCAGTGAATTCAAGAATTGCCGAGAACATAGGCTCCGGAGAGTGACGTCTTAAGAAAAGAGCTACAGTTAACCGCAATCCCTCCGCCCATGGAGTCAGTCACCCTATCGTTACGAATAAGTTTATAACACGGAATGTCAACTAAATCGGGGTCTTGATCTGCGGCCAGCCAAGTCTCAGTAATACAAATAATATCAACTGAGAAATCATTAACAATATTTTTTAAATAGTCTAATTTAACCAGGTTTAAACTTCGAGCCTTAAGGTAGCATATTTTGATACCCTGACGTGCGGAAGATAAAATATTAATGACTGATCGTACCGCCACTTCAGTAGGGTCACCAGTTGAGTTTGAACGATAAATTCTCCCCATGCCAATAACAACAAACTGTACAATGCAGATAAGCGACAACAACAAATACATGAAAAGAAAGAGAGTAATAAAAGAAAGGAAAAACACATTTTTCGTTGTTGATGTTATCGGGATCCGAACTCGCTCATCGTGCGTCAGAGTCCAACATACTAACTACTGCGCCACGGCGCCCGCCAATTTACGGTTCTAGTGGAGGCAAGGTGGGGGAGGGAGCGAGCAAACAGAGCAAAGACGTTGGCAAAACGCCATCTTCGATCTCTGTCCCTGCTCAATCCAAGTTGACACACAGCCTCCCCGTGGTCCCCCCTGGATAGCTACCTATCATAAGCTGCTATTACTATTATCTACCTATACATAAGGTTTCGAAATTCTTTCACAGAGACAGATATGATGACCGTGAATTGGTAGGAAATTTAAAAGCCCAAACCAAAAAAAAAATAAGGATATTCTCACACTGAAGGACGTCGTTTACCTTATGCTCACTACAGCTCGATGAAAGTCGGTAAAGAAAATGTAAAACTATCTATTCTTGGAACAATCAAACTTAATTGAAAGTTTGTGTTTAAACCCTTAGGCTGCGCGCACAGTGATGCGAGATGCGATGCGATGCGAGATGCGATTCGGGAAGCGATACGAGAAGCGATACGAGATGCGATGCGAGATGCGATATGGTGCGCACAGTGAAAGCTGCTCTGTACTCTTCTGTTGCGATGTATTAATCATCAGGCGAAGAATTTTTAAATGAAAGTTTATAATTATCGGGTTTTCCAATAAGGACTTGACAACTTTTTTTTTTAAATAAAACGCAAACCGTTTGAGACATTTCAAGAACTTTACTATCGGCTTGAAGTTCAATCAAAACGTTTATGAATGGAACTCGACTCCGTTCATATGGCCACCGCGGGCACGTTTGCATTGGTCGATTTGTTGGACCCAATTTTCTATGACTGGGCCACACATTGGCTCTGAGCTCTTCCTACGTCGTCGGCTTGTTAGCATAAACCAATGACTTGACGCAGCCCCAAAGGAAATAGTCTAGAAGCGTTAAATCGCACGAACGGGGTGGTCATTCGACTGGCCTATTTCTTGAGATAACGCGCTCATCAAACTTACTCTTCAATAAATCGATTGTAACGTGTGCTGTATGGCACCATCCTGTTGAAACTACATGTCGTCCAGGTCCATATCTTCCAATTCGAGCCAAAAATAATCGGCAATCATGGCGCGATAACGCTGGCTATTCACAGTAAGTGACGATCCTTATCGTCGACGAAAAAATATGGCCCAATAACACCGCCGCGCCGGCATACAAACCGCACCAAACAGCTTTTTTTTTGTGGACGAAGTAGTGATTCATGAAGCACATATGGATTTTCACCCGACCAATAACGCATATTTTGCTTATTGACGAACCCATCGAGCCAAAAATGAGCTTCGTCACTGAAGATGATTTTGCGTTGAAATTCATCATCTTGGCGCATCTTCTCCAGAGCCCAATCGGATAACGTACGTCGCTTCAAATGGTTTATCGGCTTCAATTCTTGAGTAAGCTTGATCCTGTATGGGTGGGAGCCAAGATCCTTACGCAAAATACGCGTTAATTCTTGAGAAAGCTGTGTAATTGATTGATTTGGATCGTTTGCTACGGACGCCCGAACGCCAGCGATATTTTCGACTAACCTGTTGTCTCGCTGACACGGCAATATCACACAAGACTTGTACTACACTTGTTCTGTCTGTAGACTTGCCTGTCTAGTAGGGCGAGAATTACGACCGAAAATTGGAGTTAACGCTCTTAAAGTTGCGGTCACCGACTCCGAATTTCGGTAGGAAATTTTTATGATTTGGAGACTTTGCTCGTTCATGCACTTTACTATGATGAAAATGTTGACTTTACTGAATAAACTAGCAATGACAGTCCGATGATTAGAGAAAGGGTGCGTTCACAAATTGATTTCAAAGTTATCAATTTCCTATTGGAAAACCCTTTATATATCCACAGTTAAGGAATGTTAAAAATATTTAAAGATTGTTGTTTTTCTTTTGTAAATAATTCGATGTTTTGTTGTTGTAACGTTATTGTTGAAATATGAATTCTAATTGCCTGAACTATATAATGAATTGCTTTATCTCTTTCTTTTTCCTATGGTTCACTTTGTATAATTATGAATATGAAATGTTAAAGTAAAGTAGTTCCAATTCGACCTTCATAACGAACAGAATAAAGAAATCAAGCTAAGATTGTTCAGTTTTGTTTAAACATTAAATCGTTTTTTTCACATTGGTGCCGAAACCCGGGAAGTGTCGCGGGCATTAAGACTCTTGCTTGATTAAAATCGAATTTGTTTTCTTTTCTTGAAAGTCGTTTGGTTCCACGCCTTCAATTATACGAAATGGAGTTACAAGTACGCGCTGGTTATAGAAGTCAAATAACTAAAATCGTTAACGAAGCAACGGATTATTTGAATTCTCCGAGTTCCAAAGTAGTGGATGACCCAGTTGCCTTGGATAGTGCAGAGGAAGAATTATCTTCATTGCTTCTTCGACTAACCACAGCTCATAAAAACCTCGAATCTGTCAATAAAGAAGTGCAGATTAAAGGGTTAGAGGATAAGAATCCTGAAAAGATTGCAGAATACGAAGATATTGCTGCGGGTTTAGTAGGCCGCATCGAAGTGCGTTTGGCAAGGGTAAAAGAGCGATTGGGTCCCTGTAGGAATACGAATAACGATCGATCGGCAAATCCGGAACAGAGACCACAATGCGTTAGGCTACCAAAATTGGAGCTGAAAGGGTTTTCCGGAGACTATACCGAATGGATACCATTTTGGGAGACGTTTAGAACAGCTGTGCATGAAAACCATTCCCTCTCTGGTATAGAAAAATTTAATTATCTAAGGTCAGTTTTAACAGGAGCAGCTGAGAAGGTCATATCAGGCTTTACCCCATCAGATGCGTGCTATGATGGTGCTATCGCCCTCTTAAAAGAAGAATACGGTGATTCAGAAAAACTGATCGATCGCCTCATGCAACAACTGATGAATTTAACACCAGTCCGTAATAAAACGGATTCTCATGGATTAAGGAAATTGTATAACACAGTCACATCTACAAGTCGCTCTCTCACGGCTCTTAATATTCCTTCGTCTCACTACTACATCATGCTGAAGTCAATACTCTTACGTTGTATGCCAGATGAGCTGAGAATACAATATCATCGTACACAAAAGGAAATTGTATCCGATCGGGTGAAAGAGGAAAATGGAAATGATACCACTGAAGATGGTGGTTCTTCTCTTACGATTGATGGTGACAAGTGCCTAAAAAACATCTTGCTCTTTCTTAAACAAGAAGTGGAGTCAATTGAAAAGGCCACTGTCAATAAAATGTCATCCTTCTCTGGCGGTTCTAAACATCAACAATTGACAACTGCGGCAGGTTTGTTTACTGTCAGTGCTAGTAAGACATCATGTTTTCTATGCAAGTCATCAAACCATCCAACTAAAGAATGTGATAATGAGTGCGCTGTCGAAAAGAAGAAGATGTTATTAAAAAATGATGGTCGATGCTTTCGCTGTACGCAAAGGGGCCACACAGCTAAATTTTGCCGTGTTAAGGTGCAATGTAGTCGGTGCAAAAGACAACATGCTACAGCAGTATGTTCCCAAAAGGATTGTGGGGGAAATAAGATCGCGAAGTCCGATGTGAATGCTAAATATATCCCCACAAGCAGTGATGTGCTTAATTTGTTTACCAACGACAAAAGGGCAACTAATGTTTTTTTGCAAACTGTTCGAGTTTTTTTGATGTCTCCATTAACATCTAAAAGGGTGTTTGTGCGTGCGATACTTGATGGCGGCAGTCAACGATCGTATGTAAGGGAGGATGTTGTTGATAAGTTAAACCTCCCCCTTGTTGGTAAGATACATTTATCAATTATTCCATTTGGAGATTCGAAGGTATCCAAACCTAAGATATTTAATGTGGTAGAATTGGTTGTATGCAGCCAATTTAATCAACAATCGGCTAAGATCCTGGCAGTGGTCGTGCCTAATATCTGCCAAGATGTTCTGGTGGCACCAGATGTTAATGATGTTTGTTTTAATGATCTTAATTTGGCAGATTCGAACGATAATGGTTATACACAAGAAGAAGGCTTGGGACTCTTAATAGGTGCAGATTTTTATTGGTCTATTGTCGATGGTGCACATCGCAGGGTATCCAAGCATTTAGCAGCTGTATCTACAATTTTTGGTTGGACCATTCAAGGCTCTTACAAGGCAGACAAAGTAATCGGAAACTACGAGATATCTTCATCTCTCTGTAGTCTTGCAGTTGAAAATATGTGGAGCTTGGAAGTACTGGGAATTCAAAACGACAAGCGTGAAGCAGATATGCAAACGGAGAAGCTTAAGCGTAGCTGTATACGGAAAACTTCGTCCGGATATGAAGCAACTCTACCTTGGAAGGATTCTAGCACTACATTTGCGCACAATAAGGAAAATGCCATCAGCCGGCTTTATTCTCTGGTAAGAAAACTTTCAAGAAATCCATGTAAGCTTTCAGAATATGATGCTGCAGTGAGAGAATTTATTGCTGCCGGGTTTGCTGAGCCGGCCAGCTCAAAGTTTAATGGCAATCTTTATTATATGCCCCACCGACCAGTTTATAGACCAGAAAAAACCACCACAAAGCTGCGCATTGTTTTTGATGCTTCTTCCAGAGCTGAAGGTATGTTTTCATTGAACGATATGCTAGTAACTGGGTCCAATCTGCTCCCTGAAATATTTCGAATATTGTTGAAATTTAGGCTTTGCAGAATAGCAATCATAGCAGATATCGAAAAGGCGTTTCTGCAAATAAGTCTAGCCAGAGAAGACCGTGATAGTCATAGGTTCCTTTGGTTTGATGAGAAGATTCAGTCAGCCTCTAATTTGCCTGCTATAAAAGAGTTTCGCATGACGCGAGTTACTTTCGGGGTAACTTGTAGCCCGTTTTTGCTATCTGCTTGCATTCAAATGCACCTAGAATTAGAAGCTTCTCAATTCCCACGTACATGCTCTTTATTAAGAAATTCGTTTTATATGGATGATGTACTAGTCAGTCTAGAAAGTCAAGCACAAGCCAAAAGTTTTCACCAAGAAGCAGTAGAAATAATGAAACGAGCACATATGCATCTAAGGAAATGGGCTAGTAATGACATGATAGTAAGAGAGTACTTCGATAGTGGAAACATAGATCCAATACAAATGGTATTAGGGCTTAAGTGGAATATTCACAGCGACGAGTTGGGTATTAACTTCAATCCGTCAGTACTAGAAAAACTTTTGCCCACAAAGCGAAGCATTTTAAGAATAATTGGCTGTATTTTTGATCCTTTGGGTTTTCTAAGTCCTGTCGTTATACGTTTAAAACTTTTATTTCAATCGCTATGGCGGCTTAAATTAGATTGGGATGAACCGCTCCCATTTGAGATGATGAGTGAATGGAGTCTATGTTCGAAGAATTCAGATAGAATTGCCCATTTCGCTATATCACGATGGATAGGATTTTATACTGATGCTAAGACTATTGAAATGCATGTTTTTGCAGATGCGAGTACTAAAGCATTCGGAGCTGTTGCATACCTGCGGATAGAAGATGCTAATGGGAGTACGACGGTCACTTTTGTTTGTGCGAAAGCACGTGTCGCTCCACTTAAAGAAGGAAATGCGGATCAGATGAGCCTTCCAAGGTTGGAGCTTACCGCTTCTTTGATTGCAGCCCGACTAAAGCGATATTTCGAAAAGATAGAGATGCCTGTTAAAAAGTACGTTCTCTGGACTGACTCTCAGATTGCCTTATATTGGATTCGAGGAGATGCGAAACGATGGAAGCCGTATGTTTTCAATCGAGTTAAAGAAATACAAGAGATAACAACTCAGGGGGAATGGCGCCATTGCTCAGGCAAGCTTAACCCTGCGGACTTGCTCACTAGAGGAATATCTATGACGAAATTCGAAGCATCAAATGAGTGGAAAAATGGTCCCGAATGGCTCAGAAGGCCCGAATCCGAATGGCCAACAGAAAGCGTTATGTCAGTAGAATCTACAGTTTTGTTGACATCTTCTGAAGAAATACCAAGCATGGCAGGCTTTGAATGCATTGAGCCTATAATAGCCTATGAGAAGATAAGTTCATGGAAACGACTTCTTCGAATAACAGCTTATGTTTTCCGAGCTATTAGTTGTTTTCGAGGCAAAAAAGCTGAAACAAAGTATCTGACCGCGAGCGAAATAAAGACGACCGAAATGTATTGGATTAGAACACTTCAAAGAATACATTTCAAAACTGAACTTACATGTTTGTCGAAGAAGAAACCTATTCCCCGTTCATCTAGCTTTTTATCCCTTAATCTATTCTTGGATAAGGAGGGATATTTGCGCGTCGGTAGTCGCTTGCAACTACTTGAGGAAAATATGGACATCATTAGTCCAATTCTTCTTCCCAAAGCCAATTACCTAAGTGGTTTGATTGTAACATATATGCACGAGGTATCCCTACATGCTGGTGTAAATGTAGTTTTGGCTAGACTACGAGAAAAATTTTGGTTGCCTGGTAGTCGGCAGCTTATTAAAAAAATCATAAATTCCTGCAGAATTTGTCGTAGGTTGAAGGGAAAGCCAATGTCAAATCCCTTTGCGCCTTTGCCCAGGGATCGCATGATAGCTTCAAAAGCGTTCGAAACTGTAGGCGTTGATTTTGCAGGTCCACTCTACATTGTACAAAATGATGCGACACATAAAGTGTATATAATGCTATTCACATGTGCAGTCGTACGAGCCGTTCACCTAGAACTTGTGCCAAATTTAAGTACCGAATGCTGCCTGCTGGCTATAAGAAGATTTATCGCTCGAAGGGGTGTACCTAGGACAATCTACTCAGACAATGCCAAGACCTTTAAGAGGGCATCAAACGAATTGCGATGCCTGGGAAACATTCTTGATAGTGAGATATTTTACGGTTTCTTGAGTAATCGAGGCATTATTTGGCGCTTTAGTGTCGAGCGAGCTCCATGGTGGGGCGGTTTTTGGGAACGTATGGTAAAGGCTGTCAAAGACGTTCTGAAAGCTACGATATGGAAGTCGAAATTATCTAATGACGAATTATATACTTTCCTCACAGAAGCAGAAAGCATGATAAACATGCGACCCTTGACCTATATTAGCGACGACCCCTTTGATTTAACTCCCCTTACGCCAAGTCATTTCCTCGCTGGACATTTTGAGAAATCATCGAAGCCACCAATAGAGTTGATGGACGGTGTTGAGCTGCGTAAAGTGTGGAAATCCAGAACTATTTACATAAGCCGATTATGGAAAAGGTGGAATAATGAATATCTTCGACTTTTAAGATCGGCTCATCACTCAGGCAAGGACATCAGTTCAGAGATTAAGATAGGAGATGTGGTTTTAGTTCACGACACAGCCGTCTCACGTTTGCACTGGAAATTAGCTGTTATAGAAAGATGTTTTCCGGGGAGAGATAATAAGATAAGAGCGTGTGAGGTCCGGTTTGCAAATGGTCAAACAGTCAGACGTCCGATCCAGTTGTTGTATCCAATAGAGGTTCCTTCGCCCGGCCCGGAGGATGTTAAAAATATTTAAAGATTGTTGTTTTTCTTTTGTAAATAATTCGATGTTTTGTTGTTGTAACGTTATTGTTGAAATATGAATTCTAATTGCCTGAACTATATAATGAATTGCTTTATCTCTTTCTTTTTCCTATGGTTCACTTTGTATAATTATGAATATGAAATGTTAAAGTAAAGTAGTTCCAATTCGACCTTCATAACGAACAGAATAAAGAAATCAAGCTAAGATTGTTCAGTTTTGTTTAAACATTAAATCGTTTTTTTCACAAGGAACGATGAAAGAAAATTCTTGGAATGCACAAGAATGTCGTTCAAAATATTTGACCACATTTTGGAGAAATTGAACCATTTGTATTAGGAAACTGGACCAGTTTTTCATTTAAACAAATGAAATTGCATCAGAACAACAACAACAATGGATACTACTCGCACAGAATCGCTTGAAAAAGTGATCAGAAGAGTTTGTGTGCGAGAAGCTTGCGAGAGGTTTGCGATAAACTTGCGAGAATCGCATCGAAAATCGCTTCACTGTGCGCACGTACATAAGAATACATGTGAACAGTTTTTTCGCAAGCAACCGCTTCTCGCATCGCATCGCATTCTCGCATCACTGTGCGCGTAGCCTAAGTACCATTAGAAAAAAGGTATGTTTTAGTCGGTAGGATGTTGGAGAAGTTTGTCCAGTATAAATGCATGTAGGCATATAATATCATTAACTTGTTTATGTTGAAGTGTCTTCCCCGTAAGAGAGCACCGTGGCGCAGTGGGTAGTGTGTTGGCCTCTGACGCCGATGACTCGGGATCGAATCCCGACACAGCCATGTCATCGAACGTGTTTTTCACGGTGTTTCTCCTCAGCGGGGTTCTGAAAAAAACCCCCGTAGTAAAATTGGCATGAAAAGCTTCTCGAAATTCGCCGTTCGGAACCGGCAATAAAACTGTAGGTCCCTTTCACCTATGTGAAAATGAAATCACACACAACATGGGTGATTGAGAGAAGCTCGGCTCAGGTTCTTCATGGACTGTAACGCCAACATACATACATACATCTTCCCCGTAATATGATTAGGGCGTATGAAAAGAATGGCTCAGAAGCATTTGAAGGACTTTATATTAGCTGAGAGTTCGGGTCCCGAAGGTGTTTATTTGATATGGTCATCAGCTCATATTACTTAGAGGGACTGAGTTAGGGAGTGCTATGTACATATATGAGCAAGATGCCTCGGATACACGGACGGGTACTCGAAGACGACAACGCACGAAAAAGGAACACGATTTGCGAGTATGCTCCTGCAATGTCAGTACCCTGTACACTCCCGGAGATGCTCATAAACGAGAAGGAATCCTCACGCAGTACAAGGCGGATATTATTGCGGTCCAAGAAATACGCTGAATAGGAAACGGTATGATAAGGAAGAAAAACTGCGACATTTATTACAGCTGTCACAAAAGATTTCACTTACTGGGATGCGGATTTGTCGTGGGATAGCGGTCAAGGTCGAAGGTCATCGACTTTAAACCTATAAGTGATCGCCTGGCTGTGATCCGCACACGCCCCTACCGACGAGGCTGAAGACCCTATCAAGGAAGACTTCTATGACCTCCTGGACAACGCCTACGGAGCTTTTCCGGTGTACAATGTAAAAATCGTGCTCGGGGACTTCAACGCCAAAATCGGTAAGGAGAACACCCTTGGCGGAGTGATCGGAAAGCACTGCCTCCGCGATATATCAATAGGTAACGACTTCCGACTTACGGACTTTGCGACAGCTCGTAATGCGGTGATAAAAAGCACAAGATTCCCTCATAAGCAAATTCACACCGCAACCTGGCGATCTCCGGACGGTCGAACCGCCAACCAAATCGACCATGTGATCATTGACGCAAGGCACTCGTCAAACATCCTGGATGTGCGAACATTCAGAGGGGCAAATGTCGACTCTGACAATTGCCTCGAGATTAAGCAAGATTAAGAGCTCGACTGTCCAATGTCAGAAAGCTGCACCAGCCCATCAGGAGGAGGAGGTTCGACATTGGGCGCCTGAGAACACCGGAGGTTACCAGAGTCTACAGGGAGCAGCTGAGCGAAAGACTCTACGGTATGCCTACGTCGAACACGAATGCCAATAATATGTGGCTGCATTACCGCTCAGCCATTCAGGAAGCAGCTGAAACCACCTTAGGATACCTACCACCCCCGACAAGAAACCCGTGATATGATGGCGAGTGTGAGCAGAAAAAGGCAGCGACCGACGAGGCGTACCAAAGGCGCTGCAGAGGAAAACCAGGGCAGAGCAAGAAGAGTAACGAGCCAGAAGAAGGGAGGAGAAAAAACTACTGCGACAAAAGAAAAGGATCTTTGCAACCTCCCAGCTCAAGGATATCGAGGAGTCTTGGGATAAACATAAAACACGAGCCTTTTACAAGAAATCCAAAGGCCTTGCAGGAGGCTTCAAAAAGGGCACCCAGGCTCTTCGAAACTGCGAAGGTAATCTTGTCATTGAACCGCAGGGAATAGTGGATGTATTTAAGCAGCATTTTCAGCAGCTGCTTAACGAGTATGGCCCAGAGAGAGTGGTAGGGACCGAGGAAATCCCAACTCCAGCCGCTGAAGTAGCCCTCCCACCCAGCATCGAAGACGTCGGCACAGCTATTCTGAAGCTAAAGAATAAGAAGGCTGCAGGCTCAGATGGCTTGCCATCACAGCCCTTCAAGGCTGGTGGCGATGTTCTGGTAGGGAGCATGTACCAGATCATCTGCAGGATTTGAGAGAATAAAAGCATGCCCGACGACTGGAATATCAGCTCCATTTGCCCCATCCACAAAAATGGCGATCCTACCTCTTGCAAGAACTATAGAGGTATATCCCTGCTCAATGTCGCATACAAGATCCTGTCCAGCGTATTGTGTGAACGTCTAAAGCCATTTTGCACCGCACTAATCGGAGGCTACCAGTGCGGCTTCCGGCCCTGCAAATCGACTATAGACCAAATTTTGACACTTCGACAAATCCTGGAAAAGACCAACGAGTTTCGAATCGGTACACGCCATCTTTTCATCGAATGCAAAGCCGCATTTGAGGGCGTCGTGGCGCAGTGGTTAGTGTGTTGGACTCTGGCGCACGATGAGCGAGTTCGGATATCCTGATAACACCAACGCCATAGAATGTGTATTTCGCGGCGTCTCTCCTCGGCCCAGTAGTATAAATTGCCTGGAAAAAGAGTCTCGACTCACGCCGTTCGGAATCGGCATTAAAACTGTAGGTCCCTTTCACCTGTGGGAAAAAAAAATCACACACACCATAGGTGATTGAAGAGAAACTTGGCTCTGATCCTTCATGGGCTGTAATTCCACCAAAAGAAAGAAGAAAGTATACGACAGCATTCATCGTAAAGCACTGTTTCGTGCGATGGTCGAATTCGGGATCCCGGGAAATCTGATCCAGTTGTGTCGCGCCACGGTAAAAAATACGCGATGCATCGTGCAACTCGGTTCTAGGACTTCGGAACCGTTTGAAACATTCGCCGGATTTCGGCAAGGAGATGCGCTGTCATGTGACTTCTTCAACCTGGTGCTGGAGCAGATAGTGCGACGGGCAGGCGTCAACAGGGAAGGCACTATCTTCTACAAGTCCGTCCAGCTGCTAGGATACGCGGATGATATCGATATCATCACGTGTTATCGCCGTGGCATTGTGGAAACATTCACGGCGATTGAAGAACAGGCGAAACGAGTAGGTTTTAAGGTCAATGAGGACAAAACGAAGTATATGCTGTCAAGCAAAAATCAATCCGTCGCTCACCAACTGGGACAAAATATAACAATTGACAGCTACAATTTCGAGGCAGTTAAGGAGTTTGTCTACCTCGGGGCAAACGTAAATTCCACAAATGACACCACAGTGGAGAATCGCCCTTGGCAACCGCTGCTACTTCGACTTGTCCAAACAACTGGGGTCAAAACTCCTCACTCGAAAGACCAAAGTCATGCTTTACAAAACGCTTATACTGCCAGTTTTGGTGTACGCAGACGAAAGCTGGACGATAAGCAGGACGGCGGAGCTGATTTTGGGTTCTTTCGAAAGAAAAATTCTGCGCCGGATATTTGGTTCTATCTGTGAGGAAGGTGAATGGAGAAGAAGACACAACCACGAACTCTACGAGCTGTACAAAGATGTGGATGTAGATCCGTCTACTACACTGGCTCGGCCACATCGAGCGCATGGACACCAACGCTCCAGCTAAGAGGGTCTTCGACTCCGAGCCTCCTGGTTCGAGAAGAAGAGGAAGACCGAACCTCCGGTATAAAGACCAAGTAATTGCGGTTGTAAGATATCTTCGTCTTGATAACTGGAAGCAGCGTGCCTGGGACCGTCAAGGACGGAAGGCAGCTATAGCTCAATCTCAGATCCTCCATGGATCGCTGGCCTGATAAGTAAGTACGTGCATATATGTATGTATAAGTTTGCTTTCAGTTTATGATAGTGTTCTATCTTCCAGTCTATTTCTATTAATTTTCGTGCATAATCTAAAATAATATTTTAAATGCCTATCGAGGACTACTACTTTGATTTGAAAAAAAGTTGTAAGTACAACAATATTTTCCTTATGCATACGTACATACCAAAATCTTTCCAACCTAGTGAAAGCCAATTTACACCAATGCCTTACGAATTCTTGTGTGCCAGCCGTAATGTAATATATCAGCTGAGTAGCCACAGCACTCGTACACATTATCTACTCTTGTACACACCTATAGTAGATGCGAAATACCGCCTCAGCGCGGAAGGTTCCACATAAGAACAATGTTACTTCGTCGGTGTGGTGGCTATCCTAGGCAAAAATTATATGCGTGACGCTAATGGCTAAAGCGAGAAAACTAATTTTGATTGAATGAATCCGATCGCCCTTTCCCATCTGCGTTCATGTTTCAGCGTTTCAGCATGGGTGGTTATATGTAATTACCTCTCACACTCGCTAAGGATACAAGGTAAATGGTTACGTGCTTTTCGCTTTCCTGTAATTTGATCTTAATTTAATTGATGTGGTATAATCATGCATAACGAAAGTGAATCAAGGCCGCAAGGTAGATAAGTCCTGATAGTCGAATTTCACATATGAGAGAACGAACTGTCGGGATGTCTTTCGAAGATCTTTTAAAAAAATCGTCGTATTGGAAATAGTAAGTCTTCACATTCAAAATTGCTTTTTTTTGCACTTGTCACTAAGTGCAGAAGTACATTTTACGTGCACAACTATTAAAGGTATGTAGATTCGCTGCCAATATTTACGTCCCATATCCACTCAAGTTGAAAATCCATTACCATTCCACAGGGAAGCAATTTAAAATTCAATTTCCTGAAGTACGTCTTAGCTCTGACGACTTATGTGTACAAATACATATATGTACATATATATGCAATAAATTGATAAATTGATGAATATTGGCTGATGGTTGCATAAAATTGAAATGAAGGAGTCGCTGGCAATCCTAACACAGAATTTCTACAATATTCAATTTAGTTGTGATTTGAATATATCGCATTAATTTGGTTTTAGATTCATTTACCGAGTTACCAACAAATGTTTTCTTAAATATCTAATAATACTACTCTATAAAATTAGGGTTTTGAAAGGACTGTTCTTGCAAACTAAGGTCCTGCACTATCTCTGGAATATGAGAGCCGTGGCGCACTGGGTAGTGTGTTCTCCTTTGACTCGACTTTGGTCCTTCATGGACTGTAACGCCAACATTAATACATATGTATGTACATCTCAGGAGTATTAGTTAGTAGAAGCTTCCCAATCGGATCTGGATTTGGAATTGACCTCCATAAGTACACTACCGAGGCCTTACCAGTACCACGAAATACAAATGATCTTCGCATAGCAATATCAACTCATCTAAGTTCGCTGACTCCGTAATTCGCTGACTCCGTAATTCTCAGATCTGTTGAGCTTACCGGCAAGATGGGGTGCCACCCATAGGAGCGGTATTGAAATAGCAATACACTCGAATCTATTTTTACAACCCTTATTTTCACTTCCTCTCGGCTAGTGAAGGTAATCAAGTTTCGGGGAGTGTATGTATCTAACAAGAGCCCTACTTCGCTTAGGAAACCCTTGTATGATGTTAAATCTGGCTCTTCTAGTAAAAATAAAAATAAATACATCTGTACATAAGTAAAGACTTTCAACAATCGCCGGCTGGCCTTAACCCTCCGATGAGCGAAGGCATATTAGGCGGTAAATGGAGCATAAAGGGTCTGCCCAGATCCATACATATTAAATACGTATATTTCTGGAAAGGGAACGAAAGATAGCCAGAGATTTACTAAATGTGTAATTGTGTGTTAATATATGTGGCTAGTATGTATGTGGATGGCAAAGGACTAACAAAGGCCTCGTAGGGGTAGCATCTATCCGACGGATGCTGGCCTGCTAAAAAGCGAGAAGAGCCACCGCAGTCGAACATCTTGCGGCACTGTTAGTAAGTCCCATCCCCACCTCCTCGTGGTGCCATCTGGGGATTTCCTATGGAAATTGCAGACGGGGAAGGGCGAATGGCGAGCCTCCTGCGCCAAAAAACAGGATTAGTCGGGTGGGCTACGGCCTAGTAAGCCGTAACCGTAAAAAGAAACAAAAAATCCGAAACAACCACAGGCCTCGGATATAACGGACCGGATTAATGTTGTACAATTGGTAGAGAATGCTGTTTATAACCTGAATAGCGTCACCAGTTGTTTTGAACTCGCATGTCCTGTCAGCAAACCTTCCTGCAGGAAATTGGTCCCCTGGTGGAATGCCGAGCTTCAAAGTCTTCGCAAGGAAGCCAGAATTCTTCTGAATAGATCGCTCAAATCGAATTCGGAAGATGACTGCAACAAGTATCGATCGAAGCAGAAAGAATATAAGAAACTTATTTGTAAATCGAAGAACGATTCTTATAGGACCTTCTGCAAAGAGATCAAGTCTCTGAGTGCGACTAGCAAGTTGGTTGAAGTCCTCAAACGGGGAAAACCGACAAAGCTGGTACCTATACTGAGTCTATAGCGGAAACTCTTAGTTTACTGTTTGGGACTCATTTCCCGGGAAATTAGATCGACATCGGCTCGTTGCGCACCCCTTCAAGGGAAACTGCAACTGAAATGATGAAAACAACTCGGCGTAGCTGGTATACTGCGTCGCGCGTGGCTACGACTGAAGCTATTGAATTTGCTGTGGCATCCCTCGATGGCTTCAAATCGCCGGCGACCGACGGGATATATCCTGTTACGCTGCAAAATGGTATAAGGCAGCTGCTTCCTACTCTGAAAAAAATTTTCACTGCTAGTCTAGCACTTGCTTACATACCCACTCCTTGGCGCACAGTGAAAGTGGCCTTCATTCCCAAAATAGGAAAAGAGGACTACCGACTTGCCAAGAGCTTCAGACCAATTAGTCTAACATCCTTCCTGCTGAAAAGTATCTCTCTTTCGGAGATGCAACGTGCTTACCAGGCGGAAAATCTTGCGAGACTGCGCTACAGAACCTAGTTGGGCGAATTGAATTCGCGCTCGAAAGGAATGAGTACGCGCCGGGCATTTTTATCGACATTGAGGGAGCTTTTAATAACGCAACCCATGACAGCATGTGCAACGCTACCAGACATCATGGCGTAGATGAAGCACTGGTCCTTTGGATCAAAGCAATGCTCATGCACAGGACATTGACCGCGGATGCAGGCCTCGACCAGTGTGTCAAATCCGGCGTAAACAGGGGCTGCCCTCAAGGTGTCGTCCTGTCTTCGCTGTTATGGTGCATGGTGGTCGATTCTCTGCTTGATGCTCTCAATGCCTCTGAAATCTATGCCCAGGCCTATGCCGCATTTTCACGGATGGCTCCAGGTCTGGGCGGGGGTCCGGTGCTGGAGTCTTCTTTGAGCGCGAAAACATCCGACCGCACTTCTCGTTAGGAAAGTATGCGTCTGTCTTCCAATCAGAAATATACGCAATCCTAATGACCATGCACTATGTTGTGAAGCACAGGTGGAAGGGGGAAAGTATATGCGTCTACAGGGACAGCCAGGCTGCACTAAAAGCTGTGTGTAGCCCCTTAACTAGCTCCAAATTAGGGCTTGAACTCAAGTCCTTCTGACTAAATTCATTAAGGCTTGTATGGGTTCCAGGCCACTCTGGGATCCCAGGAAATGAGATCTCTGATGAACTCGCTAGAATGGGTTCAGAGGAGAGCTTCGCAGGACCTGAACCCGCTCTAGATCTACCTGCTTCCACAGTAAATTCCCACATTAACGATTGTGTATTTATTACACACAACCGCAGATGGAGGGATTGATTGCAGCATTCCTCCTGTCTTTAAGGAGAATCGACTGCAGAAGGCTTCCGGGAGTTATCACGGGCCATTACGCTTTTACCAAGCATCTCTACGTGCTTGGCACCAGTGAGACACCTACCTGTGCTGCATATTGCGAGGAGGAGGATGACACTGCAGAGCATTCCCTCAGTGATTGTCCCGCCTTTGCTCGCGCACGGTGGCGCACCCATGGAGCCGACGTGGTGTGTGCCGAATCCCTTAGCTCTACATCACTGAAGCTCCTCCAAATTTTTCTCCGGAAAACGGAGAAATTGCAGTAATGTAAGGTGTCCGTCTGGAGTACAATGGACCAGTGATGGCGTCTGAGTGCTCCAGCAGATAGCAGAAGACTTCAACAAAAAAAAAAAAAACACACATATGATCCGGTATCGACAACAGCTGACATGACTTTTGGGCGGGAACTATTGGGATGACCAACCCTCGGTTATAGTTTCCTGACTTGACCTCTCGTCACCGACTCTTGGTCATTTCTCGATCCATCCAATGTTACCGTTTCGATAAATCTGGCTCTATGCGGACGACCATTGTTGCATCTAGGCGGTGTTATTTGCTCGCAGTGGACTTCGAAAGAACGCGATTGCTGATCAGGCTGCACAGTAGCAAGAGAGCAGCATTGGTGCTTGCTGCACTTACAGCTTCAGCAACCGTCTTCCAATCTGCGAGCCTAACGTACGCCCAATGTCGAAGTTTCTCAGCTTACCGTTGCTGTTCTGGCGAAAACAGAAAGTTGTTCTGCTGCTCCAGACTTGCAAAAGAACGTTCAGCTTTGTGGGCATGTCCTCAAATTGTCACGCCAATTTTTCGGCGAATCATCCCACTGGGGTGGCTCAGGTGGACGATAGGGAGTAAAAATCTGGGTTAGAAAATCAGTAGAAGAAAACACAAAACTCCTCCCGGCTGCCGTGAACCGTGACGTGACAGCGACTAAATGGTTCTATGTTACGACCCGAGCTCGCCAAGAACACTGAGTCTTGCACTTCCACGTGGAACCATTCCTCGTTGATTGTGCAAAAGTTTGTGGCGAAAAAAAGCGTTCCAACGTTGCCGTATCAATCCTGTAGACAGCCCCGATATTGTCTTCTGCGATCTTTTGTTATTCCTCAACATGAAGTCACACCTCAAGGAAACTCATCATGGTGGTATAGAGAAGGTAATCATGGTTTTGAATGAGTTAACTTCGGAGGATTATCAAGGGTGCCTGGAATCGTGGGAGCAACGTTATGTAGAGTTAAAGGGGGACTATTGCGAAGGAAGACAACAAAATTTTGCGATAAACTTCCCGGAACTTAATTGCCACACTCCGTATCATGAAACCATTGATTCCAATAAATTGGTAAATTTCATGTGAAGAAATACATACAACATTTGGTAGGACTCGCATTAGAATGCTGATGAACCTGGAGATGGAGTCAGGAGTGGCCATGTCTCTGAATGATTTCGATATCAGGATCCTTGTGGAGGAGGGAAACATCCGGTTATGAATTTCAATTGGCAGATACGCATTTGTCTTTAAAGCATTCCAAGTCCATAAGAATGGAGATCCCTTTAACTGCGCCATCTATAGGGGAATAAGTCTCCTTAACATCGCATATAAGATCTTCTCTGCCGTATTGTGTGAACGCCTGAACCCGTTTGTGGATAACCTGATCGGCTCTTATCAGTGTGGTTCCAGGCTAGTAAGTGCACAATAGACCAAATATTTACGCCACGGCAGACCTTGGAAAAAATATCAAATCGACACTCACCACCTTTTCGTCGATTTCAAGGCTGCGTATGACAGCGTGTATAGAGATGAGCTATACAAAGCCATGTCTAGTTTTAACATCCCTGCCAAACTCGTCCGACTGTGCAGGATGACAATCGAGAATTCTCTCTGCTCCATTAAGGTCGGTAATGAGCAAACCGGGACCTTTGATGTTAAAAAAGGATTTAGGCGCTGTCGTGCAACTTTTTCAACATCGTGCTTGAAAATATCGTGCAAGAGCCACTGGACAACACAAGGGGTACGATTTATTTCAAGTCCACGCAATTGCTTGCGTACGCCGACGACATTGACGTGATTGGACGGACACAGCGAGACGTTAATGGGGCCTTTGTAAGCATTGAGGTAGAAGCGGCTAAGATGGGTCTCACGGTTAATGAGGGTAAAACCAAATATCTGCGTTCATCTTATAGAGACACCGACTTAGTGGGCAGAACGTCACTATGGGCGGATATACATAACTTTGAAGTGGTCAAGGAATTCGTTTACCTTGGCTCACTGTTGACCTGCGGCAACAACACCAGCGCTGAGATAAAACGCAGAATCACTCTTGCCAACCGCTCAAGAGGCAATTGAGAAGTAGAGCCCTCTCTTGGAAAACCAAGGTGACACTATATAAGACCTTAATCATCCCAGTGCTCCTTCACGGCGCAGGGGCTTGGACCTTAACAAAAGCGGATGAAGATGCCCTTTCGAGCAGAAAATTCTGCGCACTATCTACTGTCCCGTTTGTTCAAACGGTGTATAGAGGAGAAGATATAGCGAAGAACTGTACGGGTTGTACAGCGACATCAGCCTGGTACCACATCTACGGATTCAGCGTCTAAAGTGTCTAGGCCATGTAGAGCACATAGAAAATACAGCTCCGACCCGGGGAGTCTTCGAATCCACACCGGAAGGAAGGCGCGGCAGAGGATGGCCGCATCAACGATGGGGCACGCAGGTGGAAGGGGACCTTATCCAACGGGGCGTGCGGCGTTGGAAACAGCTGACAAAAGACCGCGCCAGCTGGAGACGCTTGTTGGTTGAGGCCCATGTGCTCCACGGACTCGAGCGCCACCTAAGTATGTAAGTAAGTAAGATACGCATCTGTCTTTAAAGCATTCTAGCACTATGCGCTATGTTATGGAAGGGAACCGGCATTTATTTTAACATCCAAGCTCCGTTGAAAGCCTTGTTTAGCTCTTTCACTACTTCTAAAATTGCATAAGAGTTCAGGACCCTTCTGAAAAACGTTGAAATTCATTGAAACTTGCCTAGGATCTGGGTCATTTTGGGATCTCAACAAATAATGGCTTCATTCAACTCGCCTCTCTGGCATCAGAGTAATGGTTTTCATGAACTGACCTCGCTTTAGCTTTTCCTGCATCTGCGGTCAAATCGTATACTAAAGACTGGGTCTCCGAGGCATATCGCATCGGACTGCTCAAGCTGTACAGTGACATTTCGCAAAGCGTATACTTATACACAAGGATAACTGCAAGAAACCCTTGACTTTCTTCTCATCCTTAGGAGATGTGCTCAATATCTCAAACGTCTCTCATTTATGAGACGCCCACATTAATTGCATACGACGAGGCGAACGAACGATGTGGCGAATCTTTTAGCTTTAGATTCCCGAAATTCTTCCTCACATTTGTCCGGTTAACAGAGAAAATACAATAAAGTGTCTGTCTGCTATAACAATAGATCAAAAGGTTCGCTTTGAGTATTCCAGTAGGTAGTAAGAGTAGTCTCCCTAAGTCGCCCATGTTAAGTGCTAACAACTTTGTCAGCTTTTCAGTACAGCCTAAAAATGTATTCAAAGGGAGATACGATAAGCTGAAACCTGGCCCCTTCGGTTTTGACAGCTAGCTGCTCCGCTTTTACACTAGATACTTCTTCAGTCGCAGTTTTAGGATTTTTAAATTTGACAATCTTGTGTTGGCTTGACATTTCGCATTGCAACAAAATTGATCAAACGACTTCACTCGACATATAAGGTGTTCAGTACCTTGACAAAACCCGCATCAAAATTTCAAAGTCTTCCGGTTCCATGTGTAGTACATAAGTTATATTTTGGTTATGTACATAAATAACTCGTTTGCAAGCACTTTTAATGCCTACATAAGATGACTTAAATCCTCCGCATTCTTTAAAGATCCTACCTAACTGAAATGTGTTCACTTCCCGTAAGGCCATTCAATTGTTAACCAAAGGTTCACCCAAATCAAATCAAGACAACGAAAAGTTTTTGCCAAATCCTAAAAATTTCCATACTAATGAGGAGAAATCTACCAACTTAATTGGATATTTTTTCCTCGCCGTCCCCACCATCACATGCCCCCTAGTTTTTCTCACCGTACCCTTTTTAAATAACACTTTAGCACAGAAAAAGAAACGAGATGGTGTTAGGTAAACAATCCTTCTTTTCATTTAAAACAATCTAATGACTTAATGAAGAAAAAAAGGAAGAACCAAGTAAAAGGAGGAAAAACTGATCAAGATAGCAGCGAAGAAGCAATAGGAAGTTTACTTTAATGTCCAGCTTTAACGTGACCCTAATGAATTCTGTATCAGCTGGACGTTTTTCGATTTCTTTATAATAATACTAATTGCAAATGGTAACAGAGTTATATCTCAAAGCTTAACCCTTGATCTTATTTTGGGAAAAGGATGGTACCTAGCCCAAAAGAAACGAAACTCGTGCTCCGTTTTATTTTTAATATCAGCTCATAAATCTAAGCCAACGAAAGGAGACATACTTTTTAAGCACCAGTTGGATAACTAGCTCACTACAAATTTACATCAGATGCTACAACGGTTTGTAATGGTTCCAATTTGTTATTCATACATAACGTGCGCCTCACAAATTTGTAAGCTTTTTAATAAAAAGCTGTATAATACAGCCACTGCATTTATAGTCCAATGTCTATTAACTTTCATAAACATTGTCATACTTATCTTCATATTAAAGTATTTCGTTCATGTAAAACAAATAATTTCCTAGATACATATTCAGATACTATGCACATGTTTATCACACTTGGGGTTGTTATCTCTTGAAAATGAAGAGGAAAGAAAAAAACCTTCATTCTATTCCAACACTCCCCTTTCGAATTCCTCCTTTCGCATTATTTTCGGGTCATGAATTCGCCTCCATTAAATTTTCTACTTCGACAAGCAATTGGGTAAGTGCAAACTCTCAACTAACGTTAAAAGAAATGGACGTTACGAAGGAGAAAAAAAGAAAAAATTCCTACCGAACGGAACAAAAAAGAAGTATCTATGCAGTTTAGAGGAATTCATACAGTTGGCTATTCAGTTTGTTTGGAGGCTGTTCTTGTTCACTGCAATATATTTGTATATACCTTTCAGCAAATCTTTACGGATATAATTTCTTAGAAAGGTGAATGACATCCGTCATTCGAATCAATCAATGTATCCGGTAAGTCGGCTGCCATGGATGGATTATACGGAACTGAAAGCTGGGAAGCTTGGGTTAGACGATGGCGTAATATTAAAAAATGCGAACTATTATTCTTTGAATGAATGGTGACCCATTTTACTATTGTTGTCTTTTCTGCACTATTCTGTGACTGCAGTTCAAAGTGAAATAAAATTGAACGAAAATTCAAACACTTGGATGAATCGAGAGAACTGGACAACAACATAAGACTTTTTGCGAGATTAAAGGTTAAGAGAGCCCCGTGGCGCAGTGGGTAGCTTGTTTTTTTCCTGTAAGTTTCTTAGCAACATAACATAATAAAAGTAGTTAAATCACTGTAGATATTAAGTAGTCAAAAGACATAGATTAAATCATGCAGCATGTGTCAATGTGTTACCCGTCGATATAGAATATATGAAAAAAGCCAATAAATACTGGCGGTGCGTTAAGTGTAATGCTAATAAGCGGCGTGACTCGATATCTGGTGAGGCACCGGCCTGCGTTTCAACTGCCACACAACAGCATCTACGCAAAAAGACTGGCGATTATCAACCGCTCCACACTACACCTTCTTCAAATCCTCTACCAGTGGAAGCAAATGTTACGCTGGATATCAAATCATCATATGCTGTGACGCAAACGCCCACCACACAGCATGGGGAAGCTCGGGCATTAACAAAAGAGGTGAGTACTTGTTAGAATTTATTTGCAGGAATAACCTCAATATCATAAACCGAGGAAATAGTCCCACCTTTATGAATAGAATTAGAGAAGAGGTACTAGACCTCACCCTAACCACACCGTTCATAGGCAACTCTATCCAAAACTGGCATGTCTCAACAGAAACATCGATGTCAGATCATCGACAGATCTGTTTTGGCATAAAAGTAGGAGATAGAATTACCAGAACATACAGACAACCGAGAGCGACAGACTGGGACACATATAGCCTGGAAATCGCACAATCGATCGGAAACTGTCCCAATAGCATCAGAGACATAGACAGCCTCGAACTCAGCTGTGACAGCCTCAATGCTACCATCTTATCTGCCTTTCACAACGCTTGCCCAGAGAAAGTTAATTCAGGCAATCGTACCACTCCGTGGTGGAACAGCAATCTGGCCAAGCTAAGAGCACTGACCAGAAAACTGTTCAACAGAGCTAAACGGACTGGTGACTGGACACAGTACCGTGCCTCACTCACCAACTACAACCAAGAGATAAGAAGGGCCAAAAGAGACTCATGGAAAAAGTTCTGCAGTAGTCTATCAGACATACAGAGCAGCGCTCGCATCCACAGAGTCCTCGCCAAAGAGCACACTAACCAAATTGGACTGTTGAGGAGAGCTGATGGCACTTACGCGGAGAATGGTACAGAAGTACTGAAAATTCTAACCAGTACGCACTTCTAAGACTCCAAAATCATTCCCTCTAATCTCTCTAACATACCTCCGCAGATCAGGGCAACTAGACCCAACAGGGAGGTATGGAGGAGAGCACAAAAAATTTTCCACGAGGGAAGCATAAAATGGGCCATTAACTCTTTTGACCCGTACAAATCCCCGGGGGAGGATGGCATCTTCCCAGCCCTCCTTCAGAAAGGAAGTGCGATAATTAGCCCCATGCTGATCAACATCTTTAGAACCAGCTATGCATGGGGATACATACCAACGAGCTGGACAGAGGTAAAGGTAAAATTCATTCCCAAAGTAGGCCGTAGACCCACAGACCTGCCTAAGTCCTACAGACCGGTAAGCCTTACCTCTTTTTTCCTAAAAACAATGGAAAAAATTCTGGATAGGCATATCAGGAACGGTGCCCTGAAAAGATTACGACTTCACAAAAACCAATATGCCTACCAGCCTGGGAAATCGACCACGCATGCTCTTCAGGAGCTAACAGGCCGGATCAACAAATCCCTGAGCGACAAAGAAATCGCGATAGGTTGCTTTCTCGATAATGAGGGTGCTTTCGACAACACCGACTACACCCAAATAAAACGTTGCATCCTCAGTACAGGGGTGGATAACACCACATGCAATTGGATCCAACACATGCTTAGCAATAGGAAAATAAACACCTCACTAGGCAATGATAAAATCAGTGTTAATGCCGAGAAAGGATGCCCTCAAGGTGGGGCTCTCTCACCTCTCTTGTGGTCCATCGTGGTAAATGAACTGATTAACATACTCAGCAACAATGGTTTCTATGTCCAAGGCTATGCTGACGACATAGTGATCCTGGTTAGAGGCAAATTCGAAAACACGGTCTCGGAACTCCTCCAACGGGCACTAAATCTTGTTGCAAGCTGGTGCACAAAGGTTGCACTATAGGTCAACCCTAGGAAAAGCACTATAGTCGCCTTCACCAAAAGGAGGAATAGGCACAAACTCACCAAACCTTCCCTCTTTGGGGAAGCGATAGAGTTCTCAAAAGAAGTCAAATATCTAGGGATAACTCTAGACGAAAAGCTCACTTGGAACTCTCACATTACAAAAACCATTGAGAAAGCCGGGATCTCTTTATGGACCAGCAAAAGTCTCACTGGCAAAAACTGGGGCACAAACCCCAAAATGACCCGCTGGCTATACACAGCAATCACCAGACCAATCCTCACATATGCTGCGCCCGTCTGGTGGCACAAAACAAAACAAGCAACAGTGCAAGCCAAGCTCAACAAATTGCAAAGACTAGCTTGCATCTGTATCACCGGGGCCATGAGAACAACCCCCACAGCAGCACTAGAAGTCATCACAGACCTGCCACCTCTTCACCTCCAACTGAAGAAAGAAGCAATGGTCTTCGCCCATAGATTGATCGTGGAGGATGACTCTAACCGTAGGCTCTTTCACCCTGATATCCTTGCGGAGGTAAACAGGCATGAAATCCTAATGATATCTCTCTCAGACAACTGTCTCCCCAGATACAACTTCAGCCAAAACTACAAGGTCACATTCCCCAACCGACAAAACTGGGAACAGGATAGACCCCCCTTCAATCGTGGATCCTACGTGTGGTACACAGATGGCTCCAAAACGAACGAAGGCGTTGGGGCTGGAGCTTACGGAGCAAATACTGGCACATCCATCTACGTCAGCATGGACAGATATACATAACTCCGTTTTTCAAGCAGAGATATTTGCTATAGAACTCTGCCTCAGAGAAAATTTAAACAGAAACATACTTAACAAAAACATTTACATTCTCTCTGACAGCAAAGCTGCACTTCTAGCCCTAAAGAGCTATGAAGTCACCTCCAAACTGGTATGCAACTGCCTACGTTTACTTCACCAGCTGGCCAGCACAAACAGAGTTCATCTCATTTGGATACCTGGACACAGCGGCCATTCAGGCAACGAAAAGGCGGACCTACTAGCTAGGAAAGGCTCCGCATCACCATTCATGATGCCACGGCCTTTCTGCGGCGTACCCATCAGCACCACCAAATGCTGCATAAACAATTGGTTAAGGAACACGACGGATCACTACTGGTCACAAACGAAAGGTAGCAGACAAGCCAAGTTGTTCCTCCCAACTACATCTCTCAACAGAACGAAACAACTCCTCATGCTCTCGACGAGTCAGATTCGCTTAATCACAGGTTTCCTTACTGGACACTGCCCAGTCAACAAACATCTCAAGACGATGGGCATCATACAAGATGACACTTGCAGAATGTGTAATGAAGACGAAGAAACAGCAGAGCACATACTATGCCACTGTAACTGCCTTGTCAGTACACGTCATCGTCACTTAGGCAAGTATTATCTTGAAGCAGAAGAAATCGCTGCTAGCTCACTCAAAAGCATACTAAGTTTTATCACAAACTCAGGATTCTTGAGTGAACTGTAAGTGGGGGACATCACAATAGGCCCACTCGTGGCCGCTGTGATCAGGCGACTCTGTCCCACCCCCCGTACCCTCTCTAACTCCCTATAGCTCGTCTCTATAAGCACTGTCATACGCGGCTTTAAATTCGACGAAAAGATGGTGCGTGTCGACCTGAAATTCATGGGTCTTCTCCAAGATCTGCCGTAGTGTTAATATTTGGTCTATCGTGGATTTTCCTGGCCTGAAACCACACTGGTAGGAACCAAATCAGATTGTCCACGAACGGCTTCAGGCACTTACACAGTACGGCAGAGAGGATCTTGTACGCGATGTTCAGGAGGCTTATCCCTCTGTAATTGGCGCAGTCATAGGGGTCTCCTTTCTTATGCACCGGGCAAACGACACTGAGATTCCATTCATCGGGCGTTCTTCCGACCATATCTTGCAGAAGAGTTGGTGCACGTTCCTGACCAGCTTATCGCCAGCTGCTTTAAACAGTTCCGCGGGGTGTCCGTCTGCTCCAGCAACTTTATAAGACTTAAGTTTCGATGTTGCTATCTTAACATCGTCTAGGTCGGGTGGACGGGATTCTCATTCGTCTTCGTCTATTGTGAATGGTTCGCCCTGCCTGACGGCGGCATTTTGACTATCATCGCCGTTATACAGTCTGCAGAAGTGGTCCTTCCACTACTAGTTGTCCGTGCTCATCCCTGCAGGCTTCTGCTCTGGCTTTATAGCAGTGGCATGTTCGTTTTACTTTCTGGTAAAATTTTCGAACGTCGTTCCTGCCGTAACATCTCTCCATCTCCTCTATCTTGCGCTTATTGTGCTCCGTCTTTTTCCTTCTAGCGCACGCTCCTCCCTCCTTTTCTGTTCATAGAGCTCGCGGGCAGCCCTCGTCCGTCGATTCAACGTGGCCATGTATGTATTCTGCTTCTCTACATGGGCCTGTCTGTACTCACCATCAAACCAGGGGTTTCTCGACGGTGGTGGCTCGAAACCGAGTACATCTAAGGCGGCCTCTCTAATGGCGTTTTGACAACGACTCCCCTGCTGTTCTATGGTTTCAGCAGATTGCATCGGGACTTGAGAGAGCTTGAGGGAGACTTGCTCGGCGAAGTTCCTGGCGTCTCCTGCGATTGCAGCTTTCCGACGTTAAATTTTGGTGTTCTTACTCGACTCCGTTGATTCCGAGAAATTCGCATCCGTACCTTGCTTGCAACAAGGTAATGATCCGAGTCGATGCTGGCTCCTCGGAAGGCTCGGACATCTAGGATGCTGGAGGAGTGTCTGCCGTCGATCGTAATATGATCAATTTGGTTGGTCGTCGATTGATCGAAAGACCGCCAGGTCCCCTTATGGATGTGGAGGTGTGGGAATCGTTTAGTTGCTACTACCAGATTATGTCCCGCCATAAAGTCCACTAGCCTTAGTCCGTTTTCTGGCGTAGTGTTGTGTAGGCTGTGCTTTCCAATGACCCGTTCAAAGTTAGCTTCCATAGCCAGCTTCGCACCGAAATCTCCTAGAACGATTTTGGTATCACAGCTGGGACATTGCGCATACGTTCTGCCTAGGAGATCATAGAAGTCGTCCAGCAGACTTACTCATCCGAAAAAAGATCCCGTTGTTGGAGTTGCCGTTTCTGAGTGCCGTTATATCTTTGTCTCCTGACCTCGTTGGTTAAGTGTCTTCGGTCCGTCTCGTTCCCTAGGTTTTTCCTAAATGATTTTACAGTCTAGATCCCGAACGAGCCCCCAGAAATATGGGATGTAGTTTCCGGTATTTTTTATTAGAGTTAAGATTTAGTATTTGGTGAGTACACAATTCGAAAAATGGCCATCAGCCGGCCGTCTCGTCATCGTCTGTCACCTTCGCCCTCTCTTCTTTGTCATCTGGTTGGTAGTAGTCGTTGCCACTGAACTGTTTTGTGTTGCACTAATTGGGCTTAGGGTGGGCCCACATACATACATACATACATACATACACCTTATACAATACAATCTTTTAAAATGACATTTTATTTTATTCACTTTAAGGACTTGCCTCGCTTTCCTCTATTGACTGCCTTCTGCGTACTTGAATTGTGAAGCCAGAATTACTAAAAAAATTAAAGTGGTAAGAGAAAAAGGATAACACCAAGCTGTCGACCGACTTCTTGCCAGTAGTATTATGTAGATCAGTGAGACTACGTAAGCTTACACCGAAAACTAACCTATAAACTCGAACGTGCTATTTAAAGTTACTACTCACGACAGACCAGGATTGGCCATGATAAGATTAGTCCAATTTTTTAGGTCTGATCGGATATTCCCGTGCATAGTGCAGCACGCAATGTCCTAGTAAGACCTGTCATTGTGCGCATAAATTGCATGCTTTTGCTATGAACTAGCTCAATTAATGTATACCATTAGGTACAGCATTTAGTGTTCATATGCCACAATGACACCAGTGATTTCGCTGGACACACTCTTTCACGTAGTTTCACAAATGTCGCGGTTGTGATTTTATCGGTTTTTGAAAGTGCAGTGGCAAAAGCACACGTTGTGGACGAATTGTTTTTAGAATGTTTCTGAGGTAATTTCCAACACGAATTTAGTTGAATAATTGCAACTTTCGTGACAAAGGCCAATCAGAATATGTAGCATTCTCCACCAGTCTACAGTGAAGAAAGGAAGAGCGGGGCACAAATACATATGTGTTTAAGACGAATCCGTCTACATAATAAGTACATACATATGTGTAACTACATAGATACAGATATGTAATGCATATCCACGTTTCGGAAATAAGATATTAGACATTTCAGTAGGAAAAGCCTTTTTTGACAGCCTTGTCTACACATGACAAGCCGCAACAAAGAAAAAACGAAACCAAATGAAATATTACACATTCAAATCCGAAGCCAGGCAATTATTTCATAGCACAACTTACAGCTGGGCTCTCCGAGATACAATAATAAAAGCGAAGTATGTACATACATATGTGTTCGCATTATCTTTCCATGCTCCCTTTGAGGATTACCAAAGAAAAGTTGCCCAGAAGTGATAAATTAGAATAAATACAAATGTTTCCCTTTTTTCCCTTTATCCTGTGGCAGTTTACAGGATGACAGCTCCCAACGAATGCCCCCAATTTATTGTAGCATGCATATCCACATATGTATGCTTGGGCATTTAGTTGGATTAATAAGTCGATAGCAATCTATTCTTGTTTTTGTTTGGACACATTTATATTAACTAATGCGTTCCGCAAATTGGTGGAAACGAATTAGTTTAAATCATCCAATGTTGTTTACTTTACGACTGACTTGTGATCCCTTGGAGTTTTTTGTCAAAGCTTATTTAGGAATTACTCATAGGTTTGTCACTTTTTTGGTCGCTTATATAACATGACAGTAGCTTCGTTGAAAAAGTGTACACGAATGCCTTATACCTTAGATAAGCAGCATTTAATAAAAGATAATCCCCATGTAGATGGTAAGTTAGGGAGCACAATTACCCTGAGGTTATATGTAGGATGACAGTAATCAAGTGATAATTTATTTGCTTGTTAGCTTGAAAACTTTGATTAAAGGAAACCAGGAATTTTGATGAAATACATACATATGTATGTATGTATACATATGTATATCGGTGATAATTTGGTTTATTAGACAACCCCCTTTTTCGGACAGAAGCCCTGGCCGGTGACGGAATCGGAAAACAGCCCTATTTTCAAATTCATTCAAATAACTCTCTAATACTGTAACGCAGACAAATGGAGCTTACTACCTAGTGGAGAGAAAGTTTGAGGTAACATGCCCATAAGTTTAGGATCCAATGGAAGATAATTAACTTAGCAATTCTGACACAAATATTATTCGATTCTTGCCCTAAGCGTTATGGGATTCTTTGGCTCACGAATGTTTATCAATATAATTCTGACAAGTCGGTTGGCTATTTTTCTAAATTTGATAAGCATTTGATAAAAATCATCAAAGTGTATACATCCTAATGCTTTTTAAAAATGCATCCTTTTCCAATGATAAATTGACCTTAGCAGACTTATCAACTGTACCAAGTTAACAAGTTAGTGAAGAAAATTAAAAAACTTGGCTTAAAACAATCTGCACCTACTATCGAGGAAAATGCTACAGCGCCGAAACGGACTATAGTTATATTGTCGATGCGAATTTTATATTGCCTATCGACTCAAAACAGTGTTCGTAGGGCGGCCCCTTGGGTTTGTTAAATAGCCAGAAATCTCACGGGGCTTTTTAGGTGAATACGGCGGTTGTGGATCGAAATGGTCACGAAGTGTGTGGTGGTGCATTATCATGGTGCAGAAAACCAAATTTGTCCCGCCAGAATTACAGTATCTTCAGGTGAATATCACGCAAACATAATTGAGCTTAACGCTCAAATAATATTCTTTGTTGACAGTGAGCATCAGCCTGATCTGCGCCACGCCCCCACGGAAGACAAGGATGACTCCGTCAAAGATGAGTTCTACGATCTCCTAGACAGAATGTATGCCCAATGCCCCAGCTATGACATCAAAATTGTACTAGGGAACTTCAATGCTAAGCTGGGTAAGGAAAGCATCTTTCAGCGAGTTATCGGCAAACATAACCTACACGACCCCACATCCGATAACGGACACAGGCTGATTGATCTTGCTACGGGACGAAATCTCCTTCTAGCCAGTACGCGCTTCCCGCACCTCGATATACACAAAGGCACCGGGCGGTCTTTTGATAAATCGACTACCAATCAGATTGATCACATCGCGATCGACGTCAGACACTCCTCCACTATTCTTGGTGTCCGAACTTTCCGAGGGACTAACATCGACTCGGACCACAATCTTGTAGTAGCCAAGATGCGCTTACGGATATCACGAATGCAGCGGAGTAGAGTAAGAATACAAAGTTATGACTTCGGAAAGCTACTGTCGCCAGAAACCGCTCGTGCCTTTACCGATCGCGTCTCCCTTAAGCTCTCCAATACACCTGAATCCTCCACGCTATCAATAGAACAGCAGTGGAGCCTTTGCAAACAAGCCCTGAAAAGCTCTGCATACGAAGTCTTGGGTTTCAAGGCTTCACCACGAAGAAACACCTGGTTCGATTACGAGTGCAGGAGGATTCACACAGCGAAGAAACACCTGGTTCGACGACGAGTGCAGGAGGATTCACACAGCGAAGCGTATAAGGCCTCGCTGCGTAAAAGAACAAGAGCAGCTCGTGAGCTCTACGAGTTAAAAAGAAGGGAGGAGCATAAGCTTCTTAGAAGAAAGAAGAAAGAGCACGAGAAGAACGCGATTGAGGATGTGGAGAGGTGTTACTGCAGATGTGACGTTCAAAAGTTTTATCAACAGATAAAGCGAACATGCCAAGGTTATAAAGCCAGAACGGAAGCCTGCAGGGATGAGAACGAACACCTAGTAGTAGAACCGCAGTCGATGCTGAGAATGTGGAAAAACCACTTCTGCAGACTGTATAACGGCAATGTTAGTCAATATTCCGCTGTCAGCAGAATGACCCATTTCGAATCGGGGAATTCCATACCCCTGACCTCGAAGAAGCTAAGATAGCCATATCGAAGCTCAAGTCGAATAAAGCTGCTGGCGCAGACGGACTGTCTGCTGAGCTCTTCAAGGCAGCTGAGGATGACCTATTTAGGAGGATGCACCAGCTCATCTGTAAGATATGGTCAGCGGAAAGCATGCCCGAGGATAGGAGTCTCAGCATCGTATATCCGATCCAAAAGAAAGGAGACCCGTCTAATTGCGCCAACTACAGAGGAATAAGTCTCCTTAACATCGCCTACAAAATCTTCTCTGCCGTTTTGTGTGAACGCCTGAAGCCTTTTGTAAATAAGCTGATAGGTCCTTATCAGTGCGGATTCAGGCCAGGAAGTCCACCATCGACCAAATCTTTACACTACGGCAGATCCTGGAAAAAACCAATGAATTTCAAGTCGACACTCACCACCTATTTGTCGACTTCAAAGCCGCATACGACGGCGTAATTAGAGACGAGCTATACAACGCTTTGCTACCTTTGACATACCTGCTTAACTCGTCAGACTGTACAGAATGACTTTGGAGAATGCTCGCTGCTCCATCCGAATCGGTGGACACCTTACCGATAGTTTTGATGTCAAAAAAGGATTTAGGCAGGGCGATGCGCTGTCGTGTTATTTCTTCAACATCATATTGGAAATGATTGTGCAAAAATCACTGCCCAATACAAGAGGCACAATCTATTTCAAATCCTCGCAACTCCTTGGATACGCCGATGATATTGACATCACAGCGAGATGTCAATGAGGCGTTTGCGAGTATTGAGATTGAGTCGCCGAAAATTGGTTTGGCGGTAAACGAGGGCAAAACTATTTATGATATGCTGTCATCAAAAAAGGACGCTCACCACCGACGTCTTGGCCAGAAGGTTTGTATTGGCAGATATAAGTTCGAGGTAGTTAAGGACTTCGTCTACCTTGGCTCCGCAGTGACCTGGAACAACGACATCAGTTCCGAAATCAAATGCAGAATCACTCTTGCCAGTAGCTGTTTCTTTTGGCTCAGTGGGCAAATGAGTAATAGAGCCCTCTCCCGAACGACAAAGTTGACTCTATATAAGACCCTTATCATCCCGGTCCTGTTGTACGGCGCAGAAGCATGGACACTATCAAAGCGGAGGCCCTTGGTCGGTTCGAGAGAAAGATTTTGCGCGTAATTTTCGCGCCTATAAACGCATACGGGGGATGGAGGAAAAGATTCAGTCACGAACTTTACGGGCTGTACAGCGACATGAGTCTAGTCAGGCATCTACGGATTCAACGCCTAAGATGGCTAGGCCATGTAGAGCGAATATACACCACAGCTCCAGCCCGGAGAGTCTTTGAATCCAACCCCGAGGGACGAAGAAGCAGAGGACGGCCGCCCTTAAGATGGCGCACACAAGTGGAAGGGGACCTCAGCCAACTGGGTGTGCGGCAATGGGAAAGGCTAACAAAAGATCGTGCTACGTGCTGTTTGGAAGGGCATGTTGGTTGAGGCCCAGGTTCACCCCGAACTGTAGCGCCCGTTAAGAAGAAGAGAAGAAGTTGACAGTTAGACCCGGCTGAAGGAACACGAAATGTACAACACTACGATGATCGAATAAAAACAGCCAACATGGCCTTGATTTGGGTTTTTTTGGGTCTTGTTGCTTCACACACTTCGACGCGGCTATGTTTCTTCAAAAGAATTGATACCAATTGAAATTTAGCCCGGATGAGGCTCAAGATATCCTTTAAAATGGCATTGGCTTATCCTTGTGGACAGACAAGTTCTTCAGTAAGGTCTCTAATTGTTAAAAGATGGTGTGTAAGCACTAAATCTCTGACTTTTTGGACGTGAGCTTGAGGCTAATGGCCGTCAGGGATGCTCTTCGTCGTCGACATGTTCCCGGTCTCCTTGGTAAAACATGATGTAGCCGTAACTCCCTCACTTTTTTGCCGACGTGCAAAGTTTTATAAATTTCGTCTACGAGGTGTGGCAATTAAGGGCCGGGAATTTAGTCACTACTCAGGAACTGGCAACACTGGGGCATATGCATACAGTTTTAGTAAATACTACAAGTAAAACGTTGAAATAAATACGACGAGGTCTCTGTGAATATCGTCGTTCCTGATGTAGTAAGGTGCGTTTACAATGTTTCTCAGCACCTTCTTTTGGAATCGTTATATTATTTGGATGTTACTTTTTTTGGTACAACCCCAAAGTTGAATACTATAGGTCCATATGGGCTTTATGACTTGTTTGTAAAGTAGAACTTTGTTGTATCTTGATAGGCAAGATGTTCTGCCTATAATCCACTACATTTTTTTATAACGAATACCCAACTCCTCTCGTTTTTTGTTGACATGAGCTCTCCAATGGAGTTTTGCATCCAGGATCATACCAAGTTACTTTGCGTACGGTAGGGCTTGATTGTTAATGAACTTTATTTTTCTGTTTGTGAAATCAACGTGTACAGATTTAGAGTCGTTTAATCGTATTCTCCATTTTTTTGTCCAATTCTGAATGTGCAAGATCGCCTCTTGAAGTTTATGAGTTGAGTCCACTAGAACGATACCGCTCTTTTTTCAACTTGACAAAAATGCAACAACTCAGTCTAGTATAATATAATGTCGGTAATAGACAAATTTACGGGAAGTATTATCTCGTTTAGAATGTGGAAACATAGCAGCATTTTTTTTCAGCAACATTGCATGCTTTCCATTTGCCTTGCTCTCATTTTTAGGGTTCCGTACCCAAAGGTAAAACGGAACCCTATTACTAAGACTTCGCTGTCCGTCCGTCTGTCACCAGGCTGTATCTCATGAACAGTGATAGTTAGAGAGTTGAAATGTTTACAGATGATGTATTTCTGTTGCCGCTACCACGACAAATACTAAAAACAGAACAAAATGAATATTTAAGGGGGACTCCCATACAACAGACATGATTTTCATCCAAAAATCCCCTTGGTCTCCATACCGAACTAAGGTTAGTCGACAATATCCCACAACCAGTAGCAAACTTCCCAGTTTTGATCCCTTTTGTGTCTTTGATGAATTAATCCTAGCTGCAAACCTGTTTCCCATATTATCCATTATTGTTATTCACCTTTGCACATCGTTGCTGGCAAATGAGATAATTGATTTGAATTCAATGGACACTTTGATGGTCAACTATCTCATCATGGAGATTTTTTTTTATCAAAGTAATATGCCTATAACCTTCCTGCAACCAAGATCTGTTGTTATACAAAAAACGTCATTTAATGTGATGACCGATGGGGTAACATACATAGTCTCTTTCATATTTATATATACAGATGGTACGGAACTCTTCGTGCGCGAGTCCGACTCGCACTTGGCCGGTTTTTCTTTTCTTTTCGCACACAAACCTCATCAAATGCTACAATGAGTTCTCAGCTTACCAACTATATATCACAATTGAAAAGGACATGTATTATAAGAAAACCCAAAAACAAAAAAAAAACTTTCTTCGTCAAACAACTCCTCGCAAGCGAACTACAATTCATTTCACGAAACACCCCAAAGCAACAAAAATTCCATTCGACGTTTAGGATAGGCTCGTAACAAACAATCTATCGGCATTCCATCAGCAGTATAAAGCTCTTAATCTTTTATCGAATTTAATTACTTTTGTCGGGATTTCACATCCCCCTGCAACAAGAACCTCGGTTTGAAGGGCCTCCTAAGTAGGTCATCCCACCATGTTCAATCGCCTTGAATGGTATTTCCTTTGGTATTTCCGACCTCGGGCATTTCGGATTGATTCAGATTAAAAAGTTAAAATTTCAGTCAAGCAAATGACAACAAAGGAACGAAAAACGAGGTACATACGTCACACGATTTATACAACAAATATTATTCAGCAAAGAAAAATCCAAAACCGTCAACCAACTCGAGAGTAATTAAACAAGTGTCAATCAAGGCAAGTTTCAACAGAAATAAAAGATATTACTGTGGCGGTGTGGAACGCAACGCACACAAAATTGTATATAAAAAGTTGACAATAGTATAATATAAATGCCAAATATATACATATGTACCTTACATATAAAGTTGATTAGGAAGCGAATGTAACGTATCTAGTACGATTGTGCATATATACTTGGAATAGTTTGTACTTACCCCCGAAAACGAAGAAAGTATTTTGATTACAAAGGCGGAGATCTATTTGTCGAAAGCAAACGACAGAGTGATGCTAGGGTCACATCAAACAAACGAAGTATATTACATACAAAATAAAAAGCAAACATCCTTAAATAGTATCTTAGCAAGTGTTGTGCTCTTATTGTCATATGGTAATTTTTTACGATAACAAAACATTATATTCGTGCATTATTCATGGAAATGTCTTCAGGCTATACAGCATGGAATCAAGGTTTACAACGAACTGTTAGGGTCGGTGCCGTAAATAACAAACGCCCGAATGTTACGACATTCACTGCTTTCGTCATAGTTTATCACTTCTGTCAACGCTTTCGCAAACAATGCACCAAGAAATGTATGTGCTCTCTTGAGTATAACATATTGCATCCTGAATATTCTCATGCATGCCCGTAAGAAAGAGGAGGGAAAACCAGTACAAAATCCAATATCTTCACAGTGATAGTTGCTTTCTTTTTTGGCAGGATCAGAGGATATTCCTCAAGAGGAAACTACTAGCACACGAATACTCATAGTGTTTGTGGGTTCTGTAAGTTGCCTGCAGTCGCTTGGGTAAAAATCTCTCATAATTTGCTGAAACAAAGTTTGGGCGGATAAAGGATGACGGGGAAATGTGTGCGAAAATAGCGCTGTTTACCCTTGTAAACCATGAACCCTTAAACAGGACGTTGCTCTACGTCAACCTTCTAGCAACAGACACTTTTTTCCCGTCAACATTCGTAACAAGTGAGCAATCTGGTCCTGACGTTTTCTATATAAATGCATTCATACAGGCATGTCGGCGTAATGTACCTTATTGGATGGTTTATGCTTCTAGCACACCTGATCAGGTGAAATGCTTTCAAAGTTGAATACATTTATAATGCAGGTACATATAGTGTTTGTATGCGAGCATGGGTGTACTTCTATCATTTCACAGTGCCAACATTTCACATTGAAAGCACCATTAAATGTAGGTGTTGTACTGTTGTATACAGTGCATTACTTAAGGCTGTTCGTCTTTTGTACGAAAGGCAAATTAATTTCTATGTTTAAAAAGTCTTCTCAAACTAACCTATAGTACGAGAATAAGACTTAGGTACATATGTTTCGAGATTTATTCGGTGTACAAATTTCACTTAAGATAGCGATATCGAAAATTAAGTCTTATAAAGCTGCTGGAGCAGACGGACTCCCCGCGGAACTGTTTAAAGCAGCTGGTGATGAGCTGGTCAGGAACATGAACCAACTCATCTGCAAGAAGAACGCATGCCCGATGAATGGAATCTCAGTATCGTTTTCCCGGTCCATAAGAAAGGAGACCCCTGTGACTGCGCCAATTACATAGGGATAAGCCTCCTGAACATCGCGTACAAGATCCTCTCTGCCGTACTGTGTAAGTACCTGAAACCGTTCGTGGACAATCTGATAGGTTCCTCAGTGTGGTTTCAGGCCAGGAAAATCCACGATATATTTACACTACGGCATATCCTGGAGAAATGAGGGGTTAGTGTGTTGGACTCTGACGCACGATGAGCGAGCTCGATCCCAATAAAACCAACGCCATCGAATGTTTATTTCGCGGTGTCCCTCCTCGGCGGGGTACTGGCGAAACCGCCCGTAGTATAACTTGCCTTGAAAAAGCTTCTCGACTCACGCCGTTCGGAATCGGCATTAAACTGTAGGTCCCTTTCACCTATGTGCAAAATAGATCACACACAACACGGGTGATTGAGAGAAGCCTGGCTCTGGTCCTTCTTGGGCTGTAACGCCATCAAAGAAGAAGAAGAAGAAGATCTTGGAGAAGACCCATGAACTCCATGTTGACACGCACCATCTTTTCGTCGCCTTTAAAGCCGACTATGACAGCGTTTATAGAGACGAGCTATACAGAGCCATGTAATGTTTTAACATTCCTGCCAAACTCGTCAGAATGTGCAGGATGACTATGGAGAACTCTCGCTGCTCCATTAAGGTCGGAGGTGAACTAACCGACCCCTTTGATGTTAAAAAAGGTTTTAGTCAGGGCGACGCACTGTCATGTGATTTCCTCAACATTATTCTTGAAAAGATCGTGCGGGACTCTGCGGCCAATACAAGTCCACACCATTGCTTGCTTACGCAGATTACATTGACGTTATTGGACGGACAAAGCGAGACGTCAATGAGGCGTCAATGAGCATTGAAGCAGAAGCGGCTAAGGGGGGTCTAAGGGTAAATGGGGACAAGACCAAATATATGCGTCATCCAAGACGCGCAACACCGACGTCTTGGTCAGAACGTTATCTTCGGCAGCTATATTTTTGAAGTAGTCAAGTACTTTGTCTACCTTGGCTCGATAATGACAAGCAGCAACGACACCAGCGCTGAGATAAAACGCTGAATAACTCTTGCCAATCGCTGCTTCTTCGGGCTCAAGAGGCCATTGAGTAGCAGAGCCCTCTCTCGAAAAACTAAGGTTTCTCTCTACAAAACCTTAATCACCCCGGTCCTTCTCTACGGCGCTGAGCCTTGGACGTTATCAAAAGCGGATGAAGAGGCTCTTGAGCGTTTCGGGAGGAATGTTCTGCGTGCAATCTTTGGTCCCGTTTGTATAAACGGAGAGTGGAGGAGGATATTCAACCAGGGACTGTACGGGCTGAACAGCGACATCGGCCTAGTCAAACGTCTTCGGATCCAACGTCTAAGATGGCTGGGCCATGTAGAGCGAATGGACATCAACGCTCCGGCCCGAAGAGTCTTCGACTCCAACCCCGAGGGACGATGCAGCAGAGGACGACCGTATTTAATGTGGTGCGCACAGGTGGAAAGCGACCTCAACCAACTGGGCGTGCGGCACTGGAAGCGGCTGGCCAAAGATCGTGCCGGCTGGAGAGGCTTATTGGTTGAGGCCCTGGTTCACCCCGAACTGTAAAGTAAGTTAGTAATATTCTAGATATCACATGTACATATATATGTATTTAATGTATTTCCCAAAGGAAATTCATAAATATTTTTTTTACACCTTAGCTTGATATACGGGCAGCCTTTTTCTTTATCTTCTTCGTTCCAACTACTCATTGAGAGGTAATATTATTATAAGCTATCCTTGAAGGTAGACAAAAGTATTTACGGTATCTGCAACGCGCTATAAGGTTGTTTTGATGGTTTATTACTAACACAACTATTATTCAACATATCCATTGGTTTCGATCAATCTAAAACAGGTTGAACAGTCAATATTCTAAAATGTAATCAACACTATTTCACTTATCACGTAAATACTACCTCATAGTATTTCTCTATTTCAGTGGGATTCTCATTCTAATTGATCTTAGAAATCTGTTAAGGGAAATCTTACTTACCAAGATTCACATCCCAATACATATTAATTAGTGATAGAAATACGCTTAGTTTTGTGATCTGTCTTAATGTCTTAAGACATTGAACGAATTTTCTACCGCTGATTCGTTAAGGATGGGTCAGAAAGCTTTTGGTGGTGAGGCTTCGTCGAACAAAAAAAAGAGAAAAAAGTCTTTACAAATGATATAAGAGAGCACCGTGGCGCAGTGGGTAGTGTGTTGGCCTCTGACGCCGATGATACGGGATCGAATCCCGACACAGCTATGTCATCGAACGTGTTTTTCACGGTGTTTCTCCTCAGCGGGGTTCTGACAAAACCCCCTGTAGTAAAATTGTCATGATAAGCTTCTCGAAATTCGCCGTTCGGAACCGGCAATAAACTGTAGGTCCCTTTCACCTATGGGAAAAATGAAATCACACACAACATGGGTGATTGAGAGAAGCTCGGCTCAGGTTCTTCATGTACTGTAACGCCAACATACATACATACAAATGATATAAAGACTTTCGAGAAGGTCGAGAACGTGTCGGTGACGAAGAGCGTCCTGAAGGCCCATCAACCTCAATCGCTAGGCTCACTTCTTAAAAACCAAAGATTCTTCTTTGGCGGCATTACAGCCCACGACGGACCAGAGCCAAGCTTCTCTCAATCCCCCATGTTATGTGTGATTTATTTTTCACACAGGTGAAAGGAACCTACAATTAAATGCCGATTCTGGCGTGAGTCGAAAAGCTGTGTCATAGCAGGTATACTACGGGGGGTTTTGCCAAAGGGACACCGAGTATTAAACGTTCTGGTGGCGTTAGTGTTATGGAGATTCGAACTCGCTCATCGTATGTCCCGGTGCCGTCAAAGATCAATGATTAGGTACTTGAAAATCGTCAATTATAGAGCTTGCTTATGATGTTGGCGAGAGCGCCGTGGCGCAGTAGGTAGGCAGTAGGCAGCCTCTGACGCCGATGGCACGGGATCGAATCCCGACAACAGCCATGTCATCGAACGTGTTCTTCACGGGGCTTCTCCTCAGCGGGGTACTGACAAAACCCCCTGTAGTATAATTGTCAAGAAAAGTTTCTCGAATCTCGCCGTTCGGAACCGGCAATAAGCTGTAGGTCCCTTTCACCTATGGGAAAATAAAATCTCACACAACATGGGTGATTGAGAGAAGCTCGGCTTTGGTCCTTCATGGACTGTAACGCCAACATACATACACAATGATAATGGCATGTTAAAAGAATCAGTCAAATACCATTTTAAAAGAAGTTTTTAGCCCCAGCGTCAAATTTCGATTGGCACCGAAAACACAGATTCTTTTGGTAAAAAAGGCATCGTCTTGAATGTGCGAAAAAATGTCTTCTGAGTAAATGAAACTTGGATCAATGCTTATGACCCGGAAACAACCGATCAATCGGGTAATCGTGCTAAAGGTAAGGCAATCGATTGTCGTGCTGCTATGCATTTTGGGTTCCTTCCTTATTTAAGTGAAGCTATTCGCTTAAAGGGGCCGAAATAGAAGCGAAACACCACGATAATATGCCATCTCACACTGCATTGAAACAAAATTGGACCCATATCGTTCGCCAACCTTATTCACCTGATTTGGCACCGAGCAATTTCTGGCTCTTCACCAAACTGTAAAGATCCCTTCACCACATCGAAGAGAGAACTGAAGGCTATCCCGGAAATGAAGGCGATGAAATTGATTCGGAAGAATAATTAAAATGAATGCTATGTCACCTTACTTTTTAGACACAGTAGTATACTCGTGTGAAATGTGTATATTGTCTAAATTAACATTTCTTCGTATTTGGCATACCTACACAACACTCACAAAACATAATTATAAACATTAACATTTTTTTATACGGAAAGGGAATCATATTTGCATAACTTTCGTTTGTTTTATTTACACCATTTTACATCATGATGTTATCATGTATTTTTAATTGATAATAAATTAATCTGAATGTTGCCCATGTATGCACTTCGAAATTCTCGTGACGGCTGGAAACATTTTTCAGCTAAAAAACTATTTCATCTTTCGAGTTTCACATTACTCAAAATTCTGGAAATAGCAAAAAGAGGAGAGTTTAAGTCCTACGGGTATTATGCCCACGAAACATGTAGCACCGATGAACCAGAACAGGCACGTATACCGGTTACGAATCATTCTATTCTGGGACCTCAATTACAGGAATTCCCATCTCGCATATAAAACGTGATCGAATACAAAAAACTGAATAAATTATACATCATCCTGTTGCAGGTAATTCCTGGTCACACTACGTAGCAGATATCCCGAAGGAATCAAATGTCTTTTTCCAACGAGCAAAACGCCAACCAAACTGTGTAAAATACGAGCAACTACGAACGAAGGACTTTAAAAAAATGTACCTACAACTCGTTAAAGTACAAAACAATCAGTATGTGGACATAAAGAGCCTTCAATGTTCTATTTGAAAAATTTATCTGCATGAAATGTTGACAATGCTTGATATTACCAAAAGGCATATTAATTTATGTAGAACCTAGGTTAGGTTAGGTATATGGGTGCCCTATTGACGTTAAGTCAAGGCTCACGTAGACTACGTTGAGTCCATTGTGCCCACTTGTTTTGTTTAACCCGTTGGTACCTATATGTTTACCATCGAGCTGAACCTGTTAGTCGAGGATAAAAATCCCAGTATTCTGTTCAGCCCAATATTACCTACCTCTTCTAGTCCCGAAAGGAAGTATCTTCTCAGGAAAATATTCCTTGTTTGGGCTAGCGCCGGACATTCGCACAGCAGGTGACGAACGGACTCAATTTCCTCTTCGTCCCTGCAGCTTCTGCAGAAGTCATTGTAGAGCTGGCCTAGTCGAGCTGTATGGTAGGATAGCATGCAGTGCCCGGTGAGGGCACCGACTGCCAGTCGAATGTTCCCACGATTAAACTTCAGCCGATTTTCCGTTCTTTTCTTATCATAGACGGGCCAAGTCGATCTCGCCGTTGCGCATGTCTCTAAGTGGCACCATCGTTTATTGGCTTTCACCAATAGCTCGGTCTGTATCTCCCTGTAGAGCACACTGAGTGGTGCTTTGGCCTCAGCTGAGATCTGCGCAATGTTAGCACCTGATCCCACCCTAGCCAGCTCATCCGCTCTCTCGCTTCCGGAGATATTCATATGACCAGGTACCCAGCAAAGGGTCACCTCATTTACATTGGATATCTCCTCTAACTTCTCCTTGCAGAGTTTGACGAGTTTGGATCTTATCCATGCTGCCTGCAGAGCCTTAATGGCTGCCTGGCTGTCAACATAGATGCTGATCCTTTTTCCTGTGATATTCTCTTTGCTGATCAGTTCCGCCGCCTGCTTGGTAGCGAAGACCTCAGCTTGGAAAACACTACATCCATCATCGAGCCTGTAGGAGCGATGCATATCCCGGGACTCAAAGTAGACTCCGGCACCTGTGCCAACATCCATTTTGGATCCGTCGGTGTAGAGTGCCAGTTCACTTTCCGTGCGTACCAAATCACCGTACCATTCCTCCCTGGAGGGAATTCTAATAGAGAATCTCCTCTCCAAGGAAGGAAGTCGGGTGACATAGTCCGTTACGGTTTTGAGTCTCGAGACGGCCCATCGATCCAAGACTGATGCATGTCCGTGAGGACTCCTTTTCCAGAGACCTGATTCCTGTAATCTTAGCGCAGTTCTGGTTGCGGCGCTCTCGCAGTTCATGTCCAGGGGTGGGAGGTTCAGCATGACTTCAAGAGCCGCCGTTGGTGTGGACTTCATAGATCCCTTCACCGCCAGACAGCCTGCCCCTTGAACCTTTGACACACTCTGAAGATGACACTTTTTCTCAAGCGCCTTTCACCAGACAACCGAGCCATAGACTAGGAAAGGTCTTACCACCGCAGTGTACAACCAATGTACTAACCTCGGTTTGAGGCCCATGTCTTTTCAAAGGCTATCTTGCACGAATATAGTGCCACATAGGCCTTTTTGATTCTTTCCTCAATATTTTCTTTCCAATTAAGTTTGGAGTCCAGGATTATGCCAAGATATTTGGCAGATTTTCCAGGGATCAGATCTATACCATTCATACGGGGGTAGGTGTATCTTGGTACAGATCTTTTCCATGTAAGGAGTACTACCTCTGTTTTCGCCGGACTTACTCCCAGACCTCGTCCCTTGAGCCACCTATCCACTAACATCAGTGCATAGCGTAGTATATCGCTGTGGACTTGCGGAAATTTTCCAGAGACTAAAATGGCAATGTCATCGGCGTAGGCCGTGACATTAAAACCCTCCGTCTCCAGAATCTTGGCCATTCCGTCGACCACAAGGAGCCATAGGACGGGTGACAGAACGCCACCTTGTGGTGTACCTATATTTACTCTCACCCTTCCGCATAGGTTTATTTGGGCCATATGAAGGCTGGACACTATTGCCTCGGTACTACCCTATGCAGAGCAGTATCCACCGATTTTCCCCTTATGTACGCATTATGTGATTGTGACAGATAACCGTCCCCAAACTCTTCCCTTACGTACAAGTCTATTCTTCATTCCAGCGTTTTCATCAGGAAGGACGACAGAATGATAGGCCTTAAGTCCTTTGCAGTAGTATGGTTGACTTTACCCGACTTGGGTATGAAAACCACCCTAACTTCCCTACACGCTTGAGGAACATAACCCATCCTGAGGCACCAGGAGTAGACGCGCTTCAGCCATGGAAGAATGACTTCACATGGCTCCTGCACCATGATCGGAAAGATCCCATCCATTTCCGGTGCCTTGTAGGGATCAAAAGACTTGATTGCCCACAGGATCTTATTTTCCGTAACAATCTTATCGACTGTCTCATGTTCAATACACTCCCTTGGCACCGTGTCTGCCTAATTGAAGATTCCTGCATCCTCGCAGCCAGGGAGATGACATTTCAGTAGTGAATCAAGCACGCTCTCGTTTGAGTCTGTCCAGCTAGCAGATGTAGATCCTAGGGTTTTGTAAATATTTCGCAAGAAATAACCAGATATGTATTAGAAAGTTTAGCTTTCGTTTACGCTTAAAGGAATGAGGAGTGTACTAACCTATGCCGCAATTTGGGGTTCCTAAAACGAATTTAAGCCTCTGAGACCCATTGCCAGAATCTTCGGAATGACAATGTTTGCAACCTTAGCTAGGCTGTTGCTGGCATTTTTTTGTGAATGCAGGTTGCTCATTTAATAGAAGCCCGAGAACACCTTCTTCAGAGTTTTAGTTTTGATCTGCACCAGCTTAGTCGAAAACAATATGTTTCATCAAATTCTTATGAGATGAAAGAGAAACAATTTCTTAGAACTTCTAAAAGAGTGTTCATCACTGCGTAATATTTTCTATCTATCCCACTCTTCAGTGCTCTTTCCGAATGGGTCGAAAACAGCACTTTTCCAGTTCGTCCATATAAAATGAAAGTTCACCTCCCACTCGTCCTACCGACCCTAAGTACTTACGTCTCTTCTTTATAAGGTCACGGAAACGCTACCAAATCGTCAACTCATGAAATATCTCGAAATGCCTTAATGACCGAAGGTACGGCTTTCGCAGCAACAAGTCTCACTGGCTATTACCTTTCATAACCGTCCAATTCAATTACTTTTGGACGGTTTTAAGTCTGCTTCCCAAAAAATGAATGCCGGTAAACCCCAAGACTCTGTTTTGTCTGCGATTATCTTTTTGATATTTATCAATTATGCCTAGTCTGTTGCTTCTAATCCAATTCATACCTTTGCCGACGATGGTACCCTTAACTTGTCATATTCGCTCTCAGATTAATGACCCTGCTCTTCGGCCGTGGAACTAGAGCGGTTGCGTATATCAGGCTGATTGGATTTCGACCTCGACAGCATATTTACTTACTTACTTTAATCGCGCTACAGTTCGGGGTGAACCTGGGCCTCAACCAACAAGCCTCTCCAGCCGGCCCGATTTTGGCCAGCCGCTTCCAGTGGCACACGCCCCGTTGGTTGAGGTCCCTTTCCACCTGTGCGCGAGTCATAAAAAGGCTATAATTAAAACACGTATAACTTGGTTAAACTATATTTTATTTTTTACGATGGTATCTCGTGGACTGTCCGACACAGAATGACCGATCATTGTCTTCGCTTATACTAAAAATATCAAGTTAACGCTTCACCTTGGTGTAAACATAAACTCTCCACGGCTAGTAACAACGGCTTGGCTTGGGTTTTAGTATAAGCAGTGGAGTTACTGTACGCAAGAACCGTACTCTCAACATGTAAACAAGCCACGCATGGCTTGGCTTGGTCCATGCTTAACTTGTAAATAAGCCACGCAGGTACACCAATGCCAGCAATGTCATAATATATGAGTACAGCCATTTGGGGGGCATGGGCTCGGACATACAGGGTAAAGTTGTTGATTGCTCTCAACCTGGCGAGATGCCAGCAACGATCCCTGTTTAAATGCCCGGGTCAAGTTGACATACGGCCTCCTCGCGGCGCCCTCTGGATAGCCTCTTCGACAACCGTTGGGAGGTGAACAAACGTATGCAGCGAAAAAAACCCCGACCAGAATGGCGGTTGTGCGGCGGGCTAACAATCCGCCCACGTAAAAAAACCCAAAGTTATGAATGAGCAAGATGCCTCGGATACACGGACGGATACTCGACGACGACAACGCACGAAAAAGGAACACGATTTGCGAGTATGCTCCTGGAATGTCAGAACCCTGTACACTCCCGGAGCTGCTCATAAACTAGAAGGAATCCTCACGCAGTACAAGGCGGATATTACTGCGGTCCAGGAAATACGCTGGATAGGAAACGGTATGATTAGGAAGAAAAATTGCGACATTTATTACAGCTGTCACAAAAGGTTGCACTTGCTGGGATGCGGGTTTGTCGAGGGAAAGCGGTTAAGGTCGAAGGTCATCGACTTTAAACCTATAAGTGATCGCCTGGCTGTGATCCGCATCAGAGGCAGATTTTATAACATCAGCCTTATATGTGCACACGCCCCTACCGACGAGGATGAAGACCCTATCAAGGAGGACTTCTATGACCTCCTGGACAACGCCTACGGAGCTTGTCCGGAGTACGATGTAAAAATCGTGCTCGGGGACTTCAACGCCAAAATCGGAAAGGAAAACACCCTTGGCGGAGTGATCGGAAAGCACAGCCTCCACGATACAACAACAGATAACGGCTTCCGACTCGCTGACTTTGCGACAGCTCGTAATGCGGTGATAAGTAGCACAAGATTCCCTCGCAAGCGAATCCACACAGCAACCTGGCGATCTCCGGACGGTCGAACCGCCAACCAAATCGACCATGTGCTCATTGACGCAAGGCACGCGTCAAACATCCTGGATGTGCGAACATTCAGAGGGGCAAATGTCGACTCTGACCACTTCCTCGTAGCAGCAAGATTCAGAGCTCGACTGTCCAATGTCAGAGGGAGCAGCTGAGCGAAAGACTCTACGGTATGCCTACGTCGAACACAAATGCCAATAATATGTGGCTGCATTGCCGCTCAGCCATTCAGGAAGTAGCCGAAACCACCTTAGGATACCTACCACCCCCGACAAGAAACCCGTGGTATGATGGCGAGTGTGAGCAGAAAAAGGCAGCAACCGACGAGGCGTACCAAAAGGCGCTGCAGAGGAAAACCAGGGCAGCGCGAGAAGAGTACCGAGCCAGAAGAAGGGAGGAGAAGAAACTACTGCGACAAAAGAAAAGAATCTTCGCAGCCTCCCAGCTCAAGGATATCGAGGAGTCTAGGGATAGACATAAAATACGAGCCTTTTACAAGAAAGCCAAAGGCCTTGCAGGAGGCTTCAAAAAGGGCACCCTGGCTCTTCGAAACTGCGAGGGTAATCTTGTCACCGACCCGCAGGGAATAGTGGATGTATTTAAGCAGCACTTCCAACAGCTGCTTAACGAGCATGACCAAGAGAGAGTGGTAGGGACTGAGGAAATCCCAACTCCAGCCGCTGAAGTAGTCCTCCCACCCAGCATAGAAGAAGTCGGCACAGCTATTCAGAAGCTGAAGAACAACAAGGCCGCAGGCTCAGATGGCTTGCCATCAGAGCTCTTCAAGGCTGGCGGTGATGTTCTGGTAGGGAGCATGCACCAGATCATCTGCAGAATTTGGGAAGATGAGAGCATGCCCGACGACTGGAATACCAGCTCTATATGCCCCATCCACAAAAAAGGCGATCCTACCTCTTGTAAGAACTATAGAGGTATATCCCTGCTCAATGTCGCATACAAGATCCTGTTCAGCGTATTGTGTGAACGTCTAAAACCATTTTGCACCGCACTAATCGGCAGCTACCAGTGCAGCTTCCGGCCCGGCAAATCAACTATAGACCAAATTTTCACACTTCGACAAATCCTGGAAAAGACCAACGAGTTTCAAATCGATACACACCATCTTTTCATCGATTTCAAAGCCGCATACGACAGCATTCATCGTGAAGCACTGTTTGGGGCGATGGCCGAATTCGGGATCCCGGTAAAACTGATCCAGTTGTGTCGCGCCACGCTAAAAAACACGCGATGCACCGTGCAACTCGGTTCTAGGACCTCGGAACCATTCGAAACATGCACCGGATTTCGGCAAGGAGATGCGCTGTCATGTGACTTCTTCAACCTGGTGCTGGAGCAGATAGTGCGACGGGCAGGCGTCAACAGGGAAGGCACTATCTTCTACAAGTCCATCCAGCTGCTAGGATACGCGGATGATATCGACATCATCGCGTGTTCTCGCCGTGGCATTGTGGAAGCATTCACGGCGATTGAAGAACAGGCGAAACGAATTGGCCTTAAGATCAATGAGGACAAAACGAAATATATGCTGTCAAGCAAAAACCAATCCGTCGCTCACCACCTGGGACAAAACATAACAATTGACAGCTACAATTTCGAGGTAGTTAAAGAGTTTGTTTACCTCGGGGCAAACGTAAATTCCACAAATGACACCACAGTGGAGATCCGGCGTAGAATCGCCCTTGGCAACCGCTGCTACTTCGGCTTGTCCAAACAACTGGGGTCAAAACTCCTCACTCGAAAGACCAAAGTCATGCTTTACAAAACGCTCATTCTGCCAGTCTTGCTGTACGGAGCCGAAAGCTGGACGATAGGCAGGACAGCGGAGCTGATTTTGGGTTCTTTCGAAAGAAAAATTCTGCGCCGGATATTTGGTCCTGTCTGTGAGGAAGGTGAATGGAGAAGAAGACACAACCGCGAACTCTACGAGCTGTACCAAGATGTGGATGTAGGCCGGAAGGCAAGGAGCCGTCGACTACACTGGCTCGGCCACATCGAGCGCATGGACACCAACGCTCCAGCTAAGAGGGTCTTCGACTCCGAGCCTCCTGGTTCGAGAAGAAGAGGAAGACCGAACCTCCGGTATAAAGACCAAGTAATCGCGGATGTAAGACATCTTGGTCTTGACAACTGGAAGCAGCGTGCCCGGGACCGTCAAGGATGGAAGGCAGCTATAGCTCAGGCTCAGATCCTCCATGGATCACAGGCCTGATAAGTAAGTAAGCCATGCAAGTACGTAACTCGCGCCACCTTAAATGCGGTCGTCATTTGCTGCGTCGTCCCTTGGGGTTGGAGTCGAAGACTCTTCGGGCCGGAGCATTGATGTCCATTTGCTCTATATGGCCCAGCCATCTTAGACGTTGGATCCGAAGTCGTCTAAGTAGGCTGATGTTGCTGCACAGCCCGGTGAGCTGTCGTGCAGCCGGTCACCTATAGTGGCCTGGTGAGCTGTCGTGCTACCGGCCACCTATAGTGGCCTGGTGAGCTATCGTGCTACCGGCCACCTATAGTGGCCTGGTGAGCTGTCGGGCTGCCAGCCACCTATAGTGGCCTGGTGAGCTGTCGTGCTGCCGGCCACCTATAGTGGCCTGGTGAGCTGTTGTGCTGCCGGCCACCTATAGTGGCCTGGTGACCTGTCGTGCTGCCGGAAACCTATAGTGGCCTGGTGAGCTGTCGTGTTGCCGGTCACCTAGAATGGCCTGGTGAGCTGTCGTGCTGCCGGCCACCTATAGTGGCCTGGTGAGCTGTTGTGCTACCGGCCACCTATAGTGGCCTGGTGAGCTGTCTTGCTGCCGGCCACCTATAGTGGCCTCGTGAGTTGCCGTGCTGCCGGCCACCTATAGTGGCCTGGTGAGCTGTCGTGCTGAAGATAACCTACAGTAGCCTGGTGAGCTGTCGTGCTGCCGGGCACCTATAGTGGCCTGGTGAGCTGTCGTGCTACCGGCCACCTATAGTGGCCTGTTGAGCTGTCGTGCTACCGACCACCTATAGTGGCCTGGTGAGCTATCGTGCTACCGGCCACCTATAGTGGCCTGGTGAGCTGTCGGACTGCCAGCCACCTATAGTGGCCTGGTGAGCTGTCGTGCTGCCGGCCACCTATAGTGGCCTGGTGAACTGTTGTGCTGCCGGCCACCTATAGTGGCCTGGTGAGCTGTCGTGCTGCCGGCCACCTATGGTGGCCTGGTGAGCTGTTGTGCTGCCGGGCACCTATAGTGTCCTGGTGAGCTGTCGTGCTGCCGATAACCTATAGTGGCCTGGTGAGTTGTCGTGCTGCCGGGCACCTATAGTGGCCTGGTGCGCTGTCGTGCTACCGGCCACCTATAGTGGCCTGGTGAGCTGTCGTGCTACCGACCACCTATTGTGGCCTGGTGAGCTATCGTGCTGCCAGCCACCTATAGTGCCCTGGTGAGCCGTTGTGCTGCCGGCCTCGTGAATGTCGTGCTGCCGGCCACCTACGGTGGCCTGGTGAGCTGTCGTGCTACTGGCCACCTATAGTGGCCTGGTGAGCTGTCGTGCTGCCGGAAACCTATAGTGGCCTGGTGAGTTGTCGTGTTGCCGACCACCTAGGGTGGCCTGCTGAGCTGTCGTGCTGCCGGCCACCTGTATTGGCCTGGTGAGCTGTCGAGATGCCGACCACCTATAGTGGCCTGGTGAGCTGTCGTGTTGCCAGCCACCTGTAGTGGCCTGGTGAGCTGTCGAGATGCCGGCCACTTATAGTGGCCTGGTGAAATGTCGTGCTGCCGGCCACCAATAGTGGCCTCGTGAACTGTCGTGCTGCCGGCCACCTATATTGGCCTGGTGAGCTGTCGAGATGCCGACCACCTATAGTGGCCTGGTGAGCTGTCGTGTTACCAGCCACCTGTAGTGGCCTGGTGAGCTGTCGAGATGCCGGCCACGTATAGTGGCCTGGTAAGCTGTCGTGCTGCCGGCCACCTATAGTGGCCTCGTGAACTGTCGTGCTGCCGGCCACCTATAGTGGCCTGGTGAGCTGTCGTGCTGCCGGCCACCTATAGTGGCCTGGTGAGCTGTCGTGCTGCCGACCACCTATAGTGGCCTGGTGAGTTGCCGTGCTGCCGACCACCTAGGGTGGCCTGGTGAGCTGTCGTGCTGCCGGCCACCTATAGTGGCCTGGTGAGCTGTCGTGCTGCCTACCACCTATAGTGGCCTGGTGAGCTGTCGAGATGCCGGCCACTTATAGTGGCCTGGTGAAATGTCGTGTTGCCGGCCACCTATAGTGGCCTGGTAAGCTGTCGTGCTGCCGGCCACCAATAGTGGCCTCGTGAACTGTCGTGCTGCCGGCCACCTGTGGTGGCCTGGTGAGCTGTCGTGCTACCGGCCACCTATAGTGGCCTGGTGAGCTGTCGTGCTGCCGACCACCTATAGTGGCCTGGTGAGCTGTTGTGCTGCCGGCCACCTGTAGTGGCCTGGTGAGCTGTCGAGATGCCGGCCACTTATAGTGGCCTGGTGAAATGTCGTGTTGCCGGCCACGTATAGTGGCCTGGTAAGCTGTCGTGCTGCCGGCCACCTATAGTGGCCTCGTGAACTGTCGTGCTGCCGGCCACCTATAGTGGCCTGGTGAGCTGTCGTGCTGCCGGCCACCTATAGTGGCCTGGTGAGCTGTCGTGCTGCCGACCACCTATAGTGGCCTGGTGAGTTGCCGTGCTGCCGACCACCTAGGGTGGCCTGGTGAGCTGTCGTGCTGCCGGCCACCTATAGTGGCCTGGTGAGCTGTTGTGCTGCCGGCCACTTATAGTGGCCTGGTGAAATGTCGTGTTGCCGGCCACCTATAGTGGCCTGGTAAGCTGTCGTGCTGCCGGCCACCAATAGCGGCCTCGTGAACTGTCGTGCTGCCGGCCACCTGTGGTGGCCTGGTGAGCTGTCGTGCTACCGGCCACCTATAGTGGCCTGGTGAGCTGTCGTGCTGCCGACCACCTATAGTGGCCTGGTGAGCTGTTGTGCTGCCGGCCACCTGTAGTGGCCTGGTGAGCTGTCGAGATGCCGGCCACCTATAGTGGCCTGGTGAGCTGTCGTGTTGCCAGCCACCTGTAGTGGCCTGGTGAGCTGTCGAGATGCCGGCCACTTATAGTGGTCTGGTGAAATGTCGTGTTGCCGGCCACGTATAGTGGCCTGGTAAGCTGTCGTGCTGCCGGCCACCTATAGTGGCCTCGTGAACTGTCGTGCTGCCGGCCACCTATAGTGGCCTGGTGAGCTGTCGTGCTGCCGGCCACCTATAGTGGCCTGGTGAGCTGTCGTGCTGCCGGCCACCTATGGTGGCCTGGTGAGCTGTTGTGCTGCCGGGCACCTATAGTGTCCTGGTGAGCTGTCGTGCTGCCGATAACCTATAGTGGCCTGGTGAGTTGTCGTGCTGCCGGGCACCTATAGTGGCCTGGTTCGCTGTCGTGCTACCGGCCACCTATAGTGGCCTGGTGAGCTGTCGTGCTGCCGGCCACCTATAGTGGCCTGGTGAGCTGTTGTGCTGCCGGCCACCTATAGTGGCCTGGTGAGCTGTCGTGCTGCCGGCCACCTATGGTGGCCTGGAGAGCTGTTGTGCTGCCGGCCACCTATAGTGGCCTGGTGAGCTGTCGTGCTGCCGGCCACCTATGGTGGCCTGGTGAGCTGTTGTGCTGCCGGGCACATATAGTGTCCTGGTGAGCTGTCGTGCTGCCGATAACCTATAGTGGCCTGGTGAGTTGTCGTGCTGCCGGGCACCTATAGTGGCCTGGTGCGCTGTCGTGCTACCGGCCACCTACAGTGGCCTGGTGAGCTGTCGTGCTACCGACCACCTATTGTCGCCTGGTGAGCTATCGTGCTGCCAGCCACCTATAGTGCCTTGGTGAGCCGTTGTGCTGCCGGCCTCGTGAATGTCGTGCTGCCGGCCACCTACGGTGGCCTGGTGAGCTGTCGTGCTACTGGCCACCTATAGTGGCCTGGTGAGCTGTCGTGCTGCCGGAAACCTATAGTGGCCTGGTGAGTTGTCGTGTTGCCGACCACCTAGGGTGGCCTGCTGAGCTGTCGTGCTGCCGGCCACCTATATTGGCCTGGTGAGCTGTCGTGCTGCCGGCCACCTATATTGGCCTGGTGAGCTGTCGAGATGCCGACCACCTATAGTGGCCTGGTGAGCTGTCGTGTTGCCAGCCACCTGTAGTGGCCTGGTGAGCTGTCGTGCTACCGGCCACCTATAGTGGCCTCGTGAACTGTCGTGCTGCCGGCCACCTATAGTGGCCTGGTGAGCTGTCGTGCTGCCGGCCACCTATAGTGGCCGGGTGAGCTGTCGTGCTGCCGACCACCTATAGTGGCCTGGTGAGTTGCCGTGCTGCCGACCACCTAGGGTGGCCTGGTGAGCTGTCGTGCTGCCGGCCACCTATAGTGGCCTGGTGAGCTGTTGTGCTGCCGGCCACCTGTAGTGGCCTGGTGAGCTGTCGAGATGCCGGCCACTTATAGTGGCCTGGTGAAATGTCGTGTTGCCGCCACCTATAGTGGCCTGGTAAGCTGTCGTGCTGCCGGCCACCAATAGTGGCCTCGTGAACTGTCGTGCTGCCGGCCACCTGTGGTGGCCTGGTGAGCTGTCGTGCTACCGGCCACCTATAGTGGCCTGGTGAGCTGTCGTGCTGCCGACCACCTATAGTGGCCTGGTGAGCTGTTGTGCTGCCGGCCACCTGTAGTGGCCCGGTGAGCTGTCGAGATGCCGGCCACTTATAGTGGCCTGGTGAAATGTCGTGTTGCCGGTCACGTATAGTGGCCTGGTGAGCTGTCGTGCTGCCGGCTACCTATAGTGGCCTGGTGAGCTGTAGTGCTGCCGGCCACCTATAGTGGCCTGGTGAGCTGTCGTGCTGCCGGCCACCTATAGTGACCTGGTGAGCTATCGTGCTGCCAACCACCTATAGTGGCCTGGTGAGCCGTCGTGCTGCCGGCCACCTATAGTGGCCTGGTGAGCTGTCGTGCTGCCGGCCACCTATAGTGACCTGGTGAGCTGTCGAGATGCCGGCCACCTATAGTGGCCTGGTGAGCGTTCGTGCTGCCGGCCACCTATAGTGGCCTGGTGAGCTGTCGTGCTGCCGGCCGCCTATAGTGGCCTGGTGAGCTGTCGTGCTGCCGGCCACCTATAGTGGCCTGGTGAGCTGTCGTGCTGTCGACCACCTATAGTGGCCTGGTGAGCTGTTGTGCTGCCGGCCACCTATAGTGGCCTTGTGAGCTGTCGTGCTGCCGGCCACCTGTGGTGGCCTGGTGAGCTGTCGTGCTACCGGCCACCTATAGTGGCCTGGTGAGCTGTCGTGCTGCCGACCACCTATAGTGGCCTGGTGAGCTGTTGTGCTGCCGGCCACCTGTAGTGGCCCGGTGAGCTGTCGAGATGCCGGCCACTTATAGTGGCCTGGTGAAATGTCGTGTTGCCGGTCACGTATAGTGGCCTGGTAAGCTGTCGTGTTGCCGGCCACCTATAGTGGCCTGGTGAGCTGTCGTGTTGCCAGCCACCTGTAGTGGCCTGGTGAGCTGTCGAGATGCCGGCCACTTATAGTGGCCTGGTGAAATGTCGTGCTGCCGGCCACCAATAGTGGCCTCGTGAACTGTCGTGCTGCCGGCCACCTATATTGGCCTGGTGAGCTGTCGAGATGCCGACCACCTATAGTGGCCTGGTGAGCTGTCGTGTTACCAGCCACCTGTAGTGGCCTGGTGAGCTGTCGAGATGCCGGCCACGTATAGTGGCCTGGTGAAATGTCGTGCTGCCGGCCACCAATAGTGGCCTCGTGAACTGTCGTGCTGCCGGCCACCTATATTGGCCTGGTGAGCTGTCGAGATGCCGACCACCTATAGTGGCCTGGTGAGCTGTCGTGTTGCCAGCCACCTGTAGTGGCCTGGTGAGCTGTCGAGATGCCGGCCACTTATAGTGGCCTGGTGAAATGTCGTGCTGCCGGCCACCAATAGTGGCCTCGTGAACTGTCGTGCTGCCGGCCACCTATATTGGCCTGGTGAGCTGTCGAGATGCCGACCACCTATAGTGGCCTGGTGAGCTGTCGTGTTACCAGCCACCTGTAGTGGCCTGGTGAGCTGTCGAGATGCCGGCCACGTATAGTGGCCTGGTAAGCTGTCGTGCTGCCGGCCACCTATAGTGGCCTCGTGAACTGTCGTGCTGCCGGCCACCTATAGTGGCCTGGTGAGCTGTCGTGCTGCCGGCCACCTATAGTGGCCTGGTGAGCTGTCGTGCTGCCGACCACCTATAGTGGCCTGGTGAGTTGCCGTGCTGCCGACCACCTAGGGTGGCCTGGTGAGCTGTCGTGCTGCCGGCCACCTATAGTGGCCTGGTGAGCTGTCGTGCTGCCTACCACCTATAGTGGCCTGGTGAGCTGTCGAGATGCCGGCCACTTATAGTGGCCTGGTGAAATGTCGTGTTGCCGGCCACCTATAGTGGCCTGGTAAGCTGTCGTGCTGCCGGCCACCAATAGTGGCCTCGTGAACTGTCGTGCTGCCGGCCACCTGTGGTGGCCTGGTGAGCTGTCGTGCTACCGGCCACCTATAGTGGCCTGGTGAGCTGTCGTGCTGCCGACCACCTATAGTGGCCTGGTGAGCTGTTGTGCTGCCGGCCACCTGTAGTGGCCTGGTGAGCTGTCGAGATGCCGGCCACTTATAGTGGCCTGGTGAAATGTCGTGTTGCCGGCCACGTATAGTGGCCTGGTAAGCTGTCGTGCTGCCGGCCACCTATAGTGGCCTCGTGAACTGTCGTGCTGCCGGCCACCTATAGTGGCCTGGTGAGCTGTCGTGCTGCCGGCCACCTATAGTGGCCTGGTGAGCTGTCGTGCTGCCGACCACCTATAGTGGCCTGGTGAGTTGCCGTGCTGCCGACCACCTAGGGTGGCCTGGTGAGCTGTCGTGCTGCCGGCCACCTATAGTGGCCTGGTGAGCTGTTGTGCTGCCGGCCACTTATAGTGGCCTGGTGAAATGTCGTGTTGCCGGCCACCTATAGTGGCCTGGTAAGCTGTCGTGCTGCCGGCCACCAATAGCGGCCTCGTGAACTGTCGTGCTGCCGGCCACCTGTGGTGGCCTGGTGAGCTGTCGTGCTACCGGCCACCTATAGTGGCCTGGTGAGCTGTCGTGCTGCCGACCACCTATAGTGGCCTGGTGAGCTGTTGTGCTGCCGGCCACCTGTAGTGGCCTGGTGAGCTGTCGAGATGCCGGCCACCTATAGTGGCCTGGTGAGCTGTCGTGTTGCCAGCCACCTGTAGTGGCCTGGTGAGCTGTCGAGATGCCGGCCACTTATAGTGGTCTGGTGAAATGTCGTGTTGCCGGCCACGTATAGTGGCCTGGTAAGCTGTCGTGCTGCCGGCCACCTATAGTGGCCTCGTGAACTGTCGTGCTGCCGGCCACCTATAGTGGCCTGGTGAGCTGTCGTGCTGCCGGCCACCTATAGTGGCCTGGTGAGCTGTCGTGCTGCCGGCCACCTATGGTGGCCTGGTGAGCTGTTGTGCTGCCGGGCACCTATAGTGTCCTGGTGAGCTGTCGTGCTGCCGATAACCTATAGTGGCCTGGTGAGTTGTCGTGCTGCCGGGCACCTATAGTGGCCTGGTTCGCTGTCGTGCTACCGGCCACCTATAGTGGCCTGGTGAGCTGTCGTGCTGCCGGCCACCTATAGTGGCCTGGTGAGCTGTTGTGCTGCCGGCCACCTATAGTGGCCTGGTGAGCTGTCGTGCTGCCGGCCACCTATGGTGGCCTGGAGAGCTGTTGTGCTGCCGGCCACCTATAGTGGCCTGGTGAGCTGTCGTGCTGCCGGCCACCTATGGTGGCCTGGTGAGCTGTTGTGCTGCCGGGCACATATAGTGTCCTGGTGAGCTGTCGTGCTGCCGATAACCTATAGTGGCCTGGTGAGTTGTCGTGCTGCCGGGCACCTATAGTGGCCTGGTGCGCTGTCGTGCTACCGGCCACCTACAGTGGCCTGGTGAGCTGTCGTGCTACCGACCACCTATTGTCGCCTGGTGAGCTATCGTGCTGCCAGCCACCTATAGTGCCTTGGTGAGCCGTTGTGCTGCCGGCCTCGTGAATGTCGTGCTGCCGGCCACCTACGGTGGCCTGGTGAGCTGTCGTGCTACTGGCCACCTATAGTGGCCTGGTGAGCTGTCGTGCTGCCGGAAACCTATAGTGGCCTGGTGAGTTGTCGTGTTGCCGACCACCTAGGGTGGCCTGCTGAGCTGTCGTGCTGCCGGCCACCTATATTGGCCTGGTGAGCTGTCGTGCTGCCGGCCACCTATATTGGCCTGGTGAGCTGTCGAGATGCCGACCACCTATAGTGGCCTGGTGAGCTGTCGTGTTGCCAGCCACCTGTAGTGGCCTGGTGAGCTGTCGTGCTACCGGCCACCTATAGTGGCCTCGTGAACTGTCGTGCTGCCGGCCACCTATAGTGGCCTGGTGAGCTGTCGTGCTGCCGGCCACCTATAGTGGCCGGGTGAGCTGTCGTGCTGCCGACCACCTATAGTGGCCTGGTGAGTTGCCGTGCTGCCGACCACCTAGGGTGGCCTGGTGAGCTGTCGTGCTGCCGGCCACCTATAGTGGCCTGGTGAGCTGTTGTGCTGCCGGCCACCTGTAGTGGCCTGGTGAGCTGTCGAGATGCCGGCCACTTATAGTGGCCTGGTGAAATGTCGTGTTGCCGCCACCTATAGTGGCCTGGTAAGCTGTCGTGCTGCCGGCCACCAATAGTGGCCTCGTGAACTGTCGTGCTGCCGGCCACCTGTGGTGGCCTGGTGAGCTGTCGTGCTACCGGCCACCTATAGTGGCCTGGTGAGCTGTCGTGCTGCCGACCACCTATAGTGGCCTGGTGAGCTGTTGTGCTGCCGGCCACCTGTAGTGGCCCGGTGAGCTGTCGAGATGCCGGCCACTTATAGTGGCCTGGTGAAATGTCGTGTTGCCGGTCACGTATAGTGGCCTGGTGAGCTGTCGTGCTGCCGGCTACCTATAGTGGCCTGGTGAGCTGTAGTGCTGCCGGCCACCTATAGTGGCCTGGTGAGCTGTCGTGCTGCCGGCCACCTATAGTGACCTGGTGAGCTATCGTGCTGCCAACCACCTATAGTGGCCTGGTGAGCCGTCGTGCTGCCGGCCACCTATAGTGGCCTGGTGAGCTGTCGTGCTGCCGGCCACCTATAGTGACCTGGTGAGCTGTCGAGATGCCGGCCACCTATAGTGGCCTGGTGAGCGTTCGTGCTGCCGGCCACCTATAGTGGCCTGGTGAGCTGTCGTGCTGCCGGCCGCCTATAGTGGCCTGGTGAGCTGTCGTGCTGCCGGCCACCTATAGTGGCCTGGTGAGCTGTCGTGCTGTCGACCACCTATAGTGGCCTGGTGAGCTGTTGTGCTGCCGGCCACCTATAGTGGCCTTGTGAGCTGTCGTGCTGCCGGCCACCTGTGGTGGCCTGGTGAGCTGTCGTGCTACCGGCCACCTATAGTGGCCTGGTGAGCTGTCGTGCTGCCGACCACCTATAGTGGCCTGGTGAGCTGTTGTGCTGCCGGCCACCTGTAGTGGCCCGGTGAGCTGTCGAGATGCCGGCCACTTATAGTGGCCTGGTGAAATGTCGTGTTGCCGGTCACGTATAGTGGCCTGGTAAGCTGTCGTGTTGCCGGCCACCTATAGTGGCCTGTTGAGCTGTCGGGATGCCGGAAACCTGTAGTGGCCTAGTGAACTGTCGTGTTGCCAGCCACCTGTATGTGGCCTGGTAAGCTGTCGTGCTGCCGGCCACCTATAGGGGCCTCGTGAACTGTCGTGCTGCCGCCCACCTATGGTGGCCTGGTGAGCTGTCGCGCTACGGGCCACCTATAGTGGCCTGGTGAGCTGTCGTGCTGCCGGCTACCTATAGTGGCCTGGTGAGCTGTAGTGCTGCCGGCCACCTATAGTGGCCTGGTGAGCTGTCGTGCTGCCGGCCACCTATAGTGACCTGGTGAGCTGTCGAGATGCCGGCCACCTATAGTGGCCTGGTGAGCGTTCGTGCTGCCAACCACCTATAGTGGCCTGGTGAGCCGTCGTGCTGCCGGCCACCTATAGTGGCCTGGTGAGTTGTCGTGCTGCCGACCACCTAGGGTGGTCTGGCGAGCTGTCGTGCTGCCGGCCACCTATAGTGGGCTGGTGAGCTGTCGAGATGCCGGCCACCTATAGTGGCCCGGTGAGCTGTCGTGTTGCCGGCCACCTATAGTGGCCTGGTGAGCTGTCCTGCTGCCGGCTACCTATAGTGGCCTGGTGAGCTGTCGTGCTGCCGGCTACCTATAGTGGCCTGGTGAGCTGTCGTGCTGCCGGCCACTTATAGTGGCCTGGTGAGCTGTCGTTCTGCCGGCCACCTATAGTGGCCTGGTGAGCTGTCGTGCTGCCGGCCACTTATAGTGGCCTGGTGAGCTGTCGTTCTGCCGGCCACCTATAGTAGCCTGGTGAGCTGTCGGGGTGCCGGAAACCTGTAGTGGCCTGGTGAGATGTCGTGTTGCCGGCCACTTATAGTGGCCTGGTGAGCTGTCGTTCTGCCGGCCACCTATAGTGGCCTGGTGAGCTGTCGGGGTGCCGGAATCCTGTAGTGGCCTGGTGAGATGTCGTGTTGCCGGCCACCTATAGTGGCCTGGTGAGCTGTCGTGCTGCCGGCTACCTATAGTGGCCTGGTGAGCTGTCGTGCTGCCGGCCACCTATAGCGGCCTGGTGACCTGTACCCGTACAGTTCTTGGTTGAGTCTCCTCCTCCACTATCCGCTTACACATACGGAACCAAAGATTGCAGGCGTCGAATTTTCCTCTCGAAACGCCCAAGAGCCCCTTCATCCGCTTTTGATAACGTCCAAGCCTCAGCGCCGTAGAGGAGGACGGGGATGTTTAAGGTTTTGAAGAGGGATACCTTCATTTTTCGAGGGAGGGCTCTACTACTCAATTGCCTATTGAGCCCGAAGAAGCAGCGGTTGGCAAGAGTTATTCTGCGTTTTATCTCATCGCTGGTGTCGTTGCTGCTTGTCACTATCGAGCCAATGTAGACGAAGTCCTTGACTACATCAAAAATATAGCTGTCGAGGACGACGTTCTGACCAGGACGTCGGTGTTGCGCATCTTTCTTGGATGGGTCTTGTCCCCATTTACCCTTAGACCCACTTAACCGCTTCTGCTTCAATGCCTGCGAACGCCTTATTGACGTCTCGCTTTATCCGTCCAATAACGTCATTGTCATCTGCGTAGGCAAGCAATTGTGTGGACTTGAAATAGATCGTACCTCTTGTATTGGCCGCAGAGTCCAGCATGATATTTTCAAGAATAATTCTAAAGATATTTCAAAACCTTTTTTAACATCAAAGGGGTCGGTTAGTTCACCTCCGACCTTAATGGAGCAGCGAGAGTTCTCCATAGTCATCTTGCACAGTCTGACGTGTTTGGCAGAAATGTTAAAACATGACATGGCTCTGTATAGCTCGTCTCTATAAAAACTGTGTTGCGTAATGGTGCGTGTCGACCTGGAATTCATGGCTCTTCTCCAAGATCTGCCGTAGTATAAATATTTGGTCTATTATGAATTTTTCTGGCCTGAAACCACACCTATTAGATTGTCCACAAATGGTTTCAGGCACTTACACAGTACGGCAGAGGAGATCTTGTACGCGATGTTCAGGAGACTTATCCCTCTGTATTTGGCGCAGTCATAGGGGTCTCCCTTCTTATGGACCGGACAAACGATACTGAGATTCCATTCATCGGGCATGCGTTCTTCCGACCATATCTTGCAAATGAGTTGGTGCATGTTCCTGGCCATCTCATCGCCAGCTGCTTTAAACAGTTCTGCGGGAGTCCGTCTGCTCCAGCAGCTTTATAAGACTTAAGTTTCGATATCGCTATCTTAACATCGTCTAGGTCTGGTGGACGGGATTCTCCTCGTCTTCGTCCATTGTGAATGGTTTGCTCTGCCTGACGGCGGCATTCTGACTATCATCGCCGTTATACAGTCTGCAGAAGTGGTCCTTCCACAATCTCAGCATCGACTGTGACTCCACTACTAGTTGTCCGTGCTCATCCCTGCAGACTTCTGCTCTGGCTTTATAGCCTTGGCATGTACGTTCTACTTTCTGGTAAAATTATCGAACATCGTTCCTGCAGTAACATCTCTCCATCTCCTCGATCTGGCGCTTCTCGTGCTCCTTCTTTTTCCTTCTCAGAAGCGCATGCTCCTCCCTCCTTTTCTGTTCATAGAGCATGCGGGCAGCTCTCGTCCGTCGATGCAATGTGGCCATGTATGCATTCTGATTCTCCACATGGGCCGGTCTGCACTCATCATCAAACCAGGGGTTTCTCGACGGGCGGCATCTCTAATGGCGTTCTGACAACGACTCCATTGCTGGTGAACATAATTCAGAATCGTGCGATAAAACTTATCAGTGATAACATTTGGATAAAGTTCCGAATAGAACTCATCTTCGATTTTTTCCAAAATTCTTGTACGTATAGTCTAATATGTCTCAAGTAAAAATCCAAAGCGGTTTTTGGCGCAAATTGCTAGAAAGGACTAAAAGGATGTGCTAAATTTGAATATCCTGCAGAAAATAAACTCAAATATCTTTAAAAGTATAACAGGTACATCTATAAATGATACCGCATATTAAAGTAACAGTTAAGTACTATTAACTGATATAAGAAGCATTGTAATCCATTTACAAATGTTAAAGATATAAGCAATTTTTGAAAAATGTGCCCATATTTTTAAGGAAAATAATTAAAAAAAAAAAAGTAGTATGAAGGTATCCTTTTCTTACAGAATTATAAAACTACATTCGAAGACCTTTTTAACGATACCAAACATGTTATATTTGTCGCAAAATAATACCTTATACGAACAGTTTATTTCTTTAGAAGTGACATTCATCAAAATATAGCTTAGAAGATATAGGCTAAAATGAGTGAAAAATGCTGCTCTCCCTGCCATGAATGCATATGTTCGTAGCCGTTTTTATAAGTAAATCGCAGTGAAATAGGTATGGGGGGGGGGGGGGGCCTGCTGCAGATTTAGCCGTGAATAACAACTAAAAATAACATTTTTATGTCAGAATTCAAATTGACATTTATTTCACATTTTATTATTTATACACAGTTTATCCACTTAAATTTACATACTTACATAATATAATAATTTATAATATACATAAATATAATATTTAATTTACTCCAATTTCACTGGACAAATCATTGACCGGGGTAATAGCGCTTAATGTCTTTCAGCAACTGGTAAAAAGGATCTTGGTTTAACTTTTTTACGCGACGACGCCACAGAAATTCACACAAATATTTCTCCATACTGTCGACGTGGACACCGCCACGGGACAATTGACGACGCATCCACCGCCACGACGACTCAATATTTTGGGTATGAGCCCCTGTTTCGGAATCTACAAATTCTTTTGAATGATTCACGGTAAAATGGTGAAATCCTGAAGATTCTAAATCCATGTATCCCTTCCAACAGTCTGTATGGATAGTAGTTCCTGGCTTTATATGTTTTTGGATTAAACCGATTAAAGTTTTTTTGTCCCTTTTATTTTCGGGACAAATTTCTAGACGGTATTGAGAAGGATACCCACGAAGAATAATGCCTAAGATCCAGGAACCCTCAACAACACGACCCCTGTGGTACTTTTTTTTTTTTTTTTTTTTTTTTTTTTACACATGGGGCTAGTGTTACTCTTAGCAATATGGCACTGCGACCTTTGCAGATCTATTGTGCCTGCTAGCCGATTAGCCGAGTAGCCTCTCAACCTCTATAATGAAGTTGAGAATGCTTCTCGTAGGAGCCAGGGTGATCCCCTCAGGAGTCACAACTTCACTGAGAAGGATGCGCTTCCTAAGATGGCAGAGTGCAGCACACTCACACAGTATGTGTTCTGCCGTCTCATCGTCCTCTAAACAGAGCCGACACTCAGTTTCAGACGAGAGACTAATTTTATTTAGATGATATCTCAGACCGCAGTGTCCCGTTAGGTAGCTGACCAGTCTTCTGATATCCCCTCTATTGAGCTTAAGTATGTCAACAGGGTGTTTGTTCAGGGGTCGTATAAGTCGTTTGGATTGACGGAGTCCCCGAACACTGTTCCAGAACGACAGGTGTTGCGACTTTTCCCACTTGTCTAAGAGGTGATTTATCTTAGACCCGGGAATGCCGCAGAAAGGTTCCGGACCTATGTATTTGCCGCTGGAACCTTTTCTGGCCAGTTGGTCGGCAATTTCATTGCCCTTAATACCTTTATGTCCTGGCACCCACCAAAGTTTGACATTGTTTCTTTTGGCGAGCTCTTGCAGGGCGTCATGGCATTCCTTGACGGTTTTCGAGTTCGTGCTGTACGAACCCAGTGCTTTAAGCGCTGCTTGGCTATCAGAGAGTATGTTGATAGTTACTCCTCTGATGCCGGTCTCGAGATTTAGGTTGACGCATGTTAGGATGGCGTGCAGTTCAGCTTGGAAGACGCTGGGGCTTACTCCCAGGGCCTTCGAGATCTTACGTTTTGGTCCAAAAATGCCGGCGCCAACGCCAGAAGCCATCTTGGAGCCATCCGTGTACCACCTAAGGCCTTTGACATTCAGCAGGGGATCACTGTCTTCCCATGCTGAGCGATTTGGGATCAGCACCTCAAATCTCTTGTCAAAGGTGAAGGTGTGTGGCAATGCGTCCGAGACCGTAGTAATCATATCCAGCTCGGGAAAGTGTTGCAATATGGACATGTGGCCTGCGGGTCTACATGGCATATTTGTTCCCGAGCAGAGGATTCTGATTGCACTGCGTAATGCCACCTTTTTGATAAAAAGGTGCAGTGGAACGAGTCCAATGAGTGCTTCTTGTGTAGGGCAGGACGGCATAGCGCCTGTGATGCCGAGACACGCTAGTCTCTGAAAGCGTTGAAGCTTAATAATAGTAGTTTTTTGTTCAACTTTTGTCCACCATACGGTGGACCCGTAGGTAACGATAGGCCTTACTATCGCGGTATATAACCAGTGGACCACCTTAGGTTTAAGCCCCCAGGTTTTACCGTAGGTGCGTCGGCAGGCCCACATGGCCTTAGTCGCTTTCATGAGTTTATTTTTCATGTTGGAGTTCCAGTTGAGTTTGCGGTCTAGGTCAATACCTAGATATTTTACCTCCTCTGAAAATCCTATGTGTGTTCCATTTAGAAGGATTGAGCAGGGTTGTACCTTTCTCCTCCTTGTAAATGGGACTAAGATTGTCTTTTTTGGGTTAATAGATAACCCCTCTCTGCCACACCAGTCAGAGATGAATTGGAGCGCAAGTTGCATGCGCTCACAGGCATTGACCTCGCACTTGCCCGTAACAATGTTTACTAGGTCATCAGCATATCCAATGACCTCGTAGCCCAGAGTGGTCAGCTTGCGTAATAGATCGTCGATGACTATCGACCAAAGCAGTGGTGAGAGGACTTCCCCTTGTGGGCATCCTCTGACCGCCGATACTGTCACTGAGACCTCTCCGCATGTGGCTGATATAATACGGCTATTTAGCATCGCCCTAATCCAGTGATTAGTGGGATGGTCCACACCCCTGCAGGATAATGCGGTGGTGATCGAATCATAGCCAGTATTATCAAAGGCCCCCTCTATATCGAGGAAGGCGCAGATTGCGATCTCCTTTTGTGTGAAACTATTTTCAATGCACGTCACCAATCGATCGCTCTTTGCGATATGCATACTGGTTGGGATGCAGAGGTGTCTGGTTTTCCAGGATACCTCTGATGTGGAGCTCTATCAGTTTCTCCATTGTTTTTAGGAAGAACGAAGTCAAACTGATAGGGCGATAGGATTTAGGTTGCTCGTTTGGTTTCCCAATCTTGGGGATGAAGACAAGATTGACCTCTCTCCAAGTCCGGGGTATGTATCCCAGGTTGAAGCAAGACCTAAATAGAACTATCAGTGATGGTGGAATTGTATTCAAGCCCCTCTGTAGGATCGCAGGAAAGACACCGTCTTTGCCTGGCGCCTTGTAGGGTTTGAATGAGCCAATTGCCCATTTAACCCTGTCAGGGCTGAATAGTCTTCCAGAGAGGCTATTTGTTCTACTGTCGATGTTTTCTGTGACGTTAATCTGATCGTCAGAGGACATCGGGTAGGGAGTAGAACCAGGGAAGTGCACCTCGAGCAAGGTCTCCAGGGTCTCCCTGCGGTTGACGGTGAAGGTGCCGTCTGATTTGCGAAGCAGCCCGAGCCCATTTGTGTGCTCTCGAGAGAGTGTTTTCTGGAGTCGGGCTGCAGTTGGAAGCGAGTCTATATTCTCGCAATGCTTCCTCCAAGACGTTCTCTTGGATTTCCTCAGTTCGAGGTTGTACTTAGTTAGAGCAGATCTATAATCAGTCCAACTATTGTACCGTTTTGCTCTATTAAACAGCGATCTCACCTTCTTCCTTAGGGACTCAAGCTGACTGTTCCACCAGGGCACACAACGTTTTTTTGTAGTTGACCTGGGTGTACAGCTGTCTCTAAAGGATGAGATGAGTGCTGTATTGAGCTGGTAGGCTGCTTCGTCGATGTCGTCTATTGATTTAATCGACTTAGGGAGCATGTCCTCCTTAGCGGCGAGTTGAGCTTGGAACCGAGCCCAATTTGTTCGTTTGGGCTGATATCCGGGCTCAACCTCAGTTGCCTCACTAGAGATGTTGAATCTGATATGCTGATGATCAGATAGTGAGGCTTCATTGGAGACATGCCAGTCCCCAATCACATTTGAGATAAACTGGCTAGAGATAGTGAGGTCTAGCACCTCTTTCCTAACCGCGTTTATAAATGTGGGTTTGTTGCCTCTATTGGCAACGGTGAGATTGTTAGTTATAATAAATTCAAAAAGTGACTCACCTCGTTTGTTGGTATTGCTGCTGCCCCATTCCATATGGTGCGCGTTGGCGTCGCATCCAATTACCAGGTGGTGTTTCTTCTGGTTGCAATACCTAACCAGATCCTGGACTTCTGTAGGAGGGACTTGTTGACCGTCTCCAGGAAAGTAAGCGGAGGCGCATACAACCTCCCTTACTCCTCCATCGGTGGGGACTTCCACAATGACGGCTGCCAGGTCCCTTGTAATGAATTCTGGAATGGGGAGAAAATGTAGGTTAGTGCCGATCACACATGCGGCCCTAGGAGAAAAATCTCCTGTGGCGTAAATTAATTTACGCGACCTGTTTTGCAGGCCCATAATCTTACCTTTATGGACCCATGGTTCTTGGATTAGCCCAATGCTGATCCTGTCGCGGTACAGTCGTAGGCTAAAGGTGTCCGAGGCACCTTTGGCATGGTGCAGGTTGCCCTGCAGCACACGCAGCCCACCCATTATTTGCGACGGTAGGCCGGATCCTTCGTTCTGTAAGGCTTGTTGTTGCCTCGCCTGAAGATTCCGACCCGATGGGAGTGATCCTCTGTTCTACTTCCCATCGAAGATTCCCCTTTTTTCGTTGGGGGATGTTTCTTTCCCTTGTTTGGGCGACCCTTAGTGGTCGTCGGCTCAGACGTGGCAGCGGGTTTTGGTTCGTCACATCTGGGCGTATCTACTATAGCAATAGGTGCAACCACCATATTGCTGGCTGTAGGTTTTCATACTACAGTAGCAGGTGCAACCACCATACTGCTGGTTGTAGGTTTTCCTGTTGCGGCAGTAGGTGCATCCACCATACTGCTGCTTGTAGGTTTTCCTACAGCCAGGCGATCTACATCCAAGGATGTTTTCGCCTGGCTTTTGACAATCATCTTGACGATTTCAAATCTGTAGGCCACTTGGCACTTAAGTTCCATCAGTCGAGCCAAGGATTAGTCACTGACTGCTAGAACTAAGTGCACGAGGTTTTTCTCCTTGTTTGACGTTCTTTGCATGACTCTCCAGTTCTTTGCATGTAAGTCGTCATTTTGCGAGTCCAGCGTCGCCAACACCTTCGTGATGGGTAGGCCGGCGCTTTGTGGGAAGTAGCCCCGTACAATATGCGGTTTCGGGAAAGCTTCTTCTTCCACAAGCATAATATCAAGTCCACTTTTGTCCTTGATGGCCGTAAAATTGGTTTTCATCCAATCGGCCGTAGCTGGGTTGTCACACACAAAGTATAACCACCCTGACTTATAGGTCGATCCCCTAAAGCGAGGTTTGGGTCCTTTACCCGACAGCTCGATGGAGGTGTCGACTATAGCCTCCTGAACGGCTGCCATCTGCGCTGTAGTGAGGGGGTTCGTTCCTAAGTCCTTAGGGACGATGCCGAGTCGGATCCTCCCAGCTACACTACTGTAGCTCTTTTTATCGGACTGATGTTTGCCGATTTTGCTGCGTTTAGCAGCCTGGTCTGGTGGAGTAGTGTCTGCGGAACGAACACGTTTCAGTTCCGGACCCTTACTCACAGGGGTTGATTTTGCAAAAACTAGGGCTTCATCTCTAGTTTTGCCCTGCATCATAGCAGCTTTAAATCGTCGCTGCTCCGACGATTTGAGCTTGACGAAGCCACCAGGTGGTACAGGCTTTTCCTCTACGTTCCTGATGGTTTCGTTCCTACTTACACTTGGGAGTTCATCCGAGAGCATACTCACAGAGTCTCCGCCAAGTGTGGTATCGGAGTCGGAGAGTGAAGATGTATCTTCAGCTTTCCGTTCGGCTGCAATGCCAGCACAAGTTGCCGGCATCACTTCCCAATTTTTAGCCGCTGAGGACTCACAAGCCCTAGCAGGCGATGACGTTAGAGAGTCATCAGTCTCTTCAAAAATATTTGTTTTGTCAATTGTTCCCACGAGAATACGGGAAAGAACGGTCACCTGCAGCGGAGCCCGAGACACTGCAGGAAGGCTGTATTGAAATCGGAGGTCGCCCGGTATCCGAAGTTCGCATACTAGTAGCTAAGCACCCTCTTAGCCATGCATCCCCCGGCGTATGCTGTTCCACCTTGGAGTTAGGGGAGTAGGGGAGTGATGGGTACAGAGGAAGGGGAGAGGTAGGGAGGGGTCCGTAACTGCTTCTTAGCTTCCGGTTCCTCTAGAGATTAACTCTCGAGAGTCATTACCTGTACTGAGCCTCCGTACCACGACAAGGTGAGCAGTTGTCACGGAAGCCCTGTGGTACTTACGACGACCAATTTTGCATTCGTCAATTTCCACAATTTCACCCACACCTCCTATTTGACCCTCTTCTTCGAATTGTTCGTCTAATGCCAACATACAGACTTCTCGACAAAACGAAAACCGATCCGAAACCGTCTCACGGTAAACTTCTTTTTCATCAATAATTGAACTTTCTCGGATTGTTTGTTCAAATGACATATTAACGGAAAAACAATATGTAATGAGCATGCAAACTTCAGGTGAAGTATGACATCTCTCAAACCACGTGTTTTTTACAACTGTTTCACAATGATAATATTTGCCTGTCTTACGACACTCAAATAATCCACAGGTTAATTTTAGTTTATTTAATACCATATATTTTTTATGCTTATGACAATACTTTATCGCTGGTATTAGCTCCAGATCTCTTAACCACTGCAAGGTATTCGAACGAGTATTTAAAATATTTGCTAATTTAAATAAATTGTACGTTGAATCCATTGCAAAATACTGAGTATGAACAATTTAAATAAAAGCGGATCGCGGACAATTGAGGTCTACCTTTCTGGAGAGGTTCTACTCAACAAGAGATAGAAAGCTCTTCCATCATCAGTTATCTTTACATAAGTCCGTTATTGATAGCGCCGGTAAGACATTTGTTTATACAAATGTTACTCCCAGAGCCATACACCAGAACCGAACCCTCATGATATGTCAATGTCTTGGGACATTGGACATACCACAACCAGGTTCGGATCATGGAATACCGACATTGCGTTGTCTTATGCATATGTTTTTATGACCATATATGGAGTTGTTTTAGGTATAAGATTATACTTGAAAATTCCGTTAAGCTAAGCACGCCAGTTTGGACGACGCGACAAAAAATAAAAAAACAGATGAGTCAATAAAGTGCAACCAAAAAAGAAAGTGTTCTTTTGTGCTCCCATTACATTTTACTCGGGGGCTTGCCCAAGCTTGATGAATGTCACTTCTAAAGAAATAAACTGTTCGTATAAGGTATTATTTTGCGACAAATATAACATGTTTGGTATCGTTAAAAAGGTCTTCGAATGTAGTTTTATAATTCTGTAAGAAAAGGATACCTTCATACTACTTTTTTTTTTTTTTTAATAATTTTCCTTAAAAATATGGGCACATTTTTCAAAAATTGCTTATACCTTTAACATTTGTAAATGGATTACAATGCTTCTTATATCAGTTAATAGTACTTAACTGTTACTTTAATATGCGGTATGATTTATAGATGTACCTGTTACACTTTAAAAGATATTTGAGTTTATTTTCTGCAGGATATTCAAATTTAGCACATCCTTTTAGTCCTTTCTAGAAATTTGCGCCAAAAACCGCTTTGGATTTTTACTTGTGACATATTAGACTATACGTACAAGAAATTTGAAGAAGATCGGAGGTGAGTACTATTCGGAACTGCACCCCAACATTTCGAAATCATTAGTATAACTTGAGCACGGGAGGAATGTTTCCTGCCTCTTTCTATTTTATCGCATTTAATACAATAATCGCTGCAGCAAATTAGCCAGTTGCATTCCACCCCTCAAAGTTTTTACCGGCAACGATTACAACCCGCACAAAAGTTTGAAACCAAGTTCGATTGGAGACTTTTCTTTTTTTGTTGAAGGCATCTGCTATCTTTTACCGTACTCAGACTCAAATACTGGTCCATTGTACTCTAGACAGACACCTTACATTACTGTGATTTCCCCGTTTCCTGGAGAAAAATGAGAAGAAGCTTCAGTGATGTTGATCTAAGAGATCCGGCACACACCACGACGGCCTCAGGAGTGCGCCACCGTGCGCGAGCAAGGCGGGACAGTCAGAGAGAAAACGCTCTGCAGTGTCATCCTCCTCGCAACATGCAGCACACTTATGCCAAGCACGCAGAGATTCTTAGCAAAAGTGTAATGGCCGTAATGACTCCCACAAGCCTTCAGCAATCGATTCTCCGTAAAGACAGGAGGATAATTCCTCCATCTACGATTGTGTGTGTATTAAACACCTAGTCGTTAATGTGGGAATTAACCGTGGACGTAGACCTAGAGCGGGTTCAGGTCCCGAGAAGCTCTCCTTCGAACCCATTCTGGCGAGTTCATCAGAGATCTCATTTCCTGGGATCCCAGAATGACCCGGGACCCATACAAGCCTTAGTGAATTTAGTCTATTGACTCGGTTCAAGAAGGACTTGAGTTCATGCAGTAATTTGGAATTAGTTAGGGAGTTGCACACAGCTTTAAGTGCAGCTTGTCCCTGCAGACACGTATGCTTTTCCCCCTCCACCTGTGCCTTACAACATAGTGCATGGCCATTAGGATTGCGTATTTCTCTGACTGGAAGACAGGCGCATATTCTCCTAACGAGAAGTGCAGTGGGATGTTTTCGCGCTTAAAGAAGACCCCAGCACTGGACCCCCGCCTAGACCTGGAGCCATTCGTGAAAATGGGGGGACTATCCCATCCAGGTTCAGTATCCAGCCAGAGCCAATCCTGACGCCATGGAAACTTGTCTGTGAAATTACAGCGCAGTAGGATTACGGGTGTCAATGCGTCAGAAGGCATGTCCATGAGGGTTCGCAGGTGTAGGCAAAGTAACGTAAGTAAAGTAAAGAAAATTTTTTATTATTGGTCGCGTTTTTGCTTAACAGACTGTAGTTGTCTGTCCCACTCATTTGAATTTAGATAGCAGTGTCTATGTACATTTTTGCCAAACTGATCATCTGATTTTCCCGCAATTTTACTAACAGTACGTGTCATGTTTCGTCAAATAAGGTATATAAAAATGTCAACTAGACCATTGGTCGGGGTCTTTCAATAATAAATTGTTAGAAGAGACAGACGTGTTTTTTTTTTTCATCGTTCTCCTACAGTTTCAGAAGTGGGATCTGATCCGTTAACAGAGCAAGTGATGGTGTTTCGCTAAAGAACTGAAGTGTTGATTCGCGCTCTTGTTAAATTCGGTTAAACTCGGCAAAAGTAATATTCTGCATTTTTAAGTGTCTCGTCATGTCTCAGGAGTGGAACAAGTTTTTAGAGTTAGCAACTGTTGCTACTTTGAGAAATGTGTTGCGAGGAATGAAGATGCAGACCAGTGGTACCAAGGCGGAGCTGAAGTTGAGAGTACAGGAAGCAGCCCAGGATTGTGGGGACGAATACATTCAGAAATTAGTTCAAGAACATGCTTACGGCGGCAAGGAAATATCTGCGGACAGGACGCTAACCTCAAAGCAATTTGTAATTTTCCAACTCCAACTTGCACGAAAGGTGTACACAGTTTTCTAGGGCTATGCTACTACTTTCGAAAATTTATTAAACACTTCGCTAATCTACCAAAACCACTCTACGATCTTTTAAGGAAAGATGCACCCTTTGTTTTTGGGATAAAGGAAATCGAAGCTTTTGAGTTGTTGAAAAGCAAACTGATTAAATCTCCCGTCTTATCAATATACAGTCCCCACAATGTGACTAAGTTACATTGTGATGCAAGTAATATAGGTATTGGGGCCGTGCTACTTCAAAAACAAGAGGACAAGAAGTTTCACCCAGTTTTTTATTTTTCTAAGCGTACAACGGAGACAGAGAGTAAATGTCATAGTTACGAATTAGAAACCTCTATGCCTTGAAAAGATTTAGAATTTACTTACTGGGAATTCCCTTTAAAATTGTAACAGATTGTCAAGCTCTTGTGTTGACGTTAAATAAAAAAGTTCTCAACCCTCTCATATCGCGATGGGCATTAGAATTACAATTAAATGATTACATTGTCGAACTTAGGAAAGGTGAACGGATGTCGCATGTCGATTCTCTGAGTAGGTCCTTTAACGTACTATACGTCGATAGTGAATCGTTTGAGTTCGTACTAGCAGCAGCTCAAAAACAGGATCCTGAGATTATTGCGATTGCTGCTGTTTTAGAAAAATCTGAAAGTTCTTATTTCGAAATGATAGATGGACTTATTTATCGCAAATTCAAATTTAAAATCCTTTTCTATGTCCCATCGCACATGGAAGAACAAGTAATTCGAGCCCACCATGAATCTCTTTGCCATGTAGGAGTTGACAAATGTTTTGAGCACTTGTCTAAAATTTACTGGTTCCCAAAAAAGAAACACAAAATAAGGAATTTTATTAAAACATGTCTGAAATGTATATATTTTTCACCTCAATCAGGAAAATCCGAAGGAACGTTACATCCCATACCCAAAAGTAATTAATACTCTGCATGTTAACCACCTTGGCCCAATGTCAAGATCTTCTTCAAAAAACTGTCACATTTTTGTTTTTGTCGATGGATTTACTAAATTCACAAAGCTATATCCAGTTAGGAGTACACAAAGTAAAGAAGCCATCGCGTGTTTAAAGGTTTATTTTGAAAACTACTCCAGACCAAACCGAATAATATCCGATCGTGGTTCCTGCTTTACTTCTGGAGAATGCGCAGAGTTTCTAAAAGGGAATAATATCGTACATGTCAAGGTCGCCACCCATTCACCTCAATCTAATGGGCAAGTGGAGCGCCTAAATAGATTTTTAATACCCATGTTGGCTAAGGAATGCGAAATAGATACAACTGGTTATTGGGATAAGCATTTAGTTAAAATTGAATTTGCTATAAACAATACGATAAATCGAAGTACTGGTTTTACCCCTAGTATGTTATTGTACCAGATCATCTGCAGAATTTGGGAAGATGAAAGCATGCCCGACGACTGGAATACCAGCTCTATATGCCCCATCCACAAAAAAGTCGATCCTACCTCTTGCAAGAACTATAGAGGTATATCCCTGCTCAATGTCGCATACAAGATCCTGTCCAGCGTATTGTGTGAACATCTAAAACCATTTTGCACCGAACTAATCGGCAGCTACCAGTGCGGCTTCCGGCCCGGCAAATCAACTATAGACCAAATTTTCACACTTCGACAAATCCTGGAAAAGACCAACGAGTTTCGAATCGATACACACCATCTTTTCATCGATTTCAAAGCCGCATACGACAGCATTCATCGTGAAGAACTGTTTGGGGCGATGGCCGAATTCGGGATCCCGGTAAAACTGATCCAGTTGTGTCGCGCCACGCTAAAAAACACGCGATGCACCGTGCAACTCGGTTCTAGGACCTCGGAACCATTCGAAACATGCACCGGATTTCGGCAGGGAGATGCGCTGTCATGTGACTTCTTCAACCTGGTGCTGGAGCAGATAGTGCGACGGGCAGGCGTCAACAGGGAAGGCACTATCTTTTACAAGTCCATCCAGCTGCTAGAATACGCGGATGATATCGACATCATCGCGTGTTCTCGCCGTGGCATTGTGGAAGCATTCACGGCGATTGAAGAACAAGCGAAACGAGTTGGTTCTAAGATCAATGAGGACAAAACGAAATACATGCTGTCAAGCAAAAACCAATCCGTCGCTCACCACCTGGGACAAAATATAACAATTGACAGCTACAATTTCGAGGTAGTTAAGGAGTTTGTCTACCTCGGGGCAAACGTAAATTCCACAAATGACACCACAGTGGAGATCCGGCATAGAATCGCCCTTGGCAACCGTTGCTACTTCGGCTTGTCCAAACAACTGGGGTCAAAACTCCTCACTCGAAAGACCAAAGTCATGCTTTACAAAACGCTCATTCTGCCAGTCTTGCTGTACGGAGCCGAAAGCTGGACGATAAGCAGGACAGCGGAGCTGATTTTGGGTTCTTTCGAAAGAAAAATTCTGCGCCGGATATTTGGTCCTGTCTGTGAGGAAGGTGAATGGAGAAGAAGACACAACCGCGAACTCTACGAGCTGTGCCAAGATGTGGATGTAGTCCACATCGAGCGCATGGACATCAACGCTCCAGCTAAGAGGGTCTTCGACTCCGAGCCTCCTGGTTCGAGAGGAAGAGGAAGACCGAACCTCGGATATAAAGACCAAGTAATCGCGGATGTAAGACATCTTGGTCTTGACAACTGGAAGCAGCGTGCCCGGGACCGTCAGGGATGGAAGGCAGCTATAGCTCAGGCTCAGATCCTCCATGGATCGCTGGCCTGATAAGTAAGTAAGTAAGTTACCATTGGAAGGGCTTAAAAAATGGAATAATTAACGAAAAGGGTATATCTGTACTTCCTTATATGAAGTACAGTACATTTTGACGAAATGGCACATATGTATGACATAATTGTTAAATTTTACAAAGGAGTTAAAGGTAAAAATCCTCCACCTGGTTTTCTACCTTGACGTGGTGTGGGGACTTCTCACTAAAGAATAATCAACCACATCACTTCCCTATATCCACCCCATTCCTAGTTCCCCCACATGAATCATGCCGAGGTGTCCACCAGGCGGCGCGCCCAGATCAAAAACAGCTCAGTCGCAAACGGTGTATCCAGATACTAGGCGCCCTCCGGATAAGCTACCCTTACCTGCGTATAGCGGATCTCTGAGCAGGTGGACATCATTCTTCTCCGAAATTCGTGGCACCTTTATGAATTCAACAAACAAAAATAATGATAATGATAATAACAAAAACAACAAAAGCAAAAACGAGGCCCGTCCTCAAGAAAAACTGGGAGGGGCTGGAAGACCCTCTACGTCACAGGCAGTAAAAGCTCCAAAAGCTCCTGTCCCAAGAAAAAGGAAAGGCCAAGAGGCCCAGATCCTCATCCGAAGAACCGAAACGGGAGGCTAAGAAGGCTAGGCTGGGAACACAGGCCAAGCTAATCAAGCCTTTCAGCGAGGTTGCGAGGAAGTGGTTGACGGTTGCCGTCATTGATGCTAGCGACCCAGAGGGCAAACTGATGGCAGAAAAATGGAAGGATGTCTATCACGCACTTTCACCTAACTTCCTAAAAATAGCAAGGAAGAACCCTGGACCACCGCTCATCTGCGATTACGGTGGATGGTATCAAGGCAGAGTGCGAATCCCAAACTGTGCCGTAAGAAAGGACCAGATTCATTAACAACCACGAGCAAGACACTGACTCCCTCTTGCCCCCTGATGCCTCAGCGTTAGTTAGAGTGGTTTTCATACCCAAGTCGGGTAAAGTCAACCATGCTACTGCAAAGGACTTTAGACCTATTAGTCTATCGTCCCTCTTTATGAAAACGCTGCAACCCTGTACGTAAGACATGCACGTAAGGTGACAGTTATCTTTCACAATCACACTACGCGTACATAAAGGGAAAATCGGTAGATACTGCACTGCATAGGGTAGTCTATACGATAGAAAAATCGCTCAATATCAAGGAATTCACTCCAGGTGTCTATTTAGACACTGAGGGTGCTTTCAGTAACGTTAGTACTGCGGCAATAGTGTCCAGCCTTCATATGGCCCAAATAAACCCGGGAATATGCAGTTGGATTGGGCAAATGCTGAGTACTGGTATAATAAACTCGGCGATGGGCTGAGCAAGTGGAGGGATGAGGGTAAATAAAGGTATAACACCAGGTGGCGTTCTATAACCCCACCTGTGGCTCCTTGTGGTCGATGAAATGGTCAAAATTCTAGAGGCGGACGCTCGACGGCCTACGCCGACGACATTGCCATCTTATTTTTCTGAAAAACTTCCGCAGGGAGTAAACCCGGCGAAAACAGAGATAGTTATCTTCATAAGGAAAAGATCAGTATCAAGATACACCTACCCCGGTATGATTGGTATCGATCTGATATCTAGAAAATCTGCCAAATATATTGGCATAATCCTGGACTCCAAGCTTAGCTGGAGAGAATATATTGACGAAAGAATCAAAAAGGCCTACGTGGCTCTATATTCGTGCAGGGTAACCTTTGGACAGACTTGGGCCTCAAACCGAAGTTGCTACATTGGTTACACACGGTGGTAACACCTAATCTAGCCTATGGTTCGGTTGTCTGGTGGAAAGCGTTTGATAAATATGTCATCTTCAAAGTATGTCAAAGGTTCAAAGGGTAGGCTGTCTGGCGGTGACGGGATCTATGAAGTCCACACCAACAGTTATACTGAACCTCCCACCCATGGACATATACTGCGAGAGAGTCACAACCAGAACTGCGCTAAGACTACAAGAACCCGGTCTCTGGACAAAGAGTCTTCACGGCCACACATCATAAAACTTTCGAACGTCACGCCTGCAGTAACATCACTCTTTCTTCTTGATCTGGTGACCGGCGGGAGGTGCGGGAAGCGCGTACTAACTAGAAGGATATTTAGCCTCGTAGTAAGATCAATCAGCCTGTATCCGTTACCGGAGGTGGTGTCGTGTAGGCAATGTTTGCCGATGACCCCTTCTAAAATGCTTTCCTTACCCAGCTTAGCATTGAAGTCTCCTAGTACAATTTTGATGTCATAGCTGGGACATTGGGCATACGTTCTGTCTAGGAGGTCGTAAAGCTCCTCTTTGGTGAAATCCTCCTTGTCTTCCGTGGGGACCTCCACGCAGATCAGGCTGATGTTAAGAAATTTAGCCTTGATACGGATCGTTATGAGGCGTTCGCTTACATGTCGAGAGCTTAGGGCTTTTTGCCTTAGTCCACCGCGAATAACGAATCCGCCTCCGAACTATCGTTGTCCTCTCTCCATATAGCAGTCGCCGTAGTAGATGTCGCAGTTTTTCCTCTGCTTTATACCTGGTCCATTCCATCGCGATGGCGGTTAAGTCCGCTTTATAGCGGTCTAGGGCGTCCGCAAGTTGTTCGTCTGTACGTGGTCTGTTTAGAGACCTAACATTCCACGTTGTCCTTTTTTGGTTATTTGCAAGAGTCGTCAGCATTAATCCGGTTCTATCCCAGGCTTGTGGTTGTTTCGGAGTCTGGAGTTTTGTTAGGGTTACGGCTAACTAGGCCGTAGCCCAACCGACTAATCCAGTTTTTTTCGGCGCAGGAGACCCGCCATTCGCCCTTCCCCCGTCTGTAATTTCCTTAGAAAATCTCCAGATAGCACCACGAGGAGGTGGGGATGGGACTTACTAACAGTGCCGCAAGATGTTCGTCTGCGGTAACTCTTCTCGCTTTTTAGCAGGCCAGCATTGTCGGATAGATGCTACCCCTACGAGGGCTTTGTTAGTCCTTTGCAGCCATTCAATTTCAAATTACAAACCCCGCCGTAGCTGAGATGAACCTGAGATTGGCCCGGGGGCACACATGCCTCATCACCAGGCAAATCTGACTTCGGCTCGACAGTCAGCGGACCAGGGGACTAGTCTCCCTAAGACAAACTGACATCTACAAAATTATTGGTGTCACCACCGGTCACTGTCTCTTCGGCAGTCAAATGACTTCTGTAGGAGCTGTGAAGACGAAGGGGATGTCGAATCCATTCATGACCTACTCTGCGCCTGTCCGGCTCTCTGCTCAATCAGGAAACGCTCCCTGGGATTCTACTTCCTTAACGACCTGACTGATGTTCAGCGAGTAAGGATACTTAACCATTTAAGATGCACTAAGTGATTCCATGAATAGGGGGATGTCAACCACCCTCGCAGCAACACAACATGTCTCTTTGGCAAGGGTATTCTTGCCACTCTGGGGAGGGTACGAACTACCTACCTACCTACCCAAAGGGAAAAATATTACTGAGACACACCAGAGAGTATGTGGATGTCTGGGCATTTCTGGACATAACTCAGCAAGGGTAAAATCAGAAAATTAATTGTTTGTTGCCCTATTTCTCACATGTACAACTTATGATTAAAAAATTTGGTATTTTAAGATCTGAACCTCATAGGCGCTTCCCGTCCTTGTAAAAGACAATGCTTATAAGGTTTAGTCTATTTGTAGCAATCAACAACGAAAAGAATATTACTGCAAAAGTTTAAAAGGTTCGTTACAAAAAGGAGGTAGTAACTGAAGATATGGAAGTAAGGAAAACGTGCTGAATCCACTCATTCCTTGCTCGGTCCTGGAAACTAAAGAAATTGGATAAAAGAAATAAAGAAAAAAACAAAGTTTTCCGTAAACGTATTCCATAACTCACATCATATCGATTTCCTTTACGTCTTTGTGTTTCTTTCGCCCCTTGGCTATCCGGAATGCGAGCACCTTCATTCCGCCCGCTTTTCCACTTACTATTTTCCAGGTCATTTTCGCACCTGTCGTAAAAGATAATGATAGCATTTTCGAGAGGATAACGACCGGATAACTTTATATTAAGCATCATAAAAAAACCCGTAGACACGTTCGGTGCGTAGAATTCTGTTATGATGATGCATATGACTATCGGATGGATGAACTCGATTAGGTATGCAGCGTAAGGCACTGTTGAAGGATAAACTTTACGAGCACAACGAGCTGTCTGGATCGATAAAACGAATTAACGTTTCCTACTGGTTTTCGTTTCGAGTTCTTCATTCAATTGCTCTCATAACTATGATTGCAGAAAACACGAATACTAATTGGGTTTGTTGACGTAGCCAATCCCATTTCATGATACCACTGTGGGAACATGAGTTCATACACAAGTTGTCCAATCTGTATATGGTATGCTTTGTATAGGTTTGTTCGAAGGATTCCTGATATGAACTTGTTAAAGATGCAAAGTTACTGCTGTTGGTTATACGGGTATTGTGTAAGGTGGGACCTAGTATATGATTATTCATATAGAAGAGCGTACCTCATCTATTTCAATGAGTTTGTATTGCATGATGACTCTCTGTCGTAAGAACTTTATCTTAAATTTAGCTGAATTGATTATGATGTAATGCAATCATATAAGGCGCGAAAGATTTATCTGTTCTCTTCATCACAACTCTTTCAATCAATTGCTTTTAAAAATATTTCCGAAGATTTATTGTCAATTGATTCATCGAACTGAATATATTTTATATATCGAATTAAGGGATTTAATGACCACTAATAGAATGAATGTATGAATGATCTTCGGCTCTGTACGTGGAATGTTAGGTCCCTAAACAGGCTATAAAGCGGACATAACCGCCATCCAGAAAATGCGATGGAATGGAACGGGTTTAAGGCGGATATTTACTAAGGCGACTGCTATAGGGAGAGAGGACAACGATTGTTCGGATGCGGATTTGTTGTTCGAGTTGGACTAAGGCAAAAAGTCCTAAGCTTTCGGCATGTGAGCGAACGCCTCATAACAATCTGTATCAAAGCAAAATTTTTAAACATCAGCCTGATCTGCGTCCACGCCCCCACGGAAGACAAGGATGACTCCGCCAAAGATGAGTTCTACGATCTCCTAGACAGAACGTATGCCCAATGTCCCAGTTATGAACGAGTCATCGGCAAACATAGCCTACACGACATCACATTCTATAACGGACACAGGCTGATTGATGTCCGTACTTTCCGAGGGGCTAACGTGTAGGAATACAAAGTTATGACGTCGGAAAGCTACTATCGCCAGAAACCGCTCGTTGTTTGACTGATCGCGTCTCCCTTAAGCTCTCCAGTACACCTCAATCCTCCACGCTATCAACAGAACAGCAGTGGAGCCTTGAAAAGCTCTGCATCCGAAGTATTGGGTTTCAAGGCTCCACCACGAAGAAACACCTGGTTCGATGACGAGTGCAAGAGGATTCACACAGCATAGCAGGATGCATACAAGGCCTCGCTGCATAAAAGAACAAGAGCAGCTCGTGAGCTCTACGAGTAAAAAATAAAGGGAGGAGCATAAGCTTCTCAGAAGAAAGAAGAAAGACCACGAGAAGTGCGCGATTGAGGATTTGGAGATGTGTTACTGCAGGCGTGACGTTCGAAAGTTCTATCAACAGATAAAGCGCACATGTCAAAGTTATAAAGCCAGAACGAAAGCTTGCAGGGATGAGAACGGACACCTGGTAGTAGAATCGCAGTAGATGCTGAGAATATGGAAAAACCACTTCTGTAGACTGTATAACGGCGATGTTAGTCAATATACCGCTGTCAGGCAGAGTGATTCATTTCTAATCGAGGAAGATCACAGAGAATTCTGCCCCCTTGACCTCGACGAAGTTAAGATTGCCATATCGAAGCTCAAGTCAAATAAAGCTGCTGGCGCAGACGGCCTACAGAGCTATCAGTTTGTTAAATTCGTTAAGCAAATGCTTCGAAAAATGTATAAGTTGTAGGTTACAAGCCCATATCGAGTCTCACAATATTTTGCTCCCGGAAGAGTTCTGTTTCAGAGCTCATCACAACAATATACATCAGGTTCATCCTATTGCAGTTTCCTCTTGGGTAAAAGTACGGGTATGGTATTACTCCACGTTGAAAAGGCTTTCGATACTCTTTGTCATCATGGCTTGCAGTATATACTTATCTCGTTAGATTTTCTGATTCAACAAATCAAAGTCGTAGACTCCTTTTTAACCGTATCCGTTAATAACTGGCTGTCTGATGATTTTCCCATTGCTGCAGGTGTACCTCAAGCCTCAGTACTCAGTCAAGTGTTATTTATCATCTACATTTCTGATTTTCCACGACTGAAGAACTGTGAATTTGCTGTGTATGCGGACGATACCTGTATTCTCTCGTCAGATGAAATTGGTTCCAATATTGAAACCAACTTACAATCTGCCTCCAAGGATTGGAAGATAAAAATGAATGTTTCAAAGTCTCAAGCTATCTTTTTTACAAGAAAAAGATATCGGCGGGCTAGCCGAATGAGCAAGCTGCCTCGGATAAACGGACGGATTGTCGGAGACGACACTTCGCGAAAAAAGAACAAGATTTGCGAGTATGCTCCTGGAATGTCAGAACCCTGTACACTCATGGTGAATATTACTGCGATCCAAGAAATACGCTAGATAGGAAACGATATGATGTGACATCTATTATAGCTGTCACAAAAGTTAGCACATGTTGGGGTGCGGATTTGTCGTGGGAAATGGTATAAGGTCTAAGGTTATCGACTTAAAGCCTATAAGAGACCGCCTAGTTGTGGTCCGCACAAAGACAGATATTAAAACATCAGCCTCATATGTGCACATGCCCCTACCGTTGAGGCTGAAAACCCCACCAGAGAGGACTTCTATGATCTCTTGGACAACAACGGAGTACGATGTTAAAGTCATACTTGGGGACTTCAAAGCCCAAATCGGCAAGGAGAACACCTTTGGCGGAGTGATCGGAAAATACAGCCCCCACGATACAACAACAGATAACGGTTTCCGACTCTCGGACTTTACGAAAGTTTGTAATGCGGTGATAAGTAGCACAAGATTTCGCCGCAAGTGAAACACTGCAACCTGCCAATATCCGGATGGTCGAACCACCAACCAAATCGACCATATGCTCATTGACGCAAGACACTCGTCAAACATCCTGGATGAGCGATGGCGCTGCAGCGAAAAACCAGGTTAGCGTGAGGGAGGAGAAAAAACTGCTGCGCTTAAAGAAAAAAAATCTTCGCGGCCTCCCAGCTCAAGGATATCGAGGATTCTACAGACAAGCATAAAATACGGGACTTTTAGAAGAAAGCAAAAAGCCTTGCAGGAGGCTTTAAGAAAGGACTGAGGAAATCCCAACTCCAGCCGCTGAAGTAGTCCTCCCACCCAGCATCGAAGAAGTCGGCACAGCTATTCCAAAACCGGAGAACAACAATGCCACAGGCTCAGATGGCTTCCCATCAGAGCTCTTCAAGGCGGATGGCGATGTTCTGGTTAGAGAGCATGCACTAGATCATCTGTAGAATTTGGGAATGTGAAAGCATGCCCGAAGGGCCCTATCCACAAAAAAGGAGTTGCACCGTGCAGCTCAGGCTCAGATCCTCCATGATAAGTAAGTGGTTCAGTGGTTCCAACGCTTGATGCTACCACTTAGACCTAAATCGGAACCGAACCCCTACTACTGTTCTCCTGTTTTTCAAATTCTTTGATTTTGACTCTCCAAATTAAATTATAATTCTTTTTTTTTTTTGCTAGGGTTGGTGAAAATCTTCCAAAGACACTATGAAGGACCGACAGTGCGTACTCATAGTAGTGGGAGATTTGATTCACTAAAATCCCCGCCCTACGGGTTAGTGTTTTTTTTTTACTACAACTCAGTCAGTTGACTTATCTACAAGTTTCCTCCAAACTCATGTTGGCTTTTTTTTTTCCTAAAATTTAAAACTGGCTCTCATCAACAGAAAGACCATTATTGTACTGTGCAACCCAATACCCGAATCCCGACACAGTCATGTCATCGAACATGTTTTCACGGTGTTTCTCCTCAGCGGGGTTCTGACGAAACCCCCTGTAGTACAATTGTTATGAAAAGCTTCTCGAAATTCGCCGTTCGGAACCGGCAATAAAACTGTAGGTCCCTTTCATCTATGGGAAAATGAAATCACACACAACATGGGTGATTGAGAGAAGCTCAGCTCTAGTACTTCATGGACTCTAACGCCAACATATATACATATGTGCAACCCAATACCACGGAGCGCCCGCCGAATAGTTCTTGCAATAATGGCAACTTCTGTAGAAAGACTTTTCATAATCTTTACTGCACTTGCCGCTGGATTTTTTTGCACTTTCCTGGCAACTAACGGTACTTTACATTTGGGCAACCTTTTTGACCTGTCGGTACAGTTCTTGAACTTCTCAAATGTATCTCTTATGTACGTAGGAAGGAGGATGTTACGGTGTCTGAAACTATTGTTGCTACATATATCCCGTAACGATATACCCTCCTCTTTGAACTTTAATACGAACCATAGAATAGAAACGGTCTTTTTTAACCACTTTTGTTGGTCTAACGTTCCCTATACATAAAACGTTTGTCCAAATTACATTATTATTTTTAAGGACATGTCTATTTGTAGATATAAAGTATTGCCGCACACCCAGTCGGCTGAGGTCCCCTTCCACCTGTGTGCGCCATCTTAAGTGCGGCCTTCCTCTGTTTATTCATCCCTCGGGGTTGGGCTCAAAGACTCCCCGAGCTTGCGCTATGGTGTCTATTCGCTCTACATGGCCTAGCCATCTTAGGCGTTGAATCCGCAGACGCCTGAATAGCCTCATATCGCTGTACAGCCCGTACATTTTGTGGTTGAATCTTTTCCTCCATCTCCCGTCACGCGCAAAAGCTTTCTCTCGAGCCGATCAAGGACCTCCTCATTTGCTTTTGATAGTGTCCATGCTTCTGCGCCGTACAGCAGGACCGGGATGATAAGGTTCTTGTATAGAGTCAATTTTATCGTTCGGGAGAGGGCTCTATTACTCAATTGCCTCCTGAGCCCAAAGAATCAGCGATTGGCAAGAGTGATTCTGCGTTTGATTTCGAAACTGATGTTGTTGTTCCAGATCACTGCGGAGCCAAGGTAAATGAAGTCCTCTTGTGTTGGCCAGTGATTTTTGCACAATCATTTATAATGCGACATTGAAGAGATCACACGACAGCGCATCGCCCTGCCAAAATACTTTTTTGACATCAAAACTAAGGTAAGGTGTTCACCGATTCGGATGGAGCAGAGAGCATTTTCCAAAGTCATCCCGCTTAGTCTGACGAGTTTAGCAGGGGTGTTAAAGATAGACTTTTTGGACGAAGCTCATGAATACTTTTTTAATTTATTTTGTTAAGCAACATGATATTTTATTTCTGTTTTTTGTTTTCTGAAGTCTTTTTGTGTGAAATGAATAAATATATAAGCCTAAGTTTTGTAGCCCTATTAGTTTTTGTTTTACAACATCTTTTTCCATCGGGTAAGTGGCTGAGCGAATATATTTTGGAGCCACTGTTCATTCTGTTTGGAGATAGTGGAACTCATCTTTGGAGGAGTCATCCTTGTCTTCTGTGGGGGATCGTTAAAAGGCGTGAGCTCACATGCCGGAAATTGTAATTAATAACGTTAATTCCAATTATAAGCCTATGATAGGGGAGGATGAAAAAGGAAGTGGAAGGAGAAGAAGAAAGAAGTATGTGTACAAATCATTACCTGTCCATTGTTTAATGTTGTTGCAGAAAATATTTGTAGATTTCATGCTTAAAATTCTTAGTCGGGGTTGCTTTACTTGCAATGGCAGTGAGTTCAAAGTCTGATGACATGAACAAAAAACCGGCCAAGTGCGAGTCGGACTCGCGCACGAAGGGTTCCGTACCATCTGTAAATACATATAAATATGAAAGAGACTATGTATGTATGATAGAGTAGTTAATAAAATCGATCCGATAGATTGCACTTTTGCACTGATTCTCTGCCGCATCTGATCGCGTCGGCTGTCCAGGATCAATTCCTTTTTTCTTCAGCACACACAGATTCTCTAACGGGGCAATCGTTTCACGCAACCAAACTCACCCTTAAAATACTACACAGTGCGGTCTATGCACGGTGTGATCGTAAACTCAGCCAGTGTACTTCAACACACTTTGTCGTCTACTCTAACATGTATGTTACCTCATCAGTCATCACATTTTTTGTATGATGACAGATCTTGGTTGCAGGCAGGCTATCGGCATATTACTTTGATAATCACCATTGAATTCAAATCAATTATCTTACTTGACAGCAACGATGTGAAAAGGTGAATAAGAATAAATATGGGGAAAAGGTTTGCAGCTAGGATTAATTCATCAAAGACACAAATATATTGTCGACTAACCTTAGTTCAGTATGTGAAGGGGATTTTTTTTGATGAAAATCATGCCTGTTGTATGGGAGCCCCCCTTAAATATTAATTTTGTTATGTTTTTAGTATTTGTCGTGGTAGCGGCAACAGAAATAAGTACATCATCTGTGAAAATTTCTACTGTCTAACTATCACGGTTCATGAGATACAACCTGGTGACAGACGGATGGACGGACGGACAGCGAAGTCTTAGTAATAGGGTTCCGTTTTACCTTTGGGTACGGAACCCTAATAAGCGTGATGAGTTTAAGATTATGGATACTGGTGTTTAGGGTTCTGGGTGATTGCGCAAACCAAAGCTTATTGGATAAATATGTTGGTAGTGGCTTCCCAATTATTTTGTGCATAAAGAGCCCTTAACGGTAAATCCAAGGACAAGACGACCATAACCTGTTATGTGATCAAATCTGCGAAGTCCATATACATACGTATCTAATCATGTCATTAAACGCTACAAGTAATTTATGCAGTGACCGATAGTCGAGTTTACAGTAAACTACGGTGGTATAGTCAATGATCGGTAAAAGCAAAATCTTGATAAGTCTTAGCTTAGTACCATTCGGTATGAAGGCCGAAGATAACGAGAGCTTTCGTAGTGCCCCATAGATACGACCCACAGTGTAGTCAAGATACTCGTTGGCGGAAAGAGAATAAGTTATCTTGAATCCTAGGTTAGTTATTTTATCTAAAAAATGAAGATGCGTATGCGATACGTAGACAGGTGGTAACATATCAGTTTCAAAAAATTGTTTTGAAATTGCAGTACACTGAGATTTGGTAGGATTGAGAGTGAGATCATTGTTCACTGACCAAATGTGAATATTTAATAGATCTTCGTTGAGTCTATGGACCAGGTCTTCCATCAGGCCGACAGGTCTGGGCAGGTAGACTTGAGATTCATCTGCGTAGAGATGCAGTGATACATTTCTACACACTTTAGGAAGGACGTTGATATACAAACAGAATAAAATTGGGCCCAAGATCGATCCTTGCGGAACTCCAGCTGACAAGTAAGGATATTGAGAGGAGCTTCCCTGGTGACCCTTTGTTTTCTATTACTTAAATCATTTTTTATTAGGCATACCGATGCTTCACTGAAGCCGAAATAGGTTCTTAGCCTTTGAAACAACATGATGAGATTTACCCTATCAAAGTCAAGCAGACTTCGAACAACAAATCCGCATTCGAACAACCGTTGTGTTTTAAATGGCGTGATTCACATTATACGGCACCGACACATCACATAACCAACCATCACCATAAGGAACAGTTCACGAGAATATTTGATGGCAGTAGACTGTCGGTGAAGTGATGTGAAGCATGAGTGTGTATTGGCACACCGGCAAGTGTGCATCCGAAAATATTCAAAAAATGTAGATTTATCATCAATTAATTCCGTATATAACACGTTATGTATCCAAGCCCTTTTACTTTTTGGCTCCTCTTCTTCCTCGTCTTATAATAGGCCTATAATAGCAAAATCCTAGTCGTCGAAATTAGAAAACATTTTACAAACTAACTATGTATGTAGCTAATCGACAGCCGAGAACTGAAACAATATGAATTGATGGATACCTGACGGAAATATGTGAAAAATTGATGGACAGCAGTCGGGCGATTGATTGTCGGTAGCCTGATGGGTAGTGTTACTTACTTACTTAACGGGCGCTACAGTTCGGGGTGAACCTGGGCCTCAACCAACATGCCTCTCACCCTAGCTCGATCATTCGCTAGTCTTTCCAATGCCGCACGCCCAGTTGGTTGAGGTCCCCTTCCACCTGTGCGCGCCACCTTAGGTGCGGCCGTCCTCTATTTCTTCGTCCCTCGGGGTTGGATTCAAAGACTCTACGGGCTGGAGCTGTGGTGTCCATTCGCTCTACATGGCCTAGCCATCTTAGGCGTTGGATCCGTAGACGCCTGACCAGACTCGTGTCGCTGTACAACCCGACCAGTTCGTGATTGAATCTTCTCCTCTAACCCTCCTCTGTGTTTATGGGACCGAAAATCGAACGCAGAATCTTTCTCTCGAAACGACCTAGGATTTCCTCATCCGCTTTAGATAAAGTCCATGTTTCTGCGCCGTATAACAGGACCGGGATAATTAAGGTCTTATATAAGGTCAACTTGGTCGTACGAGAGAGGGCTCTACTTCTCAGTTGACTCTTGAGCCCAAAGAAGCAGCGGTTGGCAAGAGTAATTCTGCGCTTGATTTCGAAACTGGTGTCGTTGTTCCAAGTCACCGCGGAGCCGAGGTATATGAAGTCCTTAACTACCTCGAACTTATATCTGCCAATATGCACGTTCTGTCCAAGACGTCGGTGGTAAATGTCCTTTTTCGATGACAGCAGATATTTAGTCTTGCCCTCATTAACTGCCAAGCCAATTTTCGCCGCCTCTATCTCAATACTCGCAAACGCCTCATTGACATCTCGCTGCGATCTACCTATTATGTCAATGTCGTCGGCGTATGCAAGGAGTTGCGAGGATTTGAAGTAGATTGTGCCTCTTGTATTGGCCTGTGATTTTTGCACAATCATTTCCAATACGATGTTGAAGAAATCACACGACAGCGCATCGCCCTGCCTAAATCCTTTTTTGACATCAAAACTATCGGTAAGGTGCTCACCGATTCGGATGGAGCAGCGAGCATTTTCCAAGGTCATCCTGCATAGTCTGACGAGCTTCGCAGGGATGTCAAAAGTAAACATGGCGTTATATAGCTCGTCTCTAATTACGCTGTCGTATGCGGCCTTGAAGTCGACGAATAGATGGTGCGTATCGACCTGAAACTCATTGGTTTTCTCCAGGATCTGCCGTAGTGTGAAGATTTGATCGATGGTGGACTTCCCTGGCCTGAAGCCACACTGATAAGGACCTATCAGCTTGTTTACGAATGGCTTCAGGCATTCACACAAAACGGCAGCGAAGATCTTGTATGCGGCATTAAGGAGACTTATTCCTCTATAGTTGGCGCAGTCAAAGGGATCTCCTTTTTTGTGGATCGGGCAAACAATGCTGAGACTCCATTCCTCGGGCATGCTTTCCTCTGACCATATCTTACAGATGAGCCGGTGCATGCTCCTAACCAGCTCACCGCCAGCCGCTTTGAAGAGCTCAGCAGACAGTCCATCTGCGCCAGTAGCTTTATTCGACTTGAGTTTCGACATGGCAATCTCAACTTCGTCGAGGTCAGGGAGACGGAATTCTCTGCGATCTTCGTCGTTAAAAAATGGATCATTCTGCCTGAAGGCGGTATGTTGGCTGTCATCGCCGTTATACAGTCTGCAGAAGTGGTTTTTCCAAATGCTCAGCATCGACTGCGATTCTACTACTAGGTGTCCGTTCAAATCCTTACAGGCCTCCGTTCGGGCTTTATAGCCTTGAGACATTCGTTTTACGCTGATGAAATCTTTGAACGTCGTGATTGCAATAGCACCTCTCCAAGTTTTCAATCGCCCGCTTCTCGTGCTCTTTCTTTTTTCTCTTGAGAAGCTTATGTTCCTCCCTTCTCTTAAGCTCGTAGAGCTCACGAGCCGCTCTTGTTTTTTTGTGTAGTGAGGCTTTGTATGCCTCCTGCTTTTCCGCATGAATCCTTCTACACACGTCATCGAACCAGGTGTTTCGTCGTGGTGGAGCTTTAAGGCCCAGCACTTGCGTAAGGGAGACGCGGTTGGCAAAAGCACTGGCGATCTCCGGCGATAGTAGCTTTCCGACGTCATAGTTTGGTGTTCTAACTCTGCTCCGCGGTGTTCGTGTTATGCGCTGACGTATCTTGGCTACTACAAGATAGTGGTCTGAATCGATGTTCGCTCCTCGAAAAGTGCGAACATCAAGAATAGTGGAGGAGTTTCTGACGTCAATCGCGATGTGGTCAATCTGGTTGGTGACTGATTGATCTGGCGACCGCCAGGTGCCTTTGTGTATATCGAGGTGGGAAAATCGTGTGCTGGCTACAAGAAGATTTCGCCCCGGTGCAAGGCCGATCAGCCTATGTCCGTTATCGGATGTGGTGTCATGTAGGCTGTGTTTGCCGATGACCCGCTCAAAGATGCTTTCTTTACCCAGCTTAGCGTTAAAATCTCCTAGTATGATTTTGGTATCATAGCTGGGGCATTTGGTATATGTTCTGTCTAGGAGATCAAAGAAATTATCATTGATTGAGTCATCCTTGTCTTCCGTGGGGGCATGGACGCATATGAGGCTGATGTTACAGAAATTTGCCTTGATGCGGATCGTTATGAGGCGTTCACTCACATACTGGAAACGTAGGACTTTATGTCTAAGTCCACCTCTAACAACAAATCCGCATCCAAATAGTCTCTGTCCTCTCTCCCTATAACAGTTACCGTAGTAAATGTCGCAGTTTTTCATCCGCTTTTTACCCGGTCCATTCCATCGCATTTCCTGGATGGCGGTTATGTCCGCTTTATAGCGGTCTAGGGCGTCCGCAAGTTGTTCGGCCGCACGTGGTCTGTTTAGGGACCTAACATTCCACGTACAGAACCGAAGGTCCTTGTTTGTTTTTTGTTTTCTTATAGGGTCGTCAACATAGATCCGTTCCGTTTTATTATTCGAGGCTGTTTTTTGTTTCTGAGCAATTAGTGGTTTTACGGTTATGGTTCCCTAGACCATAGCCCAACCGACACTAATCCTGTTTGGTGGCGCAGGATACTCGCCATTCGGCCTCTTCCGTCAGTAATTTCCCTTTAAAGGAAATTTCCAGATGGCACCACGAGGAGGTGGAAGTAGGACCTGACTAGCAGAGCTGCAAGATGTTCGGTTGCAGAGGCTCTTACTCGCTTTTTGTCGGGCCAGCATCCGTCGGCAGATGCTACTCCTACGAGGCCTTTGCTAGTCCTTCACCATATGGGGAGTGTTAATAGACCTTAATACTATTTTTTGGCCCACGAGGATCGCCCTTCCCCGCCTGTAATTTCGATTGGAAATCTTCAGATGGCACCACGAGGAGGTGGGGATGGGACTTACTAACAGTATCGCAAGACGTTCGTCTGCGGTGGTTCTTATCGCATTTTAGCAGTCCAGCATCCGTCGGATAGATGCTACCCCTACGAGCCCTTTGTTATTCTTTCCTATCCCAAAGATTGAGTTACCACACGTTTTACCGTTCAGAGATTTGATATTTTATATCTTTCTTCTCTAATATTAATGTACAATTTGAAATGGAAATTATATAAATAAAAAATTAACTCAGAAAGGAAAAAGCGGTAAGAAAACCCTTCACTAAAAGATGTAAACTACCTTTTGGTGCAAATAGTATATCTATAGTAGAAGCTGCATTCAAAGAGGGAAAAGTATTCAGCCATTTGAATGGCCTGTTGAAAAGTGACTTTTTATTTTTTTCGAAAGGTATTCACTATTCACTGTTAGCACTGTTAGTAAGTCCTATCCCCACCTCCTCGTGGTGCCACCTGGATACTGCAGACGGGGAAGAGCGAATGGCGAGCCTCCTGCGCCCAAAAACAGGATTAGTCGGTTGGGCTACGGCCTAGTTAGCCGTTACCCTAGAAAAACTCCATACTCCGAAACAACCAAAAGCCTCGGATATAACGGACCGGATTAATGTTGACGATCCTTACAAAAAACGAAAAAAGGACAATGATCTTCGGCTCTGTGCGTGGAATGTTAGGTCCCTAAACCGGCCACGTGCAGCGAAACAACTCGCAGATGCCCTAGACCGCTATAAAGCGGACATAACCGCCATCCAGGAAATGCGATGGAATAGAGTCCTAAGCTTTCGGCATGTGAGCGAACGCCCCATAACAATCCGTATCAAGGTTAAATTTTTTAACATCAGCCTGATCTTTGAGTCCAACCCCGAGGGATGAGGACGGCCGCACTTAAGATGGCGCACACAGGTGGAAGGGGACCTCAGCCGACTGGGTGTGCCGCAATGGAAAAGGTTAGCAAAAGATCGTGCTAGTTGGAGGGGCATGTTGGTTGAACTAAGGTTATTCGTTTATTACTATTAAATATCTCTATACAATTAAGCTTTCACTTTTCTGATATGCATAGGTAAAGTACATACATAGGCTTAAAAATTTACAATAATGTTTTTATAACTAGTTACAAGGAATCAAAAGGTAAGAGGAAAATAGAAGAGGAAAGGAGCAGGTATAAAGGTATAAAGGTACATAGCAAACATATAGATATAAAAAGCTTGGAAGAGGGAGGGAGAAAGAGGGGGAGAGGTAGAAAGAAAATAAAATAAGAAAGAATTGAAAAATAATAATAATATTTATCTAAGCCTCTATTTGACTAAAGAACTCAAAAAGTGATTTTTTGAAACGATGAGCCGTGGTCACTCTTCTGATGGTGGGAGGGAGTATGTTCCAAAGGCGAATTGCATTCACAAAAAATTGTCGACTGGTTATTAAAAACCTATGTTTGGGAGGTATTAAAGCTAAGGTTCTTTGTGAGCGCGCAAAATTTAACTTCGAATACAGGTATTCTGGTGACTTAGTGTGTATTATTTTATGTAATGTGAGGGCTGTTAGATATTTCAAAAAACTGTTGAGTGAACAACCAATCATTCTTTTAGTATAGTCTGAAATGTGGACATACCGATCCAACTTAAATATATACCTGGCACAATTATTAAAGGCAACGTTTAATTTTCGAGATTGTTCGTAGTTGACATCTGATAATAGTACACAACCATATATAATAAGTGGTAGGACATAAGCCTTAATAAGCTTAAGTTTAGCATCCGTTGGTATAAAATGTGTCGTAGGACTTAGTCCCCGAAGTATGCAGTATATCTGGCCAACAATATAATTAATGTGGTTATTCCAATTAAGGGGCTGATTGAAATAAACTCCGAGATTTTTTATTTTAGATACATACTCAATGTCACAATTATTCATTTGCAGCAATATGGATCTTGTATCTACATTACCCCTGTTTATCTTAAGAGCTTTCGTTTTTGATGGATTAAGATCTAAATGATTCTTTTTTGACCATATTTACAAAGAGTTGAGGTCTTTGTTCAAATCAATTAGTGCAGCTGACTCTTCGGATGTTGGATAAGTCTTCTAGAGTTGCACATCATCCGCATAAATATGATGATCGCAATGCTCTATGCTCTTACAAATGTCATTTATAAATAACGTAAATAGTAGGGGCCCTAGAACAGAGCCTTGGGGAACTCCTGTTATGATCGGGATAACGGCTTGTTGTGATAATAGTGTTGAATAAGTGAGTAATATATTTGCATATAATGGGTAAAAGAGTTTTAATATAAATTGGATTAATATCATCAAGGCTCACTGCCTTTGATTTCACTGATAAAAATGAAAGCCCAACACAAACTTCATCTATACATTGAAACGAGAAATATGGTAAGGTGCTTATGAGATCGGAGCGAAAAAAGTCAAAATCAATTTCATCCCTACTAAGTGAAGCAGAATTAACAAACTTTTCATTAAGCTCGTCAACATTCACATTACACTGTGTGGGTGTAACAGTACGAATGCCAATTTGTTTTATTGATTTCCAAAAGGCTGAGCTAGATTTGTTTACACTGAATTTCTGTTGATAATACGTTCTTTTACTGATCCGAATCAGAGAGGTCACAGAATTCCGTGCACTCTTACATTGGCTGAACATAAGCGGACATTTGAATCTTCTCCATCTGTAATAGAGTGTGTCACGCTTTGCTATCATATTTTTAATCTGCTCTTTAAACCAAGGGACTTTTATATTTTTAATGGTTTTAATTTTAGGAGGAACGTACTTCTTAAAAAGGTAGCTTATGTATTCCTCGAAAATATAAACCTGAGTATTAACATCCGATGTAAGGTAAAGATTTGACCAATTTAAACGTTGGCAGTTCTCAAACAAACCGGGTATATCAATTGAAGAAAAATTTCGGAACTGTTGTATTTTTTCATTTATTGTCGTTGGATTAATATTTAGAATAATTAGCAAATCATGATGAGAAAAACCGGAAACGGCTATTTGATCATAGTGAGATATAAGATCGGTTTGAGACACAAGGCAAACATCTATAAGAGAAGGAATCTTGTTAGGACAAAAATGTTAGGGCAAAAATGAGGCCCAATGAGGTTGAGGCCCAGGTTCACCCCGAACTGTAGCGCCCGTTAAGAAGAAGAAGATTTATTATTCATCAATATCTATTTTAACCCATTTAAAGTAGTTTTAGATATACATAGGTACATACATATTGGCGCTTTTCCAGTAGAAATAATTGCAAGGTACCTCAAAACATGTCTATCCTTTATATCAGTTAAATTTAATTAAAAGTAAATAAACAAAGTGAATAATAAGAAAAAGGTAAAACTAGAAGAAGCAATGTATCTGCTGGAGCAGTAAGTCACATACTATAAGAAGAAAAAGATAAAACTAGAAGAAGCAATGTATCTGCTGGAGCAGTAAGTCATATACTAATAATATGTATTTGTTTCGTTCTTCGTACGTTGGTTCAGAGTTTATACTCAACAGAAATATCATCATATGAAAAATGATACGTATACGTAAGCATAAACTCCACATATTTACAAAATACTGTATATATCCCCATTTTTCATAATGCCAGGAAATACACATCGCAAGTATCATCATAGAAATGTGCATTCAGAAGCTGTTATGGAAATTCCATTATCCCAACTAGACATAAAATTTCAAATATTCGCTGAGCCGAGCTTTTGAGTGCGTTCGTTAAAGAAATATAATTGATGATATTCTGTGTAAACAACAAAATGTTCCCTTCCAGCTACAATGGTCCAATGCAATCTGCCTTCCGGATAGAATACGATAAAATGCCTTAGGGGAGCAGCCGACCATAAACTAACACCAATGTGATTTATTGCTCGTGTCCTCCAGTGCTCTGGACGACACCGTCTGCCACCTTCCCGTTAATATGTATGTCCTACGCTTGTCTAATCAATTTAACTGCATCGACTCCTTCCAATTTTATTTTTACCCATGAAAGGAAAGTAAAAAACGACACCGGCATGTGGCCATTCACGAACGATGGAGTATGTTAGTAGACTTGCCCAGTTTTTGTTATTTCGCAACGATGCTTTACAGACGCACATTCTTGGAGAGGGTTGATGTTAAACGACCGTACAAACCGGCAATATATATGAATCCTAGAGAGCTGGTAGACCTAGCATGTACGCTCTTGTGTGTATTCAGCTCTGTGGTAAATATTCGTTTTAAGTCAATCAGTAAACCAAGCGGAAGCACTTTTGCCTAGCGACTGTGCTTTGAACTGTGGTCTAATTTGTATTCCCCTTATTCTCTCCTTCAGGTACACGGTTATTTCCGAAAAATGAAAATATCTCCAAATCCTAAAAACAAATACGAGTGCACTTCCTAACGTGCTTGTAATCCTACGGAGCGTCCAATACCCATTGTTTCATAAGCGGAAAAGGACTTTTTGTTTGTAAAGCGAAAATTTGGGTCAGTTCTATCCAGCTCTAATAAAGTTATCCTTTCCTTACAATTTCAAAAAAAAAAAGAATAATTTTATTCAAATCGTAGACAACATCCACAAAGAAGAATACCAAATAGCCACTAGAAACATCTTCCAAATACGTGTAGAATTACTTGTGCATAAAGGATATACGCATACATACAAGGAATAAAAAATTTGTTGACTACCTAAGAGGCCACAAGCTGAAGCAATTCGTAATCTCGCATATCGTGTTGCTATTTTTTCAAGTGTTTTGATAGCTTCTGACAGCCCCAAAATCAGTTCAAAGACATTGTTATTCGGGCATAATCAGTATTTTTGTCACGTTCATATGAAGTGATTGCAAATTGAAGTGTCAACTCCAGAATCCGTTTGCCAAAATTATTTTTCCACGCTACTGCTTTATTACGACAAGTGTGGCTAAAATTTATTTTCAATCCTATTCCATTTCATATAACTAAAACAAAAATAACAATTTTAAGTAAGCCGTTAGTAGGGTAGGCCTCTCCAAGTTTATTGAAGCATTTACTACAATTTTGTTTGCGGAAAGCTCTCGAGCCACCCACAAATATCCCTTGCCAGAAGTTACTCATTGCCTCGGTTTGGTTGAGGGAACACATTCATGGAAATGTATTGTTTTAGATACATGTATGTATCTACTAGCAAATCATTAGAACTAATTGCTTTTCTTCGTCAGCCTGTGACCAGGGGTTGAAGAGGAAATCAATCTCATTTTTTTATTTCATAGCTCAACCGGACGACGTCGTAGCGCCACGTTGCTCCGTAATCCCATCTGCTAATTTGTTCGATGGATATATCGGATGCGAAGCATGAACCGTGAAATTTAATACATTACGATTGTAATCTTCCAGATAAATTGCAATTGGCAAAACACAATGCCGGTTGGGCATAACATTGGATTCCTTTCGTTTTTCCTTTTTCCTTCAAGTGTTATGATGACACATAGACTCGATTTGATGTGGGGTAAGTTTTCTATTTGTGTCTTTGGTTTCGCATTTATCTGCTACGGTTATATGAACCATAAAGTAGAAAGAAGATATTTATCAGTACAACACGCGCAGAGAATAATATAATTGATTCGAACTGTAGAAGAGAAATTGGCAAAATAAACCGAGCTATAGTTCAATCCTGTGTCAATGGTCAGACTTGACAAAAATATAGCGTGTTTCTCTCTTACACAAAAAACAAAAACAAACACCTTTAAGATTCGATATAGTTGAAACTCTTCAAGCAGCAACTTGGCATTTTTACTTTCTTCTTCTTTTTCTTAATGGGCGCTACAGTTCGGGGTGAACCTGGGCCTCAACCAACATGCACCTCCGACTAGCACGATCTTTTGCTAGCCTTATCCATTGCCGCACACCCAGTTGGCTGAGGTCCCCTTCCACCTGTGTGCGCCATCTTAAGTGCGGCCGTCCTCTGCTTCCTCGTCTCTCGAGGTTGGATTCAAAGACTTTCCGGGCTGGAGCTGTGGTGTCCATTCGCTCTACATGGCCCAGCCATCTAGGCGTTGAATCCGTAGACGCCTGACTAGACTCATGTCGCTTTACAGCCCGTACCGTTCTTGATTAAATCTCCTCCTCCACTCTCCGTTTACACAAACGGGACCAAAGATTGCAGAATTTTCCTCTCAAAACGCCTAAGAGCCTCGATAAGGTCCATGTCTCTGCGCCATAAAGCAGGACCGGGATGATAAGGGTCTTGTATATGGTCACCTTAATTTTCGAGAGAGGGCTCTGGGAAAGAAACAGCCATTAACAAGAGTTATTCTGCGTTTGATTTCGACACTGATGTCATTGCTGCATGTCATTGCGGAGCATAGGTAGATGATGTCCTTGACTACCTCGAAATTATACCTGTCAATATGTGCGCCCTGGCCAAGACGCCGGTGGTTCGTGGTGGTTTTTCGACGACAGCATATATTTCGTTTTGCCCTCATTTACCGCCAGTCCCGTTTAAGCTGCTTCCGCCTCAATGCTCGTAAAGGCCTCAATGACGTCTCGCTGACGTCCAGTTATGTCAATATCATCGGCATATGCGTGCAGTTCTACGGACTTGGATAAGATGGTGCCCCTCGTATTGACTAGTGAGTCTTGCACGATCCTTTCAAGGACGATATTGAAAAAGTCACACGATAGCGTGTCACCCTGTCTAAAACAAAAAAGGTATCGGTCAAGTCGCTTCCGAGCCTGATGGAGCAGCCAGAGTTCTCCAATTTGCGATAGGCAAAAATGTTGAACGGTGACAAGGGGTTAATTGTCTCGTTCTTAGTTTAGTTGGAGTTATAACGGAATTCTTCACCTCACCCGATTGTATTTAGTATTATTATCACAATAAATTACGACACTGATATTTCTAACTTCAAAGCACAGCAAGTGCTTTTGGTGGCTGTATTGAGACACAGAGGAAGCAACAACGAAGCTTTCTTATCTCCGAGCGTTTGTAGGTTATTTCGTCAGGAACTAACTCTTGATCACAGAATTGTCTGAATTTGGTTGGCGAAAGTGAGGTCGATACAATGAGGCAAGCCTTGGGCCTCTCGGATCGTAAGACGCGTAGCATCACTTTCGTACTTACTTACAGATAATAGATCGGTGAAAATGCAAAATATAATTCGACGCCAGACACACCTCCAGTATTCTCGACGTACGAATCTTGCGAGGGGCTACCATCGACTCGGACCACTACCTTGTTGTAGCCAAGGTAGGCATGAGGATATCAAGAATGCTCAGGCGACGAGTAGAACTACGTAAGTTTGACGTCGGAAAGCTACAATCGCAAGAGACTGCCAGAATCTTTGCCGATCGTGTCTCCTCCAAGCTCTCTCAAAATCCGCCCACAGCAGCACAAACAATAGAGCAAGAATGGGCGCATTGCCAGAGCGCCTTCAGAGGTGCTGGGTTTGAAACCGCCACCATCTAGATACCTCTGGTTCGATAAACAATGCGAACAAGCCCATGAGGCAAAACAAGAGGCATATAAAGCCATGCTGCAACGGCGGACGAGAGCTGCTCGCGAAATCTATGAGCAGAGGAGAAGAGAGGAACACACGCTTTTCAGAAAAAAGAAGAGAGAGCACGGAAAGCGTGAGATCGAGGAGATGGAGAGATGCTTCCTCAGGAATGACGCCCGTAAGTTTTAAAATAAGGTAAAACGAACATGCCGTTGCTACAAAGCCAAAGCGGCGGCCTGCAGGGATGGAAATAGAGAACTGGAAGTAGAGTCGCAGTCGATGCTGAGGATTTCGAAAGACCACTTCTGCAGACTGTATAACGGCGATGATAGACAAGATACCGCCGTCAGGCAGAACGAGCGATTCGTAATGGACCACGATGGTTGAGGATTCCGTCCACCCGACCTAGATGGAATCAAAATAGCGATATCAAGACTTAAGCCTAATAAAGGCGCGGGCGCAGACGGCCTGTCTGCTGAGCTTCTTAAGGCGCTGGTAAGGTGCCTGCACAATCTCATTTGCAAGGTATGGTCGGAGGAAAACATGTCCGACGAACGGAATCTCAGCATCGTTTGCCCGGTCCATAAGACAGGAGACCCCAACAGCTGCGCCAACTATAGGGGAATAAGTCTCCTTAATATCGCATGTAAGATCTTGTCTGTCCTATTGTGTGAACGCCTGAAACCGTTTGTGAATAACCTGATCGGCTCTTATCAGTGTAGTTTCAGGCCAGGTAAATCCACAATAGACCAAATATTTACGCTACGGCAGATCTTGGAGAATATCAAATCCACACTCACCACCTTTTCGTCGATTTCAAAGATGCATATGACAGCGTGTATAGAGATGAGCTATACAATACATGCCAAACTCGTCCGACTGCGCAGGATGACAATGGAGAATTCTCGCTGCTCCATTAAGGTGGATAATGAGCAAACCGAGACTTTTGATGTTAAAAAAGGATTCAGGCAAGGTGGCGCGCTGTCACGCAACATTTTCAACATCGTGTTTCAAAATATCGTGCAAGGGTCCCTGGCCAACAAAAGAGGTACTATTTATTTCAAGTCTACGCAATTGCTTGCGTACGCCGATGACATTGACGTGATTGGACGGACACAGCGGGACGTCAATGGGGTTTTTTAAGCATTAAGGTAGAAGCGGCTAAGACGGGTCTCAAGGTTAATGAGGGTAAAACCAAATATCTGCTTTCATCTAAAGGAGACGGTCAACACCGACGTCCCCATGGGCGGAAATAACTTTGAAGTGGTCAAGGAATTCGACTACCTTGGCTCACTGATGACCGGCGACAATAACACCAGCGCTGAGATAAAAGGCAGAATCATTTTGGCCAATCGCTGTTTCTTTGGGCTCAAGAGGCAAATGTGAAGTAGAGTCCTCTCTCAGAAAACCAAGGTGACACTATATAAGACCTTGATCATCCCAGTCTTCTTTTACGGCGCAGAGGCTTGGACCTTAACAAAAGCGGATAAAGATGCCCTTTGTCGTTTCCAGAGGAAAATTCTGCGTACCATCTACGGTCCCGTTTGCTCAAACGGTGTATGGAGGAGAAGATATAACGAAGAACTGTAGGGGTTGTACAGCTACATCGGCCTGGTACGACGCCTACGGATACAGTGTCTAAGGTGGCTAGGCAATGTAGAGCGCATAGAAAATACAGCTTCGACCCGAAGAGTCTTCGAATCCAACCCGGAAGGAAGGCGCGGCAGAAGACGGCCGCATCAACGGAGGCGCACGCAGGTGGAAGGGGACCTTAACCAACTAGGCGTGCGGCGCTGGAAACAGCTGGCCAAAGACCATGCCAGCTGGAGACGCTTGTTGGTTGAGGCCCAAGTTCACCACGGACTGTAGCGCCACCTAAGTAAGTAAGTATGTATGTATGTTGACATTACAGTCCGTGAAGGACCTGAGCCGAGCTTCTCTCAATCACCCATGTTGTGTGTGATTTCATTTTCCCCCACCTATATGTAATTGGGACTTATATCTCTGACAAAGAGAAATGCATTTAGGCTTTGGCAATCCGTTCCGCTTATTCGCATTTATCTGAATTAAGGCATGAACCGTAAAATTCAATATATGCATGTAATAGATTGTGATGAAGATAGCATGGAACCACGCTTCTGAATTCCCTTAATTTTCTGAATGATATGAGCAATACATATGTAACTCTTATGGCAATATGGTCACATAAAAGAGTACGTTGAATAGAGTGCGATGTTCGAAATTCTCTGCGTTCTTTATGTGTATTTCGACTTTCTGATTTTGCAATAATTGTCATCTGTCACGTATGGCTATGTGCACCCCACCTATTGATCATTGGGGATGGTTTGATGAATTCGTGCGCAACAACTGATTGCACTAAAAAATCACGAAAAACATTGTTTTAAAATCTATATTAAGGTCTTACAACAAGGTCTTATAAAACATACTAGAAAAAAAAAATCTGCAGTATAGTCTTGTTTTTCCTTGGTGGCGTTACAGCCCATGAAGGACCAGAACCAAGCTGCTCTCAATCACCCATGTTGTATGTGATTTATTTTTCACACAAGTAAAAGGGACCTACAGTTTAATGCGGATTTCGAACGGCTTGAGTCGAGAAGCCATTTCATGACAAGTATACTTCCGGGGTTTCGACAGTACCCCGCCGAGGAGGGACACCGCGAAATAAACAACCGTTGGTGTTATAGGGATCCATATTCGCTCAACGTGCGTCAGAGTCTAACACACTAACCAATCTACCACGTCAGTAACAAGTAAGTAATTTACAGGATGTGGCAAAGGTAATTGCCATTTTGTTAAAAATGAAAAAAAAAAATGTATGATAACTTGGGCAAATTATATCGGTCAAATTACCATCTCCTGTGAAGATGTAGATTTCTACTCGTTTTAAATAACTTTTGTCCGAAAATTACTAGCTCCAGATGTATGATGTCTTGTCATTGTTGGCCCTTTATGCTGGCAAGGCAGGAAAACAATTCGTCTTTCCCCGAGCTTGCGGAAACACTAGTCAAATGAGGTAACATGATTGATTTAACCATGTCATACAAATATCTTCATCTCACCATCCCAAAGTGTGTTTTTGGATACCATACCAGGCAATTGACAAAATCAGTGCTCTGGGGCACTGATAAGCGTGGGGCATGGTGTGGAAATCATAGCATTATATTGGGTCTTCCAATAGGGACTTCCAACTTTGACAGTTCATAGCGGCCATATTGATGAAGCTACATTTGTCAAATTAGGTGGCATTTATTTAGTCTGTTTTGGAAACTCGTCATGGATAGACACTCATAGCGTTCAACAACACGTGTAAATAATGAAATTGTTTTATCAGAATGGGTGTTCTGTTCGGGCAACGTTCCGCGCGCTTCGGCCATTTTACGATCGCCATTACTGTCCTACCGATGGCAAGGGACTAACAAAGGTTAGCATCTATCCGACGGATGCTGGCCTGCTAAAAAGCGAGAGGAGCCACCGCAGTCTTTATGCACCAGTTAGCAACAAGGTTTACTGCCCGTTGGAGGAGTTCCGAAACTGTGTCCTTGAATTCGCCTCTAACCAGGATCACTATGTCGTCAGCGTAGCCTTGGACATAGAAGCCATTGTTGCTAAGTATGCTGAATAGTTCATTAACCACGATGGACCACAGGAGCGGTGAGAGAACACCGCCTTGAGGGCATCCTTTCGCGGCGTTTACACTGATTTTGTCATTGCCTAGTGAGGTGTTTATTTTCCTGTTGCTAAGCATGTGTTGGATCCAATTGCATGTGGTATTATCCACAGGATGTACATATGTATGTTGGTGTTACAGCCCGTGAAGGACCTAAGCCGAGCCTCTCTCAATCACCCATGTTGTGTGTGATTTAATTTTCCATAGGTGAAAGGGACCTACAGTTTATTGCCGGATCCGAACGGCGAATTTCGAGAAGCTTCTCATGACAATTTTACTACAGGGGGTTTTGTCAGAACCCCGCTGAGGAAAAACACGGTGAAAAACGCGTTCGATGACATGGCTGTGTCGGGATTCGATCCCGTGTCATCGGCGTCAGAGGCCAACATACTACCCACTGCGCCACGGTGCATCCTGTGCTGAGTATGCAACGTTTGATTTGGGTGTATTCGGCGTTATCGAAAGCACCCTCAATATCGAGAGAGTAACCTATGGCAATTTCTTTGTCGCTTAGGGATTTGTTGATCCGGGCTGCTAGCTCCTGAAGAGCATGCGTGGTTGATTTCCCAGGCTGGTAGGCAAGTGGTGATCTTTTCAGTGCACCGTCCCTGATATGCCTATCCAACATTTCTGCCATTGTTTTTAGGAAGAAAGAGGTAAGGCTTATCGGTCTGTAGGACTTAGGCAGGTCTGTGGGTCTACGGCCTACTTTGGGAATGTATTTTACCGTTACCTCTGTCCAGCTCGTTGTTATGTGTTCCCATGCATAGCTGGTTCTTAAGATGTTAATGAGCATGGGGCTGCTTTGTGCACTCCCCTTCTGAAGAAGGGCTGGTATCAATATAACGTGATACATACATATACATAGATAATTGTATGTTCAAATGTAGGACTTGCCATTGCAACGCCAGAAAGGAAAAAATAACTTTCATTTAACGAATCGGTGGAATGTGAAGCATAACACCACACCAAGGTTCATACCTTCCTAGGAGCCAACACTGATACGGCCACCAATGAGATGACCAGTGTAGACATTCTAGCGGACAACTCGGTGCCACAGTCAATAATTAAAATTTGGAAAGAACGAGAATTAGACGTGTTTAAGGTAGTGATATCGAGTTCTCATTAAAAACACATATATACACGATATATTTTATTATACTGTACAAATGACTGAAACTATCATGATCGACCATTGAGAAGTGCGTTTATGTTGATGGACCGAGGAGAAGAATATTCAACAATGATACGTACTGTCAAGTCCCATTGAATTAGACGCCTAGGACACTTACAAACTGTGGGGCATCATTGATTTGATCACGGCTACAATTCAATGGTTTGTAATTCCAACAATAGGGTTCTGGTTAAGACTCAGGCTCATTCTAAAGCGTAGTGAAATCCAAGCATGCCATTCATAAGATTCATAATGGAGTTAGTCCTGAAAACTAAAAGGTTGGGAAATAAATAAAAAAATTATAGAATTAAGAAAATCTCTTTCTAGACAGAAGATATCTTTTCATCTTTAATTTCACTATAATTTGAAAATACATACTTATTATCAGCTTGGGCCGTAATAAACCTACTATTTACCATATTACGATTGTAAATTGCGTGCTTATTCTGTTAAACATACACGGATAAATACATAATCCAAGAAGACGACTTTGCAAGTCAAAATGCTCTAAATAGCATCCGATTCCCTTAAATTCACCCTTGAATGCAAATACCCTTGAGCTATGTGTTCGTACATAGGTTCTACGTTACGCATATTATGCCAACCAAGTAAATGGTGTTAAGTCGCTGTTGTTGCTGTGCGTGAGAATAACAAACGCGATTTTGTTCTTATAATACAAAGCGTTCCAAGAGAGGCATTAAACCAAATTTAAGAAAACATTTGAATACCCCCATAGGCAGAACGTATTTTCTTTTTTTTTTCAATGTAAGACAGATAATCCCTTAAAACAGTTCAAAAAGAACGAAGCAGACACGAAGAACTTTTGAATAAATTTAAATACAACAGAAAATTACACCTGAAGATGTCCACTTGAGGGGTTTTGTAATTAAGCACTTTACTAACTACATTGTCACAAAAATGGTAAAAAGCATTTTATACGAAACCAATGCTCAATTGCATTGCGAAAAATAACAAAGATACTAATTCTCAAGAAATGGAAATTGAATTAGATTCTGATTCACCGATTCGCAATGTTTTATTTGCTTTCACCAATTGTATATTGAGTGATTCCTAATAACGAAATAGAGTTAGTTCCCTGATTTGTTGCTGACATTTTAGTGTACTCCCAAGCCGCATGACGTGAATATCAAGTATGCCCACGCAGCGATACAAATGTTTCCCTTCAACGTGATCTATACACACGGAAGTCAAAATAGATTCGTGGAAATATCCAATAGAGTTCGGTCAATTTGATTACTTGCATAAGCATAGGACAGGAGTATATTAAATAACGAAAGGTGACCCTTTTTTTTAATAGGCATTTAGAAAAGCTGAAATACATTCAGCGTGAAAGTCAACCACCCAGCGACCTTTAGAGATGTATTGGCAATGCCACCGCCACTTACCTACTTACTTACTTTGATGGCGCTACAGTTCGGTGTGAACCAGGGCCTCAACCAACAAGCCTCTCCAGCCGGCTCGATCTTCGGCCAGCCGCTTCCAGTGCCGCACGCCCAGTTGGTTGAGGTCCCCTTCCACCTGTGTGCGCCACCTTAAATGCGGTCGTCCTCCCTCGGGGTTGGAGTCGAAGACTCTTCGGGCCGGAGCGTTGATGTCCATTCGCTCTACATGGCCTAGCCATCTTAGACGTTGGATCCGAAGACGTCTAACCAGGCCGATATCGCTGTACAGCCCGTACAGTTCTTGGCTGAATCTCCTCCTCCATTCTCCGTTTACACAAACGGGGCCAAAGATTGCACGCAGAATTTTCCTCTCGAAACGTCCAAGAGCCTCTTCATCCGCTTTTGATAACGTCCAAGCCTCGGCGCCGTAGAGGAGGACCGGGATGATTAAGGTTTTGTAGAGGGAAACCTTAGTTTTTCGAGAGAGGGCTCTACTACTCAATTGCCTCTTGAGCCCGAAGAAGCAGCGATTGGCAAGAGTTATTCTGCGTTTTATCTCAGCGCTGGTGTCGTTGCTGCTTGTCACTATCTAGCCAAGGTAGACGAAGTACTTGACTACTTCAAAAATATAGCTGCCGAAGGTGACGTTCTGACCAAGACGTCGGTGTTGGACGCCTTTCTTGGATGACAGGATATATTTGGTCTTGTCCCCATTTACCCTTACACCCACTTTCGCCGCTTCTGCTTCAATGCTTGTGAACGTCTCATTGACGTCTCGCTTTGTTCGTCCAATAACGTCAATGTCATCTGCGTATGCAAGCAATTGTGTGGACTTGAAGTAGATCGTACCTCTTGTATTGGCCGCAGAGTCCCGCACGGTCTTTTCAAGAATAATGTTGAAGAAATCACATGACAGTGCGTCACCCTGTCTAAATCCTTTTTTAACATCAAACGGGTCGGTTAGTTCACCTCCGACCTTAATCGAGCAGCGAGAGTTCTCCATAGTCATCCTGCATAGTCTGACGAGATTGGCAGGAATGTTAAAACATGGCATGGCTTTGTATAGCTCGTCTCTATAAACACTGTCATTCGCGGCTTTAAAGTCGAAAAGATGAAAAGATAGTGCGTGTCGACGTGGAATTCATGGGTCCTCCCGAAGATCTGCCGTAGTGTAAATATTTGGTCTATCGTGGATTTTCCTGGCCTGAAACCACACTGGTAGGAACCTATCAGGATGTCCACGAATGGTTTCAAGTACTTACACAGTACGGTAGAGAGGATCTTGTACGCGATGTTCAGGAGGCTTATCCCTCTGTAATTGGCGCAGTCATAGGGGTCTCCTTTCTTATGGACCGGGCAAACGATACTGAGATTCCATTCATCGGGCATGCGTTCCTCCGACCATATCTTGCAGATGAGTTGGTGCATGTTCCTAACCAGCTCATCGCCAGCTGCTTTAAACAGCTCCGCGGGGAGTCCGTCGGCTCCAGCAGCTTTATAAGACTTAAGTTTCGATATCGCTATCTTAACATCGTCTAGGTCGGGTGGACGGGATTCTCCTTCGTCTTCGTCCATTATGAATAGTTCGCTCTGCCTGACGGCGGCATTTTGACTATCATCGCTGTTATACAGTCTGCAAAAGTGGTCCTTCCACAATCTCAGCATCGACTGTGACTCCACTACTAGTTGTCCGTGCTCATCCCTGCAGGCTCGTTTTACTTTCTGGTACAATTTTCGAACGTCGTTCCTGCGTAACATCTCTCCATCTCCTCGACCTCGCGCTTCTCGTGCCTCTTCTTTTTCCTTCCCAGAAGCGCATGCTGCTCTCTCCTTTTCTGTTTATAGAGCTCGCGGGCAGCTCTCGTCCGTCGATGCAATGTGGCCATGTATGCATTCTGTTTCTCTACATGGGCCTGCCTGCACTCATCATCAAACCAGGGGTTTCTCAACGGTGGTGGCTCGAAACCGAGTATATCTGAGGCGGCCTCTCTAATGGCTTTCTGACAACGACTCCATTGCTGTTCTATGGTTTCTGCAGATTGCATCGGGACCTGAGAGAGCTTGAGGGAGACTTGATCGGCGAAGGTCCTGGCGGCCTCCTGCGATTGCAGCTTTCCGACGTTAAATTTTGGTGTTCTTACTCGGCTCCGTTAGTTCCGAGAAATTCGCATCCGTACCTTGGCTGCAACAAGGTAATGATTCGAGTCGATGTTGGCTCCTCGAAAGGTTAGGACATCTAGGATGCTGGAGGAGTGTCTGCCGTCGATCGCAATATGATCAATTTGGTTGGTTGTCGGTTGATCGAAAGACCGCCAGGCCCCCTTATGGAAGTTGAGGTGTGGGAATTGTGTACTTGCTACTACCAGATTATGTCCCGCCATAATGTCCACTAGCCTTAGTCCGTTTTCTGACGTGGTGTTGTGTAGGCTGTGCTTTCCAATGACCCGTTCAAAGATAGCTTCCTTACCCAGCTTTGCATTCAAATCTCCTAGAACGATTTTGGTGTCATAGCTGGGACATTGCGCATACGTTCTGCCTAGGAGATCATAGAAGTCGTCTTTATGGCGGTCATCTTTCTCCTCTGTGGGGGCGTGGACACATAGTAAGCTTATATTGCCGAGATTGGCCTTGATGCGGATAGTTATGAGGCGTTCGCTTACATACTGGAACCTTAAGACTTTTTCCCTGAGTCTGCCTCGAACATCAAATCCGCACCCGAATAAGCGTTGTTTATTTTCTCTGTAGCAGTTTCCGTAGTATATATCACAGTTTTTCATCCGCTTTTTGCCTGGCCCATCCCATCGCACTTCTTGGAGCGCGGTAACGTCTGCCTTATAGCAGTCCACAGAGTTGACCAGGTGTTCGGCTGCACCTGGTCTGTTGAGGGACCTAACGTTCCAGGTGCAGAACCGAAATTCGTTTCCTTTTTGACGTTTGCGGGGGTCGTCAGCCTGTAATCCGTCCGTATCCGAGGCTATTGGTTGTCTCTGAACAAAATTTTTGTTTTAAGCGATAGGGATGTTAGCCCTAAGCGCAACCCCCAACCTGGAGGGCCAGGTTCCTCTTTCCCCAGGAACAAGGGATCGGGTCGCTGCACACATTGGTTCACTACCTGGCGGGTGCCAGTATAGCTATCCAGGGGAGGCCACGCGGAGGCTGTGTGTCAACTTGGATTGAGCAGGGACAGAGATCGAAACTGGCGTTTGCCAAGTTAAATGCGATCAACTTCTTTGGTCTGTTTGTTCGCTCCCTTCTCCCCAATGCCACCGCCACTACCGGCGGATAAATTTGTTAATTGTACTTCTATTTGTACCAGGTCCTACTTATGCTACGCAATTCATAGCCTGGTTCTGCGAAAGCTCTTTAGGCCTGATATAAAGGAAAACGGTTGGGGAAATAAAAAAATGTTTGGATATTTAGGACGAATGGATAAAAAAACCAAGACCACAATTCGGCAGAAGGTTAGGTATTTGAGAAGAAGTCTACTACTTTATTTTCTAGTCCCTTCTCCCTTGTCTAAAGATTATTAAGAAAGCTTTTGAGTAACTTTTCCACCATTAGATAGAAACTGCTTGAATTCTTTTATAGAATGCACTTATAATTCTGGTCTTGGATGAGAGACCGACATTATGACCGTTTCGCAGTAACCCACCATTCGCAATACATGTTCGAAAACCTTTCGTACTCATACTCGTAACTATCGTGGTGAACTATAACTTTTTAACGCCATCCTCAAATATCTATGTATGTATGTGTGTATGTTGGCGTTACAGCCAACATCTATACTAATATTATAAATGTGAAAGTGTGTGTCTGTTTGTCCGTCTTTCACGGCAAAACGGAGCGACGAATTTACGTGATTTTTTAGGTGGAGATAGTTGAAAGGATGGAGAGTGGCGTAGGCTACTTTTTGTTTCTTTCTAACCCCCGTTAAGTTTGTAGGCAGCAAAAAAAAAAAAAAAATCAGTAGGGGATGGAAATTTGTGTGAGACTCTCCACAAAATTAGTAAAGGTTCTATGATATAAACGAATAATAAAATAATTTAATTAAAACAACCATAAATCCATCAGCTTTTGAGAAAACAATCAACATTCGAAACATAAATAAGTGTTACTCTTGAATAACGATAGATGGCGCTGATATGTTTCTGGAACGCGCTTACGTTGTGTGCTCTCTATCTGTACTTAAGTACGGGCATCGGGCCGCGCTTCACACTATAGTGCATACGGTACCTATACTCTGTTATTTGACTACTCAGCGTCCCAGTCATGCTTATACGAAATGTAGATGCCCCGAAATTATGTAATGGGACGAGACTTCGTGTCACACAACTTGGCCGCAATATCATTAGCGCCACTATCTTAACGAATCCCAATAATTCCCACAGATCTCCCGTTCCAGTTTAAAAGGCTACAATTTCCTCTAAAGCTTAGTTTCGCTATGACCATTAACAAAGCGCAAGGCCAAACATTATAGGTGGCTGGGGTGAACTTAGAAAAGTCGTGCTTTTCCCATGAACAATTGTATGTAGCATGTTCGAGTCAGTCCAATGCCCAGAATCTTTACATTCTACCCCAAATGGAAAGACATATAATATCGTCTACAGTAGCGTATTAAAATAACATTCTGTTCCGAGTTCTCTTCTGTATTCTAAATCAGGAAAGGGGAACCGTGTTACCCCGAATTTAACGCGAGCGAAGCCGCGGGCAAAAGCTAGTATTACATGAAACTGTCTATTTATTGTTTTGGTTTCAAGACCAACGTGTACTAGGTGGGTCGCAGGGCATCCAAGTTGGAGCGAAGCGATCCATTTTAAAACTCTGTTTATTATTCTATCAGTGCGCGTGAGCAATCATAATCTAAGCAAAGTGGTATCTTCTGATACGAATACGGTGACAGCAGTGCATTAAAAAAACTTAGGTGTTTAGCGGACCCTTAAAAGTAACTGAGTTTCTTTATCGATTGTAAAAAGAATTGTGGTTCTATGATAACTGGTCCATTTGGGCCTACGCTAACTGGTGGTCATCGAAAACAAACCATCGGCATATGTTTATGCCGTATGCTTTCCCTGTATGCTTTCATTCAAGTATTGTGCAGGTGCGGAAGGACGATCGTATCAGTGAGTATTCATATGAATTTATGTTTGTGATACTCTAGTCTATATTCTTACGGTCCGCCGCTATTCCAATCAAATGGATAGCAGAGTTGATAGTGTTCAAAAAATGGCGCCTGCAAAAACAGGCTTCTACTATTTTGACTCCTAAACGGCCAAAAAAGTCGTCGTATTTCGTTGACAGAGCTATTTGACAACCAAGGAAAGGGAAAAAATATATATTTTTATTTTCACAAACTTTTCTCTGAGTATTTACTACACCATGTCAAATTTGGTTAAAATCGCTTAAAGCCTTCTGCGTTGTTTTATTATCAAAATGCGGATACGCGTGATTTCTAATGCTAAGTCTATGGGACACATTTTCGGTGGTTATTCCTCGATGGTATGTCCGATTTTTGATTTTCTTTCTTTAAAACCGTCCTGTCGATGCCCTCTATTGACATGTCTAATTTGGTCAAAATCCGTGAAAATAGTGAAAGCGTTTAGGTGGAGTAGTCTGTCAACGAAATACATTTTTTGGGGTGTTAAGGAGCTTCGCTCGCTACGTTCGCTTCGCTCCAAAAAATTATACAATTCTTCAACCTTCCAGAAAAAAAGCGAAACATTTCCAATAAAGTTGGAACGATTTTGTTATAATTATTGGAAGTTGAAAAGTATATTAAGAATATTATAGATACTCATGAAAATTGTTATTTTGTGAATTTTGGGGATTTTTATCTGCCCCATGGTAGATGGTGGTTTTCGAATAATAAAAAAAAAAGAATGTTTGGTAGTAACGTTACAAAAGATTTGAAATATATTCTGTGATTGACAGTTTCTTTTCCTTCTTCTTTTGGTGGCGTTACAAGCTCATGAAGGACCAGAGCCAAGCTTCTCTCAATCACCCATGTTGTGTGTGATTTCATTTTCCCATGGATAAAAGGGATCTACGTTTATTTCGGGTTCCGAACGGCGAATTTCGACAAGCTTTTCGTGACAATTTTGCTACAGGGGGTTTTGTCAGAACCCCTCTAAGGAGAAACACCGTGAAAACACGTTCGATGGCATGGCTGTGTCGGGATTCGATCCCGTGTCATCGGCGTCAGAGGCGAACACACTACCCACTGAGCTACAGTGCTCTCAGATTTAATATTTACTGATTGTAATCTTGAAGCTTAGTTAAATTATGCAAGTTTTAGTTGGTTAGATAACAGTATTCATCACAGATATTAATTGAAGTAAGAGCTTCAAAGGTACGATTTTAAAAACGCTGATTACGACTTAATGAACGTTTTATTTAAGACCGGTTGCTCAAACCTTGAACCAGCTATGGCTATGTTTTAGCATTTTAGATTATATGATTTCGGTTTTCGTTCCTATAAAACATTAAAAAAATATTACCCAAAAAATAGTGTAACTATTTTTTCTGAATACTTATTCACCCGTCCTCGTAACTCGGGAACCGGCTATACTGCGTCATTCTTCAACGCCTGCCTAGAAAGAAAACTAAGGCTTTTTCATCTGAAGTTGAAGTCGATATTTTTCGAAAAAAAAAATTGTGTGGCTTGTTAAAAAATAGTGAATGATTCAAGTTTTGTGAAATCTGGTGAAAAGCACTCGGGAATCCTTAAAAAAACGCAGGTAGTGCATGGAGACTATTGTATGACGAAATCACGTGCGTTTGAATAGGCAAAGAGGTTCAAGAAAGGTCGTAAATCAATAGAAGACGATCCACGTGAAGAACGTTGCCATTGCCACATCCACTCATCATACATAGCTGCGTAGAGAAGGTCAAAGATGCTATGCCATGGTTCTGAACGAGTTAACTTCGGAGGATTATCAAGGGTACTTCAAATCGTCGGACTAACGTTGGAATCGTTGTGTAGAGTTAAAGGTTGACTATGGTGAAGGTCATAATAAAATGTTGCGGCAAATGATTGCATCTATAAAAAGTCGCTGAAATTTGTTCTAACGATGTCATTGGTCCATACTTTTGGCTTTATTCCTATTGCATTTTTTCTAGACGAGCTACTTCCCGGAAAAAGATTGTGTTGGTGCACATAATCATTATGGCTGAGTTATTGTCTGATATCTGTCGAGGAGTCATCGTAAGTTAGCTGGTCAGAAACGAGTACTTAAAAAACTTCTATGGTGGCAAGAATCAAACAATATATTGAAAAATAAAAGTTTGATCTCAATCGATATAATTTAGATTCATTCCTGAAACCACAAATAGCATGACCTTCTAGCTAAACCTGGCTACACACTTTACTGCAAACTTGCGCAAGTTTACTTGTGCAGCAATTTGTATATGAAGATATTGCGCAAGTATTTGACTTGTGCAAGTACCACAAAAATTATCTAATCTTATTAATGCAAACTTGTGCAAGTCAGTCGTCAGTGATATCAGATATCTTAGTGACATCTTCGTCCGAACTCTTCTCGACGCAAACTGCTCTATTCAAGTATGCAGTAAGGCATGTAGTCACCAGGGGATCCAATGTACTTGCGCAAGTATATTTGCACAATTAAGCTTGCGCAAGTTTGCAATAAGGTGTGTAGCCGGCTTAGTGTATGTATGTTGGCGTTACAGTCCATGAAGGACCAAAGCCGAGTTTCTCTCAATCACCCATGTTGTGTGTGATTTTATTTTCTCACAGGTGAAAGGGACCTACAGTTTATTGCCGGTTCCGAACTGCGAAATTCGAGAAGTTTTTCTTGACATTTATACTACAGGGGGTTTTGTCAGTACCCCTCTGAGGCGAAGCACCGTAAAAAACACGTTCGATGACACGTTCCGGCTTAATGATGAAAAAAAAAGCCTTTGAGCAGCCTTCTCCAGATAATAACGGTTTCGACGGACGGATCTTATGTTGATTTTCATCTACCTTAAAAAGAAAAATACCTGGGTACTGACGAAATGTCCAGTGTCGTAGTTAGGAATTTTTGAGCAGCTACAGTTTAGTACATGTTTAGTATATGTTCTGCAGAATCAAGAACAAAAGGTACAAGAGGTACGCAATCCTGATTAACAATGCCCTGAATAATGCATACTATCCGGTGCTTTGGGAAACGGAGGTGGTTCTACCAATCCCTAAGAGGGGCCAAGATACGTCTAACCGTCGAGTATCAGCAAGGTCTAAGTGATTTGGGGACAAGATCATCGTTTCGGACAATAAATTCGGGCAGGGCATCACGCTATACATGCCGCGTTGAAATTCGGTTCGGATATCCTATATAAAAATGTACTGGAACAAGGCACGCCGATCCTTTTAAATATTTATATCAGTGATCTGATAGTTTCTCTTCGCGTACAGATCAGGTCCAGTAATACTTGTTATCATTACCCTATTGCAACGTGACTTCGATAAAATTCAGCAATACTGTGAGTACCGGAAATTGAAAACCAACTAAGGTCTTTGGCTTCTAGGAACGCTAGCAAAACACTGGCAAACATTTCGCTGTCATTGGGCCGGAGGGGCATCCACTAGTAAATAAAAGCACTAAGAGAAAGTTCGACGTTACGGCTTTATCTCCCCAGAAGCATTACTCTATTTGGGCTGGTCCAGGATAGCTTGGCGGTGCTTCTTATCTTACACGTGGCCCATAGTTCCGTGAAGCGACAACTCCTTTACGAATCTGAGGTCGTGCTTAGTCTTTACTCCGAAATCGAGGAGACGTTGTCCGACAGCTTAAATGCTTTTTGTGGATGGAACGGACCCCGTCAGTGGTATTTAATCTGATACTGTAATCTCTGTAATCCCATGAGTTTTTTGAATATGCCAAAGCATGGTTGAAACCTATTGACCCTTAATATTTGCTTGCTCTTAGTGAAATGAGCATACACAAAATCTGTATGTACTCGTATGTATTTACTTGCAAATACCTGTGTCCCGGCAAAGCAACCCTTATCACCGAACTACAATAGTTAAATTTCGATATTTACCTTCAGTACTATATTCTTTATTATCCTATTGCCAAAATGTATTTGTTAACATAGCATACATACATATATGTATAAATAGCCATATCCTATACACACAATTAGTGGCTATTCACGTATACATATACATAAATAAGAGTTCAATACACATATTGCAAAACCATGACAAATGGGGATACAAAGTCGTTTCTTAGATTAATGTGACATTTTGAACACATGTGGCCCGGATTTGCTCCATAATAGGATTTTAAATCGTTTAGAAAAGCTTCACCATACGGGTTGCTAGAGATGGAAGGATTCGTAAAAAGAAATCCTTTATCCATATTTTCAATCTTGCTCCACCACCGGTTCTTCTACAATTCACCAAATCCCTCGTCCGACCTGAAGGGTGCTTCGTATGTATAAATGTTTCTCTCTCAACTCTTGTCCGTCGTAAGACAAGTGAAGAATACTCGTGCATTCGTACAAAAACAACAAAGGGGAAAATATTTTTTTTCTATTCCTCTATCCAAAGAGCTGTTGTTCGAAATGGAAATCAAAATAGCGTACCAGTCGAACAAATGTGCCCAGGACGAATAGTGCGAGATGTTGCATGATTAAAACTTTAATTGCTTTACTTTTAGTTCGTGTTTCAGAAGTCAAACACCATGTTAGGCTATCCGGACACTTTAGGGAATCTTAATTCCCAATTAAAAATGGATTTGTCATATGCCCACAGGAAATCATGTATGGAGTTGTACATTCGATTGCGATGACGTTAAATTAGCAGAAAAGGATGGCTTTAGATATGTGCAGGTTCTCGTTACCAAAAACCGGCATACGGGTATGGTGTTTTAGGTTTCAAATGAATTCTATGAAATGAGTTCCTTTTGAGATTAGTAAATCATCAAAACCCAACATAGATGAAGCTGCTATTAAACAAAATGAAAATTTAATAGATTCAAATACCTCAAACGATTAAAGTCTTCTTCTTCTTCTTAATGGGCCCTACAGTTCGGGGTGAACCTGGGCCTCAACCAACATGCCCCTCCAACTAGCACGATCTTTTACTAGCCTTTTCCATTGCCGGACACCCAGTTGGCTGAGTACCCCTTCCACCTGTGTGCGCCATCTAAGTGCGGCCGTCCTCTGCTTATTCGTCCCTCGGGGTTGGATTAAAAGACTCTCCGGGCTGGAGCTGTGGTGTCGATTCGCTCTACATGGCCCAGCCATCTTAGGCGTTGAACCCGTAGACGCCTGACTAAACTCATGTCGCTGTACAGCCCTTAAAGTTCGTGGATGAATCTTTTTCTCCAACCCCCGTCTGCGTTTATACCCGAAAATCATGCGCAAAATCTTCCTCGCGAAACGACCAAAGGCCTCCTCATCCGCTTTTAATAGCAGGACCTCCGCCATATAGCAGGACCGGACCGAACCGGGATGATAAGGGTCTTATATAGAGTCGACTTTGTCGTTCGGGAGAGGGTTCTATTACTCGATTGCCTCCTGAGCCCAAGGAAACAGCGATTGGCAAGAGTGATCCTGTATTTGATTTCGGAACTGATGTCGTTGTTCGAGGTCCCTGCGGAGCCAAGGTAGACTAAGTCCTTAACTACCTCGAACTTATAACTGCCAATAAGAACGTGTTGGCCAAGACGTCGGTGGTAAGCGTCGTTTTTTTATGACAGCATATCATAAATAGTTTTGCCCTCGTTTACCGCCAAACCAATTTTCGGCGACTCCATCTCAATACTCGCAAACGCCTCATTGACATCTCGCTGTGATGTCAATATCATCGGCGTATGCAAGGAGTTGCGAGGATTTGAAATAGATTGTGCCTCTTTTATTGGCCAGTGATTTTTGCACAATCATTTCCAATATGATGTTGAAGAAATCACACGACAGCGTATCGTCCGGCCCGAAATCCTTTTTTGACATCAAAACTATCGGTAAGGTGTTCCCCGATTCGGATGGAGCAGCGAGCATTCTCCAAAGTCATCATAGACATAGCGTTGTATAGCTCGTCTCTAATTACGCTGTCGTTTGCGGCTTTGAAGTCGACAAATAGGTGGTGAGTGTCGACTTGGAATTCATGGGTTTTTTCCAGGATCTACCGTAGTGTGAAGATTTGGTTGATGGTGGACTTCCCTGGCCTGAATCCGCACTGACAAGGACCTAAACTTACAAAAGGCTTCAGGCGTTCACAAAAAACGGCAGAGAAAATTTTGTAGGCGATCTTAAGGGGAATTATTCCTCTATAGTTTGCGCAATCAGAGGGGTCTCCTTTCTTGTTGATCGGGCATACGATGCTGAGACTCCATTCTTCACAATGAAACCCAAAACCTCGGATGCAGAGCTTTTCAGGGCTTGTTTGCAAAGGCTCCACTGCTGTTCTACTGATAGCGTGGAGGATTGAGGTGTAATAGAGAGCTTCAGGGAGGCGCGATCGGTAAAAGCACGAGCGGTTCCTGGCGATAGTAGCTTTCCGACGTCATAACTTTGTATTTTTACTCTTCTCCGCTGCGTTCGTGATATCCATAAGCGCATCTTGCCTACTACAGGATATTGGTCCGAGTCGATGTTAGCCCCTCGGAAAGTTCGAACATCAGGAATAGTGGAGGGGTGTCTGACATCGATCTCGATGTGATCAATCTGGTTGGTAGTCGATTGATCAAAAGACCGCCAGGTGCCTTTGTGAGGTGCAGGAAGCGCGTACTGGCTAGAAGGAGATTTCGCCCCGTAGCAAGATCAATTAGCCTGTGTCCGTTATCGGATGTGGTGTCATGTAGGCTATGTTTGCCGATGACTCGTTCAAATATGCTTTCCATACGCAGCTTAGCATTGATGTCTCCTAGTAGAATTTTGATGTCATAGCTGGGACATTGGGCATACGTCCTGTCTAGGAGATCGTTGAACTTATCTTTGGCGGAGTCATCCTTGTATTTCGTGGGGGCGTGGACGTAGATCAGGCTGATGTTAAAAAATGTAGACTTGACACGGATTATTATGAGGCGTTCACTCACATGCCGAAAGCTTTGGACTTTTTGCCTTAGTCCACCTCGAACAACAAATCTGCATCCGAACAATCGTTGCCCTCTCTCCCTTTAGCAGTCGCCGTTGTAAATATCGCAGTTTTTCATCCGCTTTATACCCGGTCTATCCCATCGCATTTCCTGGATGGCGGTTACGTCCGCTTTATAGCGGTCTAGGGCGTCCGCAAGTTGTTTAGGGACATAACATTTCACGTACAAAGCTTAAGATTATTGTCCTTTTTTCGTTTTTTGCAAGGGTCGTCAACATAAATCCGGTCCGTTATATCCGAGACTTGTGGTTGTTTCGAAGTTTGTGTTTTTTTATTGTTACGGCTTACAAGGCCGTAGCCCAACCGACTAATCCTATTTTTTTGGCGCAGCAGGCTCGCTATTCGCCCTTCCCCGTCTGTAATTTCCATAAGAAACTCCAGATGGCACCACGAGGAGGTGGGGATGGGTCTTACTAACAGTGCCGCAAGATGTTCGACTGCAGTGGCTCTTCTCGCTTTTTAGCAGGCCAGAATCCGTCTGATTGATGCTACCCCTACGAGGCTTTTGTTAGTCCTTTGCCAAACGCTTAAAGTACCAGTATTAAATATCCATTTTAAGATACCGTTCAGGGAGTGCTGGTTGCTTTTTGGTGCAAGCTAGTTATCAAGATATACATTTCTTTAAACAAGTATTCCTTCTCAACACCTCTCCAAATACTATGTAAACATTGGCACATTCGGATGAGTTACTTAGGTAGATATCATCTACAAGTTGCAAGTGTTCCGCAAGCAGTCGATCACTGACAGCTGTGCAAGTCAGACGTGTTTCGACTTAGTGCAGTGTTTAGTAGTGAATAAACAGTATAAGTGCGCGGTTTGGCGAACCAATCGTGAAATCGTTAGTAGCACGACGGTAGAGTGCACGGTCCGAAACTCAACGACCGGCAGTTCGGTTCCCGGTAGGGAAAACAAATTTTCCGCTTTTTTTTTTTCCTTCTGTTGCTTCCAAAGTAATTGGAAGTAACAGAGGAAATGTCAGGCGACGGGCAGAAACCCGTATATCGTACGGCGTCAGAATCGGATGATTCTACCAAATCATCCGATTTCGCTACACCGAGTGCGGTAGTTAAGCGCAGGAGGAAGTTAAATCCTACTCCTAGCCTGGTGAAGCGCCCCTCCCTTTCCACTTCGGCAGAGAAGCTGCGGGCCGAAGCGAGGGAAGGGGCGCCATCAACTTCTAAAGCCGCTCTGCAGCAGCTACAACAACAACAACAACAATTGAATGTCCCCGAGGAGGCGGACTTTGTCTACCTCTCTGAAGGTAGGGAGGGTCGCTACACGGGGGAAAATAATTCCTTCGCTCTCCTATCTGCATCGGAGACGGAGGAAGAAAAACAAGAAGACGAGCTCCAGACCGAGGAGAAAATCCTCCAGGAGAAGCTCCAAGCCGTGAGGGACAAACTGTCCGAAATCCGGCAGCAAAAAGAGGCTGAGAAGCAGCGTAAGCTGCAACAGCAACAACAGCAAAAGCAGCCGCAGTCAAAGCAGCTGCGAAAACAAGAATTGCAGCGGGAGCAGCAACAGCAGCCCCAGCTGCAGAAACAACAACAAAAAAAGCCGCAGCCGAAGAAGCAGCAGCAACAACAACAACCGCAGCGGGAGCAGCAACAGCAACCCCAGCAGCAGAGACAACAACAAAATCAGCCGCAGCCAATGAAGCTGCAGCAACAACAACAATTGCAGAGAGAGCAGCAACAACAGCAGCCCCAGCAGCAGAGACAGCCAACGAGCCAGCAACAGCCGCAGCCAACGAGCCAGCAGCAACAACAACAAATGCAGCAGCAAGATCAGCAGCAGCAACAACAACAGCAAAAACAGAAGAGGAAGCGAAGCCGCCGCTCCAAGAAGAAGGAGAAGGTGCCGCCCATCTATGCACATACTCTAGCTGTCAGGCAGACAGTGGATTTGTGCAAAAGTCAGATAGGTGAGAATAATTATATCTTAGACTGTATTGGAGGACGCTATGTTTTCCAGTGTAAAACACTGGAAATATATAAGAAAATGCGTTCGCTATTAAAAAATTCCACGACGGAGTACTATACGTTTACTCCGAAAGCCGAGAGGTTGCAGACAATGCTCCTCAAAGGCCTGGAGTCGATCACAGACCCCGAGGAATTGCTCTCTGAGCTCAAAAAGTTCGAGAGCGATGACCTCAAGTTCGTGGGGGCTAAGCCGTTTACCACAGTTGCGGCCAAACGGGAGAAGCGGCAACTGCACTTCTTCTTGGTCCAGCTGACACCCGACAGCCGTCTGGAGTGTCTAAAGAAAATAAAAGTCTTAGACACCCAGAGAGTGCGATGGGAGAAATTAGATAGGCGCGGAAACATGATACAATGTATCCGCTGCCAGAGGTTCGGGCACGCCGCGTCGAACTGCGAAATGCAGCATCGATGCGTCAAGTGCGCACAGGACCACAGGTACGACGAGTGCGACCGGGGCACAGGTCTCGAAAGAGATCAACTTTTATGCGCACTATGTGAGAACAACGGGCACCCTGCAAATTATCGGGGCTGTCCTAAGTTCCAATACATTAAGCAATTAAGAGAAGCTCGGCAGAATGTCGAGAAGATACCTCCCGCGAGGGGTATTCATTCTTCAGCCGTCACACCCCAATTGACCTACGCCCAAATGGCGGCAGGTCAGGGAAAAGCGGCACAAATACCAAAGGCTGCTGCCAAAGCTCCAGTGCCCGTTCCTAAGGCACCGGGGGCCGAGGCGGAACTGCTACCGATTCTGCTCGCCATTCAAGGGCAGATCGGCCAGATCCAGCAGCAGATCATTAAGCAGACGGAACGAGTGGACAGGCTCTACTCGTTTCTGCGCTTAACGCATTTAGAGTCCTAATGGATACGCCAGTAGAGAGTTTCCTGAAGATCCTGGCTGTGAATGTAAATTCACTGATTAGGATCGAGCGACGCACCGTTCTTTTTAACCTGTTGCAGGAAGAAAGCCCTGATGTGTTTCTGGCTAGCGAAACTAAGCTAAACCAGAGGCACAAAATTCGGCACAATTCCTACAATATAATACGAAGAGACCGACCCAATGCCACTCAAGGCGGAGGTGTCGCGATCTTCATTAAAAATAATATAAAATATAAAATTATATATAGCAGTGAAGTGCGGAGATTCCAGGTGCTAGAGGCCTGTGTTGTGTGTATCCCCCTTCGGAACGGAAGGAGGATATACATAGTATCGGCCTATGCACCTGAAACACCTCAGCCCAATATCTTCATTGCAGAGCTCGAAATACTTTTTCGATTTCTGCGCCTAGACTCGGCAGAAAACTTTTATGTTTTGGCCGGAGATTTAAATGCCAAACATAGTGATTGGGGCAATAATGTACCCAACACTAGAGGGAGCCTACTAAGCCATTGGTGGGCCCTGCATAATATTGAGTATAAACTCAAGTTACTCGCAACGGATAGTCCGTCGTTTCCTAGAAGCGGTGCCTATCTGGATCTAATGTTGCTTGACTCACGACTGAGACTGGCAGACACTAACGAATGGTCTACTAACTGTTTACGTACCGTTGAGTATGACAGTGACCACTGCGGACTTAGTGCCGTAATTAAAATACCGGACGAATTCGCAGAAATGGCAGAGTATGTCCACACGTACCCCTACGATTATAGTAGGGCACGCTGGCCACGCTTTGCCAACTGCCTGACGAGAGCACTCACTTCGAGTGCCTTATCCCCACCGAATAATAGGAACCTATCAAATGACGAAATTGATAGGCACCTAAAACATATGGACGAAACTATCAAATAAACGATGGACAAAACGATACCACGCCAACGGCGTTACGATACCACGGACGTGTACCGAAACGCGACCATAGACGCACTTCACAGACAGAAAAGTAGACTCCTGTCAAGACTCAAACTCTTGTACAGGCGGTTTACCGACAGACAAAACTCGGAGGTCAGGACCCTGAAGTCACTGATTAAAAATCTCCGACAATTAATTAAAGAAAATTATAAAATATCCATCAGTCTGCACTGGAGCAACAAAATTCGCGCTGTAAAATCCAACAGCGCGAATATGTTCCCGCAGATAAATAAAATATTCCGGAGAAAAGATCAGAATGACATTCGGGATCTAAAGCTCCCGAGAACGTCGGACAACGAACGTATACTACGCACAGTCAACATCGATCCAGAGAGCGCCGTCCTAGATGACGACTTTTTTGTGATTGAGGATCCTCAGGAGAAAGTGGCGACAGTGGGGGCTGTCTTCCAGGATGTGTATAAGGTGAACGACAGCATTCGCCCGAACCACGACCTGGAAAATAGAGCCCTGCTTCACCACTCCTATCTTCGAAATGATATAGAACATTGGCGAATCGAGAACCATGGTTTCACCAGGTTCAATGACGACTCTACGGCAAACAATGCCATCGCCAATGAAGGTGCTGATACACTGTTCATTTCGACGGAGGATCTCCAGTTGATCTTCATGTCATTAAAAAATAAAAAATCCGCGGGTACTGATGGTATATCCAATGTTGTGCTCAGGCACCTCCCACCATTGGCTATAGAGAGGTACACCATCCTGTTCAACAATGCACTGAATAATGCATATTATCCGGTGCATTGGAAAACGGCGGTGGTCCTGCCAATCCCTAAGAGGGGCAAAGATTCCTCTAATCCGGCAAATCTCCGGTCGATAAGTCTCCTTCCGAGTATCAGCAAGGTCTTCGAGAAGGTAATCCATAGAGCCCTGTCCAAATGGGCTGAGGACAAAAATATCATTCCGGATAACCAATTCGGTTTCAGGGCGGGGCATGATACCATACATGCCGCGTCGAAACTCGTCTCGGATATCCAATGGAATAAGTGCAAGAACCAATGCACGGGTGCCTGCCTGGTTGACTTGGAGAAGGCCTTCGACACTGTATGGTTAGAAGGACTCTACTACAAGCTCAAACGGTTGGGCATAAGTAAACCATTGCTATATATAATTCATGATATGTTAACGAGTAGAAAGTTCGTTGTAAAAATTGCCAACGTAACTTCTGCTCAAACATTTGAAATTAAAAACGGATTGCAACAGGGTACGGTAAATTCGCCGATCCTTTTCAGCATTTATATCAGTGATTTGATAGTTTCTCTTTACCATTCAATAGCGTATGCAGATGACTTGGTTGCGTACAGATCAGGTCCAACGATCGAGGTCATTGGCATTTTATTGCAACGTGACTTCGATAAAATTCAGCAGTTCTGTGATGACTGGAAGTTGAAAATCAACTTCCAGAAATCAGAGACTATTTTATTCAGAACGCCTCTGTCTAGGGCCTCTAGGGACACTAGAAAACACTGGCGAAAATTCGCAATCATCGGACCGGACGGGCGTCCACTGGCGAGTAAAAGTGTAGTCAGATACCTCGGGATCTGGCTGGATCAGTATCTGTATTTTAACAAAAATGTAGATGCTGCTCTGGAAAGAGCCCGGGGCGCTTTCGCCCTGACAAGATGGCTGTTTCACTGCAGCCAACTTGATTCTAGGGTGAAGGTAATCTGCTACATGGCCTTAATCAGGCCTATGATTGCCTATGGATGTCCCGTCTGGTTTAATGTGAGCGCAAGCTTAATGGAAAGGATTCGGGTGTTTGAGAGACAATGTCTGAGGACTTGTCTTGGATTACACAGAACACCAGAGTCTGAGTACAGAAAGTTCTATCCCAACGGGGTCCTATACGATAGGGCAAGGATTTTACGGATAGATAACTTTCTGATTAAACTGATTCGAGGTCACGTTGCAAGGGCAATGACTTCGACCAATAACTTGATCTCTGGGGCTTACTACCCCAATGTTATGTATTATGAAAAAGTGCGTCTGAATGGCTTTGTGCCTCCGGAAGCATTTCTTTACTTTGATAATTGTGGGCTGATCCAGGATGGATTGGCGGTGCCGCTAATCTTCCATGTGGCCCGTAATTCTGTGGAGCGGCGGCTCCTTTACGAACCTGACGTCGTGCTCTGTGAGCCCGAGCGCCTCAGGTTCAGTAGAGCGGTTTCTCGCCGAGATAGAGAAGACGTTGTCCGACAGCATCAACGCTTTTGGTGGCTAACGGACTCCGTCGTGGAATTTTTTAATAGAGCCTCTTCAAGGCAGGTTCGCCGAACGCCATTGGCGGACTCCAATAGGGTAGGGTAGGCTAGGGTAGGTTAGGGTAGGCTAAGGTAGGTTATAAGTGTTGGGCAATTTTATTAAAAAAAAATCAAAAAAAAAAAAAAAAAAAAAAAAAAAATCGTAAAAATGAAAATAGAAAAAAAAAGATGTATATACATGTTATATATTAAGTATATAATTTTTTTTGTATATACATTTTAGTTAAGGTAGATTAAGATAGAATTAGTTAGATTTTTAGCTAGATTAAGTTTTATTTATTAACCCCTGAAACCCGATATTACGCTAAGTTTTTCTTAATTTTCTTAGCATACATTTAATAAAAGTTCACAATTTTCTGTTAATATTAAGTTGTCGAAAGACATAGAATAAGTTGTATATTGTTTGTTTTAGAGTGCCCGCTTAGGGTCAGTAAGACACTAATGTTAGTTATATTAAAAGCTAGTTTTAATCATTTTGTCTAGCATGTAAGATAGTTATAAGATTTTTTTTTTTTATTGGAAATAAAATGAATTTAAAATGCAAAAAAAAAAAAAAAAAAAAAAAAGTGTTCCGCAAGCGATAAGCATCAAGCTGATAATTAGAACATTAACTATAATTTCAAGAAAATTAAATCAAACCCGGGACTTCTAATGAGAGGTTAATGATAATCAATGTGATATGTGTTCAAGTTAAGACCGTCAAAAGCTTTCATCTCTCATCTCTTCTCATGAGAGAAGATTACATTTCTCGTGACATCTAACCTGACATTTTCCGAGATAGACGTTCATGACAGATTTGTATTTCGATTACAATATGGAAGATGACAAGGTCCCAGTGTTAAAATTTGTTTAAAATAACAAAATTGCTACAGATTCTATACCTATAAATGAACGTTCTCTATAACTATGGCTGTCCGTACAACAATAATTAAATCGGTCCCGCCCTAATCCATCAACGATTAATATACGAAAGTGGCAAGCCATGAACATGATTCACGCAACATTTTTATCAGCCCGGCTGGCCTACCAATTAAACTGTTCACTCCATACAATCTGATTCAGAGGACGAACAAACTAATTGTAATAACAACAGACGAGCAACAGCAGTGTCATCAAATACATCTTTTCACGGAGGTCCTGCTCATTAAGGTTGTGACAGAGATCGCCATTCGGAGTAAGTAATACATAAATCATCCAAGGTAAATGACATTCAGAGAAGTTAGGCTATGGTCTTTTATGGTGGGAGTCTACCTTTTGTTTTAGAAAGAGGCTAGCAGTCTTATAGGGAGGGAGGGAGCGAGCAAACAGAGCAAAGAAGTTGATCGCGTTTAACATGGCAAACGCCAGCTTCGATCTCTGTCCTTGTTCAATCCAAGTTGACACACAGCCTCCGCGTGGCCCCCCTGGATAGCTACCCTGGCACCCGCCAGGTAGTGAACCAATGTGTGCAGCGACCCAACCCTTGTTCCTGGGGAAAGAGGAACCTGGCCCTCCAGGTTGGGGGTTGTGCTTAGGGGTAACATCCCTATCACGTAAAAACCCACTTGTTCCGAAACGACAACAAGCCTCGGATACGGACGGATACAAAGCTGACGACCCCTGCAAACGACTAACGGACTTGAGAGTCTGCACCTGGAATGTGAGGTCCCTTAACAGACCGGGTGCAGGCGATCAATTGGAGCAAACCCTCAACTGCTATAAAGCAGATATAACCGCACTCCAAGAAGTGCGATGGGATGGACCAGGCATAAAACGGATGAAAAACTGCGACATCTACTACGGGAACTGCTACAAGGAGAACAAACAGCGCCTATTCGGGTGCGGATTCGTTATTAGAGGAAGACTCCGACAAAAAGTCTTAAGCTTCCGAGATGTAAGCGAACGCCTCATAACAATCCGCATCAAAGCTAAATTTGGAAACATTAGCTTAATATGCGCTCACGCCCCAACGGAAGAAAAGGACGATCGACTCAAAGAAGAATTCTACGATCTCCTAGACAGAACATATGCACAATGTCCCAGCTACGACACAAAAATAGTTGTAGGAGATTTTAATGCAAAACTGGGCAAGGAGGACATATTTGAGTCGATCATAGGAAAGCATAGCCTCCATAACACCACATCCGACAACGGATTAAAGCTAATCGATTTCCTAGCGGGGCGTAACCTCCTTGTAGCAAGCACGCGATTCCCCCATCTCAACATCCACAAGGGTACCTGGCGGTCTTGTGATCAATCGACCACCAACCAGATTGATCATATTGCGATCGACGCCAGACACTCCTCCGGTATTCTCAACGTACGAACCTTCCGAGGGGCCAACATCGACTCGGACCACTACCTTGTTGTAGCCAAGGTACGAATGAGGATATCAAGAATGTATGAATAATGTAGGACAACGTAAGTTTGACGTTGGAAAGCTACAATCGCAAGAGACTGCCAGAATCTTTGCCGATCGTGTCTCCTCAAAGCTCTCTCAAAATCCGCCCAGAGCAGCACAAACAATAGAGCAGGAATGGGCTCATTGACAGAGCGCCGTCAGAGATGCTGCCTCAGAGGTGCTGGGTTTCAAACAGCCACCACCTAGAAACCCCTGGTTCGATGAACAATGCGAACAAGCCCATGCAGCAAAACAAGAGGCATATAAGGCCAGGCTGCAACGACGGACGAAAGCTGCTCGCGAAATCTATGAGCAGAAGAGAAGAGAGGAACACACGCTTTTCAGAAGAAAGAAGAGAGAGCACGGAAAGCGTGAGATCGAGGAGATGGAGAGATGCTTCCGCAGGAATGACGCCCGTAAGTTTTACAATAAGGTAAAACGAACATGCCGTTGCTACAAAGCCAAAGCGGCGGCCTGCAGGGACGAAAATAGAGAACTGGTAGTAGAGTCGCAGTCGATACTGAGGATTTCGAAAGACCACTTCTTCAGACTGTATAACGGTCATGATAGACAAGATACCGCCGTCAGGCGGAACGAGCCATTCGTAATGGACGACGATGTAAGAGGATTCCGTCCACCCGACCTAGATGGAATCAAAATAGCGATATCAAGACTTAAGCCTAATAAAGGCGCGGGCGCAGACGGCCTGTCTGCTGAGCTTCTTACGGCGGCTGGAGATGAGCTGGTAAGGTGCATGGACCATCTCATCTGCAAGGTATGGTCGGAGAAAAGCATGCCCGACGAATGGAATCTCAGCATCGTTTGCCCGGTCCATAAGAAAGGAGACCTCTATAACTGCGCCAACTATAGGGGAATAAGTCTCCTTAACATCGCATATAAGATCTTCTCTGCGGTATTGTGTGAACGCCTTAAACCGTTTGTGGATAACCTGATCGGCTCTTATCAGTGTGGTTTCAGGCCAGGTAAATCCACAATCGACCAAATATTTACGCTACGGCAGATCTTGGAGAAGACCCAGGAATACCAAATCGACACTCACCACCTCTTCATCGATTTCAAGGCCGCGTATGACAGCGTATATAGAGGCGAGCTGTACAAAGCCATGTCTAGTTTTAACATCCCTGTCAAACTCGTCCGACTGTGCAGGATGACAATGGAGAATTCTCGTTGCTCCATTAAGGTCGGTAATGAGCATACCGAGACCTTTGATTTTAAAAAAGGATTTAGGCAGGGCGACGCGCTGTCGTGCAACTTTTTCAACATCGTGCTTGAAGAGATTGTGCAAGAGTCACTGGCCAACACAAGAGGTACGATTTATTTCAAGTCTACGCAATTGCTTGCGTACGCCGACGATATTGACGTAATTGGATGAAAACAGCAAGACGTCAATGAGGCTTTTATGAGCATTGAGGTAGAAGCGGCTAAGATGGGTCTCGAGGTTAATGAGGGTAAAACCAAATATCTGCTCTCATCTAAAAGAGACGGACAACACCGACGTATTGGCCAGAACGTCACCATGGGCGGATATTGTAGCATATGCGTGAGCACACTCAATTAAATATGCGCTTAAACGCACCCAATGTCATTTTGTCATTCAAAGATATAATACTTTTAATATACTCTCACTTCGGTTTTGCGCGCCTTCCCTAGTAGTACTATTAGCTTGTTCTCTTAGCGATTCTTAATGTAATTTTAATATCTGTAATTTATCTAAAAATATGAATTAAATAAAGTTTATACATTTGAATACTAAAACAAAGTTTCAACATTTTGGCGACGAGGTTAAAGAAAGCCGCATGTGCGCACATCCACACACATAACCTACAGCCCAGTCACGCGTTTTCGGTTATCTTTCAATAAATTAAAATGCCGACAGATGAATATACAGATGCAATCGCAAAGCTTCTAAAATCTCAACAGGATTTTATGAATCGTATTCTGGAACAGCAGAAGCAACTTTTGGATGCCCAACATCAAACAACAAGTAACGACAGCAAATTCGCTACTTTCAACATTCCCCCATTTCATTCGTTCGAGAAGGATAAATGCAGTTGGGAAATTTATATCCAGCAACTCGAGCAGCACTTCGACGCATACAACGTATCATCCAGCGGGAAGAAGAAGGCGTACCTCTTATCTTGGCTAGGTGCAGAAACCTACGACCTTTTGCAGAAATTGTTTGGTTCCAGTAAACTCTCGGGTGAGGTATATGGCGATATAACGAAAAAACTTTCAGACCACTTCCAGTCCAAAGTTCACATTTGCACAGCGAGGCATGAATTCTTTAAATGTAGAATGCAGGCGAATCAAAGCTATTCTGATTGGATTGCAGATTTACGGGGTCTAGCTCGTCAATGTCAATTCTCGTGTGCAGGAGACAACTGTACTAAAGAATATGTCGATGATATGATTCGTGACGTCATTGTTTTGCATACACCGCATGATAGTGTACGGACCGCTACATTGCAAAAAAGTAATGCTAGCCTTTCCGATGTCATTCTAATCGCCGAAGCTTACGAAGCAACTCACAAATCACTGCAAACTTTAAGAAACGATGTGTGCAATGTCGAGGTTAATCACATAAGTACAAAACAACGTGGAGGAAAACAAAAAAATAAACAGTCTGTCAAAGAGAAAATGAAGTCTTGTTCTGGGTGTTTCGTGCGTCATCAGCGTGAAAATTGCAAATTTTTGAGTGCCACTTGCCGTAAATGTGGTAGGATAGGACACATTGCACCAGTTTGTTTGAGCACTAGTAAAAAAAAGCCTATGCGTAGTCATTCAAGCAATCGAGGTGAGCATGTATACAATTTAGAACATATCTTATCTGTAGAAAATCCTCGAGAACGAAATAATAAAATTTTGGTCGATGTACTTGTCAACAATATCAAGATGGAATTTTTATTAGACACCGGAGCGAGCGTGTCAGTTATTGGACTTCCTGGGTTTCAGCAACTTAACTCTCCAGAACTTCAGACACCCACATGTAGTCTTAAAGCATTTGGTTCAAACAGTGTTCCAATTCTTGGCGAAACTGTCGTGAGTGTCAACTTCAACGGTGAATGTCATACGCTTCCATTACTTATAGCCAACACTCCTGATGCGGATAATATTTTGGGACTTAATTGGGCAAAAAAGTTTGGTTTTGGAATTACATTTACCGCCAAGAATCAGATGACATGTATGCTGAAGAGCTTGGAATCCTGTACAACATCTTCAAAATCAACAGTGGCAGATATTGACAAACTTCTACTTTCTTATGGCGAACTGTTTTCCAACACCTTAGGCTGCTGCAAATCTTATAAAGTGCACCTTTATCTCAAGCTACATGCTCGACCGAAATTCTTTAAGGCTCGACCGATACCATTTTCGCAAATGGATGAGTTCAAGAGGGAAGCAACGAGACTGGAGGAAGCAGAAATCTGGAAGCCAGTCAGGTTTAGTCAATGGGCAGCACCCATTGTGATAGTCACGAAGCGCAACAGTAAGCTCCGAATATGTGGTGACTTTAAAGTCACCTTGAATTCTCAATTGGAGGTAGACCAATGGCCAATACCCCGCCCAGAAGAACTTTTCAACAAAATTGGAACCGGATTGACTTACAGCAAAATCGACATGTCAGACGCTTATCTGCAGTTGGAGCTGGACGAAGAGTCAAAGACTTTAGCCGTGGTCAACACACCAAGTGGACTCTATCAATATCAACGTCTTCCGTTCGGAATAGCCAGTGCTCCAGCTACGTACCAAAAGACACTCGAGATGATCTTAAGTGACCTTGATTGCGGAATTTATTTTGACGACATAATCGTCACAGGCAAAACTCATGAGGAGCATATTCAAAATCTACAAGCAGTTCTCCAAAGGCTTCAAGATCACGGCCTTCGCGCAAACTGAAGCAAATGCCAATTTTTCCAACCTGAGGTAGAATACCTAGGGCACATTGTTAGCTGCAGCGGAGTACGTCCCTCAAGAACTGGGCTTTCTGCTATTGAGAAATTACCGAGGCCTAGCACACTCAAGGAATTGGAGTCATTTCTGGGCAAGGTAAACTATTATTAACAATTTAAACTATTTATTAACAATTTTTCGCAAATTGCAGCTCCACTAAATGGCTTACGGAGGAAGAATGAGCAATTCATCTGGGGCAAAGCTCAAGAACAAGCCTTCATCTCATTAAAGCAACAAATTGTTAACGCTACTCGCCTAGCACATTTTCGCCCAGAACTTCAAATAGTCCTTGCAACTGATGCTTCGTCACATGGGATTGGCGCAATTTTGTCGCAGATTACTACATCTGGTACGGAGCAGCCCATTGCTTTTGCCTCGAAAACGCTCAACGAACATCAGCTCAATTATTCTCAAATAGAGAAAGAGGCATTAGCAATTATCTTCGGAGTCACTAAATTTCACCAATACTTGTTCGGTAGGAAGTTCGTCTTGGTAACCGATCACAAGCCTCTTCTCACCATCTTCAGTCCTAATAAAGCTCTTCCTACAACAACATTAAGTCGTCTTCAACGTTGGGCTATAACGTTGATGAGTTATCAGTACGAGATTCGGTACAGATCAACAGCAAAACACAGCAACGTAGACGCTCTCTCAAGACTTCCGATTGGGCCAGATGCAAGCTTCGACAATCACGAAAACTCATGCTTTGAAGTAACTGTTTTCCAAAACGAACAAATCAATGACTTCCCCATAAACTCTTCTGAAATTGCCCTAGTTTCAGCCTCAGATCCAACGCTTCGTAAAATCTTATCCTACATAACGAAGGGATGGCCTTCACATCTTCAATCCAATGAAAAAGATCTACAGCCGTACTTTAATCGCAAATCATCGCTAACGCAGACCGGGGGGGTAATCTTATTACAAACTGAATGCATCAGGGTGGTGCTACCAAAATCGCTGCAAAAGAAAACCTTACACTTACTCCACCAGGGTCATTGGGGACTAGTCAGGATGAAGCAACTTGCTAGGAGGTATTGTTGGTGGCCCCGAATTGATGCCGATATTGAGCAAAAGGTTAAGTCGTGTAAGATCTGCCAACAAAGTAGTCCAGGTCCACCGCAAGAATTCACCTCATGGCCCGTTCCTGAAAAGCCTTGGCAACGAATTCACTTGGATTTTGCTGGCCCGTTCTTAGGAAAAATGTGGTTAGTTTGTATAGATGCCTTATCAAAATTTCCATTTATTATTCAGCCACCACCGCAACTACTATCCGCGCACTTCAAACAATTTTCGCCCTAGAAGGTATTCCTGAATCCATTGTGAGCGATAATGGACCCCAGTTTGCCAGCAGCGAATTTGTCAGCTTTTGTCAACAAAATGGAATCAAGCCTCTGAAAACGGCACCATTTCACCCAGCATCTAATGGTGAAGCTGAAAGGTTTGTTCGAACATTTAAGGCTAATCTAAAGAAAATCATCGAGGAAGGAGAAGATGTAGATATGGCCTTACTCAAATGTCTTCAAACGTATCGTACAAGCCCAAATCCTCAAACTGGTAAATCTCCGGCGGAGATTCTTCATGGTAGGCAGCACCGCACCATACTCTCCCAAATGATACCAGGAAATCACAATTTAGGAAAACCCGACAAGATTGAAGCAGGTAAATTTAAAATCAATGATTCTGTTTACGCTCGAAACTATGCCCAGGGTCATCGATGGATAGTTGGCACAATACTATCGCGCATTGGGAAAAGAATGTATATAGTTAGTACTGACCGTGGAATCTGGAAACGCCACCAAAACCAGTTGAAGAAAAAGCAGTCTAACCCGGATGAATTTTTAATTGCAAGAGATCTTGCCACCTCGGCAACAGAACACAATAATCCTCGAGATAGAAAAAACAATTTACAAACAGCACTTCCAGAACCGTCTCAAATGCCAACAGGTGAAGATCAAGACTTCGACGATCTCAAAGAATCCGCAAGCCCGTTGTCCGGTTTGGTTTTCCTTAGCACGATTCAATAGGTAGGGAGGAGATGTAGCATATGCGTGAACACACTCAATTAAATATGCGCTTAAACGCACCCAATGTCATTTTGTCATTCAAAGATATAATACTTTTAATATACTCTCACTTCGGTTTTGCGCGCCTTCCCTAGTAGTACTATTAGCTTGTTCTCTTAGCGATTCTTAATGTAATTTTAATATCTGTAATTTATCTAAAAATATGAATTAAATAAAGTTTATACATTTGAATACTAAAACAAAGTTTCAACAGATATAACTTTGAAGTGGTCAAGGAATTCGTCTACCTTGGCTTACTGATTACCAGCGACAACAACACCAGCGCTGAGGTAAAACGCAGAATCACTCTTGCCAACCGCTGTTTCTTTGGGCTCAAGAGGCAATTGAGAAGTAGAGCCCTCTCTCGGAAAACCAAGGTGACACTATATAAGACCTTGATCATCCCAGTCCTCCTTTACGGCGCAGAGGCTTGGGCCTTAACAAAAGCGGATGAAGATGCCCTTGGTCGTTTCGAGAGGAAAATTCTGCGCACTATCTACGGTCCCGTTTGTTCAAACGGTGTATGGAGGAGAAGATATAACGAAGAACTGTACGGGTTGTACAGCGACATCGGCCTGGTACGACGTCTACGGATACAGCGTCTAAGGTGGCTAGGCCATGTAGAGCGCATGGAAGATACAGCTCCGACCCGAAAAATCTTCGAATCCACTCCGGAAGGAAGGCGCGGCAGAGGACGGCCGCCTCAGCGGTGGTGCACGCAGGTGGAAAGGGACCTCAATCAACTGGGCGTGCGGCACTGGAAACAGCTGGCCAAAGACCGTGCCGGCTGGAGACGCTTGTTGGTTGAGGCCCAGGTTCACCACGGACTGTAGCGCCACCTAAGTAAGTAAGTAAGTAGCAGTCTTATAGATGACATCTTCTCTTTTATCACAAGCGTATAAAATTTGCCTCGGAGTGTCATCAAACAAGCTGTTCGCTCATCAGGTACGACAAAATAACTGACTAGCACGAAGATAGGCCTATAGCTGGGCAATGCCTGATTCCTTTCGTAATAGTACGAAGCTTGATTCTGTGATCAATGCACTAACGATTACCCTTTACAAAACATTGTCTGTCCCATTTTTTTTTTTTTTTGTTTGTTGAAGGCTTCTGCTATCCGCTGGAGCACTCAGACGCAATCACTGATCCATTGTACTCTAGACAGACACCTTACATTACTGTATTTTCCCCGTTTTCCGGAGAAAAATTTGAAGGAGCTTCAGTGATGTAGAGCTAAGGGATTCGGCACACACCACGTCGGCTCCAAGGGTGCGCCACCGTATGCGAGCAAAGGCGGGACAATAACAGAGGAAATGCTCTGCAGTATCATCCTCCTCTTCGCCACATGCAGCACAGGTAGGCGTCTCACTGATGCCGAGCACGTAGAGATGCTTGGCAAATGTGTAATGGCCCGTGATAACTCCCACAAGCCTTCTGCAGTCGATTCTCCTTAAAGACAGGAGGAATGCTGCAGATTTTTTGCAGACATCAGGGCATACGCGCTTAGTCATCCTGAAACCCGGGCAATCCCTCCATCTGCGGTTGTGTGTGTTAAATACACAATCGTTAATGTAGGAATTTACCGTGGACGCAGGTAGACCTAGAGCGGGTTCAGGTCCTGAGAAGCTCTCCTCTGAACCCATTCTAGCGAGTTCATCAGAGGTCTCATTTCCTGCGATCCCAGAACCCATACAAGCCTTAATGAATTTAGTCTGCCGACTCTGTTCAAGAAGGACTTGAGTTCAAGCACTAATTTGGAGCTAGTTAAGGGGTTACACACAGCTTTTAGTGCAGCTTGGCTGTCACTACATACGCATATGCTTTCCCCCTTCCACCTGTGCTCCACAACATAGTGCATGGCCATTAGAATTGCGTATATCTCTGATTGGAAGACAGACACATATTTTTCTAAGGAGAAGTGCAGTCGGATGTTTTCGCGCTCAAAGAAGACCCCAGCACCGGACTCCCGCCCAGATCTGGAGCCATCCGTGAAAATGCGAAGACTATCCTTTCCAGGTTCAGTATCCAGCCATAGCCAATCCTGACGCCATGGAAACTCGACTGTGAAATTACGACGCAATAGGATAACGGGCGTCAGTGCGTCAGAAGGCATGTCCATGAGACAGGGGTCGCAGGACAATTCTTGCGCAAGCACACCGTTATTCCTATGCGAGTTATACCAAAAGCCATTTCTCTTCAGACGAGACATGGCTTTCAGAGCACACCCTCTGATAAATATATCAAGAGGTCTGTCCCATGGCCATTAAGTATAAGACAAAGATAAGGTTCACCTTGACATGGTCACCACAAACAAAATACAGCTTACAGCGAATACTATTCTATCCTGCTTATCTGTGATTTTCAAAAACTGTCTCAGTCTTTTCTATACATATCTCAAATGCGAGCGCGAGAATCAATGCAGATTTAATTCCACAGGCAGGTTAAAACGTTCACCTTTACGCCTTGGAACTCAAGCAGACTTATAGTTGCAGTCACTCGTACATACAAAAATAGGTACTATCGAAAAATGGTATTTTTATTACTACGAACTTCTAGGTAGGGGAAAAAAGGATCCCAACAGACTAGCTTCTCACAGGGAAAGTCGTCAAGGCCAGATGATGCCCGGCATCTTCAGGATGGTGAATAGATGCGCATTGTAGAATTTTTCCACCTCTTCTTTGAAACACTGTAGTCAAAGAACTACTGCTATTGTTGGAAATTGAAGGCTGCGCTATGGTTGCCTACGCCGACGACATTACAATTGCTGTCTCTAACGGTCGTTTCAATACGCCAGGCTACATCATATATGGTGTTCTGCATAAATTCTCAAAGTGGGCTATAGCAATTTAAATTCAAATCAATTGTTTATGTACCCAAGTACAGCGTTACTGGCGAGCGCAATTTAGTCTACCAACAACAAATATTAATTAAAATAGGAAACAATCTTTATTCCATTAGTCAAAGAAATGTGTCACCTGTCAAACAACCGGACGGATTTGGCCTTCATTTTTGAGCCTTGAATCGGCAAGGGACCTAATATTAACCGACTTACTAATGACTCCGAACATAGTTGCTCTCACCTCTACTCTTGCATCACCCTTGAGTAAAGAAAGAGAAAGTGCACGCTATAAGGGTGGCTCACTCCATTCGCTTCATTAACTGGTTTTAACTGGAACGATTGGGGAACTAGAAAATGAGATTTGAATTCAGCCACCTCATTTTCTTTTGATTTTTCTTGTATCATCATAACAATAGTCTCCTTTCTACCAGTGTGCGGCACCATAGCTGCACTTAATCACTTTTGCGATGTCCATAGGGGTTCGGACTCGAATCAACCCGAAATAGGCTAATCAACGGGGTCGTAAGTGGAAAGATCCTTTTCGCCCTCCTTCCATAATTTGAAATATCAAAGATTCAGAAGCGAGGATTCTCAATTATTTTTCTAGTTTAAAGAACGAAATGGTTGACAAAGCGAATGAGAGTGAAAATGTACACTATTGGCAGCAACCAATGGAGACGTTGTTGTTTCCAACAGCATTTTTGGCACCAGTCCGGAGGTTCAGAATTCTGTAAGATGCTCTTAAATATTAGCGAAGGAAAATATCCAGAAATCAATTCTAACGAAAACATTGAAATTCTATCTATTCTTCATCGATTGGTTGCAGATACCCAAACTTTTATAACAAACATTTGTGATGACATTGAGAACCTCTTGTCTAAATGGGATTCGAGGTTATGCGAGAGATAAATTTTAGCGCCAATAAATGATCAAGTATGGTCACCGAAGAACATTGAATAACCATATATTAGAAAATTCTTGGAAATTAAGCAACGTTCTTGTCCATAAATACGATATATCAAACAGAACAGGCTGTCCACTACCCAGTAGACTTAAAAGTTGGTATTCCCATTTCGCCGCTTCGCAATTTGAACCCACCGAAACTCTCTAACGATACTAGATTGCGTATCTTTGCAAAAGAACATAATCGAATCTGTAATCAAATCCGGTTATGGTGAAGGTGAACCAGTATTTATATTTAGAATACCGATAATCTCATCAAATAATCCATTTCAATTTAATCAAAGTAGTCCTTTTGATTGCTGCCAGGTCCTTTGTTCGTTCTAGGTTTAGCTTAGGCCAGATTTGTTTAGTGATAAAGCCGATATCACTTTCATTTCATTGGAGGTTGGTCGTCTCTATGGTTCGAAAGCATGTGCTTTACCGTACTTATTGGTGTTTCAAGGCACCCGAGGGTAGGAAGACTGAGTGTGCTTGAGCCTAACTTTGCGTCGGCCGCGCAGTTTCCTGGAATATTCCTATGCCCGGGAATCCACAATACTTTAATGTTGAACTGTTCAGCCATCTCGTCTAGAGATAGGCGACAGTTTAAGAATGTTTTTGATTTGTGAGTTGTCGCGGTCAGGGATTTTATCGCAGATTGGCTATCCGTGCAAATGATAATATCCTTAGCGGATATTACATTGATCCTGAGCCATGCAATGGCCTCCGTTATCACTGCTAATTCTGCCTGATAAACACTGCTGTGATTTTGGAGTCTGAATGATAGGTTGAGATTAAGTTCCCGACTCCATATTGGAGCCATCGGTGTAGAGGGAGATCGATTCCTGTGGTATAACTTTTCCTTTAGCCCATTCTTCCCTGGATGGAAATGCAACTTCGAAGTTCCTAGTGAACACACTCTGCGGGATGATGTAGTCTGTCTCCATGGGTACTTTGAAGTGCTCTAGAATGGTAGTATGTCCTTTTTGTAGTGTGGGCCATTTTCCTATGCCCCTAATTAGTAGGGCCGCGCAGGCAGCAACTTGCTTGCTGAAGAGGTCCAACGGTGGAAAATGTAATAAGATATTTAGGGCCTCCGTGGGGGTTGATCTGATCGCTCCGCTTACATGTAAACAGGCCGATCTTTGTACCTTCCCTAGAAGGTTTCGGTAGACTGCCTTGTCCAGAGCAGTCCACCAGACTACGATGCCATATAGGACTGCTGTGTAGAGCCAGTGCATAATGCTTGGTTGAAAACCCCACCTTCTGCCCACCACTTTCTTACAGCTGCAGAGGGCAGTGGTTGCTTTCTTGACACGTTCAAGGATGTTAGGTTTCCAATTCAGCTTCCTGTCAAGGACTAGGCCTGGGTATCTAGCCTGATCTTTGATTATTAGTTTGGTTCCGTCCAAACTCGGTGGGTTGAAGGGCGGAATTTTATATTTATTGGTAAACAGTACTAGGTCGGTCTTCTTAGGATTAACTCCAAGTCCACAGTACTGCGTCCAGGTTTCTACTGTACGTAATGTACCCTGCATTCGGTCGCTTAGAGTGCTGGGAAATTTTCCTGTGGCTGCAATAGCAATGTCATCTGCATAGGCGGTCACAGCGTACCGTTCCTGTTCTAGCAACAGTAGTAGTTCGTTGACCACCACGTTCCAGAGGAGAAGGGAGAGTACTCCACCTTGTGGTGTACATCTGCTGACCATTCTAGTTGAGACGGCACCAACTAAATTTGCTTTGACTACTCTTTGCGTTAGCAGTTGTCGTGCCAATTCTATCACTGATCCCGTAACACCAAGATCAGACAGCGCTTTAGTGACGGCCCATGGTTCAACATTGTTAAAGGCGCCCTCAATGTCGAGAAAGACGACTAGAGTGTATTGCTTACGTTCCAGTGACCTTTCTATTTTGCTGACCAGTGAGTGGAGTGCTGTTTCCACCGATTTGCCTTTGTTGTAGGAGTGTTAGTTATCCGACAGCCTTCCTGAGATACACCTGTGGCGGATGTGAGTGTCTAAAATCTTCTCTAGAGTTTTTAATAGAAAAGAAGTAAGACTGATAGGCTTCAAGTCATTTGCATACGTGTGGGAGCTTTTGCCAGCCTTGGGTATGAAAATGACCTTGGTTATCTTCCACCTGCCGGGGAAAGGGAGACGCAACCCTTTTATATTACCACAAGCCAGGGGAGGATGAGATCTGCTACCTGCTGGAGCTCTGCCGGTATGATCCCATCCGATCACGGAGACTCTTAGGGTTTAAAGCTTCAGAGAAGCATTACATCCGATTAATATTAGTATTAATCTATTCAAAGAGTTTTTGTTGAAGTATATTAAGTTATGAAGACTAAATTGTAGGTAAAAGTGACTAGTTCAATACATACATATCTTTGAAAAACACTGTTTAAGTTGATTACGATTGTGCATTGATTGCAAACAAACTTACTGTTTTTATTTTTAAATCTATGATAAAGCAAACCGTACCATACCTATTGATCCATTAAAAGTATTTAATTATTATTAAACACTTTACGAAAATTCAAGCAATTTTGATGCGAACTAGGTCGCGGGTCTGGGTGTGGTCTAGGTGCGTTAGTTTCATATTCTTTCATTGTTAACCCCCGACGCAACAAGAATTGTGTTATAAGTTTGTGGGGTCTGTGTGCCTGTACTTAGATGTTGGACCGCCTGAGAACACAGCGTGTTGTTCATGGTTTTTTGCCTATATTTTGGTTATTTAATTTCCGACAAAGAAACGGCAGGGCCGATTTTGCTGAAGACTTACTTCTAAGTTGCGTAATTACACCAATGATTTGAAGCTATTTTTCGAATCGTTCAATTCAAGTTGTATTGGACGGATTCAAGTCTGATACTCACTTTGTAAATTCTGGTGTTCCCCAAGGCTCCGTTTTGTCTCCGACACTCTTTCTTATTTTTGTAAATGATATCTTGTCTGTTTCTTCTAATCCAATTCACTCCTTCGCTGACGACAGTACCCTCAGCTTCTCATATTCGTTCACTAGCTTACGACCCTGCACTTCGGTTGTAGATAGTGAGCGACAGCGTATGTTGAGCTCATTAAATTCCGATATCGACAGCATCATCCAATGGAGTTAAAACAATAGAGTGGAATTTAATGCATCCAAAACACAATGCTGTCTCTTATCGTTAAAGCGTATAATTAACCCGCAGCCATTATCCATGAATGGCACTTGCATATCAGAAACCGAAAAGCTTTCCATCCTGGGTATGTGTGTTGCTCACTATCTTAATTCGAGCGACCACATATTCAGTGTCGCCAAGAATGCTGCGAAATGCCTAGGCTTGTTAAATAGATGCAAGAGATTTTTCTCACCCTTAGATCTGGCTACAATCTATAAGGCGTTCATTCGCCCCAAATTAGAGCTTAACGCTCATGTCTGGTCCGGTGCTTCCAAGACCTCATTGCACCTACTAGACAGAATACAAAAACGCGCGATAAAACTGATATGTGACTCCAGCATTACCAAAACATTAAACTCGCTGGAACACCGCAGGAATGTTACCTGCCTCTCCCTGTTTTATCGTTACTTCCACCAATAATATATGTATGTTGGCGTTACAGTCCATGAAGGACAAGAGCCGAGCTTCTCTCAATCACCCATGTTGTGTGTGATTTCATTTTCCCATAGGTAAAAGGGACCTATAGTTTATTGCCGGTTCCGAATGGCGAATTTCGAGAAGCTTTTCATGACAATTTTAGTACAGGGGGTTTTGTCAGAACCCCACCAAAAATGCTCTGGTAAAATAGCCAGTTGCATTCCGCCCCTTCAACATTTCTCCCGCAATACACGTATCTCTAGGAATGCTCACCAATATACCCTGAAGTCGCACCGTCAAATATAGAGAAACTTTCATTAACCGAACCACACGAATCTGGAACTCCGTGCCGGATTCGGTTTTCCCCCCTCAATGCAACATGCAAGCATTTAAGATCAATGTCCATCAGTATCTCCTCCATCCCTCCTTTTTTCTATCTTCTCCCGCACTGTGTCGCCGACATAATAAGGTTATTAATCCTTGAGTGCACGCAAATTATTTAAAAAAAGAAAAATGAATGAACCCAATTTTATGTCAATATCATCTTTGGTTCTCGAGATAATCGAGGCGAAAATTCCATTACGCACTCGCGCATATACGCACATAACTATATACACACATACGCACATACACTCATACGTACATTCGCATATGCGCACATGCGCTCATACGCACATGCGTAATACCCACATACATCTCTATAAAAACCTTGGATTTAGGTTCTGGTGACCTTGAAACGTGGAGATATGTCAAAATTTGGAATTCGCAAATGCCACTGGGAAGCCAATAAAACAACTCCAATCGCATTTCTATGGTGCTCGTGTGTTCGTCAGGTTTAGCAGTAGAATTACAGTAGAATGAATTCGCTATACGAATTCAAATACACATGAATTGTATTACAATTAAAACCAAAAATCCGTCGCCAGCAAAGCTAACAAACAGCTGAGACTTTAATGTCGTACAGAAACACAAAACAACTCAAGCAACAAACTCCCTACTATCTCGCCCGTACATAACCTTTTATTGCGGAGCAATAAAAACCGCAAGTAAAACCAGAAAAGCAGTTTCTGCTTGTTTTAAAATCCCTCCAACAATAAATCATGTCCGTAACTCCAAAACTCAATTTGCAAAAGAGATTTCAGCCAACAGTGAATTTCTTGGCACGTCTCTCACAAAAATTCCAACGAACTTCTATACAATCGTACCTATCATCTACCGTGATGGCTCCTGCGAAAACCAACACTATCCCCATAATAAATTGCATATGCTGAAAGCCACAAAAATATGAATTGTATAAAGGTCAGATATTTGGTACACAACAGACTCTCGTCGAGAGGGCGGCCAGGACGGCAAATATTTTATTAGATACTACAATATTTGGGGAAGGATACATACAATTCAATGCACTGCAGATACGGAAATACGAGTATCTAGAAGGCGGAACAAGTCAACGGGCAATTTTTTTTGTTGTTTTTTTGTTGAGTAATAAATGTGTCAAACGGATACGGAGAATTCCTGTTGTTCCAAGCTGCCAGCTGTTGGCTTTTGGTTAGTAAAGTTCGAAGTGATGTCCCCAACAAAACGTCTTAAAAAAAAAAAAAAAAAACAAAAAACATCGCCGAGTTTTAGGCTTTAAAAACGTACTGACATTAAAGATTTGATCAACGTATCCCTTCACCATGGATCCGATGGAACATTTTTCCAGCTGAGTGCTCGTAATTATCTCTAACCACCTAGAGTTTGGGTAAACATGTCAAAGACATATCCAAATCGTCAACGACGAAGCGAAGGCATTCGTTTAATTGCTCTGAATGTATTTATGCATGCGCGCACATGAAGGACTAAAGTCCACATGCATGTGAGGAATGAAGCCAACGAGATAATTGAACTTCAATTACAAATCTCAATGCCATTCAGTTTCTAGTTCCTGGTCCCTGGTGCATCAAAGGACATTTTAACAAGTTAACAAGGATTTAAGTCAAAGGTCTCTATCCTTTTGTTTGTTCCGTTGACTGCATCACTCGTGTAAAATATCTGCACAAACGTCCAAACATTTAACGCTGACACCACAAAGGCATCAGGTTGCCAGCACTCGTAGATCCATGTTTGGAGCTATATATGTTTGTGGTGTGGAGACCTTCGGCATGGGTTAATCAAACGCAAGGGGGTTCAATCGTGTTGATTAATTACTGTTCTGTGATGCTATACGTATCCTGCGTTACGTGTACAATTCAGAAGCGAGTTTTCATTGGTATTAGAAAGCCCATTCACATTGATTGAGATTTATTTGGGGATAGTCCTTGCAGTCGTATAATCAAATCCTTATGTCTGCCGACTTTTTAAATTAAAGCTTAAAATACAAAGCTATACAATACATGCGAACATATATTGGAATTTTTTTGATATGACCCGACTGTGGTGGTATTTACTTAATTACGCTTCAGGCCCGCAACCATTGGAGTTAATACAGCCTTACATCTTTGGCAGTCCCGGGTACGCTGCTTCCAATCGAATGGACTAAACTGTCTTAGGTCCACGATCACCTGGTCTTTATACCGGAGGGTCAGTCTGCTCCTTCTTCTCGAAGCAGTAGACTCGGATTCGTCTACCCATTTAGTCGACGGAGTTTTGCTTTCAGGAAAATATCTACATGTTTTCTCCATTCGCATTCCTCGCAGACAGGACCGAATATCCGTGGCAGAATTTTTCTTTCGAAGAAGCCAAGGATCATTTCTGCTGCCTAGTTTAGTGTCTAGCTCACGGCTCCATATAGCAGGACTGGCAGGATACGAGTCATCTAGAGCATAACCTTGGTTCTTCGGGAGTTTGGGCCCTATCTGTTTTGACAAGCCGAAGTGGCAGCGGTTGCCGTGGATCATTCTGCGCCGGATCTCTACTATGACGTCGTTCGTGGAGTTTATGTATTGCTCCGAGGTATGTGAACTCTTTCTTACTTACTTATTTCGATGGCGCAACAGTTCGGGGTGAACCACGGCCTCAAGCAACAAGCCTCTCCAGCCGGCCCGATCCTTGGCCAGCCGCTTCCAGTGCCGTACGCCCATATGGTTGATGTCCCTTTCCACCTTAAGTGCGGTCGTCCTCTGCTGCGCCGTCCCTCGGGGTTGGAGTCGAAGACTCTTCGGGCCGGAGCGTTGATGTCCATTCGCTCTAAATGGCCTAGCCATCTTCGACGTTTGATCCGAAGACCAGGCCGATGTCGCTGTACAGCCCGTACAGTTCTTGGTAGAATCTCCTCCTCCACTCTCTGCTTACACAAACGGGGCCAAAGATTGCACGCAGAATTTTCCTCTCGAAACGCCCAAGAGCCTCTTCATCCGCTTTTGATAACGTCCAAGCCTCAGCGCCGTAGAGGAGGACGGGGATGGTTAAGGTTTTGTAGAGGGATACCTTCGTTTTTCGAGGGAGGGTTCTACTACTCAATTGTGTCTTGAGACCGAAGAAGCAGCGGATGGCAAGGGTTATTCTGCGTTTTATCTCAGCGCTTCTGTCGTTGCTACTTGTCACTATCGAGCCAAGGAAGACGAAGTCCTTGTGTACTTCAAAAATATAGCCGAAGGTGACGTTCTGACCAAGACGTTGTGTTGCGCGTCTTTTTTGGATATTTGGCTTGTTCCCCATTTACCCTTGTACCCAATTTAGCCGCTTCTGCGTCAATGCTTGCGATCGCCTCAATGACGTCTCGCTTTGTCCGTCCAATATCATCTGCGTATAGAAGCAATTGTGTGGACTTGAAGTAGATCGTACCTCTTGTATTGGCCGCAGAGTTCCGCACGATCTTTTCAAGTATGATGTTAAAGAAATCACATGACAGTGCGCCACCCTGTCTAAAACCTTTTTTAACATCAAAGGGGTCGGTTAGTTCACCTCCGACCTTAATGGAGCAGCGAGAGTTCTCCATAGTCATCCTGAACAGTCTGACGAGTTTGGCAGGAATGTTAAAACATGACATGGCTCTGTATAGCTCATCCCTATAAACACTGTCATACGCGGCTTTAAAGTCGACGAAGAGATGGTGCGTGTCGACCTGGAATTCATGGGTCTTCTCCAAGATCGGCCGTAGTGTAAATATTTGGTCTATCGTAGATTTTCCTGGCCTGAAACCACACTGGTAGGAACCTATCAGATTGTCCACGAACGGTTTCAGGTGCTTACACAGTACGGCAGAGAGGATCTTGTACGCGATGTTCAGGAGGCTTATCCCTCTGTCTGCTTTCTTCTGGACCGGGCAAACGATACTGAGATTCCATTCATCGGACATGCGTTCTTCTAACCATATCTTGCAGATGAGTTGGTGCACGTTCATGACCAGCTCATCGCCAGCTGCTTTAAACAGTTCCGCAGGGAGTCCGTCTGCTCCAGTGGCTTTATAAGACTTAAGTTTCGATATCGCTATATTAACATCGTCTAGGTCGGGTGGACAGGCATCTCATGTTCCTTTTTTTCTGGTAAAATTTTCGAACTCGATCTCGCGCTTCTCGTGCTCCTTCTTTTTCCTTGTCAGAAGCGCATGCTCCTCTCTCCTTTTCTGTTCATAGAGCTCGCAGGCAGCTCTCGTCCGTCGATGCAATGTGGCCATGTATGCATTCTGTTTCTTTACATGGGCCTATGTGCACTCATCATCAAACCAGGGGTTTCTCGACGGTGGTGGCTCGAAACCGAGTACATCTGAGGCGGCCTCTCTAATGGCGTTCTGACAACGACTCCATTGCTGTTCTATGGTTTTTGCAGATTGCATCGGGACTTGAGAGAGACTTGATCGGCGAAGTTCGTGGCGATCTCCTGCGATTGCAGCTTTCCGACGTTAAATGTTGGTGTTCTTACTCGACTCCGTTGATTCCGAGAAATTCGCATCCGTACCTTAGCTGCAACAAGGTAATGATCCGAAAGGTTCGGACATCTAGGATGCTGGAGGAGTGTCTGAGCTCGTTCACCACCTCGAAAATATAGTTGCCGGTCGTTACATTTTGTCCTAGGAGATGGACGGACTGCTTTTTTGCTAACACTATATATTTCGTCTTCTTCTCATTACGTGAAGACCAGCTCGTTTCGCCTGATCTTCAATCGCAGTGTACGCTTTTACAATAGTGCACTGGGAACTTGTAACAATATCAATATCGTCCGCGTAGCCCAGCAACTGGACCATTTTGTGGAAGAAAGTGCCTTCCTTGTCGACGTTTGCCCGTCACAATATTTTTCCCAACACGAGATTGAAAAAGTCGAATGGCAGCGCATCTCCTTGCTTTTTGCTGTTTTCAAAGGGCTTGGAGGTTCTAGAGAACAGAGATGATGTGGTACAACACATTCGGATCAGTTTTCCCGGGATCATGAATTTAGCCATCGCGTTAAATAAGACTTTGCGATGAATGCTGCCATATGTGGCTTTAAAATCAATAGAGAGGTATCGATTTGAAACTCGCTGGCGATTTGTCGCTGGGTCAAGATATGGTATATAGGGTGCATGCACCCGACCAAAGCATCGCATCCGGCTAAGAGAGTTCTTCAGCGTTTTAATAGTTTTACCTAATTCTTCAATTCTTCAACTGAAGGCGAGGTCTCTTCGTCCACTGTCACTCTCTTTTCTCCATCCTCGTTAAGCAGCCGCTCGAAATGCTGCTTGGAAACATCCACACATTCCCTGGGGGTCGGTAACAAGATTGTTCTCGCTTGGATGCCGTTTTAAGACCCCTCCGCCCCACTTTTGGAATGTTTGTAAAACAATCCCAGGATTCTTCGATATCCTTGAGCGAAAATTCTCTTCTTTCGGCGCAGCGTCTTTTTTTCCTTCCTCCTTCTGGCTCAGTATTAATCGCGCGCTGCTTGCGTTCTCCTTTGCAGCATCTTTTCGTACGCATTGTCGGTCGCTCTCTTTTTCTGCTCACTCTCGCCATCATACCACGGGTTTGTTGTCGATGGTGGCGCGTAGCTAATTGTAGTCTCAGCTGCTTTCTTGATCGCTGAACGGTAATGGAGTCACATATTGTTGGCGTTTGTGTCCGACGTACTCGCAAGTATGAAAGTTGTCCGCTCAGTTGCTTTTTGTAGTCTCTGGCAATCTCTGAGGTGCTCATGCTTTTGGTGCTGTACCTCCTTTTGGTGGGCTCAGGCAGTTATCTAGAAATGGCCAGAGTCGACGTTTGCCCCTCTGTTTGACGCATGTCTTGTGTCTATGAGCATATGGTCAACATGGTCAATTTGGTTGGCAGTTCGACCGCCTGGTTGCTGTGTGGATCTTCTTGCGAGGTAATCTTGTACTACTTATTAGCGTATTACGAGTTTGCGCAAAGTCCGTAAGTCGGAAGCCATTGTCTGTTATCGTATCGTGGAGGCTGTGCTTTCCGACTACTGCGCCAAAGATGCTATCTTTACCGGTTTTGGCGTTGAACCCCCTGAGTACGATTTTGATGTCGTATTCCGGACAAGCTCCGGAAGCGTTGTTCAAGATGTGTTCTTCCTCTGTGTGTGCACATATGAGACTGGTGTTGTAAAATCTGCTTTAGTTGCGAATCACATCGAATCACTTTTTGGCTTAAAATCGATGACTTCCGGTCTTAGCCGTTTTCCCCACGACAAATCCGCATCCCAATAAGTCCAACCTTTTGTGGCAACTGTATCGCACTCCTTTTTCTTTACAATTCCTTGTTCTATTCAGCGTATTTCCAGGATCGCAGTAATATCTGCCTTACATCTCTTGAGGGTATTTTCTAGTTGATGAGTAGCTCCAGGAGTGTAGAGAGTTCTCACATTCGAGGAGCATTACGCAAATCGTAGTTCTTTTTCTTTCCTCTCGGTATCCGTCCTTGTAATCGAGGCCATGTTCATAGCAGGTTTTAATTTTACATAGATGGGTTGTTAGCCCTCCGCGTTACCATCATCTTGGTCGGGTTGGGCCCTCTTGTCAAGGGCGGTAGCTGCATACATCAGTTCACCTCTCAACGACTATCCAGAAGCTGCCTCGAGTTGAGGCTGTATGTCAACTTGACATACATGGCTGAAATGAGGTACAATAAATCTGTTTTTTTTTGATATGTAATAAACACCACTTTTACACAAGCCTTCAGAATGCGAAGTGAACTGGAAAAAAGCATCTGCTGCGCTCGCCCTCGGCAAGAAGTGTTTCACGCTCACCCTTGAGATTAAATAACAACAAAAACAGGCGAAGCGTGAAAAAAGGAAATGAGCTTAAGAAATAATTCTAATTCGCTGCCATTGAAGGCAAGCAAGAGCATAAATCAAGTAGCAATGGCATTTCAAATAGCAATGCCTAGGTATATCCCTGAAATACATTATGCCTTTTAAAAATAGAAATGGACACCCGAAATCTAATACTAGCTATAAATATCTTTCAGCAAAAACAAGGTCAACACCAACACCAAATGTAATGAGTTTGAGGTTGCCGAGATTGGAGGGACGCTAAAATCATGAGCCATTTTATGGCAACAGCTTGGGTTAACTTTACTCGGTAGGAAAAGTTCATTAAATCCAATAAATCACGTGCTCGCTCCTTTAAATAACGGTGGGACTGTTCCGCTTCATTTTCTTAATGGAATTCGGATTGGAGAAGTTTTATTTCTCTTTTTTCTTGAATATTGTTTTTGCTTGGAATGAACTTTTGCACAATATAGCTCGACCAAACTTAAAAAAAAAGTGATTTCTGTAAAAGTCATTTGTGTACAGAAACATTTCATTAAGGGGACAGTTTGTGGCACTATGACAGAAGAGGCCTTTCACTGGGCAGCACAAATGGGGGTGTTTTGAAAGGAAATAGCTTTATATTCCTAATGGAATTTGCTTTGTGGGATTTGATTGCTTCGAACTTTGCTTTTATGACTTTTGACTCGTTACAACTCAACTTCTATCAAAAACGATTAAAAATATGCCACTATCGCTTAGTGTTCTATTTTCGAATGCTTTGCTATTATTTTTTGGCAATTGTATATCTTATGCAACTACTAGTGTCTCCAGTAAATGTTACACCTCTTTGCAGAAGTAGTAGAAAGAAAATTCTGGGTCGGGCCACACGGCCAACTCCCGTTGTGTTTTTTATAAGTGGAAGCCTTAACAGTTCTTTACTGCCTAGCTATACGTTGAATTCGTACTGGAAAATGATGTCTTTATTTGTTCTTGAAATGTTCGAAACAAAAAATCTTCAGAATTTTTTAATAGGCAATAATGAGCTGTCAGTTTACCTACTACTGTGAAGATAATGTAAAGGGAAGTGGTTTCCATGGGGTAGGAAACCAGAAAACTTATTTCGGTTAGATGGAGAGTGAGAAGATTATGGCAATTGATTAGAGGCCCCCAAGCAAAAACGAAATTGAACAATCTCAATTAACACCAAGAATTAAGAAATGAAACAATTAAGAAGAGAAAATACAGCTTTAAACGAAGACTCAATCAGTGATTAACTTCGAGGATTAGCGAACGAAAAAGCAACCTATCATTTGGAAAGCAATGAAGAACAGTGAGCTAGCAATAACGAACAAAAATGCAGATTATTCGCAGAGTACCTAAAACACATTTTGCAACCAAACAGAGAGCAAGCATTATGGGCTCCTATGGAAACAGTCGGAGAAGAATGCGAAGAAATAAGACTTACGACCCCAAGCGAATTGCAAGATGAGGGCATAAATAACATCAGTCCGAAATAATACCCCAAATATGATCTTATAACCGGTAAAATAGTGAGCGAGTTACCAAGGACATATTTAATCAATGCTGCTCTTGTCCCCGACTTATGGAAAGTGGCTGAAGTAATAATGATCTCTAGGTCCGTCAAGCTAGTAAGTGAAGTGCTATCATGCAGACCAATCTCAATACTACCAGCTGTGAATATCTAAACTATTCGAAAATTATTTGAAAAATTTTAATTCAAATAACCAGTTCGAATTTAGGAGACATCATGATCAAGTTCACGGAATAATTAACATTAAAACGGAAAAAACCGGCCAAGTACGAGTCGGACTCGCGCGCAAAGGGTTCCGTACCATCTGTATATATAAATACGAAAGAGACGTTGTATGTTACCTCATCAGTCATCACATTAAATCATATTTTTTGCATGATCTTGGTTGCAGGCAGGTTATAGGCATATTATTTTGATGATCAAAAATCTTCATGATGAGATAGTTGATCATCAAAGTGTCCATTTAATTCAAATCAATTATCTTGACAGCAAGATAACAGTGAATAACAATAATTATGGGGAAAAGGTTTGCAGCTAGGATTAATATATCCAGAACACAATAGGGATCAAAGCTTGGAAGTGTGTTATTGGTTGTGGAATATGATCGAAAATTAATTTCACAACAATTGAAATTGTTGCAACATTTGATTTCTTAACCTATTAGGATGGAAAAGGAGGGGAATAGCAATTGTACGAAAGGGTTTGCAGCAAGGATTATCCTAGCAGAGACACAATAGGGATTATCAAAGTTTAAAGGGTATTTATTATTGGTTGTTCGTAAGAGCTTGGCATATAAAGCAATGCTGCAACGACGGACGAGAGCTGCTCGTGAAATCTATAAGTAGAAGAGAAGAGAGGAACACACGCTTTTCAGAAGAAAGAAGAGAGAGCACGGAAGGCGAGAAATCCTGCTTCCGCAGGAACGACGCACGCAAGTTTTACAATAAGGTAAAACGAACATGCCATGGCTACAAAGCCAGAGTGGCGGTCTGCAGGGATGAAAATGGAGAACTGGTAGTAGAGTCGCTGTCGATGCTAGAGATTGGGAAATACCACTCCTGCAGACTGTATAACGGCGATGATAGACAAGATATCGCTGTCAGGCAGAACTAGCCATTCGTAATGGACAACGATGTAACAAAATTCAGTCCACCCGACCCAGACGAAGTCAAAATAGCGATATCAAAACTTAAGTCTAATAAAGCCGCGGGCGCAGACGGTCTGCCTGCTGAGCTTCGTAAGGCGGCTGGAGATGAGCTGGTAAGGTGCATGCACCATCTCATTTGCAAGGTATGGTCGGAGGAAAGCATGCCCGACGAATGAAATCTCAGCATCGTTTGCCCGGTCCATAAGAAAGGAGACCCCTTTAATTACGCCAACTATAGGAGAATAAGTCTCCTTAACGTCGCATAAAAGATCCTCTCTGCCGTACTGTGTGAACACCTGAAACTGTTTGTCGATAATCTGATCGGCTCTTATCAGTGTGATTTCAGGCCAGGTTAATCCACAATAGACCAAATATTTACGCTACGGCAGATATAAGAAGACCCAGGAATATCAAATCCACACTCGCCACCTTTTCGTCGATTTCAAAGCTGCATATGACAGCGTGTATAGAGATGAGCTATACAAAGCCATGTCTAGGTTTAACATCCCTGCCAAACCCGTCCGACTATGCAGGATAACAATGGAGAATTCTTGCAGCTCCCTTAAGGTCGATAATGAGCAAACCGATACCTTTTATGTTAAAAAAGGTTTAGGCAAGGTGACGCGCTGTCATGCAATTTTTCAACATCGTGCTTGAAAAGATCGTGCAAGAGTCACTGGCCAACACAAGAGGTACTATTTATTTCAAGTCTACGCAATTGCTTGCGCACGCCGACGACATTGACGTGATTGGACGGACACAGCGAGACGTCAATGAGGCCTTTGTAAGGATTGAGGTAGAAGCGGCTAAGATGGGTCTCAAGGCTAATGAGGGTAAAACCAATTATCTGCTTTCATCAAAAAGAGATGGACAACACCGGCATATTGGCCAGAACGTCACCATGGGGGCATATAACTTTGAAGTGGACAAGGAATTCGTCTACCTTAGCTCACTGATGACCGGCGACAACAACACCAGCGCTGAGATAAAACGCGGAATTACTCTTGCCAACCGCTGTTTCTTTGGGCTCAAGAGGCAGTTGAGAAGTAGAGCCTTCTCACGGAAAACTAAGGTGACACTGTATAAGACCTTAATCATCCCAGTCCTCCTTTACGGCGCAGAGGCTTGGTCCTTAACAAAAGCGGATGCAGATGCTCTTGGTCGTTTCGAGAGGAAAATTCTGCGCACTATCTACGGTCCTGTTTGTTCTAACGGTGTAAGGAGGAGAAGATATAACGAAGAACTGTATGGGTTGTACAGGGACTTCGGCCTGGTACGACGTCTACGGATACAGCGTCTAAGGTGGCTAGGCCATGTAGAGCGCATGGAAAATACAGCTCCGACCCGAAGAGTCTTCGAATCCACCCCGGAAGGAAGGCGCGGCAGAGGACGACCGCATCAACGGTGGCGCACGCAGGTCGAACCTTAACCAACTGGGCGTGCGGCGCTGGAAACAGCTGGCCAATGACCGTGCCAGCTAGAGACGCTTATTGGTTGAGGCCCATGTTCACCACGCACTGTAGCGCCACCTTAGTAAGTAAGTAATATGACCACAATTTCCCTTAATATTCGCTGTGGAAGTCAACTCGAGAACACATTAGTTATAATTAAGTCATATCCACTCTATATTCCAACGTATGTACATATAAAATAAGAAATATGACATCCCGGTGTAATTAAATTTGCTTTTTTCATATGTACGAGTCTCAACAAAGGACAACGATATGAGTTTAATCAATATTAAATGAACAACCGTCCATAACAGTGGACATCTTTGCTCCATTACAAATCGGATTTTGTACTTAACATAAAAATAAATGAATAGGATTGCACTAGTCTCATTACACTCAATTCTTGATAGAAAATGTTCAATACTCTATACGAAGAACATCAGTATATTGTATAATCACTTAGTTACCACTAGAGCTTATACTTTCCAATTAACAATAATTTTTTTTTATGTTGCACTGGACGAACCTTCATTTCAATAGGTTTTACGATTTTAGTTTTCTTTCAAAGATACCGATGAACAAAAACAAAACTTTGGTCGTCTACAGACGGCTTTATGCAAAACGTAGTTCCTATTGAAAATGCACTTGTGCAAGAGTCAGTCGCTCTTGGCATCAGTCGTCGGTTGCAGGTAAAAAGTAAAAGTAAAAAAAAATGGATAGGTACCGAGTGGATAATTTGAGTTTGAAAGCCATACTTTGATGTACGAATCCTCTTGTAACATACTCATCATGCACAAACCTTTGCGAAGGAGCTGGCAAAATACACATGTATGTATGTATGTGGTACTGTATGTTCAAGTGTGTAAGTAGTACCATTGTTTTTATTCTTGGACAGGATTCGTACCATGAATAGTGTACACAGCTGTGGTGTGCACTCTATGGTTTTTCATTCAAACGAATACCGGGACAGCGAGTGCATAACCAAATGACTTAATGAGTTTTGAGTTCCATTGTAAAGGTACATTATCCGCGCACCAGTGCGACGTATAGCAGTAATGATGATGATTATCCTTTGCCCAGACAGGTGGGCGTTTGCAGTTCAATTTGCATTCTGCGGTCGCATGGTTAACATTCAAATATTCGAGGAGATTTCCTCATTGTTTTCGCTTTTATTCAATCATTTCGAAAAGGGATTACTCGTAAAGTTTCGTTCGTTCCCCTTGCGGATCATCATTCAATTTCATTGATGTCGACATATACATAGGTATTTCCGTGCCTCAGCCAAATATCATACAAGCGCATATACCGATTGGAAGTTATAGAAGGAAACGAAATAAGGATGATAATTTAGAGTTAACAAGTTTTCTCCAAAGGAGCTGACGACAATGTTTTTCCTTCCAAGCCAGACAGCTTATTCAGAAATCGGCAAATTTGAAATAACAAAACAAGACTTAAGAAGGGTTGAAAAGGGAGAATGCCGGGCACCGGCACCCTGCATGGATTCACTCCCACTTTGACTTTTAAGTCGAATGGGAGGGAAGTTGATGTAAAACAAACTGAAACGAAGCACTTTTCGTTGTTATCGTTTTCTTTTGTATTTTTTGTAGTGTAAACATTTCTCCACAGAAGTGAATCTGTTTGTTTTTTTGCTGTGGCTTACGCCAAGTGAATTTAAGATTTTCTTTTTCTAGACCATACATATTGTTATAGAGGAATAAACTTGTCTCGGAGACAAGCAGGAAATATCTCACGTCTCCCGACTGCCATTTAAGTTGTTTTCGGTGTTTCCTTTATCTTAAATTAACAATTCAGGTGAGGGTTTCTCGCTTTTCACACCCGGGATAAAAGTTTATGTAAGTGCCTTCAGGTGGATAACGATCACTTAACTTTGCGCCCAACATCATAAAAAATTCATCAAACAACCATGGATGCGTGAAATTGTACTAACTATATTGTGTGAGTGTGTATTATATGCTAACATACATATGCACATATAAACTCCTTCTTTAACCGCCTCTCTAGTCAACTACGTACCGAAAGATAAGTTCATGGTAGTTGAAGACGTTTATCGATGGTAATCGCAAATCGTTTGAATCGATTGAAGCTTCCTTCCGTTTCATAAAACTTTGACACCTGCCACTGGCACTAGCTATAAAAAGCAATAGATGGCTCATCAAATGATTTGATACGATAAGTCTGCGAAATATTGATTTTTGCTTGAAAGTTTGTTTTTCTATTCAAGCGAGGGGAGAAATCCATTCCACGTCCAGCGTCAATTCTTCATAGAAAAGATGACAGTAGCAATGTGTCAAGCGATTTTCGATTCTTCGCTTTAAATCGGGAAGGAGTCTATAGGGATTCAGTGGATGACGGTCAGGTAGTACTTTTCCAAAAGTCACCGCACAGGGAGTACTCATTAACTTCTTACAATTTGAATAGAAATTAGGACGATTGAAGACGAATTATCGTTCGAAATATTGCATGTATATTTCGTTTAAAGGGGGGAGGGAGCGAGGAAACAAAGCAAAGAAATTGATGGCGTATAATATGGCAAACGCCAGCCTCCATCTCTGTCCCTGCTCAATCCAAGTTGACACAAAGCCTCCGCGTAGCCCCCCCTGGATAGCTACCTTGGCAGCCGCCAGGTAGTGAACCAATGTGTGCAGCGACCCAACCCCTTGTTCCTGGCGAAAGAGGAATCTGGCCCTCCAGGTTGGGGGTTTTGCTTAGGGGTAACAAACCTACCACGTAAAAACCTACTTGTTCCGAATCGACAACAAGCCTCGGATACGGACGGATGCAAAGCTGACGGCCCCTGCAAATGACTACCGGACTTGAGAAACTGCACCTGGAATGTGAGGTCCCTTAACAGACCGGGTGCAGGCGACCAATTTGAACAAACCCTCAACTGCTATAAAGCAGATATAACCGTACTCCAAGAAGTGCTATGGACTGGACCAGGCAAAAGACGGATGAAAAACTGCGACATCTACTACGGGAACTTCTACAAGGAGAACAAGCAGCGCCTATTCGGGTGCGGATTCGTTATTCGAGGAAGACTCTGACAAAAAGTCTTAAGCTTCCGAGATATAAGCGAACGCCTCATAACAATCCACATCAAAGCTAAATTTGGAAACATTAGCTTAATATGCGCTCACGCCCCAATGGAAGAAAAAGACGATCGACTCAAAGAAGAATTCTACGATCTCCTAGACAGAACATATGCCCAATGTCCCAGCTACGACACAAAAATAGTCCTAGGAGATTTTAATGCAAAACTGGGCAAGGAGGACATAGTTGAGTCGATCATAGGAAAGCATAGCCTCCATAACACCACATCCGACAACGTATTAAGGCTAATCGATTTCCTAGCGGGGCGTAACCTCCTTGTAGCATGCACGCGATTCCCCCATCTCAACATCCACAAGGGTACCTGGCGGTCCAGCACAATCAAGAGAGCAGCACAAACAAGAGAGCAGGAACGGGCGCATTGCCAGAGCGCCGTCAGAGACGCTGCCTCAGAGGTGCTGGGTTTCAAACGGCCACCACCTAGAAACCCCTGGTTCGATGAACAATGCGAACAAGCCCACGCAGCAAAACAACAGGCATATAAAGCCATGCTGCAACGACGGACGAGAGCTGCTCGCGAAATCTATGAGCAGAAGAGAAGAGAGGAACACACGCTTTTCAGAAGAAAGAAGAGAGAGCACGGAAAGCGTGAGATCGAGGAGATGGAGACATGCTTCCGCAGGAATGACGCCCGTAAGTTTTACAATAAGGTAAAACGAACATGCATGGCTACAAAGTCAGAGCGGCGGCCTGCCGGGATGAAAATGCAGAACTGGTAGTAGAGTCGAGTCGATGCTGAGGATTTGGAAACACCCCTTCTGCAGACTGTATAACGGCGATGATAGACAAGATACCGCCGTCAGGCAGAACGAGGCATTCGTAATGGACGACGATGTAACAGAATTCAGTTCACCTGACCTAGACGAAGTCAAAATAGCGATGTCAAGACTTAAGTCTAATGAAGCCACGGTCGGCCTGCTGAGCTTCGTAAGGCGGCTGGAGATGAGCTGGTAAGGTGCATGCACCACCTCATTTGCAAGGTATGGTCGGAGGAAAGCATGCCCGACGAATGAAATCTCAGCATTGTTTGCCATAAGAAAGGAGACCCGTATAACTCCGCCAACTATAGGGGAATAAGTCTCCTTAACATCGCATATAAGATCTTCCCTGCCGTATTGTGTGACCGCCTGAAACCGTTTGTGGATAGCCTGATCGGCTCTTATCAGTGTGGTTTCAGGCCAGGTAAGTCCACAATGAACCAAATATTTACGCTACGGCAGATTTTGGAGAAGACCCAGGAATACCCAATCGACACTCACCACCTCTTCGTCGATTTCAAGGCTGCATATGACAGCGTGCATATAGATGACCTATACAAAGCCATGTCTAGTTTTAACATCCGTGCCAAAACTCGTCCGACTGTGCAGGATGACAATGGAGAGTTCTCGCTGCTCAATTAAGGTCGGTAATGAGCAAACCGAGACCTTTGATGTTAAAAAAGGATTTAGGCAGGGCGACGCGCTGTCGTGCAACTTTTTCAACATCGTGCTTGAAAAGATCGTGCAAGAGTCACTGGCCAACACAAAAGGTACGATTTATTTCAAGTCTTCAGTCTACGCAATTGCTTGCGTACGCGGACGATATTGACGTAATTGGACGAAAACAGCAAGACGTCAATGAGGCTTTCGTGAGCATCGAGGTAGAAGCGGCTAAGATGGGTCTCAAGGTTAATGAGGGTAAAACCAAATATCTGCTTTCATCGGAAAGAGACGGACAACACGGACGTATTGGCCAGAACGTCACCATGGGCGGATATAACTTTGAAGTGGTCAAGGAATTCGTCTACCTTGGCTCGCTGATGACCAGCGACAACAACACCCTGTCTCAGAAAACCAAGGTGACACTATATAAGACCTTGATCATCCCAGTCCTCCTTTACGGCGCAGAGGCTTGGACCTTAACAAAAGCGGATGAAGATGCCCTTGGTCGTTTCGAAAGGAAAATTCTGCTCACTATCTACGGTCCCGTTTGTTCAAACGGTGTATGGAGGAGAAGATATAACGAAGAACTGTACGGGTTGTACAGCGACATCGGCCTGGTACGACGTCTACGGATACAGCGTCTAAGGTGGTTAGGCCATGTAGAGCGCATGGAAGTTACAGCTCCGACCCGAAAAGTCTTCGAATCCACTCCGGAAGGAAGGCGCGGCAGAGGACGGCCGCCTCAGCGGTGGCGCACGCAGGTGGAAGGGACCTCAACCAACTGGGCGTGCGGCACTGGAAACAGCTGGCCAAAGACCGTGCCGGCTGGAGACGCTTGTTGGTTGAGGCCCAGGTCACCACGGACTGTAGCGCCACCTAAGTAAGTTCGTAGTTAACGAACTAATTTCTATATACAGTGTAGCTGTACCAGCACTCCTCTAGATAGAGATATGTACCAGGAACTTATTGTCTTTCATCGGGTTTCGGTTATTGTTTACTAGCATCAAGGACAGATCTGCATTTATATGTACACTTCGCGCCGGCTTAGCAAACCCGTCTTAATCTATCATAATTCCTATTTATTCTTAGAGGTGTGAGAAGGAATTAGGTAGTCTATTTTCATATTTTCAAGGACAAAATGTGGCAAGTTCCTTTCTTATGCAATACGCCTCAAGTGCCTGTCCCTCTCAACCCTTTCTCACTTTTAGTATAGCGTGTTTGGTCTGATGTCCTCCCGATTGAGGCGAAACGTGCAAGTGTTCCAAAGATTACAGAAGCTGTTTGTTCTCACCGCCGTCAGAATGACGTATGTAATAGAGAAGGAATAAAACAGGTAATCGCGATTTTGGTTGGGTGAGTGAACCGATCTGGAGTATGTATGCTAGATAGTAGACAAAACTTGAGAAATTATATGATCGATATCGCAAAAAGATCACACTTGAGCAGTAAAAGGAAAAGAGAAAGAGTCTACGCCCATTAATTATCAATGGGACCAGAGAGAACCTAGCAACCATTATCAGACAAACTAGGGGTTTAGTAACACATCGGAGAAGCAGAACATAACGTCCTCCGGCTTGTCTAAATATTTAAACATTGACCAGGAGCAGAGTATAAGTCACTCTTGCGCATTACTCCCTACTACCTATGAACGTGGGTAGTCCTTGATTTAAGGAACAACATTCATAATTATCCTTATTCGCACCACATGGCGTTATCTTTTTCTTAAATGTATCCTCAACTGATCATCCCTACTAAACAAACAAAGTAGAGGCAACATATTTGGTAGCAGGATGCAAGCGTTTCTTACTATCATGATAACTATAGCACAGTGAAGTCTCTATGGAAGTCCTTTTAATCAAGCAGTCCCGTATGTTGTTTTTAATTTAGTCGAAATTGCTTTGGGTTATAAGATTTCTGCATTTATTCCTTTTGAAATTTTGTGCTATTTTATTTGACTCTAATTGACCCTGTGTGTGTGTATTGGAAAGCACAGCCTACATAACACCACGTCAGAAAACGGACTAAGGCTAGTGGACTTTATGGCGGGACATAATCTGGTAGAAGCAAGTACACGATTCCCACACATCAACATCCATAAGGGGATCTGGTGGTCTTTCGATCAATCGACAACCAACCAAATTGATCATATTGCGATCGACGGCAGACACTCCTCCAGCATCCTAGATTTCCGAACCTTTCGAGGAGCCAACATCGATTCGAATCGTTACCTTGTTGCAGCCAAGGTACGGATGCGTATTACTCGGAATCAACGGAGTCGAGTAAGAACACCAAAATTTAATGTCAGAAAGCTGCAATCGCAGGAGACTGCCAGGACCTTCGCCGATCAAGTCTCCCTCAAGCTCTCTCAAGTTCAAACGCAATCTGCAGAAACCATAGAACAGCAATGTAGTCGTTGACAGAACGCCATTAGAGAGGCCGCCTCAGATGTACTCGGTTTCGAGCCACCACCGCCGAGAAACCCCTGGTTTGATGATGAGTGCAGATAGGCCCATGTAGAGAAACAGAATGCAAACATGGTGTATCGCACGGATACGAGCTGAAAAATATGAAGGTTTTCAAGAAGAAAAGAAACACTTCGAGTTTGCTCTAATTCAACGTTCGTTTTAGATAGCAAATTTGAGCCGTTAAGACTGCCTATTTATTGGCTGTGATGAAACCGTTTTTTCTTGATGGATCACGGATGGTGTGATCGCTAAGCTGATTAGGTTTTTTCTAGCTGGAATACGGATGGGGTGATCGCTCAGCTGATTAGGTCATTGACCTTACGCTGATCTTGATGCGAGGTTGCTGTGCTCCCCGTCTGATGGGCGTATTTTGCCAATGCATGTGTTCGTGCTCTTGCTGATGCAGATGTGTTGCGTGCATGTGCAAATGGGCGGAGTTGAAACAAGCAAAACATGAAACAGAAATTTTGTTTCGTCTGCATCAATCCACTTTCGCCCTTTGTTTGTTGAGTAGAGGATACTCCTGGACCCCAGACTGTTGTTTTGACGACGAAAAGAGCACATTTATATGTTGCGTCGCAACCCATGTCCACATTGCATCGACGGACGAGAGCTGCCCGCTAGCTCTATGAACAGAAAAGGAGGGAGGAGCATGCGCTTCTGAGAAGGAAAAGGAAAGAGCACGAGAAGCGCGAGATCGAGGAGATGGAGAGATGTTACTAAAGGAACGACGTTCAAAAATTTTACCAGAAAGTAAAACGAACATGTCACGGCTATAAAACCAGAGCAGAAGCCTGCAGGGATGAGCACGGACACCTAGTAGTAGAGTCACAGTCGATGCTGAGATTGTGGAAGGACCACTTCTGCAGACTGTATAACGGCGATGATACTCAAAATGCCGCCGTTAGGCAGAGCGAACCATTCACAATGGACGAAGACGAAGGAGAATCCCGTCCAACCGACCTAGACGATGTTAAGATAGCGATATCGAAACTTAAGTCTTAAAAAGCTGCTCGAGCAGACGGACTCCCCGCGGAACTGTTCAAAGCAGCTGGCGATGAGCTGGTCAGAAACATGCACCAACTCATCTGCAAGATATGGCCGGAAGAACGCATGCCCGATGAATGGAATCTCAGTATCGTTTGCCCGGTCCATAAGAAAGGAGACCCTATGACTGCGCCAATAACAGAGGGATAAGCCCCCTGAGCATAGCGTACAAGATCCTCTCTGCCATACTGTGTAAGTGCCTGAAACCGTCCGTGGGCAATCTGATGGGTTCCTACCAGTGTGGTTTCAGGCCAGGAAAATCCACGATAGACCAAATATTTACACTACGGCAGATCTTGGAGATGAATTCCAGGTCGACACGCACCTTTTTGTCGACTTGTGTGACAGTGTTTATTTAGACGAGCTATACAGAGCCATGCCATGTTTTAACATACCTGCCAAACCCGTCAGACAATGCAGGATGACTATGGAGAACTCTCGCTGCTCCATTAGGGTCGGAGGTGAACTAACCGACCCCTTTTATGTTAAAAAAGGTTTTAGACAGGCTGACGCACTGTCATGTGACTCTGCAGCCAATACTAGAGGTACGATCTACTTCAAGTCCACACAGATGCTTGCCTAAGCAGATGATACTGACGTTATTGGACGAACAAAGCGAGACGTCAATAAGGCGTTTGCAAGCATAGAAGCAGAAGCAGTCAAAGTGGGTCTAAGGGTAAATGGGGACAAGACCAAATATATGCTGTCATTCAAGAAAGACGCGCAACACCGACGTCTTGGTCAGAACATCACCATCGGCAGCTATATTTTTGAAGTAGTCAAGGACTTCGTCTACCTTGGTTCGCTGGTGACAAGCAACAACGACACCAGCGCTGAGATAAAACGCAGAATAACTCTTGCCAACCGCTGCTTCTTCGGGCTCAAGAAGCAATTGAGTAGTAGAGCCCTCTCTCGAAAAACTAAGATATCCCTCTACAAAACCTTAATCATCCCGGTCCGCCTCTACGGCGCTTAGGCTTGGACGTTATTAAAAGCGGATGAAGGGGCTCTTGGGCGTTTCGAGAGGAAAATTCGGCGTGCAATCTTTGGTCCCATTTGTGTAAGCAGAGAGTGGAGGAGGAGATTCAACCAGGAACTGTACGGGCTGTACAGCGACATCAGCCTGGTTAGACGTCTTCGGATTCAACGTCTAAAATCGCTAGGCCATGTAGAGCGAATGGACATCATCGCTCCGGCCCGAAGAGTCTTCGACTCCAACCCCGAGGGATGACGTAGCAAAGGACGACGGCATTTAAAGTCGCGCACATGTGGAAAGGGACCTCAACCTACTGGGCCGGCTGGAGAGGCTTGTTGGTTGAGGCCCTGGTTCACCCCGAACTGTTGCGCCATCAAAGAAATAAAGAAGAAGAAGTACTACGGGGGGCTTTGACAGTACCCCGCCAAGGAGGGACACCTCGAAATAAACATTCGATGGCGTTGGTATCATCGAGATCCGAACTCGCTTACCGTGAGTCAGAGTCCAACACACTAACTAATGCGCCACGGCGCGAATAAGGTTTACCAGTCCTAAATTAATAGGAGTTCATTTATATCAGTACTTCTAGGTGAAACTTATTTCGGAAACAGTTTAACATTCTATTTATGTTTAAATAAATATACAAATTCACATACATTCACATCTCTACATTCTTAAAAAAAACAACTCCTAAAAACAATGCACAGGTCCTTCAGATATCTGTACATCCTCAATTCGCCCCATTCAATCCTACTTTTACCTTTCAAGGTAAAATGCAATATGTAGCTTCCGCTGAAAAAGGCGTTTACATGACAAATATGCTTGAGTTAATTTCTAACAAAAGCGCAGTACGACGAATAGAACAGAAAGCGAAAAAAGAACATTTTAAATGCTCATTGAAATTTCACTTACTTTGCAAAATACGTACTTACAAATGCTCATATACCATGTGAATAGAAATGTTACATTGTGTGCACATATGTACAGATGTATGTACATTTATCCTTCTTGGCTCAAAGGGAAGCAAAAAAAAAAGTATACAAAGCTCGATTCCGCGCGATCCTTTGTATTGCAATTTCCATGTCTTCATCATATCCCTAAAGGATTGAAGTACTCGTACTTGCAGCTACGGCTTCGCTTTGCACATAATAATAGAACTTGGAACCAAGGTGAAATATGTACATATATTGCAATGACATTTATAAATTATGCATGGTTCCGTTGTCGAATTAGGTAGTATGAAGTCATGGAAATATGTATGCTTATTTCCTGGGTTGTCGGTGAAATCTCTTTTTTTTTTATTTTTGTTCCGCATGATGTCTTGAATTCACTTGATGAACATCTTAGTTAAGCAAGTGTGCTTCGAAAAACTTTCTATCTTTCTAAAAATATACGGAATAAATGCGTAATGAGATATCTTGAATTCTATGGCCCTCTTATTTTGTTATTAAACTGGCAGTTTTAGTTCTTTTTTAGGGTTCCGTACCCAAAGGGTAAAACGGGACTCTATTACTAAGACTTCGCTGTCCGTCCGTCCGTCTGTCACCAGGCTGTATCTCATGAGCCGTGATAGTTAGACAGTTGAAAATTTCACAGATGATGTATTTCTGTTGCCCCTATAACGACAAATACTAAAAACAGAATAAAATGAATATTTAAGGGGGGCTCCCATACAACAGACATGATTTTCATCCAAAAAATCCCCTTGGTCACATACTGACTTAAGGTTTGTCGACAATATCTCACAACTAGTAGCAAACTTCCCACACAACATGGGTGATTGGCTCTGGTCCTTCATAGGCTGTACCGCCACCAAAAGAAGAAGAATATCCCACAACCAATAAAACACTTCCAAGCATTATCCCTAGCTGCAAACCTTTTTCCCATGCTGTTGTCAAACCATCGTTTCTTGATATTGAGAAGCACCGATGGCATTCCAATTGTTGTTTCGTGATTAATGTTGACAACAACATGTGTTTGAAAGTAAAGTATAACTTGGGACAAATATCCCGATTCTGAACGGCGTGCGTCGAGAAGATTTTTGATGCCAAGCATACTACGGCTTTGCCAGTACCCCGCCGAGGAGGGAGTTCGCGAAATAAACATTCGAAGGCGAAGGGTGTTTTTGGGATCCGAACTCACCCATCATACGTTAGAGTTCAACTAGCCACTGCGCCCTCACTAAGTTTAGTTAATTAAAACAAATCAGAAATCACGTTTTTAATTAGGCGCTTTTCAATTCATCTTTGCTGACTCCGCAAGGAGAACGGAGCGGGTGAGAGGAAGGAATTGTGTCATACACGGTGTAATTCGCAATGTCTGAACTTACAAACTCCCTGTAGTTTTCGATTTCGACTTCTGCAGACTGTATAACGGCGATGATAGACAAGATACCGCTGTCATTCAGAACGAGCCATTCGTAATGGACGATGTAGGAGAATTCCATCCACCCGACCTAGACGAAATCAAAACGGTGATATCAAGACTTAAGTCTAATAAAGCCGCGGGGGCAGACGGCCTGTCTGCTGAGCTTCTTAAGGCTGCTGGAGAGAGGCAGCTGGTTCAAAAGTTTATATTCTCTTATGATGCGATAGACAGACAGTGGCTTGGGTCGTTGATGTTCGTTCACTACTTTCAGGGGTGGTTGTCCTAGATAGGACGAGAGCCGACCAAGTTCCGCGTGGGTTACAGTCCCTAGTAATTCGTTCGAGCACTATTAGTATTGCATACGCAGAGGATGAATTTCAGTTGACCATATCCTGTGAGTGTTATGCCTGCAGCAGTACATCTGATCACTTTCCATTCACCTCTGTGTTGCATACTTTTTGTCCGTATAGGAATTACTTTTTTTCTTGGCTATGAAACGAATTTGAACTATAGACCTTCCGCTCGGCGGTCGATAATGTTAACCACTACACAACGGCCACCCCATTTGCAAGGTATGGTCGGAGGAAAGCATGCCCGACGAATGGTATCCCAGCATCATTTGCCCGATCCGTAAGAAAGGAGACCCCTATAACTGCGCCAACTATAGGGGGATAAGTCTCCTTAACATCGCATATAAAATCTTCTCTGCCGTATTGTGTGAACGCCTGAAACCGTTTGTGGATAACCTGATCGGCTCTTATCAGTGTGGTTTCAGGCCAGACAATAGACAAAATATTTACGCTACGGCAGATCTTAGAGAAGACCCAGGAATATCAAATCGACACTCACCACCTTTTCGTCGATTTCAAGGCTGCACATGACAGCGTGTCTAGAGATGAGCTATACAAAGCCATGTCTAGTTTTAACGTCCCTGCCAAACCTATCCGACTGTGCAGGATGACAATGGAGAATTCTCGCTGCTCCATTAAGGTCGGTAATGAGCAAACCGAGACCTTTGATGTTAAAAAAGGATTTAGGCAAGGTGACGCGCTGTCATGCAACTTTTGCAACTTTTTGCAACATCGTGCTTGAAAAGATCGACATTGATGTGATTGGACGGACACAGCGAGACGTCTTTGTAGGCATTGAGGTCGCAGCGACTAAGATGGGTCTCAAGGTTAATAAGGGGAGAACCAAATATCTGCTTTCATCTAAAAGAGACGGCCAACACCGATGTCACCATGAGCGGAGATAACTTTGAAGTGGTCGAGGAATCCGTCTACCTTGCCTCACTGATGACCGGCGACAACAACACCAGCACTGAGATAAAACGCAGAATCACTCTTGCAAACCGCTGTTTCTTTGGGCTCAAGAGGCAATTGAGAAGTAGAGCTCTCTCTCAGAAAACCAAGGTGACACTATGTAAAACCTTTATCATCCCAGTCCTCCTTTACGGCGCAGAGGCTTGGACCTTAACAAGAGCGGATGATGATGCCCTTGGTCGTTTCGAGAGGAAATTTTCTGGGCACTATCTACGGCCCCGTTTGTTCAAACGATGTATGGAGGAGAGGACATAATAAATAACTCTACGGGTTGTACAGCGACATCGGCCTGGTATGACGTCTACGGATACAGCGTCTAAGATGACTAGGCCATGTAGAGCGAATGGACCCGAAGGGTCTTCGAATCCACCCCGGACGGCCGCGTCAATGGTGGCGCACCCAGGTGGAAAGGGACCTTAACCAACTAGGCGTGCGGCGCTGGAAACAGCTGGCCAGAGACGGTGCCAGCTGGAGATGCTTGTTGGTTGCCCAGGTTCACCACGGACTGTAGCGCCACCTAAGTAAGTAAGTAAGTAATGGGAAAACCTTTGTTATATTTGAGGTGAATCTTCCACGTACTACATACGTATGTACATTTGGTTTCATTTAGATTGACGAAGGGCGACCTACAAGCATCAACTAGAACATCAGCTTTTGTCAAATGTCTACAGATTCAACATCTGAGATTATTTAATCCTGACGGGTGATTGAACACCACAGCTTCTGTCTCAGGATGGCTAACTACCATCTGGCGCTAACATGCTTCTCGCACTATTTTGTCGCAGCTACAACATTTTATATTGTCTAATTTTTTCATCGTTTTTCCACCATTTAACCAGCTTTTGAACGTTATCTTTATAAACTGCAAATGTTGTTACCGAACTACCGAATTTCACTATTTTCACTTTAAAGAAATCCTTTTTGCCAGTAATTTTCCATTTAAACACCATGAATGGAGGACAGTAATGTCACATTTAATATTATTTACAACATGGGTGGACCACACTCGAAATACACTAATTCTGTGGTCTTTGCGTTGGACGGAAGATTTGATGGAGAGCATTGTTAGTCTTACGAGGTTCTATTCAATGACGTTATTTCCCATTTTTTGCTAGAAAATTAGATAAACGAATAACTGTGGACCAATGTAACTTTGTAATAATGTATTTGCTGTATTTTTGACTTGCGGTTTGTTACATGGAATTCATTCTCATATAAAATTTTAATGCGATTATAGTAACACACAAGTGCAGATGTGGTGCGCACCATAATCGTTTTCATCATCTTAGTTGTGGTTTATTGTGAAACTTCAGTATTTGTACATTTGTACAACCTGAACGGAGTGCAGTAGTTGGGGTCGTTGATGTTCGTTTACTACTCTCAGGGGTGGTTGTCCTAGACCTAGATAGGACGAGAGCCGACCAAATTCCGCGTTGGTTATAGTCCGTAGTAATTCGTTCAAGCACTTTTTAGTATTGCATACGCAGAGGATAAATTTCGGTTGACCGTATACTGTGAGTGTTATGCCTGCAGCAGTACGTCTGGCCACTTTCCATTCACAACTGCGTTGCATACTTTTGTCCGTATAGGAATTACTTTTTGATAGGCGTTGAATCCATAGACGCCTGACTAGACTCATGGCGCTGCACAGCTCGTAAAGTTCGTGGTTGAATCTTTTCCTCCATCCCCGCGCGAAATCTTTCTCTCAAACAAACATTTGTGGGCGATGTTAAGGAGACTTGTTCCTCTATAGTTGGCGCAATGAGAGGGGTCTCCTTTCTTGTGGATCGGGCATGCTTTCCTCTGACCATATCTTACAGATGAGCTTGGTACATGCTCCTAACCAGGACATCCCCAGCTGCCTTGAGGAGCTCAACAGACAGTCCGTCTGCGCCAGCAGCCTTATTCGACTTGAGTTTCGATATAGCAATCTTAACTTCGTCGAGGTCAGAGGGACGGAATTCTCTGCGGTCTTCGTCGATTAGAAATGGGTCATTGATATTGTTGCGGAGACACAAACCGACGGTTAAGTTCGAATTTCGCTGTCGAAGTTCGAAAGCTCTCTTGAAGCGGAGCTTGGAATGATGTCAACTGTCAACGACGTAATGCTAATTGTCAGAGCGTTCTAGAGATTTCCGAAGGGGAACATCAGACGGCGAACGTTCGAGAAGGTGGACCGAGGGCTATATAAGCGCGAACACTCGCCCTCGACAAGGGCTTTCAATAAAGGTTGTTGTGTGTGTCATAAAGTCTAAAGTGGATAGTATTGGATAATAAATAAAAGTGGTGAAGCTGCACAGATAATTGATCTGTGGTGAAACAAAGACAAGTGTGTATGTTTTAATTCGGATAAAAAGGACAATTGTAGTTTATCGCAATCCAGTGGTGCGAACCCTATTCGGTGTGGGATTGAATATTTCGTAACAATATATTGACTAACATCGCCGTTATGAAGTCTGCAGAGGTGGTTTTTCTATATTCTCAGCATCGACTGCGATTCTATTACTTGGTGTCCGTTCTCATCCCTGCAGGCTTTCGTTCTGGCCTTATAACTTTGACATGTGCGCTTTATCTGTTGATAGAACTTTCGAACGTCACGCCTGCAGTGACACCTCTCCAAATCCTCAATCTCGCGCTTCTCGAGCTCTTTCTTCTTTCTTCTGAGAAGCTTATGCTGTACCCTTCTTTTTAACTCGTAGAGCTCACGAGCTGCTCTTGTTCTTTTATGCAGCGAGGCCTTATATGCATCCTGCTTCGCTGTGTGAATCCTCTTTCACTCGTCATCGAACCGGGTGTTTCTTCGAGGTGAGGACCTGAAACCCAAAACTTCGGATGCAGAGCTTTTCAGGGCTTGTTTGCAAAGGCTTCACTGCTGTTCTATTGATAGCGTGAAGGATTGAGATATATTGGAGGGCTTATGGGAGACGCGATCGGTAAAGGCACGAGCGGTTTCTGGCGACAGTAGCCTTCCGACGTCATAACTTTGTATTTTTACACTACTCCGCTGCGGTCGTGATAGCCGTAGGCGTATCTTGGCTACTACAAGATACTGGTCCGAGTCGATATTAGCCTCTCGGAAAGTTCGGAATAGTGGAGGAGTGTCTGACGTCGATCGCGATGTGATCAATTTGGTTGGTAGTCGATTGATCAAAAGACCGCCAGGTGCCTTTGTGTATAACGAGGTGCGGGAAGCGCTTACTGGCTAGAAGGAGATTTCGCCCCTTAGCAAGATCAATCAGCCTGTGTCCGTTATCGGAGGTGGTGTCGTGTAAGCTATGTTTGCCGATGACTCGTTCAAAGATGCTTTCCTTACCCAGCTTAGCATTGAAGTCTCCTAGTGCAATTTTGATGTCGTAGCTAGGACATTGGGCATACGTTCTGCCTAGGAGATCGTAGAACTCATGCTTGTCTTCCGTGTAACCTTGATACGGCTTGTTATGAGGCGCTCACTCACATGCCGAAAGCTTAGGACTTTTTGCCTTAGTCCACCTCGAACAACAAATCCGCATCCGAACAATCGTTGTCCTCTCTCCCTATAGCAGTCGCCGTAGTAAATATCGCAGTTCTTCATCCGCTTTATACCCGGTCCATATCATCCCATTTCCTGGATGGCGGTTATGTCCGCTTTATAGCGGTCTAGGGCGTGCGCGAGTTGTTCGGCTGCACGTGGCCTGTTTAGGGACCCAGCACTCCACGTACAGAGTCGAAGATTATTGTCCTTTTTTCGTTTTTTGCAAGGGTCGTCAACATTAATCCGGTCCGTTACACCCGAGGCTTGTGGTTGTTCCGTTTTTTACGTTTACGGCTTACTAGGCCCAGTAGCCCAGTACTATAACTAAACCCTCTATAATAGAAAGTTCTCCAATTATTGAGTTACAGTTTATTTCGGTTTATGCTTATGTGTTTTAAATAGGTACTCGTCCCTACGAGTATTCACACTTCAAGTGACAAGAGGAACTTTCCACAAAAAAAAATCTGCAAATGTTAGCAAGTATCAACAAAATCCTCAAAAAGAAATTCCCTGAGGAGTTTTTTTTTTCTGTCTCCTGAAACGAGTGCAGATCAGTAGAAATGCAGTGTTTATTACCCTAAAAAGGAGGTTTCTGAATAACATCGGAAACCGCAAAGTATGAGTTAATGGAAAAAAGTTTTCACCTCCAAGCGGTTTTCCATTTCAGTAGAAAGTTTAACACAAAATTTAATTAAAACCGTGAGCTCTCATCGAACAGAACATGAAAGCATTCGGTTTTTTCCCTTTGTCCTCACAGTTTCCGTTGTCAATGTTTCTAATGCCACTGGCAAAGTATCAGGGATGCATTGTGCCCAAATACAAATAGTTGAAAAAAAGGTAATGTCTTCACAAAAGTTTTCGTTGCCATTTTATTTTTCACCTCCGCTTGTAGGCCATGATATACATATAGCTGTTTGGCGGAGCAAACATAAAGTGTAAATAAATCCTTTAGGAATATATTTGTAGGTGCCCAATAGGTGCAGCCATGTGGACGTTTCTATAACGATAAAATAATGATGTGGGTACCTGATTAAAGAAATGGAATCATAGTAAAAGGCAAAAGTCAACAAGGGACTACGAGTAATTTCATAAATTATTTAGTTTGAGGGCAACTAATGAATATATCCGAGGAGTCCTACGGAGCAGTGGGTATGATGGCTGAAGACAAGGAGATCGAACCTTGACAGAAGCAGTATTTTAAAGTATATCCATAGAAAGGTTTCCAATTTTAGATTTTGCTTGTTGGAATCGGCAATAAATAATAAAATAATAGGAAAATAAGAATCACACACAAGAGAAATCGTAGAAAAAAGCTAGGTTCTGGTCCTCCCTGATGAGTAGAAGTTTGGCTGGCTATATTAATGGTAACAGGCTTAGCGCCATTATGCTCAGTTTGGCCATTTCTTGGAATACGACTTCAACACTTTCTCATTTATATTTAAAATATAGATGATAGTCGAGTATTTGTGCTTCACTTACTTACTTACTTAAGTGGTGCTTCAGTCCATGGTGAACCTGGGCCTCAACCAACAAGCGTCTCCAGCTGGCACGATCTATGGCCAGCTGTTTCCAGCGCCGCACGCCTAGTTGGTTAAGGTCCCCTTCCACCTGCGTGCGCCACCGTTGATGCGGCCGTCCTCTGCCGGTCCTTCCTCCCGGGGTGGATTCGAATACTCCTCGGGTCGGAGCTGTATTTTCCCTGCGCTCTACATGGCCTAGCCACCTTAGACGCTGTATCCGTAGACATCGTACCAGGCCGATGTCGCAGTACAACCCGTACAATTCTTCATTATATGTTCTCCTCCATACACCGTTTGAACAACTGGGAACGTAGATTGTGCGCAGAATTTTCCTCTCGAAACGACCAAGGACATCTTCATTCGCTTTTGTTAAGGTCCATGCCTCTGCGCCGTAAAGGAGGACTGGGGTGATCAAGGTCTTATATAGTGTCACCTTGGTTTTCCGAGAGAGGACTCTACTTCTCAATTGCCTCTTGAGCCCAAAGAAACAGCGGTTTGGCAAGAGTGATTCTGCGTTTTATCTCAGCGCTGGTGTTGTTGTCGCCGGTCATCAGTGGCCAATACGTCGGTGTTGACCGTCTCTTATAGATGAAAGCAGATATTTGGTTTTACCCTCATTAACCTTGAGATCCATCTTAGCCGCTTCGACCTCAATGCTTACAAAGGCCTCATTGACGTCTCGCTGTGTCCGTCCAATCACGTCAATGTCGTCGGCGTACGCAAGCAATTGCGTAGACTTGAAATAAATTGTACCTCATGTACGATCTTTTCAAGCATGATATTGAAATAGTTGCATGACAGCGCGTCACCTTGCCTAAATCCCTTTTTAACATCAAAGGTCTCGGTTTGCTCATTACCGACCTTAATGGAGCAGTGAGAATTCTCCATTGTCATCCTGCACAGTCGGACGGGTTTGGCAGGGATGTTAAAACTAGACATGGCTTTGTATAGCTCATCTCTATACACGCTGCCATATGCAGCCTCGAAATCGACGAAGAGGTGGTGAGTGTCGATTTGGTATTCCTGGGTCTTCTCCGAGATCTGCCGTAGCGTAAATATTAGGCCTATTGTGGATTTACCTGGCCTGAAACCACACTGATAAGAGCCGATCAGGTTATCCACAAACGGTTTCAGGCATTCACATAATACGGCAGAGAAGATCTTATACGTGATGTTTAGGATACTTTTTCCCCTATAGATGGCGCAGTTATAGGGGTCTCCTTTCTTATCTATGCCTCAACTGAGGTCTTAAAAAACTTTGGTACCTTTTCATGTAAAATGTGTTTTAGAACTCCTACTTTCATCGTTCTGTTTAGTCTGTGCATTGTATTATCATGGATCCAAATAAAAGGCGACTGAATTCCTAGCGAACTCTGCCCCTATATGTTGTGTAGGTATATACAAGGGTATACTCTTGCAATTTTTATCACACAACGTGAAGGGGGTGCAGTGGTTTTGGTCGTAGACGTTCGTTCACTACTCTCCATGGGTGGTTGGCCTAAATAGGAGAAGAGGAGCCGAGCAAATTTTCGCATTGTTTGTAGTTCCCAGCAACTTTTCCCTGCACTATGGTATTATATACTAGAATTGAAGGCACAGAGTATGAATTTAAAGTGACCATACATATATTGCGAGTGTTATGCCTTCTCATTCACAATAATTTTTTTCCGTATAAGGATTGTTTTTTTCTTGGCTATGGAACGAAGCAGAGTCTCACGAGAAAATGCAGTCCTTGTAGGCCTTCTTCTTCTCTCTGATGGCTTCTTGAACTCCAGATGTTTTAAACCACGCAGTTCTTTTCTCACCACCAGCCGCCGCACCAAGCCACTTCTCTCCACACACGAGGTACTCTATCAGTAAGATACAGCTTACACATCAACAGGTGATGATCAGTTGACAGTTCAGCCCCTCTCAACATACGAATGTCACAAACAATCGATTTCATACTCGATGGTACCAGAAGGAATTCTACATATTGTTACGAATTATTCGATCCCCACACCAAACAGGGTTCGCACCACTGGATTGCGATAAACTACAATTGTCCTTTTTATTTAAATTGAAACACACACACTTTTCTTTGTTTCACCACAGATCAATTATCTGTGTAGCTTCACCACATTTCTTTATTATCCAATACTATCCACTTTAAACTTTATTATCCAATACTATCCAATTTAAACTTTATTACACAATACACAAACCTTTATTGAAAGCTTTTCTTTTCACCTTGGTTGATCACACCGACTTGTCACACGCTGCTTTTTACCACAAACTGAATGAATGTCAAGGGCGAGTGTTCGCGCTTATATAGCTCTCGGTCCACCGTCTCGAACGTTCGCCGTTGGAAGTTCCCCTTCGGAAATCTCTAGAACGCTCTGACAGTTCCATTGGAAGTTGACATCATTCCAATCCCCGCTTCCAGAGAGTTTTCGAACTTAACGGTCCGCTTGCATCTCCGCAACACTGCCCTCCTCCTAAACTTGTTCGTCCTCGAACAAGCGATTGGATCCTTCTCCGTAATATGGTGCTAACCTCTCTACGTGGACAATTTTATACTTCGCCCGTCTGTTTCCCATCTGCTGTATCCGGTATACCACGTCATTGAGTTTCTTGATGACCTCATATGGTCCGTCCCAGGCTGATTGCAATTTGGGGCACAAGCCTTTTTCCGTTGTGGGTTGTACAGCAATACCAATTGTCCGGTCTCGAATCCAGAAGTATTCGCCCTCAAGTCGTATCGCGCCTTCATTTTATCGCTGACCAAGTTCAGTCGCTCCTGGATGAACTGATGGATAGAGTTCAGCTGTTCTTTCTTTTCGGTTACGAAGTCTTCCCTGCCGCTAGTTGTCGGTAGTACCACGCCGAACTTCAAGTCCGATGGAAGTCGGAGATCAGTTCCAAAAATGGCTTCGGCGGGTGTTGTTGCCGTTGAATTGTGCTGTGCCGAACGGTATGCCATTAAGAAAAGGGGAAGATGTTCATCCCAGTCCTTCTGATCTCCGACGACGACTTTTCTCAGGCATTCCTCCATCGTCCGGTTGAACCTTTCGACCATGCCATCAGATTGTGGATGTAATGGTGTTGTCCGCGTCTTTCTGATACCTAGCATGTCACAGAGTTCTTTGAACACCGACGACTCGAAGTTTCTCCCTTGGTCTGAGTGCAGTTCCATTGGTACTCCATAACGCGAGACCCAGTTATTCACGAATGCATCCGAAACGGTTTTGGCTTCCTGGTTCGGGATGCAAAACACCTCAGGCCACTTGCTGAAGTAATCGATCACCACTAGTGCGTACTTGTTTCCAGCGTTGCTCGTTGGGAATGGGCCTGCAATGTCCATTGCGATACGTTCGAACGGTGCTCCAACATTGTACTGCTGCATATTTCCTCGAGTTTTCCTTACTGGACCCTTTGCCTTCGCACACTGTTCACACCTGCGAATGAAACGCGTAACCGACTCATGGCATCCTACCCAGTAGAAACGTCTCTTGATCTTTTCTACAGTCTTGTTAACACCAAGATGACCCCCGCTTGGTCCCTCGTGGTATTCTCGGATGACCTCGTCGATTTGCCCTTTTGGTATTACCAGCAGATCGTTTACAATGTTCCCGTCCTCACTTTCCCAACTGCGGTAGAGGCAACCGTTCTTCAGCTTCAAACTCTGCCATTGAGCCCAGTAAGCTTTCACGATTGGGCTTTCACTGGATATTTGCTGCCGACTTGGTCGAAAACCTCGTTCTTGGTAGTCGATGATGACTGCCAGATCGGCATCTTCTCGCTGCTTCCTTCCGACCTTCTCAACAGTCCAGGAATCTTCTGGCAGCACCTGGAAACAACGGATGTCGGTGACCTGTTCCTTGGTCTCGGCGCGTGAACAATGTTTGCATTCAACATCGCAAGGTCGCCTCGATAATGCATCCGCATTTCCATGACTGCTTCCCTTCCGGTGTTCAATACTGAAGTCATAACTCTGGATTCTCTCTATCCATCTAGCAAGCTGGCCTTCAGGGTTTTTAAACTGCAGCAGCCATCTCAACGCTGCTTGGTCCGTCCTAAGATGAAAAGCTTGGCCATAGAGATATTTGTGGAAATGCTTGACACAGTCAACCACAGCTAAAAGCTCCCTCCTAGTTACACAGTAGTTCCTCTCCGGCTTCGATAGGATCCTACTGTAGTAAGCGATGACCCGCTCTCGCCCGTCAATCATTTGAGAGAGTACTCCTCCGATTCCATGTCCGCTCGCATCTGTGTCCAAAATAAACTTTTCTCCCGGGACAGGATATGCAAGAATCTGCGCACGGCAGAGCAATTCCTTCAGGTGAATGAACGCTTCCTCCTGCGGCTTCTCCCACTTGAATGGCCGATTCTTTTTGGTGAGCTCGTGCAAACTGCTGGCAACGTTTGCAAATCCTGGGACGAATCGCCTGTAATATGTGCAAAGTCCCAGGAATGACCTTAACTCATGAAGATTCTTCGGCCGCGGCCATTCTTTAACCGCCGAGATTTCCTCTTCATCTGTATGGACTCCTTCTGCAGTCACCACATGTCCCAAGTACCTCACCTCGTTCTGGAAGAGCGAACATTTCTTCGGGCTCAATTTCAATCCGGCTGCTTGAATACGTTCCAGTACCTCTTCAAGCTTCTTAAGGTGATCGTCGAAATCCTTGCCCATGACAATTATGTCATCCAGATAAACAAGGCAAGTCCTCCAGTGAAGTCCTCTTAGTACCCGGTTCATAAGTCTTTCGAAGGTGGCTGGCGCATTGCAAAGACCGAAGGGCATCACAGAGAATTGCCACAACTCTCCCCCGGCAGTGAACGCGGTCTCTTCCTTGTCTTGCTGGTCAAGCTCTATTTGCCAGTATCCACTTTGCAAGTCCAGCGTCGAGAACCACTTTGCACCAGATAGTGTGTCCAAGGTGTCGTCGATTCTCGGTAAAGGATAGCTGTCCTTCTTCGTTACGTCGTTCAGCTTCCTATAGTCCACGCAGAATCGGGTGCTTCCATCCTTCTTCTTAACTAGCACTACTGGCGCACTCCATGGGCTTGCAGATGGTTCGATCACGCCCTCCTTTTCCATCTCGTCGATCAGTTTGATCACCTCTCCTTCTTTCGCCAAAGGTACCCTCCTCGGTGGTTGCCGAATCGGTCTAGAGTCCCCTGTGTCTATTCTGTGCTTCACAATTGATGTTCTTCCACAGTTCTTACCATCTGCAAAAACTGTCCAATATTTACGAAGCAGGGAGAGTGCTTTACTTTTATGCTTCTCCACTAGATGTTGCGTCCATTCTCTGACCATAGTTTTTAAGAAGACTTTGTTGGTCTGGATTTCCCGGTGTTTCTGATCTTCGCAGTTCATAATAGCGGCAGCTTCTTGGCATTGAGCGATCGTTGTTTCCTTATGTATCGTCCTAGGTGTACTGGCAGGATTCAGGACTCGTACTGGAACCAATTGGTCTTGTCGGGGTTCCACGAGAGCCCTTCCAACAATTATATCGCTGGGTCGATTTCGTTTGTCGAATTCGACCACCCACATTCGGCTTGTCCCCGCATCCTCTTCTATCTTTGCCCAAACCACAGCTTCTGCATTCGGGGGAACTGTTTGGCGCGCTTGCACGACTATTTGCCTGACCTTGTTTCTCTGTCCATTATCTATTGTTAATGGGAGCTCCAAGTTGCCATACTTCATCACTTTTTGGTTGAGGTCCAATGTGAAGCCATGCCTAATCATGAAGTCGACGCCGATTATGATGTCATCAGTGATTTCCGCAACGATGAAATCATGCTGAAACTCGACGGTACCCATCGTAATTCTTTTCTGTACCTTTCCCTTAACTTCCGCCTTCTGACCAGTTACTGTACGAAGCCTTACCTCGGAAAATGGTTCGGATGACTGAATGAGTTGCGCCCGTGTCCAACGTCAGCAGATATCGTCGCCCGTCCATCGTTCCCTCGATGACTAGGCTGGTTGCACCCCTACAGATTCGGGATACGAGGATGCTGGGGCACTCCAATGTGGGAGCCAGCGCATGCCCCTCTGCACTGACTCGTTTTAGTTTAACGGATTGTTAGGTGCACCTTTTGCACCTCCACGGTCGCAGATGTAGCATCTTCCCGGGAATGAACCACTCCTACTAGCCGTTGTTCTCGAACTATCCTGGTCTTGAGATATGCGCCGTAGTTTGATGGAAGGTCGGCATATCAAGAGCGATGTTTCACATGCGAGAGCGCTGGCAACTGTCTCCTTGAAAGATGTCTTCGGCAGGAGAATCAGGCTTCGTTGCGTATCGGGGTCCCTTAGCCCTTGGATGAAAGAATCCGTTTTCAGTTTTTCCACCACATCAACTGGAACATCCGCGTAGGCTAGATGAGACAGCCTCTCGATGTCGGCAGCGTACTGCTGGATGGTCTCGTTTAAACGCTGCTTGCGCCCTTTAAGTTCCAGCTTGTGCATCTCCTGCATGTGCTCACTGCCGTATCTTCGATGAAGAGCGTCCCATATGACTGTGTAGTTCCTTCTCTGGGTCTCCGGGATGGTCTGTAAAACACCAGCTGCTTCGCCTTTAAGCGAAATTACTAGAGCGGCCACACAATCTTCTTCTCCCCATTGATTCCGTTCCGCTGTTGTCTCGAACTGGAGCTTAAAGATGTTAAATGCGCTCGTGCCGTCAAAGTTGGGAGCTGTGAATTTCGATGCTGCTGTCGGTACAACGATTCCTTGATGCTGAACGTTCTGGACAGTTTTCTCGAGTTCCAGAACCTTCTTGTCGAACCTCGATTCCAGAGTCTCGATTATCTTTTCTTGATTATTTTCGAGATCTAGAACCTTCTTATCCAGTGCATCGACTCGCTCTTCGACCCCCTGGAAACGATCGTTGACGGCTTGCTGGATGTCTCTCAAGCTTTCTCGATCGTTCTCTAGCATCTCTTCTACCGTCTCCAGCTTCTGGCTCAGGGAAGTAGAGTTTTCCTCCAGTTTCTCTAGTTTCTGGTTTAGAGAAGTAGAATTTTTCTCCAACTTTCTACTTACGGCCGCGGAATTTTCCTCAAGTTTCTCCAGTTTCTGGCTCAGAGAAGTGGAATTTTCCTCCAACTTTCTACTTACGGCAGCGGAATTTTCCTCCAGCTTTTGATCTAGTTTCTGGGCTATGGAAGCACTCATAGCATTCATAGCCGCCAGAATTTGCTGCATATCGAACGCTGGCTCAGAGGATGTCGACGGCTTCTCCACCCCGAATTCGTAACTCTCCCAGTCGACACCTTCTTCCTGCAACGCTGATCGCAGTCTCTCCACCAGGTTGGCTTTACTTCCCACTGTGGATAATTGCCGAGCATCCAGCTCTCTTTTCAGTTGTTCGATTGTCAACTTTTCCAATTTCACCATTTTTTCTATCTCTTAACAATTCACTTTGTGCAATTCACAATTTAAATAAACGTTCCACTCGTTTACTCGCAATCCCACTTCTGACACCAAATGTTACGAATTATTCGATCCCCACACCAAACAGGGTTCGCACCACTGGATTGCGATAAACTACAATTGTCCTTTTTATTTAAATTGAAACACACACACTTTTCTTTGTTTCACCACAGATCAATTATCTGTGCAGCTTCACCACTTTTCTTTATTATCCAATACTATCCACTTTAAACTTTATTATCCAATACTACCCACTTTAAACTTTATTACACAATACACAAACCTTTATAGAAAGCTTTTCTTTTCACCTTGGTTGATCACACCGACTTGTCACACGCTGTTTTTTACCACAAACTGAATTAATGTCAAGGGCGAGTGCTCGCGCTTATATAGCTCTCGGTCCACCGTCTCGAACGTTCGCCGTTGGAAGTTCCCCTTCGGAAATCTCTAGAACGCTCTGACAATTCCATCGGAAGTTGACATCATTCCAATCCCCGCTTCCAGAGAGTTTTCGAACTTAACGGCCCGCTTGCATCTCCGCAACAATATCAACGATTTCTGTTGAAGACTTCTGTTTCTGTTCATAATGGGCATGCCATTTGCACAACAAAAATCCAACAACCTCTCTCCGTTCGCGCGTCACACTCCCAGTGTCGTTACTTCCACACCCAAGTGGGCGTTGAAGTCACCCATTAGTATATAGGAATTCATCTCAACCACCCCATCAAGGGCACCATCAACTTCATCCAGGAAAGTCGCATACTCTGACTCTAGATTCGGTGCACCTGCACCAGAGCCAAAGCTGATCTTTCAAGCTTGAGTTTTAATATCGCGACTCTCCCTCCTAATGGTATCCACGCCAAAACTCTGTAGGCCAGCCTACAGCAACATCCCCACTCCCGCCTGCGCTCGATAGGAAGAGTTTCCATCCATCCGAAAGGTTCACAGTTCTATATCCTCTCTGTTTTTTCGAAGAGATGCCTACGATATCTAACCGATAGTGGGAACTTTCTCAACCAACTCGAGATGCTTTCCTGTGAGAGGAGAGACGTTCCATGTGCCCATCCAAAGTCGATGCCGTTGTCTATTGCCTTTTACTCCCCGCACGCACTGGTTAGTGCATGGCGTGCATCATGTAGTATGCGTTTTTCTATGGTGTAGAAGATGCATATACATACATACATATACATATCTGTATACAAAATAATACACAGTTTCAAAATGGTATATCCGACGGTGTGCTTAGGCACCTTCCACCAATGGCTATAGAGAGATACACCATCCTGTTCAACAATGCATATTACACAATCCCTAAGAGGGGCAAATATCCCTCTCACCCGACAAATCTCCGGTCGATAAGTCTCCTTCCGAGTATCAGCGAGGTCTTCGAGAAGGCAATCCATTGAGCCCTATCTAAATGGGCTGAGGACAAAAATATCATTCCGGATAACCCATTCGGCTTCAGGGCGGGGCATAAAACTATACATGCCGCGTCGAAGCTCGTCTCGGATATCCAATGGAATAAATGCAAGAACCAATACATGGGTGCCTCCCTGGATTTGGAAAGAGCCTTCGACACCCTACGGTTAGTAGGCGTCTACTAAAAGCTCAAACTCAAACAAGCTCAAGCTCAAGCATTGCTTTATATAGTTCATTATATGTTAACGAGTGGAAAGTTCGTTGTGAAAATTGCCAACGTGACTTGTGCTCAAACATTTGAAATTAAAAACGAATTGCAACAAGGTACGGTCAACTTGCCGACCCTTTTTAGCATTTACATCACTGATTTTATATTTTCTATTCACCATTCAATAGCGTACGCGGAGGACTTGATTGCGTACAGATCAGGTCCAACGATCGACGTCAATGCCATTTTATACAAAATAGCAATAAAATTTAGCAGTTCAGTGATGACTAGAAGTTAGATACCTCGAGATCTGTCTGGATCAGTATCTATATTTTAATAAGGATGCAGATGTTGCTCTGGAAAGAGCTCGGGACGCTTTCTCTCTGATAAGATGGCTGTTTCATCGCAGCCAGTTTGACTCTAGAGTGAAGGCAATCTGCTACATGGCGTTGATCAGGCCTATGATTGCCTATAGATGTCCCGTCTGGTCTAATGTTAGCGCAAGCTTAATGGAAAGGATACGGGTGTTTGAGAGACAATGTCTAAGGACTTGTCTTGGATTGCACAGAACAGCAGAGTTCGAGTACAGAAAGTTCTAACCCAACGAGGTCCTATACAATAGGGCAAGGATTTTACGCATAGACAACTTTCTGATAAAACTGATTCGAGTTGACTTTACAAGGGCAATGACGTCGGTCAATAACTTGATCCCTGGAGCTTACTACCCCAACATTACGTATTCCGAAAAAGTGAGTCTGAACGTCATTGTTCCCCCGGAAGCAATCGTTTATTTAGACCAATGTGGGCTGATCCAGGACAGATGGGCGGTACCGCTAATCTTCCAAGTGACCCGTAATTCTTTGGAGCGGCGAATCCTTTTTCGAGCCTGATGTCGTGCTCTACGAGCCCGAGCGCCTCAGATTCAGTAGAATGGTTTCTCGCCGAGATAGAGAAGACGTTGGCCGACGCCATCAGGACTTTTGATGGCTGGAGCGGGCTTCTTGGTGGAATAAATAAGACAGCCTCTTCAAGGCAAAACCCGTCAAGACCAATGGCGGACTTATTTATATAGGGTAGGGTAGGTAAAAGGGACCTACATTCTAACGGCCAATTTCGAGAAGCTTTCATGACAATTATACTGCAGGGGATTTTGTCCGAGCCTCGCTGAGGAGAAGCACCGTGAAAAACACGGTCAATGTCATGGCTGTTGTCGGGATTTGATCCCGTGTCATCGGCGTCAGAGTCCAACACACTACCCACTGCGCCACGGCACATATCAAAATTCGTAGAAAAAACCTTATCTTACATACTGAAATTTCATCAAAATCGCTGAGTAGGGCATTTTTCCAAATACTAAGAGTCATACTCTTATTATGTTCTGTCACACAAGCTATGGCGGAGTTCAAATGGTTTGGGTCGTAGATGTTCGTTCACTACTCCCCAGGGATGCTTGTCCTGGATAGGATTCGAGAGGAACTCGACCGAGTCTCATGTTGATCGTAGTTCCCATTATATATTCCATGCCATTATGATGTTATGTTAGAATCGCACACACAGAGCATGAATTTGAAGTGACCATATACTATGAGTGTTATACCTTTATCAGTATTTTGATCACTTCCCATTCACAACAGCTCTGCTGCATAATTCTCTCGTATATGAATTGCATTTCTTTGCCATGGACAGACTTTGGATTACAGACTTTCCGCTCGACAGTCGGTGACGCCAACGCGCACCATATGGAATCTGACAGCAGCAATACCAACAAACGAGGTGAGTCGCCCCTTGAATTTTTAATCATTAACGAACTCACCGTTGCCAATGGAGGCAACAAACCCACATTCATAAATGCGGTTAGAGAATAGGTGTTTGACCTCACCATCTCTAGCCCATTTATCTCAAATGCGATTGTGGACTGGAATGTCTCCTATGAAGCCTCACTGTCTGATCACCAGTACATCAGATTCAACATCTCCCGTGAGGCGAAAGAGGCTGAGCCCGGATATCGGCCCAAACGAATGAATGGGGCTCGGTTCCAAGCTCAACTCGCCGCCAAAGAGGATATGCTTCTCAAGTCGATTGAATCGACAGACGATATCGACGAAGCGGCTTACCAACTCAATGCAGCACTCATCTCATCCTTTAGAGACAGCTGTACACCCAGGTCAATTACACACAAACGGTGTGTGCCCTGGCGGAATACTCAGCTTGAGTCCCTAAGGAAACAGGTGAGATCGCTGTTTAACAGAGTTAAACGGTATAATAATTGGACTGATTATAGATCTGCTCTAACTAAATATAACCTCGAATTGAGGAAATTCCAGAGAACGTCTTGGAGGAAACATTGCGAGAACATATACTCGCTTCCAACTGCTGCCTCGCAAATCAGACGGCACCTTTGCCGTCAATCGCAGGGATACCTTGGTGACTTTGCACGAGGTGCACTTCCCTGGTTCTACTCCTTACTCGATGTCCTCTGAAGTTCACATTAACGTCATAGATAGCATCGACAGTGCCATTAGAAGAAATAGCCTCTCTGGTCGACTCTTCAGCCCAGACAGGGTCAAGTGGGCAATCCCCACTGATAGTTCTTTTTAGGTCTTGCTTCAACCTGGGATACATACCCCGATCTTGTCTTCATCCCCAAGATTGGGAAGCCAAGTGAGCAACCTAAATCCTATCGCCCTATCAGTCTGACTTCGAGCTTTCTCAAAACAATGGAGAAACTGATAGAGCTATTAGAGGTATCTTGGAAAATCAGACTCCTCTGCATACCAACCAGTATGCATATCTCAAAGAGCGATCTACCGAGAATGCACTACACCACTTGGTGACGTGCATTGAAAATAGTTTCACACAAAAGGAGATCGCAATCTGCGCCTTCCTCGATATAGAGGGAGCCTTCGATAATACTGGCTATGATTCGATCACCATTGCACTATCCTGCAGCGGTGTGGACCATCCCACTAGTCACTGGATTAGGGTGATGCTAAATAGCCGTATCATAACAGCCACCTGCGGAGAGGTCTCAGTGACAGTTTAGGCGGCTAGAGGATGCCCACAAGGGGGAGTCCTCTCACCACTGCTTTGGTCGATAGTCATTGATGATCCACTACGCAAGCTAAGAACTTGGGGCTACGAGGTCATCGGATATGCTGATGACCCAGTAGTTATTATTACGGGCAAGTGCGAGATCACTGCCTGTGAGCGCATGCTGCTTGCGCTCCAACTTTTCTCTGACTGGTGTGACAGACAGGATTTTAAGAATGGGACATTTTTAGTCCCATTTACAAAGAGGAGAAAGGTACAACCCTGCTTAATCTTTCTAAATGGCACACACATAGGATTTTCAGAGGAGGTAAAGTATCTAGGTATTGACCTAGACCGCAGACTCAACTGGAACTCCAATAAGGAAAATAAACTCATGAAAGCGACTGAGGCCATGTGGACCTGCCGACGCACCTACGGTAAAACCTGGGTACTTAAACCTAAGGTAGTCCACTGGTCATACACCGCGGTAGTAAGAGCTATCGTCACCTACGGGTCCACCGTATGGTGGACAAAAGTTGAGTAAAGAACTACAATTGTTAAGCTTCAACGCCTTCAAAGACTAGTGTGTCTCACCATCACAGGCGCTATGCCAAACTGCCCCACGGCAGCCCAAGAAGCATTAATTGGACTCACTCCACTGCACCTTTTTAACAAAAAGGTGGCATTACGCAGTGCAATCAGAATTCTCTGCTCGGGAACAAATATGCCTTGTAGACCGGTAGGCCACATGGCCATATTAAAAAACCTTCCCGAGTTGGATATGATTACTACGGTCTCGGACGCATTGCCGCACACCTTTACCTTTGACAAGAGATTTGAAATACTGATCCCAAATCACTCAGCATGAGAAAACAGTGATCCCTGCTAAATTTCAAAGGCCTTAGGTGGTATACAGATGGCTCCAAGATGACTTCCGCCATTGGGGCCGGCATCTTTGGGCCAAAACGCAAGATCTCAAAGGCCCTGAGAATAAGTCTCAGCATCTTCCAAGCAGAGCTACATGCCATCCTAACATGCGTCAATCTAAATCTCGAAACTGGCATTAGATAGATACTCTCTGATAGCCAAGCTGCGCTTAAAGCGCTGGGTTCGTACAGTACGAGCTCAAAACCCGCCAAGGAATGCTTTGACGCCCTACAGTACCTCGCCAAAAGCACCAATGTTAAACTTTGGTGGGTGCCAAGACATAAAGGTATCAAGGACAATGAAATTGCCGATCAAATTGCCAAGAAAAGTTCCATTGATAAATATATAAGTCCGGAACCGTTCCGCTGCATTCCCGGGTCTAAGACAAAATTTCATTTTAGATAAGTGGGGAAAATTGCAACACCTGTCCTTTGGAACAGCATTCGGGGACTCCGTCAATCTAATTGACTTATACGAGCCCTGAACAAACACTCTAGTGACATACTCAAACTCAATAGGGTGGACATCAGAAGACTAGTCAGCTACCTGACAGGACACTGCTGTCTGAGACATCTTACTTACTTACTTATCAGGCCAGCGATCCATGGAGGATCTGAGCCTGACCTATAGCTGCCTTCCATCCGTAATGGTCCCGGGCACGCTGCTTCCAGTTATCAAGACCAAGATGTCTTACATCCGCGATTACTTGGTCTTTAAACCGGAGGTTCGGTCTTCCTCTTCTTCTCGAACCAGGAGGCTCGGAGTCGAAGACCCTCTTAGCTGGAGCGTTGGTGTCCACGCGCTCGATGTGGCCGAGCCAGTGTAGTCGACGGATCTTTACCTTCCGGACTACATCCACATCTTTGTACAGCTCGTAGAGTTCGCAGTTGTATCTTCTTCTCCATTCACCTTCCTCACAGACAGGACCAAATATCCGGGGCAGAATTTTTCTTTCGAAAGAACCCAAAATCAGCTCCGCCGTCCTGCTTATCGTCCAGCTTTCGGCTCCGCACAGCAAGACTGGCAGTATGAGCGCTTTGTAAAGCATGACTTTGGTATTTCGAGTGAGGCGTTTTGACCCCAGTTGTTTGGACAAGCCGAAGTAGCAGCGGTTGCCAAGGGCGATTCTATGCCGGATCTCCACACTGGTGTCATTTGTGGAATTTACGTTTGCCCCGAGGTAGACAAACTCCTTAACTACCTCGAAATTGTAGCTGTCGATTGTTATATTTTGTCCAAAGCGGTGAGCGACGGATTGGTTTTTGCTTGACAGCGTGTACTTCGTTTTGGCCTCATTGACCTTAAGACCAACTCGTTTCGCCTCTTCTTCAATCGCCGTGAATGCTTCCACAATGCCACGGCGAGATCACGCGATGATGTCGTTATCATCCGCGTATCCGAGCAGCTAGACGAACTTGTAGAAGATAGTGCCTTCCCTGTTGACGCCTGCCCATCGCACTGTCTTCTTCAGCACCAGGTTGAAGAAGTAACATGACAGCGCATCTCCTTGCCGAAATCCGGTGCATGTTTCAAACGGTTCCGAAATCCTAGAACCGAGTTGCACGGTGCATCGCGTATTTTTTAGCGTGGCGCGACACAACTGGATCAGTTTTCCCGGGATCCCGAATTCGGCCATCACACCAAACAGTCCTTCACGATGAATGCTGTCGTATGCGGCTTTGAATCAGATGAAAAGATGGTGTGTATCGGTTCCAAACTCGTTGGTCTTTTCCAAGATTTGTCGAAGTGTGAATATTTGGTCTATAGTCGATTTGCCGGGACGGAGCCGCACTGGTAGCTGTCGATTAGTGCGATGCAAAATGGCTTTATACGTTCATAAAATACGCTGGACGGGATCTTGTATGCGACACTGAGTAGGGATATACCTCTACAGTTCTTGCCTTTTTTGGAGATGGAGATGGCAACCCCTCTGAGCCTGCGGCCTTGTTATTCTTCAGCTTCTGAATAGCTGTGCCGACTTCTTCGATGCTGGTTGGGAGGACTACTTCAGCGGCTGGAGTTGGGATTTCCTCGGTCTCTGCCACTCTCTCGTGGTCATGCTCGTTAAGCAGCTGCTGGAAATGTTGATTAAATACATCCACTATTCCCTGAGGGTCGGTGACAAGATTACCCTCGCAGTTTCGAAGAGCCTGGGTGCCCTTTTTAAAGCCTCCTGCCAGGCATTTGGCTTTCCTGTAAAAGGCTCGTGTTTTATGCTTATCCCTAGACTCCTGGATATTCTTGAGCTGGGAGGCTGCCAAGATTCTTTTCTTTTGTCGCAGTAGTTTTTTCTCCTCTGTTCTTCTGGCTCGGTACTTTTCTTGCGCTGCCCTGGTTTTCCTCTGCAGCGCCTTTTGGTACGCCTCGTCGGTTGCTGCCTTTTTCTGCTGAAACTCGCCATCATACCACGGGTTTCTTGTCGGAGGTGGTAGGTATCCTAAGGTGGTTTCGGGTACTTCCTGAATGGCTGAGCGGCAATGCAACCACGTATTATTGGCATTTGTGTTCGACGTAGGCATACCGTAGAGTCTGTTGCTCAGCTGCATCCTGTAGACTCTGCAACCTCCGGTGTGCTCAGTCAAACCTCCTCCTGATGGGCTGGTGCAGCTTTCTGACATTGGACAGTCGAGGTCTGAATCTTGCTGCTACGAGGAAGTGGTCCCCTCTGGTTTGCCCCTCTGAATGTTCGCACATCCAGGATGTTTGACCAGTCGATTTGGTTGGCGGTTCGATCATGCGGAGATCGCCAGGTTGCTGTGTGGATTCGCTTACGAAGGAATCTTGTGCAATTTATCACCGCATTACGAGCTGTCGCAAAGTCCGTGAGTCGGGAGCCGTTATCTGTTGTTGTATAGTGGAGGCTGTGCTTTCCGATCACTCCACCAAGGGTGTTCTCCTTACCGATTTTGGCGTTGAAATCCCCGAGCACGATTTTAACATCGTACTCCGGACAAGCTCCGTATGCGTTGTCCAGGAGGTCATAGAAGTCCTCCTTGATAGGGCCTTCAGCCTCGTCGGTAGGGGTATGTGCACATATATGGCTGATGCTATAAAATCTGTCTCTGATGCGGATCACAGCCAAGCGGTCACTTATAGGTTTAAAGTCGATGACGACAAATCCGCATCCCAGTAAGTACAATCTTTTGTGACAGCTGTGACAAATGTCACAATTTTTCTTCCTCATCATACCGTTTCCTATCCAGCGTATTTCCTGGACCGCAGTACTGCGTGAGGATTTCTTTTTAGTTTATAAGCAGCTCCGGGAGTGTGCGGGGTTCTGACATTCCAGGAGCATACTCGCAAATCGTGTTCCTTTTTCGTGCGTTGTTATCGTCGAGTATCCGTCCGTGTATCCGAGGCATCGTGCTCATTCATAACTTTTGTGTTTTTTACGTGGGCGGATTGTCAGCCCGCCGCACAACCGCCATACTGGTCGGGGTTTTGTCGCTGCATACGTTCGTTCCCCTCTCAACGGTTGTTGAAGAGGCTATCCAGAGGGCGCTACGAGGAGGCCGTATGTCAACTTGACCCGGGCATTTAAACAGGGATCGTTGCTGGCGTCTCGGCCAGGTTTAGAGCGATCAACAACTTTACCCTGTATGTCCGAGCCTATGAGATATCAGATGAGATGTCTGAGATATCATCTAAACAGAATTAGCCTCTCGTCCGAAACTGAGTGTCGGCTCTGTCTCGAGGACGAAGACACGGCGGAACACATACCATGTGAGTGTGCTGCTCTCTGCCATCATAGGAAGCGTATCCTTCTCAGTGAAGTTATGACTCCTGAGGGGATCACTTTGGCTCCTACGAGAAGCATTCTCAATTTATTACAGAAGTGGAGAGGCTCCTCGGCTAATCGGCTACCAGGAATAATAGACCTGCAAAGGTCGCAGTGCCGTATTGCCAATGGTAGCACTAGCCCCATATACCTAAACATATAAAAAGTATGGCAATTTTTATAAGTCGACTGGATTCAGCTACGGATTTTTTTTTTCTTTTATTTTAAGTGAAAGAGTATAATGAGCCTTTCGATGAATGCCAGCATTCTAGTACTATATCTATACTAATATTATAAATGTGAAAGTGTGTGTGCCTGTTTGTCCGTCTTTCACGGCAAAACGGAGCGACGAATTGATGTGATTTTTTAAGTGGAGATAGTTGAAGGGATGGAGAGTGACGTAGGCTACTTTCTGTTTCTTTCTAGCCCCCGTTAAGTTTGTATGCAGCACAAAAATGGAAATTTGTGTGAGACTCTCCACAAAATTAGTATAGGTTCTATGATACAAACGAATAATAAAATAATTTAATTAAAACAACTATAAATCAATCAGCTTTTGAGAAAACAATCAACATTCGAAACATGAATAAGTGTTACTCTTGAATTACGATAGATGGCGCTGATATGTTTCTGAAACGAGCTAACGTTGTGTGCTCTCTATCTGTACTTAAGTGCGGGCATCAGGCCGCGCTTCACACTATAGTGCTTACGGTACCTATACTCTGTTATTTGACTACTAAGCGTCCCAGTCATGCTTATACGAAATTTAGATGCCCCGAGATTATGTAATGGGACGAGACTTCGTGTCACACAACTTGGCCGCAATATCATTAGCGCCAGTATCTTAACCGGCGTAGGAAAGGGTGAAAATGTAACGACCCCACGAATCCCAATAATTCCCACAGATCTCCCGCTCCAGTTTAAAAGGCTACAATTTCCTCTAAAGCTTAGTTTCGCCATGACCATTAACAAAGCGCAAGGTCAAACATTAAAGGTGGCTGGGATGAACTTAGAATAGCCGTGCTTTTCCCATGGACAATCGTATGTAGCATGTTCGCGTGTATCCAATGCCCAGAATCTTTACATTCTATCCCCAAATGGAAAGACATATAATATCGTCTACAGTAGCGTATTAAAATAACATTCTGTTCCGAGTTCTCTTCTGTGTTCTAAATTACGAAAGGGGGACCGTGTTACCCCGAATTTAACGCGAGCGAAGCCGCGGGCAAAAGCTAGTACTAGTAAATATAAGAAATGATGTTCCCAACTCAAAAAAGAGATTTCCATCTGCCGCGACAATTACTTTCGTAATCAATTTCTTCTGGCTAATGGTAACATTAAAAGTGAATGGCATGTAGTTAACAACATCTTCTAAAATACCCACCGACATTCGTGTAAATGATTGTGTAGTTACTAATGGATTCGACATCGGTAATGCTTTTAAAGACTATTTTACCTCATTGGCGAAGAATCCACCAGTTCATGGTGTCCAACAAAGTTGTGATTTGTGCTCGTTTTCTTGTAGCCTACATGAACCGTTGCAAAGAAATACTCTTGTTCTCGGGCCTATAACTGCTCTTGAGCTTTTACAGATAATTGGAACTCTAAAGAACTCTAGGTCTTGCGGTTGCGGTGGGATTTCCAACGTTGTTTTAAAACGTATCGGTTGCTTCGTCGTTGATGTCTTAACCGTCATTTTTAATCGCTGCATATTCCTGGGAGTTTTTCCTGATGACCTCAAATGTGCCGACGTAGTTTCACTTTTTAAAAAAGGTTCTGCAGAGGATGTGAGCAATTATAAACCAATATCACGTCTTCCCATTATTAGCAAAGTTTTTGAAAAATCTGTCAAAGTGAGATTTTTTTCTTTTCTAAACAAATCCAAGTTTTTTATTTCATTGCAATTTGGCTTTCAAAAAGGGAAATCAACTGAAGATGCCTTTTACATTTTTGTTCTAATATTCTTTCGAGTCTCGACTCAAAAAAGCACACTGCAGGACTTTTTGTAGATATTACAAAAGCCTTCGACATAGTTAACCACTAAATTTTGTTGGCCACACTTGAAAAAGCTTGATTTCGGGGCTTTATGCTATCCTGGTTTAAGTCTTACCTATCAAATCGTTTTCAAAGAGTGCAGATTGATGGTACCAGGAGTGACACCCAGTTTATCAATTTGGGAGTTCCTCAAGGCTCCGTTTTGAGACCCATTTTGTTCCTTGTGTATATTAATTCACTGTTTGGACTAAAATTTAAAACTAACCTTACCGCCTTGCTCCTGCGCTTCCGATCCTTTACTTCCATCATTTTGTAGAACATCCGATTGCAGTGATATGTGTTCTCTGATTGAGAATGTAGAGGAGTTTAAGTAAAAATAAGAAAAAATAAGTGTTTTTAGTCGTGGGGTCAACACGTACTTTTTGGGTTTAAAAAGACCGTGCTTCTTTTATTGTGTTAAGCTGTTACCATATAGTGTATGTGCAACAATGCCGTGTATTTGTAATCAAAAAGTTGAACGTAATCAACCCAAAGTTCTCTGTGCAAGCTGCAAAAATTATTTCCATTGCTTTTGTGTAAACATTCAACCAGCTGATGCTGATTTTTTGCAAAAAAACAATAAAAGTTTCCGCTGCAAAAATTGTTCCGCTGCGCGAAGAGGCTCTCTTCGCTCTCCTCCACCTGTGAGAGAACAATTAGAACGATCATCTCCGCGGTCTCCACGATCTCCACTCACAACTTTGAGAACAGAGCAAAATACTACTCAGCAACAACAACACAAGGTTGTACAAGAACATCAATCTGTCCTACCATCGGTTTCATCTTTGCGACAACAACAACATGCTGTAACGTTGGAACCAATATATAACGAAATTGTTGCCATGCGTGCCGAAAATGCACTTACTCTCTCAGTGATTGCCTCACTCCAGGAAGAAAAAAACAATCTCTTGCAGACTGTGCGTGATCTACAGAGAGAAGTTGATTTCTTACAACAATGCAGAAGAGAAAAGTGTGTAGAAATAGTTGGTGTTCCAAATGTCAACAACACCAATGCTCTTCACTGCGCACTACAAGTTTTTACAAAGGGTGCCTCAACTGATGTGTCCGAAATGGAAATAGACAATTGTTATGTCAAAAATGTTAAAACGTCTAAAAATACAAGTAAGAATAATGGTAAATCTGTTATAGTTGTGAAATTCGTGTCTAAAATCAAGAAGACTTAATTATGAAAAACAAAATTTTACAAAAAAACAATCTTACTTCCAAAATTTTTGGCTGTGATAAAATCAATAAGATTTATGTAAACGAGTGCTTGAATGGAAAAAGGAAATATCTGCTAAGTGCAGCGCAAAAAATTAAAAAAGAAAAGATGTACAAGTATGCTTGGGTAAAAAACGGGAAAGTATATATGCGTAAGGGGGATAAGGATCAGTTAATTACTATTAATGACAATGAAGATCTTCTAGTCCTTAAGTAATATGAAAGATTTTCAAAACAATGTTCTTTATGTCCCCTCTATCAACTGTAAAGATGTTGATAATCTCGACCTATTTTTTAACCAAGCATACTTATCCAATTTACTGATTGTTCATCAAAACATACGAAGCATGCGAAAAATTTTTGATAACCTTCTTGTACATTTAGCTTCGTTTAAAAATCAGCCAGATTTAATTTTTTTATCAGAAATCTGGATTTTTGAAGAGGAAACCACCTTCTTCGATATCGAAGGGTACATTTCTCTCTTTAGTTGCAATAACAATTATGCATCAGGTGGTGTTACTTGCTTCATTAAAGATTCTTTTCGCGTTAATCATTACAGTTTTTACTTGAATAGTTGCGACGTGCTTAAAATAAGAATTGATTATTTAAAGTTAACTTTTTTCTGTATATATAGGTTTAATGTTCCATCTCTATCAAATAACATGTTTTTTGATGACTTGGAAAATCTGTTGTCAGGCGAACTTAATGACATTATCCTTTTGGGTGATCTCAATATAGACATCCTACTACAAAATTCTAATTATGTAGGCAAATATCTGTTTCTCTTATCTTCGTTTGGTTTGGAGTCGAGCATAAATAGACCTACTCGTTTCTGTTCTTCCGCTAGTACTTGTATTGACCACATTATGGTACGTTTGTCCAACTCTCAGATAACTGAAATCTATAACTCTGTTGTCAATTTGCAAATTTCCGATCACTGTATGACGTGTCTTAGTTTAAAATACTCCTGGCCTTCTACAAGTAAACCATTGTTATCCAAATGTTCTATCGTTAAAACCGATTTTGCATCCTTAAATTATCTTCTACGTTTCGAATGCTGGGAAAGTATTTTAAATGAAAATGATCCTTCCACAGCCTTCACCAAATTCAATAAAACACTTGAAAACTATGTTTTACAATGTACGGATAGAAAGGTAACAAGGAATAATAAATGGAAAAAAACTCAAACCGTGGATATCATTTGAGTTGCTTAGGAAAATTAAGGAGAAAAACAGATTGTTCGCAGAGAAAAAGAAAAATCCTAATAACAATAATATAACTTTTGCCTATAAACAATTATGTAAGGATATCTCAAGACAAATTTCGTTGTGTAAAAAGAATTACTATGTGCACACGTTTCGTGAGGCTAAAGGCAACTCTAAAAAAGAATGGGAACTAATAAGAGGCCTGTTGAATAAGTCTGCTCAGAAAGATCGCACTATTCGGTTGAAAGAAGAGAATATTTTGATATCCGACAACAGGCTTTTATCAGAAAAATTCAATAGTTTTTTTCCTCTATAGGCGCCAAGGTAGTCTCTGATTGTTGCGATTGTTACTGTGATTGTAACTGTTTAGTTGATGAAGAGTCGTATACTCAAAGTTTCTTTTTTGATCCCATATCGTCCTTTGAAGTGTATAAAATTATCCTGTCTCTTAAAAACTCGAATACACAGACAACTGAGAGCTTTTCTAACAACTTAATAAAAAAAATAGCTTTAAATATCTGTGATGTGTTATGTTTCATTTTTAACAAAAGCGTTTCATATGGCGTCTTTCCTAATTGTTTAGAAGTCGCGGAAGTAATTCCCTTATTTAAGAAAGGAGATAAAAACTTCATAAACAACTACAGACCTATTTCCTTGTTACCAGTACTTTCGAAAGTTTTTGAAAAAGCTTTAAAGATAAGAATGGTCAAATTTTTGGAAAAAAATAAATTTTTTAGCGGTTGTCAATTTGGCTTTCGCTCAGGTCGATCCACCGATAGTGCATTACCAAATTTTTGTACCGATATCTATAACGGCTTCAATAATAAATGCCATACTGCAGCGCTGTTTGTGGACATAACAAAAGCATTCGATACTGTCGACCATATCATACTCTTAGATAAACTGTATAAATGTGGTTTTAGAGGTACATTTCACAATTGGCTCTGTTCTTACTTATCTAATAGAACTCAAAGAGTTAAAATTAATGGTGTGTTAAGTTCCATGAATACTGTATAAATCGGTGTTCCACAGGGCTCTGTCCTTGGCCCTTTATTGTTTTCGATTTTCATTAATTCTGTTTTTGCGCAAAATAACCACAGTAAGGTAACGGCTTTTGCGGACGATATGGCATGTGCTTTTACTAGTGATTCCGTTTTGAATCTTTCTTCACATATCAATCATGATCTTGAGGTACTTAGTCACTGGTTCCAAATGCACAAAATGGTCATAAGTGAAAAAACCAAAATAATGTTTTTTAGTCCTAATGGCAAACAAGTAGACTACGGACAGTTCTTTTTTCACTGTGGGAACTGTCAGAGATTTAAGCATAGTGCAGATATTTGCAGCTCAAAATCCAACACCCAGACGTTTTTCGAGCACCGCTCATGCTCCAACAAATGTTTTCGTTTAGATGAGGTAAGAGAATTCAAGTATCTTGGAGTTACTCTAGATTGGATGATGAATTGGTCTGCGCACTCGATTGCACTCAAAAGGTATCTTATGGCAACCACTAGGCAATTTTACTTTCTAAGCTCGTATTGCTCACGGGATCTCCTGAAGCATATGTACTATGGGTTAGTGCAATCTAGACTTGAATATGGTTTAGTCGTTTGGGGTGGAACGCACTATAACAAAATTTTCCCTCTCCTTGTGTGTCAAAAACATGTTATTAGACTTATTTGCAACAAAAACGCCGATCTGATAGCTTACCTTTATTCAGAAGTCTCAACATTCTACCTTTGAAACATCTATTTTGCTATAAAGTCTTAAAAATATTCTTTGAAAGATCTGGATATTCTTTAAACAGAAGTTCTTCTAATTATCAACTTAGAGTAAACGAACAGAATCTTGTACAAGTTCCTCGCCACAATCTACAAATATTTTTTATTTTTTTTTTATCAATCGCTCCAAGGCTTTTTAATAAATTACCGTATAATGTACGATGTATTCGGAATAAATTGTCCTTCCTTAAAAAAATTAAATCATGGCTGTTACAATTAAATTATAAAGATATTCTTGATATGCTTTGTGTTCTGGTTTAGGTATATTTTTGATCATCATTATTGTTAAATAGTTTTAATGACCCCACGCACTCTGTTTTATAGTTTTTTTTGTTTTTGTTTTTTGTTTCTCTATCTTTGTATTTTTCAAATCTGTTTTCGCCTCTAGTTCTTTATGTTCTATAGAAAACAGATACTTACTTATTTTTGTATCTTGTTATGGTTTGTTATGACTTGTTAATAAATAAATAATAATAATAATAATAAAGTACTTAGGGCTGACTATTGATTCGAGGATGAATTTTGCTAACCACACAGAATCTTTGAAGAAATATTTCCGTTATGCACTTCGGACATTTTTCTATCTTAAAAAAAATCTGTGCGTATAAACTCCTCAAGACTCAACATATATTATGGTATTTTTAACTCGAGGCTTCAGTATGGTATTACATGTTGGGGTGGAACGCATCTAAATAAAATCAAACCATAATAATGCAAATAATGCAAAAAAGTCTCTTAAGATTGTTATGCCGAAAACACCGTCGACATCCTAGCTTTCCGTTGTTTCGTGCTACGAAAATTCTCCCCGTCCGTCATCCGTATTGCTTCAAAGTGTTGAAGACGTTCTTCGTGAGATGGGGAAACCGTAATTGCCGAATAAATTCTGACTACAACCTACGAAGGAACTTTTTGAATGTAGTGTCTGTACCTTTCTATCGCACCACCGCCTATCTTAACTTTTATCAGGTTACTTCGTGCCGCCTGTTCAATAAGCTTCCACTTTCCTTAAGAACATTAACGGTCTCTGGTTTGTTCGAAACTCGTGTAAAATACTGGCTTCTGAACCTAGATTATCAGTGTTTAGAATCTATTTTATTTGACTTTCTGGTGTAATCTACATTTTCTCTGTTTTCCTTTGCCCCTGCGTGGCCTACTTCTTCCGTATCACTGCCTTTGTTCTATTATTCTTTTATTTTATAATTTTGTAAGGGTCATCTCACCCACAATTTGAACTTATCTTGTACTGTAAAGCCCATATGTATAGTGGCATTTTAAGCTATTTAAATACTTGAAGTAAATAAATAAAAAATGTCACACGTATTATTTCTTAATCTAGTTAGTAAGTAACTCACTGTTATAATGTATCAATTATGTTTTGATTGAATGAAATAAAAATCTAATCTAATCTAAAAACAAAATCTACTTCATTCTACTTGTTATTCTCGCAGATCTAGAAATAAATGATATCCTTTTTTCCATAACAAATCAGTATGTATTCGTAATCTTCTTCTTAGTGGGCGCTACAGATCGGGGTGAACCTGGGCCTCAACCAACATGCCCCTCCATCTAGCACGATCTTTCGCTGGCCTTTTCCATTGCCGCACACCCAGTTCGCTGAGGTCCCCTTCCACCTGTGTGCGCCATCTTACGGGCGGCCGTCCTCTGCTTTTTCGTCCCTCGAGGTCGGATTCAAAGACTCTCCGGGCTGGAGCTGTGGTGTCCATTTGCTCTACATGGCTCAGCCATCTTAGGCATTGAATCCGTAGACGCCTGACTAGGCTCATGTCGCTGTACAGCCCGTAAAGTTCGTGGTTGATTCTTCTCCTCCATCCCCCGTCTGCGTTTATAGGCCCAAAAATCACGCGCAAAACCTTTCTCTCGAACCGACCAAGGGCCTCCTCATCCGCTTATGATAGTGTCCATGCTTCTGCGCCGTATAACAGGACCGGGATGATAAGGGTCTTATGTAGAGTCAACTTTGTCGTTCGGGAAAGGGCTCTATTTCTCAGTTGCCTCCTGAGCCCAAAGAAACAGCGATTGGCAAGAGTGATTCTGCGTTTGATTTCGGAACTGATGTCGTTGTTCCAGGTCACTGCGGAGCCAAGGTAGACGAAATCCTTACGACCTCGAACTTATATCTGCCTATACACACGTTCTGGCCGAGACATCGGTGTTGAGCGTCCTTTTTTGATGACAGCATATATTTAGTTTTGCCCTCGTTTACCGCCAAACCAATTTTCGCCGCCTCCATCTCAATATTCGCAAATGCCTCATTGACATCTCGCTGTGATCTACCTATTATGTCGATATCGTCGGCGTATGCAAGGAGTTGCGAGGATTGGCCAGTGATTTTTGCACAATCATTTCCAATATGATGTTGAAAAAATCACACGACAGCGCGTCGCCCTGCCTAAATCCTTTTTTGACATCAAAACTATCGGAAAGGTGTTCACCGATTCGGATGGAGCAGCGAGCGTTCTCCAAAGTCATCCTGCATAGTCTGATGAGTTTAGCAGGTATGTCAAAGGTAGACATAGCGTTGTATAGCTCGTCTCTTATTACGCTGTCGTATGCGGCTTTGAAGTCGACAAATAGGTGGTGAGTGTCGACTTGAAATTCATTGGTTTTCTCCAGTATCTGCCGTAGTGTGAAGATTTGGTCGATGGTGGACTTCCCTGGCCTTAATCCGCACTGATAAGGACCTATCAGCTTATTTACAAAAGGCTTCAGGCGTTCACACAAAACGGCAGAGAAGATTTTGTAGGCGATGTTAAGGAGACTTATTCCTCTATAGTTGGCGCAATCAGAGGGGTCTCCTTTCTTGTGGATCGGGCATACGATGCTGAGACTCCATTCCTCGGGCATGCTTTCCTCTAACCATATCTTACGGATGAGCTGGTGCATGCTCCCAACCAGGTCATCCCCAGCTGCCTTGAAGAGCTCAGCAGACAGTCCGTCTGCGCCAGCAGATTTATTCGACTTGAGCTTCGATATGGCAATCTTAACTTCGTCGAGGTCAGGGGGACAGAATTCTCTGCGGTCTCCGTCGATTAGACATGGATCATTCTGCCTGACAGCGGTATATTGACTAACATCGCCGTTATACAGTCTGCAGAAGTGTTTTTTCCATATTCTCAGCATCGACTGCGTTTCTACTACTAGGTGTCCGTTCTCATCCCTGCAGGCTTCCGTTCTAGCTTTATAACCTTGGCATGTTCGCTTTATCTGTTGATAAAACTTTCGAACGTCACGCCTGCAGTAACACCTCTCCAAATCCTCAATCGCGCGCTTCTCGTGCTCTTTCTTCTTTCTTCTAAGAAGCTTATGCTCCTCCCTTCTTTTTAACTCGTAGAGCTCACGAACTGTATTCGAAATACAATGATTAAAAATATGTATATTTTATATGCATAACTAAGAAACATTTTATTTCCACAAATATAAGAACGTGGCCGTATCGAAATCGTTTTCATTTAAGTTTGTCATTAAAATATGTAGATATTCCTTTCTAGTGGGTTTGCCCTGTTTGTCTTCACAATTACTTTGCAATATCCCTCAATCTACCTTCGGATTCGTTTTCAGCGAAAAAGATTTACTTCCTTTCTGATAGGTAAACAAAGCGCATACTCAAGGGAATTAAATTTGAAATAAACTCATTAAGAAAACTTCGTACTGGCACACATAGTTACAATACTGAAATCTACTTCAACCACAAACCCCAAGGATTATGAAACAATCTAAATCAATTACTTTCACCTTGTTTAAAGTCGATCCCCATCCCATCCAAACAGAAACCACCCCACTTATGAGTACTGTCAGCAAAACATATTCCCACTTTGGTAAATACGAGATAAGCCTACTTATCCACATTGACTTGGGTCGAGGGAATTGGAAATGCAAAATGTAAATGTTATCGGGCCTCCCGGTATGAATATGAAGAATCTTATTCATTTTGAAAAGGGATGTTCATATTTTTGAGTTTCTTTTTTTTTACCCTGGACGCTTTCCACAACGACGAAGACTTTAATCACACTTAACCCTTGTTAGAAGATTAGGATTTTTGATTGAATTTCAAATTTGGAATACAGCATACAAGTGAAGGGTGTTTTCTTTTTTATTAACGAACTTAACTGCAGCATTAATAACGTTATTATCTATATTTTGTTTGAAACAAAGTCCTGAAAGTCACTATAGCTTTTTGTTTATTTGAGTAGGTTGCACTTAAGTGTTCGCCAAGCATCCTTACTGTTAGCGGGATTTAAAAGCTGTTTCCAATAATCCAAAAAACGAATAGCAACTTTAAGTCGATTGGGTATCAGAACGCAGAGAAACAGCCGTTCGTTTTGGAGTACAACAGGGATCGAAACTGGGACCAATACCGGCTATCCTTTTCACAAACGTTTTCCAAGTGACAATTTTCCATCGTCAACGGCCAAGTCACACAACATTAACTATAATACGGCACGTTAACCTAGACTTGGCACGACTTTGTCTAGATTTCATTATTTTTTAGAGATAAACAAGCAACTCCATTGAAACTTGGCTAGTTTTCAACAGAATGGTTTTGGTGGGATTTCACTTCTTTTTGTAGAAACGTGGGCATATTGATTTATTTTATTAGGCTATAAGCTATAGGCTGAATTAAATTAGAAGATGTGTCCTACTACGCTGGATTTTTGCAATGACAGTCGATTTTTTTATGTACCAATAGTAGAAGGGGGCATTACCATATTTCTAATACAGCTGAGACCAGCTGAGGGTTCTTCATAAGATACTTCAGACCTTCGATTTTCGACATCAAATGAAGCGGCTCACCAAGTTGAATATTTTTTTGTAAAGGCGGTATGTCGATCTCTAATAGTTTGGTTGGGCTCTTGTGTTTTCTAATCAGGGTCACCAGGTACTCCACATCTTCGACTATCCAAGTTTTTATAGATTTCTCTTTATGTTGCCATTAAACCCTAACCCCGTACCAAATTTCAGCTCTCTGAGTTTATGGGAAGTACTACTTCTATTCTGATGATCATGAGTGAGTGAGTGAGTGAGTGTCATTAATGAGAAATTTTGCATACGCTTAACTCCGGAACTGGATTTTAAGTATACGGTTACAGCTTACTGGATGACGAAAATTTCCGCGTTCTGGTCTTATCCAGAGGTTCTCAAATAGGGGCGGCGAAATTGTTCCAGTAAAAGATGGTACAGCAGTGTTTGCTTCGCGCTCGACTTGACGGGGGCACTACCGTGCCCCCGATTAAAACTGTTAATCGTGACTTAAACATGAGGTTAGGGAAACGTAGATAGTAGAGTCTAAAAACAGATTTAGATTGGTACAGTTTTTACGTGGTAAAATCCTTTAGTAGAGAGCACTAGTCTACCTCAGTATCCAACATCCATAAGAGGAGTTGACTACCGACCAAATTGATCACATAACCATCGACGTCTGACAGTCAATGTCATTTTGATACAAAAAAGACGCACTACACTAAGGTCTAAGCCAGGGAGGCAGTGGCGTACGAGTATATGTACATACATATGGAAAGGGACCTTAGGCAATTGACCGTGCGACACTGGAAATAATTAATTTATTGAGGCCCAGTCACACTCTCACTCACTCACTGTTCGGATATCTATATTTACTTACTTTGATGGCGCTACAGTTCGGGATGAACCAGGGCCTCAACCAACAAACCTCTCCAGGGCCTCCGAAGACGTCTAACTAGGTCGATGTTGCTGAACAGCCCGTACAGTTCTTGGTTGAATCTCCTCCTCCATCCTCCGTTTACAGAAACGGGACCAAAGATTGCACGCAGAACTTTCGTCTCGAAACGCCCAAGAACTTCCGTGGAGGAGGACCGGGGTGATTAAGGTTTTGTACAGGCATAGGTACCATAGTTTTTCGACAGAGGGCTCTACTACTTAATTGCCTCTTGAGCCCAAAGAAGCAGCGGAGTTATTCTGCGTTTTATCTCAGCGCAGGTGTCGCTTCTGCCTGTCACTATCGAGCCAAGGTAGACGAAGTCCTTGTATACTTCAAAAATATAGCTGCCGAAGGTGACGTTCTGACCAAGGCGTTGGTGTTGCGCGTCTTTCTTGGATGACAGGATATATTTGGTCTTGTCCCCATTTACCTTTAGACCCACTTTAGGCGCTGCTGCTTCAATGCTTGCGAACGCCTCATTGACGTCTCGCTTTGTCCGTCCAATAACGTCAATGTCATCTGCGTAGGCAAGCAATTGTGTGGACTTGAAGTAGATCGTTCCTCTTGTATTGGCCGCAGAGTCCCGCACAACGTTTTCAAGAATAAAGGTAAAGAAATCTCATGACAATGCATCATCCTGTCTAAAACCTTGAACAGTCTGACGAGCTTGGCAGGAATGTTAAAACATGACATGGCTCTGTATAGCTCGTCTCTATAAACACTGTCATACGCGGCCTTAAAGTTAACAAAAAGATGGTGCGTATCGACCTGGAATTCATGCGTCTTCTTCAAGATCTGCCGTAGTGTAAATATTTGGTCTATCGTAGATTTTCCTGGCTTGAAACCACACTGGTAGGAACCTATCAGATTGTCCAAGAATGGTTGAAGGCACTTACACAGTAAGGCAGAGAGGATCTTGTACGCGATGTTCAGGAGGCTTATCCCTCTGTAATTGGCGGAGTCATACTGGTCTTCTTTCTTATGGACCGTATCTTGCAGATGAGTTGGTGCATGTTCCTGACCAGCTCATCGCCAGCTGCTTTAAACTGTTCTGCGGGGAGTCCGCCTGCTCCAGCAGCTTTATAAGACTTAAGTTTCGATATCGCTATATTAACATCATCTAAGTCGGCTGGACGGGATTCTCCTTCGTCTTCGTCCATTGTGAATGGTTCGCTCTACCTGACGGCGGCATTTTGACTATCATCGCCGTTATATAGTCTGCAGAAGTGGTCCTTCAACAATCTCAGCATCGACAGTGATTCCACTACTAGTTTTATGTGCTCATCCCTGCAGGCTTTTTGCTCTGGCTTTATAGGCTTGGCATGTTCGTTTTACTTTCTGGTAAAATTTTCTAACGTCGTTCCTGCAGTAACATCTCTCCATCTCCTCGATCTCGCGCTTCTCGTGCTCCTTCTTTTTCCTTGTCAGAAGCGGCCGGTCACCTTTAATGGCCAGAGAACATTTGGTACCCAGGTTGTGATAATTTCTTGCTTGAACACTATATGTCGTTTTTTGCAACTGTCATCATCATTAGTCCGGTCCGTTATATCCGAGCCTTGTGGTTCTTTCGGGTTTTTCGGTTTTTTTTACGGTTACGGCTTACTAGGCCATAGCCCAACCGACTAATCCTGTTTTTTTGCGCAGGAGGCCATTCGCCCTTCCCCGTCTGCAATTTCCATGGGAAATCTCCATATGGCACCACGAGGAGGTGGGGATAGGACTTACTAACAGTGCCGCAGGAAGTTCGATTGCGGTGGCTCTTCTCGCTTTTTAGCAGGCCAGCATCCCTCGGATAGATGCTACCCCTACGAGGCCTTTGTTAGTCCTTTGCCATCTTCTAGCACAAAGGCACCTGGCGGTCTTTTGATAAATCGACTACCAACCAGATTGATCACATCGCGATCGACGTCAGACACTCCTCCACTATTCTTGATGTCCGAACTTTCCGAGGGTCTAACATCGACTCGGACCACTATCTTGTAGTAGCCCAGATGCGCCTGCGGATATCACGAACGCAGCGGAGTAGAGTAAGAATACTAAGTTATGGCCCGGAAACTACTATCGCCAGAAACCGCTCGTGCCTTTACCGATCGCGTTTCCCTTTAGCTCAACAATACACCTCAATCCTCCACGCTATCAATAGAACACCAGTGGAGCCTTCGCAAACAAGCCTTAAAAAGCTCTGCCTCCGAAGTTTTGGGTTTCAAGGCCCCACCACGAAGAAACACCTGGTTCGATAACGAGTGCAGGAGGATTCACACAGTGAAGCAGGATGCATATAAGGCCTTGCTGCATAAAAGAACAAGAGCAGCTCGTGAGCTCTATGAGTTAAAAAGGAGGGAGGAGCATAAGCTTCTCCGAAGAAAGAAGAAAGAGCACGATATGAGCGCGCGATTGAGGATTTGGAGAGGTGTTACTGCCGGCGTGACGTTCGAAAGTTTTATCAACTGATAAAGCGAACATGCCAAGGTTATAAAGCCAGAACGAAAGCCTGCAGGGATGAGAACGGACACCTAGTAGTAGAATCGCAGTCGATGCTGAAAATATGGAAAAACCATTTCTGCAGACTGTAGACCGGCGATTTTAGCCAATATACCGCTGTCAGGCAAAATGATCCATTACTAATTGGAGAAGTCCGTAGAGAATTCCTACCCCCTGACCTCGACAAAGGTAAGATTGCCATATCGAAACTCAAGTCGAAAAGAGCTGCTGCCCCAGACGGACTGTCTGCTCAGCTCTTCAAGGCAGCTGGAGTTGACCTGGTTAGGAGCAGGTAAAAGCTCATTTGTAATATATGGTCAGAGGAAAGCATGCCCGAGGAATGGAGTCTCAGCATCATATGCCCGATCCACAAGAAAGGAGACCCCTCTGATTGCGCCAACTATAGAGGAATAAGTCTCCTTAAAATCGCCTACAAAATCTTCTCTGCCGTTTTGTGTGAACGCCTGAAGCCTTTTATAAATAAGCTCATAGGTCCTCATCACTGCGGTTTCAGGCTAGGGAAGTCCACCATCGACCAAATCTTCACACTACGGCAGATCCTGGAAAAAAACAATGAATTTCAAGTCGACACTCACCACCTATTTGTCAACTTCAAAGCCGCATACGACAGCGTAATTAGAGACGAGCTTCACAACGGTATGTCTACCTTTGAGGATGGTGGTAAGTTGTCTTCTCTTACTAAGACTATGTCGCCAACGTTGATGTTTTGTTGTTTTCACAGCCACATTGGCCGATGTCAACAAACGCCTCCAGCTGGCACGGTCTTTGACCAGCTGTTTCCACCGCCGCACGCCCAGTTGGTTAAGGTCCCCTTACACCTTACACCGTAGATGCGGCCGTCCTCTGCCGCGCCTTACTTCCGGGCTGGATTCGAAGACTCTTCGGGTCGGAACCACTACCCGAGCCTAGCCACCGTAGACGCTGTATCCGTAGACGTCGACCCAGGCCGATGACGCTGTACAACCCGTACAGTTCTTCGTTATATCTTCTCATCCATACACCGTTTGAATAAACGTACGGTCCCGTTTATAGTGCGCAGAATTTTCCTCTCGAAACGACCAAGGGCGTCTTCATGTTAAGGTCCAAGTCTCTGCGCCGTAAAGGAGAACCGGAATGATTGAGGTCTTATATAGTGTCACCTTGGTTTTCCGAGAGAGGGCTCTATTTCTCAATTGCCTCTTGAGCACAAAAAAACAGCGGTTCGCAAGAGTGATTCTGCGATTTATCTCAGCGCTGGTGTTGTTGTCGCTGGTCATCAGTGACAGTGAGCCAAGGTAGACGAATTCCTTGACCACTTCAAAGTTATATCCGCCCATGTTGACGTCCTGGCCAATACGTCGGTGTTGGCCGTCTCTTTTAGATGAAAGCAGATATTTGGTTTTACCCTCAATAACCTTGAGACCCATCTTAGCCGATTCGACCTCAATTCTTGCAAAGGCCTCATTGACGACTCGCTGTGTCCGTCCAATCACGTCAATGTCGTCGACGACTTGAAATAAATCGTACCCCTTGTGTTGGCCAGTGACTCTTACACGATGTTTTCAAGCACGATGTTGAAAAAGTTGCATGACAGCGCGTCACCTTGCCTAAATCCTTTTTTAACATCAAAGGTCTCGGTTTGCTCATTACCGACCTTAATGGAGCAGCGAGAATCCTACGTTGTCATCCTGCACAGTCGGGCGAGTTTGGTAGGGATGTTAAAACTAGACATGGCTTTGTATAGCTCATCTCTATACACGCTGTCATTTGCAGCTCTGCAATCGACGAAAACGTGGTGAGTGTCGATTTGATATTCCTAGGTCTTCTCCAAGATCTGCCGTAGCGTAAATATTTGGTCTTTTGTGGATTTACCTGGCCGGAAATCACACTGATAAGAGCCGATCAGGTTATCCACAAACGGTTTCAGGCGTTCACACAATACGGCAGAGAAGATCTTATATGCGATGTTAAGGAGACTTATTCCCCTATAGTTGGCGCAGTTATGGGGGTCTCCTTTCTTATGGAACTTGCAAACGATGCTGAGATTTCATTCGTCGGGCATGCTTTCCTCCGACCATACCTTGCAAATGAGATGGTGCATGCATCTTACCAGGTCATCTCCAGCCTAAAGAAGCTCAGCAGACAAACCGTCTGCGCCCGCGGCGTTATTAGACTTGCCTTGATATCGCTATTTTGACTTCGTCTAGGTCGGGTGGACTGAATTCTGTTACATCGTCGTCCATTACGAATGGCTCGTTCTGCCTGACAGCGGTATCTGGTCTATCATCGCCGTTATACAGTCTGCAGAAGTGGTCTTTCCAAATTTTCAGCATCGACTGCGACTCTACTAGCAGTTCCCCATTTTCATCCCCGCAGGCCGCTACTCTGGCTTTGTAGCCACGGCATGTGCGTTTTACCTTATTGTAAAACTTACGGGCGTCATTGTTTTTTTTTTTTTTTGTATTTGTATTTATTTTATAATAACATGTTGAACACTTAGATACTATTATCTTTCATGTGTATTTAATTTTATTTAATTTAGAATGTGAAAAGTTATAACAATAAAATAAAATATAAAATTTAACAAGAAAACATAAATAAAAAAGAAAAAAAAAAAGTAAACAAATAAATAAAAAAATAAATAAAAATAAAGTGAGACAAGAGAAGAAAAGAAGAGAAGTAAAGAAGTATAGAGAACCCTAATACCCTAGTACCCTAAATTACAAATTATGTGCATAGATGTTGTTTGAGTTGTCTGTGGAAGTCGCTCATGTCTGCAATTCTCCTAATGTGAACTGGAAGTGAATTCCATAGTCCTATAGCATAAACGAAAAATTGATTTATAATTGAAGTGAAGCTAAATGTTGGACTGACGAAACTTGCGCTTCTGATAGAGGAAGCAAAGTGAAGTCTTTGGAAAAGGTAATCCGGTTTTTTATTTTTCTTGTCTTGTAATCGAGGAAATTCTGCAGGCTCATTCCAAGTAAGTCATGGACATAAGCTGATATATGTGTTCTTCTGCGTAGGTTGTAAACGTATCTTACAGCACTGTTGACTGCTACTTTGAATATTCGCTTACTGGAGCTGTTAAGAACACAAAAAACTGGGTGAGCATATAAAAGAATTGGCAACAGCAGGGTCTTTATTAGCGTTGCTTTGGTCTTTAAAGGAAGACACTTTCCTGCTTGGTTTAATGCTCGCAGCGTCCCGTAGACTTTAGACACTGTGATGGTCACGTGATCTTCCCAAGTTAGCCTTTGATTAAAGATAACTCCAAGGTTTTTAACCGTAGGAACGTAGGCTAAGGCTGAACTGTCTACAAAGAGCCGGGGTAGGCGTGCAGTATCTAGAATATATCGACTAATAACAATAGCCTGGCTTTTTGTAGCATTTAAAGTAAGCTTGATATCCTCATGCGTACCTTGGCTACAACAAGGTAGTGGTCCGAGTCGATGTTGTTCCCTCGGAAGGTTCGTACGTCAAGAATACTGGAGGAGTGTCTGGCGTCGATCGCAATGTGGTTGGTGGTCGATTGATCAAAAGACCGCCAGGTATCCTTGCGGATGTTGGAGATGGGGGAATCGCGTGCTTGCTACAAGGAGGTTACGCCCCGTTTGAAAATTGACTAGCCTAAGTCCGTTGTGGGTTGTGGTGTTATGGAGGCTATGCTTTCCTATGATCGACTCAAATATGTCCTCTTTGCCCAGTTTTGCATTAAAATCTCCTAGAACTATTTTTGTGTCGTAGCTAGGACATTGGGCATAGGTTCTATCTAGGAGATCGTAGAACTCTTCTTTAAGTCGTTCGTCCTTTTCTTCCGTTGGGGCGTAAGCGCTTATTAAGCTAATGTTTCCAAATTTAGCTTTGATGCAGATTGTTATGAGGCGTTCGCTTATATCTCGGAAGCTTACGACGTTTTGCCGTAGCCTTCCTCTTAAAACGAATCCGCACCCGTTTTGTTTTTACAGAGTGTTTTTTATTTTTGGTTCTTGAGCAGCAACACTATACATTGGGTGTTACTAATTCTATTCTGTTAGATGGACGCGTGTTTGAAAGGTGGCATTCCAAACTATATCTTATGGGCATAGAATTTTGTAAATCGTTATTTATAGAAAAAGTTATATTAATTTGAAAATAAGTGATACATCTAAAGAGTTACCTCTATGTGGTACTTTTTTACTGCGAAAAAAGATAACCTGATGGATGCTAGATTTCGTACCGAAAATTTCGATATTAAAGATGCACCTCATTCTGATCGGCCAATCATTACAAAAATCGATCAAATTCGATTTATTTTTCCCACAGGTGAAAGGGACCTACAGTTTAATGCCAATTCCGAACGGCGTGAGTTGAGAAGCTTTTTCATGGCAAGTATACTACGGGGGGGTTTGCCAGTACCCCGTAGAGGAGGAACGCCGCGAAATAAACATTCGATGGGGTTGGTGTTATCGGGATCCGAACTCGCTCATCGTGCGCCAGAGTCCAACACACTAACCACTGCGCCACGGCGCCCTCATCTGTTTGGTCAACTGAAGAACGCTAATATTCATACCTATTTTTAATTTTTTTGAATCCAGGAGTGGACGACCAGATCTAAGGCGGCGCATACATGTGGAATGGGACGTTGACCAACTGGAGATCCAGATCGGAAAACAGGAGGAGTTTATTCCCACTGTAGCGCCAACTAAGTAAGTAAGTAATTACTTCTGGTTGCTTCCCTCCCAAAATTAAAAGCATGTTAGTATCGTACATTTAACTAAAGGCCATAGTTATACCCTTTCCCCCATGTTGATTTTACTTGCAGGATATTCCAGAATTTTTTGCAAGTACTGATATACGCTTTCTTTTATAGTGTTATGTTGTGTTTCAATAGGAAAAGTTCAAATTAAGTCAATAATTCACTGCTCATCGTAGTTCGACAGTTCGACCTAATCATTGGCGTCGTACTCTGGGAGTATGTATATACCAACTTGCATATTCACCCTGCAGTAACCACAGGACCCGTATGAAAGAAGTTGTTTACAATCAGAGATACAGATTTCAAAGAACATAACTTACACAATCCTTCTTCTTCATCTCATCTCTTCAATGACAAGGCACTTCTATTAAAAATTCTGTACGGATTTCACATCCAACAATTTCTATAGAGTATGCATGATATGGTGAATAATTAAATTCTACCGTCGACTCTCATATATGTATAATTTACGTAAATCCAAGTATGCCATTTCCTTGTCGTCTAATGAAATTTACCTCACCAAGGTACACCTCCAGCCATGCACACTCCACACAGTGGAATTGTAAAACCGACGAAAGGAAATTTGAAATGTCACACAGTAAGGATCACGATGAAAACTTTTCCATGATAATTCAAATTTGCTTTCCAAATTGTAATCCCCCCGTTGGATTCTTAACATATAAAACTTTCTTACACAACTCATCCTTGCTACCTCATCTACAAACTTTCAGGTAAAATGCTTTCGGAATGGATTAAAAACTTCGAAATTACCACAGGTACACCTTCAACGTCGGCAAACAAAAGGCTTCGAACTGTCAATTGCAATCAAAGATTATAGCGCAAGCCTAATGTACTTAAAATCATTTCGACTTGAATTTGTAGACTATGGAGTTTACAATTTCTGATCACTAATCTGATTTTCTTTCTATTTGACGTGGAAACAAACGTGCTCCCAAGTAAAAAATTGACATGATACTCAGAATAGAGAGAGAATAATTTTAATCCTGGTCCTGATGGCATCCCCTCAGGATTCTTAAAAATGTGTGCGGTCCCACTACACAATATACTATGCCATATTTTTAACTTATCGTTGAATAGTGGCATTTTTCCTTCCATTTGGAAGAACTCTTTTATCATCCCAATATTTAAATCAGGTAGCAAAAGCAAAATTGAAAACTACAGAGGCATCTGCGAGCAATCGTCCCTACCTAAACTGTTTGATTCCCTTGTTACAGATAAATTAAATTTTTGTTGTAAGAATTTAATTTGTAATAACCAACACGGTTTTGTTCAAAACAGATCGACAGTTACGAATCTTCTTCTCTTCACTAACGATGTCATCTCTGAAATTAGCAAAGGTAACCAGGTTGATGCAATTTACACTGACTTCAGTAAAGCTTTCGATCGAGTTGACCATAAGCTTTTGCTTTATAAGCTTGAAAAATCACTTGTCTCTTAATGTTAGAAAATGCTCTATCATTAGTTTTTCTCGCAGTTCTTCTCCGCATTTTTATTCTTATTCCCTTGATGGTAGTACAATTCTGCGTACTTCCGTCGTTAAAGACTTGGGCATTATGTTGGACAGCAAACTATCCTCTAATTCTCATATTGAGTTCATCACTAACAGATCATTAGGAATGTTAAAACGTTACGCTACAAGTTTTACCGATCCATACGTTTTCAAAACCTTATTTGTATCGTTTGTTCGATCTCTGGTAGAACATGCATCCGTCGTTTGGTGCCCCTACTACCGCACTCATATTGCGAGAATTGAATCGATACAAAAGCGCTTTTTAAGGTTTTTCTCTCAGACGACTTCCGTGGTCTGATGTTAATGAATTGCCTCCTTATCATGATCGATTGAGACTGATTAGACTTGACTTACTCGAAACGAGGAGAGAGGTGACAAGAATAATTTTCTTACATAGAGTACTTATTGGGGAGATTGACTGCCCAGAAATGTTAAGTCTCCTGAATATTAACGTTCCTCCCGTCAACTTACGTACCTCTCGATTTTTCATTTTAAAGCACTTTAAAACTAACTACGGCCGTTCCTCTTCTTTAAATGGTTTGCTGCTATTATACAATGAATGTGCGCCGCTAATAGACTTTAATATGTCAATACCCTCCATTAAAGCTATTTTAAAAAACTTTTTTCAGTCATAATTGTTTAGCTCAAGGGTCCATTATAAAATATTTTCTTGTTAATATTTTTTTTCTTTTTTTGTAATTATGTTATTATCTGAAGGTCTTATAAAGTCCATGTACTTTTTCGACTAATAGTAAATAAATAAATAAAGAAAATCAAGCAGCAAATAACGACGTAGGTTAGGTTAGGTATATGGGTGCCCTATTGACGTAAAGTCAAGGCTCACGTAGACTACGTTGAGTCCATTGTGCCCACCTGTTTTGTTTAACCCGTTGATACCTATACATTTACTGTCGAGCTGAACCAGCCAGACGAGGATAAAAATCCTAGTATTCTGTTCAGCCCGATATTACCTACCTCTTCTAGTCCCGAAAGGAAGTATCTTCCCAGGAAAATATTCCTTTTTTGGGCTAGCGCCGGGCATTCGCACAGCAGGTGACGAACGGACTCAATTTCCTCTTCGTCCCTGCAGCTTCTACAGAAGTCATTGTAGGGCTGGCCTAGTCGAGCTGCATGATAAGATAGCATGCAATGCCCGGTGAGGGCACCGACTGCCAGTCGAATGTTCCCACGATTGAACTTCAGCAGATTTTCCGTTCTTTTCTTATCATAGACGGGCCAGGTCAATTTCGCCGTTGCGCATGTATCTAAGCGACACCATCGCTTATTGGCTTTCGCCAATAGCTCCGTCTGTATCTCCCTGTAGAGCGCACTGAGTGGTGTTTTGGCATCAGCTGAGATCTGCGCAATATTAGCACCTGATCCCACCCTAGCCAACTCGTCCGCCCTCTCGTTTCCGGAGATATTCATATGACCAGGTACCCAGCAAAGGGTCACCTCATTTACATTGGATATCTCTTCTAACTTCTCCTTACAGATTTTGACGAGTTTGGATCTTATCCATGCTGCCTGCAGAGCCTTAATGGCTGCCTGGCTGTCAACATAGATGCTGATCCTTTTTCCTGTGATATTCTCTTTGCTGATCAGGTCCGCCGCTTGCTTGATAGCGAAGACCTCAGCTTGGAAGACACTGCATCCATCATCTAGCCTGTAGGAGCGATGCATATCCCGAGACTCAAAGTAGACTCCGGCACCTGTGCCAACATCCATTTTGGATCCGTCGGTGTAGAGTGCCAGTTCACTTTCCGTGCGTACCATGTCACCGGTCCATTCCTCCCTGGAGGGAATTCTAATAGAGAATCTCCTCTCCCAGGAAGGAAGTCGGGTGACATAGTCCGTTACGGTTCTGAATCTCGAGACGGCCCATCGATCCAAGACTGATGCATGTCCATGAGGACTCTTTTTCCAGAGACCTAATTCCTGTAATCTTAGCGCAGTTCTGGTTGCGACGCTCTCGCAGTACAAGTCCAGGGGTGGGAGGCTCAGCATGACTTCAAGGGCCGCCGTTGGTGTGGACTTCATAGATCCCGTCACCGCCAGACAGCCCGCCCTTTGAACCTTTGACACACTCTGAAGATGACACTTTTTCTCAAGCGCTTTCCACCAGACAACCGAGCCATAGACTAGGATAGGTCTTACTACCGCAGTGTATAACCAATGTACTAACCTCGGTTTGAGGCCCCATGTCTTTCCAAAGGCTACCTTGCACGAATATAGTGCCACATAGGCCTTTTTGATTCTTTCCTCAATATTTTCTCTCCAACTAAGTTTGGAGTCCAGGATTGTGCCCAGATATTTCGCAGATTGTCCAGGGATCAGATCTATACCATTCATACGGGGGTAGGTGTATCTTGGTACAGATCTTCTCCTTGTAAAGAGTACTACCTCTGTTTTCGCCGGATTTACTCCCAGGCCTCGCCCCTTGACCCAGCTATCCACTAACATCAGTGCATAGCTTAGTCTATCGCTGAGGACCTGCGTAAATTTTCCAGAGACTAAAATGGCAATGTCATCGGCGTAGGCCGTAACATTAAAACCCTCCGTCTCCAGAATCTTGACCATTCCGTCGACCACAAGGAGCCATAGGAGGGGTGACAGAACGCCACCTTGTGGTGTGCCTTTATTTACCCTCACCCTTCCGCATGCTCCCCCTATCGTCGAATTTACTATACGAGTACCCAGCATTTGCCCAATCCACCTGCATACACCCGGGTTTATTTGGGCCATATGAAGGCTGGACACTATTGCCTCGGTACTCACGTTGTTAAAGGCACCCTCAATGTCCAGGAAAGCACCTAGAGTGAATTCCTTGATACTGAGCGATTTTTCTATCGCAGAGACTACCCTATGCAGAGCAGTATCCACCGACTTTCCCCTTATGTACGCATTATGTGATTGTGACAGATAACCGTCCCCAATCTCTTCTCTTACGTACAAATCTATTATTCGCTCCAGCGTTTTCATCAGGAAGGACGACAGACTAATAGGCCTGAAGTCCTTTGCAGTAGTGTGGCTGACTTTACCCGATTTGGGTATGAAAACCACCCTAACTTCCCTCCACGCTTGAGGAACATATCCCATCCTGAGGCACCAGGAGTAGATGCGCTCCAGCCATGGAAGAATGACTTCGCATGACTCCTGCAACATGATCGGAAAGATCCCATCCATTCCCGGTGCCTTGTAGGGGTCAAAAGATTTGATTGCCCACAGGATCTTATTCCCCGTAACAATCTTATCGACTGTCTCATGCTCAATACATTCCCTTGGCAACGTGTCCGCTGAATTGAAGATTCCTGCATCCTCGCAGCCAGGGAAATGACCTTTCAATAGTGAATCAAGCACGCTCTCGTTTGAGTCTGTCCAGCTACCATCAGATCTCTTTATAGAGGACATCTGTGTGGGAGCTTTTGCAAGGACCTTCCTCAGACGAGCTGCACCCGTACATGATTCAATAGAGCCGCAGAAGCTTCTCCAAGAGTCCTTCTTGGCGAATCTAATTTCTTTTTTGAGTCGCTTAACATTATCTCTATAGGTTGACCATTCAATGGCCCCCTCCTTTGCCAGGTTCCAACTGAGCCTAGAGATACGAAGCCGCTCTGCTATTTTAGCATTCCACCATGGTGGGTGGTTTCTTTTACTGGGTCGTCTGGTAGGACATGCCTTCTCAAATGACCGATTTAGCTTGCTGGTAAGGTTCAGTACCATCTCATCGATGTCTTCCGTGGAGTCGGGGTTCCCATCCGGAAGCCGGTTGAGGGTCCCACCCAGCTCCGCGTTAAACCTCTGCCAGTTCGCCTTCCGGGGATTCCGAAACACTTTCCTATCCGGCTTACGGACATTCAAGTCGAAGAGGATCCAACAGTGATCAGAAAGTGATGCTTTGTCAGATACTCTCCAGTTCGAGATCTCCGCAGTACCATTATCATTTATAAGCGTTATGTCTAAGACTTCCCTTCTGTTACTAGTAATAAATGTTGGTGAATCACCCCTATTACATATAACTAGGTTAGTACTAAGGACAAAACTGAACAAAGCCTCACCCCTACTATTGGTATTAGAGCTACCCCAAGTAGTGTGATGGGCGTTAGCATCACACCCTACGACTAAGTTCTTCTTACCTTGTTCGGCCATTGCGATCAATGACCTTGTTTCTCTAGAGGGGACGTCCGTGCCTTCGTCGTACGGTAGGTAAACCGAAGCCATCGTTAGTTCACCCTCCTTTCCCGTAACCTCCACCACCGTCTGGTCACCCGAGCTGAAATTAGTTAACATTAGTACGTGGAGATCTTTGCTAGCAACGATACAAGTTCTAACCTTGCCTTCGCTGCTGTTATAAAAGAGGCTGTATTTCGATGACCCTAATCCCTTAACCCGATTATGGAGGATCCATGGTTCTTGGATCAGGGCCACATCAAGCTGCTCCTTGTTCATGAGCAGCATAAGATTGGCTGATGCGGCCTTACTGTGATGCAGGTTTATTTGCACTACTTTCATTTTTAGTAGCACTTTCCTTCACCACAGCTGCCGTACCGCCAGGCTGCGCCTTCTTCATGAGTCTCACAGGAAACTCACCAGCCCCGAAGAATAGGCGCATATGCCTCTCTTTTTTCATCGCTTCCGGCGGATCCTCGATAACAAAGATTATGCTTTTTGTGCCGTCTTCGTTGCTCTCAATTGCTACTACTTCCCAGTCATCCATAGGGACCGCTGGGTTTTGTGCCTTTAGAAAGCCGAGGATCTCGCTTTTCTCAAATTCCATTTCCGGTACGCTCATCTTGGCTTTAGGCCTCTCTGGTACCTCGTCCAAGGGGACTGCCTTTAGTGCAGCCCCCTCCCACAGTTTGAAGGTGGGTACAACCTTCTTCGCAAAGTCATGTGATAGCTGGTCCTTGCAGTCCAGCCTACTCACACCTCGCCTCCAGTTAGTGAGACCAAACGTTGGCGCAGTTTTCCCAGCATTCCCTCGAATGTGGTCGAAGATCGCTCTAGCCAAAGCCTTCTCGATCATCTTCCCCTGTTCGAAGGTATACTGGCCACTCGGCCTGCCGGAATCTATCACAGCTAGCTGTAAAGCATTCCGAGCAGCCCCTCCGAACTGCACTGCCGTGTTGACCTTCACTCTTTTTGATGGATTTCCGGCTTCCTCTTGGGATCTTACCCTCTTCGCCTTGAAATCCTCTCTTTTCTTGGGAGCTGGCACGTTTTCTGGTTTGCCCTTACCAGTCTTATCGACCGCGTTAGGGGCCACCTTAGTAGAACCTGCCTTAGCGGCTACAGTCCTTCCCGTGCCCTTGGTTTTCAGGTTCTCACCTTCGCCTAGGGTCTGGGTGCAGCTAGAACCCGCCTTATCGGCTTCGGTTCCACCTGGCCCAGCCCTCCGCTCCCTTTTCTTGGGGGGATTTATGGTCTTTTTATCCCCCTTGCCTTCTCTGGCTTTTTTGCCGGATGTGCCCTTGTCAGCCCTTGGTCTCGTTAGGACATCCTTGGCAATCACCTCTTCTGCCCAAGCGAGCTTCTCCTTCTCCATATCGGAGAGCAGGGGTCTGCCCTTTTCCTCAAGCAAGCGCTTAAGGTGTACAGCTTTTTTGTACTCCTTAAGCCTCAGCTTTCCTTGGGTTAATTTCTTAGGTTTCTTGGCATCCTTTCTCCGTGTTAAACCTTCTTGGGCTGTCTCTTCAGAATCAGCGAGTAATTCCTCCTCTAATTCCTTGGAGATGACCTCGTCTAACACGCTGGATCCCCTAGGTTTGGCTTCTTCCTCTCTGTCACTGACCACAGCAAGTAGTGCGTCTGCCACCGACTCGAGAGAGAGCTCTTCCTCTTTACTTTCTTTTTGTGTTTTTGTTTTGTTTAAATTTGAAATTTTGTACCCACGAGTACGGCCGGAAATATGGGTCCACTCCGACAGAGCCGCCGAATATCGGAGTAAGGCATTTGAATACCTTAGGCCTCGCCTGTGCACCTAAGGGAGCTCGTTAGCGGTTGGAAATAAACCCTCCAACCTTTCATCCTTCGGCACGGTTTTAAGAAGCTCACACCACCACTGGAGTAGGGTTGACTATCTCTTGGTTCCCGGCCCGGAACCCATGTCGTTGACAAGGCTTCCCTGGCCAGTGTAAGCCCCAGCACCACGGCAAGGTGGATAGTCCCGCTGGGGAAATAACGACGTAAGGCAGTGTTCACAACTAAGTCTGATTCCGCTTGTATAATTCATCTGCTCATGCTCGCCATAGGACTCATGACAGAATTTGATTGTGAAATTCTCACTGACCTCAAAAATGGAGGTACATATTTAACGACGCCTACCTCTCTGATATTGTTGTATTTGCCGCAGGAAATCTAGACACTAACACCACCTGATTTGAGTGCAGATGGAACCGTCACGAAGGAAGTGTTCTACTGTGTCATGCATTGACAGAAGTATTGACTATGGACACAAGCAGATTTAAGGCGAATTCATGTTCCAAGTAACAATCCTTTGAGCCTATTCTACCTCCTTCGAACTAAGACTCGAATACCTAAATGAATGGACTGCCCTTAGGATAGTAGTAGCTCTTTGACCGCGATCGGGGCAAGGATTCAGAGGCCCACTCATCGGCAGCTCGGAACGACACCGACTCCTATGGCTCACTGTCCGACCACCTGGTTGGACTGAGCTTGAGTATTACATCGTTGTAATGTTTTTTGCAGACGCGAAACAAATGACGGCGTGGCACGGGGAACCGATATGGCTAAAAGTTGTGTTGGACTGCGGAGTGTGCTGCTAAGTCCCAAAAAAGAAGGGGAGAGATGAAGGCAAGATAGAGGTAAGAGCATTAGGTCGACCGAGTTATCCCCTACCGTAGTCGACACAATCAAGCCGGCACTTTCTGCATGCGTCTCAAACTATTTACCTACCCTTACTGGGAGGACCAAATCCACAATGCCAGTGATGCCGCCGAAAAAGGTGGTTATGCTAACAAGCAGTCTCTGAATGCAGAAAGCAAATTCTTTTCGGGTTCCAAAGGTTCTCGAACCGGTTAAGCTATCCCATTTGCAGACAGCAGAAGCTCGAACCGAAAATAGTAAGAGCGCCCGTAAACGGCCGTCAAGGACAGCCGCGCTGTGGGGAGAGTGCGTGATATCTCTCCTCGTCTGACGTGGCGGCGGTGAATCCAAATCTGAAGGGAGATGCGGCGATCCACAAAAATTAAAGCATAAGCCATAAGCGACGCAAACCAAACCTGCTCATGGGAGGCGGGCACTTCACACAGAAAAAACCCTCTCCTTCGGAAAAAAAGGAAAGGGAAGGTGGGGTGGCCGTGGTACAGTGGTTAACATCATCGATCGCCGAGCAGAAAGTCCATAGTTCAAATTCGTTTTGTAGCCAAGAAAAAGTATTTCCTATACGGACAAAAAGTATGCAACACAGAGGTGAATGGAAAGTGATCAGACGTACTGCTGCAGGCATAACACTCACAGTATATGGTCAACTGAAAATTCATCATCTGCGTATGCAATACTAAAGTGCTCGAACGAATTACTACGGACTATAACCAAGGCGGAATATGGTCGGCTCTCGTCCTGCACTCCGTTCAGGTTGTGTGTGTATCACATCATAAGTGAATATAAAAGAGCGAGCATAAAAGCTCTTGACCCTTCGCGAGTCTCTAAAAAAAAAAAAAACAAACAAGAATTCCAGGATAGTGACAGCTGGCAGTGGAACGACTAGCGCAGATTGTAAACATTCCAGGGATCATCTACTGAAGCTAGATTTAACAATCTTTAATTGTTCTCAGAGTCGTAGGGGAAGTACGATTCGGTTCAACCTCCACCATACCGAGAAAGATTGTCACATCTTATGTTGCGATGCCAATGCTTAAAATATTGCGTGGGGTAGCAGCAAATACATTGGAAGAGCGGACTGTCTTTTAGAATTTACATTTGTCACGGCGAAATGACAGTAGGTGATTGATCTAACCCTACCTAACAGATATGTGAAGGCCATCACTAACTGGAGAGTATTACCGGATGCAACGCCCTCAGATCACACAAACAATTTGAATTCCAGTTGAGTTGTGGGATCTCCCCCTCGCAACCCAAGCGGAATCCGAGGAAGACGGACTGAGTACGGTTTAGAGAGGTGCTTGAGAAATACACTCAAACCCTACATAAACCCAGAACGAAGCGATTGTTAGAGTATGTTGTTCACAACCTAAGTAGCGTCATCACTAATTGTTTCGAAATCGCGTGTCCTGTCAAGGTGCTTATTCGTAAATCGAAAAATGATTCTTTAAAGGCTTTGTGCGAAGAGATCAAATCTCTGAGCGCGACTAGCAAACGGAAAAATTTACAAGGCTGGATGCACTCGGAAAATCTGATGGCACCTTTACTGAGTCTAAAGCGGAAACTTTTAGTTTACTGCTTCAGACCCGTACCCTGGGAAATCAGATCGTCGGCGGCTCGTTGCATACGCCTTCAATGGTAACTGTGACTGAAACGATGAAAGCAACTCGGCCTAGCTGGTATATTGCGTCGCGCTTGACAAGGGCTGAGGCCACTGAATTTGCCGTGGCATCCTTTGGTGGCCTGAAATTTCCAGGCACCGACGCAATATAACCTGTTATGCTGCAAAAAGTATAATGTGGCTGTTTCCTACCTTGAAACGAACTTTCAGTGCTAGCTTGGCACTTGCCTACATACCTATTCCATGCCGCACGGTGAAAGTAGACTTTATTGCCACAATAGGGAAAAGGGTTACACACTCGCCAAGAATTTTAACCAATCAATCTAACATCCTTCTTGCTGAAAAGCCTGGAGAGAATATTAGAGCTGCACGTGCACAAAGTTGTCCTGCAGCCTCTTTCGGAGATGCGCTTCAAAACCTAGTTGGATACATTAAATGCGCGCTCGAAGGGAAAGAGTACGCGATGGCCATTTTCGTCGACACTGAGGGACCTTTTGATAACGCAATTCATTAGCATGTGTAACGCTGCCAGACGACTGGTCTTGTGGATCAAAGCAATGCTTGTGCACAGGACATTGACCGTTGATGCAGGCCTAGATCGACCAGTGTGTCAAATCCGGGATAAACAAGGGCTGTTCATAAGCTGGCACAAGGTCGCACAGGTTCAACAGTCATACTCTTATGATGTTTGTCACACAACCTGGATAAAGTGCAGATGGTTTGGGTCGTAGATGTTCGTTCACTACTCTCCAGGGGTGGTTGTCTTAGATAGGCTTCGAGAGGAACTCGACCGAGTCTCATGTTGATTGTAGTTCCCAGCATATATTCCACGCCATTATGGTGTTATATTAGAATTGCACACACAGAGTATGAACTTGAAGTGTTATGCTTTCATCAGTATTTTTGATCACTTCCCATTCACAGCAGCTGTCTTGCACAATTTTTTCATATAGGAGTTGCATTTCTTTGTTGTGGACATATATACTTTTAACTACAGACCTTCCGCTCGACAGTCGGTGAGGTTTACCACTGTACCACGGCCACGGTGCAAGGTGGTCGACTCTCTACTCGATGCTCTCAATGCCTTTGGAAACTATGCACAGACCTATACGGACGACGTCGCCGTTCCCTCTGTCGACTCATTTTTAGCGACTGTCTGTCTGTGATCGATCTGTGGTGCACGACGAATGGGCTGTCAGTTAATCCTCACAAGACTGATGTGTTTCTCTTCACGAGAAGGAGGAATAACACTGTCATGACTCAGCTAGTGCTAAAAGGAATTCCCATCTTGATATCTAAGGAAGCTAAGTACCTGGGAGTTATCTTAGACAGCAAGCTTCTTTGGTCAAAGCATATTGAGTCAAAAACCACCAAAAGCCGTCAGCCTTCTGAAAATGCATTGGTGCCTTTGTCAAAACATGTGGTTTATCGCCGGCAAAGGTCCTCTGGATCAACACGGCAATGATGATAAGATAAGACTGATAGTCTCCCGACAAAAAGCTATGTCATCGAACGTGTTTTCACGGTGCTTCTCCGTGAAAACACGTTCGATGATTCTGACTAAACCCCCTGTAGGATTGCTGTCATGAAAAGCTTCTCGAAATTCGCTGTTCGGAATCGGCAATAAACTCTAGGTCCCTTTCACCTGTGGGGAAATTAAATCACACACAACATGGGTGATTGAGAGAAGCTCGGCTTTCTTCCTCCATGAACTGTATCGCCACCATACATATGTATGTGTATGTATATATTACGACTTGACCTGGAGTTGAAAATGATAGAAAGGTTACTTAAAGGTATGATATGCTCATATTAACGCTTTGTCGGATGCGGATTTACTATTCGAGGCAGACTCAGGAAAAAAGTCTTAAGCTTCCAGTATATAAGCGAACTCATAACTATTCGCATCAAGACCTATCTCGGCAATATAAGCTTAACATGTGTCCACGCCCCCACAGAGGAGAAAGATAACCGACATAAAGACGACGTCAGAAAACGGACTAAGGCTAGTGGACTTTATGGCGGGACATAATCTCGTAGTAGCAAGTACACGATTCCCACACCTCAACATCCATAAGGAGACCTGGCGGTCTTTCGATCAATCGACAACCAATCAAATTGATCACATTGCGATCGACGGCAGACACTCCTCCAGCATCCTAGAACCTTTCGAGAAGCCGACATCGACTCGGATCATTACCTTGTTATAGCCAAGGTGCGGATGCGACTTTCTCGGAATCAACGGAGTCGAGTAAGAACACCAAAATTTAACGTCGGAATGCTGCAATCAAGTCTCCCTCAAGCTCTCTTAGGTCCCGATGCAATCTGCACAAACCATAGAACAGCAATGGAATCGTTGTCAGAACGCCATCAGAGAGGCCGCCTCAGATGTACTCGGTTTCAAGCCACCATCCTCCAGAAAAACAGAATGCATACATGGCTACACTGCATCGGCGGACGAGAGCTGCCCGCTAACTCTATGAACAGAAAAGGAGGGAGGAGCATGCGCTTCTGAGAAGAAAAAAGAACGAGCACGAGAAGCTCGAGATAGAGGAGATGGAGAGATGCTATTGCAGGAACGATGTTCGAAAATTCGACCAAAAAGTAAAACGAACATGCCAAGGCTATAAAGTCAGAGCAGAAGCCTGCATCGATGAGCACGGATAACTAATAGTGGAGTCACAGTCGATGCTGAGATTGTGGAAAGACCACTTCTGCAGACTGTATAACGGCGATGATAGTCAAAATGCCGCCGTCAGGCAGAACGAACCATTCGCAATGGCCAAAACGAAAGAGAATCCCGTCCACCCGACCTGGACGATGTTAAGATAGCGATATCGAAACTTAAGTCTTCTAAAGCTGTTGGAGCAGGCGGACTCCCCGCAGAACTGTTTAAAGCAGCTGGCGATGAGCTGGACAGGAACATGCACCAACTCAACTACAAGATATGGTCGGAAGAACGCATGCCCGATGAATGGTATCTCATCATCGTTTGCCCGGTCCATACGAAAAGAAACCCCTATAACTGCGCCAATTGCAGAGGGATTATTCTCCTGAACATCGCGTACAAGATCTTCTGTGCCGTACTGTGTAAGCGCATGAAACCATTCCTGGACAATCGGGTAGGTTCCTACCAGTGTGATTTCAGGCCGGGAAAATCTACGATAGACCAAATACTTACGCTACGGCAGATCTTGGAGAAGTCTCATGAATTCTAGGTCGACACGGTGTTTATAGAGACGAGCTATACAGAGCCATGTCATGTTTTAACATTCCTGCCAAACTCGTCAGACTGTGCAGGGTGACTATGGTGAATTCTCGCTGCTCCATTATGGTCGGAGGTGAACTAACCGAATCCTTCGATGTTAAAAAAGGTTTTAAACAGGGTGACGCACTGTCATGTGATTTTCTTAACACCATACTTGAAAAGATCGTGCTGGACTCTGCGGCCAATACAATAGGTACGACCTTCTTCAAGTCTACATAATTGCTTGCCTACGCAGATGAAATTGACGTGATTGGACAGAGAAAGCATCACGTCAATGAGGCGTTCGCAAGCATTGAAGCAGAAGCGGCTTAAGTGGGTCTAAGAGTAAATGGGGACAAAACCAAATACATATATGCTGTCATCAAAGAAAGACTTGCTACGGGGCAAAATCTCCTTCTAGCCAGTACGCTCTTCCCGCACCTCGATATACACAAAGGCACCTGGCGGTCTTTTGATCAATCGGCTACCAACTAGATTGATAACATCGCGATCGACGTGAGACACTCCTCCACCATTTTTGACGTCCGAACTTTCCAAGGGGCTAACATCGACTCGGACTAGTATCTTGTACTAGCCAAGATACGCCTACGGCTATCACGACCGCAGCGGAGTAGAGTAAGAATACAAAGTTTTGACGTCGGAAAGCTACTATCGCCAGAAACCGCTCGTGCTTTTACCGATCGCGTCTCCCCTAAGCTCTCCAATACACCTCAATCCTCCACGCTATCAATAGAACAGTAGTGGAGCCTTTGCAAACAAGCCCTGAAAAGCTCTGCATCCGAAGTTTTGGATTTCAAGGCTCCACCATGAAGAAACACGTGGTTCGATGACGAGTGCAGGAGGATTCACACAGCGAAGCAGGATGCATATAAAGCCTCGCTGCATAAAAGAACAAGAGCAGCTCGTGAGCTCTACGAGTTAATAAGAAGGGAAGAGCATAAGCTTCTCAGGAGAAAAAGAAAGAGCACGAGAAGCGTGCGCGATTGAGGATTTGGAGAGGTGTTACTGCAGGCGTGACGTTCGAAAGTTTTATCAACAGATAAAGTGAACATGCCAAAGTTATAAAGCCAGATCAGAAGCCTGCAGAGATGAGAACGGACACCTAGTAGTAGAATAGCAGTCGATGCTGAGAATATGGAAAAACCACTTCAGCAGACTGTATAACGGCGATGTTAGTCAATATAACGCTGTCAGGCTGAATTGTATGTATATTGGCGTTACGGTCCATGAAGGACCTGAACCGAGCTTCTCTCAACCACCCATGTTGTGTGCGATTTCATTTTCCCATGGGTGAAAGGGACCTACAGTTTATTGCCGGTTCCGAACGGCGAATTTCGAGAAGCTTTTCATGACAATTTTACTACAGGGGATTTTGTCAGAACCCCGCTGAGGAGAAACATCGTGAAAAACACGTTCGATGACATGGGTGTGTCGGGATTCGATCCCGTGTCATCGGCGTCATTAATACACACTACCCACTGCGCCACGGTGCTCTCTGTCAGGCAGAATTACGCATTTCTAATTGACGAAGACCGCAGAGAATTCTGTCCCCCTGACCTCGACGAAGTTAAGAATGCCATATCGAAACTCAAGTCGAATAAAGTTGCTGGCCCAGACGGACTGTCTGCTCAGCTCTTCAAGGCGGCTGGAGTTGACCTGGTTAGGAGCATGTACCAGCTCATTTGTAATATATGGTCAGAGGAAAGTATGCCCGAGGAATGGAGTCTCAGCATCGTATGCCCGATCCACAAGAAAGGAGACCCCTCTGATTGCGATAACTACAGGGGAATAAGTCTCCTTAACATTACCTACAAAATCTTCTCTGCCGTTTTGTGTGAACACCTGAATCCTTTTGTAAATAAGCTGGTTTGTCTTTATCAGCGCGGAACGAGGCCAGGGAGGTCCACCATCGACCAAATCTTCGCACTACGGCATATCCTGGAAAAAACCAATGACTTTCAAGTCGACACTGACCACCTGTTTGTCGACTTCAAAGCCGCATACGACAGCGTTATTAGAGACGAGCTATACAACGCTATGCATACCTTTGACATACCTGCTAAATTCGTCAGACTATGCAGGATGACTTTGGAGAATGCTCGCTGCTCCATTCGAATCGATGATTACCTTACCGATAGTTTTTATGTCAAAAAAGGATTTAGGCAGGGCGATGCGCTGTTGTGTTATTTCTTCAACATCATATTGGAAATGATTGGGCAAAAATCACTGGCCAATACAAGAGGTACAATCTATTTCAGATCCTCGCAACTCCCTGCATACGCCGACGATATTGACATAATAGGTAGATCACAGCGAGATGTCAATGAGGCGTTTTCGAGTATTGAGATATGCTGTCATCAAAAAAGAACGCTCACCACCGACGTCTTGGCCAGAACATTTGTATTGGCAGATATAAATTTGAGGTAGTTAGGGACTTCGTCTACTTTGGCTCCGCAGTGACCTGGAAGAACGTTGCGAAATAAAACGCAGAGTCACTCTTGCTAATCGCTGTTTCTTTGGGCTCAGGAGGCAATTGAATAATAGAGCCATCTCCCGAACGACAAAGTTGACTCTATATAAGACCCTTATCATCCCGGTCCTGTTGTACGGCGCAGAAGCATGGACACTATCAAAAGCGGATGAGGAGGCCCTTGGTCAGTTCGAGAGAAAGATTTGGCGCGTGATTTTCGGGCCTATAAACGCAGACGGGGGATGGAGGTAAAAGGAGGTAAACTGGGCGTGCGGCACTGGAAGCAGCTGGCCAAAGAGCGTGCCGGCTGGAAGGGCTTGTTAGTTGAGGCCCTAGTTCACCCCGAATTGTAGCGCCATTTAAGTAAGTAAGTAAGTTTTTAAGTCTCATGTTGGCCTTTGCATTGATGAATCAAATTGTAATATTAAGAGCGAGTGACCTAATCCCAGCCCGCCTTTACCTATGAATGTGTGCACATTCGGTCTGGTTACGAAACAAATTGGCTGATATTGTAATTACATTCTTACAACATTGTTTAGTTTTATTAAAGTGCCTATATTATCCATTATCTTTTCAAATGATGGCTACGACACCAGCAATGCAAATTGAACGCACTTGTCCAGGGCGACATGGTCACTACCATAATTTACTCCAACTATTGTTCGTAATCAATGCAAAAGTATCGTGTTAAGGTCAATCTACATTCGCACAGAAACTGAAAATCAATAACTGAGATTACATGGTTTAATAATTCATATTTTCCATTTGAGTACACTGAACACTGAGCAAGGGATATCGAGCGATTACTGTTATAATATGTACATAGTACGCATAAAACCCAACCTTAACTGATCCAGGGCCGCGGCAGGAAATTCGATATTATACATCGCGGTTGTGTAAACAATTCAAGGATCAACATCGATAAGCCCATAGTATTGTTTCCCAACGAATTGGGATAATTTTTACGTATGCGGTTTGTTTGCATGCATTCCTGGGGAAATCCACAACGAGCGTTGAAATTGCTATCCTAATTAGTTCGGTGTAATTTTCCAAATGTTAGAAAATACGTATACAAGTGTCTGTAGACAAGGGTGCAAATGGAGTTAAGCGGCCGGTGAATGTAGTTTAGTAACTCCATGGCGCCCTGACTTTATGCAATAAAACTTATATTTGAGATTTATTTGTAATTGGGCCTACAAGTATGCAATTTACCTTTAAATTTAATTCTGAATTAATAATAACGGCCGTCCAGTTTTTTAATCATCGATGTCCTCGGAAGACTTTAAATTACATACCTTATTGCTTCAAAAAGAAAAGAACGTAATACACATTACGAAATTTGCAACCGTACTCAGTGAAATTCAATATTCACTTCAGTATCAGTACAAAACCCGAACGACAAACCACAGAATGTTTATTGCATACAATAAAACGAGCATTATCACTAACAAAAAGGTTTATCCACTATCGAAACTAGCCAGCCAAATACAATAGCATCTTGTACGTCTAACCGACGAGTAAGCCATACTACCCACATTCTTGCCGCTGGCTAGTAGCCCGCACTCCTATTGTTGCGATTCCTTTCCCATGTGCAGACGGTTGCATCGTATAAGTACTTGTACAATATAATAGGTTTTTGAGGCAGCTGAAAGCACTATTTCATAAGGCTTAGTTTGTGGCAGAATTATGGTCAGCTATATTTCCAGTTCAAAGCCCAACGTATGAGATCCAAATCCCCTTTTGCATGTTAAGGCAGTGACTTTGTATGCGTTGTGGCATTAGGACGACAGTTTATCCTATTGCAATTTTGTGTGTCTTTCCAAAATGCTACTGGATAAATCCGGCCGGACAGACACATCGCCTGATGTGTGTGCGAATGTGCATCTTTGTCCAATCTACAGCGTCAGCGAGGGACAGGACTCATAGTGGGAAGTGCACTTTCCGTTTTAATCATATTACGCTCAAGTTACGAGAAAACAATACGTCGTCCACATGTTTAAGTTTAAAGTCTTGAGCATATTTCAAAATCCTTTCACAACGGTCATGATATGACTTGTGACACAAAATGCGCCATGAGAAATGCAACAGTAGGGTACGGATATGAAATAGCAAATCTCGACTAAAATATATTTGTTGGTTTTCATGCAAATATACACGAAAGTAAAAGAAATCGGAGAAGCGGATATATGGTATGTAGGCTTTCAACTATAAGCGCAAGTGTTCTAGTTGATAGATGAAGTAGTAGCGTTTATGGCTTGTTGTTTGATATTTTAATATGAATATTTTAGACTTGCCCCCAGGTTGGGGGTTGTGCTTAGGGGTAACATCCCTATCACGTAAAAACCTACTTGTTCAGAAGCAACCACGAATATGGACGGATATAAGGCTGACGACCCACGCAAACGACTAACGGACTTGAGAGTCTGCACCTGGAATGTGAGGTCCCTTAACAGACCGGGTGCAGGCGATCAAACCCTTAACTGCTATAAAGTAGATATAACCGCACTTCAAGAAGTGCGATGGGATGGACCAGGCAAAAGACGGAAGGAAAACTGCGACATCTACTACGGGAACTGCTACAAGGAGAACAAAGAGCGCCTAATCGGGTGCGGATTCGTTATTAGAGGAAGACTCCGACAAAAAGTCTTAAGCTTCCGGGATATAAGCGAACGCCTCATAACAATCCACATCAAAGCTAAATTTGGAAACATAAGTTTAATATGCGTTCACGCCCCAACGGAAGAAAAGGACGATCGACTCAGAGAAGAATTCTACGATCTCCTAGACAGAACCTACGCCCAATGCCCCAGCTACGACACAAAAATAGTTCTTTGAGATTTTAATGCAAAACTGGGCAAAAAGGACATATTTGATTTGATCATAGGAAAGCCTAGCCTCCATAACACCACATCCGACAACGGACTTAGGCTTATCGATTTTCTAGCGGGGCATAACCTCATTGTAGCAAGCACGCGATTCCCCCATCTCAACATCCACAGGGGCACCTGGCGGTCTTTTGATCAATCGACCACCAACCAGATTGATCACATTGCGATCGACGTCAGACACTCCTCCAGTATTCTCGACGTACGAACCTTCCGAGGGGCCAACGTCGACTCGGACCACTACTTTGTTGTAGCTAAGGTACGAATGAGGATATCAAGAATGCTTTGGAGTCCAGTAGGACTACGTAAGTTTGACGTCGGAAAGCTACAATCGCAAGAGACTGAAAGAATCTTTGCCGATCGTGTCTCCTCCAAGCTCTCTCGAAATCCGCCCACAGCAGCACAAACAATAGAGCAGGAATGGGCGCATTGCTAGAGCGCCGTCAGAGACGCAGCCTCAAAGGTGCTGGGTTTCAAACTGCCACCACCCAGAAACCCCTGGTTCGATGAAGAATGCGAACAAGCCCATGCAGCAAAACAAGAGGCATATAAAGCCACGCTGCAACGACGGACGAGAGTTGCTCGTGAAATCTATGAGCTGGAGAAAAAAGAGGAGGAACACACGTTTTTCAGAAGAAAGAAGAGAGAGCACGGAAAGCGTGAGATCGAGGAGATGGAGAGATGGAGAGATGCTTCCGCAGGATTGACGCCCGTAAGTTTTACAATAAGGTAAAACGAACATGCCATGGCTACAAAGCCAGAGCGGCGGCCTGCAAGGATGTAAATGGAGAACTAGTAGTAGAGTCGCAGTCGACGCTGAAGATTTGGAAAGACCACTTCTGCAGACTGTATAACGGCGATGATAGACAAGATACCACTATCAGACAGAACGAGCCATTCGCAATTGACGACGATGTAACAGAATTCAGCCCACCCGACCTAGATGAAGTCAAAATAGCAATATCAAGACTTAAGTCTAATAAAGCCGTGGACGCAGACGGCCTGTCTGCTGAGCTTCTTCAGGCGGCTGGAGATGAGCTGGTAAGGTGCATGCACCATCTCATTTGCAAGGCATGGTCGGAGGAAAGCTTGCCCGACGGATGGAATCTCAGCGTCGTTTGCCCGGTCCATAAGAAAGGAGACCCCTATAACTGCGCTAACTATTGAGGAATGAGTCTCCTTAACATCGCATATAAGATCTTCTCTGCCGTATTGTGTGCCTGAAACCGTTTGTGGATAACCTGATCGGCTCTTATCAGTGTGGTTTCTGGCCAGGTAAAAACACAATGGACCAAATATTTACGCTACGGCAGATCTTGGAGACTGCTTCAGACCAATTTCCAGGGAAATCAGACCGTCTTCGGCTCGTTGCATACGCCTTCAATGGTAACTGCGACTGAAACGATGAAAGCAACTCGGCCTAGCTGGTGTGCTGAGTCACGTGTGACAACGAGGCTGCGCTTAAAAACCTAGTTGGAAGAAGTGAATGCGCGCTCGAAAGAAAAGAGTTATCGATGGACATTTCCGTCGACACTGAGGGAGTTTTTGATAATGCAATTTTCGTCAGCATGTGTTCCGCTGCCAGACGGCATGGCAATGCTTGTGCGCAGGACATTGACCGCTGATGCAGGCCCCCATCGACTAGTGTGTCAAATCCGGCATAAACAGGGGTTGTCCGAAAGGTGGCGCCCTGTCTCCGCTGTTATTGTGCATCGTGGTTGACTCTCTACTCGATGCTGTCAATGCTTCTGCATTCTATGCACAGACCTATGTCGCCGTTCTTTCTGTTGACTAATGCTTAGCGACTCTCTTCACGAGAAGGAAGAAAGCTACATAAGTACCTGGGAGTTATCTTAGACAGCAAGCTTCTTTTGTCAAAGCACGTTCAGTCCATATCAACTAAAGCGCCGTCAGCGTTCTGGCAATGCAAAGGTGCCTTTGGCAAAGGTCCTCTGGAGGTACAAGGCAATGACAAGACCAATAATAGCATATGCATCGGTTATTTGGTGGAACAGGCTAACCCGCAAGCACGTCGTAACCTCTCTTACTAAACTCCAAGAAACGTTTTGTCATAACTGTACTGGCTTTCCTCAGCATGAATGGTCCACCCCTAGACATATTTGTCAGAGGATGTGCGCTGAAAGTCATGTCTCGTCTCAAGAGAAATGGTTTTTGGTACAACTAGCATTGGAACGACAGTGCGCTCGAGGGAAATATCCTTCGATCCTTATCTCATGGATATACCCTCTGTCGCAATAACACCTGTCATCCTATTGCGGTATAACTTCACAGTCGAATTTCTATGGCTTAAGGATTCGCTCTGGCCGCATACTGAATCTAGAAAGGATTGTCTTCGCATTTTTACAGATGGTTCCAAGTCTGGGCTGGGGTCCGGCGCTGGGGTTTTCTTTGAATGATAAAACGTCCGACAGCAGTTTTCGCTAAGAAAATATGCATGTGTCTTTCAGAGATATACGCACTCCTGATGGCCAGGCACTATGTTATGAAGCATTGGTAGAATGCTTGCTGTGACAGCCAAGCTACACTCAAAGCTGTGTTCAATCTTTTAACCAGCTCCAAATTAGTGTGTGAACAAAGTATGGTTGAGTCCCAGGTCATTATGGGATCCTAGAAAATGAGACCTCAGAACACTTTCTCTGTGACCGCTTTTACTCGCGCACGGTGGGGCATCTTTGGGGCCACATGGTGTGTGCTGAATAATTTAAAGGAGCGAATATAATTTAATTTTATATTTTATAAATTACAGTCTTCCTATGAATGTATCTTAAGACTGACTTAACAATATGTATTTCTTTTCTTTAAACCAAACTTCATAAGGAGAAGTGTGAGTTCAAATGATTGCTGGCGCGGGATAAGTGGTAAGTGAGAGGTGAGTAGCAAGTATAACTGTGAATCTGTTAGCTCTACAGCACTGTAGCTAATTCCCATTTTTCTCCGGAAAACGGGCAAAATACACTTAAGGAATGTAGATCTCTGTCTGGCAGCACAATGGACCAGTTTTTGCGTCTCAGTGCTCCAACAGGTAACAGAAGCCTACAACAACAAAAAAAAAATAAAAAAAAATATGTAAAAAATATATATAGTTATAGTATGTAAGTACATATGCATTCTTCTTCTTCTTAACGGGCGCTACAGTTCGGGGTGAACCTGGACCTCAACCAACATGCCCATCCAACTAGCACGATCTTTTGTTAGCCTTTTCCATTGCCGCACACCCAGTTGGCTGAGGTCCCCTTCTACCTGTGTGCGCCATCTTATGTGCGGCCGTCCTCTGCTTGTTCGTCCCTCGAGGTTGGATTCAAAGACTCTCCGGGTTGGAGCTGTGGTGTTCATTCGTTCTACATGGCCCAACCATCTTAGGCGTTGAATCCGTAGCATGACTAGACTCATGTCGCTGTACAGCCCGTAAGGTTCGTGGTTGAATCTTTTCCTCCGTCCCCCGTCGGCGTTTATAGGCCCGAAGATCCCGCGCAAAATCTAGCTTCTGCGCCGTACAACATGACCGGGATGATGTATGTACATATGTATGAATGTTGGCGTTACAGTCCATGAAGAACCTGAGCCGAGCTTCTCTCAATCACCCATGTTGTGTGTGATTTCATTTCCACATAGGTGAAAGGGACCTACAGTTTATTGCCGGTTCCGAACGGCGAATTTCGAGAAGCCTTTCATGACAATTTTACTACAGGGGTTTTGTCTGAACCCCGCTGAGGAGAAACACCCTGAAAAACACGTTCGATGACATGGCTGTGTCGGGATTCGATCCCGAGTCATCGGCGTCAGAGGCCAACACGCTACCCACTGCGCCACGGTGCTCTCAAAGGACCGGGATCGGGATGATAAGGGTCTTATATAGAGTCCACTTTGTCGTTCGGGAGAGGGCTCTATTACTCAGTTGCCTCCTGAGCCCAAAGAAACAGTGATTGGCAAGAGTGATTCTGAGTTTGATTTCGGAACTGATGTCGTTGTTCCAGGTTACTGCGGAGCCAAGGTAAACGAACTCCCTAACTACCTCGAACTTATATCTGCCGATGCAAACGTTCTGGCTAAGACGTCGGTGAAGAGCGTCCTTTTTTGATGACAGAAAATATTTAGTTTTGCCCACGTTCCCACTTCCCCAATTCTGCATAGTCTGATGAGTTTAGCAGGTATGTCAAAAGTATGCATAGCGTTGTATAGGTCGTCTCTTATTACGCTGTCGTATGCGGCTTTGAAGTCGACAAATAGGTGGTGAGTGTCGACTTGAAATTCATTGGTTTTTTCCAGGATCTGCCGTAGTGTGAAGATTTGGCCGATGGTGGTCTTCCCTGGCCTGAACCCGCACTGATAAGGACCTATCAGCTTAATTACAAAAGGCTTCAGGCTTTCACACAAAACGGCAGAGAAGATTTTCTAGGGGATGTTAAGGAAACTTATACCTCTATAGTTGGCGCAAACAGAGGGATCTCCTTTCTTGTGGATCTTGTGGAGACTCCACTCCTCTGGCATGCTTTCCTCTCACCATATCTTACAGATGAGCTGGTGCATGCTCCTAACCAATAAATATTTATGTGAATAGATATATATGTAAATTAATAAATATGTGAATAAATAAATAAATAGAAAAATAGGTAATTAAATATGTAAATAAATATATAAATAGATAAATAAACAAATAAATATATACATATATATTAATAATTAAGTAAGCGTGTATATAATAGACATAAATAAGTAAGTAACGGAGTAAACAGATAAATGTTAACAGTTCTGATAACTCATTTCATATACCCGGTGAAGAGTTATCCTGCCCTGATGACAAAACTAGATCAGAAGTCATTGGATTTTCGGATGTTAATCTTGTCACTGACCCGCAGGGAGTAGTGGATGTATTTAAGCAGCATTTCCAGCAGCTGCCTAACGAGCATGACCAAGAGAGAGTGGTAGGGACCGAGGAAATCCCAACTCCAGCCGCTGAAGTAGTCCTCCCACCCAGCATCGAAGAAGCTATTCAGAAGCTGAAGAATAACAAGGCCGCAGGCTCAGATGGCTTGCCATTAGAGCTCTTCAAGGCTGGCGGCGATGTTCTGGTAGGGAGCATGAACCAGATCATCTGCAGAATTTGGGAAGACGAAAGCATGCCCGACGACTGGAATACCAGCTCTATTTTCCCCCTCCACAAAAAAGGCGATCCTACCTCTTGCAAGAACTATAGAGGTATGTCCCTGCCCAATGTCGCATACAAGATCCTGTCCAGCGTACTGTGTGAAAGTCTAAGGCCATTTTGCACCGCGCTAATCGGCAGCTACCAGTGCGGCTTCCGGCCCGGCAAATCGACTATAGACCAAATCTTCACACTTCGACAAATCCTGGAAAAGGCCAACGAGTTTCGAATCGATACACACGCTCCAGCTAAGAGGGTCTTCGACTCCGAGCCTCCTGGTTCGAGAAGAAGAGGAGGACCGAACCTCCGGTATAAAGACCAAGTAATCGCGGATGTAAGTCATCTTAGTCTTGATAACTGGAAGCAGCGTGCCCGGGACCGTCAAGGATGGAAGCTACCTTCCATAGCTCAGACTCAGATCCTCCATGGATCGCTGGCCTGATAATTAAGTAAAAGTAAGTAAACACGAGATGTTATAACGCTGATGCATTTCATCAGAATCAATGTAATATCCACAAAGCATATTATCATTTGCACGGATAGCCAATCTGCGATAAAATCCCTGGCAGCGGTAGCCCACAAATTAAAAACTTAACTGTCGCCTATCCCTAGATGAGATGGCTGAACAGTTTAACATTAAAATACTGTGGGTTCCCGGACGTAGGGATATTCCAGGAAACTGCGCGGCCGACGAACTCGCAAAGTTAGTGTCAAGCACACTCAGCCTCGGGTACCTAGAAACACTAATAAGTACGGTAAAGCGCATGATAAAGCTTCAAACCATAGAGGAGACCAATCTCCAATGGAATGAGAGCAATATCGGCTTTATCGCCAAACAATTGTGGCCTAAGTTAAACTTAGGACGAACCAGGGACCTGGTGGCAACCAAAAGGGCAACCTAAAGCACTCTAGTGGGTGTCATTACAGGTCAGTGCACCATTGGAAAACACGCCGCCAGACTGGGGCTACCCTACAATGACTTCTGTCGCGGCTGCATGGACGAGGACGAGGAGGAATCAACACACCACCTCCTCTGCTCATGTCCCTCTTTAGCGAATCGCAGGAGGATTTACCTCGGCGCGCCCTTCATCGACGATCTGAGTGAGCTAGCAAACCAAAAAATAGCTCAACTCCACCGCTTTATTAGAAGCACCGGTTGGTTCCCAGGTAGCGGATCAGGGTAACCTGATCCAGGTGGTATCACAATGGGCCGGTTTCGGCCTAAGTGCGGCTTACGCCTACCACGTCAAGCTAACCTATCCTATAGAATTTACAACATTTCCTTGCACTACAACTAGTTAACACTAACGAGTAGTTTACGTTTGTTGTATATCACATTACATATGCAGAGTATTTTACGTTAAACAAGTACACGTTTATTATACATTTCGGTTGTATCTCCTAGATAGCTTTGTTCCCAATTAGCTCGTGTGGTTTAATTCGCTTTAGTCTTCGAGTAATCTCAGTTGTATCGCAAAGTTTTGCTGCTTCCTGGTTAGTATGTTGTTCAAGTCTTGAGTAATGGGCTGTTGCAAATTCGCGGATCGTTTCTTCTACGGTTTTAACCTTAAGGTCGCGATGTACATATGTATGTCGTAGTTTCTGACATACCATGGAACGTTTACCAAACATCTTAAGACTTTGTTTTGGAAGCGCTGAATTATTTCTGTTATTTTTAGCGGCACACCCCCAGAGTTGAATGCCATATGTCCATATAGGCCTTAGTGTTTGTTTATATATATAAGAAGTTTGTTATGTATTGGTAGAATAGATCTTCTGCCATTTAGCCAGTCGAGTTTTCTCAGCTTCATATTAAGCTCTTCTCTTTTCTTTTTAAACGTTCTTCATTCCAAGTATTTTGCGTTGTTGGAATACGGAATTTGTATCCCATTGACAAAGATTGGAATATGTTGAATCTTTTTGTTAGTGAAATTAAACCCCCCAGTCAGATATAATATTTACAGCATTTTGTAAGGTTTGCGTTGGTTCTACTTCATTTTTACCAACTGAGAGAGTGGCAGTATCATCAGCAAACCTAGCAAGTGTTCAATACTGCTCTTTTGTGAGCAGTATATACATTGTATATGTATATACATTGAGGGCGCCGTGGCGCAGTGGTTAGTGTGTTGGACTCTGACGCACGATGAGCGAGTTCGGATCCCGATAACATCAACGCCATCGAATGTTTATTTCGCGGCGTTCCTCCTCGGCGGGGTACTTGCAAAACCCCCCGTAGTATACTTACCTTGAAAAAACTTCTCGACTCACGCCGTTCGGAATCAGCATTATACGTAGGTCCCCTTCACCTGTGTGAAAAATAAATCACACACAACATGGGTTATTGAGAGAAGCTTGGCTCTGGTCCTTCAAGGGCTGTAACACCACCAAAGAAGATATACATTGTTTGTCCTAGTATGCTTCCATGGGGAACACCGGCTTTAATCGCTTTCAGCGCATAATAGGCATCTTCTTGTTTACTCGGAAATATCTATCAGTGAGATAGGATTCGAGAATTATAGAATATTCTCTAGGAAAAAGAGTTTTGACTTTATAGATTAGGCCTTCAAGCTATACTTTATCGAACGCTTGAGCGACGTCTAAGAATATTGAAAAACATATCATTTTATTTTCAAAGGCTTCTTCGATAATGCTGGTGATTCTATGCACCTGCTTAATGGTAGAGTGACGGTCTCTAACACCAAATTGATGAGATGGAATCATATTCTTGCTGTTTATAAATGGCTTAAGCCTCGTCAGCAGGATCTTTTCGAATATTTTTGAAAAAATGGGCAGCAAGGAGATTGGCCTATAGGATGACATTTCGTGCAAGTCCTTACCTGGCTTGGGAATCATTATAACCTCTGAAACTTTCGAATAGCAGGGTGATTTTTTCTTCTTAAGATCTTTTTGTATAATATTTTCTACCTCCAATGGAGTGACTGAAGGAATTTCCACGGATCGTTGCTCGATTATCGGCCATATTATTTCTTGTTGTTTCTCATTGGGTTGAAAAGCATTGGCCAATGCTCGGCGATTGCTTCAGCTTTCTCAGGGTTGATTTTGGCCCATGAATTATTTAGTTTAATTGGTGGGTTGTCTTGAATAGGACGTTTAAGATTTTTAGTTATTTTCCACAATGAGTATCCGGTCGATTTGTCGGCTGTTAGTTGGCATGATTTTTGGTTAACTGCTTTATTTTTATGCTCATTTAATTGGGAGCGAATTATTTCTGTAAGCTTATTCAACTGTGTCATGTACAGCGGGTATCTTGTTTGTTGCCATTTTTTCTCTCTATCCGTGGGCCAGTACGTTGACTTACCAGTTGACATGGGTTCACAACCTTCTTCTCGTATCGCTTTAAGTGGTTCAAGACCTTTTGTTGTTATTAGACGAGATCCCCATTGCGTATGTTTTGCGTTAAAGTCCCCACCCATTATGAATCGGTTTTTGTGTTTTTATATCAAGAATTTATACTGATCCGAGCTGATTTTCTGGTTTGTTAAAGGCTTCTGCTATCCGCTGGAACACTCAGACGCAAACACTGCCCGTTTTCCGGAGAAAAATTTGAAAATGATGCGCCACCGTGCGCGAGGAAAGGCGGGACAACCATAGAGGAAATGCTCTGCAGTATCATCCTCCTCTTCATCTCACTGATGCCGAGCACGTGGAGATGCTTGGCTGAAGTGTAATGGCCCGTGATAACTCCCACAAGCCTTCTGCAGTCGACTCTCCTTAAAGGCAGGAGGAATGCTGCAGATTTTTAGCAGACATCAGGGCATACGCGCTTAGTCATTTGCACCCTGGACAGTCCCTCCATCTACGGTTGTGTGTATTAAATACACAATCGTTAATGTAGGAATTTACCGTGGACTCAGGTAGACCTAGAGCGGGTTCAGGCCCTGAGAAGCTCTCCTCGGACCCCATTCTAGCGAGTTCATCAGAGATCACATTTCTGTCTGGAACCCATACAAGCCTTAATGAATTTAGTCTACTGACTCTGTTTAAGAAGGACTTGAGTTCAAGCAGTAATTTGGAGCTAGTTAAGGGGTTACACACAGCTTTTAGTGCAGTTTGGCAGTGACTACAGACGCATATTTTTCCCCTTCCACCTGTGCTTCACAACATAGTGCATGGCCATTAGGATTGCGTATATCTCTGATTGGAAGACAGACGCATACTTTCCTAAGGAGAAGTGCAGTCGGATGTTTTCGCGCCTGGATGACCTGGAGTCATCCGTGAAAATGCGAAGACTATCCTTTTCAGGTTCAGTATCCAGCCATAGCTTATCCCGACGTCATGGAAACTCAACTGTGAAATTACGGCGCAGTAGAATAACGGGCGTCCGTGCGTCAGAAGGCATGTCTATGAGACAGGGGTCGCAGGACAGTTCTTGCGCAAGCACGTCGTTATTCCTATGCGAGCTATGGCAAAAGCCATTTCTCTTCAGGCGAGACATGACTTTCAGAACACACCCTCTGATAAATATATCAAGAGGTGGAAGGCTCATCATAGCATCTAGAGCAGCGCCCGGCGTGCTGGGGAAGGCCCCCGTGCAGCTCAGACAAACCGTTCTTTGGAGTTTGGTGAAAGAGGCCACGATGTGTTTGCGTTTTAATCTGTTCCACCGATGCATATGAGATTATAGGTCTTATCATTGCCGTGTAGATCCAGATGACCTTTGCCGGTGATAATTCCCATGTTTTGCCAAAAGCTCCTTTGCATTGCCAGAAAGCTGACAACGCTTTGGTGGTTTTTGACTCAACATACTTTGACCAAAAAAGCTTGCTATCTAAGATGACTCCTAGATACTTAGCCTCCTTGGATATCGGGATGGAAGTGCCTTTTAGTACCAGCTGAGTCATGTCAGTATTTTTCCTCCTTCTCGTAAAGAGAACGACACATCGGTCTTAAGAGGATTGACTGACACCCCATTTCTAGTACACAACTCATCGATCACATTTACTTTGGGATGTTAGACTAATTGGTCTGAAGCTCTTGGCAAGTGAGTAGTCCTTTTTTTCCTATTTTGGGAATGAAGACACAGTAAATGTAAACAGTAAATGTGCTGTGCGACAAAGAATGGGTATGTGAGCAAGTTCTAAACTAGCCGTGAAAATTCTTTTCAGAAGCGGCTACCTTATACCTTTTTGCAGCATAACAGGGTATATCCCGTCGGTGGCCGGTGATTTGAAGCCATCGAGGGATGTCACAGCAAATTCAATAGCTTCAGTCGTAACCACGCGCGACGCAATATACCAGCTACGCCGAATTGTTTTCATCGTTTCAGTTGCAGTTTCCCTTGAAGGAGTGTGCAACGAGCCGATGGCGATCTGATTTCCCGGGAAATGAGTCCCAAACAGTAAACCAAGAGTTTCCGCCTTAGACTCAGTAAAGGTACCATCGGATGTTCTGAGTGCATCTAGCCTTGTCGGTTTTCCCCGATTGAGGACTTTAACCAACTTGCTAGTCGCAGTCAGAGACTTGATCTCTTCGCAGAAGGTCCTTAAAGAATCGTTCTTCTACACCGATGTTAATAACAATACATTTTATTCTGTCTTAATTGATATCGTGGTTGCCTGGAATTCGTTGGTACATAACTGGTCTTCTTCAAGGTGTTCGATCGTTTGCCTGACAATAATCGCACTACCCCCTGGTGCTTTATTGTATGGATGATTTGTACAATATGGGTCGTAATCTCTGATTTTGAAAAATAATTGATTTGTAAGATGAGTTTCCGAAATCAAGCACACATCTATTTTCTCTATCTCAAGCACTGCTTGCAATTCGTTTTTATGCTTTAGTAGTCCATTTGCATTCCATAACATTATTTTTAAGGACTTAATCATGAGTTTTGATTTGCAAATATTCGTCAACCCTATCTAATCGTCTGTTTAAGGACATAATGAGCTCCTCTTTTTTGTCCAGTTTGTTCAATATTTTTGTTAAGACCGTTGCATATTCTTTTTCCGTGCAGGAAGAGTTAAGGAAGTTAAATGATTGCTCTACCGAGGATTCAATGCCCATAGTGGAAGTAATATGAGTAGTAATTGAATGGTTCTTACAAAAGTTTCTTGCTAGCGTATTAGCTTTATAGGAGCAAGTAAGCAATACAGAGTTACATACCATCCTTTAGTGGAGGGATGTAAGTATGTTTTTCTTGATTGTATATGTATGTACATATGTATATATCAATTATATAATACCGTATGTACGCACGTGTATGCATATGTACATATATGTATGTATGCCAGCAGCCACTTATTCAATTTACCCCAAATTTGTTGTAATGACAAATTGAGCTGATGTTGTGGTGTGCATTATAAATAATTCACAGTTAGTCACCCATAACTTCTCGTGCGGCAATTCAACTTAAAGTCACGGAACCGGAACACGCTACACTCGTCGTAATACCGTCGCGTCATAGGGAAAGTCGCCATTTGAAGCACTACTTTTTTATTGCATTCATTTGAGACGTCATCAGCTATATCTAAGTCCATTGTTTTTCCAATTTTATAGCTGACATAAATAAAATCCCATTCTTATGAGTGACGTATTATGGTGTGAGGTAGAATGCAGCATATAGATAGATTGTTTTATTATTATCATGCTGGTGGTATTTTACATACGACACATACTATACCACACACATGTCAGCGCCTTGAAACTATAAAGATACCTTAAGGCTGCTGTGGTGATATAAACAGAAAGACGTAATAAAGTGTCTCAGTTGATGACAGTTGGTTGAGCACCTACTCGTCTAAGCGCCATACAAATTTTATATGTACTATTCCTTTGTCTTCGTCAACGTTGATTTATGTTCTCTGATAAAATGATAATCCTGCTTTATAGGAGCAGGATTTGTGATGAGAAATGTAAAAATTTACCACAAATGTACGATTTTGTCTTATGTCGGATTATATGTATGTATGTAGACTATGTGCGTCGGACTAATAACTGTGCGCTGTTTTGTGTTCTACATACATATGTATGTACATTATGTACATATATATGGCAGGAAGCAAATTAGTATTGCCTGTAAAAAAAGGACAAAAATGTACATACATGTATGTACTTTATAATCATAGATTTAAAAGATACAACTGTGACCAAAATATGAGATTCATTCATTTAAACGTTTTTTTTTTTTTTTTTGCTGCCGACATGGTGGTTAGATTGATGAACCGCTGTACCGTAACAACGTATCCGTAACTCCTAACCCCATATGTTATAATCACCCCTGCTCCTTGACATTTCCGCAATAGCTGAGGGTGACATGAAATTTACCACATGCGATGCTACCGTCATGCTGAAGAACACCAATAAGATCCATTTCTGGATTCCATTTCCTTTAATTGTAATCATCTGTGTGAATGACTCTAGCCGAATGGAAGCAAAAGAACACCGTGACATTTGCTAGATGTCAAATGACACCGAGACTAGGGGTACGTTGTCGTGCACTGGTTAACTTTATCCGCAAAATATATTTACCACTGTGTGTTTGCAATATCGTATGCATATGTACATACATATAGACATTATTAGAGAAGAATATTTGGTGTTGGAAGAGTTTATATTCAATAGTTTATATCGCACTATAGTGCAACAGTAGCTGCATCATTTCGATTCTCCCCTACTTTTGCTTCGAAATCTGTTTGTGTTTAGTATTGTATTTATTGGTGTTGCTTTGTGAAGAATTATGTCTAAGCTATAATGCAGTAGTATGCATTCGTTAACATATGCAGGCAATAAGGGCTAATGGATTAAAAGGGTAAAGTTAATGAAATGAACAAAATGAAGTACGGGTTGATTCTATGTTGTTCAGCACTTTTCCGAAATTACAATCGATGCATGCACATGGGTACGTCAATCAAAAATCAATAAACCATAGATACTTGTACTGTATTTTGTCTATGTACATATGTATGCTTCATTCAATGAATATTTATTGGTCATTTGATATATGTACACATGCATGTACATACAAATGTTGGAAATTAAATCAGTGAGGCAGAAAACTAGAGTAAATGCAATCATTTCCATAAATCTCGTTACGGTTACAATTTAGGCAAAAGTTATATACATGCATATATATACATTCATATGTATGTATGTTTTGATATCCCTTCACAAAAAAAACAAAAAAACAAAAAAGAACTCATCTAGATACTGTATTCGATCCATAAAAAAAAATTGGATGCTCTCGTCTAGTATACCCCTTTATTAAATAATATTCCATCAAGTCCGCTCCTTCCATATGAGAGAAGATGGAAGCAGACTTCAGCTCTCACCAATTCTTCGCAGAAAAGGTCCGACCGAAAAGTTTTGCACTCGCAGCCCGTACACCGGGTCATTAAACAGGAAAATTAAAAAAGTGCATACAATTTTCATTTGAGTTATTTTATATAGGTATGTAAGTTTGGTCTTCCAAGACTGCAACTGGTTTTGGCTTATCAGCATAGGCCTCTGTATATCACAGGCTATTAAAACTCCAAAAGCTAGAGTCTCAAATAGCCTTTCCACTCACTGAGAATAAGGCACTTACTTAGGTGGCGCTACAGTCTGTGGTGAACCTGGGCCTCAACCAATAAGCGTCTCTAGCTGGCATGGTCCTTGGCCAGCTGTTTCCAGCGCCGCACGCCCAGTTGGTTAAGGTCCCCTTACACCTTACACCGTAGATGCTCTGCCGCGCCGTCCTTCCGGGCTGGATTCGAAGACTCTTCGGGTCGGCGCCACTACCCGAGCCTAGCCACCGTAGACGCTGTATCCGTAGACGTCGAACCAGGCTGATGTCGCTGTAAAACCCGTATACACACCGTCTGAACAAACGGGACCGTAGATAGTGCGCAGAATTTTCCTCTCGAAACGACTAAGGACATCTTCATCCGCTTTTGTTAAGGTCCAAGCCTCTGCGCCGTAAAGGAGGACTGGGATAATCAAGATCTTATATAGTGTCACCTTGGCTTTCCGAGAGAGAGCTCTGCTTCTCAGTTGCCTCTTGAGCCCAAAGAAACAGTGGTTGGCAAGAGCGACTCTGCGTATTATCTCAGTGCGGGTGTTGTTGTCGCCGGTCATCAGTGAGCTAAGGTAGACGAATTCCTTGACCACTTCAAAGTTATATCCGCCCATGGTAACATTCTGGCCAATACGTCGGTGTTGGCCGTCTCTTTTGCGTAGATTTGAAATAAATCGTACCTCTTGTGTTCGCCAGTGACTCTTGCACGATCTTTTCAAGCACGATGTTGAAAAAGTTGCATGACAGCGCGTCACCTTGCCCAAATCGAAACTATCTAACTAATCGCAAACAGTATGTCAAAATTGGAACTTTGCATTCTTAAGTTATTTTCAATTACTCTGGGGTACCGCAAGGTAACCACTTAGGCCCATTACTATTTCTTCTTTCTATCAATAACTTACCTTCATGCGTTTCCAATTCAAAATGTCTGTTATTTGCAGACGACTTAAAATTATACAAGTCAGTAGCAACTGTATCCGATGCATTATGCTTGCAAGAAGATCTGGATAATGTTGTTAAATTGTGTTCTGCAAATGGTCTTAACTTCAACGTAAAAAAGTGTTCCCTAGTATCTTTTTCAAGAATAATGAATCCAATCTAGTTCAGATACCGGATCCTAGATGATGATCTAGAAAGAGTCACTAGACAGAAAGATTTAGGGGTGATTTTTGATTCTCAAATTAATTTCTCCTTGCACATCGATTATATTATATCGAAGGCTAACGCCATGTTAGATTTTGTTCTCCGAAACTCCTTAGAGTTTCGGGACCCATACACTCTCAAATCGTTGTATGTATCTCTAGTTCGCCCCACTCTTGAATATTGTTGTGTTTGGAATCCTCACTACAACAATAGTTCTAATCGTATTGAGAGGATCCAAAGTCGTTTTACTAGATTTGCTTTAAGAAGATTACGATGGGATGTCAATAATTACCCTAATTATAATGCTAGATGTGCTTTAATTAATCTAAAGGCCCTCTTTAAAAGAAGAATTTTTTATTCGACCATCTTTGCTTATGACATTATTACAGGGCACATTGATTGCCCTTATCTACTTTCTCTGTTAAATATTTATGCTCCTGTTCGCAATTTAAGACCAAGAGACCACGACTTCTTTTGTGTTTCAAGGCATGTTACAAATTATGGTCAAAATGACCCTACAACCTCAGCTTGTGCTCATTTCAATCATTATGAATTATTGATTGATTTTAATGTAAATAGAATAGCGTGTAAGACTAATATTATGAACTCTTTATAATTTTTGATTTTATTTATGAATTTTCTGTAGTCTAGTAGAAATTGTATTTTGTTAGACGAAAAAATAAATAAATAAATAAATACTTTTTTAGGGTTCCGTACCCAAAGGTAAAACGGAACCCTATTACTAAGACTTCGCTCCGTCCGTCCGTCCGTCTGTCACCAGGCTGTATCTCATGAACCGTGATAGTTAGGGAGTTGACATTTTCACAGATGATGTATTAAATGAATATTTAAGGGGGGCTCCCATACAACAGACATGATTTTCATCCAAAAAATCCCCTTGGTCACATACTGAACTAAGGTTAGTCGACAATATCCCACAACCAGTAGCAAACTTCCCAGTTTTGATCTCGTTTGTGTCTTTGATGAATTAATCCAACTGCAAACCTTTTTCCCATATTTCCCATTATTGTTTTTCACCTTTTCTCATAGTTGCTGTCAAGTAAGATAATTGATTTGAATTCAATGGACACTTTGATGATCAACTACATATATCTCATCATGAAGATAGTGATTTAATGTGATGACTGTTACCTCATCAGTCATACATAGTCTCCTTCACATTTATATATACAGATGGTACGGAACCCTTCGTGCGCGAGTCCGACTCGCACTTGGCCGGTTTTTTACATCGAAGGTGTCGGTTTGCTCATTACCGACCTTAATGGAGCAGCGAGAATTCGCCATTGTCATCCTGCACAGTCGGACGGGTTTGACAGGGATGTCATCTCTATACACGCTGTCATATGCAGCTTTGAAATCGACGAACAGGTGGTGAGTGTCGATTTGATATTTTTTCCAAGGCCTGCCGTAGCGTAAATATTTGGTCTATTGTGCATTTACCTAGCCTGGAACCAAACTGATAAGAGCCGATCAGGTTATCCACAAACGGTTTTAGGTGTTCACACAATACGGCAGAGAAGTTCTCATATAAGATGTTAAGAAGACTTATTCCCCTATAGTTGCCGCAGTTATAGGGGTGTCCTTTCTTATGGACCGAGCAAACGATGCTCAGATTCCATTCGTCGGACATGCTTTCCTCCGACCATGCCTTGCAAATGAGATGGTGCATGCACCTTACCAGCTCATCTCCAGCCGCCTTAAGTAGCTCAGCAGACAGGCCTACTGCGCCCGAGGCTTTATTAGATATCGCTATTTTGATTGCGTCTAGGTCAGGTGGACGGAATTCTCTTACATCGTCATCCATTACGAACAGCACGTTCTGCCTGACAGCGGCATCTTGTCTGTCACCGCCGTTATTCAGTCTGCAGAAGTGGTTTCTTCAAATCCTCAGCATCGACTGTGACTCTCCTACCAGTTCTCCATTTTCATCCCTGCAGGCCGCTGCTCTGGTTATGTAGCCATGGCATGTTCGATTTACCTTATTGTACAACTTCCGGGCGTCATCCCTGTGGAAACATCTCTCCATGTCCTCGATCTAACGCTTTCCATGCTCTCTCTTCTTTCTTCTCTCCTGCTCATAGATTTCACGAGCAGTTTTCGCCCGTCATTGCAGCGTGACTTTATATACCTCTTGTTTTGCTGCATGGGCTTGTCGCATGGTTTATCGAACCAGGGGTTTCTAGGTGGTGGCGGTTTGAAACCCAACACCTCTGAGGCAGCGTCTCTGACGGCGCTCTGGCAATGCGCCCATTCCTGTTCTATTGTTCGTGCTGCTGTGGGCGGATTTTGAAAGAGCTTGGAGGAGATACGGTCGGCAAAGATTCTGGCAGTGTCTTGCGATTGTAGCTTTCCGACGTCAAACTTACGTAGTTCTACTCGACTCCTAAGCATTCCTGATATCCTCATGCGTACCTTGGCTACAACAAGCTAGTGGCAGGTTACGCCCCGTTAGGAAATCGAATAGCCTAAGTCCGTCGTCGGATGTGGTGTTATGGAGGCTATGCTTTCCTATGATCGATTCAAATATGTCCTCTTTGCCGAGTTTTGCATTAAAATCTCCTAGGGCTATTTTTGTGTCGTAGCTGGGGCATTGGGCATTTGTTCTGTCTAGGAGATCGTAGAATTCTTCTTTGAGTCGATCGTCCTTTTCTTCCGTTTCCAAATTTAGCTTTGATGCGGATTGTTATGAGGCATTCGCCTATATCTCGGAAGCTTAAGACTTTTTGTGGGAGTCTTCCCCAAATAACGAATCCGCACCCGAATAAGCTCTGTCTGTTCTCCTTGTAGCAGTTCCCGTAGTAGATGTCGCAGTTCTTCATACTGTTTTTTTTTTTTTGCCTGGTCCATCCCATCACACTCCTTGGAGTCCGGTTATATCTGCTTTATGGCAGTTGAGGATTTGCTCCAATTTATCGCCTGCACCCGGTCTGTTAAGGGACCTTACATTCCAGGTGCAGACTCTTAAGTCGGTTAGTCGTTTGCAGGGGTCGTCAGCTTTGTATCCGTCCGCATCCGAAGCTTACGGTTGTTTCAGAACGAGTGGGTTTTGACGTGATAGGGATGTTACCCCTAAGCACAACCCCAACCTAGAGGGTCAGGTTCCCCTTTCCCCAGGAACAGGGGGTTGGGTCGCTGCACATATTGGTTCACTACCTGGCGGGTGCCAGGGCAGCTATCCAAGGGGGGCCACGCGGAGGCTGTGTGTCAACTCGGATTGAGCAGGGACAGAGTTTGCCATGTTAAACGCGACCAAATTCTTTGCTCTGTTTGCTCGCTCCCTCCCCCCTGAGGATAAGATAATAAACAAAAAAACCAACCCATCAACCAAGGCCTACAGGGACTGTAAGGCGGCCTTGAGAATTTTAAACAGATGGGATAAGATTGACCTATCAGAAAAGGCTAAAAAGTCGGTCGCCTGGACCACAGAAATCCTGTCCCAAGAAAAAGATATGGCCCAGATCGTCAGCTGAAGAAACGGTACGCTAAGAAGCCTAGGCTAGGAACATCGACCAATCTATCAAAGCCTTTCGGCGAGATTGCGGGGAGTGCCTGACGGTGGCCATCATTGATGCTAACAACCCAGACGGCAAACTGACATCAGACGAATGGAGGGACGTCGAATATGCACTTTCGGCTGACTTCCTAAACATAGCAAAGAATAACCCTGAACCGCCGCCCATCTGCGACGACGCTAGATGGTATCAAGGCAGGGTGAAACTCCTAAACTGTGCCACAATCCGGCACCAAAAAACCAGGATTGGCCAAAAATTAAAGCTCGACAGGAACCAACCCCTCGGGGAGTCAGGGTCCTGCGAAAGTGGGAACTATGACCTGAGACCAGCAGTAATTGCTCGACTCTGAAAAAAGACCTCACTGGACTATTCAACGAGCTCGCCAATGGAAGATGATTTTCTAGATTCGGATCTGGGAGACCTTAACACTACCATGCTGGAGGCGACTAGTAGAGGACGCGTCAGGACAACAAGCTGGACTCCTAATCGGCGCGTACACAAATGGGCTTCCCACGATTTGGGGCAGTGGCGACACAAATGAAGAGCTGATTGAATGCATACTAACCTGCAAACTAAGTATAGGCAGTAGGGGCAACACACATACATAACACTAGCATCTCTTCCCTGAGGCAGCGTCTCTAACGGCGCTGGTAGGGTCAGCGATCAGTCACTGAAGAACATTCCTTCTCAGACCACCGCTATCTGGTTTATAACCTAGTAACCACAGTCCAAATTTCTATCGGCTCTCCTTACAACCAAGGTCGGCCAGCATATGCATAAGTTGTGCGATCAGATGAGGTCTTAATCATTATACTACAGCTCCCTTGGAACTCTTCAGCAAACAAGTTGCTGCCTGCGCGGCCCTACGAATTAGGTGCGAAGGAAAATGGACCACATCACACAAAGGCCATACTAGCATTCTTAACCACTTCGAAGAGCCCATGCACACGGACTACAGCATTCCGCAGCACGTGTTCAGTAAGAACTTCGAAGGACTCGAAGGACTCGATTGTCTCTATACCCATGGGTCCAATATGGAGACGGGTGTAGGTAGTGAACTTCCAAATCACTGCAGTAGATAGGTAGTGAAGTCTTCTCCAAGCAGCTTAACGTCAACCTATCATTTAGGCTTCCAAATCACTGCAGTATGTACCAAGCAGAAATAACAGCGATAACGGAGAAGGATATTATCATTTGCATGGATAGCCAATCTGTAATTGGCTTTTAGGTGGCGGATCTAGGTAATATGATCCCTGTGGTATTACAATGGGTCGACTTGGGCTTACGTGTGGCGTATGCCAGCCACTACAACTTAACCTAACCTAATCAGGAATCCGAAAACGTGTACCAGATTTTGTAGGTCCTAATTGCACTAAGAGCACCGTGGCGCAGTGGGTAGTGTGTTGGCTTCTGACGCCGATGACACGGGATCGAATCCCGACACAGCCATGTCATCGAACGTGTTTTTCACGGTGTTTCTCCTCAGCGGGGTTCTGACAAAAACCCTGTAGTAAAATTGTCATGAGAAGCTTCTCGAAATTCGCCGTTCGGAAACGGCAATAAACTGTAGGTCCCTTTCACCTATGGGAAAATTAAATCACACACAACATGGGTGATTGAGAGAAGCTCGGCTCAGGTTCTTCATGGACTGTAACACCAACATACATACACATAATTGTGGAATAGAATCTGAATATTTTCTTTCAAGCTTTATAGTACAACTATCAATAGTCCGATCCATTTTCTGTGCGTTTTTCCCCTAGCATGATCTCAATTTTTTTCAAATTAATCTTGTTTTACAAAAGAGAAAGTAGTAATTTCTGCTTTTTAATTGTTCAGTTAAGTAAACCAAGTTTTGTTCAAAATTGATTCGTTAGACGTACAACAACTCTTTTTAAAGCCATTAAATCATGAAAACCCTAGTATGTCCATGGTACTAGATGCTTGTCTGCCAACATGAACAGCGCAGTTTACTATTACCTTTTTTATCGTTTTCTTTTACTTTTCTTCAGCTCTTCATAAACCGAATGTAATTAATTTTTTGAGCACTCAAAGCAGCGCTTCATTTTTATAAGCCATGTAAAGGATACAAAGAAAAAAGGAAAAAAACGCACATTGGATTATGTATACAATTTTCGCATGATAGTTTTTTACTGAGAACAGAAACAAAAACTCTGTAATTAATTCTATTGAATCAAAGTCCCAGCAAACTTCTTCGTTCCTTGCTAATGTTTGAAATAAATGCGACGAGGTATCAACTGGTATCAAGGAAATGCAAACAAGTAGCAGTGGAATACACAATTAAGCATATCCTAGTGTGAATATGGTGCTTTGGAATTTTCGAAGCCTGAAGCCTTCAAGGTATTTCGCCGATTTTCCTATAATTGACCCATATACATATAGCGATCATCTCTCTTATGCTGTGGATGATAAATGCTGCAGATCACTACTATTAGATGAGTGGCTGCACGTCACCAAAGATCCTAGCTTCAAGCAAATTCAAAAGCTCAACAGGAAGTGTTACCCATCATACGCTACTGAATCTTGGGAAATAGCTCCAATTAAACTGTTGGATATTTAGTTTGTATAGGGGATAAGGGAGCGAGCAAACAGAGCACAGAAGTTGATCGCGTTTAACTTGGCAAACGTCAGCTTCGACCTCTATCCCTGCTTAATTCAAGTTGACATACAGACTCCGCGTGGCCTCCCCTGGATAGCTATACTGGCACTAGCCAGGTTGTGAACCAATGTGTGCAGTGACCCGACCCCTTACTCGTGGGGAAAGAGGAACCTGGCCCTCTAGGTTTGGGGTTGCGCCTAGAGTCAACATCCCTATCGTATCCCAAGCTTGTTCAGAGACAACTAACTGCTTCGGATACGGACGGATTACATATTGATGACCCGCGCAAACGTCTAAAAGGAAACGAATTCCGGATCTGCACCTGGAACGTTAGGTCCCTCAACAGACCAGGCGCAGCCGGACAACTGGTCAATATTTTGTACTGTTATAAGGCAGACATTACCGTGCTCCAAGAAGTGCGATGGAATGGGCCAGGCAAAAAGCGGATGAAAAACTGTGATATATACTACGGAAACTGCTACAGAGAAAATAAACAACGCTTACTCGGATGCGGATTTGTTGTTCGAGGCAGACTCAGGAAAAAAGTCTTAAACTTCCAGTATGCAAGCGAACGCCTCATAACTATCCTCATCAAGACTAATCTCGGCAATATAAGCTTATTATGTGTCCACGCCCCCACAGAGGAGAAAGATGACCTCCTATGATCTCCTAGGCAGTCCCAGCTATGACACCAAAATCGTTCTAGGAGATTTCAATGCGAAGCTGGGTAAGGAAGCAATCTTTGAACGGGTCATTGGAAAGCACAGCCTACACAACACCACGTCAGAAAACGGACCTTGGCTAGTGGACTTTATGGCGGGACATAATCTGGTAGTAGCAAGTACACGATTCTCACACCTCAACATCCATAGGGGGACCTGGCGGTCTTCCGATCAATCGACAACCAACCAAATTGATCTATTCCTCTTCCTCTCTACCTTCTGCCCGCACTGTGTCACCGACATAATAAGGTTATTAGACCTTGAGTGCGCGCAAATTTAAAAAAAAAAAAAAAATATTGCGATCGACGGCAGACACTCCTCCAGCATCCTAGATGTCCGAACCTTTCAAGGAGCCAACATCGATTGGGATCATTACCTTGTTGCAGCCAAAGTACGGATGCAAATTTCTCGGAATCAACGGAGTCGAGTAAGAACACCAAAATTTAACGTCGGAAAGCTGCAATCGCAGGAGACCGCCAGGACCTTCGCCGATCAAGTTTCCCTCAAGCTCTCTCAGGTCCCGATGCAATCTGCAGAAGCCATAGAATAGCAATGGAGTAGTTGTCAGAAAGCCATTAGAGAGGCCGCCTCAGATATACTCGGTTTCGAGCCACCACCGTCGAGAAACCCCCGGTTGAATAATGAGTGCAAACAGCCCCATGTAGAGAAACAGAATGCATACATGGCCACATTGCATCGACGGACGAGAGCAGCCCGCGAGTTCTATGAACAGAAAAGAAGGGAGGAGCATGCGCTTCTGAGAAGGAAAAAGAAGGAGCACGAGAAGCGCGAGATCGAGGAGATGGAGAAATGTTACTGCAGGAACGACGTTCGAAACTTGTACCAGAAAGTACTGCAGGGATGAGCACGGAGTCACAGTCGATGCAGAGATTGTGGAAGGACCACTTCTGCAGACTGTATAACGGCGATGATAGTCAAAATGCCGCTGTCAGGCAGAGCGAACCATTCACAATGGACGAAGATGAAGGAGAATCCCGTCCACCCGACCTAGACGATGTTAAGATATCGAAACTTAAGCCTCATAAAGCTGCTGGAGCAGACGGACTCCCCGCGGAACTGTTTAAAGCAGCTGGCGATGAGCTGGTCAAGAACATGCACCAACTCATCTGCACGATATGGTCGGAAGAATGCATGCCCGATGAATGGAATCTCAGTATCGTTTGCCCGGTCCATAAGAAAGGAGACCTCTATGACTGAGCCAATTACAGAGGGATAAGCCTCCGTACTGTGTATGTGCCTTAAGCCGTTCGTGGACAATCTGATAGGTTCCTACCAGTGTGGTTTCAGGCCAGGAAAATCCACGATAGACCAAATATTTACACTACGGCAGATCTTGGAGAAGACCCATGAATTCCAGATCGACACGCACCATCTCTTTGTATGACAGTGTTTACAGAGACAACATATGCAGAGCCATTTCATGTTTTAACATTCCTGCGAAACTCGTCAGACTGTGCAGGATGACTATGGAGAACTCTCGCTGCTCCATTAAAGTCGGAGGTGAACTAACCGACCTCTTTGATGTTAAAAAAGGATTTAGACAGGGTGACCACTGTCATGTGATTTCTTTAACCTTATCCTTGAAAAGATCATGCGGGACTCTGCGGCCAATACAAGAGGTATGATCTACTTCAAGTCCACACAATTGCTTGCCTACGCAGATTGACGTGATTGGACGGACAAAGCGAGACGTCAGTGAGGCGTTCGCAAGCATTGAAGCAGAAGCGGCTAAAGTGGGTCTAAGAGTAAATGGGGACAAGACCATATATATGCTGTCATCCAAGAAAGACGCGCAATACCGATGTCTTGGTCAGAACGTCACGTTCGGCAGCTATATTTTTGAAGTAGTCAAGGACTTCGTCGACCTTAGCTCGATAGTAACAAGAAGCAACGACACCAGCGCTGATATAAAACGCAGAATAACTCTTGCCAACCTCTGCTTCTTCGGGCTCAAGAGGCAATTGAGTAGTAGAGCCCTCTCTCGAAAAACTAAGATATCCCTCTACAAAACCTTTATCATCCCGGTCCTCCTCTACGGCGCTTAGGCCTGGACGTTATCAAAAGCGTATGAAGAGGCTCTTGGGCGTTTCGAGAAGAAAATTCGGCATGCAATCTTTGGTCCCGTTTGTGTAAACAGAGAGTGGAGGAGGAGATTCAACCAAGAACTGTACGGGCTGTAGAGCGACATCAGCCTGGTTAGACGTCTTCGGATTCAACGTGTAAGATTGCTAGGCCATGTATAGCGAATGGACATCAACGCTCCGGCCCGAAGAGTCTTCGACCCCAACCCCGAGGGACGACGCAGCAGAGGCCGACGGCATTTAAAGTAGCGCGCACAGGTGGAAAGGGACCTCAACCAACTGGGCGTGCGGCACTGGAAGCGGCTGGCCAAAGGTTGGGCCGGCTGGAGAGGCTTGTTGGTTGAGGCCCTGGTTCACCCCGAACTCTAGCGCCATCAAAGTAAGTAAGTAAGACCCATCTTCAATTAGGTTGTAATGGAATTAGAATGCGTTCATATGTCATAAAAATCTACGTAATGCCAATTACCACGAAATATAAGTAAGTATCTCTACAATAGGTAGTAATGACGTTTAAAAAAAGAGTTATTTATGTGAACAGTGTTAGAGAAGTGGAACATTAGAAATGGTTAAAATTGGCCAAAAAAGAAAATTAACACGTCACTGTGTCGAAGAAACGTGGCTTTAAGTACGCACAACGCACAGGTCATAAAAATACATCCCCTGTCGACTTGGAGGAAAAAAAAATACAAAACTCCCAGCTACTAGAGTGTTAAATTGTTCCTTCTTCGAATAACATGAATAAATGTGTGGTAATCTCAGTGAATTTTGGGAAAAAAAAACATTAGAGAAGTGGAAATCAGCACGTGGTAGCATTGATTGTAGAAATGCAACAATGCGCGAAGCAATATACTCAGGGAGCGCAAGCAAATGGGACCACTTTAAATGACGGAGGCGTGTGCTCATGAATTTCCTCTTTTTCTACAATAAAATGAATACGGAAAAAATAACTATGTACGAAATATATGTACTTACATATATGCAATACTTTCGAGGGTGGCCGGCAACATTTATTTAATCAGAACGAACTTGAAGTCTGTCTAAAGGGCTTTATTTAATGGGGCCCAGCTGAACGGTGTGATGATTTGAGAACGTACAACTGCGTTTCGTCTAGGATAACGACAAGATGAAGGTAGAGAAAATGGAATGAGGTGGTGAAATTTATGGATATGATTAAAGTGAAACTTGCATTACACTTAGCCTGAATGCTTTCGTCAGAGTCTGCCCTAAGGGAAGCAAATTAACATACACGTGCAGACAATCCCCTTCTTATCCGATTATTTTCGTTCGAGGAATGTAACACGTTTCTGTTACATACGTTTGTAGGAAATGAACTTTTTTATTCGGTTTTCATTGTAGGTCTTCTAAATTTGAATACAATAGGATGAAATTGTTAAGCCTTTATACAGTACGAAAGAGAAGTGCTTTTATACTGGGTGATATATTTTTGTTTTTATATATAATCGCATACTGAATGGGGAAATAGGAAAAACACAAGAAAAATAATTGTGGCTTTATCGATTAATATGAACTGCTTGCTACGACCATCAAACAAAGAGTTTAAAGATCAAGCTCTCCACTGTCGCCTTCTCAGAAGACGAGAGAAGGAGAGTGCTTTATGGAAAAGACAGTTACGCTTGTGGTTTTCTCCAAACCACAAGCGTGGCTGTGTACAGTATGTGTACTAATATTAATATTAGTACTAACAACTAATAGGTAGTTATGAGTTTATATAACAACATACATACAGTGTACAGCAAAAGTTTTGATACCCCAACAAGTCTTGTCGTCGTGTACGGAAAATATATTAATAACCAGCTTTTGCCCGCGGCTTCGCTCGCGTTAAATTCGGGGTAACACGGTTTCCCTTTCCTGATTTAGAACACAGAAGAGAACTCAGAACAGAATGTTATTTTAATACGCTACTGTAGACGATATTATATGTCTTTCCATTTGGGGATAGAATGTAAAGATTCTTGGCATTGGACACACGCGAACATACTACATACAATTGTCCATGGGAAAAGCACGGCTTTTCTAAGTTCACCCCAGCCACCTTTAATGTTTGACCTTGCGCTTTGTTAATGGTCATAGCGAACCTAAGCTTTAGAGGAAATTGTAGCCTTTTAAACTGCAACGGGAGATCTGTGGGAATTATTATGATTCGTGGGATCATTACATTTTCACCCTTTCCTACGCCGGTTAAGATAGTTGCACTAATGATATTGAGGCCAAGTTGTGTGACACGAAGTCTCGTCCCATTACATAATCTCGGGGCATCTAAATTTCGTATAAGCATGACTGGGACGCTTAGTAGTCAAATAACAGAGTATAGGTACCGTATGCAATATAGTGTGAAGCGCGGCCCGATGCCCGCACTTAAGTACAGATAGAGAGCACACAACGTTAGCGCGCTTCTATCGTGATTCAAGAGTAACACTTGTTTATGTTTCGAATTTTGATCGTTTTCTCAAAATTTCACACAAATTTCCATCCCCTGCTGATTTATTTTTTTTTTGCTGCATACAAACTTAACGGGGGCTAGAAAGAAACGAAAAGTAGTCTACGTCACTCTCCATCCCTTCAACTATCTCTACGTAAAAAATCAGGTCAATTCGTTGCTCTGTTTTGCCGTGAAAGACGGACAAACAGACACACACACTTTCACATTTATAATATTAGTATAGATAAATTTAACCTTCAACATTCTAGCATCTTATAGTAGGGGAGCCCAAGCGGGGATTTTGCGCGCTACTCAAGCGCGTCAGAAAATCATATGGGGAGAAAGCTTGCACCCTGTAATGTACCCCTACCAAATATGAACCCTTGAACCCTTAATATAGGGGGGTGCGTTGAGGGCAGCCCGTCAGATTAGTGAAAAAAAAATCGATCCTCGGAAAAACTCGAGCGCGTCAGATTAAGAACAGGTAAGTTAAGTACATCCTGAAAAGTGTATATTGCAATAATCTGTTAATTTGAGCGTGGCATAAGGAAATGGGGGAGTCGCAAAGTTGTAAAAAAAAACACGTGACCTCGAAATACTGGAGCGCGATTAAATTTTTTTTTATTTTGAAGGGAATTCTATCAGGATTACGAAAAACATATAACCTGACGATTTTCATGGGGCGATATAGCTAAAACCATCGATAAAGCATGAGCGTACAGATGCTGATATCTATGTATTCCCCACTCCACGCCTCTCGTTCCTTCTCACTCTTTCCCAGTGTCTCATATTCAAAGTTTTTTAAATTGTCAGATTAACAATACTCCATTACATAATTGTCAGATTATCATTTAGGGTGACTCTGACATCGAGTTGAACCCACAGTAGAAAAATCTGACGCGCTCCAGTATATCAAGTTAACGATTTTTTTTAACATTTTCAAAAATCAGTCATGAGTGTAGGCCACGTCCAAATCGTCAGTTATTTAAATCGAACACTGTTTTGAGTTCACTAAACATCCCCTTTCAATATCTGACACGCTCGAGTAACTTTTTTTTGTTTTGCCTTTTTATCGTTCTTCTCAGCTATCCACCATCGGTTATCAGAAAGACGAAGCGAGTATACTCTATTAATATCTGACGCGCTCGAGTATTTACATGTGACTGTTTTTTTTTTTAAATTTTTAAAAATTTTTACACGCTCTTTTCCCCACTAAAATGGAAAACTTAACATAACATTTTTCGTTTGAGAACCTAATTTTCACAATCCAATAGGTCCCCATGACGCTCTAGTAACTGCAAATTTAGCATCCCGGGCTCCCATACTATTACAGTTTTAAAGCCGTGAAACAAAGTATTGAGCATCAAACGAAATCTTTTCTCAGATGGAAATGTCATAATATGCTGCTTTAATTATCTTAACAGCATTGGACCCACCAGACTAACCCATAGGTTCGTCGTGTAAGGTGGTTTTAAATGTTCACAACATCAGATGCAATGATGACAACCTCATACTGATCATTGCTTCTATTCAAGATTTTTGAAAAACTCCTACTAAATAGACTGCAGCCCATATTAGCAAAGTCTAACGCTATTCCTAACCACCAGTTCGGTGCCAGAAGACAGTACTCAACTAATGAGCAGATACATACATCCAGTGACAAATAAATTATCGACCGCATTAGCTGATAAACAATGTTGGCCAACAGTGGCGCGAATTTGATATTGATTCTTCCTGTCATTAAATTAGTGGCAACAATTATGAAGTATTCTTCTTCTCTGGTGGCGTTACAACCCATGAAAGACCAGAGCCAAGCTTCTCTCAATCACCCATGTTGTGTGTGATTTATTTTTCGCACAGGTGAAAGGGACCTACAGTTTAATGCCGATTCCGAACGGCGTGAGTCGAGAAGCTTTTTTATGGCAAGTTTACTACGAAGGGTTTTGCCAGTACCCCGCCGAGGAGGAACGTCGCGAAATAAACATTCGATGGCGTTGGTGTTATCGAGATCCGAACTCGCTCATCGTGCGCCAGAGTCCAACACACTGACCACTGCACTACGGCGCCCTCATTAAAAGTTATTAGAATGATATAAGCGCACCTCTGAACTAGCTTCAAACTTGTCCGATGTGGATACTCAAAGAAGATTTAAATCGGCTCGGGATCCTTGCCTAGATCTGCTTCTTCCTAGATCGCTAACATAGGTCAAGGTAATTTACCGCACGACGTCCACAAAAGTGTCCAAGTTAAGTTGCCGATAGTGAGTTCGATATAACATTGTTGCAAACTGGTGCATAAAGGTTGCACTAAGGGTCAACCCTAGGAAAAGCACTATAGTCGCCTTCACCAAAAGAAGGAATAGGCACAAACTTGCCAAATCTACCCTCTTTGGTGAAGCGATAGAGTTCTCAAAAGAAGTCAAATACCTAGGGATATCTCTAGACGAAAAACTCACTTGGAGCTCTCACATTACAAAGACCATTGAGAAAGCCAGGATCTCTTTATGGAGCAAAAAAAGTCTCACTGGCAAAAACTGGGGCACAAACCCCAAAATGTCCCGCTGACTATATACAGCAATCACCAGACCAGTTCTCGCATATGTGTCCGTCTGGTGGCACAAAACCAAACCAGTATCAGTGCAAGCCAAGCTCAACAAATTGCAAAGACAAGCTTGCATCTGTATCACCGGGGCCATGAGAACAACCCCCCCAGCAGCACTAGAAGTCATCACGGACCTGCGACCTCTTCATCTCCAACTGAAGAAAGAAGCAATGGTAATCGTGGAGGATGACTCTAATCGTAGGCTCGCTTCTACCCTGATATCCTTACCGAAATAAACAGGCATGAAATCCTAAAGATATCTCTCACAGACAACTGTCTCCCCAGATACAACTTCAGCCAAAACTACAAGGTCAAATTCACCAACCGACAAAACTGGGAACAGGATAGACCCTCTTCAATCGTGGATCCTACGTGTGGTACACAAATGGCTCTGAAACGAACGAAGGCGTTGGGGCTGGAGTATACGGAGCAAATACAGGCACATTCATCTAAGTCAGCATGGGCAGATATAACTCCGTTTTTCAAGCAGAGATATTTGCTATAGAGCTCTGCCTCAAAGATAATATAAAAAGAAACATATTCAACAAAAACATTTACATTCTCTCTGACAGCAAGGCTGCACTTCTGGCCCTAAAGAGCTATGAAATCACCTCCAAACTGGTATGGGACTGCCTACAGCTACTTCACCAGCTGGCCAGCACAAACAGAGTTCATCTTATTTGACCTACTAGCAAGGAAATGCTCTGCATCACCATTTATGATGCCACGGCCTTTCTGCGGCATACCCATCAGCACCACCAAATTCTGCATAAACAATTGGTTAAGGAACGCGACGGATCACTGCTGATTACAAACGAAAGGTAGCAGATAAGCCAAGCTGTTCCTCCCAACTACGTCTCTCAGAAGAACGAAACAACTCCTCATGCTTTCGAGGAGTCAGATTCGCTTAATAACAGGCCTCCTTACTGGACACTCCCCAGAGGGTGTAATGAAGACGAACAAACAGCAGAGCACATACTATGCCACTGTAACTGCCTTAGGCAAGTATTACCTTGAAGCAGAAGAAATCGCTGCTAGCTCACTCAAAAGCATACTAAGTTTTATCACTAACTCATGATTTTTGAGTGAACTGTAAGTGGGGGACATCGCAATAGGCCCACTCGTGGCTGCAGTGATCAGGCGACTTTGTCCCAACCCCGTACCCTCTCTAACTCTCTAGTTCGATATGATGAGGCAGACCCTAGGCCTTTCGGATCGCTCATCAAAAAGAATCGTAGCACCACGTATTCCACCAAGGCAACGCAAGCATTTATTCCACACCCACGGTTCTTGAATAGATACGACGTGATGATTTGTGCTACTGCATGCAATTCTTCTACATAAAAGAGCAGTAGCAGCCTTGCAATGCTGTAGATTGATCTAGATAAAAATAGTCCTGACCTTTTCAGAGGAGACGGCCCCTCTTTATAAAAGGGCTGCTACTCTCGACTCCTTACGGTCATTTGGATCTCCTTCTCGGAGGGAGGGGTTTTACTGTGGGATGTGCCCGCCTCCGAGGAGCGGTTTTTGGCTTTCTTCGCCTTCTGGCCTACGCTTTGATGCTTATGGGTATCAGTATCCTGAACGCTTCCGTCCCCGACATTTCGGAAACTGATCACGTAGTTGAACCTTCTCAATAAGAAGAAGAGAGTTAGAGGCGCATACCGCAAGTGTTTACATGCTTCTGACCCCTAGAGCAGTCTTCACTATACACCGACGCTTATTGCGCTGCGCACCGCCGAGAATGGGGGAACCTCAAATGAGAGGGTCGGTTCGCCTTGGGTAGAAGATACCTCCGTCGACCTAACTCATTTACCTGATTCCTGCAGTCGTTTTACATTGTCTATCATGCCTTCGGCTTCGGGAGCCTATTTGCATAACTTACGGGCGCGCCTCTTTCCCCTTCTTTTTTGGGGTTTAGCGGCACACTCTGCAGTACGACCCACTACTGGGCCGCGTTCAACGTTATCGGCACGTCGTCGCCAGTGTCGCCTCCGCTGGATGCACCGATCATGCTTAGTCCGACCAAGTGTTTAAACAGGACTCGGTGTCATTCGGAGCTGCCGGAAAGTTCGAAATTAATGGGGGGCCTCCAGAATCCTTGGCCCGGCCGCGGTCAAAAAGATTGCGGGTGGATTTCCGCTGTTGCTGGTGCCAGCTACAGTACTAAAACCCTTTCGGTTGTCCATTCATTTTTGGGCCTTCGAGTCTTAGTTCGAGATCTATGACCTCTTAAGCCTCCCAGCACGACAATGCGACGGAAGAAGCAGATCTATTATAACTTGCTACCAATCTTCTGTATCAGTATTTCCTGACCTTTTACTTTTACGGCGAATAAGCGTATAGGACTTTGTCCTTGTATCAAATAAATCCTGTGTAATTTTGTAATATTGCGGTAATTAACCAGCTAAAGCAGTTTAAATGGTGCTACTCCAAATTTAAAAGAGTAATAATGGAAGCTATCATAGCGGTCGTGAAATAATATGTAAACACATTTATTCCCGTAATTCAACTAATAATATTATTGTATGCCAACCTCTGAAAGTTTGTTGAAGTGACCCTTAAGGGAACGTCATTTTGAAAAATTCTCACCAAAGCATTTTTGCAGAGGCGTAGCCTTACTATAGCTATGCGAGCAGCACTCTGCTCTTCAACCTTCCTAGATCATAAATAATTTTCATTTTCCCTGGACGACAAGCAAGTTTCGAACAAGATGAGACCATGTACCCGTACCGACTACAGAGCATGCGCGCAGTAATTAATTCTTATCCTCCTCTTTTAATTTTGTTTTCTCCTCTTGCCACACGTGTCTCACTAGGAACGTGTTCTGTATTTGGTCGGTTCAACAGCACTTACCATAAAAAGACTAGTTTCCATGCAATTTGCTGGAATGTAATTATGTGCAGATGTGTACAGATTGAACAGGTTTCCTTCATCATAATCGACTCGTCCGCAAATCATCTGAAAAGCCATCCGTTGCTTATTTGCATTTTTATATTAACCAAGCAACACTCAACTACTGCATCCGACATTCCAAGATACGAGTTTTCATTGTAGTCCGGGACGTGGCGAGAAGATAAATATAGCCGACACTAACTTTAACGCCCCTGGCTGGATGCTAATTCCAAAATGTGTAACTAATTTCTGCAAATACAGGAGATGGACTAGTCATTGAGTTTATATGCTTTTGCGATGGTATCGACTGCTTGGGTCAACGACTATGCTTTCTTAATTCAATCAACTTATTTAAAAAAAAATCTTTCTTAATTAATAGATAATCATTTCAGGCCATTCAGTTTAATCTTCATGTGGTGCGATATGGTGCGTGTGTTTTTTTCTAGTCCCATGGTAAGATCATCGTACGTAGAGCTCAGCGATTAAATCTTACACATAAAACGGAATGCTCGCGCTCAAATGAACTCACTTATGTAGTAGCTGCGTAATATTGGTATATAGTATATTATAACTCCTCTTCCAGCAAACTACGTAGAGTGCAGAGCATTGCATTCTTCAATGATGTCAATTAGTGCGTCAATACTGTTCACTTCGTTGAATTCCACAAACACCACTGAGAGGGTTCTAAAAAAAAAAGACCTGCTTTGGACTATGTATCACATTTTGTTTCATGATTGATGGTGTTTCAGTTCTGCTCTTTGATGAACGTTCCTTTGCAATCAATTCGATTTTTCGGCCAGTTTCACGAATTAGTACATATTCACGAAAATATTAACTAATCGAAAGCAGTTGCAGTTGTAGGCCTGAAAATTTATCACAATGAGGAATGATTTTGTTATGATTCTACATATGGACTACATTACTTACAGGTCGACGTATTAAGTATTAAAAAGAAGCTCCACTATGACAAAACTTGCGAATAATTTTGAACAGATGAATTTCACGTATGTTTCATCTGTAAGTTGTAAAGAATTTTATTACAGTTTTGCAAAAACAAAAACGAAAAATGTGGTCTAGGTGCGACCCGCAGGGCCAACACGACTAACTTCCCAGTGGGAAAAATAAAAACCACAATTTATTTACGTACTTTTAGGGTTCCGTACCCAAAGGTAAAAAGGAACCCTGTTACTAAGACTTCGCTGTCCGTCCGTCTGTCACCAGGCTGTATCTCAAGAACCGTGATAGTTAGACAGTTGAAAATTTTACAGATGATGTATTTCTGTTGCCGCTATAACGACAACAACTAAAAAAAGAAAATGAATATTTAAGGGGGGCTCCCATACAACAGACATGATTTTCATCCAAAAAATCCCCTTGGACACATATTGACCTAAGGTTAGTCGACAATATCCCACAACCAGTAGCAAACTTTCCAGCTTTGATCCCTTTTTTGTCTTTGATGTGTTAATCCTAGCTTCTTCTTCTTCTTAATGGGCGCTACAGTTCGGGGTGAACCTGGGCCTCAACCAACATGCCCCTCCAACTAGCACGATCTTTTGCGAGCCTTTTCCATTGCCGCACACCTAGTTGGCTGAGATCCCCTTCAACCTGTGTATGCCATCTTAAGTGCGGCCGTCCTCTGCTTCTTCGTCTCTCAGGTTTGGATTCAAAGACTCTCCGGGCTGGAGCGGTGGTCCATTCGCTCTACATGGCCCAGCCATCTTGGGCGTTGAATCCGCAGACGCCTGACTAGACTCATGTCGCTGTACAGCCCGTAAAGTTCGTGGTTGAATCTTTTCCTCCCTCCCCCGTCTGCGTTTATAGGCCCGAAAATCATGCGCAAAATCTTTCTCGTGAACCGACCAAGGGCCTCCTCATCCGCTTTTGATAGAGTCCATGCTTCTGCGCCATACAACAGGACCGGGATGATAAGGGTCTTATATAGGGTCAAATTTGTCGTTCGGGAGAGGGCACTATTACTCAGTTGCCTCCTGAGCCCACAGAAACAGCGATTGGCAAGAGTGATTCTGCATTTGATTTCGGAACTGATGTCGTTGTTCCAGGTCACTGCGGAGCCAAGGTAGACGAAGTCCTTAACTACCTCGAACTTATATTTGCCAATACAAACGTTCTGGCTAAGACGTCGGTGGTGAGCGTCCTTTTTTGAAAACATGGCTCCTGACACAGCCATGTCATCGAACGTGTTTTTCACGGTGTTTCTCCTCAGCGGGGCTCTGACAAAACCCCCTGTAGTAAAATTGTCATGAAATGCTTCTCGAAATTCGCCGTTCGGAACCAGCTATATATTGTAGGTCCCTTTCACCTATGGGAAAATGAAATCACACACAACATGGGTGATTGAGAGAAGCTCGGCTCAGGTCCTTCAGGCTTCAGGCGTTCACACAAATCGGTAGAGAAGATTTTGTAGACAATGTTAAGGAGGTTTATTCCTCTATAGTTGGGGCAATCAGAGGGGTCTCCTTTCTTGTGCATCGGGCATACGATGTTGAGACTCCATTCCTCGGGCATGCTTTCCTCTAACCATATCCTACAGATGAGCTGGTGCATGCTCCTAACCAGGTCATCCCCAGCTGCCTTGAAGAGCTCAGCAGACATTCCGTCTGCGCAGCAGTTTTATTCGACTTGAGCTTCGATATGGCAATCTTAACTTCGTCGAGGTCAAGGGGCAGGATTCTCTGCGGTCTCCGTCGATTAGAAATGAATCATTCGGCCTGACAGCGGTATATTGACTAAAATCGCCGTTATACAGTCTGCAGAAGTGGTTTTTCCATATTCTCAGCATCGACTGCGATTCTACTATTACGTGTCCGTTCTCATCTCTGCAGGCTTCCGTTCTGGCTTTATAACCTTGGCATGTTCGCTTTATCTGTTGATAAAACTTTCGAACGTCACGCCTGCAGTAACACCTCTCCAAATCCTCAATCGCGCGTGTCTCGTGCTCTTTCTTCTTTCTTCTAAGAAGTTTTTACTTCTCCCTTCTTTTTAACTCGTAGAGCTCACGAGCTGCTCTTGTTCTTTTATGCAGCGAGGCCTTATATGCATCCTTGTTTCGCGGCGATCGTTGGTTCTACGTTCGTCGGAAACAGCTTGAAAAAACTCAGAAATAAACAGAACTTCTTTCGAGCTCAAACTCAAAAATAAACAGAACTTCTATGTATGTTTTGACGTTTCTTCTTTATTGATTTTCAATTCGTGCGCTTGCCCTTTTATACGTTGAAATTTGATGTCGATCCTTTCCCCTTCTTTTCCAGCCTTCCAGATTCCGCCGTAATCGCGCTGTAGTGTGAAAGAGAAGGATACTGTTTCGCCTTTTGACAGTTAATGGCGGTGTTTTGACCGGTATCGTGGTGTCCGTTTTCCTTGTTCTTTGTTCGTTGTTCACCGCCCTTTGTTCTTTGTTTGCTTGTGCACCGTTGTTCTTGTTGTTCGTGCAACATTGATATTGTTGTTTGTGCAACATCGCGTTCTTGTTGTTCGTGCAACATCCTGCCGGGCCAGGAAGAGGAAGCTCATCTGCTGGTGATGTCGGTTATGCTGTCGTTGATGTTTGATGCGTTGGTGATGCTCCTCCTGTGGCCTCTGGATGGATGTGTGGATGAGGGTTGCCGGTGTTATGTTTGTTGTTGTAGCTGTTGACCTCCACGTTTGTTGACATCATACGGCTGGATCGTGTCTGAAATCAGGTGTGATGCTCGCGTACTCGGCTCCAGAAAACATGGAAGAGAAAATATGTGGCATATAGTGTGTGGCAATATTAAGTTATGGTATGTAATTAGATTTGTAATTATTCAGAAATTTTGTTTGCATATGTATGTTATGAGGAGGGCAGGTAGGTGGAGATCAAGTTGGGTCTTTATGCAGAGGTTGTTATCGGTATAGGGCACAGCTTTGTGATGGGGCGTTTGAGTATGGTTGTTGCTGTTTTTATAGTGACTACTCGAATTTTCCCGTCCGGTCCTGGGTGCACTTCCTTTATTCTTCCTAGTTGCCATCGCGTTGGAGGAGTTTGTTCATCTAACAACAATACTAATTCTCCAACCTTGAGCTTCTGATTGGACGAGAGCCATTTGGGACGCTGTTGGAGTCGACTCAAATACTCAGTTTTCCATTTTCTCCAAAAGTCCTGCTGGATTTTCTGAATGAGGTGCCATCTTTCCAAACAACTGACCCTTACTTCAGTGAGATCCTTCTCGGGTGCGCAATTCAGAGGAGCACCGATAAGAAAGTGTCCCGGCGTAAGGTATGATAGATCATCGGGGTCTTCGGTGATCGGGCATAGCGGGCGGCTATTTAAACATGCTTCTACTTGTGCCAATACGGTTGCATACTCCTCGAAGGTAAGTGTATAGTGTCCGATGATTCTCTTGAGATGATGTTTCATGGATTTGACACCTGCTTCCCATAATCCGCCGAAGTGCGGTGAAGCGGGAGGGTTGAATCTCCAAGTAGTTCCGTCTTGCTCTAACTGCCTCGCGATGTCATCACACCATTGCTTTGTTATGTGTACCCTTTCTGCATCTAAGTATTTCGCCGCTCCTTGAAAGTTGGTTCCACAATCACTGTATAATGTGTTGCAGATCCCTCGGCGGGCAGTGAAGCGTTTAAAGGCGGCAATAAATGCAGAGGTGCTGTATTCGCTTACCAGTTCCAAATGAACTGCCTTTGTGCAAAAGCAGACAAAGATAGCTATATAAGCCTTTGTTGTTCTGTTGCATCGACCCTTCCATGCCTTTAGTTGCACTGGACCGGCATAGTCTACTCCGGAGGTGCTGAATGGGCGCCCTGGGTTAACTCTGGCTGAGGGCAGGTTAGCCATTTTCTCCTGACTTTGTGTTGCTCTGTATCTGAAACATATTAGACATTTGTTAATGCAACTCTTCACTTGTGACTTGAGCCTTGGTATCCAAAACTCTTGCTTCAATGTTGCCATCATTAATTGTTGTCCTCCATGTAGAGTTCGTGTGTGGATATGGCGGATGAGCAACTTTGTGAAGAGACTTCCAGTTGGGAGGATAATTGGGTGTCGTTGCGAGTAGGGCAGATCGGCATTTTCCAGTCGTCCTCCCACCCGTAGCAGTCCTTGATTGTCTATTATTGGCGACAGCCTTGACAGCTTGCTTCCTCTAGGGATCGGGTGGTTGGATACTGCCGCTGCGAGTTCTTCGCTGAAGGTCTCTTGTTGCACTAGTCTTATAATCCGCGTTCGAGCCGATGCAACTTCTTCCGCCGTTAATGTACCGTATTTTGGCTTATACCCCTTCTGTACTCGAGAGTTGTTGACGAAGCGGAGACAATAAGCTGTTATCCGTAACAGCTGTCGAAGGGCTGACCATCTCCCAAGTAACTCGTTGGTGTCTGAAGCCGTGAAATGTGCATAGCTCTTGAACATGGTTGCACTGTGGTATCCCGATGGTCTCCCTTCCTTTTGAACCTCTGATGCTTTGAGTTCCAAATCGGTGGCTTGACTCTTTGTTGGAGTAAATTGAGGTTCGTCAAAGGACTCGAGAAATTCTGGGCCATGCCACCATGCGTGATATTTAAGTAGGTCTGCTGGGGACAGTCCTCTTGATGCCACATCAGCCGGATTGTCCTTGGAAGGCACGTAATTCCATCGTTTGTGGTCCGTGAGTTCTTGTATTTCCGCAACCCGATTGGCTACAAATGTTGTCCTGATGTACGGTGGAGACTTAATCCATGCGAGTGTGATTTGAGAGTCACACCAGGCATAGATTTTTACCTCGTTAAAATTTAGAATGTCGATTGTGTGCTTTATCAGTTGAGCCAGTAATAGTGCTGCACAAAGCTCCAGGCGTGCTAAAGATTTCCTTTTCAACGGGGCCACCCTTGTTTTAGATATAAAAAGATGAGATTTCCATGATCCGTCATGGTGCCCGCGAATGTATACAACTGCTGCGTACGCCTTTTCTGATGCATCACAGAATCCATGTATCTCAGTTAGTGTGTTGTTGCCAGCGGATATCCATCGAGGAATTTCTATCTGGTTAATATGGGTGAGTTCTGATTTTATATTGTGCCATGCCGCAACTATTGAACTAGTGAGCTCAGCGTCCCAGGCTATACCCTCCTTCCAGATGTCCTGCATTAGAAGTTTCCCTCGAATGACACAGGGAGCAATCCATCCCATGGGATCGTATAATCTTGCGATGTCTGCAAGAATCGTTCTCTTCGTGATGTCCTTTGAATCTTTGAGTTGGACCCTGAATTTGAAGGTGTCCGACCCGGGATTCCATTGAATTCCCAATGTTTTAATTGAGGTTGCTTCGTCGAAAGACAGAGGTAGCTGAACTTCTCGATCTTCCTTAGGTAGCGATGCCAAGAATTGTTCGCTATTACTAGCCCATTTACGTAGATGAAAGCCTCCACCTCTCAACATTGAAACAAGCTGACGTTGCATCTCCATTGCGTCCTCCTCTGAATCTGCGCCATGGATGATGTCATCAACATAGAAATTTTCCGCAGCCACCCTTGACGCTATAAGATATTTGTCTCTTTCATCAATTGCCAGTTGCTGAAGGGTCCGAACGGCTAGGTATGGCGCCGCCGCTGTTCCAAATGTAACCGTCTTCAACCTATATGTCCTTATGTTGTCATCATCTTCGCTTCTCCACAATACTAATTGATAATTAGAGTCCTCATCCGGTACCCAGATTTGCCTATACATTTTGTTAATGTCAGCCACAAAGGCGATTCGATGTTTTCTAAAGCGGGCGAGGTGGTTGACAATGACATCTTGTAGCCTTGGACCAGTGAATAGATGATCATTTAGTGACGTTCCATCTGACGTTTTACAAGAAGCATCGAAGACAATGCGTAGCTTGGTGGTTGAGCTCGATTCTTTAATTACTGCGTGATGCGGAAGATAGTAGTGTCCACTTGGAATTGAACCCTCCCTTACTTCAGACATATGTCCTAATTCCTTGTATTCATTAAATACGCGAGTATATTCCTTGCAAAACTCTGGATTTGACTGGAACCTTCTCTCTAATTGAAGATAGCGCATCATGGCTGATTTGTGTGACAGTCCTAACAGAGGACGATCACCTTCCTTAAATGGGAGTTGTACCCTATACCTTCCATCGGCAAGACGCTGATGAGTTCGACAAAAGTGCTGTTCGCAGGTTTCTTCGTCTACTGTTAGTGGCCTTCCCTTTGGTATTTCTTCTAGTTCCCAGAATCGTAATAAGCACCGTTCTAGCTCAGGGTTCTCTATAGTAGTATGCAGAGAGGTTATGGTGTTTCGAGAGCTTGACATGATCCGTCCAGAGAGAACCCAACCAAATTGTGTTTTTTGTGCCATAGGTGTGCCCTCCTTTCCCCGAATTATTCCTTCCAGAAGAATGGACGGATATACATCACTACCTAATAAGAGATCTATTTTGCCTGCCTTGTTAAATGTTGGATCAGCCAATTTGATATGTTGAATGTGTGCCCAATTTTCGTGAGGAATGTTGTGCGAGGGTAGAAAGGCAGTAAGTTTGGGTAATACTAACGCCCTGAGTTGGAGGCTAAACCTTGCGTCCAGGTTCGACTGTACGGTGATTGACACACTGTGTTTGGCTACACTTGCCTTACTTCCTCCAACCCCGTGAATGTTGACGTGACCCCTTTCTCGTTTGAGGTTCAACTGTTGAACTGCGGATTCTGAAATAAATGATGCCTCGGATCCAGGGTCAATGAGTGCTCGAAGTAGCATCGCTTGCCCTTCGCTGGAGTGAATCCTTACTAGCGCCGTGGCTAATAGGACTGGTTGATTAGCATCGGTTTCAACGAATTGGGCGTTGTGTGCTGACGCATATCTAGTGGAGACTGGGGTTTCTTCCCTTGTATCAGGGTCAGATGCTTGAGAACAGGAAGGTGATTGTTGCTCATCGACGGAGGTTGAAGACCTGCCCGTTGCTGCCTTCGAGGCCTCGTTGTGTAATAAGGAATGATGCCTTTGTTTACAAACAGAGCAAGTGAAAGTACTGGTACAATTTTTAGTAAGGTGTGCACTTGACAGACAGTTGAAACATAACCTGTTTTTCTTCACTACTTCTTGACGCTTCCTTGTGCTTAGTGCCCTAAATTTAAAACAAGTTCGAATCGAATGTGATCCCTGGCACATCGAGCACTTAGCGACGAATGAATTGTGAGAACGCACTGCTCCCGACGCAACCTTCTTGTTTCCGGTCTGTAAAACCGACGGCTGTTCCATTACTGTCAAAGTGCGGGCTCTCATCAACAAAAAATCTTCGAGAACTGTGAACGTTGGATAATCTGCATAGGATGCAATGTGAGCCTCCCATAGGCTCCGAGTCATTCGAGGGAGTTTTAGTACTGTATGGAAAATCATCACATCTTCCCATGAATCTACAGGAACTCCGAGATTATGAAGCGCTTGCTTTGCTTCGTTGGTGGTGTCTAGTAGACGTGTGATTTCCTCAGAGGATTCTCCCCTTATGTGTGGCTGGTCGAATAAGAGCTTAAACTGATTATCCTTCAAAAGACGCAGATTTTGATAACGCTTCACTAACAGAGCCCAAGCAGATTCAAATTTTCCTTCTGCAGAGGTGTTCCGGAGCAGCCTTGCTGCTTCACCACTCAAATTAGCCTTTAAGTAGTGTAACTTGTGGCTATCTGGTACTGTTGCGTTTTTATTTACGAGGTTCTCAAATAGACTCTTAAACTCGGGCCACATCTGAAATGATCCCGAGAAGGTTGGAATTTTGATGGCTGGAAGTTTTAATTCCCCAGTTAAAACCTTTCCCGTCGGTGAACTGTTGAGGAGGCCCAGCGATTGGTTATGACTGTCCGTGCTAGTCAGCTGTTCTTTGAGCTCTGAAGAATACACATAGAAGAGCTCCTTCAGCTTGTGATAGGCCAGTGACTCCATGTACTTGGTCTTCACCTCATCACTAGGAGCAGCAATTATTTTTTGGTGTAATTCTCGAGCTTCTATGAAAATTTTCTCTAGATTCGACAGTCGTGCCTCATACATGTGCACGGATTTTGTTGATTCCTTCAGATTTTGATATGCCTTGTATTCCTCTTCGATTTCTGAGGAAATTATCAGCACCGACTCTACTAGGGTAGATATTTTTATCTTACTCATTGTACCGAGTGAAAGACCAAACGGAAAGCAATCAACTGCAGAGAATGCCTAACAAGCCCTCACACCAATAACTGACAGTATGTCAAAGGGAGTTATATAATAAAGTTATAAAAAATGCCACACACCTGGTAGTCGCGTTGCTCCTTGATGACTCCGTCTTCCTTGCTTGCACTAGTTTCGCAACAAGGCACGTCTTCTGAGCCGTTGTTGCAATGCCCTAAAGTGCTCTTGGAAGTCGGCCGTAGCTTCGTCGTCGATCCACGATCTTGAAGTGTCTTCGGTGTCAGGTACGTGAGCCTGTTTCGGTGGTACTTCTGCTCCTTCTTCAGGATTTACCTCTTCGGGCAGCATATGTTCTGCTTGATAGACTCGTATACGCCCTGTGCCGCGTAATGTTTTACGTGTTTTATCGCGCACTGTATCGCGGGTTTTGTTCTTACGAAACGCACTCTGTCCGTAGAGAAACACACGCTACTTATCGGCACAATTGATTACTATCACACTCCTTATTGTCGCGCACTTCAAATTATCTAGATTTAGATTCACACACTGCGAATTCAAATTCTTATTTCGCGCCGACGAAACTCAAGTTCACACACTGTGTCCTTATTGTCGAGTTGTCTGGGTTAACTTCACACACTGCGAATTGGATGGTCTTATTTCGCGCCTTGCGATAGTATTCGTGTTTCTTATTTTTAACTTTGCGCACTGCGAACTTAAAATACCTTTTAAAACACGACACGAAAGGAGCATCCGGCTCGAAGGACCAATTGTTTCGCGGCGATCGTTGGTTCTACGTTCGTCGGAAACAGCTTGAAAAAACTCAGAAATAAACAGAACTTCTTTCGAGCTCAAACTCAAAAATAAACAGAACTTCTATGTATGTTTTGACGTTTCTTCTTTATTGATTTTCAATTCGTGCGCTTGCCCTTTTATACGTTGAAATTTGATGTCGATCCTTTCCCCTTCTTTTCCAGCCTTCCAGATTCCGCCGTAATCGCGCTGTAGTGTGAAAGAGAAGGATACTGTTTCGCCTTTTGACAGTTAATGGCGGTGTTTTGACCGGTATCGTGGTGTCCGTTTTCCTTGTTCTTTGTTCGTTGTTCACCGCCCTTTGTTCTTTGTTTGCTTGTGCACCGTTGTTCTTGTTGTTCGTGCAACATTGATCTTGTTGTTTGTGCAACATCGCGTTCTTGTTGTTCGTGCAACAATCCTGCTTCGCTGTGTGAATCCTTCCAGCACTCGTCATCGATCCAGGTGTTTCCCAGGAGATCGTAGAACTCATCCTTGGCGGAGTCATCCTTGTCTTCCGTGGGGGCGTGGACGCTGATCAGGCTGATGTTAAAAACTTTAGCCTTGATACGGATTGTTATGAGGCGTTCGCTCATATGCCGAAAGCTTAAGACTTTTTGCCTTAGTCCACCTCGAACAACAAATCCGCAGCCAAACAGTCGTTGTCCCCTCACCCTATAGCAGTCGCCGTAGTAAATATCGCAGTTTTTCATCCGCTTTATACCCGGTCCATTCCATCGCATTTCCTGGATGGCGGTTATGTCCGCATTATAGCGGTCTAGGGCGTCCGCAAGTTGTTCGGCTGCACGTGGCGTGTTTAGGGACCTAACATTCCACGTACTAAACTGTCTTAACTTGTATAATATTGTACAAACCCGAAGATCATTGTCCTTTTTTCGTTTTTTGCAAGGGTCGTCAACATAAATCCGGTCCGTTATATCCGAGGCTTGTGGTTGTTTCGGAGTTTGAGGTTTTTTTACGGTTACAGCTTACTAGACCGTAGCCCAACCGACTAATCCTGTTTTTGGGCCCAGTAGGCTCGCCATTCTCCATTAACTTGACGTTCCTCTCTAATCTCAGTATAGGGGACGGCTACTCTCTTGAATAACTATTGCGAAGCGCAAACTTATCCAAATGTTGTTCTTTGTTGATGGAGCAAATCTTACTGTCGTAAGGGCATAACACCTACGGTAGTTTTTTTTAGCAAATCCGGCGATAGAACTTCACTTACGCGTCTCTGCTTTAACGGTTTTGTATCTATACATGTTTTGTAGTTTGCATTGATGAGGTATTTCTGTGTGCAGTTCTGCAATATTCGTGGGTTATGGAAGAATTTCTTTGCCACGTATATCCATCTCTCTCGCCACAAACCGGCTGTTTTGGCACTTTGTGAAACACAGGTCGATGAAAAGTCTGATCCTTCGGATTTCAGTCTTCCTGGATATAGCTTAGTGCCATTATTCGTTTCTCGCCGTGGTCTCGCCATCTATGTCCGTAGTGATATTGTTTACTAGTTACTTCTACAGTATAGCCAAACATCCACCCCGGAATTTAGTTTCATATGGCTTAAATTCATATTCCGTAAGCACTCCATTCACTACTGTTTTCTTTATAGAAGCCCCAATCTAGACAGGAATGAGGCATTCGACGCACTGTCTGATTCCATCCAAAGAATTGTTTCCCTGTTCCCTCGCACTGAAATTGTTTTAGCGGGCGATTTCAATGTACACAATTCTCAGTGGCTTCGACGTTCTGGACAGACAACACCCGAAGGAAGGTATGTTGAAATTTTTGCTGAGTTAAATCACTTAACTCAACTTGTGAATGAGCCATCACGTATCCCCGATGTTGCTGGTCATACCGCCAACACTGGACTTGTTTCTTACCTCTCAGCCTGACAAATACACGATCGATGTATTGGGACCCCTAGGCTTGTCTGACCACTGCATGATATCAGCAAAATTCTCGAACTCCCATCATCCAGTTAAAGAAAGGGCTTCTAAGAGAACACTATGGCTATACGAGAAAGCCAACTGGTGCGGCCTTAACAACTTCTTTCGGATCTTTAACTGGTCGTTGTGCTTCCTCGACAACGACGTGGACGCCGCAACTGATATTATCGTAAACATTATCCGAATCGGCATGGCAAATTTTATTCCCCGCAAAATTAAAAGCACCAAGCCTAAGGATAATACGGATTGGAGTTTGACTCGAGCTGCAAAGAGGCTATTAGGCTCAGGGAGCTAAGTTTTCGGGCCTACAAAGCAAACAGTTCTGAGGAAAGCCGAAAAAAGTACATACGAGCCAGAAATGACTGCAACACCCACATTCGACGGATTAAATTCCAATCCGACCAAAAATTAAGGCGTAAAATCCTTCAATGTCCCAAAGGTAGCAAAAGTTTCTGGTCGTTTGTAAAAAACTTAAAAAACTCAACTAAGTCGTCTATACCGACGCTCATCCACAATGACATCCCAGCTGTCACCCCCTGACCTAACCTACTTGCTGCCCATTTCGCAACCAGTTCTCAGCTGCCAGCTTGTACTTTGTCTCCGCCTGTACTAGAGTGCGTCAATTCCACCATGGGGCTAATCCACTTCCGCACTCGTACAGTCGCAAGGGTTCTTAAAGACCTCGACATACACAAATCCGCTGGTCCAGATGGTATTGCCCCAATAGTTCTGAAGAGGTGTTCTTCTACGCTGGCAAAACCACTGCGTAAGCTTTTTCACCTTTCCTACACCTCTGGGCTCTTTCCGAGTAGGTGGAAAACAGCATTTGTCCAGCCTATACCCAAAAAAGGCGAATCATCTTCTCCCTCCAACTACCGACCCATTGCACTAACGTCCCTTCTTTCCAAGGTCATGGAAACGCTGATTAACCGTCAGCTTATGAAATATCTTGAATCACGGAAACTCCTCAATGACCGCCAACACGGTTTCCGCAGCAACAGATCCACTGGTGATATGATGACATATCTCGCTGAAAAGTGGAATCACTCGCTTCACCAAGCAGGTGAAAGCAAAATTGTTGCACTGGATATTTCGAAAGCATTTGACAGGGTTTGGCATGAAGCTCTTTTGTCGAAAATGCGTGCTTTTGGGATCGATGAGTCTCTCTTTCAATGGATTAGAAGCTACCTTTCGAATCGTTCAATTCAAGTTGTTTTGGACGGACTCAAGTCTGATACTCACTTTGTAAATGCCGGTGTTCCCCAGGGCTCCGTTTTGTCTCCGACACTCTTTCTTATTCTTATAAATGATCTCTTGTCTGTTACTTCTAATCCAATTCACTCCTTCGCTGACGACAGTACCCTCGGCTTCTCATATTCGTTCACTAGTTTACGACGCTGCACTTCGGTTGTAGATAATGAGCGGCAGCGTATGTTAAGCTCATTAAATTCCGATATCGACAGCATCATCCAATGGGGTAAAAACAATAGTGGAATTTAATGCTTCCAAAACACAGTGCTGTCTCTTGTCGTTAAAGCGTATAAATAACCCGCAGCCATTATCCATGAATGGCACTTGCATCTCAGAAATTGAAAAGCTTTCTATCCTGGGTATGAGTGTTGCTCACAATCTTAATTGGAGCGACCATATATTCAGTGTCGCCAAGAATGCTGCGAAATGCCTATGATTCTTATACAGATGCAAGAAATATTTCTCACCCTTAGATCTGGCTACAATCTATAAGGCGTTCATTCGCCCCAAATTAGAGTTTAACGCTCATGTCTGGTCCGGTGCTTCCAAGACCTCACTGCATCTACTAGACAGAATACAAAAACGAGCCATAAAACTGATAGGTGACTCCAGCATTACCAAAACATTAGACTCGCTGGAACACCGCAGGAATGTTACCTGCCTCGCCCTGTTTTATCGTTACTACCACCAAAAATGCTCTGATGAAATAGCCAGTTACATTCCACCCCTTCAGCAATACACGTCTCTCTAGGAATGCTCACCAATATACCCTGAAGCCCGCTTTCGGACGTACTGTCAAATATAGAGAATCTTTCATTAACCGAACCACACGAATTTGGAACTCCCTGCCGGATTCGGTTTTCCCCCCTCAATGCAACATGCAAGCATTTAAGATCAATGTCCATCGGCATCTCCTCTATTCCTCTTCGTCTCTACCTTCTGCCCCCACTGTGTCCCCGACATAATAAGGTTATTAGACCTTGAGTGCGCGCAAATTATTTAAAAAAAAAATTCTTTATTTTTCTTTAGTAAGCCTAAAACTCATTTGATATCATATTTGTGTATTCCGAAAAACATGCTCTATTCCAAGTTTGATACTAGAGTCCCCAAGCAATAACAGCTGAAGTGTCCATAATTATTAACTTCCCATTGGAAGTTATGGTAATTAATCCGATTTCGCAACTGAAATATGTTAATGTTTCCCTCCATCTAGCGGCCCCTAGGGTCGGGGTTCAAGAGGGGTGAATTTTTGTGGACGTAAGTATGTGTGTGTGTGTGTATTTATACGTTCGTATGTTCATACACTTTTTCCATTTCTAATATCTCGAAAACTAATTTACACATACCCCGACTTCGGTGTATTTCGATCAGGGTTGTTGCTGATACAGGTTCTTAACATATCAGCGGATGCTGATGCTGATATTAATAAATTACTTATCCTACTATAGAATTATTAGCAAATGTGTTGTGATATTTTGAATAAAACACATATTATTCTTAATAATTATTTTATTTTTAAGTTTTATTTATAATGCAAAGGGGGGAGGGAGCGAGCAAAGAGGTTGATTGCGTTTAACATGGCAAACGCCAGCTTCGATCTCTGTCCCTGCTCAATCCAAGTTGACACACAGCCTCCGCGTGGCTCCCACTGGATAGCTACCCTGGCACTCGGCAGGTAGCTAACCAATGTGTGCAGCGACCCAACCCCTTGTTCCTGGGGAAAGAGGAACCTGGCCGTTCAGGTTGGGGGTTATGCTTAAGGGTAACATCCCTATCACGTTCCGAAACAACAACACCCCTGTAAACGACTAACGGACTTGAGAGTCTGCACCTGGAATGTGAGGTTTCTTAACAGACCGGGTGCAGGCGATCAATTGGAGCAAACCCTCAACTGCTATAAAGCAGATATAACCGCACTCCAAGAAGTGCGATGGGATGGACCAGGCAAAAGACGGATGAATAACTGCGACATCTAATACGGGAACTGCTAATAGGAGAACAAACAGCGCCTATTCGGGTGCGGATTCGTTATTTGAGGAACACTCCCACAAAAAGTCTCAAGCTTCCGAGATATAGGCGAACGCCTCATAAGAATCCGCATCAAAACTAACTTTGGAAACATAAGCTTAACATGCGCTCATGCCCCAACGGAAGAAAAGGACAATCGACCCAAAGAAGAATTCTACGATCTCCTAGACAGAACATATGCCCAATGCCCCAGCTACGACACAAAAACAGTCCTAAGAGATTTTGATGCAAGACTGGGCAAAGAGGCCATATTTGAGTCAATCATAAGAAAGCATAGCCTCCATAACACCACATCCGACAACGGACCTACATAGGCTAATCGATTTCCAAGCGGGGCGTAACCTCCTCTTTCTCTTTCCGAGGGGCCAATATCGACTCGACCCACTACCTTGTTGTAGCCAAGGTACGCATGAGAGTATCAAGAATGCTTAGGAGTCGGGTAGCATTACGTAATTTGGACGTCGGAAAGCTACAATCGCAAGAGACTGCCAGAATCTGTGCCGATCGTGTCTCCTCCGAGCACTCTCAAAATCCGCCACAGCAGCACAAACCATAGAGCGGGAATGAGCGCATTGTCAGAGCGCCGTCAGAGACGCTGCCTCAGAGGTGCTGGGTTTCAAACCGCCACCACCTAGAAACTCCTGGTTCGATGAACAATGCGAACAAGCCCATGAGGCCATGCTGTAACGACGGACGAGATATGCTCGAGAAATCTATGAGCAGAAGAGAAGAGAGGAACATACGCTTTTCAGAAGAAAGAAGAGAGACAGCACGGAAAGCGCTAGATCGAGGAGATTGAGAGATGCTTCCGCATCTCCGGAATGACACCCGTAAATTTTACAATAGGGTAAAACGAACATGATATGGCTACAAAGCCAGAGCGGCGGCCTGCAGGGATGAAAATGGAGAACTGGTAGTAGAGTCGCAGTCGATGCTGAGGATTTGGAAAGACCACTTCTGCAGACTGTATAACGGCGTTGACAGACAAGGCACCGCTGTCAGAAGGAACGAGCCATTCGTAATGGACGACGATGTAGGAGAATTCCGTCTACCCGACCTAGACGAAATCAAAATAGCGATATCAAGACTTAAGTCTAATAAAGCCGCGGGCGCAGGCTGGAGATGAGCTGGTAAGGTGCATGCACCATCTCATTTGCATCTCTCATGGTCGGAGGAAAGCATGCCCGACGAATGGAATCTCAGCATCGTTTGCCCGGTCCATAAGAAAGGAGGCCCCTATATCAGCGCCAACTATAGGGAAATAAGTCGCCATAACATCGCATATAAGACCTTCTCTGCCGTATTGTGTGAACGCCTGAAACCGTTTATGGATAACCTGATCGGCTCTTATCAGTGTGGCTGCAGACCAGGCAAGTCCACAATAGACCAAATATTAAGGCTACGGCAGATCTTCGTCGATTTCAAGGCTGCATATGACAGCGTGTATAGAGATGAGCTATACAAAGCCATGTCGAGTCTTAACATCCCTGCCAAGCTCGTCCGACTGTGCAGGATGACAATCGAGAATTCTCGCTACTCCATTAAGGTCGGTAATGAGCAAACCGAGACCTTTGATGTTAAAAAAGGATTTAGGCAAGGTGACGCGCTGTCATGGAACTTTTTTAACATCGTGGAAAGATCGTGCAAGAGTCACTGGCCAGCACAAGAGGTACGATTTACTTCAAGTCTACGCAATTGCTTGCTTACGCCGACGACATTGACGTGATTGGACGGACACAGCGAGACGTCAATGAGGCCTTGGTAAGCATTGAGGTAGAAGCGGGTAAGATGGGTCTCAAGGTTAATGAGGGTAAAACCAAATATCTGCTTTCATCTAAAAGAGACGGGTAACACTGGCGTATTGGCCAGAACGTCACCATGGGCGGATATAACTTTGAAGTGGTCAAGGAATTCGTCTACCTGGGCTCAAACCGCATAATCACACTTGCCAACCACTGTTTCGTTGGGCTCAAGAGACAATTGAGAATTAGAGCCCTCTCTCGGAAAACCAAGGTGACACTATATAAGACCTTGATCATCTCAGTCCTCCTGTACGGCGCAGAGGCCTGGACCTTAACAAAGGTCCAGGTCCAGATGCTCTTGATCGTTTCGAGAGGAAAATACTGCGCACTATCTACGTTCCCGTTTGTTCAAACGGTGTATGGAGGAGAAGATATAACGAAGAACTGTACGGGTTGTACAGCGACATCGGCCTGGTACCACATCTACGGATACAGCGTCTAAGGTAGCTAGGCCATGTAGAGCGCATGGAAAATACAGCTCCGAGTCGAAGAGTCTTCATATTCACCCCGGATGGAAGGCGCGGCAGAGGACAGCCGCAGCAACGGTGGTGCACGCAGGTGGGAGGGAACCTTGACCAACTGGGCGTGCAGCGCTGGAAATAGCTGATGAAAAACCGTGCCAGCTGGGGCGCTTGTTAGTTGAGGCCCAGGTTCACCACGGATTGTAGCGCCACCTAAGAAGGTAAGTATTTATAATGCACGTAATATTTATTAAAAGAAAAAAAAAATCACTATTATTCATTGTAGGCTGACAACAAACTTTCATCAATATTGGAATCTAATTAATGGTAAGTTATATTTTAAAAACAAAAGCTGAGGTGCCTTTTCAGTTTGGGGTCTATTTCGCCACTACTAAATAATTGTTCGCTGGAGACATTCGCTGGGGGAGATGACAAGAATCTCTGGACCAGTGCGGATAGTCATTTATATGTTGTTCCACACCAGTCTAATGGATTGTCCGATATAGTATTTTTTTTTTCTTTGCGGTATTGTTTTAGCATAATTTTAAGTTTAAAGTTTACATCTGATGAGTCGTCGATATCAGGACTTTCTTCTTCATCAGTTGTACGCAGCATAACTTCAAGTTCATTCGACAAAGCTAGTCTACAAGCCTTACTTGTTAAGGGCTGTTCTTCGCCTCCTGTTTCTATTGTTGCAGCAGGTCTTGACCTCTTGGGGGACGGTGAATAAGTTTCGCATGCATTGCACAGCCATAGAATTTCAGTCTCAACATTTTCTTTTCAAATTTTGCTAAAGAATTTTGTTGTATAACGGGCATCCAAAAAGTTAAAAAAAGGAAATAAGAAATTGTCTTTTATATCAGAAAATGTTGAAACAATGAGGCTTATCATGAATTCCGAGGGAACTTGTTGTTTCCCCATTTTTATCCTTTCAGGGAAATTTTTATTCCTGTTGTCAATTTCCATCGGAATTTTTTTTCCCCCAGACGGAAACGCTCTGCAGTGTCATCCTCCTCGCAACATGCAGCACAGGTGGGCTTCTCATTGATGCCAAGTACGCAGAGATGCTTAGCAAAAGTGTAATGGCCCGTAATGGCTCCTATACTAATTGTTTCGTTCTAAGTTTAGGTAGGGCCTGAGTGGATTTCTCAAACTTCTCTCTAAACCGTTCCCAGTCTGTCTTTCTCGGATTCTGTCTGGGTTTCAAGGAAGAGATCCCACAACTAATCGGAATTCAATACATTTATGGTTCGATAGCGTAGCATCAGGCAAGACTCTCCAGTTAGTTAGTCCTTCAAATATCCGAATAGGGTCAGGTCAATCACCTCCTGTCGTCTTTTCGTAACAAACGTTGGTTGAGAGCCAGCATTGTTGATGATAAGGTCAGACGAGAGAGCGAAATCTAAAAGAAGGTCCCCTCTTGTGTTGCATTTGCTACTGTCCCAAGCAGTGTTTTGGGCATTAGCATCGCAACATTAAATGAGACCAATGTTTCTGGCTTCACAGTACTCTACGAAGTGTTGTATTGCTCCGTGCCTTCTGTAGCTTACTCTAGCAGCCACCAGATCTTGTCCACAAAAGTGTCAAAGTTTGGTTGCCGATAATGAGTTCGATATGATGAGTCAGACCCTAGGCCTTTCGGATAGCTCATCATAAAGAATCGTAGCATCACGTATACCACCAAGGCCACATAGGCGTTTATTCCACACCCACGGTTCTTGAACAACGTGATGATTTCTACTAATGCATGCAATTTTACTACTTAAAAGAACAGTAGCAGCAGTAGCATTTTCTTGCTTTTCCTTCACTTGTTCTCTGTTTCCTTAGAAAAATGACAGGGAAAAAGTTCGAGGGAAATTTTGTTAAAAGCACGGAAAGCACAGCCTCCACGAGACAACAACAGATAACGGCTTCCGACTCACAGACTTTGCGACAGCTCGTAATGCGGTGATAAGTAGCACAAGATTCCGTCGTAAGCGAATACACACAGCAACCTGGCGATCGCCAGACAGTCGAACCGCAAACCAAATCGACCATGTGCTCATTGACGCAAGGCACTCGTCAAACATCCCGGATGTGCGAACATTCAGAGGGGCAACTCGACTCTGACCACTTCCTCGTAGCAGCAAGATTCAAAGCTCGACTGTCCAATGTCAGAGAGCTGCACCAGCCCATCAGAAGGAGGTTCGACATTGGGCGCCTGAGCACACCGTAGGTTACAAGAGTATACAGGGAGCAGCTGAGCGAAAGGCTCTACGGTATGCCCACGTGGAACATAAATGCCAATAATATCTGGTTGCATTGCCGCTCAGCCGTTCACGGAAGTAGCCAAAACCACCTAGAGATACCTATTACCCCCGACACAAAGCCCGTGGTATGATGGCGAGTGTGAGCAGAAATCGGCAGCAACCGACGAGGCGTATCAAAAGGCGGTGCAGAGGAAAACCAGGGCAGCGCAAGAAGAGTACCGAGCCAGAAGAAAGGAGGAGAAAAAGCTACTGCGACAAAAGAAAAGAATCATCGCAGTCTCCCAGCTCAAGGATATCGAGGAGTCTAGGGATAAGCACAAAACACGAACCTTTTACAAGAAGGTCAAAAAGCTTGCAGGAGGCATCAAAAAGGGCACCCAGGCGAAACTGCGAAGGGTAATCTTGTCACCGACTCGCAGGGAATAGTGGATGTATTTAAGCAGCATTTCCAGCTGCTGCTTAACGACAGCATTCATCATAAGTAAGTAAGTATTACACTACGCACGAACGTCACACTAACGTCCAAATAGAAATACGAATGAGACTGAGAATGACAGCTTTTTGTGTATAACTGTCTATGATTGACTAAAATTCTGTGTGACTTGTGATATCTCACCTTGAACGAACACTTTACGACTGGAATGTCAGCTTTAAAAACAGCATCGATTGTTGCTGATACTGGTAAACAATGCAGATAATACGCCGGTGCTGATGCTGATACTGATATTCGCAACATCCCTAGTTCCGACACATATTCGCTTAGTAAAAAACTGATTAGGTCTTCAATGAAGAGTTCGTTGTTTTTTTTTTTTTTTTTTTTGTGAAATATAAAGCTGCGAGAACTGAACCTCGAATATTTTGGGAACAGATAAGAATACCGATTTTAGACGAATTTCATCCTACTTATGAAATAAGCCGACCTAGTGTCTTAAGCGTCAGGTAACCAGTTTCTAACATTACCCAATGGGAAACTGGATGTCAGGACATACCTGTTCTACCAACCCAATTTTTTTTTTCATCTGCAACTCAAACCGCATCACAAACAAACATTCTTGGGGGTGGCCGTGGTGCTGTAGTTAACATCATCGACCATCGAGCGGAAGGTCTATAGTTCAAATTCGTTTCATAGCCCAGAAAAGGCAATTCCTATACGGAAAAAAGTATGCAACACAGTTGTGAATGGAAAGTGACCAAACGTACTGCTGCATAACACTCACAATATATGGTAAACTGAAATTCATCCTCTGCGTATGCTATATTAACAGCAAAAGAGCATGAATGAATTACTGTAAGTTATAACCAACGCGAAATTTGGTCGGCTATCGTCCTATCTCGTCCTAAAAACCACCCCTGAGAGTAATAAACGAACATCTTCGACCCAAAACCACTGCACTCCGTTCAGGTTGTGTGTGAACCTGCACGAAACTCTCCCTCTCCATGCGCTAGCACAACGTTTACGTTCTAAGGCGGCCTTAGCCTTAAGTGTGGGTGTAACTATAAAAAAAAAATAACAAAGGAGGACTTGGTGTCCTCATTAGGGTTTTACAATTTCCCGAACTTATCTGGATCAGATTTACTCCAATCAGATAATAGGGAAATTTAGGTTAACTTAAGCGCATTTTTTTACCACGAACGTGAACCATTTATCTAAATGATATGAAATAAATCAACCCCATCTATGTATATATCGAGCCATCGTTTTTGTTAGCTCATAAGTTATATGTCCCATACTCGCAGACACCTTCTCAACCACCAGTTTACTTTCATGACCAAAGTGATTACATCCATAGATTACGTAATCAAAGTTCGTTAATGATGTACCAATTAGAGTGAGCTTCTAAGATTCGAAGTTGTTAATGACTTTGACAATCCCCTTATGTTTGAATCGACAAATGTGCTCTAATATCTTAACCGTTAGTTAATATCACATCGATTGGAAAGTAAAAACAGATAATTAATGAAGTAGGCGTGTGTGACACATGACTATGATTGGGACATTCCTGAAACGGATATAATCTTTTCTCAATCAGTGATTATGTGATTATGGGTGCTATTGTTATTTGGATATTATACTGTTTTTTCTCAAGATAAATAAAATGCGCTTAGAACAAGCCGGCTTAAAAGATTTTTATCCAAAAACTTGATCAGAACAGCGAAGTTAAGTTAAAATCGCCAGTGTGCTGTTTGTAGATATTGATACTAAATGTTTAGAATTTAACATTTCTGCTCGACAGCAGAATTCAGTCGGCATATACGCAGACCCTTAGTGACTTATGTGGGTCCTTCCTTCCCACCCATAACTACACAATTTTTCACTTCACTGCTAACACACTTCACTTCTAACACATATCAGTACATATCAGTGACCGTACAACATATGACGGTCTATAAGCTTTCAGTCGACCAGCGTTCACACCATTGCTCTAATTGGGTACATTGACAGCCAATTTAGAAAACAAAATATTACACTCCTCCATAATAGAACCTACATTTGATATTATGCATGCGATGCACAATGGGTAAATACTAGTGCAGATCAATTTCGACAAGACGTTAGTATTATTGTCATAATCATAACTTTAAAGGTAAAAAACCCTTGAACCTGCGCGAGTCTCTAAACAAAAAAACAAATTTGAGGCAATTACATTTTCCACTTCTCCCGTTTACGGCAGGTATGCAGTTAGTCGTATACGTGAGCTAAAAAAGATCCTTGGCCGATCACTGAACCTACTTCAGAAAATTTGGAAAAGTACATAGAATCTTAAAAATATCCTATCGTGAGAATTGCTCCCCTTGCTGCAGTACGGAGGCTCCGTACAGGTAATGACACTCGAGAGTCTATCTCTAGAGGAACCCGAAGCTAAGATGCAATTACCTCCCTACCTCTCCGCCTCCTCTATCCCCATCACACCCTCACTGCCCTAACTCCAAGGGGGAACAGCTAACGCCGACGGATGCATGGCTAAGAGGGTGCTTAGCTATAAGTGTGCGAACTTCGGATACCGGGCGACCTCCGATTTCAATAAAGCCTTCCTGCAGTATCTCGGGCTCCGCTGCAGGTGACCGTTCTTTCCCATGTGTTCGTGGGAACCATAGATAAAACAATTATATTTAAAGAGACTGATGACTCTCAAACGTCATCGCCTACTAAGGCCTGTGAGTCCTCAGCGGTAACCATTGCCAACATTGCAGCCGGACGGAAGGCAGAAGATACGTCTTCACTCTCCGATTCAGACACCACACTCGGTGGGGATTCTGTGAGTATGCTCACAGATGAACACCCAAGTGTGACAAGAAACGTAACCATCGAACATGTAGAGGAAAAGCCTCTACCACTCGGTGACTTCTTTAACATAAATCGACTGAGCAGCGACATTTCAAAGAGATGAGGCTCTAGTTTAGGCAAAATCTACCCCTGCAATTAAGGTCCGGAACTGAAACGTGACCGTTCCGCTGGCAATACTCCACCAAACCCGGCTGCTAAACGCAGCAAGATCGGCAACCCCCAGATCGATAAAAAGAGCTACAGTAGTGTAGCTGGGAGGATCCGACTCGGCATCGTCCCCAAGGACTTGGGAGGGGGTTCGCTCCCACAGCGCAGATGGCAGCCATTCAGGGGGCTGTAATTGACACCTCCATCGGGCTGCTGGGTAGGGCACCCAAACCTCGCTTCAGGGGATCGACTTACAAGTCAGGGTGGTTATACTTTGTGTGTGACAACCCAGCTACGGCCGATTGGATGAAAACCAACTTTGCATCATCAAGAACAAAAGTAGACTTGATATTATGCTTCTGGAAGAGGAAGCTTTCCCGAAGCCACACATCGTTCGGTGCTACTTCCCACAAAGCACCGGCTTACCCATCATAAAGATGTTGGCGACGCTGGACTCCCAAAATGACGGCTTATATGCACAGGACTGGACAGTCATGCAGAGTACATCCAATAAGGAGAAAGACCTCCTGCACTTGGTTTGGCAGTTAGCGACAAGTCTCTGGCTCGACTAATAGAACTCAAGCGCCAAGTGGCCTATCGATTTGACATTATTAAGATGATCATCAAAAGCCAAGTGAAAACATCCGCAGACCAATCGCTGTACGAAAACCTACAGCCAGTAGTGGAAAAACCCACAGCTTTTTGCACGTACTCCTGTAGTAGAGACGCCAAGATGTGACGAAATAAAACCTGCTGCTACATCCGAGGAGCCTCTCCACTTCTATAATGAAGTTGAGAATGCTTCTCGATCCCCTCAGGAGTCATAATTTCACTGAGAAGGATACGCTTCCTAAGATGGCACAGAGCAGCGGTCTGCGGTCTAGGTCAATACCTAGATACTTTACCTTCTCTGAAAATCCTATGTGTGTACCATTTAGAAAGATTGAGCAGAGTTGTACCTTTCTCCTCTTTGTAAATGGGACTAAGATTGTCTTATTCGGGTTAATAGATAAGCCCTCTCTGCCACACCGGTCAGAGATAAGTTAGAGCGCAAGCTGCGTGCGCTCACAGGCAGTGATCTCGCACCTGCCCGTAACAGTGACCCCAAGGGGTTAGCTTGCGTAGTAGAATATCGATGACTATCGACCAAAGCAGGGGTGAGAGGACTCCCCCTTGTGGGCATCCTCTAGTCGCCGATACTGTCACTGAAACCTCTCCGCATGTGGCTGATATGATACGGCTATTTAGCATCGCCCTAATCCAGTGATTAGTGGGATGGTCCTCACTCCTGTAGGATAGTGAAGTGGTGATCGAATCATAGCCAGTATTATCGAAGGCTCGCTCTATATCGAGGAAGGCGCAGATTGCGATCTCCTTTTGTGTGAAACTATTTTCAGTGCGAGTCATCAAGTGGTGTAGTGCATTCTCGGTAGATCTCTCTTTGCGATATGCATACTGGTTATGATGCAGAGGTGTTTGATTTTCCAAGATACCTCTAATATGGAGCTCTGTCAGTTTCTCCATTGTTTTTAGAAAGAACGAAGTCAGACTGATAGGGCGATAGGGTTTAGGTTGCGCACTTGGCTTCCCAATCTTGGGGATGAAGACAAGATGAAGACCTCTCTCCAAATTTGGGGTCTGTATCCCAGATTGAAGTAAGACCTAAAAATAACTCTCAGTGGTAATAGAATTGTATTCAAGCATTTCTGTAAGATCGCAGGAAAGACACTCTCCTTGCCTGGGGCTTTGTAGGGTTAAATGAACGAATTGCCCATTTGACCCTGTCCGGGCTGAGGAGTCTACCAAAGAGGCTATTTGTTCTACTGTCGATGTTATCTGTGACGTTAATTTGAACGTTAGAGGACATCGAGTAAGGAGTAGAAACAGGGAAGTGCACGTGGAGCAAAGTCTCCAGGGTTTCCCTGCTATTGACGGTAAAGGTGCCGTCTGATTTGCGAAGCAGCCCGAGCCCATTTGTGTACTCTCGAGATCGCGCTTTGTGGAGTCGGGCTGCGGTTGAAAGCGAGTCTGTATTCTCGCAATGTTTCCTCCAAGACGTTCTCTTGGATTTCCTCAATTTATGGTCAAAGCGAGGTTTTGCGGTAGAAGCCTGACCTTCGCATAAAACCACTTTGGGGGTGGCCGTGGTACAGTGGTTAACATCATCGACCGCCGAGCGGAAGGTCTATAGTTCAAATTCGCTTCGTAGCCAAGAAAAAGTAATTCCTATACGGACAAAAGTATGCAACGCAGTTGTGAATGGAAAGTGACCAGACGTACTGCCTGCAGGCATAACACTCACTCATAACACTCAATTGATCCTCTGCGTACGCAATATTAAAGTGCTCGAACGAATTAGTACAGACTGTAACCAACCCGGAATTTGGTCGGCTCTCGTCCTATCTAGGACAACCACCCCTGAGAGTAGTGAACGAACATCAACGACCCAACCACTGCACTCCGTTCAGGTTGTGTGTCTAAAACACATCATAAGAGAATATAAACTCTTGAACCTGCGCGAGTTTCTAAAAAAAAAAAAAAAAAAAAAATACCGCTCAAACGTTTTGGGATAATGCCATCTTTAGTGACGAGAGCAAGTTTGAGATGTTTGGTTCAAAACGCAGGACTAAGGCGTGGAGAACACCATATATTGAGCTCCTATCACAAAACCTCACTTCGACCATGAAGCATGGTGAAGGTTCAGTGATGGTATGAGGTTACATGTCGGCTTCGAAAACGGGAAATCTTATTTTTATTGAATCAAAAATGAGTAGCAAGGGTTATCTAACCATCTTAAAAGATAATTTACTCTCAAGTGTGGAAAAATTGGTCTTCACGCCTAGGTCTTCCAACAAGACAATGACCCACATTTATGGCAAAAATTGTCAAAGAATGGTTGCTGTACCATACCCCCAAACAGCTTAACTCTCCTCAACAATCTCCAGACCTTTATCCCATTGAACATCTGTGGGAAGTTTTGGACAGAAATATCAGAAAACGGGTCATAACGTCAAAATAAGGCCTTCGGACGGCAGTAACCGAAGAATGGGCTAAAATCTCTCCTGAAGTTATAAAAAACCTTATTACTTGGGTTCCTAGAAAATTGGCTCCAGCTATTAAAGCCCACGGAGGTCCAACAAAGTATTAACGCTCAGCTTTTTAAGCCCATGTAAAACTATAAGTGTTTATTTCTAAAATGCATACTAATTTTTGACCGTGCACCGTGGCGCAGTAGGTAGCCCCACACAGCCATGTCATCGAACGAATTTTCAGGGTGTTTCTCCTCAGCGGGGTTCTGACAAAACCCCCTGTAGTAAAATTGTCATGAAAAGCTTCTCGAAATTCGCCGTTCGGAACCGGCAATAAACTGTAGGTCCCTTTCACCTATGGGAAAATGAAATCACATACAACATGGGTGATTGAGAGAAGCTCGGCTCAGGTCCTTCATGGACTGTAACGCCAACATACATACATACATACTATTTTTTGACTGCTTTTTTTCAGATGACGTTTGCTTGTTATTTCTGAATAATTTTAAAAGGCCTGCATGTACTCTCTCTAAAAAATTAAATTTATTACATTCCAAAATAATATTATGGCAATAAAAACAAAATAAGCACTGAATTCACGCGTCAATATAAAGTTAACACATTTGAAAATAATATTTTAATATGAGGTTGAACCACCTATTGCTTTTATTACTTCTTCCAATCTCCTGGACTCTTGAGAATATACCACGAGCTTTACGGGCTGTACAACAACATGAGTCTAGTCAGGCATGTACGGACTCAGAGCCTAAGATGGCTAGGCCAGGTAGAAGAAATGGACGCCACCGCTCCAGTCCGAAGATACTTTGAATCCAACCCCGAGGGACGAAGAAACAGAGGGCGGCCGCACTGAAGATGGCGCACACAGGTGGAAGTTGACGTCAGCCAACTGGGTGTGCGGCAATGGAAAAGGCTAGCAAAGGATCGTGCTAGTTGTACGGGCATATTGGTTGAGGCCCAAGTTCACCCTGAACTTTAGCGCCCGATAAGGAGAAGTCTAAAAGCACGTTAGACAGATATTCAACTCAGGAAATAGGCAAATATTTAAATAATTAGCCAAGTAAAAGAAGATAATGTAAGTGCTAGTACAGTGCGCAGAGCACTTCATGCTAAGGTATAGCTTGGTAGAGTTCCATGGAGGAAGCGGCTAATCCCTGTAGTCAACAAAAAGAAGCGTTCTGAATACGTATAAGGAGAAGAACTTTTCTTTTTGGATGAATGTTCTTTTCTCAGATGAGAGCAAATTCTGCACTTTACAGGAACAGGATTTAGTACGTAACGTCAAACATGGAGGGGGATCTGTGTCGCTACTGTATAGAACTCCTAAACAGCTGGATCATCCTCCTTGCTTCCCAGATCACAATCCCATAGAAAATCTATGGGACCAACTGGATAAACAGATCAGGAAACGAAGTATTACTTCGAAAGATGGCCTCAAACGTATACTTCTTGAGGAATGAGAAAAATATCTCAAGAATATACAAGAGCCCTCGGTGGTTCAACCTCATATTAAATTATTATTTTCAAATCGGTTAACTTTATATTGACGCGTGAATTCAGTGCTTATTTTGTTTTTATGGGCATAAGCTTGTTAATATTAATTTGGAATGTAATCAATTTTATTTTTTAGAGAGAATGCATCCAGGCTTTTTAAAATTACACAGAAATAACAAACCACAGGCACTATCTACATAAGTGATAGTGCTTTTGACCTCAAAATCCCAAAATTGTTTGTATGTATGTATGTATGATGGCGTTACAATTCATGAAGAACCTGAGCCGAGCTTCTCTCAATCACCCATGTTGTGTGTGATTTCATTTTCACATAGATGAAAGGGACCTACAGTCCCTTTACACTCCTCCATAATAGAACCTACATTTGATATTATGCATGCGATGCACAATGGGTAAATACTAGTGCAGATCAATTTCGACAAGACGTTAGTATTATTGTCATAATCATAACTTTAAAGGTAAAAAACCCTTGAACCTGCGCGAGTCTCTAAACAAAAAAACAAATTTGAGGCAATTACATTTTCCACTTCTCCCGTTTACGGCAGGTATGCAGTTAGTCGTATACGTGAGCTAAAAAAGATCCTTGGCCGATCACTGAACCTACTTCAGAAAATTTGGAAAAGTACATAGAATCTTAAAAATATCCTATCGTGAGAATTGCTCCCCTTGCTGCAGTACGGAGGCTCCGTACAGGTAATGACACTCGAGAGTCTATCTCTAGAGGAACCCGAAGCTAAGATGCAATTACCTCCCTACCTCTCCGCCTCCTCTATCCCCATCACACCCTCACTGCCCTAACTCCAAGGGGGAACAGCTAACGCCGACGGATGCATGGCTAAGAGGGTGCTTAGCTATAAGTGTGCGAACTTCGGATACCGGGCGACCTCCGATTTCAATAAAGCCTTCCTGCAGTATCTCGGGCTCCGCTGCAGGTGACCGTTCTTTCCCATGTGTTCGTGGGAACCATAGATAAAACAATTATATTTAAAGAGACTGATGACTCTCAAACGTCATCGCCTACTAAGGCCTGTGAGTCCTCAGCGGTAACCATTGCCAACATTGCAGCCGGACGGAAGGCAGAAGATACGTCTTCACTCTCCGATTCAGACACCACACTCGGTGGGGATTCTGTGAGTATGCTCACAGATGAACACCCAAGTGTGACAAGAAACGTAACCATCGAACATGTAGAGGAAAAGCCTCTACCACTCGGTGACTTCTTTAACATAAATCGACTGAGCAGCGACATTTCAAAGAGATGAGGCTCTAGTTTAGGCAAAATCTACCCCTGCAATTAAGGTCCGGAACTGAAACGTGACCGTTCCGCTGGCAATACTCCACCAAACCCGGCTGCTAAACGCAGCAAGATCGGCAACCCCCAGATCGATAAAAAGAGCTACAGTAGTGTAGCTGGGAGGATCCGACTCGGCATCGTCCCCAAGGACTTGGGAGGGGGTTCGCTCCCACAGCGCAGATGGCAGCCATTCAGGGGGCTGTAATTGACACCTCCATCGGGCTGCTGGGTAGGGCACCCAAACCTCGCTTCAGGGGATCGACTTACAAGTCAGGGTGGTTATACTTTGTGTGTGACAACCCAGCTACGGCCGATTGGATGAAAACCAACTTTGCATCATCAAGAACAAAAGTAGACTTGATATTATGCTTCTGGAAGAGGAAGCTTTCCCGAAGCCACACATCGTTCGGTGCTACTTCCCACAAAGCACCGGCTTACCCATCATAAAGATGTTGGCGACGCTGGACTCCCAAAATGACGGCTTATATGCACAGGACTGGACAGTCATGCAGAGTACATCCAATAAGGAGAAAGACCTCCTGCACTTGGTTTGGCAGTTAGCGACAAGTCTCTGGCTCGACTAATAGAACTCAAGCGCCAAGTGGCCTATCGATTTGACATTATTAAGATGATCATCAAAAGCCAAGTGAAAACATCCGCAGACCAATCGCTGTACGAAAACCTACAGCCAGTAGTGGAAAAACCCACAGCTTTTTGCACGTACTCCTGTAGTAGAGACGCCAAGATGTGACGAAATAAAACCTGCTGCTACATCCGAGGAGCCTCTCCACTTCTATAATGAAGTTGAGAATGCTTCTCGATCCCCTCAGGAGTCATAATTTCACTGAGAAGGATACGCTTCCTAAGATGGCACAGAGCAGCGGTCTGCGGTCTAGGTCAATACCTAGATACTTTACCTTCTCTGAAAATCCTATGTGTGTACCATTTAGAAAGATTGAGCAGAGTTGTACCTTTCTCCTCTTTGTAAATGGGACTAAGATTGTCTTATTCGGGTTAATAGATAAGCCCTCTCTGCCACACCGGTCAGAGATAAGTTAGAGCGCAAGCTGCGTGCGCTCACAGGCAGTGATCTCGCACCTGCCCGTAACAGTGACCCCAAGGGGTTAGCTTGCGTAGTAGAATATCGATGACTATCGACCAAAGCAGGGGTGAGAGGACTCCCCCTTGTGGGCATCCTCTAGTCGCCGATACTGTCACTGAAACCTCTCCGCATGTGGCTGATATGATACGGCTATTTAGCATCGCCCTAATCCAGTGATTAGTGGGATGGTCCTCACTCCTGTAGGATAGTGAAGTGGTGATCGAATCATAGCCAGTATTATCGAAGGCTCGCTCTATATCGAGGAAGGCGCAGATTGCGATCTCCTTTTGTGTGAAACTATTTTCAGTGCGAGTCATCAAGTGGTGTAGTGCATTCTCGGTAGATCTCTCTTTGCGATATGCATACTGGTTATGATGCAGAGGTGTTTGATTTTCCAAGATACCTCTAATATGGAGCTCTGTCAGTTTCTCCATTGTTTTTAGAAAGAACGAAGTCAGACTGATAGGCTTGATGTTATCTGTGACGTTAATTTGAACGTTAGAGGACATCGAGTAAGGAGTAGAAACAGGGAAGTGCACGTGGAGCAAAGTCTCCAGGGTTTCCCTGCTATTGACGGTAAAGGTGCCGTCTGATTTGCGAAGCAGCCCGAGCCCATTTGTGTACTCTCGAGATCGCGCTTTGTGGAGTCGGGCTGCGGTTGAAAGCGAGTCTGTATTCTCGCAATGTTTCCTCCAAGACGTTCTCTTGGATTTCCTCAATTTATGGTCAAAGCGAGGTTTTGCGGTAGAAGCCTGACCTTCGCATAAAACCACTTTGGGGGTGGCCGTGGTACAGTGGTTAACATCATCGACCGCCGAGCGGAAGGTCTATAGTTCAAATTCGCTTCGTAGCCAAGAAAAAGTAATTCCTATACGGACAAAAGTATGCAACGCAGTTGTGAATGGAAAGTGACCAGACGTACTGCCTGCAGGCATAACACTCACTCATAACACTCAATTGATCCTCTGCGTACGCAATATTAAAGTGCTCGAACGAATTAGTACAGACTGTAACCAACCCGGAATTTGGTCGGCTCTCGTCCTATCTAGGACAACCACCCCTGAGAGTAGTGAACGAACATCAACGACCCAACCACTGCACTCCGTTCAGGTTGTGTGTCTAAAACACATCATAAGAGAATATAAACTCTTGAACCTGCGCGAGTTTCTAAAAAAAAAAAAAAAAAAAAAAAAATACCGCTCAAACGTTTTGGGATAATGCCATCTTTAGTGACGAGAGCAAGTTTGAGATGTTTGGTTCAAAACGCAGGACTAAGGCGTGGAGAACACCATATATTGAGCTCCTATCACAAAACCTCACTTCGACCATGAAGCATGGTGAAGGTTCAGTGATGGTATGAGGTTACATGTCGGCTTCGAAAACGGGAAATCTTATTTTTATTGAATCAAAAATGAGTAGCAAGGGTTATCTAACCATCTTAAAAGATAATTTACTCTCAAGTGTGGAAAAATTGGTCTTCACGCCTAGGTCTTCCAACAAGACAATGACCCACATTTATGGCAAAAATTGTCAAAGAATGGTTGCTGTACCATACCCCCAAACAGCTTAACTCTCCTCAACAATCTCCAGACCTTTATCCCATTGAACATCTGTGGGAAGTTTTGGACAGAAATATCAGAAAACGGGTCATAACGTCAAAATAAGGCCTTCGGACGGCAGTAACCGAAGAATGGGCTAAAATCTCTCCTGAAGTTATAAAAAACCTTATTACTTGGGTTCCTAGAAAATTGGCTCCAGCTATTAAAGCCCACGGAGGTCCAACAAAGTATTAACGCTCAGCTTTTTAAGCCCATGTAAAACTATAAGTGTTTATTTCTAAAATGCATACTAATTTTTGACCGTGCACCGTGGCGCAGTAGGTAGCCCCACACAGCCATGTCATCGAACGAATTTTCAGGGTGTTTCTCCTCAGCGGGGTTCTGACAAAACCCCCTGTAGTAAAATTGTCATGAAAAGCTTCTCGAAATTCGCCGTTCGGAACCGGCAATAAACTGTAGGTCCCTTTCACCTATGGGAAAATGAAATCACATACAACATGGGTGATTGAGAGAAGCTCGGCTCAGGTCCTTCATGGACTGTAACGCCAACATACATACATACATACTATTTTTTGACTGCTTTTTTTCAGATGACGTTTGCTTGTTATTTCTGAATAATTTTAAAAGGCCTGCATGTACTCTCTCTAAAAAATTAAATTTATTACATTCCAAAATAATATTATGGCAATAAAAACAAAATAAGCACTGAATTCACGCGTCAATATAAAGTTAACACATTTGAAAATAATATTTTAATATGAGGTTGAACCACCTATTGCTTTTATTACTTCTTCCAATCTCCTGGACTCTTGAGAATATACCACGAGCTTTACGGGCTGTACAACAACATGAGTCTAGTCAGGCATGTACGGACTCAGAGCCTAAGATGGCTAGGCCAGGTAGAAGAAATGGACGCCACCGCTCCAGTCCGAAGATACTTTGAATCCAACCCCGAGGGACGAAGAAACAGAGGGCGGCCGCACTGAAGATGGCGCACACAGGTGGAAGTTGACGTCAGCCAACTGGGTGTGCGGCAATGGAAAAGGCTAGCAAAGGATCGTGCTAGTTGTACGGGCATATTGGTTGAGGCCCAAGTTCACCCTGAACTTTAGCGCCCGATAAGGAGAAGTCTAAAAGCACGTTAGACAGATATTCAACTCAGGAAATAGGCAAATATTTAAATAATTAGCCAAGTAAAAGAAGATAATGTAAGTGCTAGTACAGTGCGCAGAGCACTTCATGCTAAGGTATAGCTTGGTAGAGTTCCATGGAGGAAGCGGCTAATCCCTGTAGTCAACAAAAAGAAGCGTTCTGAATACGTATAAGGAGAAGAACTTTTCTTTTTGGATGAATGTTCTTTTCTCAGATGAGAGCAAATTCTGCACTTTACAGGAACAGGATTTAGTACGTAACGTCAAACATGGAGGGGGATCTGTGATGGTCATGGGATATTTTGCGGCTTCGGGAGTCGCCAGTCATGTATTCATAGAAAATACACAATGAAAAAGGAAGATTATTTGAAAATTTTACAAACAATTCTTCCGCCTAGCGCCGATAAGTTGGGCTTGTATCAGTCATGGATATTTCAACAAGACAACCACCCCAAACATACAGGCAAAATTGTAAAAGAGTCGCTACTGTATAGAACTCCTAAACAGCTGGATCATCCTCCTTGCTTCCCAGATCACAATCCCATAGAAAATCTATGGGACCAACTGGATAAACAGATCAGGAAACGAAGTATTACTTCGAAAGATGGCCTCAAACGTATACTTCTTGAGGAATGAGAAAAATATCTCAAGAATATACAAGAGCCCTCGGTGGTTCAACCTCATATTAAATTATTATTTTCAAATCGGTTAACTTTATATTGACGCGTGAATTCAGTGCTTATTTTGTTTTTATGGGCATAAGCTTGTTAATATTAATTTGGAATGTAATCAATTTTATTTTTTAGAGAGAATGCATCCAGGCTTTTTAAAATTACACAGAAATAACAAACCACAGGCACTATCTACATAAGTGATAGTGCTTTTGACCTCAAAATCCCAAAATTGTTTGTATGTATGTATGTATGATGGCGTTACAATTCATGAAGAACCTGAGCCGAGCTTCTCTCAATCACCCATGTTGTGTGTGATTTCATTTTCACATAGATGAAAGGGACCTACAGTTTATTGCCGGTTCCGAACGGCAAATTTCGAGAAGCTTTTCATGACAATTTTACTACAGGGGGGTTTGTCAGAGCCCCGCTGAAGAGAAACACCGTGAAAAACACGTTGGATGACATGGCTTTGTCGGGATTCGATCCCGTGTCATCGGCGTCAGAAGCCAACACACTACCCACTGCGCCACGGTGCTCTCTTTGTATTAACTTTATATTGGTGCTCACTGTATATGTATTTATATAATTTTTATTGCACATAACTCTTATATATAGTAATAATGCATAGAAAAGAAACAGGCCTGTGCGAATACAATATCGAGATTTTCCACATAAATTCTAATACGTTTCATTTTTTTTGTATATAAACATACACGACTAATTAAAATCACATTTGTCGTGCGCTAACATATTACTGATTTAATTTAAAATGCTATCTCGTGATTCTTTTTAATAAATTGATTGGGTTGTTTGTGTGCAGTCTCTAATTGAATTAAAAACTAAATGGTGTGTACCTATGTACGTACATACATATGTATGTCGAACAAATGTTGGCTGATACATTCCTTTATTTTACATTATTTAATTTACACGCAGTTTTTTTGTAATTCGGCAATCGTGTGTCACATAACGTGGATAATTGTAACCATTTACCAATTTTAATTAATCCCCGAAGAACGAGTAAATCAGACAGCAGTTGTAACCAATGGCTTCTAAAAGGAATACATATTAAAAAGTAACAAATGAATGTCCTCGGTGATTTACTCATACGCGTATGTGTATTTTTATCCCTAATCATAAAGGGATAAAAATACTCATAGACGTATGTCTATAAGTAGACAAGAATAACAAACTCACTCAGCCATCCACTTATTAAAGAAAAAAAAAAACATTGTTATGTGCAAAAAAATGTAGACAATGGAAATTAGAGGGGAATCCTTGATGCAATCGCACGGATACTATGGGAGAAAGTCAAATACATGTTATAATAGGTCCCACTGGTCAAATTATTTACGGCCAACGATTTCAATGTAAAAAAAAAAATCTCTGTGCGGCGGATGGTCACGTGTTCAGATTTAGATAAGCGCGGCCTCTGCTCATCTACAACAGGATTTTTGTTATTAAAAAGAAGGACCAATTCACCCCTTTTGAAGCATACAAACGTATGGGTGCATCCCTTGCCCTTCTCTTCAACCAAATCAGAAACTACGAAAAGGACAACGAGTTGTAATTTCTATTACAAAAAACATTTAATTAACGGAAATGAATTTGAAGCGGTTGAGCTATTCAAAGTAAATGTAATTTTAAGAAAGACATACTATCCTTCCGCTCTTTGATTCTGGTTATATATTGCTTCATTTTCTTTCATGTCTTACTTATTAATATTCCTAACAGATTGAAAGTGCGAAACTAATTTGATGTCTGTTAAAGGGTAAAGATATATCAAGCAAGCTACGATTTATCTGGATTGAAAGCGAAAACCAAGCACATTTAAATTATTAAATCCTTTAGAACACTCTGCAAATTACTAACCATATTTTAATCCTTGTCCTTTCCTTGATGACATATTCAATTTATTGAATCAAAATATTGTATTCTGACATCTTTGGCTTATAGCGTCTGAACAATTATTTCAACACAATAAGTATTTCTGCTGGGCAGCCCCTAAACTCATGCGCCTTATAGGCGGTTAGTAAACATCACGAAATTTCGAACTAACGAAAATCTTCGCAATCCATGTTGTTGCAAATCTCCCTTCTCAATCTGTTTGTCAGAACTAAACCACTGTTCTTTAATTCCACTTCAGTAGATATTATGTTTGCGTCTTGTAATAATAAAAGGTTAATAAAAGCAATATTGCTTAGCATATAAATACCACATGGGGGAGGGAGCGAGCAAACAGAGCAAAGAAGTTGGTCGCGTTTAACATGGCAAACGCCAGCTTCGATCTCTGTCCCTGCGTCAATCCAAGTTGACACACAGCCTCCGCGTTGCCCCCTGGATAGCTATACTGGCACCCGCCAAGTAGTGAACCAATGTGTGCAGCGACCCGACCCCTTGTTCCTGGGGAAGGAGGAACCTAGCCCTCCAGGTTGGGGGTTGCGATTAGGGGCTAACATCCCTACCGCGTAAAACAAACATTTTGTTCAGAGACAACTAATAGCCTCGGATACGGACGGACTACATGTTGACGACCCCCGCAAACGTCAAAAAGGAAACGAATTTCGGATATGGACCTGGAACAGACCAGGCGCAGCAGGACAACTGGTCAACTCCTTCGACTGCTATAAGCCAGACATTACCGCGCTCCAAGAAGTGCGATGGGATGGGCCAGGCAAAAAGCGGATGACAAACTGTGATACATACTACGGAAACTGCTACAGAGAAAATAGACAACGCTTATTCGGATGCGGGCTTGTTGGTCGAGGCAAACTCAGGAAAAATGTCTTAAGCTTCCAACAAGTAAGCGAACGTCTCAAATCAAGGCCGATCTCGGCAATATAAGTTTAATATGTGTCCACGCCCCCACCGAGGAGAAAGATGACCGACATAAAGACGACTTCCTAGGCAGAACATATGCCCAATGTTCTGCTGAAATGCTATGACACCAAAATTGTTCTAGGAGATTTCAATGAGAAGCTGGGTAAGGAAGCAGTCTTTGAACGAGTCATAGGAAAGCATAGCCTACACAACACCACGTCAGAAAACGGACTAAGGCTAATGGCGGGATTTAATCTCGTGGTAGCAAGTACACGATTCCCACACACACCTCAACATCCATAAGGGGATCGGCGGTCTTTCGATCAATCGACAATCAATCAAATTGATCAAATTGCGATCGACGGCAGACACTCCTCCGGCATCCTAGATGTCCGAACCTTTCGAGGATTCAACATCGATTCGGATCATTAGCACGTTGCAGCCAAGGTACGGATGCGAATTTCCCGGAATCAGCGGAGTCGAGTAAGATCACCAAAATTTGACGTCGGAAAGTTGCAATCGCAGGAGCCCGCCAGGACCTTTGGCGATTAAGTCTCCCTCAAGCTCTCTCAAGTCCCGATGCAATCTATAGAAACCATAGAACAGCAATGGAGTCGTTGTCAGAACGCCATCAGGGAGGTCGCCTCAGATGCACTCGGTTTCAAGCCTCCACCTTCCCGAAACCGCTGGTTTGATGACGAATGTAGACGGGCCCATGTAGAAAAACAGAACGCATTCATGGCTACACTGCATCGACGACGAGACCTGCCCGCGAGCTCTATGAATAGAAAAGGAGGGAGGAACATGCGCTTCTGAGAAGGAAAAAGAAAGAGCACGAGGAGCGCGAAATCGAGGAGATGGAGAGATGCTATTTCAGGAACGATGTTTGAAAGTTCTACCGAAAAGTAAAACGAACATGTCAAGGCTATAAAGCCAGGGCAGAAGCCTGCAGGGATGAAACCTCAACCAACTAGGCGTGCGGCACTGGAAGAGGGTGGCCAAAGATCGTGCCGTATGGAGAGGCTTGTTGGTTGAGGCCCTGGTTCACTCCGAACTGTAGCGCCATCTAAGTAAGTAAGTAATATAAATACCACAGAACGCTATAATACATATATACTCTACTCACTCATCAGAGACCGTGGATTTGTTTTGATTCGGCTTGATCTGCTATTTACCAGCATGTCAAAAAGACAACTTAAGGAGTTACAGGCCTGGGACCCCTACAAGGAGACAACGAGTTAATTGTGTATAAGCACAGTGTTGCATTGTGTTTACAGGAGTAAACAAAGCTTTGATCGTGGTCCTGAAATGCGTGTCTACACACCATGTTTTGATATCGGTAGCAAAACAGCTACTACTTTTGACAAGTAGACATGAGTTATACTACGAGTATGACCAGGAATTGAGTTCGTCAAAAGTGAATTTCAAAACACATGGAACACCGAGCAGCTTCATTGTTACGTTTGCTAACTTTCCGAATTAATTAGTGCAGTCACTACCAAACAAAAATAAAAAATAAACACAGTTTATCACAAATGACCTGCTAGTGACATGGAGGCAATGAAAATATTTGATGAAATAGTTTACTATAGTTTATGCACGTTCAACTCCTTTACCTCAATTGAATAGGATTGATCCAAATTAGCCTATTTCTGCGTTGCATAATAACGTAATTGTAAAGTTTTGCTGAATTTTCTCGTAGTCTTTATCGAGAGATGTAGATAAATGCCTTGAAGTACAAGGAGATTGAAAGTCAAGCTGCCATCAAGCATCTCTTGCTAACACGGTCTCGTGCTTGTTTTCAGGGCCTAGTCTTAAGTTGGTCGAGGTTCCTCCTTGGCTGTTGTGTTCAAATATTGGCATCCTAATATCCTTCCATCAAGCATCTCTTGCTAACACGGTCTCGTGCTTGTTGTTTTCAGTGCTCTCAAGTTGGTCGAGGTTCTTCCTTGCCTGTTGTGTTCACATATTGGCATCAACATCCTTCTTTCGTGCGCGCACTATCCGCATTCGATATTAAAGGAAAGGTACGAATATCCAGAGTGTTGGGGATGTGTCAGACATTTATCGCAAAGTAAACTATCTAGTTTAAGGTTTATTGATTGGGCAATTCCCAAGTTCATTTGCTTATATTAAAGTTTGCGAAATGCAAATAGGCAGCTACCGTCCTAAGCCGCATTATGCCCAACAGTCTGATAATCTCCTCAAGAGCAATTTTGGTATCATAGATGCCAAATTAGGATTTAGTAGACTTCGCCCTCTACTCATCAGTACCGAAAAAAATGCAAAACTATTGTTAGATTTTAACATCTTCCGACTTTACCACGTTATATTAGGTTGGGTTAGTTGGGTGCCCTATTGCCATAAAGTCAAGGCTCACTTAGACTACGAGGAGTCCATTGTGCCCATTTTGAAAAACTCACCTGAGGGGAACCTGTTAGTTGCCCGCTGAGCTGAAACACCCAGATTCAATTAAGAATCTTAGCAGTTTGTTCAGCTTAATGTCTCTCACCTCCTCTAAACCCGAGAAGAAGTAGTTCCCTAGGAACGTACATCTTTTTCGGGCCAGTGCAGGCCATTCACTCAGTAGGTGACGAATGATTTCTATTTCCTCTTCGTCCCTACAGCTTCTGCATAAATCGTTGTCGGGCTGGCCTAGTCTGACTGCATGATATGATATCATGCAGTGCCCAGTGAGGGTACCGACTACCAGTCGTATATTCCCTCTACCAGGATTTAGCAGACTTTCCGTCCGTTTTTTTGTTATAGACAGGCCATGTTAGCATTGCCGTAGCCCATGTATCTAATTGACGCTATAGTTTGTTGGCCTTTCCTAGTAGTTCCACCCCTATTTCTCTGAATAGTGTGCTGAGTGGCGTTCTAGCCTCAGTTGTGATCTGCTAAGTATCTGCACCTGATCCCAGTATGGCTAGTTCGTCCGCCTTCTCATTTCCGGAAATAATTACATGCCTGGTACCCAGCAGATGGTTAGCTCATTGACATGCGATATTTCTTCTAGTTTCTCTTTACAGAGTTTTACAAGTTTGGATCTTATCCATGTTGCTTGCAGAGCCTTAATGGCTGCCTGACTGTCAACTTAGATTTTGATTCTCTTACCTGAGAAATTCTCCCTAAGAATAAGATCCGTACCTTTTTTGATTGCGAAGATCTCAGCCTGGAAAGCGTTGCAACCATCATCAAGTCTGTAGGAGTGACATGCTTCCTGAGAGTCGAAGTAGACTCCGGCTCCTGTACAGGTATCCGTTTTGGATCTGTCGGTATAGTTACCAGTTCCTCTTCCGTGTTTACCATACCACTGGTCCATTCCTCCCTGGAAGAAATCCTAATAGAGAATCTGATCTTTTTCTTGTGAAGAGGACCATCTCAGTTTTAGTTGGATTTACCCCTGGGCCCCGTTCCTTGGCCTGTTCCCCCTCACCAATAGCAGCGTCTTTCACTGAGGACCTGAGGAAATTTCCCAGGTACCAGGATGGTAATGTCATAGGCATAGGCCGTGACATTGAAACCCTGTGTCTCCAGCAGCCTTAGCAATTCGTTGACTACGAGGAGCCATACGCCATCGTCTAATGCCGATTCCGAACGGCATGAGTCGAGAAGCTTTTTCAAGGCAAGTATACTACGGGGTGTTTTGCCAGTACCCCGCCGACGAGGAATGCCCCGCAATGAACATTCGGTGGCGTTGATGTTATCGGGATCCGACCTCTCATCGTGCGTCAGAGTCCAACACATTAACCACTGCTCCACGGCGCCGCCCTAAAAAAAACCCGCGCTGCATAACTTTAAATAGATATTCGTATGTTCGAAATTGCATTTATTGATTCATTAAAACGGAATACCCACGATTTCTATCTAAAATATGAGCATACACATATCTAAGTAGTGCTTCGTTATTATGTTTTCCAATAGAAGCATGACCGTTATATATTCGTATATAATCCTTGGAAGATTCCACATAACATGAATAATATAACCGACAATTGAAATCCTTTGCATTCGCACACTCCACTGTTTTGCGGTATTGTTTAACCACTATCCAATGTTATGGCATGGAAGTGGTATGTCTATGGGTTTGCGCGGTAAATATCCAGTTTCGGTTTAAATGCAATTACTATTATACAGGGAATTTCCACTGAGCATCAGCTATCAGGAGCGTCTCCTGATGTTTTGCGGTTGTGGCAAAAAAGAAAATTGCAAAGAGAGAGACTGATGGCGCACGAAAGAGATACGATTTCAGTGTGCAATAATTGATGCGATTCTTGCTTCCTTTTTTTCCCTTTAAGTCCCCTTGTTTTTAAATTACATTGGTAACACAAATTTTCAGATTGTCCTTAGACTCTAGATTTTGGCAAACACTTTCTACAGTTTATGTATGCCTTTGGAAACTGAACTCCAACCCGTGCCAACTCGCATTCACATTCGCATCTGCACACACTGGCATTCACCAAAGGACAAGGAAGCCCGGCTCGATATGTGGACCATTATGCTATACATATCTAGAACATTTACATCATCATGCAGAACTGAAATACATATAAATTCCTCCCTTTGCCAACGTACACTAGCGCACTCATGTTAAGTTGCTTAATATCTTTATTCACGACTATATACTCATGCAATCGTACATACTTTTGTATACTAGTGCTTATGAACACATACATATATCCTTAGAAATCTTATTTTAAAGAAATGGTGCATTCTTTTGTGGCTTGAGATAAGGTAATAGTCCTTAGAGAGTAAATATCTGCATAATGGATAATGCATTCCATGGTATCCTCATCGATGCTGGGGCATTCACGTCCTCCGGAAAGTACTTAAGCGTTATTCGGTTTCAACTACTTGCATGCTATGGCCGCAAGGATTTCCGCCATTTTCTCATCATTTAAGCCATTATGCAGATATCGTGGTTTCGTCTACCTACATATATTGAACGCAGATTACTTTGTCTTCTGATGCCTCGTGTATCAATACTTTTCGTCAACATACTCGTGCACGTAGAGACAATTAGGAAGAGTGAAATCATGCTTAAGCTGACTGATATGATTAAGATGACTGGAAACGTCTAACACGTCTAAGAGGCATTGTACATCCTAAAATAAGGCAAACGTTAAGAAGACAGCTGTCTCATATTTCTTTGTCAAGAGATTAGTATACATTATAAAATAGAGTTAATGGCTTTTTTGAAATATAATTCTTTATAACATGGGAAGGTTCACTGCTTTCGTATGCGCTTTAATTCGGATTCAATTGGACAAGCTTATCAGAACCACTGCACCACTCTTGTTAGCCCGGCCTCTTTTGGGTAAAGTCGTTTTTAACTGGTGGAAGCTCAAGAAACCGCTTTTGTTTTGAGTCGGAATTAAACTGCTTACAAAGGTAGTGATGTACATAAAATATGGACAATTGTATAGGCCATTGCTCTATTTAAGAAACAGAATTTTGAAACTTAAGCTCAGAAAGTAAATTTCAATGCCCTTGTGGGTATTCTTATTTTTGCGGAGACACAAGCCGACAGTTAAGTTAGAATTTCGCTGTCGAAGTTCGAATACTCTGCTGAAGCGTAAGTTGAAATTATGTCAACTTTCAAAGGCGTAATGCTAAATGCCAGAGTTTTCTAGAGAGTTCCGCTGTGGAACTTCCGACTGCGAACATTCGAGAAGGTTGATTGAGAGCCATATGAGCGTGAACGCTTGCCCTCGGCATTCATTCAGTTCACGGAAGTGAATAGAGTGTGACAAGTGGGTATATAGTGTGTTCGGTCGATAAACCAGTATGAAAATAAAAGCTTTTGGTGAAAGTTTTCGGGTTCGAGGGCGCCGTGGCGCAGTGGTTAGTGGGTTGGACTCTGGCACACGATGAGCGAGTTCGGATCCCGATAACACCAACGCCATCGAATGTTTATTTCGTGACGTTCCTCCTCGGCAGGGTACTGGCAAAAACCCCCTGTAGTATAATTGCCTTGAAGAAGCTTCTCGACTCATACCGTTCGGAATTGGCATTAAACTCTAGGTCGCTTTCACCTATGTGAAAAACAAATCACACACAACATGGGTGATTGAGAGAAGCTTGGCTCTCTGGTCCTTCATAGGCTGTAACGCCATCAAAGAAGAAGAACATCGCATATAAGATCTTCTCTGCCGTATTGTGTGAACGCCTGAAACCGTTTATGGAAAACCTGATCGGCTCTTATCAGTGTGGTTTCAGGCCAGGTAAATCCACAATAGACCAAATATTTACGCCACGGCAGACCTTGAAGATGACCCAGGAATACCAAATCGACACTCACCACCTCTTCGTCGATTTCAAGGCTGCATATGACAGCGTGTATAGAGATGAGCTATACAAAGCCATGTCTAGTTTTAACATCCCTGCCAAACTCGCCCGACTGTGCAGGATGACAATGGAGAATTCTTGCTGCTCCATTAAGGTCGGTAATGAGCAAACCGAGACCTTTGATGTTAAAAAGGATATAGGCAAGGTGACGCGCTGTCATGCAACTTTTTCAACATTGTGCTTGAAAAGATCATACAAGAGTCACTGGCCAACACAGGAGGAACGATTTATTTCAAGTCTACGCAATTGCTTGCGTACGCCGACGACATTGACGTGATTGGACGGACACAGCGAGGCGTCAATGAGGCCTTTGTAAGCATTGAGGTAGAAGCGGCTAAGATGGGTCTCAAGGTTAATGAAGGTAAAACCAAATATTTGCTTTCATCTAAAAGAGACGGACAACACCGACGTATTGGCCAGAACGTCACCATGGGCGGATATAACTTTGAAGTGGTCAAGGAATTCGTCTACCTTGGCTCAGCGATGACCAGCGACAATAACACCAGCGCTGAGATAAAACGCAGAATCACTCTCGCCAACCGCTGTTCCTTTGGGCTCAAGAGGCAATTGAGAAGTAGAGCCCTCTCTCGGAAAACCAAGGTGACACTATATAAGACCTTAATCATCCCAGTCCACCCTAACGGCGCAGAGACCTGGACTTTAACAAAACCCCATGGTCGTTTCGAGAGAAAAATTCTGCGCACTATCTACGGTCCCGTTTGTTCAAACGGTGTATGGAGGAGAAAACATAACGAAGAACTGTACGGGTTGTACAGCGACATCGGTCTGTACGACGTCTACGGATACAGCGTCTAAGGTGGCTAGGCCATGTTGAGCGCATGGAAAATGCAGCTCCGACCCGAAGGGTCTTCGAATCCACTCCGGAAAGAAGGCGCGGCAGAGGACGGCCGCATCAACGGTGGCGCACGCAGGTGGAAGGGGTCCTTAACCAACTGGGCGTGCGGCGCTAGAAACAGCTGGCCAAAGATCGTGCCAGCTGGAGACGCTTGTTGGTTGAGGCCCAGATTCACCACGGATAGTGGCGCCACCTAAGTAAGTAAGTAATATACCTGCGGCCTACTTATAGGTGACGTACATGAAGCATTACAGAATCAATGTATCTTGTTAGATTATTGGCCGCATTTTTTGCGGAACCTGCATTTAATGTGTATATGTATGTATGTATGTTGGCTGTTGGCGTTACAGTTCATGAAGGACCAAAAACGACCACCCATGTTGTGTGTGATTTTATTTCTCTATAGGTGAAAGGGACCTACAGTTTATTGCTGATTCCAAACGGCGAATTTCAAGAAGCTTTTCATGCTTACAAAGGCCTCATTGACGTCTCGCTGTGTCCGTCCAGTCACGTTAATGTCGTCGGCGTACGCAAGCAATTGCGTAGACTTGAAATAAATCGTTCCTCTTGTGTTTGCCTGTGACTCTTGCACGATCTTTTCAAGCACGATGTTGAAAAAGTTGCATGACAGCGCGTTACCTTGCCTAAATCCTTTTCTAACATCAAAGGTCTTGGTTGGCTCATTAAAGACCTTAATGGAGCAGCGAGAATTCTCCGTTGTCATCCTGCACAGTCGGGCGAGTTTGGCAGGGATGTTAAAACTAGACATGGCTTTGTATAGCTCATCTCTATACACGCTGTCATATGCAGCCTTGAAATCGACGAAGAGGTGGTGAGTGTCGATTTGGTATTCCTGGGTCATCTCCAAGGTCTGCCGTAGCGTAAATATTTGGTCTATTGTGGATTTACCTGGCCTGAAACCACACTGATAAGAGCCGATCAGGTTTTCCATAAACGGTTTCAGGCGTTCACACAATACGGCAGAGAAGATCTTATATGCGATGTTCTTCTTCTTTGATGGCGTTACAGCCCATGAAGGACCAGAGCCAAGCTTCTCTCAATCACCCATGTTGTGTGTGCTTTATTTTTCACATATGTAGGTGAAAGGGACCTACAGTTTAATGCCGATTCCGAACGGCGTGAGTCGAGAAGCTTTTTCACGGCAAGTACATATACTACGAGGGGTTTGGCAAGTACCCTGCCGAAGAGGAACGCCGCGAAATAAACATTCGATGACGTCGGTGTTATCGGGATCCGAACTCGCTCATCGTGCGTCAGAGTCCATCACACTAACCACTGTGCCACGGCGTCCTCATGGTTAGGTCATGTTAAGGAGACTTATTCCCCTATAATGGGCGCAGTATTAGGGGTCTCATTTCTTATGGACCGGGCAAACGATGCTGAGATGCTGGAATCTCAGCCGCAGGTATAATGGTAGAATAAAAAACAGAGTAGTAGGAGTTAACAATCAGGAGGCCAACGGTCCAGCGGTCATTCGAAAAAGGAAGAACAGCCGATTCAAAGAACTCTCTTACCAAGCTGACGGAAGAGGCTGGAAGGAGCACCATAGAAGAACTCTAAGCACTCGGACGCCCTCATAAGGATACTTTCTTTTTAAGCAAAACCGACCATTTCAATATTGCTACAGCCTAAAGAACGTAAGGCATTAGGGGAAACCTCATCATAACGAACTAGAAAAATGTTGCGGAGCTTTACCATTCAAAAATCCAGACAAATAAAGCTGTACGAGCAACAGGATGAAACGATTTCCAACTTCCTCCCCTCATGCACTTAATTGCGCATTATAGGAAAAGGCATCTGAGTGCACACTTTTTCGACAATATAAGCGGAATCGCTGGAATTCGCTTTACTAGAAGCCCTAACTGCTTTCTAGGGTGGCAAGTTTGAGAATGAGCCCCATGTTATTTTCGATGTTAAAAAGAGGTCTAATTGGCCTTACCGATTTGTTTGCCGATTTTTTCTCAGTAAGTTCCTAGTCGGATCGGTTTGGGTATGATTATTGGTATGGGCCAATATGCTAGTGGTTCCCTTCCGGGTCGGTTGACTTGGAAGACAGAGAATCTAGGGCCCTGATTCTTAAAGGCTATAATCTTTAATTTTAGGGCAAACTATATTTGTATTCAATTATCAGTCGGCGGTTTAGAAATTGTTACTCAATTACCCATTCAGCGGAATCATCATTTTGTGACATAATTTTTGTGCAATACAGGCATCAGGATAACAGCTCATGTAGTGCAATAATGAAAAGGTATAATGTCCACGATATCTTATTGATATACATACATACATATATCAAAGCTGAAAAGTCAGGTAGCAATGTGATCCAGCACTTTAGAGGAATGTTGGGGTGTGCTGGATAGGCTCGTGGATGATGCCAGAGGCCGTACTCCAAAAATCATAGCTGGAGATTTCAACGCATGAGCCACTGATTGGGGCAGTACGCAAACCAATCGAAGAGGCAAAGCTTTACTAGAGGCTAACGAGAGGCGAATATTGGAGAGTAAGCAATCAGTACACCCACAATGACCACCTGGCTATCCTTTTTGAAATACAGCCTAGGAGAGCCAAACAGGGTGCCTCATAGAAGAAGGCACGACAAAAGGTTTGGAAAAGAGAAACACTGGATGAAGACTCTTATACCTTTACCTTTAAGGAGCCTACAATAAGGACAGGGACAGAAAATGCTATGGCCGCTGATATTACTAAGCAGGTAATGAGGGCTTGCGATGCATCCATGGTCCGGAAAACGTCATAGAGCTGGGCAGCAAGTGTCATAGAGCGAGAAGACTGTCCCAGCGATCCAGAGGTTTGCCCTCTCATCAGAACCTACAGGCGCGATACAGAGATAGACGTAGGGATCTGAAACTGGCCATTAGGAGAAGCAAAAATAACAAATTTAAGGAGCTCTGCGAGCAAGCAGACGTAAATCCTTGGGGTACCGCTCACAGAACTGTCATGGCAAAACTCAAGGGCACCACCAGGGCCGCCCCCTCATGCCCTCTCCTAATTAAAAAAATAGTGTCGGGACTATTTCCACCGCAAAGAACGATAGAGCGTATAAAAGCACACCAGGATGAACAGGAAGTCACAACTATCACGGAAACTGAACTCCTAAAGGTGAGCAAACATTTCGAGGACAATAAGTCTCCTGGGCTGGATGGCATTCCAAATAAGGCCCTTAACCTAGCCATTAAAACAAACACGGGATAATTCCTAGAAATGTACAATAAGTGCCTAATCGAAGGGGTCTTTCCAGACCAATGGAAGAAACAACGCTTGGTGCTGCTGCCTAAAGGGAAAAAACAACCAGAGGAGCCGTCGTCATACCATCCGATTTGCCTACTAGATACAATGGGTAAGACACTGGAGAAAACGATAGCCAACAGACTCGAGGTGGCAATAAATGAAGACGGGGGGCTTTCAGACGAACAGTACTGATTCAGGCAAGCCCGTTCTGCAATCGATGCAATACGGAGGGTAACCACAGTTCTGGAAGAAGCTATTCAGGGCAAGAGATGGCAGGAGGCGCAATGAAATACGGTGCCGTAATAACTCTGGACGTCAGAAATGCGTTCAACTCTGCAAACTGGGGACAAATTGTACACTCACTTTGGAAAAGATGGTGCCAGGATTCCTCAGCAAAATTAATGAAAGCTATTTCGAGAAACGGTATCTTTTCTACGATACCGACGACGGGGTAGTGCAGTACCCCATATCTGGCGGAGTACCACAAGGATCGGTGCTAGGTCCTATTCTGTGAAACCTTATGTATGATGGAGTTCTGAGGCTAGAAATTCCCAATGAGGCAAAAATCATAGGCTTCACTGGTGATATTATTATCGTAGTAGCAGCGAAACACCTGGAAGAAATAGAGGACATGGGGAACGAATGTATCAGAAAAGGGAGACACTGGATGTCAACAGTCGGGTTAGAGCTCGCCGATCACAAAACAGAAGCAGTACTAGTAAGCAGCCGCAAGAAAAGGGAAACAATCACCATCAGGGTAGGCGATCAAAATATAACGTCGAAACCGTCTATCAGATACTTAGGTGTGATGATTGACGCTAGGCTCAGCTACAAGGAACATCTTGAAATAAAGTGCGATAAAGCTGCTCAGGTGTGTGCTGCCTTAGCTAGAATAATGACAGACATCGGAGACATATCTTTTTAAGATTCCACATTCGTTTGGCGTAATGTGAATATTAATGACCATACATACTACAGGCAATTGATTGGAGTCTCGTAACCGTATTGACTCTGTTCAGAAAAGTATGGAATCTATGCCCAGGCCTATGCGGATGATGTCGCCATTCTTTCTGACGGCTCATGTTCAGCGACTGTCCGTCGAAAAGCACAGGCACCGCTAAATGTGATCGATGATGGGTGTACTAGAAATAGGCTGTCAGTCAATCCTCTTAAGACCGATGTCGTTCTCTTTACGAGAAGGAGGAAAACTACTGACATGACTCAGCTGGTACTAAAAGGTACTTCCATCCCGATATCCAAGGAGGCTAAGTATCTAGGAGTCATCTCAGATAGCAAGCTTCCTTGGTCAAAGCTTGTTGAGTCAAAAACCACCTAAGCATTGTCGACTTCCTGGCAATGCAAAGGAGCTTTTGGCAAAACATGGGGTTTATCCGCGGCAAAAGTCCTCTGGATCTACACGGCAATGATAAGACCTATAATCTCATGTGCGTAGGTGGAACAGACTAAAACACAAACACGTCGTGGCCTCTTTTACCAAACTCCAAAGAACGGTTTGTCTCAGCTGCACGGGGGCCTTCCCCAGCACGCCGGGCGCTGCTCTAGATGCTATGATGAGCCTTCCACCTCCTGATATATTTATCAGAGGCTCTGAAAGCCATGTCTTATCTGAAGAGAAATGGCTTTTGGTATAGGAATAACGGCATGCTTGCGCAAGAATTGTCCTGCACCTACTGTCTCATGGACTTCCTTCTGACGCGCTGACGCCCGTTATTCTAGTGCGCCGTAATTTCACAGTCGAGTTTCCATGGCGTCAGGATTGGCTATGGCTGGATACTGAACCTGGAAATGATAGTCTTCGCAATTTCACGGATGGCTCCAGATCTGGGCGGGGGTCCGGTGCTGGGGTCTTCTTTGAGCACGAAAACATCCGACTGCACTTCTCCTTAGGAAAAAATGCGTCTCCTTCCAATCAGAGATATACGCAATCCTAATGGCCATGCACTACGCTGGGAAGCACAGGTGGAAGGGGGAAAGCATATACTTCTGTAGTGACAGCCAAGCTGCACTAAAAGCTGTGTGCAACTACTTAACTAGCTCCAAATTAGTGCTTGAACTCAAGTCGTTCCTGAACAAAATCGGCAGACTAAATTTATTCCAGGCCACTCTGGGATCCCAGGGAATGAGATCTCTGATGAACTCGCCAGAATGGGTCCAGAAGAGAGCTTCTCAGGACCTGAACCCGCTCTAAGTCTACCTGCGTCTACGGTAAATTCCTGCATTAACGATTGTGTATTTAATACACACAACCGTAGATGGAGGGACTGTCCAGGGTGCAGGATGACTAAGCGCGTATGCCCTGATGTCTGCAAAAAATCTGCAGCATTCCTCCTGTCTTTAAGGAGAGTCGACTGCAGAAGGCTTGTGGTAGTTATCACAGGCCATTACACTTTTGCCAAGCATCTCTACGTACTCGGCACCAGTGAGACGCCTACCTGTGCTGCATGTGGCGAAGAGGAGGATGATACTGTAGAGCATTTCCTCTGTGACTGTCCCGCTTTTGCTCGCGCACGGTGACGCACCCTTGGAGCCGACGTGGTGTGTGCCGAATCCCTTAGCTCTACATCACTGAAGCTCCTTCAAATTTTTCTCCGGAAAACGGGGAAAATACAGTAATGTAAGGTGTCTGTCTGGAGTACAATGGACCAGTGTTTGCGTCTGAGTGCTCCAGCGGATACCAGAAGCCTTCAACAAAAAAAAAAGTTTATTAAAAATACACATTTCGTTGTTTTAGGCAAACTATTCACACACCCTACCGATGTAAGCCTCTCAAAACAAAACTGGGCTATAATACTTAAAGCCATAGGCCTTTTTATTCTTTCGGTGGCGTTACAGCCCATGAGGGACCAGAGCCAAGCTTCTCTCGCTTCTCTCAATCACCCATGTTGTGTGTGATTTATTTTCCACATATGTAGATGAAAGGGACCTATAGTGTTTTTTTTTTTTTTAGAGACTCGCGCAGGTTCAAGAGTTTTTATATTCTCTTATGATGTGTTTTTAGACACACAACCTAAACGGAGTGCAGTGGTTTGTCCTAGATAGGACGAGAGCCGATGAATTCCGGGTTGGTTATAGTCCGTAGTAATTCGTTCGAGCATTTTAGTATTGCATACGCAGAAGATGAATTTCAGTTGACCATATACTGTGAGTGTTATGCCTGCAGCAGTACGTCTGGTCACTTTCCATACACAACTGCGTTGCATAATTTTTGTCCGTATAAGAATTACTTTTTCTTGGCTACGAAGCGAATTTGAACTATAGACCTTCCGCTCGCCGGTCGATTATGTTAACCACTGCACCACAGCCACCCCCGATTCCGAACGGCGTGAGTTGAGAAGCTTTTTTCATGGCAACTGTACTACGGGGGGTTTTTTAAGTACCCCGCCGAGGAGGGACGCCGCGAAATAAATATTCGATAGCGTTGGTGGTATCGGGTTCAGTGTCCAACACACTAACCACTGCGCCACGGCGTCGTAGCCATAGGCCTAGGCTGACAAAATTCCCAACATTTTAAGTATAGAAACTCAACTAAACCTGTGAACGAAAGCATGTTACGAACTTGGAAATCCTGCCCATCACCTTAAGGCAGTTTAAAAAAATTGGAGAAGAAATACATACATATATCATCTCCATGTCATGCATGCGATCCCTTAATCTAAGTGCGAAGATTAGTATTTCGGACAAAGTACGAGTTACGAGTAAACTAGGTATAGAACAGTTCAAGAAGAAAATATGTTCCAGTGAATGAGTTTGTGGGAGGCGTAACACGTGTTAGTGTCCGCACACGATAATGGCATCCCTCAGTTGCCCCATGGGCGGCAGTCAAAAGACGCCTCGATTGTATTTACTTATGATCGCCTGATATCGCCTCTTAATTACTTTTTTCTACCCTGCTATGTATGATTAATTTATACTTCGTAATTGGATAAATTTCTATTGTGAGAAAAAGTATTGTACAGTTCCATCCAAAAAATGGTCACGAAAGCTCGGCCAAACCACGCAACCTCAACCACGACCGATTCCAATGGAGTTCGGAGAATTTATTTCTCAAAACATTACATCTATTTATAAAAGGAAGACTGCAGACCAATCATTTTTATATTTTTCTTTTTGGGGAATCATCTAATTAATAATTTCCGTGTTCGAGTGGACACCTAGCGTGCACTGAATTGGGTAGAGCGCCCAAACCCCTGGCAAATGGAAACGATTACATGCACCCAAAATGAAATATCAGAATAATTTATCAAGGAATAGTTTCACCCTACTGCGTCTGCTTTGACAGTAGAAGTGGTGCTATCGAGGAAACCGACACACTCAACTGCGTGAATTTAATTTATTTCCTTGGATGTGAAGGATTAATCCTACTCGATTGCTCCCTTAACATAAAGTGCAGCGTCTATGTTTCCTCGTTCTTTCTCGTCTAAATGGATAATGCTAAGCCTTGCGGTGTGGTTGCAGGCTATTCAACCCCGTTGCTTTAGTCACGAAATGTGCAGAAAAGAGCCCGAACTTGGAAGTCTCATATGGTTTATGTATCGTTCAACAGGGATTTATGTGAATCGCATTAAATGGAAACAACTGCTTGTGATTTGCAGTAAATAGTGTGGGAGTGAAATTGTTTATTTCATCCGAGCACGCTTGTATTTCGAATAGAATCGAAGTGAATGTAAAATGCACGAGACACAAGCATCCTTAAATATTTCAGGAGGGTTTGACTAACACCGACATCTTGTTGGAATCGTTTTGAACTTAGTTGCTTATTAGGTGTCTTGATTAATTATGTGAGTTGTAAAATGCGTATTCTGGAAAGATTTCACGATGAACGTGCTCGACATTGAGTCATTGAAATTCTATGCGCAAAACAAGTGCCACATTCCGATTGCTAAACACACAAAGCTCTCGACAAAATGACATTCTGAAGGGTTCTTTGCACCCTCTGCTTAGGATTGGGATTCTATGGTAGTGGTCCTTCAAAAATACAGCTAACGAACTTTCATTGTTAGCAATCATCTTAACCTGGAAACGAAGTGGAAGAAAAAATCCAATACGATTTTATTTATTGCGGAATAGACAGATATGGAAAACATGGCATCATCCTTCAGGAGGAACAGTTCTATCGAATGTAGATACATAGATGTATTTCACAAAGAACAATTTCTGGACACTGTTCCAAATAGTGTAGTTGGTCGCGTTATCATAATTCAAAATATTTTCATTTCACTTGTACTTCCGAAACGTCGCGGTCTTACGCATTTTTAATCCAAGCGTTTATATACATGCTAACTTGACATTTTGAATTCTTAACGTCAAATGAGAACGTCCTATAAGACTGGGCGAAACGATTACAAGAATCTTCATAGTGTCAGTTCTGGCATTTGAGAAAATACAATTATACTCGAGTTATTTCTGAAGATTTCAATGCGAAGCTGGGTAAGGAAGCTATCTTTGAACGGGTCATTGGAAAGCACAGCCTACACAACCCCACGTCAGAAAACGGACTAAGGCTAGTGGACTTTATGGCTGAACATAATCTGGTAATAGCAAGTACACGATTCCCACACCTCAACATCCATAGAGGGACCTGGCGGTCTTCCGATCAATCGACAACCAACCAAATTGATCAAATTGCGATCGACGGCAGACACTCCTCCAGCATTCTAGATGTCCGAGCCTTTCGAGGAGCCAACATCGACTCAGATCATTACCTTGTTGCAGCCACGGTACGGAGGCGAACTTCCCGGAATCAACGGAGTCGAGTAAGAACACCAAGAGCTGCTATCGCAGGAGACCGCCAGGAATTTCGCCGATCAAGTCTCCCTCAAGCTCTCTAAAGTCCCGATGCAAACTGCAGAAACCATAGAACAGCAATGGAGTCATTGTCAAAACGCCATTAGAGAGGCCGCCTCAGATGTACTCGGTTACGAGACACCACCGTCGAGAAACCCCTGGTTTGATGATGAGTGCAGACAGGCCCATGTAGAGAAACAGATGAGCTGGTCAGGAACATGCACCAACTCATCTGCAAGATATGGTCGGAAGAACGCATGCCCGATGAATGGAATCTCAGTATCGTCTGCCTGGTCCTTAAGAATGGAGACCCCTATGACTGCGCCAATTACAGAGGGATAAGCCTCCTGAACATTGCGTACAAGATCCTCTCTACCGTACCGTGTAAGTGCCTGAAGGTTCCTACCAGCCCGGTGCTTCTTCGGGCTCAAGAAGCAATTGAGTAGTAGAGCCCTCTCTCGAAAAACTAAGGTATCCCTCGACAAAATCTTAATCGTCCCGATCCTCCTCGACGGCGCTGAGGCTTGGACGTTATCAAAAGTGGATGAAGAGGGTCTTGGGCGTCTCGAGAGGAAGATTCTGCGTGCAATCTTTGGTCCTGTTTGTGTACGGGCTGTACAGCGACATCGGCCTGGTTAGACGTCTTCGGATCCCACGCCTATGATGGCTAGACCATGTAGAGCGAATGGACATTGACGCTCCAGCCCGAAGAGTCTGCGACTCCAACCCCGAGTGACGACGCAGCAGAGGACGACCGCATTGGAGGTGGCGCGCACAGGAGGAAAGGGACCTCAACCAGCTGGGCGTGCAGCACTGGAAGCGGCTGGCCAAAGATCGTGTATAGAGATGAGCGCAAAAAAGCGCTGCAGCGAAAAACCAGGGTAGCGGGAGAGGAGTTTCAGGCCGGAAGAAAAGAGGAGAAAAAAACGGCTGCGACTAAAGAAAAGAATCTTCGCAGCCTCCCAGCTCAAGCATATTGACGAGCCTAGGGACGAACATAAAATACGGGCCTTTTATAAGAAAGCTAAAAGCCTTGAAGGAGGATTTAAGAAAGGCGCCCAGGCTCTTCGAAATTGCGAAGGCAATCTTGTCACCGACCCGCATGGAATAGTGGATGTATTTAAGCAGCATTTCCAGCAGGTGCTTATCGAGCAAGACCAAGAGAGAGTTGTAGGGACTGAGGAACTCCCAACTCCAGCCGCTGAAGTGGTCCTCCCACCCAGAATCGAAGAAGTCGGCACAGCTATTCAAAAGCTGAAAAACAACCAGGCCGCAAGCTCAGATGCCTTCCCATCAAAGCTCTTCATGGCTGGCGACGACGTTCTGGTAGCGAGCATGCACCAGACCACCTGTAGAATTTGGGAAGATGAAAGCATGCCCGACGACCGAAAAACCAGCTCTATTTACCCCATCAACAATAAAGGCGAACCCACCTCCTGCAAGAACTACAGAGGTATATCCCTGCTCAATGTCGCATACAAGATCCTGTCCAGCATACTGTGTGAACGTCTAAGGCCACTTTGCACCGCACTAATCGGCAGCCACCAGTGCGGCTTCCGGCCCGGCAAATCGACTATAGACAAAGTATTCACACATCTTAGAAAAGACCAGCGAGTTTCAAATCGATACACACCATCTCTTTATCGATTTTAAAGCCGCTTACGCCAGCATTCATCGCAAAGAATTGTTTGATGCGATGGCCGAATTCGGGACCCCAAGAAAACTGATTCGACTCTGTCGCGGCATGCTAAAAAATACGCGATGCACCGTGCTGCTCGGTTCTCGGGCATCTGACCCATTTGAAATATGCACCGGATTTCGGCAAGGATATGCACTGTTATGCGACTTCTTCAATTTAGTGCTGGAGCAGACAGTAAGACGGGCAGGCGTCAACAAGGAAGGCACTATTTTCTGTAAGTCTGTCCAGCTGCTAGGATACGTGGATGATATTGACATCATCGTGCAGTCTCGGAGCGACGTTGTAGAAGCTTTCACGGCGATTGAGGAACAGGCGAATCGAGTGTCTTATCCTCTTAAAACCGATCCGTCGTCGCTCACCAACATGGACAAAATATGACGATTGACAGCTATAATTTCGAGATGGCTAAGGAGTTTGTCTACCTCGGAGCAAACGTAAACTCCACAAACGACATCACAGTGGAGATCCAGCATAGAATCGCCCTTGGCAACCGCTGCTACTTCGGTTCCTCCAAACAACTTGGGTTAAAACTCCTCACTCGAAGAACCAAAGTCATGCTTTACAAAACGCTTATACTGCCAGTCTTGCTATACGGAGCCGAAAGTTGGACGAGAAGCAGGACGGCGGAGCAGATTTTGGGTTCGTTCGAAAGAAAAGTTCTGCGCCGGATATTTGGTCCTGTCTGTGAGGAAGGTGAATTGAGGAGAAGGCAGGACCGCGAAATCTGCGAGCTGTACAAAGATGTGGATATAGTCCGGAAGGTAAAGATCCGTCGATTAGATTGGCTCGGCCACATCGAGCGCATAAGCACCAACGCTCCAGCTAAGAGGGACGCTTCGACTCCGAGCGTCCTGGTTCGGTACGAAGAGGAAGACCGCACCTCCGGTATAAAGACCAAGTATTCGCGGATGCAAGACAACTTGGTCTTGATAACTGGAAGCAGCGTGCCCGGGACCGTCAAGGATGGAAGGCAGCTATAGCTCAGCGTCAGATCGCCAACGGACTGCCAGCCTGATAAGTAATTAAGTAAGTATCTTATCTAAAGCTTTGCTAAAACCGGTAGTAATAACTACCGAGAGTTTAGAGATAGAAGACAATTTGGCAACCACTCGATAGCTGGAAATGTCAATTTTAGGGCCATTTTTGGGCATGGGGGAGATGAAAGACGTTTTCCAAATTGTTGTGAGAGAAGCTTGACGAAGTGATTGGCGAAAGAGGGTAGAAAGAGTACATAGAGTTGACATATTTCTTGAGGAATATGGTTGAGAGACCGTCGGGACCTGGTGAGAAGTCGTCTACGAGATGGTTTATCTTTTGATGTACCTTGTCCTCATTTATGTCAATAACTGAGGGAGATGTCTGAGCGCAATTGTTCACATGGCTGGAAAATAAGGGGCCAGGTTATTGAATACAGTCATTGGATGATTGGCTAAGGAATGAAACAAAAAAGTTTGAGGGTGGAGGGGAATCTGTCAGACTTTTTTTTAAGGTTAAAGAACTGGTATAATATTCTGGGATCAGTAATTAGAGACGTCTGCATCCTTTTGAGGATTGAATTATACAGTTAAAGAGAGCAGTGGGGTGGCTGTGGTGCAGTGGTTAACATCATCGATCGACCGCCGAGCGGAAGGTTTATAGTTCAAATTCGCTTCGTAGCCAAGAAAAAGTTATTCCTATGCGGACAAAAAGTATGCAGCGCAGTTGTGAATGGAAAGTGACCAAACGTACTGCTGCAGGCATAACACTCACAGTATGTGGTCAATTGAAATTCATCCTCTGCGTATGCAATGCTAACACCAAAGTGCATGAACGAATTACTGAGAATTATAACCAACGCAAAATTTGGTCGGCTCTAGTCCTATGTGACAAACCACCCCTGAAAGTAGTCAACGAACATATACGACCCAAAAATCACTGCACTCCGTTCAGGTTGTGTGTCTAAACGTCAACCTGAAATTCATCCTCTGCGTATGCAATACTAAAGTGCTCGAACGAATTACTACGGACTATAACCAACCCGGAATTGGTCGGCTCTCGTCCTATCTAGGACAACCACCCCTGACAGTAGTGAACGAACATCAAACGACCCAAACCACTGCACTCCGTTCAGGTTGTGTGTCTAAAAACACATCATAAGAGAATATAAAAACTTGAACCTGCGCGAGTCTCTCAAAAAAAAAAAGTGTGGAAAAATTCTAGTGCAATGGCAATAGGCGAATTATCACTCATGAAAAGGCTAATGTCTATATTATTAAGCAAGTTCAGCGCAGCAAAGTGCCTTCCAAACTTCGGGAGAGCCGCAAGTTTGAACTTGTTGATAGAAAAACTTAAGAGATAAGGGGCATGATATTGATTAAGAGTAGATAACAAATGAGGTCTAGTTATCGACCAAGATTGTTAGTGATACTGCTAATCTGAAATATGTTAGACTCTCCAGTACGGTCGATAAGGAATGTTTCCATGTCAAGGGCAGCATTGATAGGACCGAGTTCGGAGTCAAGAAGGATTCAAGTTAGATACGGCTAAGGCGAAAGTATCTCAGGGAAGCATTTGGGACTTAAGATAGACCGTCGAGGTTTTGGAGCAGAGGCCTCTTACATTTTGACATTTTGATAGTTTAAAGTAGGAATACCTTTAGAGGGGTTGTGACGAGAAAGTTTTTTTTTTTTTTTTTTTTTTGGAGAAAAGTGAGGCACTGATATGAAAAACGAAACCAAAAAAGTCGATAGGCACAGTTTTAGCAGAGATTGTAAAACTTTTATGGAAATGGTCGTAGTTTTTTCACTAAGACGTTGGGTTGGTAGGCAGGACTTCTTGCTGAAATCAGTGTGGACTTCTTGCTGAAATCATCAGGCCACAATAGACCAAATATTTACGCTACGGCAGATCTTGGAGAAGAACCAGGAATATCAAATCGACACTCATCACCTCTTCGTCGATTTCAAGGCTGCATATGACAGCGTGTATAGAGATGAGCTATACAAAGCCATGTCTAGTCGTAACATCCCTGCCAAACTCGTCCGACTGTGCAGGATGACAATGGAGTATGTATTCTCGCCGCTCCAATAAGGTCGGTAATGAGCAAACCGAGACCTCTGATGTTAAAAATGGATTTAGGCAAGTTGACGCGCTGTCATGCAACTTTTTCAGCAACGTGCAAGAGTCACTGGCCAACACAAGAGGTACGCAATTGCTTGCACAAGCCGACGACATTGACGTGATTGGACGAATACAGCGAGATGTCAATGAGGCCTTTGTAAGCATTGAGGTAGAAGCGGCTAAGATGGATCTCCAGGTTAATGAGGGTAAAACCAAATATCTGCTTTCGTCAAAAAGAGACGGACAACACCGACGTATTGGCCAGAACGTCAACATGGGTGGATATAACTTTTAAGTGGTCAAGGAATTCGTCTACCTTGGCTCACTGATGACCAGCGACAACAACACCAGCGCTGAGATAAAACGCAGAATCACTCTTGCCAACCGCTGTTTCTTTGGGCTCAAGAGGTAATTGAGCAGTAGAGCCCTCTCTCGGAAAATGTAGGTGACACTATATAAGACCCTAATCATCCCAGTCCTCCTTTACGGCGCAGAGGCTTGAACGTTAACAAAAGCGGATGAAGATGCCCTTGGTAATTTCGAGAGGAAGATTCTGCGCACTATCTACGGTCCCATTTGTTCAAACGGTGTATGGAGGAGAAGATATAATGAAGAACTGTACGAGTTGTACAGCGGCATCGGCCTGGTACCACGTCTATGGATACAGCGTCTAAGGTGGAACGGCGTAAATCGAGTAGCTTTTTCATGTCAAGTATGCTATGGGAGGTATTGCCAGTACCCCGCCGCGAAATAAACATTCGATGGCGTTGTTGTTATCGGGATCCGAAGTCGCTTATCGTGCGCCAGAGTCCAACACACTTACTGCTGCGCTACGGCGCCCACCAGTTTAAATATACACGTCCTTTTTAATCTACTTTGCTTTTAAGTTTCAATTCAAAAAAAATTCGAAAAAAAAAAATTAAATTCCAACCACCAGCGTAAAATTTAAGCTAACCTCATTAAGCACATATATGCATACATATATACATATGTATAGACATTATGTATTACACGAGCTCCTATGAAAATTAATGCAAATTTGAACAACGCTGTTTTTTTCCTCTCTAAGAACAACACTCTGCCTTCCTGATTAAGCACACGAAGGACACTTTGACCAATTAGCCACATTGACTTTGTCACCCTGTAGGTTATGCACCCCATCCAACTCACAACCAACGCTTATGGGCAACCTTTATGCTTCACTAAGTGCTATATACATACATCTATGTACATACATACGTATAGATATTGCCAGCGTTTTCATGTTGGATTAGATTAGGTTAAATGTTTATTTAAATTGGGTACACAATAGAAAAGCAGGAAAAAACAAAATCCCAAATGGACAAAATCGCCTCCAGGCTTTGTATGGATTTGCATGCAAGGTTAGGATTTAAGATGTATCTAGCCATGTACCCTCAATATGTAACCCTGATTTTCTTTCTTTTTTTTGTGGAATAGTAAAGCTAAAGGGCTGTTTTCTTCTTTTTTTTTTATTTCACTTTGGGTAAATACGTATATGTACATTTAAGATGATTTTCAAATCATTTCAGAAGGATACAATATAAACATAAGAGCACATACTTTATACAAATAACTTAGAACAACATCGTTAGATGAAACAAAAGGTTTAACAAACCAAACGTACATTCCCTTCTTTATGCCTTTTTAATGCGGCACTAGAGGCTAACGAGGGAGTAGCCGATATATGTAACTGTCGTATTTCGGATGGTATTTCCTAATGATAAAAATAAATTGCTACCAGATACTAATTGCTCTTGTTTAAAATAGAATGCTAACAGAAAATCGATGTTCAAAGTTCACTCGGCTTTGAAGTTTCCTGAACCGGCCTAAAAACAAAAACAGCAAAAAACTGAAGTGTACATAAAGAGAAGCCAACAATAAATTACTAACCAGCGAAACAAGGACCACCCCTCAAATGTTCTATTTAAGTTTTATCAAAATCCTGAATAGGGAAGACACCGGTTTCCTAATGCTTGTCAAATGTTATTTTAATTAAACCCAAAGGTGTAGAAAAAGAGTGTGCTACGAGGTTTTAATAACAACTGGATGAAGGTTTTCAACCCTAATCACCATCCGTGCTACAATTGAAAATTTCTCTCGCAATCCCCTTGGAACGTACCCTCTTTTTAAGCTGCACAATATTTGTGTAGTGATATATACACATACAGTCATACATACGTACGTTCATAGTTGTGAGTACAAAAAACTCGCTCTACTACTCTTGTGTGAATGTGCCAAAACCTGTGTATGTAGATACATATCCACGGTGAAGGCTTCCTTATACGTACAACGCGAGTATAATGCTTAGAATGGTGGATTATAAGACAATTTTTAAAACGAAGGTCCCTCATCACGTAAGGAAATGAGAGGGCAGACCATGGGAATTTGCTATTTGTGAAATCGAGAAATACATGATGACATATGTACAAATGTATATACATACGTAGTAGGCTTAAGCAAATTAATTGAAATCAATAGATGACGACATCGTGTGAATAATTGCTTTTTCGACTTAAATATTACTAGCAGAAGCCTGCAGGGATGAGCACGGACAACTAGTAATGGAGTCACAATCGATGCTGAGATTGTGGAAGGGCAACTTCTGCAGACTGCATAACGGCGATGATAGTCAAAATGCCGGCGTCAGGCAGAGCGAACCATTCACAATGGACGAAGACGAAGGAGAATCCCGTCCACCCGACCTAGACGATGTTCAGATAGCGATATCGAAACTTAAGTCTTATAAAACTGCTGGAGCAGACGGACTTCAGGACGGAGCTGGTCAGGAACATGCACCAACCCATCTGCAAGATATGGTCGGAAGAACGCATGCCCGATGAATGGAATCTCAGTATCGTTTGCCCGGTCCATAAGAAAGGCGACCCCTATGACTACGCCAATTACAGAGGGATAAGCCTCCTGAACATCGCGTACAAGATCCTCTCTGCCGTACTGTGTAAGTACCTAAAACCGTTCGTGGACAATCTGATAGGTTCCTACCAATGTGGTTTCAGGCCAGAAAAATCCACGATAGACCAAATATTTACACTACGGCAGATCTTGGAGAAGACCCATGAATTCCAGGTCGACACGCACCATCTTTTCGCCGACTTTAAAGCCGCAAATGATAATGTTTATAGAGACGAGCTATACAGAGCCATGTCATGTTTTAACATTCCTGCCAAACTCGTCAGACTGTGCAGGATGACTATGGAGAACTCTCGCTGCTCCATTAAGGTCGGAGGTGAACTAACCGACCCCTTTGATGTTAAAAAAGGTTTTAGACAGGGTGACGCACTATCATGTGATTTCTTCAACATTATTCTTGAAAATACCGTACGGGACTCTGCGGCCATTACAAGAGGTACGATCTTCTTCAAGTCCACACAATTGCTTTCCTACGCAGATGACATTGACGTTATTGGAAGAACAAAGCGAGACGTCAATGAGGCGTTCGCAAGCATTGAAGCAGAAGCGGCTAAAGTGGGTCTAAGGGTAAATGGGGACAAGGCCAAATATATGCTGTCATCCAAGAAAGACGCGCAACACCGACGTCTTGGTCAGAACGTCACCTTCAGCAGGTATTTTTTTGAAGTAGTCAAGGACTTCGTCTACCTTGGCTCGGTAGTGACAAGCAGCAACGACACCAGCGCTGAGATAACACGCAGAATATCTCTTGCCAATCGCTGCTTCTTCGGGCTCAAGAGGCAATTGAGAAGTAGAACACTCCCTCGAAAAACTAAGATTTCCCTCTACAAAACCTTAATCATCCCGGTCCTCCTCTATGGCGCTGAGGCTTTGACGTTATCAAAAGCGGATGAAGAAGCTCTTGGGCGTTTCGAGAGGAAAATTCTGCGTGCAATCTTTGGTCCCGTTTGTGTTAACGGAGAGTGGAGGAGGAGATTCAACCAGGAACTGTACGGGCTGTGCAGCGACATCGGCCTTGTTAGACGTCTTCGGATCCAACGTCTAAGATGGCTGGGCCGTGTAGAGCGAATGGACATTTACGCTCCGGCCCGAAGAGTCTTCGACTCCAACCCCGAGGGACAACGCAGCAGAGGACGACCGCATTTAAAGTCGCGCGCACAGGTGGAAAGGGACCTCAACCAACTGGGTGTCTGGCACTGGAAGCGGCTGGCCAACGATCGTGCCGGCTGGAGAGGCATGTTGGTTGAGGCCCTGGTTAACCCCGAACTGCAGCGCCATCAAAGTAAGTAAGTATATTTTTTAGTTACTTCTAGCTGCTTCGATGAATTCAACGGGAACGTTACCTGTAACACCATTTTCTTCAGTTTGATATAGAATAATGAATGTAGCTACATTAGGATATTTAATGTCCTGTTTCTTTTTTTATATTGAAAGAAGGGTTTGTCCTGATTTCAGTACCAGCTCGATTGTTAAACTGGACCAGAGAAAAGGTTCACTGTACGTGTAATCTGAGCATTTTTGAAAACGCCGAAGTGCAAATTTTGAAAACGATAAAGTGAATAGGACTTACATAATCCTAGAACTATTAAATGGAAATCGTATTTAATAGTATGGATTTGCAACAAAGATTTTGGATTATATGAAGCATTCTCTGCTTCTCGGGATGGATGCAACTCTTAGTTGCAATGATATCTAATGTCCAGTTTGTGTAAGTTAGAACGGCCTCTGTCGAGAGTTAGCACCCGAATAATAAGTCGGACGATTTTGACATAAAGTTATAGCGTGAAATAACCCAGTTTTACATTATGAATAAAATGCTCCGTTATTGCTGATAACCTGTTTCTTCTTCTTCTTCTTCTTTAGTGGCGTTACAGCCCATGAAGGGCCAAAGCCAAGCTTCTCTCAATCACCCATGTTGTGTGTGATTTATTTTCCACACAGGTGAAAGGGACCTACAGTTTAATGCCGGTTCCGAACGGCGAATTTCGAGAAGCTTTTTCAAGGCAAGGTTACTACGGGGGGTTTTGCCACTACCCCGCCGAGGAGAGACACCGCGAAATAAACATTCGATGACGTTGGTGTTGTCGGGATCCGAACTCGCTCATCGTGCGTCAGGGTCCAACACACTAAGCACTGCGCCACGGCGCCTTCGAAAACCTGTTTCTACATTTGGGTAAAGTCAGCCTCCAGTCCCGCACATCAGACTTAGCATCACGTTCTGAGCTGTCACAAACGCTTTTAGCAGTTGGTGATTTTCTGCTCACGTTTTTGACATTTACGATTCAAAATGTACATTTTTATAACTATTTTCTTTAATATACGTATGTACAACAATGGGAAACATATACATACTTATATAAGAGTACATCTTCATATCTCTCACCAATACCGTTGCAAAGACAAACGTGTAATCGGTATCAATCGCAGTAGTATCTTCCGTCAGGATAATCCAAATTAGTCTATTTTATATTTCAACTTCGTACTGACTCTAGATATTCTCAGCTAAAATCGTAGTTTAAAGTGTGCTGAAATGATTTTTTTTTTTAGAGGTTTCTGCTATCTATTGGAGCACTCAGACACATATACTGGTCCATTGTACTCCAGACAGATATCTTACACTAATGTATTTTCCCAGTGTTCCGGAGAACAATGAGAAGAAGCTTCAGTGATGTATAGAGCTAAAAGTTTCGGAATACACCATATCAGCCCCAAGGGTGCGCCACCGTGCGTGTGCAAAGATGGAGAGAAAATGTTCTGCTGTGTCATTTTCCACGTAACATGCAACACTAGAAGTCGAAAGACATACAGCGGGTTGGTATACGAATATAGTTTGTAAGACATTTCTAATGTATGTATGTATGCTATTTTTAACCAATTTGTCTAGCGCGTATTATAATTAAAATGATTTTGCTTAGCAAAAGGCCCGTAATGACTCCCACAAGTCTTCTGCAGTCAATCCTCACTAAGGACAGGAAGAATGCTGCAGATTTCTTGCAAATATTAGGGCATATGCGCTTCGTCATCTCGGATTTTGGAAAATCCATCTACGGTTGTGAGTATTAAACACCCAATCGTTAATGTAGGAATTTACCGTAGATGCAGGTAGACCTAGAGCGGATTCAGATCCTGAGAAACTCTCCTCTGTACCCATTCTGGAGAGTTCATCAGAGATCTAATTTCCTGGGATCCCAGAGTGACCTGGAAACCTGGAACTTCGTGAATTTAGCCTACCGACTCTGTTCAAGAAGGTCTTGAGTTCATGCACTAATTTGGAACTAGTTAAAGGGTTGGGCACAGCTTTGAGTGTGCCTTTTAGTACTAGCTGAGTCATGTCAGTATTTTTCCTCCCTTTCGTGAAGAGAACGACATCGCTCTTAGGAGGATTAACCGACAGGCCATTTTTTGTACAATAAGCGGACAGTCGACAGACATAAAGCAGAGTGTCAGCCACCATGCACCACAATAGCGGAGACACCTTGCGGACAGCACCTGTTTACGCTGTATTTGACACACTGGTCAACACTGACATACCTGTGCACAAGTATTGCTTCGATCCACAAACTCAATGCTTCATCTACGCCATGCCGTCTGGAAGCGCTGCCGAAAGTTGCATTATCAAAAGCTTCCTCAATGTCGACGGAAATTCCCAGCGCGCACTCTTTCCTCTCGAGTGCGCACTGAATTCTTCAAAGGTTTTGAAGCGCAGTCTCGCAGGATTTTTCACGCTGATAAACACGTTGCATTTCCGAAAGAGGATGCATTCGAAGGGCAACTTTACGCACGCGCATCTCAACCAGTCTCTCCATGCTTTTCAGCAGGAAGGATGGCAGACTAATTGGTCTAAAACTCTTGGCAAGTGAGTAATCCTCTTTTCTTATTCTTCCTATTAATATTGGCTATCCTCAGAAATGATATTATCACTTCTGGATAGTGAATTAAATACGACCTTTAGTAGAGGCTCTTCGATGGTTTTATTTTCGGTTTGAAAAATAAGGGAGCTGGTAATCTAAAAATATTTTTATGTCAAACTTCTTGACGTGGACTCCAGCGACAGTTCTATCAGTTTAAATCTATTTGTGCTAAGATACATAAAGTGATTCCTTATACCTCTGTCTCTTTTTAGTTCACTCCGAAAAGAACATTCGTCTTCAGAACCACGACTTGGATCAAGTCGTGACAATTAAAAGAATGAATTCTACCGAACAAATGTTTAACACAAATGGTAGAGGACTAACAAAGGCCTCGTAGGAGTAGCATCTGCAGACGGGTGCTGGTCCAATAAAAAAAGCGAGTGAGAGCCTTGGCAGTCGAACAGGTCCTACTTCCACCTCCTCGTGGTAACATCTTGATATATTCTGACGATGGATATTACAAACAGAAGAGGACGAATGGCGAGTATCCTGCGCCACACAATAGGATTAATATCGGTTGGGCTATGGTCTAGCAAACTGAAACTGTAACCCACACAACACTCAGAGACAACGACAAGCCTCGGATTAATGGACCGGATTATTGTTGACGATCCTGTCCATAAACATTGATATTAGGCTTTGTACGTGGAAAATTAAGTCCCTGAACAGACCACGTATAACTAAACAACTTGCGGACGCCCTAGACCGCTATGAAGCGGAATTAGCCACCATCCAGGAAGTCCGATGGAACGGACCGGGTAAAAAGCGGATGAAAATCTGCGTCATCTATTTCGGCGACTGTTATATGGAGAGAGGACAACGAACGCCTCATAACGATCTGTATCAAGGCTACATTTTCTAACATCAGTCTGATTTGCGTCCACGCCCCCACAGAAGCCAAGGATGACTCCACCAAAGATGATTTTTACGATATTCTAAACAGGGAGTATGCCAAAGTTCCTAAATTGTACTTAGAGAATTCAATGCTAGGCCACCACATCCGATAACGGATACAAACTTGCTACGGGACGAAATCTGCTTCTAGCCAGTACGCGCTTCCCGCAACTTGATATAGACAAAGGCACCTGGCGGTCGCCAGATCAATCAATGACTAAACAGATTGATCACATCGCGATCGACGTCAGACAATCTTTCACTTTTCTTGATGTTCGACCTTTTCAAGGAGCTAACACCGAGCCGGACCACTTTCTTTTAGTAACCAAGATGCCTCTACAGATATCACGAACGCAGCGGAGTAGAGTAAGAACACAAAGTTATGACGATGGAAGGCTACTATCGCCTGAAATCGCTAGTGCTTTTGCCGATCGCGTCTCCCTTAAGCTCTCTCATACACCTTACCCCTTGACGCAGTCAATAGATCAAGAGTGGAACCTTTGCAAACAAGCCACAACGAAGGAACATCTGGTTCGATGACGAGTGCAAGACGATTCACCAAACGAAGCAGAAGGTATACGAAACCTCGCTCCATAGAAATATAAGAGCAGCTCATGAGTTCTAAGAGCTAAGAAGAAAGGAGGAGCATACGCTTTTCAGGACAAAGAAGCGTGAAACAAGCAAACATGCCAAAGTTATCAAGTCAGAACGTCTGTTCTATAGGGATGGAAACGGACACCTAGTAAATAGAAGAATTGCAGCCGATGCTGAGAATAAGGAAAAAGCACTTCTGCTAACTGCATAACGGCGATGTGGGTCAATATACCGCTGTCAGGCAGAATGATCCATTTCTGAATGACGAATATCGCAGAGAATTCCGTCCTCCTGATCTCGACGAAGTTAAGATCGCTATATCGAAACTCAAGTCGAATAAAGCTGCTTGAGTCTGTCGCTGAGCTCTTCAAAGCAGCTGGAGATGACCTGGCTTGGAGGATGCACCAGCTGATCAGTAAAATATGGCTTAATAGTAGGGGAGCCCAAGCGGGGATTTCGCGCGTTACTCGAGCGCGTCAGAAAATCATATGGGGAGAAACCTTGCATCCTGTAATGTACCCCTACCAAATATGAACCCTTAATATAGGGGAGTGCGTTGAGGGCAGCCCGTCAGATTAGTAAAAAAAAATCGATCCTCGGAAAAATTCGAGCGCGTCAGATTAAGAACATGTAAGTTAAGTACATCCTGAAAAGTGTATATTTCAATAATCTGACAATTTGAGCGTGGCATAAGGAAATGGGGGAGTCGCAAAGTTGTAAAAAAAAACACGTCACCTCGAAATACTCGAGCGCGATTAATTTTTTTTTATTTTGAAGGGAATTCTATCACGATTACGAAAAACATATAATCTGACGGTTTTCATGGGGCGATATAGCTAAAACCATCTATAAAGCGTGAGCGTACAGATGCTAATATCTATGTATTGCCCACTCCACGCCTCTCGTTCCTTCTCACTCTTTCCCAGTGTTTCACATGCAAAGTTTTTTAAATTGTCAGATTAACAATACTCCTCTACATAATTGTCAGATTATCATTTAGGGTGACTCTGACATCGAGTTGAACCAACAGCAGAAAAATCTGACGCGCTCGAGTATTTACATGTGACTGTTTTTTTTTTAAATTTTTAAAAATTTTTACACGCTCCTTTCCCCACTAAAATGGAAAACTTGCCTTAAAATTTTTGATTTGAGAACCTAATCTTCACAATCCAATAGGTCCCCATGACGCTCTAGTAACTGCAAATTAAGCATCCCGGGCTCCCCTACTATAAGGAAAGCATACCCGGGGAATGGAGTCTCAGTATCCTTTGCCTGATCCACAAGAAAGGAGATCGCTTTGACTGCGCCAACTACAGAGGAATAAGACTTCTTAACATCGCCAACAAATTTTTTTCTGGCGTTTTGTGAAAGTTTTGTAAATATGCTGTTAGGTCCTTATCAGGCCAAGGAAGTACACCAAAGGAAAAAACCTATGAATCTCAGGTCGATACTCACCACATATTTATCGGCTTCAATGCGTAATTAGAGACGAGCTAAACAACGCCTATCTTTGATATCCCTGCTAAACTCGTCAGACTGTGCAGTCTGACTTTGTAGTACGCTCGCTGCTCAATCCGAATTGGTGTAGACCCGACCGATACTTTTAATGTCAAAAACTGATTTAGGCAGGGCGATGCGCTGTCGTGTGATTTCTTCAACATCGTATTAGAAATGATTGTGCAAAAATCACTGGCCAACACATTCCTCACAGTTCCACGCATACGCGGTTGATATTGACGTAATCGGGAGAACACAGCCAGATATCAATGAGGCGTTTACGAGTATTGAGTCGGAGGCGGCGAAAATTGGTTTAGCAGTAAATGAGGGCAAAACTAAATTCATACTGTTGCGGACACGAACGGGCGGTTGTGTTCGAATTTCGCGGTCAAAGCTTAGAATGCTATGATGCAGCTAAAAAGGAAATGATGGTAACTTTCAGTGGCATACTGCTGAATGCTAATGCCAGAGCATTCCAGGGACTACTGAAGGGAACGTCTGACGGCGAACATTCGAGAGATTGGACCGAGGGCTACATAAGCGGGACACTTGTCCTCGCGGGCATTCAGTATCATTCATTCAGTACATTCAGTTGCAGTTCGCCGGTAATCCAGTGTGAAAGTAATCAAGCCATCTATTGAGCTAGTGGGCAATTGTGGAGACAGAGTGCTTGAAAGTGTGTAAGCAATAAAGTGTTAGTGTCATAAAAGGTTGTAATAAAGGTGAAGCACCCACATAGTTGATCTGAGATGAAATAAAAGAAGTTGATCGCGTTTAACATGGCAAACGCCAGCTTCGATCTCTGTCCCTGCTCAATACAAGCTGACACACAGCCTCCGCGTGCCCCCCTGGATAGCTACCCTGGCACCCGCCACGTAGTGAACCAATGTATGCAACGACCCAACCCCTTGTTTCTGGGGAAAGAGGAACCTTGCCCTACAGGTTGGGGGTTGTGCTCAGGGGTAACATCCCTATCACGTAAAAACCTACTTGTTCCGAAACGACAACAAGCCTCGGATACGAACGGATACAAAGCCGACGACCCCTGCAAACGACTAACGGACTTGAGAGTCTGCACCTGGAATGTGAGGTCCCTTAACAGACCGGGTGCAGGCGATCAATTGGAGCAAACTCTCAACTCCTATAAAGCAAATATAACCGCACTCCAAGAAGTGCCATGGGATGGGCCAGGCAAAAGAGGCATGAAAAACTGCGACATCTACTACGGGGACTGCTACAAGGAGAACAAACAGCGCCTATTCGGGTGCGGATTCGTTATTCGAGGAAGACTCCGACAAAAAGTCTTAAGCTTCCGAGATATAAGCGAACGCCTCATAACAATCCGCATCAAATATAAATTTGGAAACATTATGCTAATATGCGATCACGCCCTAACGGAAGAAAAGGACGATCGATTCAAAGAAGAATTCTACGATCTCCTAGATAGAACATACATATGCCCGAGAGTTGCTCGCGAAATCTATGAGCAGAAGAGAAGAGAGGAACACCCGCTTTTCAGAGGAAAAAAGAGAGAGCACGGAGATCGAGGAGATGGAGATATGCTTCCGCAGGAATGTCGCCCGTAAGTTTTACAATAAGGTAAAACGAACATGCCATGGTATGGTAGTCGCCATGCCATGGTATGGTAGTCGCCATGCCATGGTACGTAGTAGAGTCGCAGTCGATGCTGAGGATTTGGAAATACCACTTCTGCAGACTGTATAATGGCGATGATAGACATGATACCGCTGTCAGGCAGAACGAGCCATGGACGACCATGTAACAGAATTCATCCACCCGACCTAGACGAAGTCAAAATAGCGATATCAAGACTTAAGTCTAATAAGAAGGTGCAAGAAGGTTTTTAGTGGCTTTTCCTTCTAACTGAAAGAATCTCTGTGATATATTATTTAAGATAATTGTATAAATATTCTAGATGTAAGGTAATGGAAACCAAATCTCTGTATAATGACTATTGCATTTTATTAATTGTACAATTTTTTGCCACATTAAATAAATATATATATATATAAGTCCAATAAAGCCGGGGGCGCAGACGGCCTGTCTGCTGAACTTCTTAAGGCGGCTGGAGATGAACTGGTAAGGTGCACGCACCATCTCATTTGCAAGGTATGGTCGGAGGAAAGCATGCCCGACGAATGGAATCTCAGCATCGTTTGCCTGGTCCATAAGAAAGGAGACCCCTATAACTGCGCCAACTATAGGGGAATAAGTCTCCTTAACATCGCATATAAGATCTTCTCTGCCGTATTGGCTAAGGTGGCCAGACCGTGTGGAGCGAATGGACATCACAATTTCAGCTGAAGAGTCTTTAGATCCAACCCCGCGGAACGAAGAAACAGAGGACGGCCGCACTTAAGATGGCACACACAGTTGGAAGGGGACCTCAGCCAACTGGGTGTGCGGGAATGGAAAAAGCTAGCAAAATATCGTGCTAGTTGGTGGATGTACAGGCTCACCCCGAACTGTAGCACTGAAGTGCATTAGTAAGTTTCGTAATACTGTCCTTACTAAAGGAGTACGCCTGACACTAGCAGAACAAATCGAGTTCAGTTTCAACAAAAATGAAGAGAAATTCTCGAAACTCATTTGCAATAAACACCCTCAATCACCTGTTGTATTATGGGAACAAGAAATTGGGATGCTTCCTTTCCCTTCCCCAAAAACACTAATTTCATAAAATATTTAAAGTGAAACTAGTTGTGTGCCTCATGGGACAATAGATCTCAAAGATACATTAGGAGTAGAAAACAGCTTGAGGAAAGACCATTCAACTAATCGAATCTCGAAAATACATTTCAGCAATAATTACATATGAATGACTAATTGTTCTTCAACATTCTGGGAAATTAAGAAATGCCGTCAAGCAATTCTCCTGCAAGTTACAAATGATTAATGATTGAACAAAAAGATACATATGTACATCAGCGCCATCGTGAGTGTGCATAGAACCATGTACCCAAATAGTTTTGCACACATGCTTCAAATCTTGGCAGCGATATGATCTTTTATGTTGATTCCAAAGCACAGACGCGCTTGTTGTACCCATCATTCGCTTGAGGTAAACCAACAAATTAATGACTTTTCAAGTTTTCTAACCGATGACCATCAATTTTATTTCTCCCGATATTGGTGAAGAGTAATTAGCTACAATAACAAAAAATTTGTATTGATGTCTTCAGTGTTGTGTTCCATCGGTCGTTTGAGAAGATCATTATAAAAAATAAAAGAACCATTAAGTTGTGGATTCCTATCGATTTGGGGCCATCAGCAGAAAAGTAATGTGATATATGTATATAGTGTGGTATCTATACAGGGACATGCTGAGGTACGGATATAAATAACTCATCGATGAATTGGACTGTTGAAAGGTTAACAATTATAGAACGTTCGCAATTGTTACAGTTAATTAGAGTGCGAGCAGGCTATAACTTACGGCTGATTAATTTATTTCAAAATTTGTCGACGTTTCAATGGGATAGAGCTTCTGATATCGTTTTGTTTCATTTCTATCACCGACAAAGGGACCAAATTGTGTCTAAGGTTTGGTTATCTACATTGGTGATCAGACCCAAAGAGAAGAAGTAGTCGAAGAATATGAAGAGTACTTTTTATAAATTGCTACTTTTTACACCTTTTGATACATAGCAGGTTTTTGAAATGTTATCTTATGTGGGAAGTGAGAGGATTGTTTCACAGTATCAGGTTAGGAAGTTAGGTCACGATTCGGTCCTTATTCTATACGAATCTATGATTTGTGGACGACCGATCTTTACATTTTTCAAGATATTACTCAGCAGTAAAAACGTATTGGGAGGGCACGGGCTCAGACATACAGGGTAAAGTTGTTGATCGCTCTCAACCCGGCGAGATGCCTGCAACGATCCCTGCTTAAATGCCCGGGTCAAGTTGACATACGGCCTCCTCGCGGCGCCCTCTGGGTAGCCCCTTCAACAACCGTTGGGAGGTGAACAAACGTATGCAGCGACGAAACCCCGACTAGAATGACGGTTGTGCGGCCGTTATGAATGAGCAAGATGCCTTGGGTACACGGACGGATACTCGATGACGACAACGCACGACAAAGGAGTACGATTTGTGAGTATGCTCCTGGAATGTCAGAACCCCTTACACTGCCGCAGCTGCTCATAAACTAGAAGGAATCCTCACGCAGTACAAGGCGGATATTACTGCGGTCCAGGAAATGCGCTGGATAGGAAACGGTATGATGAGGAAGAAAAATTGCGGCATTTTTTACAGCTGTCACAAAAGATTGCACTTACTGGGATGCGGATTTGTCATGGGAAAGCGGTTAAGGTCGAAGGTCATCCACTTTAAACCTATAAGTGATCGCCTGGCTGTGATCCGCATCAGAGGCAGATTTTATAACATCAGCCTTATATGTGCACACGCCCCTACCGACGAGGCTGAAGGCTCTATCAAGGAGGACTTCTATGACCTCCTGGACAACGCCTACGGAGCTTGTCCGGAGTACGATGTTAAAATCGTGCTCGGGGACTTCAACGCCAAAATCGGTAAGGAGAACACCTTTGGCGGAGTGATCGGAAAGCACAGCCTCCACGATACAACAACAGATAACGGCTTCCGGACTCACGGACTTTGCGACAGCTCGTAATGCGGTGATAAGTAGCACAATACTCCCTCGTAAGCGAATCCACACAGCAACCTGGCGATCTCTGGACGGTCGAACGCCAAACCAAATCAACCATGTAGTTGCAAGATTCAGAGCTCGACTGTCTAATGTTAGAAAGCTGCACCAGCCCATCAGAAGGAGGTTCGACATTGGGCGCCTGAGCACACCGGAGATTACCAGACTCTACAGGGAGCTGAGCGAAAGACTCTACGGTATACCTACGTCGAACACAAATGCCAATAACATGTGGCTGCATTGCCACTCAGCCATTCAGGAAGTAGCCGAAACCACCTTAGGGTACCTACCACCAACGACAAGAAACCCGTGGTATGATGGCGAGTGTGAGCAGAAAAGCAACCGACGAGGCGTACCAAAAGGCGCTGCGAAGGAGAACCAGGGCAGTACCGAGCCAGAAGAAGGGAGGAGAAAAAACTTCTGCGACAAAAGAAAAGAAGCTTCGCAGCCTCCCAGCTCAAGGATATCGAGGAGTCTAGGGATAAACATAAAACACGAGCCTTTTACAAGAAAGCCAAAGGCCTTGCAGGAGGCTTCAAAAAGGGCACCCAGGCTCTTCGAAACTGCGAGGGTCATCTTGTCACCGACCCGCAGGGAATAGTGGATGTATTTAAGCAGCATTTCCAGCAGCTGCTTAACGAGTATGACCAAGAGAGAGTGGTAGGGACCGAGGAAATCCCAACTCCAGCCGCTGAAGTAGTCCTCCCACCCAGCATCGAAGAAGTCGGCACAGCTATTCAGAAGCTGAAGAACAACAAGGCCGCAGGCTCAGATGGCTTGCCATCAGATCTCTTCAAGGCTGGCGGCGATGTTCTGGTAGGGAGCATGCACCAGATCATCTGCAGAATTTGGGCAGATAAGAGCATGCCCGACGACTGGAATATCAGCTCTATTTGCCCCATCCACAAAAAAGACGACCCTACCTCTTGCAAGAACTATAGAGGTATATCCCTGCTCAATGTCGCATACAAGATCCTGTCCAGCGTACTGTGTGAACGTCTAAAGCCATTTTGCACCGCACTAATCGGCAGCTACCAGTGCAGCTTCCGGCCCGGCAAATCGACTAAAGACTAAATGTTCACACTTCGACAAATCCTGGAAAAGACCAACGAGTTTCGAATCGATACACACCATCTTTTTATCGATTTCAAAGCCGCATTCGACAGCATTCATCGTGAAGGACTGTCTGGTGCGATAGCCGAATTCGGGATCCCGGGTAAACTGATCCAGTTGTGTCGCGCCACGCCAAAAAATACGCGATGCACCGTGCAATTAGGTTCTAGGACTTCGGTACCGTTTGAAGCATCTATCGGATTTCGGCAAGGAGATGCGCTGTCATGTGACATCTTTAACCTGGTGCTGGAGCAGATAGTGCGACGGGCAGGCGTCAACAGGGAAGGCACTATCTTCTACAAGTCCATCCAGCTGCTGGGTTACGCGGATGATATCGGTATCATCGCGTGTTCTCACCGTGGCGTTGTGGAAGCCTTCACGGCGAATGAGGACAAGACGAAGTACATGCTGTCAAGCTAAAACCAATCCGTCAACAACAATTGACAGCTACAATTTCGAGGTAGTTAAGGAGTTTGTCTACCTCGGGGCAAACGTACATAAATTCCACAAATGACACCACAGTGGAGATCCGGCATAGAACCGCCCTAGGCAACCGCTGCTACTTCGGCTTGTCCAAACAACTGGGGCCAAAACTCCTCACTCGAAACCCCAAAGTCATGCTTTACAAAACGCTCATACTGCCAGTCTTGCTCTACGGAGCCGAAAGCTGGACGATAAGCAGGACAGCGGAGCTGATTTTGGGTTCTTTCGAAAGAAAAATTCTGGAGAAGAAGACACAACCGCGAACTCTACGAGCTGTACAAAGATGTGGATGTAGTCCGGAAGGCAAAGATCCGTCGACTACACTGGCTCGGCCACATCGAGCGCATGGACATCAACGCTCCAGCTAAGAGGATCTTCGACTCCGAGCCTCCTGGTTCGAGAAGAAGAGGAAGACCAAACCTCCGGTATAAAAACCAAGTAATCGCGGATGTAAGACATCTTGGTCTTGATAACTGGAAGCAGCGTGCCCGGGACCGTCAAGGTTGGAAAGCAGCTATAGCTCAGGCTCAGATCCTCGCCTGGATCGCTGGCCTGATAAGTAAGTAAAGTAAGTATCTTATGTGGCAAATAAAGTTAGGAAGTTAGGTCACGATTCGGTCCCTATTCTGTACAAATCTATGATTTGTAGACGACCAAGCTTTACATTTTTCAAGATATTACTCAGCAGTAAAAACCTATTGTTCTCTCTTTGTGCAGCATTCCATAGCTTTAAGCTTGAAGCTGTAAGCTAACGTGCTGTAATTTTCTCGTCCGTAAATCTTTTCCGCTAAATCGGATATTCCATATTGTATTAAAGGTCTAGTGCAAAATTATGACTACTTGTAGCTCTTATTCATGATATACTTATGGTAACCACTCACGATGTTTCTATTTATCCTATATAGTGATATGTTTTGGTATAACTCCTTAGGAATACTTTCAAACTCTTCACCATAAAGCAATCATTGCTCAAAAATGGTAATGAAACTCTTGATTGCATCGAAAAGCTGGATTTCAAACCATCCAAAGCACAGCTTAAACAGATCCTGGCATGTGAACGCCTTTATTCAAGGGAGTAAAACTGACTAGATCACGACACAGCCTTGGTTCTTACAAAGAATGTAAGAGAGACGAATACCTTCAAAAATACAATCCTTGTATCTGTCTTTCTTTTTTTTTTGGTGGCGTTACAGCCCAATAAGGACCAGAGCCAAGCATCCCATGTTGTGTGTGATTTACTTTTCATATAGGTGAAAGGGACCTACAGTTTCATGCCGATTCCGAACGGCGTGAGTCGAGATGCTTTTCAAGGCAAGTATACTACGGAGGTTTTTACAGTACCCCGAGGACTATTTCCAGTGTCGGGATTATTTCCACCGCAAAGAACGATAGAGCGTATAGAAGCACCCCAGGATGAACAGGAAGTCACAACTATCACGGAAACTGAACTCCTAAAGGTGTGCAAACATTTCGAGGACAATAAGTCACCTGGGCTGGATGGCATTCCAAATATGGCCATTAAAACAAACACGGGACCATTCCTAGAAATGTACAATAAGTGCCTAATCGAAGGGGTCTTTCCAGACCAATCGAAGAAACAACGCTTGGTGCTGCTGCCTAAAGGGAAAAAACAACCAGAGGGGCCATCTTCATACCGTCCGATTTGCCTATTAGATACAATGGGTAAGATACTGGAGAAAATGATAGCCAACAGACTCGAGGTGGCAATAAATGAAGCCGGGGGGATTTCAGACGAACAGTACTTTTCAGGCAAGCCCGTTCTACAATTGATGATAACCACAGTTCTGGAAGAAGCTATTCAGTGCAGAGATGGGCAGGACTGGACGTCAAAAATGCGTTCAACTCTGCAAACTGGGGACAAATTGTACACTCACTTAGGAAAAGATGCTAGGACGCCTCAGCAAAATAATTGAAAGCTGTTTCGAGAAACGGTATCTTTTCTACGATACCGACGACGGGGTAGTGCAGTACCACATATCTGGCGGAGTACCACAAGGATCGGTGCTAGGTCCTATTCTGTGGAACCTTATGTAAGATGGAGTTCTGAGGCTAGAAATTCCCAATGAGGCAAAATCATAGACTTCACTGGTGATATTGTTATCGTAGTAGCAGCGAAACACCTGGAAGAAGAACGAATGTATCAGAAATGGGAGACGCTGGATGTCAACAATCGGGTTAGAGCTCGCCGATTACAAAACAGAAGCAGTACTAGTAAGCAACCGCAAGAAAAGGGAAACAATCACCATCAGGGTAGGCGATCAAAATATAACGTCGAAACCGTCTGTCAGATACTTAGGTGTGATGATTGACGGACGCTAGGCTCAGCTACAAGGAACACCTTGAAATAAAGTGCGATAAAGCAGCTCAGGTATGTGCTGCCTTATCCAGAATAATGAAAAATATCGGAGGACCCAGGCAGCAAATAAGACTAGTTTTGCGAGAGTGGCGCAGTCAATAACTATGTACGCGGCACCATTATGGGCAAAGGCGATGAAAACTAAGTCGACTATCCGCACTAAGAGCGTGCAGCGCTTTTCGGACGGTATCGGATGAGACGGAATCAGTCAACAAAGGGAAGATGGACCCATCGACTTATACCGGACATTCAAAGTTGGATAACCGGCATCACGGAGAAGTAGATTTTTATCTCACCCAGTTCATAACCGGACATGGCTGCTTCCGAGCCTATCTTTACAGGTTTGGCCTTGATGAATCTCCTATCTGTGCAAACTGTGGAGAGGCTGGAGAAGATGCAGAGCACGTATTTTTTCAATGCTCACATTTCGAGACAGAAAATAAATATCTCGCAGATGAAATTGGAGAAACACCGGCTCCCGAGAACATCATAAAGCATATGCTGACATCGAGTGAAATATGGGACGCTGTAAAAGAAACCGCAGCGAGGATCATGAAGGAGAGAAAACGAGGGAAAGCAACCAAAACCAAACGGCAGCTCCCTTTGAACAGGAGACCCCAGTTAGAGAAAGAAGGGCATAAAGTGCAAACCAGCCCCGCGAAGTAATACATAAGGCAGTCCCGCGGGGAGAGTGGTTGAAGGGTGCAGGGTGTGGTTTAGTACGTAGGCGTATTCCTGGCATCGATTATTCAAGCTTGCGAATCTTACATGCCAGTAGTCCGGGCTACTGGTATCTTTTGAAGATTCCACATCCGTTTAGCGCAATCAAAAAAAAAAAAAAAAAAAAACAAAAAAAACCCCGAGGACAGACGCCACGAAATAAACATTCGATGGCGTTGGTGATATCGAGACCAGAACTCGCTCATCGTGCGTCAGAGTCCAACACACTAAGCCACGGTGCCCTTGTATCTGTCTAGGAGACCTTAAATTCTTAACTTAAATAAGCTAAAGCTAAATATTAGGTTAACTATAGACTAAGGGGAAAAAGATGGTAGGAGAACTGTGGAGGCAGGTAATGGTGAGTTAGAAGGGTAGAGAGGAAAGATATAGGATATTATTTGGACGTGTAAAAGATTCTCCAATAGATGGTATAGACGAGTGAAAGTCGATGGATATTTCTGATTGGTTTGCTAAGCATAACATTCTACAAACTTGTTCAAAATGATCGTAATTGGTTCGGTGAAGGGGGAGCCGAGAGAGCGGTACAAGTCTTAAGCGGCGAGGCGTTGAGAGTGAAATCATTTCCAAAAGGGCAGGAGAATCAATAGCTAGCAGTCGGTACACAAGGAGAGTTTCTGCCACTTCCCGACGAGCTGTCAAGGTTTGTAAGCCGATCAACTGCAACCGACCTTCGTAGGGTGTTAATTGAATTCTATCAGACCATAGGATACCTCTTACGATAAAACGCAAGAATCTGCGCTGCACAGCTTCAATTCATACTGAATGATTGGCGCATTACGGAGACCAGTTTTTACTAGCGTATTCGAGAAGAAGTTGGACGTAAATGATGTAGAGGGATTTTGTAACATAAGGGTTAGAGAATTCCTTAGAGTATCAGAATTAGTTTTTCATCATATAGTTAATATGAGAAATAAAATGTAACTCTCCCCATGTCCCATATGAAAGACACATGGGGTACGTACTCATTAAGAAGGTAGTTAGTTATGTGAGCTGAGGAGAAGCGCTTTTGAGTGGACCTACCTTTTAAAAAACTATACTGCCGGAGAAAAAATGGGTGACCTCGAAGAGTTTAAAGGATGGAAGACAATTTGGCGATAGGCGATAGCGAAGATGATGGAGTTTTTCCAAGTTGTTCCGAAAGAAGCTTGGTGAAGTGAAAGGCGAAAGAAGGTAGAAAGCGGTTTGCTTGAGGAATATGGCTGAGAGACCGTCGGGATCCGGAGGGAAGTTATATTTGAGATGGTTTATGGCGATGTACCATGTCCTCATTTATATCAATAACAGAGAACATGCTGAAAACATGTAGCTGACACGTAAGGGGTCAGGTTTTTGACTACAGTCATTGAATGATTGGCTAAAGAATGAAACAATATATTCATTTCAAGGGTCGAAGAGAATCTGTCAGACTTTTTTTTTTAACTTGATGAATTGGTGGTCAGAGATCAGTAATTCGAGACGTCAGCGTTCTTTCAATGAATGCATGGAACAGATTGGTTTATACAGTTAAAAGCAGCAGGCTTATTATGAGTCAAGAAAAAGTTTAAGTCTATGTCATTAACCAAGTTGTTTTGCGCAACAATGTCAGCCTTCCGAAAGTTGAAAAAAAAAATGTTTTTTTCAGAAGAAGCGCAACTTTAATCGTATTTATAGGAAAACTTTAGAGATAAGGGGAGATGATATTGATTAAAGGCAAGTAGCAAATAGTTGTAGCCATCTGAAGAAAATGTGAGGCCAAGTTGTCGACCAAGATTGTTAGTGATACTGCTAATCTGAAGTAGGTTAATAGGAACGAGTAAATACTCGTCCTCTGGTGGGGTCCATTATTGTAGGAATGGGAGTTTTAAATTCCCATCCAATGATGAAGTCTTCGCTAGGATCAGCATCTGCAGTGGTCTGTTTGATCAATAAAACGACTTGGCAATATCTTGATGAGTTGATCGTTATACTACGTTACAATCCAGACATTTATTCAGCATCCCGGACGTCTTTTTATTGATTTATTACGTCACTTTTATTGATAAATACTTCTTCAAACACTCAATAAGAAGCGCAAAAACAAGTAAATCGAAATATTTTATGGAATTCATATGTTTTACTAAAAGGTTAAAGGAACATGCCCAAGGATAAACACCGGACATCTACTGTCACAGTCGAAGATGACACTGCGTAATGACGATGATTGTCAAAATGCAACTGTCAGACAGAAGAAATTACCCCAATGGAAGAAAACTAGGTTTAGATAGCGATACCGAAGTAGAAAACTTATAAAGCTTCTGGCACAGAAGGTCCGCCTGCTGAACTACTCAAATCAACGAAAGATGATCTTTTTTTTAGAGCGTCAGGCAAAAGCAGCGACGAAAAGAATCTCAAGAAGGGGATTCCTATATTAAGTTGCCCTAATCTCCCTGACATACCTAATGAATACCATTGACAGGCTCATTGCAACCAGAAATACCCACAATACGTCAGATGTTCCCACTCAGATCACATCAGATTCTAGATGAGGCTCATGAATCTAAACCGCATGTGATTATGTGTATAGAAACGATCAAATTTTAGTATGTGAATTCGATATACAGTATACAATGAAGTAACTTGGTTGCATTAAGGTAGGGGAGGTGTATTGATATCTGATGTCGAAGACGAGAAAAAGTCCGAACAATAGCATTATCATCAAATCTGTTTTTCGCGGTCTTCTGCTTAGTGGGATTCACTTGCTCTAGGATAATTATCAGCTTTTCTAAATTTAATAAACTGCAAGTCCCTTTCACCTTTCACCTATGGAAGCAAACTAAATCATCTACAACATAGGCGATTGAGAGACGCTAGGTCCTGTTTAATACTAGTAGACTGTAACGTAGCCATACACATGGAGGTCGAGAGAGAGCTAACCAAGTCCTTGGTCGTTAAAAAATTCCGACACATTGTCGTGTGATGAAATGAACCCGCAGGATCTGTGGTGACCATTTATAAAACCCTAATCGTCGCAGAGTATTGGACCTTTCCTAAATTTGATGAGAAAGCCCTTGTCCGTTTCTAAAGGCCTTTAGGGATCCAATACAGACAGAGCTTTAGCTCGCAAAACGAGCACATCGAGCACATGCCCATTTTCATAAATGGACATACGCCAATTGGAAATACATAATTAAATATCGTGCTATCTGGAATTGTTTATTGGTTTACTCCAACCTGCAACACCACTAAGTAAGAATTTCTTTCTTGTAAGGAACTTCTAGGAGTAAGTCATTCAGATATTCATTCCTTGTCCACTTTTGATTTTCTGGACAAATATTTTGCTCTTGCTCTGGGCTATAACCAGGTTAATGTCAATCGCGTGCGCAATCGGTGTATCCTAACCCTTCTGTGGCTTGAAATCACGTGCACATTTTATTAAAAAGAATAGTTACAGGCCGTAGCCCAGTTAGTCGGTTGGGCTACGGCCAAGTAAGCCGTAACCAGAAAATATCACAAACTTGGAAACAACCACAATCCTCGTATAAAAAGAAGACAATGATCTTCGGCTTTTTACGTGGAATGTTAGGTCCCTAAACAGGCCACGTGCGGACTCCCTAGACCGCTAAAAAGCGGACATAACCGCCATCCAGGAAATACGATGGAATGGACCGGATATAAAGCGGATAAAAGACTTCGATATTTACTACGGCGGCTGCTATAGGGAGAGAGGGCAACGACTGTTTGGATGCGGATTAGTTGTTCGAGGTGGATTAAGGCAAAAAGTCCTAGGCTTTCGGCATGTGAGCGAACGCCTCGTAACAATCCGTATCAAGGCTACATTTTTTAACATCAGCCTGATCTGCGTCCGCGCCCCCACGGAAGACAAGGATGACTCCGCGAAAGACGAGTTCTGCGATCTCCTATGCCCAATGTCCCAGCTATGACATCAAAATTGTACTAGGAGACTTCCATGCTAAGCTGGGTAAGGAAAGCATATTTGAACGAGTCATCGGCAAATATAGCCTACACGACACCACATCCGATAACGGACACAGGCTGATTGATCTTGCTACGGGGCAAAATCTCGTTCTAGCCAGTACGCGCTTCCCGCACCTCGATATAAACAAAGGCACCTGGCGGTCTTTTGATCAATCGACTACCAACCAGATTGATCACATCGCGATCGACTTCACACACTCCATCACTATTTTTGATGTTCGAACTTTCCGGGGGGCTAACATCGACTCGGACCACTATCTTGTAGTAGCCAAGATGCGCTTACGGATGTCACGAACGCAGCGGAGTAGAGTAAAAAGACAAAGTTATAACGTCGGAAAGCTACTATCGCCAGAAACCGCTCGTGCTTTTACCGATCGCGTCTCCCTTAAGCTCGCCGATACACCTCAATCCTCCACGCTATCAATAGAACAGCAGTGCAGCCTTTGCAAACAAGCCCTGAAAAGCTCTGCATCCGAAGTTTTGGATTTCAAGGCTCCACCACGAAGAAACACCTGGTTCGATAACGAGTGCAAGAGGGTTCACACAGCGAAGCAGGATGCATATAAGGCCTCGCTGCATAAAAGAACAAGAGCAGCTCGTGAGCTCTACGAGTTAAAAAGAAGGGAGGAGCATAAGCTTCTTAGAAAAAAGAAGAAAGAGCACGAGAAGTGCGCGATTGAGGATTTGGATTTGCAGGCGTGATGTTTGAAAGTTTTGTCAACAGATAAAGCGAACATGCCAAGGTTATAAAGCCCGAACGGAAGCCTGCAGGTATGAGAACGGACTCCTAGTAGTAGAATGGCAGTCGATGCTGAGAACATGGAAAAACCACTTCTGCAGACTGTACAACGGCGATGTTAGTCGATATGCCACTGTCAGGCAGAATGATCCATTTCTAATCGACGAAGACCGCGGAGAATTCTGTCCCCCAAGTCGAATAAAGCTGCTGGCGCAGATGGACTGTCTGCTGAGCGCTTCAAGGCAGCTGTGGATGACCTGGTTAGGAGCGTGCACCGGCTCATCTCTAAGATATGGTCAGAGGAAAGCATGTAATCTCAGCATCGCATGCCCGATCCACAAGACAGGAGATACCTCTAATTGCGCCCCCTACAGAGAAATAAGTCTCCTTAATATCGAATACAAAATCTTCTTTGCCGTTTTGTGTGAACGCCTGAAGCCTTTTGTAAATAGGCTGATAGGTCCTTATCAGTGCAGATTCAGGCCAGGGAAGAGCACTATCGACCAAATCTTCAAACTACGGCAGATCCTGGAAAAAAACCAATGAATTCCAAGTCGACACTCAGCACCTATTTTTCGGCTTCAAAGCCGCATACGACAGTGTAATTAGAGACGAGCTATACAACGCTATGTCTACTTAAACTCGTCAAACTATGCAGGATGACTTTGGAGAATGGTCGCTGCTCCATCCGAATCGGTGAACACCTTACCGATAGTTTTGATGTCATAAAAGGATTTAGGCAGAGCGATGCGCTGTCGTGTGATTTCTTCAACATCATATTGGAAATGATTGTGCAAATGTCACTGGCCATTACAAGAGGCACAATCTATTTCAAATCCTCGCAACTCCTTGCATACGCCGACGATATTGACATAATAGGTAGATCACAGCGAGATGTCAGTGAGGCGTTTGCGAGTGTTGAGATGGATCCGGCGAAAATTGGTTTGGCGGTAAACGAGGGCAAAACTAAATGTATGCTGTCATCAGAAAAGGACGCTCACCATCGACGTCTTGGCCAGAACGTTTGTATTGGAAGATATAAGTTCGAGGTAGTTAGGGACTTCGTCTGCCTTGGTTCCGCTGTGACCTGGAACAACGACATCAGTTCCGAAATCAAACGCAGAATCACTTTTGCCAATAGCTGTTTCTTTGGGCTCAGGAGGCAATTGAGTAATAGAGCCCTCTCCCGAACGACAAAGTTGACTCTATATAAGACCCTTATCATCCCGGTCCTGTTGTACGGCGCAGAAGCATGGACACTATCAAAAACGGATGAGGGGGCCCTTGGTCGGTTCGAGAGAAGGATTTTGCGCGTGATTTCCGGGCCTATAAACGCAAACGGGGGATGGAGGAAAAGATTCAACCACGAACTTTACGGGCTGTACAGCGACATGAGTCTAGTCAGGTGTCTACGGATTCAACGCCTATGATGGCGGAAAAGGCTAGTTGGAGGGGCATATTGGTTGAGGCCCAGGTTCACCCCGAATTGTAGCGCCCATTAAGAACAAGAAGAAGAAGATGTTCGTTCACTACACTCAGGGGTGGTTTGTCCTAGGGGGGTCGAGAGTCGACCAAATTTCGCGTTGGTTATAATTCACAGTAATTCGTTCATGCACTTTTGATGTTAATATTGCATACGCAGAGGATGAATATCAATTGACCATATACTGTGAGTGTTATGCCTGCAGCAGTACGTTTGGTCGCTTTCCATTCACAACTGTGTTGCATACTTTTTTCCGCGTAGAAATTGATTTTTCTTGGCTATGAAACGATTTTGAACTATAGACCTTCCGCTCGACGGTCGATGATGGCCTGCACCGCGGCCACCCCCACCATATCTACCATCGAGTGTAGGTTAATCGTCTTTAAAATAGAACGCATTAACGTAAGCTATATTGTACTCTTTTTACACGTAATAGTCTGACTACTGATGTGATTTGAAATCAATTAATCCAATATCCTTTTTTGAGCCCAATCCGTACATATGTATGTATATTCAACTTCTTTCTCGTGACCGATCATAAGCTCGAGCATTTGTAAAGGCTTGAACAGATGTGAGTGGCAATGGGGCCATGTGTCAACAGTGTCATACCATAGTCTAATCGACACATCTGGCTAAAGATATAGTTCGAGAATAGCACATAAAAGCGTAAATTAAACTCTGATCAAACAGATATAACACATAAAACTTCGATTCTAAAGAAATATTGGATACGTGTTTTTCCCATCGATTTTTTGAGTGCACAATCTCCAATTCATGGCGTGGAGCAAATCGGTTCACACTCGATTTCAATCAATTTTCCATTTCACCTAGTTCTTTAATTTTAATTACCACCTCTAAACATTTTATGTCTTCCTAATTTAGCTGGCCATTCGAATAAGTTACTGTCATAAAACGAAATCCATAAAATCATTTTTCATCTGCGCAGTCTCCTGAGTTGTTTTTATTGTTCTTAAAACTCTATTTATTTATTTGTCTTTCGTAACAAAGGTATTAAAATTATTTTTAGACATTTTTTCTATTTAAAGTACTCGTTGGCATCATTGGGCTACGCATTTAATGTTATAGATGAACCACCAGTGTGCTATAAATCCGACTTTTCGTGCGGATGCAGAACTGAATTTATTTCATGAATGCAGAATGAAGGGCATTGCATCTTCTGGGCAATCATTAGTTGGAGAGGACGAAAATCCCTGGGCAATTAAGCACGTATCGGACATTAAAAATTTTAGCTAAATACTTGTCCGTGACTTGTTTAGTAGTCGGATTCGATGTGATGATGGAAATGCTATGGGTGAGTAGGGGAATGTCAGCATAGAATCTAAAATATGCGGGGCGAAGCAGACTAAGGGGTGACAATTAATAAATTGGTTCGATGTGTTTAAATATTAAGGTGGAAATGCTTTCGAAAATAAGATAGGGACAACACACCAACGGTAGGCTCCTGGGTTTTATGAAAACAGAAATAAATTATTTGATGATAAATGAATTAAATTTTTATCAGTTCATTTAACATTGAGAAGTTATTATAGCTGTCACGGTTCGCTTTGCCATGCGAGCTACACTTTTCATTGCGTTTCGTGTAGATGCTGGTATTTGGTATTTGTTAGTCTTTCGTGCACCAAACGGAAGCCGACCGAACTCACTTTTACAGATAGTACACGTGCATGTCTTTATCTATCAGGAAATATATTCCACCACAGTTCGAAATATTGTCCTAATTGAGAGAACTATATTATTGTTCGCATGCACGTGGGTATGAATGAAGCACGACTTCAATAGACGTCTCTGTGCTCTCTCATGCAATATATCCGTACATTCATACGAACGTTAACCCATTGCATTTGTGTTCAGTTCATCCTATTGATTTCCAGTAAAATGTGAACTATCACAGAAAGTGTGAATAAGAATTTAAGTCAATTGTATAGAATAGGAAATAGACGAAAAAATATAATATATACAATCGCTGACAATGCACGCAATGAAGCCGAAATAATTAGGGTCGATCAAATAATTGATGTGGGGAAGAATTTCAGGGACTGTCTTTTTTGTGCCTAAACTACAGAAGCGTTTACTGTCGCATGCAATGACACTATGCAAACCCAAAAAACCGGAAATATATTTTTTCTTTACGTTCTTCATTCAATTTGTTCAAATTAACCACTTAAAAAATAGTAGCTAAGATACACACAAAGGACAGATGGACGGAGTGAGTGGCACTTAAAGAGAATGGACAGTGAAGTCTTGTATATTGGCGGCTGAACGAGACATGCTACTTAGCTATTAACAATTGAATCGTGTGAGTACGACAGAATTGATGAGGGGAAATCGAAAAGGGCTTGTGTGCATTAGATGTTCGATAGCAATTTGCCGCTAGATACCAGAATGTATTGAAAAGATGAGAAATCTACAGAAACTCATTTGTCACTCATATGTATCTATGTGATACTGTATGAGCAGGTATAGAGCAACCTCGAATACGGGTATGTTATACTGATTTCTATTATCTAAATTAACTTCAATCTCGTTGCGTTAGCTCCTCGCTACGAATCGAATTACAGCAACGTAATGCGATTTATAGGACCTCTTTTTAACATTATTACAGTGGATATGAGCTTGCTGGCAGTGTAGAACAGGCACCCAATTCTTATTTTACAATGTGGGCATGCCTGTCGAACCCTATTTTTAATTAGTTATTAGCAATTAATAACATAGTTTAAAAAAATTATGTAATTATGTTATGCCTTTCTTCGAATTAGCAATTTTGGATTACAAAACGGAGCTCCTGGTTTGACACAATGCAACTCTACTGAAAATGAAGCTTTGTGTTTCGTTCTTAGGTTTAGGTTTAGTTTATTAACATCAATCAGATATTACAAACATTCTCTTACAGACTAAAGGATAATGTTCATTACAATACATATAATTAGATTGAAGATGAGAGTATATATAGCCAGTTACCAATTAATTGAGTAGTATAACAAGAGTATATTTTTTTAAGTGACTCTGGTATGAAGACCGTTAATATCAATAACATTGGAGATTAAGTTAGTTTCCCTAACACAGCAAGTTATGGGCTCATTAAATGCATAATTCATCCAATGGGTGTTTTCGTGGAACAGATAGCGCTCTCCTAATTGACGAGATGGGGCATACAAATTGATCAAATTTAAAAGATCGGGGCAATTATAATGATGAGACAAAAGATCACTAAAAAACATGACGGAAAAGATTTTACGTCGATTCTCCAGCGACTGTATTCCAATAAGTTGGCATCTTGTTATACAAGAAGGCATCTCAATGTCCCAGCCAATTTTCCGGATACTTTCTAGTCTTTTTGAATGAGTGTTGTAATACGGATTCCAGATCACTGTGCAATGTTCTAAGACAGATCTGACGTATGCAGAATATAGGGATTTAAGAGAATGTGGATCAGAAAAAGCAGTCGAATTACGCTTTATAAAACCCATCATGGAGGTAACTTTGGTGGAAATATGTATATTCAATATGCTTTGTAAAATTTAATTTGGGATCGAATATTAAACCTACATCCTTTTTTTCAAGCACTCTTTCAAGTAAGTCTTTCCCGATTTTATACTCAAAAAAGATTGGTGAGTAGAAACGACAGAAGAAAAAAGCATTGGCATTTGGTAGCATTTAACGACAATTGGTTAAGAGAACACAATTCCGCGAGTCTTTGAATGACAATCAGATTCAGATTTCATAGACCTGAGAAATTTAAGATTATCAGCGAATAAGTGGCGAAGAGAATTAAACAAGATATAGGACATGTCGTTAATAAAAATAAGAAAGAGTAGCGGTCCAAGGTGGCTGCCTTGATGACACGTAAATTGGGCTAGAAAGAAGATTATCCATGGACACAAACTGAATGCGACCTATTAGATAGGATTCCAGCCATTTCAAAATATTTGAATGAAAACCGATTAATTCAAGTTTCTTTAATAAAATTGAGTGGCTATCAAATGCTTTTGCAAGGTCCGTATAGATACCGTCAACTTAACACCCTTCCTCGAGCTTACTTAAGATGTAGTTTGTAAAAATAGAAAGGTTGATAGCTGTTGACTTACCGGAAATAAAACCTTGTTGAAATGGTGAGATGATATTCTTCGTCATAAATATCAGTTGATCACAAATAAGTTTTTCAAAATATTTAGGAATTATTGACAAATTGCAGATTGGGCGATAGTTAGATATTTCGTGTTTGAAACCTGATTTGTGAATGGGAACTATATATGATTTTTTCCAACCGGGAAGAAATTCACCTTTAGACCGGGAGCAATTGAATAAAAAAGAGATGGGTTCTGAGAGTACTGCAGTACACTTTTTTAATACTATGGGAGGAATTTCATCTAAACCTGGCGGTTTGTCACTTTTAAAATTTAAGAGGGCTTTTTCCACTTCATAACGACTTATATTGAACCAACCAATATTTATCAAACTGTGTGCGCTAACATGGCTAGAAGCAGACTGTTGATGACATGAGGTTGAATAGTTGGACCTGAAATAATCCGCAAATATATTACAACTGGCGGGAATGTCGGAATAAGTTGAGCCCAGGTGTTGCATAATAGTCGGAATTCCATTATTCCTTTTTCTATTTTTTATATACATGCAAAAGCATTTGCTATTATTTTTTAGGCTAGTTTCGATTGAAATAATGTAGTTTTTATATAGAAATTTGTTAAGAACATTGAGTTCCTTTTGAAGTTCAAGGTAATTTTTTTTAATCGAAAAGTTGCCGATTGAACTACGAAACCTTTTTTTTTATTGCTTAGGTTACAAAGCTTTTTATTGAACCATGGAGGCTTCGAATATTTATTACTTTTGATTTTTGGCACATATGTACATATTAATTGCACGTTACAGGGAATCAATAAAAAAATTGTAGGATGTTGATAAATCAGATGACGTAATGTTAAGATTCCATGGGATACGCAGCATAGTTATATGTCTGAAAATAAGCGTTTTTATAATTGAATATAAAGCCAATAGAGCTGGATTTAGATTATTAATAACATTCAAAGTTAACGTAGAACGCACTGTGATGGACAGAGTTAGGGACAACCGGATTTAGATTTTCTCCAACTTGTATTTTTAATTCTCCATCCGCAAAAACAATGTCTAATAAGCGATTCAATTTGTTCTCGCAACTGTTGAATTGAACTAAGTCAAAACTCGTAAATGTATCAATTAATTCAGTTTCAATATCATTCTTAAAGTTAAAAAGTATCAGTTGTAAATCTTCAAAATCATACACCCTATCTTTGGAAGGTAGGTTAAAATCTCCAAGTTTAATAATATGCTGGTTATCATTCAACTTAGATAAAATTGACTATTATTGACATGTAATTTATAAATATCAATGGAACTTCTAGGGAGTATATAACTTACAATTAAATAAAAGCAATGATCACTTTGACTATTTGCCCTATATTAGAAGAGGGCAAAGATATCTGCACACAAGAGAAATTAGAGCGTATTGCAAGCATCACACCACCCCCTCGCACCAATCCAGTAGAAAGACATGAGCGATCTTTGCAGAATACAGAATAATGTTCATGATTAAGAACGTTAACATCTTAAGGCGAGTCATCGAAGAAAAGTTATCGCTTTAAAGAATTATTCGTTTTGTTTGTGTATAATGTAAACAAATATCTACCTAATCACACTGCTATTTCATCAAGATCAGACTGTGTGGGTTTAGGAAATAAAGCCGAGTTAGTTAGGTATGCTACGTACAGAGTTCTTAAAAAAAAACAAAAACCACATAGATTTGATTTGGTCTACATATGTACATTCTGTCGGTTCCTTCGATTACATAAAAATAGGGCACATGGATTTCTTAACAATCTATATGTTATAAGAATAGTGTCGAATACTAATTCCCTATGCATTTCATATGTTAAAATCAGATGGGTGGGGTGACCGTTGGTACAAAAATAAAAAATGTTAATATGAAGGATTATTGAAGACAGCAAATGACTTAGAGCATCTTAATTTATGTGGAAAAAACTAAGAATAAAATTAAACTAAATAGTTAGGAAGAGGATTATGGGCTCGGACATTCAGGGTAAAGTTGTCGATTGCTCTCAACCTGGCAAGATGCCAGCAACGATCACTGTTTAAATGCCCGAACCCTGTTTAAATGCCCGGGTCAAATTGACAAACAGCCTCCTCGCGGCGCCCTGTGGATAGCCTCTACAACAACCGTAGGCAAGAGGGCACTACAATATCCCGACCAGACTGGCGGTTGTGCGGCGGGCCAACAGCTTGAGTTGTGATTGAGCAAGATGCCTCCAATAAACGGACGGATTCTTGAATACGACACGGTGCGAAAAACGAACACGATTTCCGAGTATGCTCCTGGAATGTCAGAACTCTGTACACTCCTGGAGCTGCTCATAAACTGGAAGAAATCCTTACGTGGATCCCAAGGCGGATATTACTACGATCAAGGAAATACGCTGGATAGGAAATGGTATGATGAGGAAAAAAGTATTGCCTATGCAATACTAAAGTGCTTGAACGAATTACTTCGGACTATAACCAACGCGGAATTTGGTCGGCTCTCGTCCTATCTAGGTCTAGGACCCTCCCCTGAGAGTTGTGAACGAATATCAACACCCCAACCACTGCACTCCGTTCAGGTTGTGTGTGTCAACACATCATAAGAGAATATAAAAACTCTTGAACCTGCTCGAGTCTCTAAAAAAATCTATTACAGGTGTCACAAAAGAATGCACATGTTGGGGTGCGGATTTGTTTTGGCGAAGCGGCAATGTTCGAAGGTCATCGATTTAAGCCTGATCGGCTGGCTGTGATCAGTATCAAATGCAGATTTTACAACATCAGCCTCATACATGCATATGTGCACACGCCCGTCCCGAAGAGGCTGAAGACCACGAGCTGTACAAATATGTGTAAAGTCCTGAAGGCAAATGTCCGTCAACTACATTGAATCGGCCACATCAAGCACATGAACACCAACACTCCAGCTAAGAGGGTCTTCGACTCCGAGCCTCTTGGTTCGAGAGGAAGGAAGACCGAACCTTCGATATAAAGACCGAGTAATCGCGGATGTAAGACAACTTGGTCTGGATAACTGGAAGCAGCTCAGGCTCAGGCTGAGATTCTCCATGGTTTGCTGGCCTGATAAATAAGTAAGTAAATGTATGCATGTATGCATGTTGGCAGTCCATGAAAGACCAAAGCCGAACTTATCTCAATCACCCATGTTGTGTGTGATTTCATTTTCCAATTGGTGAAAGGGACTTACAGTTTATTGCCGGTTCCGAACGGCGAATTTCGAGGAGCTGTTCATGAGGAGAAACACCGTGAAAACAAGTTCGATGACATGGCTGTGTAGGGATTCGATCCCGTGTCATCGGCGTCAGAGGCCAACACACTACCCAGTGCGCCACGGTGCTCTCGAAGATGTTTGCCTCATACATACAAAGTCGAAAAGTAAGTATACAGCTAAGGAAAAAGATCATATGCCAACAAATTTAAACTTAAAGGCCCATTTTTTACTTGTCTAAACAATTTTTCAAGTAATGCAATTGCGTTAACCGACTGATGAAGTTCACCGTAGAGGGGTTTTCAATACATTACATCTTCATTAAATTTGAGTGACATTATTTTATTTCAGTAATCTTTTCAGAATTGTACAAAAAAGAAACGAAGCACTCTACACGTTAGTGGAGTCCCATTGAAGCAGGTGGAGAAGTTTAAGTATCTCGGGGTCTTCTTCACGAGTGATGGGAGGAGTAATACTGAGCTATCCTGCAGGATTGGCCAAGCTGGGTAAATTTTGAAACCCATCTGTCAAAACCCTTGGTGTCAAAACCAAGTTAGCGGTTTTTAACCCAGTATTTGTTCCAACTCTCGCCTATGGTCATGAAATTTGGGTATTGACCGAAAGAATAAGATCGCGGATACAAGCTGCCGAATGGAGATTTCGTCGTGCTGTTGTGGGAGTTACTCGCGGGAATAAGGTGAAAAATACGGCTGGGCGCGGGGAGCTCAATGTTGAGTAGCTGCTTCTCCAAACGGAAGCCATCATCACGACTTCCGAAGCGAGCCTTGGATGCATAACCATCAGGCAGGCGACCGCCTGGGAGACCCAGGACGAGGTGGTTGGATCAAGTCCAAAAACTCGCCTGGGTGCGCTTGGGCATAGCTCCTGATGAGTTAGAGTCGATGACAGAGGATCGAGTGGCCTGGAGATCCCTCGTGCGCGCATTAGCCCCGCGACTCTTTTAGTGGGCCACTGAAAATATATGTATGTATGTAAAGAAACGAAGCACAAAACATTACGTTTTAACGGCAAAAACATGGGAGAGTAACATTTAAATTATATTAAAATGAAAATAAAGTAAATATTGTTTATATTAATATTTCGAGTGGGCACGAGTACGATAACTTTGGCGCCAAAAATTGATAGCGGTTCTTTTTGTAGAGGGCTCAAAAACAAGAATTTTTTACTATGGGAGGGAGGTCTATCTCGCCCCGTTCAGGAGGTACGCGCAATTTAAAAATGCAATATATGCAATATAAGAAACAAGGGCAACACCTACAATGAAGCACTAAACTAATTATGAAAGCCAGAAACCTGTTCTTTAATGCTAACCCCCCTTACTAGAGGATTTGGAGTGGTATGTTTTCTCTGTTTTTTTAGAGACTCGCGCAGGTTCAAGAGTTTTATTTTTTGGTTTTTTTCTTTTTTTTATATTCAGTGTTTGGGTCGTTGATGTTTGTTCATTACTCCCAGGGGTGGTGGTCCTAGGTAGGACGAGAGTAGTAATTCGTTCGAGCACTTTAGTATTGCATAGGCAGAGGGTGAAATTCAATTGACCATGTACTGTGAGTATTATGCCTGCAGCAGTACGTCTAGTCACTTTCCATTCACAACTGCGTTGCATACTTTTTATCCGTATAAAAAGTTCGAAACGAAGTGAGATATCGAAAAATTTCATTCCTCATTTTCGATTTATTTTGGGCCGATGTAGCAAATCCATCGTCAGGTCGCAGCGCCGCCGTAATTGTACTCTCCCCACTTACCTCAAAGAAGACCAAGTAAATGCCAAAAAACAAAACAAAAATAGTAATTTTCAATTTTCTCAAAATCTGGAAGACATAAAACCACCCGGTTTTTTGCGTTCAATCCAGAATTGATATAAGCATTGACCACAAAAATCCAATCTTGCACTTCATTTCAAAATTTTGAGAAAAATTGGTCTAAACCGTTTTTTTTTTTATTTTTTCTTATCAAAATTTTTAGTTTGCATGCAAATTTTTCAATATCTGTTAGCATAAATAATTTAATTTAAAACTAGCATAAGGGGACGGGTTTCTAGTTTTCAACATAAGTGTACTGCTTTATTGTAATGTTGTCCTTATTTCTTAATATATTTTATTTCTTAATATATTTTATTTTTTTTATAATAAATCATTTTTGTTTCAAATTACCCCTACCTCCTGGTAAGGTTGTTGATTGCACTCGAAATGGCGAGATGCCAGCAACGATGCTGGCATCTCAACAACCGTTGAGAGGGCAGCAAATGTATGCAGCTATCGAACTAGGCAAAAGGGGGCTTCACAACACCTCGGCCAGATTGGCTATTGTGCGGCGAGCCAGGAACATGATTTGCGAGTATGCTCCTAGAATGTTAGAACTCTGTATATTCCTGGAGCTGCTCATATACTGGAAAGAATCCTCACGCAGTATAAGGCGGATATTACTGTGATCCAGGAAATACGCTGGATGGGAAACGGTATGATAAGAAAAAAAGATTGCGACAGCTGTTACAGCTGTTACAGCTGTCACAAAAGATAGCACACCACGACAAATAGGTGCATATTTGTCGTGGGAAATCGGTTCAGGTCGTAGGTCATCGACTTTAAGCCTACAAGTGACCCGCACCAAAGGCAGATTTTAAATCAGCCTCATACAATGTGCACACGCCCCTACCGAAGAGGCTGAACACAATATCAAAGAGGACCTCTATGATCTCTTGGACATCGCCTACGGAGCTCGTCCGAAGTATGATGTCAAAATCGTACTCGAGGACTTTAACGCCAAAATTGGATAGGAGAACGGTTAGGAGAAGGGTTAGGAGAACGGTTTTGGAGTAGTAATCGGAAAGCACAGCCCCCACGATACAACAACAGATAACGGTTTCCGACGCACGGACTTTGCGACAGCTTGTAATATGGTGATAAGTAGCACAAGATTTCTCCGCAAGCGAATCCACACAGCAACCCCGCGGTCTCCGGATGGTCCAACCGCTAACCAAATCGACCATGTGCTCATTGTCGCAGACACTCATCAAACATCATGGATGTGCAAACATTCAGGGGGGCAAGCGCCGACTCTGACCATTGCCTCGTAGCAGCAGGATTCAAAGCTCGACTGTTCAATGCCAGAAAGCTGCACCAACCCACCACGGAGAGGTACGATATTGGAAGCAGGGAATAGTGGATGTATTTAAGCAGCATTTCCAGCAACTGCTTAACAGGGATGATTAAGAGAGCGCGGAAGGGACTAAGGAAGTACCAGCTCCAGCTGCTGAAGTAGACCTCCCACACATCATCCAAGAAGTGGGCACAGCTATTTAACAGTTGAAGAACAATAGGGCCGCAGGCTCAGATTGATTGCCATCATTGGGTTGCCATCAAAGGTCTTCAAGGCTGGTGACGATGTTCTGGTAGGGAGCATGCACCAGATCATCTGTAGAATTTGGGAAGATAAAAGCATTCCCGATGGCTGAAATACTAGCTCTATTTGCCCCATCCACAAAAAAGGCGATCCTACCTCTTGCAAGAACTATAGAGGTATATCCCTGCTCAATGTTGCATACAACATCCGGTCCAGTGTACTGTCTAATGTCCTTTTGCATCGCACTAATCGGCAGCTACCAGTGCGGCTTCCGGCCCGGCAAATCGACTATAGACCAAATATTCACACTTCGACAAATCCTGGAAAAGACCAGCGAGTTTCAAATCGATACCATTTCTTCATGGGTCTTAGAGCCGCATACGCCAGCATTGGCGCAGTGGTTAGTGTGTTGGAATCTGGTGCACGATGAGCGAGTTCGGATCCAGATAACACCAACGCCATCGAATGTTTATTTCGCAGCGTCCCTCCTCGGCGGGGTACTGGCAAAACCCCCCGTAGTATACTTGCCATGAAAAAGCTTCTCAACTCACGCCGTTCGGAATCGGCATTAAACTGTTGGTCTCTTTCACCTACATATGTGAAATATAAATCACACACAACATGGGTTATTGAGAGAAGCTTGGCTTTGGTCCTTCATGGGCTGTAAAATAAATAAATAAATAAATACGCCAGCATTCATCGCAAAGAATTGTTTGGGGCGATGGCCGAATTCGGGATACCAGGAAAACTGCCGTGTCGTGGTATGCCAAAAAATACGCGATGCACCGTGCTGTTCGGTTCTAGGACATCTGAACCGCTTGAAACATGCACCGGATTTTGGCAAGGAAATGCGCTGTCGTGTGACTTCTTCAGGTTGCCGCTGGAGTAGAAAGTGCGACGGGCAGGCGCCAACATGAATAACCAAAGTCTTGCATTTGAGATCACCCTCAGCAATAAATGTTCTATTCGGCATGTCTCATCAACGTTAAATATTTGCTGAAGAGAATTTCCTCCAGCTTCGATTTGTGTTGTAAGAATCCCCGGAAAACGAGTTGCTGCTTCTTCATCGGCACTAGCTGCTTCTCCTTTAAGCTTCAGGTTGTAAAGATTTTGCCTTTTTTTAAACTTGTCAAACCAGCCTCTACCGGCCGAAAACTGTTTCTCTGTAGACAAACGTCCTTCTTCTATTTTTAAGCGCTCATATAATTGCAATGCCTTTTCCCGAACAACAGCTGTGCTCAAAGGCATTCGGTTGGATGTATGCCATTGTATCCACGCAACTAAGATACTTTCCAATTTTTCAACCAAAGCCGAACGAACTCTGGATGTTAATTTTGTCGACAACACACTTTACTGCGTAACAGACAATTTTATTCGTTCTTTATTTGAGCTTATTCTTCGGAGGCTCGAGACATTTATGTAATACAATTTTCCTAAAGCAGACGACTTCTCCCCGTTTTCCAGTTTGCTGATTATCTCTACTTTCTTAGTCAAACTCAGAGTTTTTTTTGGTTTGAATTTAGCTTTCTCCTTTTGGATTTTTTGGATGTCTGTATCACGGTTCATGAGATACAGCTTGGTGACAGACGGACGGACGGACAAAGAAGGCTTAGTAATGGGGTCCTGTTTTACCCTTTGGGTACGGAACCCTAAAAAATCAAGGCGCGCATGATTCCTTGAAGAAAAAACAGTATTTCGCGCAAATCGCGTCTGGGTAGGTATGTATATGAAAATCGCGCAAAGGTGATACCGCGCAAAGCGAGGTATGAGTGTAGTAGTAGGGGAGCCCAAGCGGGGATTTCGCGCGTTACTCGAGCGCGTCAGAAAATCATATGGGGAGAAACCTTGCATCCTGTAATGTACCCCTACCAAATATGAACCCTTAATATAGGGGAGTGCGTTGAGGGCAGCCCGTCAGATTAGTAAAAAAAATGGATCCTCGGAAAAACTCGAGCGCGTCAGATTAAGAACAGGTAAGTTAAGTACATCCTGAAAAGTGTATATTTCAATAATCTGACAATTTGAGCGTGGCATAAGGAAATGGGGGAGTCGCAAAGTTGTAAAAAAAACACGTCACCTCGAAATACTCGAGCGCGATTAATTTTTTATTTTATTTTGAAGGGAATTCTATCACGATTACGAAAAACATATAATCTGACGGTTTTCATGGGGCGATATAGCTAAAACCATCGATAAAGCATGAGCGTACAGATGCTGATATCTATGTATTGCCCACTCCACGCCTCTCGTTCCTTCTCAATCTTTCCCAGTGTTTCACATGCAAAGTTTTTTAAATTGTCAGATTAACAATACTCCTCTACATAATTGTCAGATTATCATTTAGGGTGACTCTGACATCGAGTTGAACCAACAGTAGAAAAATCTGACGCGCTGGAGTATTTCAAGTTAACGATTTTTTTTAACATTTTCATGAGTGTAGGCCACGTCCAAATCGTCAGTAATTTAAACCGAACACTGTTTTGAGTTCACTAAACGTCCCCTTTCAATATCTGACACGCTCGAATAACTTTTTTTTGTTTTGCATTTTTACCGCTCTTCTCAGCCGCCCACCGCTATCTAATCGTCAGATTAATATCTAACGGTTATCAGAATGACGAAGCGAGTATACTATATTAATATCTGACGCGCTCGAGTATTTCCATGTGACTATTTTTTTTACATTTTTAAAAATTTTTACACGCTCCTTTCCCCACTAAAATGGAAAACTTGACATAAAATTTTTGGTTTGAGAACCTAATCTTCACAATCCAATAGGTCCCCATGACGCTCTAGTAACTGCAAATTTAGCATCCCGGGCTCCCCTACTATAGTATCAGTCTTGCTGTACGGAGCCGAAAGCTGGACGATAAGCAGGATGGCGGAGCTGATTTTGGGTTCTTTTGAAAGAAAAATTCTGCGCCGGATATTTGGTCCTGTCTGTGAGTAAGGTGAATGGAGGAAAAGATATGTATAAGCGCGAACTCTACGAGCCGTCGACTACATTGGTTCGGCCACATCGAGCGCATGAACACCAACGCTCCAACTAAGAAGGTCTACGACTCCGAGCCTCCAGGTTCGAGAAGAAGGGGAATACTGAGTCTCCGGTATAAAGACCAAGTAATCGCGGATGTAAGGCAACTTGGTCTTGATATCTGGAAGCAGCGTGCCCGGGACCGCCAAGGATGGACGGCAGATATACCGCAGGCTCAGATCCTCCATGGATTGCTGGCCTGATAAGTAAGTAAGTAAGTAAGTATTATTTAGCTTTAAGTGAATCAAGAGAAAGGGAGTTAACTTATATATGGAAAAAAAAGTCCATAGAACAGGTTTAGATTAGTTTTCACCCTTTGTGACCTATCTTTCCAATACCATCTTTAAACAACGAAATTTTGATTTTTCAAACTTGCTATGGATAGTCGATTTCGAAAGTCGATCAAATCAAACGTTTTGGTGATATCAATAGGTATACCAACTATGAACTTTCTACACTCGAAGTTAAACATTACATACACCCATTTAATTTTATATTTTTAAATTTTTCATTTGACCTTTAGGTGTTTTAAGGCCATCAGCTCTTTTTGCTATCTGCGGTAGGGTTCTTAGACGAATAATGGGTGTTAACATTACTTTCAATCATATCTGTGACCTGGATCGTCTATTAGTAAGCCTATCAAATTCAGGGTCATTAGATGGCCTACAAATAAACACTTGCTTTTACAATTACTACAATAGTTGATGAATAGTGAAATTTTCTTCTTCAAGTAATCAGGGAACCAGTGTCTCGGGCTTCGCTGCAGGTGACCGTTCTTTCCCGTGTTCTCGTGGGAACAATTGAAAATTTAAATATCTTTGAAGAGAATGATGACTCTCAAATGTCATCGCCTGCTAGGGCCTGTGAGTCCTCAGCGGCTAAAAATTGGGAAGTGATGCCGACATCTTGTTCTGGCATTGCAGCCGAACGGAAAGCTGAAGATATATCTTCACTCTCCGATTCCGATACCACACTTGGCGGAGATTCTGTGAGTATGCTCTCGGATGAACTCCCAAGTGTAAGTAGGATCGAAACCATCAGGAACGTAGAGGAAAAGCCTGTACCACCTGATGGCTTCGTCAAGCTCAAATCGTCGGAGCAGCGACGATTTAAAGCTGCTATGATGCAGGGCAAAACTAGAGATGAAGCACTAGTTTTTGCAAAATCAACCCCTGCGAGTAAGGGTCCGGAACTGAAACGTGTTCGTTCCGCAGACACTACTCCACCAAACCAGGCTGCTAAACGCAGCAAAATCGGCAAACATCAGGTCGATAAAAAGAGCTACAGTAGTGTAGCTGGGAGGATCCGACTCGGCATCGTCCCTAAGGACTTAGGAACGAACCCCCTCACTACAGCGCAGATGGCAGCCGTTCAGGAGGCTATAGTCGACACCTCCATCGAGCTGTCGGGTAAAGCACCCAAACCTCGCTTTAGGGGATCGACCTACAAGTCAGGGTGGTTATACTTTGTGTGTGACAACCCAGCTACGGCCGATTGGATGAAAACCAATTTTACGGCCATCAAGGACAAAAGTGGACTTGATATTATGCTTGTGGGAGAAGAAGCTTTCCCGAAACCGCATATCGTACGGGGCTACTTCCCACAAAGCGCCGGCCTACCCATCACGAAGGTGTTGGCGACGCTGGACTCGCAAAATGACGACTTACATGCAAAGAACTGGAGAGTCATGCAAAGCACGTCAAACAAGGAGAAAAACCTCCTGCACTTAGTTCTAGCAGTCAGTGACAAATCCTTGGCTCGACTGATAGAACTTAAGTGCCAAGTGGCCTACAGATTTGAAATCGTCGAGATGATTGTCAAAAGCCAGGCGAAAACATCCTTGGATGTAGCACCAAACGCTGTAGGAAAACCTACAAGCAGCAGTATGGTGGATGCACCTACTGCCGCAATAGGAAAACCTACAACCAGCAGTATGGTGGTTGCACCTGCTACTGTAGTAGGAAAACCTAGAGCCAGCAATATGGTGGTTGCACCTATTGCTATAGTAGACACGCCCAGATGTGACGAACCAAAACCCGCTGCCACGTCTGAGCCGACGACCACTAAAGGTCGCCAAAACAAGGGAAAGAAACATCCCCCAACGAAACAAGGGGAATCTTCGATGGGACGTAGAGCAGAGGATCACTCCCATCGGGCCGGAAACTTCAGGCGAGGCAACAACAAGCCTTACAGAACGAAGGATCCGGCCTACCGTCGCAAATAATGGGTGGGCTGCGTGTGCTGCAGGGCAGCCTGCACCATGCCAAAGGTGCCTCGGACACCTTTAGCCTACGACTGTACCGCGACAGGATCAGCATTGGGCTAATCCAAGAACCATGGGTCCATAAAGGTAAGATTATGGGCCTGCAAAACAGGTCGCGTAAATTAATTTACGCCACAGGAGATTTTTCTCCTAGGGCCGCATGTGTGATCGGCACTAACCTTAAATTTCTCCCCATTCCAGAATTCATCACAAGGGACCTGGCAGCCGTCATTGTGGAAGTCCCCACCGATGGAGGAGTAGGGGAGGTTGTATGCGCCTCCGCTTACTTTCCTGGAGACGGTCAACGAATCCCTCCTACAGAAGTCCAGGATCTGGTTAGGTATTGCAACCAGAAGAAACACCACCTGGTAATTGGATGCGACGCCAACGCGCACCATATGGAATGGGGCAGTAGCAATACCAACAAACGAGGTGAGTCACTTTTTGAATTTATTATAAGTAACAACCTCACCGTTGCCAATAGAGGCAACAAACCCACATTTATAAACGCGGTTAGAAAAGAGGTGCGTGACCTCACTATCTCTAGCCAGTTTATCTCAAATGTGATTGGGGACTGGCATGTCTCCAATGAAGCCTCACTATCTGATCATCAGCATATCAGATTCAACATCTCTAGTGAGGCAACTGAGGTTGAGCCCGGATATCAGCCCAAACGAACAAATTGGGCTCGGTTCCAAGCCCAACTCGCCGCTAAAGAGGATATGCTCCCTAAGTCGATTAAATCAATAGACGACATCGACGAAGCGGCCTACCAGCTCAATACAGCACTCATCTCATCCTTTAGAGACAGCTGTACACCCAGGTCAACTACAGAAAAACGTTGTGTGCCCTGGTGGAACAGTCAGCTTGAGTCCCTAAGGAAGAAGGTGAGATCGCTGTTTAATAGAGCAAAACGGTACAATAGTTGAACTGATTATAGATCTGCTCTAACTAAGTACAACCTCGAACTGAGGAAATCCAAGAGAACGTCTTGGAGGAAGCATTGCGAGAATATAGACTCGCTTCCAACTGCAGCCCGACTCCAGAAAACACTCTCTCGAGAGCACACAAATGGGCTCGGGCTGCTTCGCAAATCAGACGGCACCTTCACCGTCAACCGCAGGGAAATCCTGTAGACCTTGCTCGAGGTGCACTTCCCTGGTTCTACTCCCTACTCGATGTCCTCTGACGATCAGATTAACGTCACAGAAAACATCGACAGTAGAACAAATAGCCTCTCTGGAAGACTATTCAGCCCTGACAGGGATAAATCGGCTCATTCAAACCACACAAGGCTCCAGGCAAAGACGGTGTCTCTCCTGCGATCCTACAGAAAGGCTTGAATAAGATTCTACCATCACTGATAGTTCTATTTAGGTCTTGCTTCAACCTGGGATACATACCCCGGACTTGGAGAGAGGTCAATCTTGTCTTCATCCCCAATGTCCATATTGCAACACTTTCCCGAGCTGGATATGATTACTACGGTCTCGGACGCATTGCCACACACCTTCACCTTTGACAAGGGATTTGAGGTGCTGATCCCAAATCGCTCAGCATGGGAAAACAGTGATCCCCTGCTGAATGTCAAAGGCCTTAGGTGGTACACGGATGGCTCCAAGATGGTTTCTGGCGTTGGCGCCGGCATCTTTGGACCAAAACGTAAGATCTCAAAGGCCCTGGGAGTAAGCCCCAGCGTCTTCCAAGCTGAACTGCACGCCATCCTAACATGCGTCAACCTAAATCTCGAGACCGGCATCAGAGGAGTAACTATCATTATACTCTCTGATAGCCAAGCAGCGCTTAAAGCACTGGGTTCGTACAGCACGAACTCGAAAACCGTCAAGGAATGCCATGACGCCCTGCAAGAGCTCGCCAAAAGAAACAATGTTAAAATTTGGTGGGTGCCAGGACATAAAGGTATTAAGGGCAATGAAATTGCCGACCAACTTGCCAGAAAAGGTTCCAGCGACAAATACATAGGTCCGGAACCTTTCTGCGGCATTCCCGGGTCTAAGATAAATCACCTCTTAGACAAGTGGGAAAAGTCGCAACACCTGTCCTTCTGGAACAGTGTTCGGGGACTCCGTCAATCTAAACGACTTATACGACCCCTGAACAAACACCCTGTTGACATACTTAAGCTCAATAGAGGGGATATCAGAAGACTGGTCAGCTACCTAACGGGACACTGCGGTCTGAGATATCATCTAAATAAAATTAGTCTCTCGTCTGAAACTGAGTGTCGGCTCTGTCTAGAGGACGATGAGACGGCAGAACACATACTGTGTGAGTGTGCTGCACTCTGCCATCTTAGGAAGCGCATCCTTCTCAGTGAAGTTGTGACTCCTGAGGGGATCACCCTGGCTCCTACGAGAAGCATTCTCAACTTCATTACAGAGGTTGAGAGGCTACTCGGCTAGCAGGCACAATAGATCTGCAAAGGTCGCAGTGCCATATTGCAAAGAGTAGCACTAGCCCCATGTGAAAAAAAAAAAAAATTAGGGAACCATCAATTTGGAGATATTTCATCAATGCTATTCATCTACTAAGAATGCTGAATTAATATCCCTAATCACCGATTTTGATAAAACTCAAATATACATATACGTATGTTAAGATAGGCTTTGTCCTGATATTTATATTTTAGGTCGGCCCTTCCTAGTTTCAAAGACATAAGCTTTTGAATTCCCCATACAAAATACGGATTTGGCTTGTTCAATCATAGGTTTGCCTGGAACTATGCAACAAGATTTAAATAATCAGTTTTTACGTTTTGTAACTCCTAACAGTAGGGGAGAAGGGAGCGAGCAAACGGAGCAAAGAAGTTGATCGCGTTTAACTTGGCAAACGCCAGCTTCGATCTCTGTGCCTGTTCAATCCAAGTTGACATACAGCCTCTGCGTGGCCTCTCCTGGATAGGGGTTAGGGTTAACATCCCTATCGCGTAAAACAAAAACTTGTTCAGAAACAAGCCTCGGATACGGACGGATTACATGTCGACGACTCCCGTAAACGTCAATAAGGAAACGAATTTCGGATCTGCACCTGGAACGTTAGGTCCCTCAACAGACCAGGTGGAGCCGAACAACTGGTCAACTCTTTGGACTGCTATAAGGCAGACATTACCGTGCTACAAGAAGTGCGATGTTATGGGCCAGGCAAAAAGCGGATGAAAAACTGTGTTATATACTACGGAAACTGCTACAGCGGAAATAAACAACGTTTATTTGGATGCGGATTTGTTGTTCGAGGCAGACTCAGGAAAAGAGTCCTTAGCTTCCAGTATGTAAGCGAACGCCTCATAACTATCCGCATCAAGGCCAATCTCGGCAATATAAGCTTATTATGTGTCCACGCCCCCACAGAGGAGAAAGATGACCGACAAAAAGACGAATTCTATGATCTCCTAGGCAGAACGTATGCACAATGTCCCAGCTTTGACACCAAAATCGTTGTAGGAGATTTCAATGCGAAGCTGGGTAAGGAAGCTATCTTTGAACGGGTCATTGGAAAGCACAGCCTACACCACACCACGTCGGAAAACGGACTAAGGCTAGTGAACTTTATGGCGGGACATAATCTGGACCACACCCCAACATCCATAAGGGCACCTGCCGGTCTCTCGATTAATCAACAACCAACCAAATTGATCATATTGCGATCGACGGCAGACACTCCTCCGGCATCCTAGATGTCGGAACCTGTCGAGGAGCCAACATCGATTGGGATCATTACCTTGTTGCAGCCAAGGTACGGATGCGAATTTCTCGGAATCAACGGAGTCGAGTAAGAATACCAACATTTAACGTCGGAAAGCTGCAATCGCAGGAGACCGCCAGGACCTTCGCCGATCAAGTCTCCCTTAAGCTCTCTCAAGCCCCGATGCAATCTGCAGAAACCATAGAACAGCAATGGAGTCGTTGTCAGAGCGCCATTAGAGATATCGTTGTCGTTGTCAGAAAGCCAGTAGAGATATACTCGGTTTCGAGCTACCACCGTCGAGAAACCCCTGGTTTGATGATGAGTGCAGACAGGCCCATGTAGAGAAACAGAATGCATACGTGGCTACATTGCATCGACTAGCGAGAGCTGCCCGCGAGCTCTATGAACAGGAAAGGAGGGGGGAGCATGCGCATCTGAGAAGGAAAAAGAAGGAGCGCGAGGAGCGCGAGATCGGGGAGATGGAGAGATGTTACGGCAGGAATGACGTTCGAAAAAAAATTCCTTAAAGTAAAACGAACATGCCAAGCCGGAACAGAAGCCTGCAGGGATGAGCACGGACAACTAGTAGTGGAGTCACAGTCGATGCTGAGATTGTGGAAGGACCACTTCTGCAGACTGCATAACGGCGATGATAGTCAAAATGCCGGCGTCAGGCAGAGCGAACCATTCACAATGGACGATGTTAAGATAGCGATATCGAAACTTACGTCTTATAAAACTGCTGGAGCAGACGGACTCCCCGCGGAACTGTTTAAAGCAGCTGGCGATGAGCTGGTCAGGAACATGCACCAACTCATCTGCAAGATATGGTCGGAAGAACGCATGCCCGATGAATGGAATCTCAGTATCGTTTGCCCGGTTCATAAGAAGGGAGAATACTATGACCGCGTCAATTACAGAGGGATAAGCCTCCTGAACATCGCGTACAAGAACCTCTCTGCCGTACTGTGTAAGTGCCTGAAACCGTTTGTGGAAAATCTGATAGGTTCCTACCAGTGTGGTTTCAGGCCAGCAAATTCCACGATAGACCAAATGCTTACACTACGGCAGATCTTGGAGAAGACCCATGAATCCCAGGTCGACACGCACCATTTTTTTGTCGACTTTAAAACCGCGTATGACAGTGTTTATAGAGACGAGCTATACAGAGCCATGTCATGTTTTAACATTCCTGCCAAACTCGTCAGACTGTGTAGGATGACTATGGGGAACTCTCGCTGCTCCATTAAGGTCGGAGGTAAACTAACCGACCCCTTTGATATTAAAAAAGGTTTTTGGCAGGGTGACGCACTGTCATGTGATTTCCTTAACATTATTCTTGAAAATATCGTGCCGGACTCCGCGGCCAATACAAGAGGTACGATCTACTTCAAGTCCACACAATTGCTTGCCTACGCAGATGACATTGACGTTATTGGACGAACAAAGCGAGACGTCAATGAGATGTTCGCAAGCAATGAAGCAGAAGCGGCTGAAGTGGATCTAAGAGTAAATGGGGACAGGACCAAATATATGCTGTCATCCAAGAAAGACGCGCAACACCGACGTCTTAGTCAGAACGTCACCTTCGGCAGCTATATTTTTAAGTAGTCAAGGACTTCGTCTACTTTGGCTCGATAGTGACAAGTAGCAACGACACCAGCGCTGAGATTAAACGCAGAATAACTCTTGCCAGCCGCTGCTTCTTCGGGCTCAAGAGACAATTGAGTAGTAGGGCCTTCTTTCGAAAAACTGAAGTATCTCTCTACAAAACCTTAATCATCCCGGTCCTCCTCTACGGCGCTGTGGCTGGACGTTATCAAAAGCGGATGAAGAGGCTCTTGGGCGTTTCGAGAGGAAGATTCTGCGTGCAATCTTTGGTCCTGTTTGTGTAAACGGAGAGTGGAGGAGGAGATTCGACCAAGAACTGTACGGGCTGTACAGCGACATCGGCCTGGTTAGACGTCTTCGGACCCCACGTCTATGATGGCTAGACCATGTAGAGCGAATGGACATTAACGCTCCAGCCCGAAGAGTCTGCGACTCCAACCCCGAGGGACGACGCAGCAGAGGACGGCCGCATTTAAAGTGGCGCGCACAGGTGGAAAGGGAACTCAACCAACTGGGCGTGCGGCACTGGAAGCGGCTGGCCAAAGATCGGGCCGGCTGGAGAGGCTTGTTGGTTGAGGGCCTGGTTCAGCCCGAACTGTAGCGCCATCAAAGTAAGTAAGTATGCGGTTTCCAATGGTTTAGAAGATCCATATATCAGGTGTGTTTATCACACACCTGAACGGAGTGCAGTGGGTGGTTGTCCTAGATATGCGAAGTGTGAATCTAAATCAACGATCTGATGTGCAAAGTTTTGAGACATATGTACATATGTATGAATTGCGTTATATTGAGTGCAAATGAAAAGGAGAGAAACATATCGTTAATATATCGGAAAAAATTCTAGAAAATGTAAGTAGCCAAGTAGCCAGTAACATTGTTAAGACAAATTTAAACCAAGAAAGAGGGGTACAGTGGTTAGATTCTCAACCTATTGGGAACTGAATTAAAGTAACATAGTCTCTCATCGGAGATTGAAATGCAGATACGAGTCAGCTGTCTCAGGTATCGGAGTTCTTCGATTGTATTTGAACAGGTATTCTCGTCCTATCTATCCTTTTCGAAGAACATGTTAGGCACCATTTTTTGTGCTGAGGGATGAAAAAAGAAAATAACATCCCCTGTCAACAACCGATCCTCCACACTAATGTCTTTCCTTTTCATCTACTTTGACATAGTGATAAGCCGTCTGTGAATGAAATATATCGCAGTATACTGGCACCAGCAGGTCACCTGGTGGTTTGATATTTTATCCAGCTTGGCAGAACGTTCTATTCTCTAATCTATGAATATTTTATATTAGAGTTTATCAATGCCTTCATTGTAGACCGTATTCGGTTGGCTGTCCTACTGTTTCAATTAGATGCGATTGATATAAAAGAATTTCTATTAAATTTTAAGAAAGGCTCCGCTGTTGAGTGATGTATTTTAATAGACATTTCCTGTTGAATTTTAAAACTTCAAGAATGGAACTTAGTCATCAGTCAGGGTGAGTAATATGGTATTTTATCCAAATAGGTGCCTCCCGAAAATTATGCTAACCACACAAAATATGAATTTCATGAATAAGTCATCAAAAAACCTCAATGAGATGCTATATTTAAGTCATAGCCTAATAAGAACAAAGCAATAAAGTCATACATTACTAATACAAAACTGCATGTAAGAGTAAAATGACTAATTACCAAAAGACATGTGAAACTGGTGATAGCATTAAGCCAACTTCCCAACGCTAGTCACTTGCATGCCCTGAAATATGTAAGTCAAACAATTGCGAATGATAACTGCCGTTGACACGACTTTTGGCCGCGAGTCAACTCGTCGCGTGAGAAACATTTTTTCCCGTAAATAGCATTATGTTTTGTATCTCTTGCAATATAGTCGTAATTACACATAGACCCTGACTAAAATGAGGTTAAAAGGTTAATTTTTATAATAAAAACCTGCACCATTCATAAAAGTGTCCCAATTCATTTGATTTGCTGAAACTGAAATATGATGTCATGGAGAAATTCTGCAAGAAAATAATCATTTCCCTCATGAAGCAATACTTTGATACGGTTGCAATTAATTAACTAGAAATGATCTCATAAGATAGTGAGTATCTACCCGTCGTCGCCGAGTGTGTGTGCATCACGTATTGAAACAACAAAGGCAACCATTGACCCAAACGCCACTCGACTGAAAGGTCGCTAAACAACTATGTACTCTGTATGAGACAAGCACTTCTGCATCTTATCCAAATACCTACTTGATGGAAGATGGCCATCTTTGTTTTCCTCCAATCCGATTGAACTGACACAAGTACCATGTACCACTCTCACATCATTCCGGCTCAATATCTCTTAGAAAGAAAAAAAAAGTATCTTCGATCTCTTAAATTTCTAAAAGAGATTACATATTAAGTTCGTTAGGAAATCTGAATGAGAGATGGTAAATGAATTGGAAGAATTGAAATACATACTGTATAGATATTAGCAGTAATTGTCACATATAGATGTTTCCTCTTCTTTGACGGCGGGCAATAGGTATGAATTCGATGGCTGATCTTGACGGCATTGATCGAGTCAAGAGGTACGAGAAAGGCAACTTGGAAGAGAGGCGTTATTTGAAATGACAACATTCGTAAATTAATATCGTACCCACAAAACCGGGGAATCAATAATAAAAAAAACTTCATCCGTTTCTTCTTTTATTTGTCAACTTCTCAGAAGATCAGGTAAGCATTCGATCGAAGAGAGATGTTAAGTTATGCGGGTGATCGAGGCTTGAAATGTTCTACATGTGTATTCCCGGTGAAACGAATTGATTAAAATCAACGGAATGACGCATTTGGTTGACAAACTTTTAATTATACATACTTGTGTATGTATGTATGTATGTATGTATGTATGTATGTATGTATGTATGTATGTATGTATGTATATACTATGTACATATTTATATGCCTATAGGTATCTGTGCAAGCAGATCAACAGTCACAGAGGAAATAATTGGGTTAAATACAGATTAAATTGATCGAAGTAAGCAAAAAAGCCAAGTGTGAGGGAAGCACATTTAAATAAAATAAATTGATGACTTAACGGTGTTTTTGAATCTAAATTAAGTTTGCTGTCATTATTAATATCTATAGTGGACTTATACATTTCCAAAGCTTAATATTCGTATCTTTGCAGTTTCTGCAGATCTCAGTTTGCTCTCAATTTTCGCTTCTCAATATCATAGCTAATTTGAGGCTACTTGACACGACTATGGACTAATCTCGAAAAACCGACTTTTACCACTATGACTGTCCTTCATTTTATGGCATATTTAACCCAAATCACCCTCAACCGCATTGGTTTTTTCTCACCATCAGGCGCCACTTCAAGCCGCTACTTATGCATCTCCCGCTGAGACGATACCCACTGTTGAAAACATCTGTCATTTCTCGTCTACATTGATGGGACCGACACTTTTCTTTTTTGAACCTTTCAGCGCATAAATACGTACATGATGATGCCGACTTGCAATCGCAACAGTTTTATTTTTCCAATTGCAAGTAAGAGCATTGATTAGGATTTCACAATGTCGGTTTTAAAGTACACGTGTGATTGTAATGTTGTTTAAATGTTTAGTCTAGCTGAGAATACGTTCGGTCTCGTTAGTAAATTATTTCATCCCTATAACCCTTTTCAAAGTTTTCTTCTCGTAAGGAGTTAATAATGAGTGGTAATATACACGTACAAATAAGGGATGAGGTATGGAAGTATGTATGTACTTACACAATATTTTTTTTAAATTATTTACATAGGTCAAGCACCGTGGCGCAGTGGGTAGTGTGTTGGCCTCTGACGCAGATGACACGGGATCGAATCCTGACGCAGCCATGTCATCGAACGTGTTTTTCATGGTGTTTCTCCTCAGCGGGGTTCTGACAAAACCCCCTGTAGTAAAATTGTCATGAAAAGCTTCTCGAAATTCGCCGTTCGGAACCATCCATTCCATCTTTGACGATCTCTTACATCCCCGATTACTTGGTCGTTATACCGGAGGTTCGGTCTTCCTCTTCTTCTCGAACCAGGAGGCTCGGAGACGAAGACTCTCTTAGCGGGACCGTTGATGTCCATGGGCTCAATGTGGCCGAGCCAGTGTAGTCGACGGATCTTTACCTTCCGGACGACATCCTCATATTTGTACAGCTCGTAGAATTCGCGGTTGTGTCTTCTTCTCCATTCACCTTTCTCACACACAGGACCAAATATCCGGCGCAGAATTTTTCTCTCCAAAGAACCCAAAATCAGCTCCGCTGTCCTGCTTATCGTCCAGCTTTCGGTTCCATACAGCAAAACTGGCAGTATGAGCGTTTTGTAAAGCATGACTTTGGTTTTTCGAGTGAGGAGTTTTGACACCAGTTGTTTGGACAAGCCGAAATAGCAGCGGTTGCCAAGGGCGATTCTATGCCGGATCTCCACTGTGGTGTCATTTGTGGAATTTACGTTTGCCCCTCTTTAACTACCTCGAAATTTTATCTGTCAATTGTTATATTTTGTCACAGGTGGTGAACGACAGATTGGTTTTTGCTTGACAGCATGTACTTCTTTTTGTCCTCATTGACCTTAAGACCAACTCGTTCTTCAATCGCCGTGAATGCTTCCACAATGCCACGGCGAGAACACGCGATGATGTCGATATCATCCGCGTATCCTAGCAGCTGGACGGACTTGTAGAAGATAGTGCCTTCCCTGTTGACGCCTGCCCGTCGTACCAGGTTGAACAAATCACATGACAGCGCATTTCCTTGCCGAAATCCGGTGCATTTTTCAAACGGTTCCGAAGTCCTAGAACAGAGCTGCAAGGCGAAATCCGGTATTTTTTTGGGTGGCGCGACACAACTGGATCAGTTTTCCCGGGATCCCGAATTCGGCCATCGCACCAAACCGTTCTTCACGATGAATGCTGTCGTATGCGGCTTTGAAATCGATGAAAGGATGGTGTGTATCGATTTGAAACTCGCTGGTCTTTACCAGGATTTGTCGAAATGTGAATGTTTGGTCTATAGTCAATCTGCCGGGACGGAAGTCGCACTGGTAGCTGCCGATTAGTGAGGTGCAAAAGGACTTTAGACATTCACACAGTACGCTGGACTGGATGTTGTATGCGACATTGAGCAGGGATATACCTCTATAGTTCTTGCAAGAGGTAGGATCGCCTTTTTTGTGGATGGTGCAAATAGAGCTGATATTCTTCGTCGTCGTCGGGTATACTTTTCTCTACCAAAATTCTACAGACGATCTGGTGCATGCTCCCTATCAGAAAATCGTCGCCAACCTTGAAGACCTTTGATGGCAAGTCATCTGAGCCTGCGGCTCCATTGTTCGACTTCTTCGATGTGTGGGACGACTACTTCAGCGGCTGGAGCTGGTACTTCCTCAGTCCCTGCCGCCCTCCCTTAGTCAGCTGCTGAAAATGCTGCTTAATTACATCCACTATTCCCCGCGGGTCGGTAACAAGATTACCGTCAACATTTTGAAGAACCTGTGTACCTTTCTTGAAGCCTCCTGCAAGACTTTTGCTTTCTTATAAAAGGCCCGTATTTCATGCTTGTCCCTAGACTCCTTGATATCCTTGAGCTTTGAGGTCGCAGAGATTCTTTTCTTTAGTCGCAGCAGTCTTTTTCTCCTCCCTGGGAGGATTGCTGTGTGGATTCGCTTGCGGGGAAATCTTGTGCTTCTTATCACCATGTTACAAGCTGTCAAAAAGTCGGTGTGTCGGAAACCGTTATCTGTTGTTGTATCGTGGAGGCTGTGCTTTCCGATCACCACGCCCAAAACCGTTTTCCTAACCGATTTTGGCATCAAAGTCCTCGAGTACGATTTTGACATCATACTTCGGACGAGCTCCGCAGGCGTTGTCCAATAGATCATAGAAGTCCTCTTTGAAATGGTGTTCTTCGGTAGGGGCGTGCGCACATATGTACATATGAGGCTGATTTAATATCTGCCTTTGATGCAGATCACAGCCAGGCGATCATTCATAGGCTTAAAGTCGATGACCTTAACCGATTTCCCACGACAAACCCGCACCCCAATATGTGCAGCGTATTTCCTGGACCGCAGTAATATCCGCCTTCTACTGCGTGAAGATTCTTTCTAGTTTATGAGCAGCTCCGGGAGTGTAATGGGTTCTGACATTCCAGGAGCATACTCGCAAATCGTGTTCCTTTTTCGTGCGTTGTCGAGTATCTGTTCGTGTATCCGAGGCATCTTGCTCATTCATAACTTTAGGTTTTTTCTTTACGAGGGCGGGTTGTTAGCCCGCCGCACAACCGCCATACTGGTCACGGTTTTGTCGCTGCATATGTTCGTTCACCTTCCAACGGTTGTTGAAGAGGCCATCCAGAGGGCGCCACGAGGAGGCCGTATGCCAACTTGAACCGGGCATTTAAACAGGGATCGTTGCTGGCATCTCGCCAGGTTGAGAGCGATCAACAACTTCACCCTGTATGTCCGAGCCCATGCCCTCTACATTGAATCACTTACTACATCTTAATTAACGAGCAAACATGAATTAGAAGCGCTCGCTTCGTTACTTTCTACATCAGGCTGTAAGTAGTAGTTCAAAGAATGGTATGAATCAGAAAAAGGATATTGTGACAGTCTGACTAATAGTACAAAAGCCCCCATATAAGCCTTTGTCAATGTATTACCTTCATCCGGTCTTAAATCCATATTTGCAACGCATATTACTACCGGACAACAACAGTAAGATTTTACAAATTGATGACTAAAGCCGACGATAATGAATCAACAAAAAGGCAATTGAAATTGGATACCCACGACCTCGCTGGCATGTTACTTGTTCTTTCCCTTATTTGGCTAATTATAGTATACAAAGATATAGACGCACAGCAAGCCAAGGTTAAAGTTGTTTTCTCACAACATAATTGCAACAGCTTCGCCCCATTCTTCGCTAAACATAACAATTGTATGTTCAAAAAGGTTTTCCTCAACACCGTACCAATAGATTTTAATACCCTCATCGCACTTGTCCGGGAAGAGACCTACCATGCCCATTTCTTCCATTCATTTCTCTCTTTCTCCTGTCTATGATTCATTGCTTGGTTGGCAAGTAATTATTATCGAGGCAAGATGACATTTTAATTGATATCATATTTCAATGAGGGGTACTTTAATCTCCGGAAATTTCCCACAGAAGAACCTATAGGAGACCATTTGCTGTTAGATGTTTTCACTATTGCATTGTACAGTGTAATTATCGCAGCTGCTGACCACCCAATTTGATTGAAATGTAACATATTCGCTATAAAAGCATATATGTATGTATATGTGTAGTTATTTCAACAAACAGAAGTACCGTTTGTATAGAAAATAATGCAACTTCTGCTCTTACTACACGAGTAAACTATACGTTACTAATCATTCTATCCATTGACATAAATCATAAAGCGTTCGTTCTATTATGTGTATAAGTATATCCTCTACACTCGTCCGTCAGCAACAACTAGGCATGGGAACCTTGACGGGAATATTTTCATATACATATATCGCTTCAGATCCCACATTGTCTAATAGAATGTCTACTAACTTAGAAGATTAAATTCCATCAGCATAGAATCATCTCCGTCAGTGTGAATAGTAGTACGAGTAGCCCTAGCCCAAGCCCATAGACGTACGGACAGAGTGTGATTGAACAATACATACAATATCCAATGTGAGAGTTGACGTTTTGACAAGCATTTGATTATACATATATTAAAAGCGCACTTATGAAATTGTAAAGGGTGCCAGAATGCCAGAAGAATGCCAAAATGTCGATGATATTCGAGGTACTCATATTGTGAGAATCTCTTCGCTCTCGGCTATACATGTCATTCGGGGTGGGTGAATTCACACAATTGGTTTCTGAAGCATAGCGAAAGCCATGACAATCACAGACGGGCATCGAAATTATGACTGACATTTGATGAAAATTAAATAAAATTAAGCCGCATATGGATGGATACGAATATGATAGGTACGAAGAAATGAAATCATACACAATCGAGATACAGTATGTTGGACAGAAGGGATACATTTATGTTTTTTCTAATACAGCAGCTAAGAGCATGGAAGAGGAAGGATTAGATGACGTCCCAATTCTCAGTTATAACTCTTAAATTGTCTTCCTCGTGTTTAACTCCATACTCAACCGCACGACCGCATCTTTCCCTGCATAACACAATTTGTGTATTTTTTTTTTATACATATATAATTTGCGCTCGCAGTTTCGCAAAAACACTACCTACAGGCTACAGTAGGTGTTATGCCCTTACGACAGCGTGGTTTGCTCCACCAACAAAAAACACAACCACGGCCTGTTATGTGCTTGTTATTCTTGCACTTGGTCTGTGCGACAATTGTTCAATACAGAAGGCAAGAGGTACCTATAGGGATTTGAAGGAATGTGAATTAGAGTAACAGCCGACTGGTGTAAGAAGCGGCATTTTTTATTTTAATTTTTTTAAATATTTTTGGTTTACTCATTTTTTTAGGTTTTATTATTATTCTATTTTATTATTCCATCTGACGCCGATGACACGGGATCGAATCCCGACACAGCCATGTCATCGAACGTGTTTTTTACGGTGTTTCTCCTCAGCGGGGTTCTGACAAAACCCTCTGTAGTAAAATTGTCACAAAAAGCTTCTCGAAATTCGCCGTTCGGATCCGGCAATAACCTGTAGGTCCCTTTCACCACACACAACATGGGTGATTGAGAGAAGCTCGGCTCAGGTCCTTCATGGGCTGTAACGCCAACATATGTACATACATACATTTTAATTCTTATCTACTTTTTAGGGTTCCGTACGCAAAGGTAAAACGAAACCCTATTACCAAGACTTCGCTGTCCGACCGTCCGTCCGTCTGTCACCAGGCTGTATCTCATGAACCGTGATAGTTAGACAGTTGAAATTTTCACAGAAGATGTATTTCTGTTGCCGCTACCACGACAAATACAGAACAAAATTTATATTTAAGGGGGGCTCCCATACAACAGACATGATTTTCATCCAAAAAATCCCCTTGGTCACATACTGAACTAAGGTTAGTCGACAATATATTTGTGTCTTTGATGAATTAATCCTAGCTGCAAACCTTTTCCCCATATTTATTGTTATTCACCTTTTCACATCGTTGCTGTCAAGTAAGATAACTGATTTGAATTCAATGGTGATTATCAAAGTAATATGCCGATAGCCTGCCTGCAACCAAGATCTGTCATCATACAAAAAATGTGATTTAATGTGATGACTGATGAGGTGACATACATATATAGTCTTTTTCATATTTATATGTATTTACAGATGGTACGGAACCCTTCGTGCGCGAGTCCGACTCGCACTTGGCCGGTTTTTTTATTATTATATTTCGCAATAATTTGATTTTTTTTATTTATTATTTGCTACATGTATTCACATTCACAGTGATGTTATTATATGTTTTTTTGCTTAATTTTTGTTATCTTATCGAGCACTTGCGTCTGTGGACGACGACCTTGAAAAGTAACATAAACTTGAAAGCTGAAGAAAATTGATATTGCACATTGGTCATTAACTCCCTTTCTAACGCAAGAATGTACAGTGTAAGCCTTTTTAAAGTGGCCTTATTTGAAAACCCTCGAATTTAAACATCTCATTCCATAATTTGCCATTGATTGATCGTAATTGTTCGAGCCTACACTAAAATCCCAACATGTCCTCAATCTAACACCTGATTCATTCAGGTTAGGCGACTGGTGGCTTCATTTCTTCTTCTTCGTAACAGGCGTTACAGTTTGGGGTGAACCTGGGCCTCAACCAACATGCCCCTCCAACTAGCACGAACTTTTGCTAGCCTTTTCCATTGCCGCACACCCAGTTGGGTGAAGTCCCCTTCCACCTGTGTGCGCCATCTTAAATGCGGCCGTCCTCTGCTTCTTCATGCCTCGGGGTTGGATTCAAAGACTCTCCGGACTGGAGCTGTGGTGTCCATTCGCTCTACATGGCCCAGCCATCTTAGGCATTGAATCCGTAGACGCCTGACTAGACTCATGAGGCTGTACAGCCCGTTAAGTTTGTGGTTGAATCTTTTCCTCCATCCCCCGTCGGCGTTTATAGGCCCGAAAATTAAGCGCAAAATCTTCCTCTCGAACCGACCAAGGGCCTCCTCATCCGCTTTTGATAGTGTCCATGTTTCTGCGCCGTACAACAGGACCGGGATGATAAGGGTCTTATCATCACTATAGCCCAAAGAAACAGCGATTGGCAAGAGTGATTCTGCGTTTGATTCCGGAACTGATGTCGCGGTTCCAGGTCACTGCGGAACCAAGGTAGACGAAGTCCTTAACTACCTCGAACTTATATCTGCCAATACAAACGTTCTGGCTAAGACGTCGGTGGTGAGCGTCCTTTTTTGATGGCAGCATATATTTAGTTTTAGTCTACCGCCAAACCAATTTTCGCCGCCTCCATCTCAATACTCGCAATCGCCTCATTGATATCTCGCTGTGATCTACCTATTATGTCAATATCGTCGGCGTATGCAAGGAGTTGCGAGGATTTGAAATAGATTGTGCCTCTTGTATTGGCCAGTGATTTTTGCACAATCATTTCTAATACGAAGTTGAAGAAATCACACGACAGTGCATCGCACTGCCTAAATCGTTCTTTGACATCAAAACTATCGGTAAGGTGTTCACCGATTCGGATGGAGCAGCGAGCATTCTCCAAAGTCATCCTGCATGGTCTGACGAGTTTAGCAGGTATGTCAAAAGTAGATATAGCGTTGTATAGCTCTACAACGTAGTGTGAAGATTTGGTCGATGGTGGACTTACCCGGCCTGAATCCGCACTAATAAGGACCTATCAGCTTATTTACAAAAGGATTTAGGCGTTCACACAAAACGGCAGAGAAGAGTTTGTAGGCGATGTTAAGGAGACTTATTCCTCTATAGTTGGCGCAACCAGAGGGGTCTCCTTTCTTGTGGATCGGGCATACCATGCTGAGACTCCATTCCTCGGGCATGCTTTTCTCTGACCATATCTTACAGATTTGCTGGTGCATGCTCCTAACCAGGTCATCCCCAGTTGCCTTGAAGAGCTCAGCAGACAGTCCGTCTGCGCCAGCAGCTTTATTCGACTTGAGCTTCGATATGAAAATCGGGGGCGTAGCTACCGCCGTATCAGCCGTATCAATGATACGGGCCCCCGAGTTCCAGGGGCAAAAATTAGTAAAACGTTATCCACAATGTAACTTAACCCTATGACGTATGGTTATCCATACTCATTTCATTACATGTTTTTAACGATTTCTCTTGAACTACTAGCCAGAATGAAAAACGGTAAGTATTCTGTCTTTGATTCCTTGAACCTTCCTCTTCCAAGTAGGGCTATTTACAGATTCTGCAAACACACATTGCTTTTTATTCTGTGATAAGTTTTGTGGTGTGGTGTGGTGTGAATAAGTGAAAAATATATTTTTTTGAGAGCAAAGAAAAAGTAATAATTTATTTAAAAAAGGGCGTAAAAAAAATATTTTCATATTCCTTGGATTCGTTACTTTTAGTGCCGGTGCACACGAGCGTTTTTTAACAGACATCAAGAATAGTGGAGGAGTGTCTGACGTCGATCACGATGTGATCAATCTGGTTGGTAGTCGATTGATCAAGAGACCGCCAGGTGCCTTTGTGTATATCGAGGTGCGGGAAGCGCTTACTGCCTAGAAGGAGATTTCGCCCCGTAGCAAGATCAATCAGCCTGTGTCCGTTACCGGATGTGGTGTCGTGTAGGCTATGTTTACCGATGACTCGTTCAAAGATGTTTTCCTTACCCAGCTTAGCATTGAAGTCTCCTAGTACAATTTTGATGTCATAGCTGGGACATTGGACATACGTTCTGTATAGGAGATCGTAGAACTTTGGCGGAGTCATCCTTGTCTTCCGTGGGGGCGTGGGAGCAGATCAGGCTGATGTTAACAAATGTAGCCTTGATACGGATTGTTATGAGGCGTTCGCTCACATGCCGAAAGCTTAGTCCACCTCGAATAACAAATCCGCATCCGAACAATCGTTATCCTCTCTCCCTGTAGCTCCCGCTTTATAGCGGTCTAGGGCGTCCGCGAGTTGTTCGGCTGCACGTGGCCGAGAAGCTCAGAAGCATGAGGAATGAATGGACCTTGTTCTCAAATTGCCCCACCCGAATATCACTTTTCACTAAAAGATAATCAACCCTCCTTATCCCACTCCACTCCCATCTCCCCCCTCCACACCGACCCAAAGGTGTCGAATCCGGAAGCCAGGCGCCATCCGAATGAATTAGCCTTACCTGCATATTACGGATCTCTGCGCAGGTGGACCTTAATTTTTCACAATTCGTGGGACTACATTATGAATAACGCCAGAAATAAAATTAACGAAAAAATGAGGCCGAAACTCATTACAAGCCGGAATCATCTGCAAGCCCACAAGCAAAACCACAGGGAGTTATGACTCCAACGACTTGGGTCTCAAGTGGCCTATCTCCCCAATATCCGCAAAAGGTTGTAAACCCGTCAACCATCAACCAAGTCCTATAAAGATCGCAAATCGATCTTGAGAACATTGAATATTGATAATAATATTGAGATGGATTAAGATGGGGACACAAGACCGACCTGTCTGAAAAGGCAAAAAGCCGGTCGCTTGGGCCATAAAAATTATTGCACGAGAAAAATACCAATGAACCGAAAAGAGAGGTCACGAAGTCTAGGCTAGGAACCATCGCCTAGGCTGGAACCATCGCCCAAGGGAAGGTGAGGATTTTGAATTGTGCCGATCGACGATCTTTTGATCGCAGGTGATGTGTGGAAAGGAACAAGGCTCAAAATCATATCTAAGGACCAGATTCCAAGACAACCACGAGAAAGATGCTTCTACCGTCTGAAACCCGACAACCCTGTAGAGATTATAGAGACTATTGGGTACGGTGATCCTAGTCTCCCAACAAAAGATTGGAAAATCGTAAGCTGGAAGAACCCAAGGAATCGTTGAAACAGGCAATCATTGTCCTGAACTGCGAATCCTTGGATCTTTTGGGCACTAACTACTACCATGATCTGACTTTTTAGAGGTGGAACACAACGTTTATGAAAAAGCATGAGGAAATGCCACTATACGGCACCGAAAGCCAAACTAATCTCTTGGCCAATACAGAAAGCACAACAGAACAGAAACCCAGAACTTTCTTGGGTGGAAAGGGTCCTACGAAGGAAGAGGCTGAAACAACATCAATAATCCCGGTAAATATAGACCAGGACAAATTGCTCAACTCCAGAAGCGAAGCTACAGTGGACTACAAGCTCGCCCATACGGTTCGCGGGTTAAGGACCTCGGCCTATCAATTGCTCACACCATAAAAAGAAGGTCAAACAAACACTTGAAGTCTCGCAAAGAGAATTTCAAACTTTCAACTTCCCCCAAACTACATGTCCTAACGCCACGGTGATCGCCTTAAAATCGCCTGGAGCCAAACTTTGGATAGCCTCAATATATATCACCCCAAAACTGATTATCCCGCAAGACAACGTCAGGCGATCAGTCGAGGATGCGTCGAAACTATAGCCGCATGGCTGGCTATCATCACCTGGCTGGCTATAGCCGCATGGCCCGCTATCGTCACCTGGCTGGCTATAGCCGCATGGCCAGAAGCAACAACGAAATGTTAAATTCCTCCTTGCGCTTCGCAGCTTACTCTGGCAGCCACCAAGTGTTGTCCAAAGAATTGTCTAAGTTTGTTTTGCCAATAGTGAGTTTGATACTAAAAGGCAGGCCCTGGGCCCTTCGGATCGTTCATCGTAAAGAATCATTAGATCACGTATACCATCAAGATCAGACAGGCGTTTGTTCCACACCCAGGGTTCATGAATGAATACAACAGACTTGCAGTGCTGTAGAATAATTTGAGTAAAAAACAAAGATTTATACTGCAAAACAGGTCCCATCCTTCAATTACTGGACATTCGAATGGAATAAAATCCTACCAAGGGACGCGAGTCATACTTAGATTTCAAAGTCTCGACAGAGGTGTTATCCATCCCTACAACTAGAGCAGAGTCATGTTTTTTCAGACAGCCCTTACTCTCCTTGTAAAAATAGATAATCCACGCACTCGGTTCAAGTTCTGGATACTGCGAACATAAATGCGTCAGCACATCTATGTTGTCTCTAGGTTTCCCCGGAATTCGACAGATGGCGCGCGCTAGTTTAGGGAGACTGACTACCTGATAAGAAATATAATAGCTCCCAAAGGCTGGATTTCCGGCACCATACTTCTGATCCAGGCCGATGTTCGCTGTGAGGAACAGCTCACTGGTACCTTCACTCATACCACTCGTACCTCAAATCATATGGGCATTAAAAAGCTTCAAGCCCTACAAATCGCCAGGTCCGGATGAAATTTACCCTATCGAACTCACACAAACTATGGAATGGACTATACCATGGCTAGAGATAATCTTTAAAGGATGCCTAGCTTGGAGTCACATTCCAGAAAAGTGGAAGTGCGCAAAGGTAATTTTCATCCCCAAAGCCGGCAAAAACTCCCACACTTCTCCCAAGGATCTAAGGCCTATCTGTCTATCATCCTTTGTACTAAAAACTTTGGAAAGGCTGATAGACTTACACATACGCCACAATTTGGATCCGTCATTAATTTCCAAGGCACAGCATGCCTACTGTAAGGGTAGATCTATCGAGACAGCCTTGCACACACTGGTGAGGAAAATCGAAAGATCAATCCATCTAAAAGAATATACTCTAACAGCCTTCCTAGATATAGAGGGCGCTTTCAACAACGTCACTCCCACAGCAATAATAGAAGGGCTAAAAAAGCTTAAGGTAGAGGGGACTCTGACAGAACTGATCAGCGAGTTACTATTAACGCGCAGGATTCAGTCCAAATGGGGAAGCCAAGTAACCACCAGAGTGGTTACCATGGGAACCCCGCAAGGTGGGGTCCTCTCACCTCTTCTCTGGAACGTAGTCGTTAACGAACTACTAATTAAACTGGAGAAAGAAGGCCTGGACGTTATTGCCTACGCTGATGACGTTGCTATTTCAATCTCAGGTAAATACCTTTCCACACTGAATGACCGCATGCAAACGGCATTCTCAATTCTTTGCAATTGGGCGCATAGCAACGGGCTCAGGGTGAATCCCCAGAAAACGGAGCTCGTGCTATTCACCAAAAAGCATAAAATCCCGGAACATTGTCCTATTACTCTGCTTGGTACCAGATTAAACTATTCCTCCAATGCCAAATATCTTGGCATAATACTAGATAGGAAATTAACCTGGAAAAGCAACACATTCGAAAGAGTTAAAAAAGCAACTATAGCTCTTTACACATGCAAGAAAGCCATAGGGAAGAAATGGGGATTCAGCCCCAAGATTACCCTATGGCTCTACATCACGGTCGTCAGACCCATACTAATGTATGGAGTAACAGTCTGGTGGACAGCACTGGACAAGACAACATACCTCAAGCAATTCGAGAAGGTACAAAGGTTAGCGTGTATGTGCATTACCGGGGCCCTCAGGTCCACCCCAACGGCTGCGCTTAACATGATACTTGACCTTACACCTCTCGATATTTTCGGCAAGCAAATTGCTACACAAGCGGCCATCAGACTTAAAGCAAACTCAAACTGGTCGAGCTATGTCACTGGTCACTCCTCCATCCTGAATAACAGGTCAATTATGGCAGAATACCTAGACCTCACAGAACCCACCACAGTCTTGGAAAAAAACTTTACAACGACCTACCCGGATAGACAAAACTGGACTCGTCAGACGCAACCTCGTAGAAACTTCGTAGACTTCTACACTGACGGGTCTAAGACCAAAGACGGGGTGGGTAGTGGGGTATTCTGCAAACAACTTAAGCTGAACAAAGCTCTAAAACTACCAAATCACTGCAGCGTTTTCCAGGCGGAACTGTTGGCTATAAAAGAGGCTTTGTCTTGGCTGAAGTGGAACGTGATATCCACCACGGATATCCGCATTCTCACGGATAGCCAAGCAGCCTTAAAGTCGTTGGAGTCCTACGTGTACACATCAAAAACGAGCCTCGACTGTCGCCTATCTCTTAACGAGATGGCTGAACAGTTCAACATACAACTTATCTGGGTACCGGGACACAGCGACATTCCAGGAAACGAAAGAGCCGACAAACTCGCCAAACAAGGAACGACGCTACAATCAATCGTGGCTTGTGAGGGTATACCCTTTGCAACCATTAAACACAATCTTATAAATCTCGCCAGGACCGAGACGAACCGGAGATGGACTCAGGGACATACCTGCCTCATCACCAGACAAATCTGGCCCTGGCTCAACAGTCAACGGACTAGGAGTATTATCTCCCTTAAAAGAAATGACATCCACAAAGTCATTGGTGTCATCACTGGACACTGCCTTATTGGTAGTCACGCGCAAAAACTAGGTATAACTCCGAATGATTTTTGCAGGAGCTGTCAGGACGAGGAGGAGGTGGAGTCCATTCATCACCTTCTCTGTGCCTGCCCAGCATTCTGCACAATCAGGAAACGATACCTAGGATCTTACTTCCTTAACGATCTGACCGAAGTTCAGCAAGTTGGGATATCTGATCTTCTTAATTTCCTAAGAAGCACTAAATGGTTCCACGAATAGGGGGCAAAACCCCCTCGTAGCTGCACAACGGGCCTTTTTGGCCTATGTGTATCTTCTCAATTCTCTTTTGGGAAGGCTACGGTCCTACCTACCTACCTACCTACCTTCACTTGAGCAGACTTCGCCGCCTGAATAAAGAATCCCGGAGGAAAAGGTTTTTCTGGGTGAAGTACCCACCTCCGACGAGAAAGTTCTGGTTTACTTCGTCTTTTGGCTTATGGTTTGATCTTCGTGGATCACCGAATCTGCCTTCAGACTTCGATATACCGCCACCACGTTTGAGGGGGACATCACCCAATTCCTCCACAGCGGCGGCCCTCGTCCGTTTGTGGGAACTCTTGTGAAGTACATGCTTGTCTGCAGGATGGGTAATGGGCATGATGTCTCAAATGCGCTAGGGCATATAACGCATTTTTCTGATCCTTGCGCAACTTATTAATGTGTTTTGTCAATCAATTATAACACAAAGGTACTTACATATAGCTGCCTATCCTCTCTATTACCTGCTTAGATGTTCTTATAGATGCGTCGTTGTATAAGTATCTATATACATATGTAGGTGCTTTGTTGATTTGTGTTTAGGGCTTCTTATATGCACCATTTTAGTTTTGATGCGTGGCACCATTTAACTGCAGCATCAAACTCCTTCTGCATTATTATTGTGCCAGTTTCCAAAGAGAACTGGCAGTAGAGTCGCAGTCGATGCTGAGGATTTTGAAAGACCACTTCTGCAGACTGTATAACGGCGATGATAGACAAGATACCGCTATCAGGCAGAACAAGCCATTCGTAATGGACGTCGATGTAACAAAATTCCGTCCACCCGACCTAGACGAAGTCAAAATGGCGATATCAAGACTTAAGTCTAATAAAGCCGTGGGCGCAGACGGCCTGTCTGCTGAGCTTCTTAAGGCGGCTGGAGATAAGCTGGTAAGGTGCATGCATCATCTTATTTGCAAGGTATGGTCGGAGGAAAGTATGCCCGACGAATGGAATCTCAGCATCGTTTGTCCGGTCCATAAGAAAGGAGACCTCTATAACTGCGCCAACTATAAGGGAGTAAGTCTCGTTAACATCGCATATAGGATCTTCTCTGCCGTATCGTGCGAACGCCTGAAACCGTTTGTGGATAACCTGATCGGCTCTTATCAGTGTAGTTTCTTACTTACTTACTTACTTATCAGGCCTGCGATCCATGGAGGATCTAAGCCTGAGCTATAGCTGCCTTCCATCCTTGACGGTCCCGGGCACGCTGCTTCCAGTTGTCAAGACCAAGATGTCTTACATCCGCGATTACTTGGTCTTTATACCGGAGGTTCGGTCTTCCTCTTCTTCTCGAACCAGGAGGCTCGGAGTCGAAGACCCTCTTAGCTGGAGCGTTGATGTCCATGCGCTCGATGTGGCCGAGCCAGTGTAGTCGACGGCTCCTTGCCTTCCGGACTACATCCACATCTTGGTACAGCTCGTAGAGTTCGCGGTTGTGTCTTCTTCTCCATTCACCTTCCTCACAGACAGGACCAAATATCCGGCGCAGAATTTTTCTTTCGAAAGAACCCAAAATCAGCTCCGCTGTCCTGCTTATCGTCCAGCTTTCGGCTCCGTACAGCAAGACTGGCAGAATGAGCGTTTTGTAAAGCATGACTTTGGTCTTTCGAGTGAGGAGTTTTGACCCCAGTTGTTTGGACAAGCCGAAGTAGCAGCGGTTGCCAAGGGCGATTCTACGCCGGATCTCCACTGTGGTGTCATTTGTGGAATTTACGTTTGCCCCGAGGTAGACAAACTCCTTAACTACCTCGAAATTGTAGCTGTCAATTGTTATGTTTTGTCCCAGGTGGTGAGCGACGGATTGGTTTTTGCTTGACAGCATGTATTTCGTTTTGTCCTCATTGATCTTAAGACCAATTCGTTTCGCCTGTTCTTCAATCGCCGTGAATGCTTCCACAATGCCACGGCGAGAACACGCGATGATGTCGATATCATCCGCGTATCCTAGCAGCTGGATGGACTTGTAAAAGATAGTGCCTTCCCTGTTGACGCCTGCCCGTCGCACTATCTGCTCCAGCACCAGGTTGAAGAAGTCACATGACAGCGCATCTCCTTGCCGAAATCCGGTGCATGTTTCGAATGGTTCCGAGGTCCTAGAACCGAGTTGCACGGTGCATCGCGTGTTTTTTAGCGTGGCGCGACACAACTGGATCAGTTTTACCGGGATCCCGAATTCGGCCATCGTCCCAAACAGTGCTTCACGATGAATTCTGTCGTATGCGGCTTTGAAATCGATGAAAAGATGGTGTGTATCGATTTGAAACTCGTTGGTCTTTTCCAGGATTTGGCGTAGTGTGAAAATTTGGTCTATAGTTGATTTGCCGGGCCGGAAGCCGCACTGGTAGCTGCCGATTAGTGCGGTGCAAAATGGTTTTAGACGTCCACACAATACGCTGGACAGGATCTTGTATGCGACATTGAGCAGGGATATACCTCTATAGTTCTTACAAGAGGTAGGATCGCCTTTTTTGTGGATGGGGCATATAGAGCTGGTATTCCAGTCGTCGGGCATGCTCTCATCTTCCCAAATTCTGCAGATGATCTGGTGCATGCTCCCTACCAGAACATCGCCGCCAGCCTTGAAGAGCTCTGATGGCAAGCCATCTGAGCCTGCGGCCTTGTTGTTCTTCAGCTTCTGAATAGCTGTGCCGACTTCTTCTATGCTGGGTGGGAGGACTACTTCAGCGACTGGAGTTGGGATTTCCTCAGTCCCTACCACTCTCTCTTGGTCATGCTCGTTAAGCAGCTGCTGGAAGTGCTGCTTAAATACATCCACTATTCCCTGCGGGTCGGTGACAAGATTACCCTCGCAGTTTCGAAGAGCCAGGATTTATAATATATATATATATATATGTATACCGAAAAAATGGAAACACGTTTAGTTTTTTTTATGAAACAACTTTACTTGTTGACGGCCGATATTCAAGTGAACGACCACACAGTTAAATATAAAAATGCTTACTTACTAATTACTTACTAATAGAGAGTGAGAGCGAACAAAAAAGAACGGAACAAATAAATGAGCATAATATTATGCATTCTCTAAACTATTCAGCATAGTATGCTCGTGTACTCTATAAGCCCAAGTATGTACATAGTGGGGACAGTGTACATAGTGGGCTGAGCATATGACTCCTCCCGACCTAATATGGACAGCATCTCTTTGTGAAGAAGATGGGAATATCCATAAGAAATACAGGCTGATAAGTCTTAGCTATGTCTGTTATGTTTTTATTATATCATATATGGGTTCTTAATTGTTTACGCATCTTATCACTTTTACTAATATAAATTATATGTTAAATTTAAATAATAATGTTGAAAATATTGTACATTGTTATTGTAAATCTATGAAATATTTTATTTACATTCCTATATACATTTAAAAATTAATATAAACTTAGGTAGTATTCTATACCCTCATATATACATATAGATATTCTATACCATTCTATACTATTTAGGTAAATTAAAGTTCGATACCTTAAAGATTAATTAGTATTACTAGTAATATTAGTTAGCTATTCATTTATTTTTTTTTATTTCTGTTTCTAGACGAATAGTTTCTACCAGTTAGTTTTCTATCAAAATTAATTTCTGTGATTGGTTCTTGATATTTGAATTTCCTTTTAATAACTTGCCTATCACGTTTAAACCCATCCTTATCTCTAAAATACGTTTTTCCTTTTTCGTTTACCTCCTTAATTATATATCGTGGCAAGTGTTTTATGTTATGAAAACCCAGGTTTTTAACTAACTCCCGTTCTTGGTGACCAGGATATTCGACTCGAGTTTCGTTAGCTTTTCTAATTTGCTTTTTCTTTTTTTCTTCTAACTTACATTTTAAATCCCTCCAAACTGATTCCCCTGATATATTGTATAGAAGGTCATTAGGTCTGTATCTAGTACTAGAGTGGATTGTGTTGTTGTAAATGTCAACAGCTTTAAAAACTAATGCCCTATCCTGAATGTCTGTATTTGCTTTGTTAAGTTTTAGCAGTCTAATATGTTCATTAAGAGTTAAATGGAATCTTTCGATTACTGAATTACCTGTATGGGTGTTTGGTGACGTAAAGTGGAAAATTACATTTTCTTTACTCAAAAAGTTTTTGATATACGCGGTATTGAACTCGTTATCAGCTACTATCTTTTTCGGTTTGCTCAAACAAGCGAATCTTTGTTGAAGAATATCTACTATTGTTATTGAGTTCCTGTCTAATATGGGATGGATTGAAGCATGTTTGGTTAGTTTATCAATGCATGTAAGAAACATTGTATTTTTATTGAAGAACCATATGTCAATGTGTAAAATTTCATTTGGTCTACTAGGTGTTTCTGTAATCATCAAATGTGGCCTAATCGGGTGTCGATCGTACTTGCACATGTTACAAATAATACAATTGTTTATAAATTTGTACGTTTCTAATCTTAAGTTCGGGTAGTAATAAGAATTTTTTAATTCCAAAAACGTTTCGTCAATACCTCTATGATTTCTTTCGAGGTGGACTTTTTCGATAAGTTCTAATGCTTTTTCCTTGTCCGTTATATCAATAAGTAGTTTGGTACATCTAAGAACTTTCATACCCGGGGAATTCGAGAAATATTTCACTATTGTTTTTTGAAGACATATGAAGATGTCGTCGTCTTCACAATATATTCCAAATATACCTTTGACGGGCATAAGTTCTCTCAAAATCTTCAGGACATGGATTTCATCATATTCTTTTAATTTAATTATTATTCTTCTCTTCTTTTTATACAAGATTTTATCTATTTTCGTATTGAAATTTCCTTTTTCTACTACTAACTGAGTTTTATAAATATTCAATGGAGTTTCAGTAATATAGATATGATCGTTGAGATTTTCAACTCCGCTATGTATGGTAGCTACGTCGGATCTAATTTCCTCTTGACCTATACAGTTAATATTTAATCGGCTTAAGAAGTCTGCTACATTGTTTTCCTTACCTTTAATGTAGTCGATATTAAAATCATACTCATTAAGTCTTATTTTCCATCTCTGCAACTTAGAGTTAGGCTCTTTCAAAGAATTTAACCATATTAAGGGTCGATGATCCGTTTGTATCCTAAATTTACGTCCAAATAGATACGGTCTGAAGTACTTTGTAGCCCACACGATAGACAAAAGTTCTTTCTCGATAGTACTGTAATTAATCTCGTGACTATTTAAGGTCCGAGATGCAAAAGCAATGGGGTGGCAATTCTGGGAAAGAACTGCACCTAAAGCCGCATTACTTGCGTCTGTCGTGAGCGTGAATGTTTTTGAAAAGTCGGGGTAGGCTAGAACAGGACAAGTACATATAAGTTCTTTAAGTTTATTAAAGGACTCAATATATTGTCGGTTATTAGTATTCATTTTAGCATCCTTTTTTAAGGATGAGGTCATTGGAAGGGCTACTTTAGAGTAGTCCTTAATGAATTTTCGATAAAATCCGGTGACACCTAAAAAGGATTTGATTTGCTTTTTGGTTCGAGGAATTTGAATTTTTTTTATAATCTCTATTTTGTTAGGATTAGGCTTAATACCATTATCCGAGATTATGTGGCCTAAGTACTCTGTTTCGCGTTTCAGGAAGTTACATTTATTGATTTGCACTTTAAGATTATATTCTTTGAGTTTCTTAAAAATCTTATTCAATGAGTCAATGTGTTCCTGAAGCGAGGTTGAAAAAATGAGTATGTCGTCAAGATATACAACGCATATTCGATTAATAAACTCTTCAAGTACTTCGTTCATCATTCGCTGAAACGAAGCAGGTGCATTTTTTAACCCGAAGGGCATACGAGTGAATTCATAATGACCATTTTCTGTGGAAAATGCAGTCTTATGTCTATCTTCTTTACATATAGGTATTTGGTGGAAGCCCTTCGCAAGGTCAATAGTGGTGAAATATTGGGTTTTTCCTAATTTCGATAAGATATCTTCAATATTGGGAATTGGAAACTTATCTTCTATTGTTACGTCGTTCAGTTTTCTATAGTCAACCACAATACGCCACTTTTGCTGCCCTGAGTTGTCGACTTTTTTTGGGACGACCCATATGGGAGCATTATAGGGACTCCTGGACTTAGTTACTATTCCTGAATGAAGCATTTCAGAAATTTGTTTGTCCACTTCGTTCTTATGGGCCTCTGGATATCTATATGCTTTAGTAAATATAGGAATATCATTTTTGGTTGGAATTTTGTGGCTGTATTGGGTGACTGCAGAAAGGGCTTCGCCTTCCAAATAAAATATGTCTTTAAACTTTTTAATAGTGTTCGTTAATAGTTTAATTTCCTCCGAGTTGAGGCTGTCTAGTTTAAGTTTTTGGGTAATTATTTCTATGTCTGGTTTGATAAAATGTATATCCGGCGAAATACGGCTTAAATGAACGATTTCGTTAGGGCAGGGCTGATTATCTAATTGATTTGGAGGGTTGTCAAAAATTAAAGGCAAAACTGCGACACTTGTTATTAGCAGAGAATTTTTAAGATCTATTATGGCTTGTAATGGCTTTAAAACATTACATCCTATTATTCCGTCAAAATGAGTATTCAAATCTAATTCTAGCATTTCGATGCTTACATTAGGCTTTTTGAATTCCTCGAAGAGTGGAATTATAATTTTTGAGGACGTACTCATGCTTGAATTGATTGACCTTAGGAGAATGGGCTTGTTTAAGTCCGTTTTGAAGGACTTGTCAAAGAGGCCTTTTTGAATAAGTGACGTGCCTGCTCCAGAATCAACTAGTAATTTAATTGGTTTTGAGTTTGTTTGGACCACTATACAGGGTAGTGATCGGATGTTGGTAATTGAAAATTTTGGTATTCAATCTCTTCAGGATTTTGTGATGATTGTAGGTTTAAATGGTCTATTTCCATTGATTGATTTTGGTTTCTAAAAGATCCGGATGAGGTTGTATTTTGTATTGGGTTATTTCCTTTGTTTTTATGTCTACCGAAAGTGGGTATTGCAGGGGAAGTTTGCCTAGTGTGGCCAGGGCCATTGTACCTGTAGTTAGGGACTTGAGAAATTGGAAAATTGGTTGGGTAATTGTTATTGTTTTGGGCTCTAATATTGGGTGAAAAATTGTGGCTAGTTGGGCTATTGCGATGAAAGTTGTTATAAGAATTTGAATTTGTGGGTTGGAAATTTCTAGGATTAGTATCATATTGTCTAGAGTTCAAAGATGGAAAAGATTTTTCAAAATTATCTGTTTCCACTAAGATCGTCTTTGCTTCTCTAAAATTTGATGGGTTACGAGCTTGGAGAATCAGTTTTGGTCCGCTAGGTAATTTGTTAATGAACAATTTTAGAGTCATTGCCTCATTTTGTGCACAACTGAACCAAGAAGGAGAGTTTTCGGAAAGACCTGATTTTATATTTAATTTAGTTAATAAGCTTAGTGTATTGTTATAAAAAAATTTTACGGAATATTCGAATCTTAACATTTGTATGGAATTAATAATACTCTCGAAGCTTTCATCTATACTACAATTAGAGATAAGGATGTTTTTAATTGAGGGCCAATCAGTAGGGTTATTATTATTTATTAGGACAATATTTGCACTACCTTTTATTTTTTGTCTTATTCTAAGTTCTAAAAACCCCCTAGAAATTTCATCTAACTGTTGACAATATTTGTAAATGTAATCTACTTCTTTTAAAAAAATTTCCAACTCTTCAGGGTTTCCGGAATATTCTGAAATGTCCTTAACTAAATCTAATATACTTAAGTTCGCCATACCTTCTTTTTACTATCGATTGTGTATATGTAATAATTACAACTGTAGGTGATCGTGTTGAATTGCGGGATATGGTGGACTGGTTTGTAGATGACTGGTGTATGAGGATAACTGTGATAACTGGATATGATGGAACTGCTAACTGTATTGTATATGGTTGTTGAAAAATGTGGATGTGGTTAACTGTGATAACTGGATATGATGGAACTGCTAACTTTATTGTAGATAATTGTTGAAAAATGTGGATGTGGAAAATATGTATATATATGTAGGTATTTATTATAGTATAGATGGTTATGGATGGTAGATAGCAACGATGAATTAATATATATGTATATGTTTGTCTTAAATTAGTTTTTGTTGCTTTTCATCTGATTTATATTTCGTAGTAAGCTATCACTTAAAAACTTAGTTTATTGAGTTATTTATACACATTTAACTTTTTAATTTATAATTCTTTCACTAAGAGAGCACGTTTTTCAGTGACCGACTGCGCCATTTATAATATATATATATATATATATATGTATACCGAAAAAATGGAAACACGTTTAGTTTTTTTTATGAAACAACTTTACTTGTTGACGGCCGATATTCAAGTGAACGACCACACAGTTAAATATAAAAATGCTTACTTACTAATTACTTACTAATAGAGAGTGAGAGCGAACAAAAAAGAACGGAACAAATAAATGAGCATAATATTATGCATTCTCTAAACTATTCAGCATAGTATGCTCGTGTACTCTATAAGCCCAAGTATGTACATAGTGGGGACAGTGTACATAGTGGGCTGAGCATATGACTCAGGGTGCCCTTTTTGAAGCCTCCTGCAAGGCCTTTGGCTTTCTTGTAAAAGGCTCGTATTTTATGTCTATCCCTAGACTCCTCGATATCCTTGAGCTGGGAGGCTGCGAAGATTCTTTTCTTTTGTCGCAGTAGTTTCTTCTCCTCCCTTCTTCTGGCTCGGTACTCTTCTCGCGCTGCCCTGGTTTTCCTCTGCAGCGCCTTTTGGTACGCCTCGTCGGTTGCTGCCTTTTTCTGCTCACACTCGTCATCATACGACGGGTTTCTTGTCGGGGTGGTAGGTATCCCAAGGTGGTTTCGGCTACTTCCTGAATGGCTGAGCGGCAATGCAGCCACATATTATTGGCATTTGTGTTCGACGTGGGCATACCGTAGAGTCTTTCGCTCAGCTGCTCCCTGTAGACTCTGGCAACCTCCGGTGTGCTCAGGCGCCCAATGTCGAACCTCCTCCTGATGGGCTGGTGCAGCTTTCTGACATTGGACAGTCGAGCACTGAATCTCGCTGCTATGAGGAAGTGGTCAGAGTCGACATTTGCCCCTCTGAATGTTCGCACATCCAGGATGTTTGACGCGTGCCTTGCGTCAATGAGCACATGGTCGATTTGGTTGGCGGTTCGACCGTCCGGAGATCGCCAGGTTGCTGTGTGGATTCGCTTGCGAGGGAATCTTGTGCTACTTATCACCGCACTACGAGCTGTCGCAAAGTCAGCGAGTCGGAAGCCGTTATCTGTTCTTGTATCGTGGAGGCTGTGCTTTCCGATCACCACGCCAAAATCGTTCTCCTAACCGATTCTGGCATTAAAGTCCTCGAGTACGATTTTGACATCATACTTCGGACGAGCTCCGTAGGCGTTGTCCAGGAGGTCATAGAAGTCCTCCTTGATAGAGCCTTCAGCCTCGTCGGTAGGGGCGTGTGCACATATAAGGCTGATGTCATAAAATCTGCCTCTGATGCGGATCACAGCCAGGCGGTCACTTATAGGTTTAAAGTCGATGACCTTCGACCTTAACCGCTTTCCCACGACAAATCCGCATCCCAGTAAGTGCAACCTTTTGTGACAGCTGTAATAAATGTCGCAATTTTTCTTCCTAATCATACCGTTTCCTATCCAGCGTATTTCCTGGACCGCAGTAATATCCGCCTTGTACTGCGTGAGGATTCCTTCTAGTTTATGAGCAGCTCCGGGAGAGTACAGGGTTCTGACATTCCAGGAGCATACTCGCAAATCGTGTTCCTTTTTCGTGCGTTGTCGTCGTCGAGTATCCGTCCGTGTATCCGAGGCATCTTGCTCATTCATAACTTTGGGTTTTTTTACGTGGGCGGATTGTTAGCCCGCCGCACAACCGCCATTCTGGTCGGGGTTTTTTTCGCTGCATACGTTTGTTCACCTCCCAACGGTTGTTGAAGAGGCTATCCAGAGGGCGCCGCGAGGAGGCCGTATGTCAACTTGACCCGGGCATTTAAACAGGGATCGTTGCTGGCATCTCGCCAGGTTGAGAGCAATCAACAACTTTACCCTGTATGTCCGAGCCCATGCCATGCTATCAGTGTAGTTTCAGGCCAGGTAAATCCACAATCGACCAAATTTTTACGCTACGGCAGATCTTGGAGAAGACCCAGGAATACATAATCGACACTCACCACCTCTTCGTCGATTTCAAGGCTGCATATGACAGCGTGTATAGAGATGAGCTATACAAAGCCATGTCTAGTTTTAACATCCCTGCCAAGCTCATCCGACTGTGCAGGATGACAATGGAGAATTCTCGCTGCTCCATTGACGTCGGTAATGAGCAAACCGAAACCTTTGATGCTAAAAAAGAATTTAGTCAAGGTGACGCGCTATCATGCAACTTTTTCAACATCGTGCTTGAAAAGATAGTGCAAGAGTCACTGCCCAACACAAGAGGTTCGATTTATTTCAAGTCTACGCAATTGCTTGCGTACGCCGACGACATTGACGTGATTGGACGGACACAGCGAGGTATCAGTGAGGCATTTGTAAACATTGAGGTAGAAGCGGCTTAGTTGGGTCTCAAGGTTAATGAAGGCAAAACCAAATATTTGCTTTCATCTAAAAGAGACGGTCAAAACCGACGTATTGGCCAGAACGTCACCTTGGCTCACTGAGGACCCGCGACAACAACACCAGCGCTGAGAATCCCTCTTGCCAACCTCTGTTTCTTTGGGCTCAAGAGGCAATTGAGAAGTGGAGCCCTCTCTCGGAAAACCAAGGTGAGACTATATAAGATCTTAATCATCCCAGTTCTCCTTTACGGCGCAGAGGCTTAACAAAAGCGGATGAAGATGCCCTTGGTCGTTTCGAGGGGAAAATTCTGCGCACTATCTACGGTCCCGTTTGTTCAAATGGTGTATGAAAGAGAAGATATAACGAAGAACTGTACGGGTTGTACAGCGACATCGGCCTGGTACAACGTCTACGGATACAGCGTCTAAGGTGGCTAGGCCATGTTGAGCGTATGGAAAATACAGCTCTGACCCGAAGAGCCTTCGAATCCACCCCGGAAGGAAGGCGCGGCAGGGAACGGCCGCATCAACGGTGACGCACGCAGGTGGAAGGGGACCTTAACCAACTGGGTGTGCGGCGCTGGAAACAGCTGGCCAAAGACCGGTCCAGCTGGAGGCGCTTGTTGATTGAGGCCCAGGTTCACCACGAACTGTAGCGCCATCTAAGTAAGTAAGTAAGTAAGTTTCCAAAGATCTGTGATGTACTACGATTGCTATATCATCAGCAAAGGCAAGCTGAATACTTTGTTTGGAGTGCGTAGCAGTTCGTTTGTGTTCAAAATGAAGAGTATTGGGACACCATATTGTATATTCTTATCTTCACTTAGTACATCCTTTATCTTGACACAAAACCGCCGCCGGTTTGCAGGTACCCTCCTAGGCAGTGTGACAACACTAGTATCCCAATAGGGTGTAACCCGTCTAATAACTTCGCGTGAAATCCATAAGCCCGTTGTATGTATTAAAGCAAAAATATCACTTTTGTAAAGTGATTAAAAAACACGTCTTGGTCCTGACTCATACACTCTGCGCATTAAGCGTGCTTGTTACAAATTTGGTTAATTACTCCCTCTGTCAGATGATGTTTTCCTCCACCGCAAAATGGAATGAATCACTTACATACATATGTACATATATTCGTATATGAGCTAAGGGTCAATCATTAGTTCCAGGTTACTGGTGACTCTCGGGTGGAGTAATTTTGACCACTCGGCCCTACATATTCGTTCCTGATGTTTTAATTACATACATACTTATGGACGACCATGGTAAACGCTTGTATAAACATCTCAAAAACAAAAAAACAAACAAGAGAAAAAACAAAACACCGGAGAATAAATAATGCATATTAAATTTAAATGCCATGCAAGGTGGAGGAAATTCTTTTTTCAGGATGACAAAACCAAACGACTGAAAATGGTCGAGGCATCGATTACTTGAAACAGAGAACTGATTAATCGGATTTTCAAGTCTTCAATTTGTACGAACCTTGACTTCGTACCGCTTGCAGCTAGCAACATTTCTTTCGAAAAAGGGCGCACGAAAAACGCAACAAGAAACCTACTCGTCCGTTTCGGATTCTTGTTTTATTTACGAGGAAATTATTAAAATAAAAAGAGTGGAAGGAATATTTAGGGCCACCATGTTCTGGCAGTATATTGTTGTATCATCGTGATCGTCCGTCGCGATAAGTTGGCTCTGTTTATTTATATTGCCCACAGTGAGATCCTTTCCGTGGTGGTTGATCGGAACCCGGTCGCGCTATCGCATGGCATCGGTGTTTGGCGTTCACTGATTTAAATTACTGAGTTATATGCTTGTCGATTTGTTAACAAGATATCGATGATAATGAACTGTGGCGAGGTAAGAAATATTTCGCGAGATCTGGTCGCCTATATCATGTTCCACATTCGTTCTTCAATTTTTTTTTCTTCTTGTTTTTTGTTTTGTACTTGTATCGAAGGCCATGTTACCGCCTTTGATGAAAACATTAATTTCCGTAGTACATATCGTGCAGTATCGTTTTCTTTTTTTTTTTGGTAACAGGTATATATTGTCGTATCTCCACAGGATGTTTCTCTGTCATTTCGGATTTTCTAGAATTGCTATTTTTTTTCTTTACCATTTTTTATTTTGAAACAAGGTGGAGAGATTCGATCCCTTAGCTGGACTATTTATAGTGTGGTCAATACATATTTGTATGCCTATAGTATTAGTTAGCTAAGTTTTTATTACGGTCGTTAAAATGTTGTAAAGCTAAGGTAACTGTCTTTTGTCAGCAGTACCGTTGCCTGTAACCTGACAAATCTGTTGTGCACCACCAACTAAACTTATTTGTATTCTTTGGTTCTATGTTAACAAACATGCTTAAATACAATATCTATGTACATATCCCTGAGTGACTTTATGAATACTGAACAAATCCTTAAGGTGAAATTCATAAAAGTTGACCTTGCTTTCTTGTTAAGATATGACAATTCGTATCCTTTGCATTGTTGCGAAAAGGACACGTTGTTATCGTCATTAACCAGTTGCGTATCTATTGTGCATTCGCACAAAACAAGCACTTAAGCATGGAATGAGATTGTCACACATTGTCTGCTTGTTTTACCTCTCTCTTCCGCTGTCAAGGATTTCATATTTTCAAGAGAATTCGTTATCCAAGACAAAATTGGGATGAAAGGCAGATGTATTTTTTTTAAGGGTAAGTTAAATCGAGTGAATTAAAATGGAACAAAGATAATCCGCTATCTGGAAATATGTCAGAAACAAACAGAGTTTTTTTGTCCAGTATTCGAGGTGTCGTGAGCTGTAGACTTATACTTACTTACATATGTATAACAGGTATTGACACATTGATGTTATAAATGTTTATTACTAGCGTGTACCCGCGACTTCGTTCGCATCTAAATTGCTTGAATATTTCGTAAAGTTTTTAATAATAATTAAATGCTTCAATGTGTTTTTCAAATATACATATACAGTGAGCACCAATATAAAGTTAACATAACCAATTTTGGGATTTTGGCATCTAGATAAGTGCTTGGTGTTTTTTATTTCTGGATAATTTTAAAAGGCATGCATGTACTCTCTCTAAAAAATAAAATTTATTACATTCCAAAATAATATCAAGTTTATGGCAACAAAAACAAAATCAGCACTGAATTCACGCGAAGAAGCAGAGGACAACCGCACTTAAGATGGCGCACACAGATGGAAGGGGACTTCAGCCAACTGGGTCTGCGGCAATGGAAAAGGCTAGCAAAAGATCGTGCTAATTGGAGGGGCATGTTGGTTGAGGCCCAGGTTCACCCCGAACTGTAGCGCCCGTTAAGAAGAAGAAGAACAGTTTAAGAAAATCCAAAAAAATACAACATTGACTGCTTTTTTCACTTTGTGCCGGAGAGATAAATTTGCAGTTACGTTACTTTACGAAGAAGTTCCAGCTAACTTATGATAAGGCCAGAAGAATATTTCAACCGCGACGTAGCGGTACTCTCGTTGTCATCAGGAATAGCAACAAAACTGCAGGCAAAACAGCTCATTCTATGTTTAAAATATCAATTGAAGCTAATTATATGGAAAATCCAGTTTGTAGGACGTAAGTACATATATCCAAAATTTATTAAAAAAAAATTAGAGGAATAGACTTTAGGCAAAGGTTACCTATTTTTGCAAAATGCACATGATCAGACGAAGTGAATGCCCAGTACTTTGGACACGACGAGCACCGTGGCGCAGTGGCAAGTGTCTTGGCCCCTGACGCCAATGACACGGGGTCGAATCCCGACAACAGCCACGTTTTCACTGTGCTTCTCCTCAGAGGGGTACTGACAAAACCCCCTGAGGCATAAATATTAAGAAAAACTTCTTGAATTTCGCGGTTCGGAACTGGCAGTAAACTTTAGTTCCCTTTCATCTATGGGAAAATAAAATCACACACAGCATGGGTGATTGAACACAAATGCCAATAATATGTGGCCGAAAACCACCTTAGGATACCTACCACCCCCGACAAGAAACCCGTGGTATGATGGCGAGTGTGAACAGAAAAAGGCAGCAACCGATGAGGCGTACCAAAAGGCGCTGCAGAGGAAAACCAGGGCAGCGCAAGAAGAGTACCGAGCCAGAAGAAGGGAGGAGAAAAAACTACTGTGACAAAAGAAAAGAATCTTCGCAGCCTCCCAGCTCAAGGATATCGAGGAGTCTAGGGATAAACATAAAAGACAAGCCTTTTACAAGAAAGCCAAAGGCCTTGCAGGAGGCTTCAAAAAGGGCTCCCTGGCTCTTCGAAACTGCGAGGGTAATCTTGTCACCGATCCGCAGGGAATAGTGGATATATTTAAGCAGCATTTCCAGCAGCTGCTTAACGAGCATGACCAAGAGAGAGTGTTAGGGACCGAGGAAATCCCAACTCCAGCCGCTGAAGTAGTCCTCCCACCCAGCATCGAAGAAGTCGGCACAGCTATTCAGAAGCTGAAGAACAACAAGGCCGCAGGCTCCGATGGCTTACCATCAGAGCTCTTCAAGGCTGGCGGCGATGTTCTGGTAGGGAGCATGCACCAGATCATCTGCAGAATTTGGGAAGATGAAAGCATGCGCGACGACTGGAATACCAGCTCTATATGCCCCATCCACAAAAAAGGCGATCCTACCTCTTGCAAGAACTATAGAGGTATATCCCTGCTCAATGTCGCATACAAGATCCTGTCCCGCGTATTGTGTGAATGTCTAAAACCATTTTGCACCGCACTAATCGGCAGCTACCAGTGCGGCTTCCGGCCCGGCAAATCGACTAAAGACCAAATGTTCACACTTCGACAAATCCTGGAAAAGACCAACGAGTTTCGAATCGATACACACACAGTTGTGTCGCGCCACGCTAAAAAACAAGCGATGCACCGTGCAACTCGGTTCTGGGACCTCGGAACCATTCGAAACATGCATCGGATTTCGGCAAGGAGATGCGCTGTCATGTGACTTCTTCAACCTGGTGCTGGAGCAGATAGTGCGACGGGCAGGCGTCAACAGGGAAGGCACTATCTTTTACAAGTCCATCCAGCTGCTAGAATACGCGGATGATATCGACATCATCGCGTGTTCCCGCCGTGGCATTGTGGAAGCCGTCACGGCGATTGAAGAACAGGCGAAACGAGTTGGTCTTAAGATCAATGAGGACAAAACGAAATATGTACATGCTGTCAAGCAAAAACCAATCCGTCGCTCACCACTTGGGACAAAATATAACAATTGACAGGTACAATTTCGAGGTAGTTAAGGTAGTCGACTACACTTGCTCGGCCACATCGAGCGCATGGACATCAACGCTCCAGTTAAGAGGGTCTTCGACTCCGAGCCTCCTGGTTCGAGAAGAAGAGGAAGAGCGAACCTCCGGTATAAAGACCAAGTAATCGCGGATGTAAGACATCTTGGTCTTGACAACTGGAAGCAGCGTGCCCGGGACCGTCAAGGATGGAAGGCAGCTATAGCTCAGGCTCAGATCCTCCATGGATCGCTGGCCTAATAAGTAAGTAAGTAGTATAATATTATATTGAGGGAGAAGGGAGCGAGCAAACAGAGCAAAGAAGTTGATCGCGCTTAATATGGCAAACGCCAGCTCCGATCTCTGTCCCTGCTCAATCCAACTTGACACACAGCCTCCGCGTGGCCTCCCCTAGATAGCTATACTGGCACCCGCCAGGTAGTGAACCAATGTGTGCAGCGACCCGACCCCTTGTTCCTGGGGAAAGAGGAACCTGGCCCTCTAGGTTGGGGGTTGCGCTTAGGGTTAAGATCCACATCGTGTAAAACAAAAACGTGATCAGAAACGACCAATAGCCTTGTATACGGACGGACTACATGTTGACGACCTCCGCAAACGTCAAAAAGGAAACGAATTTCGGATCTGCACCTGGCACCTATACGGCAGACATTACCGCGCTCCAAGAAGTGCGATGGGATGGGCCATGCGAAACGCGGATGAAAAACTGTGATATCTACTACGGAAACTGCTACAGAGAAAATAAACAACGCTTATTCGGATGCGGATTTGTTGTTCGAGGCAGACTCAGGAAAAAAGTCTTAAGCTTCCAGTATGTAAGCGAACGCCTCATAACTATCCGCATCAAGACCAGTCTCGGCAATATAAGTTTATTATGTGTCCACGCCCCCACAGAGGAGAAAGATGACCGACAAAAAGACGACTTCTGTGATCTCCTAGACAGAACGTATGCACAATATCCCAACTATGACACCAAAATCGTTCTAGATTTCAATGCGAAGCTGGGTAAGGAAGCTATCTATGAACGGGTTATTGGAAAGCACACCATGACGGAAAACGGACTAAGGCTAGTGTACTTTATGGCGGGACATAATCTTGTAGTAGCAAGTACACGATACCCACACCTGGCGGTCTTTTGATCAATCGACAACCCACCAAATTGATCATATTGCGATCGACGGCAGACACTCCTCCAGCATCCTATATGTCCGAATCTTTCGAGGAGCCAACATCGACTCGGATCATTACCTTGTTGCTGCCAAGGTACGGATGCGAATTTCTCGGAATCAACGGAGACGAGTAGGACACCAAAATTTAACGTCGGAAAGCTGCAATCGCAGGAGACCGTCAGGAGCTTCGCCGATCAAGTCTCCCTCAAGCTCTCTCAAGTCCCGATGCAATCTGCAGAAACCATAGAACAGCAATGGAGTAGTTGTCTGAACGCCATCAGAGAGGCCGCCTCAGATGTACTCGGTTTCGAGCCACCACCGTCGAGAAACCCCTAGTTTGATGATGAGTGAAGATAGGCCCATGTAGAGAAACAGAGTGCATACATGGCTACATTGCATCGACGGACGAGAGCTGTCCGCGAGCTCTATGAACAGAAAAGGAGGGAGGAGCATGCGCTTCTGAGAAGGAAACAGAAGGAGCACGAGAAGCGCACCACGGGGTGGCCGTGGTGCAGTGGTTAACATCATCGGCCGTCGAGCGGAAGGTCTATAGTTCAAATTCATTTCATAGCCAAGAAAAAGTAATTCCTATACGGAAAAAAGTATGCAACACAGTTGTGAATGGAAAGTGACCAAACGTACTGCTGCAGGCATAACACTCACAGTATGTGGTCAATTGAAATTCATCCTCTGCGTATGCAATACTAAAACCAAAAGTGAATGAACGAATTACTGAGAAATTTGGTCGGCTCTCGTCCTATGTAGGACAAACCACCCCTGAGAGTAGTCAACGAACATCTACCACCCAAAAACCACTGCACTCCGTTCAGGTTGTGTGTCAACAAATCAAACTGTACGAAACCTTCCCTCTCCGTGTTATCTTCGCTCGCACAACGTTCAATACATTATAAGGCCTTAGCCTTGAGTGCGCGTGTGACTCTAAAAAAAAAACAAAAAAGCGCGAGTTCGGGGAGGTAGAGAGATGTTACTGCAGGAACGACGTTCGAAAATTTTACCTTAAAGTAAAACGAACATGCCAAGGCTATAAAGCCAGAACAGAAGCCGGCAGGGATGAGCACGGACAACTAGTAGTGGAGTCACAGTCGATGCTGAGATTGTGGAGGGACTACTTCTGCACACTGCATAACGGCGATGATAGTCAAAATGCCGGCGTCAGGCAGAGCGAACCATTCACAATGGACGAAGACGAAGGAGAATCCCGTCCACTCGACCTAGACGATGTTAAGATAGCGATATCGAAACTTAAGTCTTATAAGGCTGCTGGAGCAGACAGACTCCCCGCGGAATTGGTCACGAACATGCACCAACTCATCTGCAAGATATGGTCGGAAGAACGCATGCCCGATGAATGGAATCTCAATATCGTTTGCCCGGTCCATAAGAAGGGAGAAAATTATGACCGCGCCAATTACAGAGGGATAAGCCTCCTGAACATCGCGTACAAGTTCCTCTCTGCCGTACTCTGTAAGGTTTCTACCAGTGTGATTTCAGGCCAGGAAAATCCTCGATAGACCATTTATTCACATTACGGCAGATCTTTAAGAATACCCATGAAGCCGCGTGTGACAGTGTTTATAGGGACAAGCTATACAGAGCCATGTCATGTTTTAACATTCCTGCCAAACTCGTCAGACTGTGCAGGATGACTATGGGGAACTCTCGCTGCTCCATTAAGGTCGGAGGTGAACTAACCGACTCCTTTGATGTTAAAAAAGGTTTTAGACAGGGTGACGCACTGTCATGTGATTTCTTTAATATTGTTCTTGAAAATATCGTGCGGGACTCTGCGGCCTATACAACAGGTACGATCTACTTCAAATCCACACAATTGCTTCCCTACGGAGATGACATTGACGTTATGGACGGACAAAGCGAGACGTCAATAAGGCGTCCGCAAGCATTGAAGCAGAAGCGGCTAAAGTGGGTCTAAGGGTAAATGGGGACAAGACCAAATATATCCTGTCATCAAAGAAAGACGCGTAACACCGACGTCTTGTCAGAACGTTACCTTCGGCAGCTATATTTTTTAAGTAGTCAAGGACTTCGTCTACCTTGGTTCGCTGTTGACAAGCAATAACGACACCAGCGCTGAGATAAAACGCAGAAGAACTCTTGCCAACCGCTGCTTCTTCGGGCTCAAGAGGCAATTGAGTAGTAGAGCCCTCTCTCGAAAAACTAGGGTATCCCTCTACAAAACCTTAATCATCCCGGTCGTCCTCTACGGCGCTGAGACTTGGACGTTATCAAAAGCGGATGAAGAGGCTCTTGGGCGTTTCGAGAGGAAAATTCTGCGTGCAATCTTTGGTCCCGTTTGTGTAAACGGAGAGTGGAGGAGGAGATTCAACCAACAACTGTACGGGATGTACAGCGACATCGGCCTGGTTAGACGACTTCGGACCCAACTTCTAGATGGTTTGGCCATGTAGAGCGAATGGACATCACCGCTCCGGCCCGAAGAGTCCTCGACTCAAACCCTGAGTTCGAGGAAACCACCCAATAAGAAAAAAAGCTGGAAAAAAATATTGCTGTACGATGACTGTATGAGTTTAACAACTTCTTTCGGAGCTTTAACTGGTCGTTGTGTTTCCTCGACAACGACGGTGACGACGACGCAATACCATACATACATACATTTGACGGATCGAATACCAAACCGACCAAAAACTTGGGCGTAAAATTCTTCAATGTCCCAAAAGTAGCAAAAATTAAAAATATTAAAAACTCATCTTCTTGTCTATACCAACACTTATTTACAAGATAGTCCAGCAGTCCCTCACTTTTCTCAATCAGCTCGCAGTTCCCAGCTTACACTTTGTCTCCCTCTGTGCTTGAGCACATCAGTTCCATCACGCTACAAATCCACTTTCGTACTCGTACAGTTGCAAGAGTTTTCGAAGACGTCAACACCCACGAATCCCCTAGTCCAGAGAGTATTTCCCTAAAGTTTCTGAATAGGTGTTCTTTTGCGCTGGTGTAGGTTTTGTCACTTTTTTTCCACTCTTCTGGGCTCTTCCCGAGCAGGTCGAAAAGATTATTTGTCTGGCCCATCCACAAAAAAGGCGGAGATTCTTCTTCCTCTAACTAGCGATTCATTGCACTAACGTCCCTTATCCCCACTGAATCGTAGAATATTCTCAACTCATTGACCGACAGTATACTATGGGGGTGTCGGCCAATACCCGCCGAGGAGGGACGCCACGAAATAAGCATTCGGTGGCGTTGGTGTTATTCGGAATCCGAACTCGCTCATGGTGCATTAGATGCGAACACATTAACCACTGCGCCACGGCGCCCTCTATGAAAGGTACTCATATTTTAGAAAGAGAAAAGCTTTTCATCTTGTGTATGTGTGTCACTGACAGTTTTTTGCATTTTTGGTGTTGCGAAATGCTTGGACTTCATATACAAATCCTACATATATTAAATTAGAGTCCATGTCTGGTCTGGTGCATCTAAGACCTTATTGCACTTACTAGGGTTCAAGACAGAGCGAAAAAGAAAAACTAGTAGGAGATCCCAGCATCACCAAATCATTATTTTCCGCGAAAAATGTTCGGAAAAATAAGCCGTGTGCACTCCACACTTAGTTAAGAAGCTTTTCCTGAAGCACAGTCGTCAAGAAATGCTTCTCGGAATTTTCTATTAAAATACAGCATTATGTCCCGTTCGACTATGAAAAAATAATCAACACATAAAGTAGGTGACTGGGACAACCTAGGCTCTGGTTGTCTGTAGACCGTGACGCCACCATACAATACCGGATTTTGTGCTATGAGCATGTAAATCGTAAGGTTACGAAGGTTAACGAATCAATCTCAGAAAGTGTTTGAGTAATAGTGATCTATGATCTGATAGTCTCTATGCTAGTTTACCTTCTGAGGGCCTTACTGTATCTGTTTTCATCAACTTTTATCCATCAGGCGATAGAGGCGTAGATGGTGATATACTGATATATCTTGCAATTGTGGTATAAGTCCTAAAGAAATTGATTGGATTCAACACAAAGGTTTTTTCGTAAGAGTAACTTTTGTTATCAAAGCTTCATGGCCATTACTGAAACTAGCCACCACTAGTCTGGATATAATAATGGCTTTTTATAAGTTAACCCTTATACGAAGTTCGAGGAGCAAGTCCCTCAATTTGAGGAGAAAAGATGTCAGACTAAAATGATGATAGAATTCAAGTAACTCGCTTGGTTTTCAGATATTAAAAATAACGAGATATGGCAATCAAGTTCCAGGAGTTTAATCATAACTGGTGGGGAGCGGCCAACGCAAGCGAGGATGTAAAAGTCATGGCTGAAGGAAATGTTAGTAATTTTTTTTTTCGATATCCGCGGCATCGTTCTTCTATGGACAGCACGTGTGCAAACCGAACTCGCCTAAAAAGGGCTGCATCTTGCACCACGGAAATGCCCGTTCGTCATTAATTGTGCAAGAGTTTTTGACGAAAAAAAAAGCATTTCAATGTGGTCGCATCCACACTGTAGCCCCGATATGGCTCCCTGCGACCTTTATAATTCCCGAGCTGAAATCATACCTCAAAATAACTTATCAAGGCGATGTAGAGAGGGTCAATGAGGCTGTAACCACAGTGCTTCGAATCGTCGGAGCAACGTTATAATCGTTGTCTAGAGTTAGAGGTTGACTATTGTAAATGTCGATAGTAAAATTTTAAGATCAACGTGATTCGCTTGTTTTTGTTCATAAATTCACACATCTTAGTTGCCACACCTCATTTGTTGAAGTCAACTTCCATCCACATTACAGGAATACAAATTTAGTTGATAAATGAGGTAGTAAAGAATCATGTGATCTACATGTAGAGACTCCTTGAAGAGGAGTCGAAAATATACCGACTCTTTCAGAAGGTGTTACAATGTGTAACAAGTTTTGAAGAAGCCCATCTGCTTTCATCAGCACTGAAAGCGCGGCTAGAAAGGCTGCTGTAGTAAAAATTAGTTAAGGGAACTGTATCTTGAGTACCCAGACTGATGCCATCTAACTTACCGAGGCAACTCTACCAATTTTCATTTCAAATAAAACCAAGCCGAGATCAATATTTGTTCTGGAGACTTAAGTTTTACACATGAACTCATAGAGATCCTTTAAAGGACGACGAATTCGAATCCTATGAACTTTGATTCCAGATACGTTATTGAACTTTGACAATCCCATTTTTCTTAGAATACCTGACAAATAAATTCATACACACAATTCACACATACTTACATATGTACATTGTATGTTTAGTTATAGCATCCCCGAAAGGGCATGTTGTAATTCTGATTATGGTCGTCCGTTAGATATGGCATAGCGTGTTGTAATGGATATACTTTTTTTTATATCAGCTTAAGCCGAATTGTGTTAGTATCACCATTTCACTCGATAAGATGCCATCCAATTTAAATTATTTTATAACTTACCGTCATGTTCCCAACAAATACTTTCTTAAGCCATAAAAGAGTTCCACTTCATAGGACCTCACCTTTGACTAATGGCTTGTGTTTGTCATATTTTTTCGTCCATTAACTATACCGAAAAGTGTAATATTGTATCAACCCTCACTTTAAGCAGGAAATCCTATTCGAATTCTCCATCAACTGTACGTATAATATTCGTATATATTGTATGTTGGAGTGTATACATAGATGTGCTTCTTAGTTCGCCAAATTAGTTATGATTCAGCACAAAAGATATTCGTTAATTATCTGCAGAATCTTTGTTACAAAACTATAATGAAGAGTCATCGAGTACATAGAACAGCAGATACCTTCAATGCCGCCCATAACTAAAAAGTAACCAAGCATTTTACTGACAGGGTCGTTCGCATTGATAAATGATGTCGACCGGCTGTGCGTGCACACTGACGGTACTGAAACGAAAAGTGCGAAACCATGAAATTGGCCAACAATTTAATGATTTGTGCGTGAGATGCAGAAATTGTGATCTGAGATTGCTGATGAAATACTAAGGTCTGCCTGTCAGTGAAGTAATCAAAGTAGATGTACACGAATATGTACATACATATGGTAGGCTTCAAAGGAACCGACATTTATTGTTTGAAAAGTTGAAATTTAAAAAACTCTATCCTACGATTTATAGGAACATACCTTGGTAGATCATTCTTCCGTGGCTGAAGCGCATCTACTCCTGGTGCCTCAGGATGGGTTAAGTTCCCCAAGCGTGGAGGGAAGTTAGGGTGGTTTTCATACCCAAGTCGGGTAGAGCTAACCATACTACTGCAAAGGACATTAGGCCTATCAGTCTATCGTCCTTCCTGGTGAAAACGCTGAAACGAATAATAAACTTGTACGTAAGGGAAGAGATTGGTGAAGGTTATCTGTCACAATCACACAACGCGTACATAAGGGGAAAATCGGTAGATACTGCTCTGCATAGGGTAGTCTATATGATAGACAAATCGCTCAATATCAAGGAATTCACTCTAGGTGCCTTCCTAGACATTGAGGGTGCTTTTAATAACGTCAGTACCGAGGCAATAGTGTCCAGCCTTCATATGGCCCAAATGAACCCGGGTGTATGCTGTTGAATTGGGCAAATGCTGGGTACTCGTATAGTAAATTCGGTGATGGGGAGAGCAAAGGGAAGGGTGAGAGTGAATAAAGGTACACCACAAGGTGACGGAGGGTTTTCATGTCGGGGCCTACGCCGATGACATTGACATTTCCGCAGGTCCTCAGCGATAGACCAAGCTATGCACTGATGTTGGTGGATAATTGGGTCAAGGGGCGAGGCCTGGGAGTAAATCCGGCGAAAACAGAGATAGTACCCTTTACAAGGAAAAGATCTGTATCAAGGTACACCTACCCTCGTATGAATGGTATAGATCTGATCACTGGAAAATCTGCCAAATATCTTGCCATAATCTTGGATTTCAAGCATAGTTGGAGAGAAAATATCGAGGAAGGAATCAAAAAGGTCTACGTGGCGCTTTATTCGTGTAAGGTAGCCTTTGAAAAAACATGGGGCCTCAAACCGAGGTTAGTACATTGGTTGTACATTACGGTGGTAAGACCTATTCTAGTTTATGGCTCGGTTGTCTGGTGGAAAGCCCCCGAGAAAAAAAGTCATCTTCAGAGTGTGTCAAAGGTTCAAAGGGCAGGCTGTCTAGCGGTGACGGGATCTATGAAGTTCACATCAACGGCGGCTCTTAAAGTCATGCTGAACCTCCCACCCCTGGACATATACAGCGAGAGCGTCGCAACCAGAACTGCGCTAAGACTACAGGAATCCGGTCTCTGGAAAAAGAGTGCTCACGGACATGCATCAGTCTTGGATCGATGGGCCGTCTCGAGATTCAGAACCGTAACGGACTATGTCACCCGACTTCCTTCCTGGGAGAGGAGATTCTCTATTAGAGTTCCCTCCAGGGAGGAATGGACCGGTGATTTGGTACGCACGGAAAGTGAACTGGCATTCTACACCGATGGATCCAAAATGGATGTTGGCACAGGTGCCGGAGGCTACTTTGAGTCTCGGGATATGCATCGTTCCTACAGGCTCGATGATGGATGCAGTGTCTTCCAGGCAGAGGTCTTCGCTATCAAGCGAAGCAAAGAGAATATCTCAGGAAAAAGGATCAGCATCTATGTTGACAGCCAGGTAGCCATTAAGGCACTGCAGGCAGCATGGATAAGATCCAAACTCGTCAAACTCTGCAAGGAGAAGTTAGAAGAGATATCCAATGTAAATGAGGTGACCCTTTGCTTGGTACCTAGTCATATGAATATCTCTGCAAACGAGAGGGCGGACGAGCTGGCTAGGGTGGGAACAAGTGCCAACATTGCGCAGATCTCAGCTGAGGCCAAAGCACCACTCAGTGCGCTCTACAAGGAGATAGAAACGGAGCTATTAGAGAAAGCCAATAAGCGATGGTGTCACTTAGATACATGCGCATCGGCGAGGTCGATAAGAAAAGAACGGAAAATCTGCTGAAGTTCAATCGTGGGAATATTCGACTGGCAGTCGGTGCCCTCACCGGGCACTGCATGCTATCCTACCATGCAGATCGACTAGGCCAGCCCTACAATAACTTCTGCAGAAGCTGCAGGGACGAAGAGGAAATTGAATCCTAGCGCCGAATGTCCGCCGCTAGCCCAAAAAAGGAATATATTCATAGGAAGATACTTCCTTTCGCGACTAGAAGGGGTAGGTAATATTGGCTGAACAGAATACTGGGATTTTTATCCTCGTCTAGTTGGTTCAGCTCAACGGTAAATGTCTAGGTATCAACAGGTTAAATAAAACAGGTGGGCACAATGGACTCAACGTGGGGCACCCATGTACCTAACCTAACCTGACCTACCTTGGGTTAGACACACATACCTAGCCATATAGGAATACGATAATCATGAAAATCGTCTTTGCAGTTTTAACAAGCATACTTAGATAACGTTAAGAACTCTTTTTGTCGGACCACTACTTTACGGACTTTGTCCAAGAACGTTCAAAAGTTTCTTTGCAAAATATCAAAAGTTAAACTTTAAAGTGAACTCCCACTTATCAATCTTGGTAGCGAGCCATATCGACAAAAACTAACAACCCAAAAGAAAACTTTTAATTATTTTTGTGTAAAATTCCCGGCAAAAGCTTCCTACTATCCAAACAACCGGCTTTCAACGAGGATGCTTTATGCCTTAACTACAAGGAAACAAAAGGGGGGAATGTATACCGAACCCATTAAAAGAGCAAAAAGACCACGTACTTTCATATCGGTTAAATGAGGACTGTAGATAGCACTTAGAAAACACTTCGATAGTGCTGAAAATGGAAGTAAACAAACCAAGTTTCCTTTTTTTGTGTCTTCATCATCTTTTGCTGTTGTTGCCAATGTCTTTTGTTTTTCCTTTCGTGTTCCAAAGTTTCTGGCAAAAGTAATATTTTTGCCGCTGTTTTTCTAATACGAGGTGAAAATTAATGGCATTTTCGGAAAGTATTTTTGTCAATTTGTTTTCTTCCCACTGAGTGCATAAACAAAATTCTTTATATTGATGATAAACATTTGTTCTTTTTTTCCGTATTTTATTGTTTCTATACATCCTACATAACGTCGGCGACGACAGTAGATTTTTGTCTGGAGCATTGACTCCAGTGAAAGTCAAACAAATCAGAAGGAATGTGACATTTCGCTAAGCCCCTGATGTTTTTTTTTTCCTCCCACATAGACGTTTTGTCTGCTTTCTTCCTCACGAGACAATTCATTCACTTCGCTTTTCAAATCACACTTTCAAGGTACAATGAGCATTTGATTATGATGTATGTATGGATGTACGTTCACATGTAAACGGATTTCTGGAAGACTTTTGAAAATTACTTACAGAAGGCAGGAAAGCACGATTTATCTTTAGTTCGACGATACTGTTTTACGATGCACACTGGATTTGTTTTTATGACTTTGTTCTTCATTTTTTTCCTTCATATCTTTCTGCCGTATCATAGAATGCACAATTATGAGTTTCTAATTACTAAACGCAGAAAGCTGAAACTGGAAGCATGGTGCTTTTAAAGAAAGATAAGTAACCAGTTCCAAGAGTCTTTAGTCATTAAAAAAAAATATTCTTTTCCACTTTTCCAAAGTGGGTAGATACATATATTCTTCTACATACATAAATATGTATATACGCGCACTTAATGCCGAAGAGGAGGAAACATATGGGCAGGTAATAAAAAAATACAAGGTAACAGCAGAAAACATTTCCATATCTGGGTAATTTCAAGACTTTTAGTGAGAGTCTGCGTAGCTAATTTTTTTCTGATAAAACCTTAGAATGATTCACCACGGACTCTGGTGCGTAGCTTGTTTACACTCCTCAATTAGACTTGCATAGAGAATATTGGGCCCTGTTATCTATGTACTTAAGCATTCAGAGGCAATTCCTTGCTTTATTATATTTTCCCGTTTGCCGAAGAGAAATGAATAGAGGTTTTAAGAGGTACAAAGCTAACAGATTTTGCACGCAACAAGTCCGCCCCTAAGGTGCGCCGCATAAATCGGATGACCACAGAAGGGGTGTTATGCTGTGAGGTCCTCCTTGCCACCATTGTGAGGAATTCTATTAAACTACATAAGTAAATACAAATTACAAATTTTATTCAGAGTTTTCTCAATATTCTTCTTCTTCTTTTTCTTCTTAACGGGCGCTGCCGTTCGGGATGAACCTGGGCCTCAACCAACATGCCCCTCCAACTAGCACGATCTTTTGCTAGCCCGTTCCATTGCCGCACACCCAGTTCGCTGAGGTCCCATTCCACCTGGGTGCGCCATCTTAAGTGCGGCCGTCCTCTGCAACTTCGTCCCTCGGGGTTGGATTCAAAGACTCTCCGGGCTGGAGCTGTGGTGGCCAATCGCTCTACATGGCCCGGGTGGGCCATAAGATGGGTCTTATACGTTGAATCCGTAGACGCCTGACTAGACTCAAGTCGCTGTACAGCCCGTGAAGTTCGTGGTTGAATCTGTTTCTCCATCCCCCGTCGGCGTTTATAGGCCGGAAGTCACACGCAAAATCTTTCTCTCGAACTGACACTATCCGCTTTTGATAGTATCCATGCTACTGCGTCGTACAACTTTGTCGTTCGGGAGAGGGCTCTATTACTCAATTGCCTCCTGAGCCCAAAGAAACAGCGATTGGCAAGAGTGATTCTGCGTTTGATTTCGGAACTGATGTCGTTGTTCCAGGTCACTGCGGAGCCAAGGTAGACGAAATCCTTACGACCTCGAACTTATATCTGCCTATACACACGTTCTGGCCGAGACATCGGTGTTGAGCGTCCTTTTTTGATGACAGCATATATTTAGTTTTGCCCTCGTTTACCGCCAGACCAATTTTCGCCGCCGCCATATCAATACTCCCAAACGCCTCATTTACATCTCGCTGTGATCTACCTGTTATGAAAATATCGTCGGCGTAAGCAAGGAGTTGCGAGGATTTGAAATAGATTCTGCCTCTTGTATTGGCCAGTGATTTTTTGCACAGTAATTTCTAATATGATGTTGTAGAAATCACACGACAGCGCATCGCCCTGCCTAAATCCTTTTTTGACATCAAAACCATCGGTAAGGTGTTAACCGATTCGGATGGAGCAGCGTTCAATCTCCAAAGTCATCCTGTATACCCTGACGAGATTAGCAGGTATGTCAAAGGTAAACATAGCGTTGTATAGCCCGTCTCTAATTACGCTGTAGTATGCGACTTTGGAGTCGACAAATAGGTGGTGAATGTCGACTTGAAATTCATTAGTTTTTTCCAGGATCTGCCGTAGAGTGAAGATAGGCGTTGTTACGGAGACTTCTTCCTCTGTAGTTGGCGCATTCAGAGGGGGCTCCTTTCTTGTGGATCGGGCATACGACGCTGAGACTCTATTCCTCGGGTGCGATTTCCTCTGACCGTATCTTACAGAAGAGCTGGTACATGCTCCTAACCAGTCATCCCCAGCTGCCTTGAAGAGCTCAGCAGACAGTCCGTCTGCGCCAGCAGCTTTATTCGGCTTGAGCTTCGATATAGCAATCTTACCTTCGTCGAGGTCAGGGTTATAAAATTCTCTGCGGTCTTCGTCGATTAGAAATGAATCATTCTGCCTGACAGCGGTATATTGACTAACATCGCGGTTATACAGTCTGTAGAAGTGGTTTTTCCATATTCTCAGCATCGACTGCAATTCTACTACTAGGGGTCGGTTCTCATCCCTGCAGGCTTCCGTTCTGGCTTCGATATAGCAATCTTAACTTCGTCGAGATCAGGGGAATAGAATTCTCTGCGATCTTCATCGATTTGAAATGGATCAATCTGCCTGACAGCGGTATATTGACTAACATCGCGGTTATACAGTCTGCAGAAGTGGCTTTCCATATTCTCAGCATCGACTGCGATTCTACTACTAGGTGTCGGTTCTCATCCCTGCAGGCTTCCGTTCTGGCTTCGATATAGCAATCTTAACTTCGTCGAGGTCAGGGGATTAGAATTCTCTGCGATCTTCGTCGATTAGAAATGGATCATTCTGCCTGACAGCGCTATATTGACTAACATCGCAGTTATACAGTCTGCAGAAGTGGTTTTTCCATAATCTCAGCATCGACTGCGATTCTACTACTAGGTGTCGGTTCTCATCCCTGCTGGCTTCCGTTCCGGCTTCGGCATAGCAATCTTAACTTCGTCGAGGTCAGGGTTATAGAATTCTCTGCGGTCTTCGTCGATTAGAAATGAATCATTCTGCCTGACAGCGGCATATTGACTAACATCGCGGTTATACAGTCTGCAGAAATGGTTTTTCCATATTCTCAGCATCGACTGCAATTCTACTACTAGGTGTCAGTTCTCATCCCTGCAGGCTTCCGTTCTGGCTTCGATATAGCAATCTTAACTTCGTCGAGGTCAGGGGAATAGAATTCTCTGCGATCTTCGTCGATTAGAAATGGATCATTCTGCCTGACCGCGGTATAATGACTAACATCGCGGTTATACAGCCTGCAGAAGTGGTTTTTCCATATTCTCAGCAACGATTGCGATTCTACTACTAAGTGTCGGTTCTCATCCCTGCAGGCTTCCGTTCTGGCTTTATAACCTCGGCATGTTCGCTTTATCTGTTGACAAAACTTTCGAACGTAACGCCTGCACTAACACCTCTCCAAATCCTCAATCGTGCGCTTCTCGTGCTCTTTCTTCTTTCTTCTGAGAAGCTTATGTTCGTCCCTTCTTTTTAACCCGTAGAGCTACGAGCTGCTCTTGTTCTTTTATGCAGCGAGGCCTTATATCGCGCCAAGCTAAAAAAAAATACGCGATGCGCCGTGCAACTAGGTTCCAGGACTTTAGAACCGTTTGAAGCATGCACCGGATTTCGGCAAGGAGATGCGTTGTCATGGGACTTCTTCAACCTGGTGCTGGAGCAGATAGTGCGACGGGCAAGCGTCAACAGGGAAGGCACTATCTTCTACAAGTCCATCCAGCTGCTAGGATACGTGAATGATATCGATATCATCGCGTGTTATCGCCGTGGCATTGTGGAAACATTCACGGCGATTGAAGAACAGGCGAAACAAGTTGGTCTTAAGGTCAATGAGGACAAAACGAACTACATGCTGTCAAGCAAAAACCAAACTGTCGCTTACCACCTGGGACAAAATATAACAGTGGACAGCTAAAATATCGAGGTAGTTAAGGACTTTGTCTACCTCGGGGCAAACGTAAATTCCACAAATGACACCACAGTGAAGATCCGGCATAGATTCGCCCTTGTCAACCGCTGCTACTTCGGCTTGTCCAAACAACTGGGGTCAAAACTCCTCACTCGAAAGACCATAGTCACGCTTAACAAAACGCTCATACTGCCAGTCTTGATGTACGGAGCCGAAAGCTGGACGATAAGCAGGACATCGGAGCTGATTTTGGGTTCTTTCGAAAGAAAAATTCTGCGCCGGATATTTGGTCCTGTCTGTGAGGAAGGTGAATGGAGAAGAAGACACAACCGCGAACTCTACGAGCTGTACAAAGATGTGGACGTAGTCCGGAAAGCAAAGATCCGTCGACTACACTGGCTTGGCCACATCGAGCGCATGGACATCAACGCTCCAACTAAGAGGATCTTCGACTCCGAGCCTCCTGGTTCGAGAAGATGAGGAAGACCGAACCTCCGGTATAAAGACCAAGTAATCGCGGATGTAAGACATCTTGGTCCTTATAACTGGAAGCAGCGTGCCCGGTACCGTCAAGGATGGAAGGCAGCTATAGCTCAGGCACAGATCCTCCATGAATCGCTGGCCTGATAAGTAAGTAAGTAAGAAAGTATCCCAATTCCTTCAATTCTATTCAATGAAATTCACCAAGTTATTCAGTAACTTGGTAAGCAAAACAGGCAATTTTTAGAGATTTCCTGAAGGAAACATAAGCAAGCCCCAAACAAGGAGTATCAAGAAACAATCTAACAGCTTTTTCGCAGTATACTAACGTGATATGACTTTATTGTACCCGGAAACGTAAACGGTGTAATCAGCATCGGACATTGCTACACGGAGAAATTAAATTTTCTCCACGTTTTATGGCCTTACTGATAAGAACAAACATTCCAAATAGTGGCTGCCTCGGCTGGCTTCGCAGTAGCGCATCCTGTCACCCCAATTTTCCCAGACCTTGTTGATGGTGTCTGGCTGTAGCTCATGGATTGCTTGGATGATAATGGCTTTAAGTGTTTGAATCGTTTCCGAATTTTCTATTTTTTTTTTAGGTTCGCGCAGGTTCAAGAGTTTTATACTCTTATAATGTTCATCACAGAACCTGAACACAGTGCAGTGGTTTGGATCACAGATGTTCGTTCACTTCTCTCCGATCGAATTTTTACGTCGGTTATAGTTTTCAGCAACTGTTCCCTGCACTTATGGTGTTATTTTGGACTTGCACACACAAAGTGTGACCATATACTGTGAGTGTTATGCTTTTATTAGTATGTTTGATCACTTCTCATTCACAACAGCATTATTGCATAATTTTTTTTTGCGTATGGGAATTGATTTTTTTTTTTCTATGGAACGGATTTGAACTACAGATCTTCCGCTCGACGGTCGGTGATGTTTACCACTGCACCACGGCCACCCTAAATTGTTGGCATAACATCGGTCCTTCACGGTTCCCCACAAAAAAAGGTCCATAGGGGTCAAATCACAGGTCGGAGGCGGGCAATTGACATCGCCAAGACGGCTGATAACACGATTTCAAAATTTGGCGATCGATTGTGGCAGAGGTCGTCCAGCTCTATGTATTAAATTTCAGTGAAAAGAACAAAGTCGGTTAACATGACTCAGTAACGCTCACCATTGACCGAAACGTTGTTCCCAGCCTCATTTCTGAAGAAAAATGGTCCAATGATGCCACCACTCCACAATCCGCCCCAAACTGCCACTCGCTGTGGATGCACTGGCTTCTAGATAATAACGTGCGGATTTTCCGAGCTCCAAGCACGGCCCATGAAGGGCTAGAGCCAAGTTCTCTCAATCACCCATGGTGTGTTTTATTTTTATTTATTTTTTTTTTACACAAGTGATAGTGATCTACAGTTTAATGCCGATTCGGAACGGCGTTAGTCGAGAAGCTTTTTCATGGCAAGTATACTACGGGGGGTTTTGCCGGCACCCGCCGAGAAGGGACACCGCGAAATAAACATTCGATGCGTTGGTGTTATCGGGATCCGAACTCGTTCATCCTGCGTCAGAGTCCAACACAATAACCACTGCGCCACGGTGCCCTCTCTCCGAATACGTTTGCCTCATACATACAAAGTTGAAACGTAAAAACCGTGACCCGATGTGCTCAGAAAGTGTTCTTCGAAGAAGTTTGCCTCATACCTACAAAGTTGAAAAATAAAGACAGGTGGAAGTTAAAAATTAATTATACAAGTTGTTGTCGAGATATTAAGGAGATGCTTATATTTGAAAGGTCAAATGGTCGCCAAATATGGACCACATTGGATATATCGGGCTGAATTTGAGCGATTGTATGAGTTACGTTGACTTTGAGGGCGCCTGTTTACTGGAACCAGAATCCGCTTTCAACTGTTTCAGTAAGTAAGTAAGGTAAGTGAGCCGACGGCATGGTTTCCTTCATCTCGTAGGTCAGTAAAATCTCGGGCTTTTTGCAGTCCTCACGAAGAACGAAGATATTTTTAGCATATCTTGAAATTCTGTTATATTACGCACTCGTATGGTTGCTCATACAATAGAACGATCAAAGAAAGGACGATCATATTTCTCTGAAAAATAAAAAAATAAAAATTAGGAACCAATAAAAAACATAACTGCTTGAGCTATCAAAATCTACCCGACTCTATTTGAAAATTTTATAGAAAAACTGCGGTTATTCTGCGATTATCTCTAATAGGCCAAGGTAGACAAGACATTTCCAGGTTATGTTTATTGTTAATGAATTTATGGCGAAATGCCAACCAAATATTAAAACCATTTATTTGGTTTTAATCTTATTTTCCCTAAAAGCCAATTAAATCGCCTTGACTTCAATGGTTACAAGAACTTCTATGACATCCCACTGCATTCCTCCAATCAGATAAGTGCCATCGGCTTACATGAGTAACAATTTTCCGGATTTGACATACATAGACCTTGCTTGAGGGCGCCGTGGCGCAGTGGTTAGTGTATTGGACTCTGGCGCACGATGACCGAGTTCGGATCCCGATAACACCAACGCCATCGAATGTTTATATCGCGATGTTCCTCCTCGGCGGGGTACTGACAAAACCCCGCGTGGTAAACTTGCCATGAAAAAGCTTCTCGACTCACGCCGTTCGGAATCGGCATTAGACTGTAGGTCCCTTTCACCTGTGCGAAAAATAAATCGCACACAACAAGGGTGATTGAGAGAAGCTTGGCTCTGGTCCTTCATGGGAGGTAACGCCACCAAAGATGAAGAAGAAGACCTTGCTTCACATATTGGTTAGTGAGTTCCAAATGAGCTTTTCATATATGATGTTAACAAAAATACATGATAATGCGCCGCAAACATTTTTCGATGTTATCCTGAACAGCCTATACATTGCGCATTGCCAGAGCGTCATCAGAGACGCTTCCTCAGAGGTGCTGGGTTTCAAACCGCCACCTCCTAGAAACCCCTGGTTCGATGAACAATGCGAGTAAGCCCATGCAGCAAAACAAGAGGCATATAAAGCTATGCTGCAGCTATGCTGGAGTACAATGGACCAGTGATTGCGTCTGAGTGCTCCAGCGGATAGCAGAAGCCTTCAACAAACAAGCTATGCTGCAACGACGGACGAGAGCTGCTCGCGGAATCTATGAGCAGAAGAGAAAAGAGGAACACACGCTTTTCAGAAAAAATAAGAGAGACCACGGAAAGCGTGGGATCGAGGAAGTTTTTCAATAAGGTAAGACGAACATGCCATGGCTACAAAGCCAGAGCGGCGGCTTGCAGGGATGAAAATGGAGAACTGGTAGTAGAATCACAGTCGATGCTCTCTCGGAAACCAAGGTGACTCTATATAAGACCTTGATCATCCCAGTCCTCCTTTACGGCGCAGAGGCTTGGACCTTAACAAAAGCGGACGAAGATGCCCTTGGTCGTCTCGGGAGGAAAACTCTGAGCACTACATACGGTCCCGTTTTTTCAATCGGTGTATGGAGGAGAAGATTTAACGAAGAACTGTATGGGTTGTACAGCAACATCGGCCTGGTACGACGTCTACGGATACAGCGTCTAAGGTGGCTAGGCCCTGTAGAGCGCATGGAAAATACAGCTCCGACCCGAAGAGTCTTCGAATCCACTCCGGAAGGAAGGCGCGGCAGAGGACGGCCGCATCAACGGTGGCGCACGCAGGTGGAAGGGGACCTTAACCAACTGGGCGTGCGGCGCTGGAAACAGCTGGCCAAAGACCGTGCCAGCTGGAGACGCCTGTTGGTTGACGCCCAGGTTCACAACGGACTGTAGCGCCACCTAACTAACTAAGTACATAAGTAAGTGCCTTAGGGGTACCACGTCCTACTCTACGTGCCCACGGTGATGTAATTAAGTTGCAGTGGTAATTTAATAACATGGTCCATGCAACTGGTGAGTTTGTCTCAGGTCCATCCAGAAGTGTATCGCCACACAATTAACTATTAATTCTGTTTTTGGAAATTACAGCAAGAAACAACGAACACAGCTCTTTAACGTTAGATCAGAAATATGAGAATACACACATACACATATATTACATTAACGGTATTGCATGTCAATAAGCTTCAGCACCTGGAAGTCTTCCCAAGATTCTTTCACATATTCGTATTACAGACTATACGACTGAAAAACATGTGATGTGAAGAGCTACCGAATATCTAGACCTCTGTATCGTAGAGATACAAAAAGCAGTTGCTCCCTCACATAAGCTTCTTTCTTTCACGCAGTGACACACAGTTCGTAGATATAAATGATCACACTAAGTCAGAAGCGGAATAATAGATTTGAATTGGGAAGGGATATAAAGCATTTCTAGCGTGGGAATATTTAGTATGAAACTGCACGCATATCCAATAAATCATTTAAGATGTATTTCAATTAGAAGAATCTTAAATACGTGCAATGTTCGGAGAAGGAATAACTCTAAAAGCATTAGCGTTGGATGATACTTTTTCAGATGGAAAATAGATAGATAAGTGTTTTATTTGAAAACCATTGCTTCGTTCGTTACATCTTTTACAAAAAACAAGAAAGCATGCTGTCTGCCTAGTTGACAAAACATAGATATATTTACATTGAAATTCATTATTTATCATTTATTCTATCACTATCAGTTGCATTTACAAAATATACATATATAAATGTATACATATGAGTTTCAACTTTTTTCTATTAAAAACTTTCATTTATAGTTCTATTTCTGTAGAGAAGAACTAACCTGCAGAATTTAAATAACTTTTAACCTCCATATTGTTAAGCTAGAGTATTAGTCCGCTTTACGTCAGCATGTCGCTTCCACAAGCATCTCTTCTTATTTCTTTTAAAATTAGGCATCTCCCGATAAAGTGGTGAATATCTTTCCTTTCACCAAGGTTGCACAAGGAGCATATACTGGGTAGGTCATCTCTATGTGGTATGAAATTCAACTGCAGAAGTTCTCCCCGCAGCTTTACCATCATTGATATTTCCGCAACACTATTTTCATCACGAAAATAATTCCTCTCCCCCAAGTTGTGACTAAGTTGACAGTAAAGTTGTCTGTAAATCGATCCTGTTGCATCGTTCAAATACTTCTCTCGCTGCTTAAGGTCCACGGATATGAGCTGGTAAAGAGAAGCTCTTAACTCTTTATGTCCAATAATATTTAAGTTAATTTCCATCCCACATTCTCGCTCTAACTCCATCCAGCCCGCACACCAGCTTCTTTTGGTCCTTACGGCGTGGAGAGCTACTATCTTTGGGAGCCGGTTATCATTCATCTTTAGAACTTCCAATATATGATCTATTTGCATTTTCAGGGTACGTATGCACAGACGCGATAATCCTGTTTCCAGCATAATCACGTAGTTGAGTGCATTAAATGGTAGTTGAAATATCCGTTTGCAGAAGTATCGCAGAAGTTTCTCAACCGTATCATACTGCTTCGTTCCCCAAGTTTGCGCTGCATAAAAAAGGACTGATTCTGATACTGCCTCAAATATCCTAAACTTGCTGCTATGAGCGATACTTTTGTTATAAAAGCATCATTCCAGGTTGCGCTGATTGCTCCTTTGGCCTTTATCCTTGTAAGCTTAACTCCCAGGTATTTGAATTCGGTGACCACTTCGATGGGCTCCCTATTATATTGCCATTTTTCGTTTGCAAAGTGACGGCCTCCTTCGCGTTTAAAAATCAAAATGTTTGTTTTGCTTAGATTCACTATCAAACTCCGAAGCTTGCAATATTCAAAAAGGCGATTTATCATACGCTGCAGTGATTCGGGAGATGTTGCCAAAGGTATAATATCGTCCGCAAACAATAATACTTTTATTGTCTGTCTGGCATATTCGATCCCGCACGGTAAGAATTGTACGAGGTCCTCAATGAACAGAGCAAACTTACTTGGGCTTAATGTGCAACCCAGTCTGACCCCGATTGCGTCTTAAAACTTGCCGATAGTTCTTCGCCATTCCATAACATAGCCATTGTGTCCCCATAGAGATTCTGGATGACTCTCCCGCACATTACTATAGTGCTTTTAGATTAGCGTACTTCTGTCGATCGTATCAAAGGCAGATCGGATCGTATCCGGGTGCTTTTCCGTCCTTAAGCCTCGCTATAGCCGATATCACTTCCTGATAGCTTATTAAAGCATCAAGAACTTCGTTAGAGAAACCTGGGACTGCATATTGGAAATTCACTTTCTCGTTGGCGGGATTCAATAACATATCGAATAAGAGGCCAGAAGATTCGAGCTCAAGCTAGCGTAAATAGAAAATTGTTCGCCATTTAGATGTTTTACCAGGTTCCAAAACTCCATGGAATTTCTACAAGGAGCTACTCGTTCCGCTTCTGTTTCAAAGAATGCTGTTTTTTTATGCTTGCATATTGCTTTTAAGCCCTATTCGACAGAGTGTACTGATTCCTGAAATAAGCGTTGCTAGAAGATCTATATGCTCTCAACCTACCAAACGATAATTCCCTAGCTTTTCCCCAGTCAGTATCAAACCATGGCGCGACGAAGTTCCGCCGGACGTTAGGTTAGGTTAGGTATATGGGTGCCCTTTTGACATAAAGTCAAGACTCACGTAGACTACGTTGAGGCCATTGTGCCCACTTGTTTTGTTTAACCCGTTGATACCTATACATTTACCGTCGAGCTGAACCAGCCAGACGAGGATAAAAGTCCCAGTGTTCGGTTCAGCCTAATATTACCTACCTCTTCTAGTCCCAAAAGGAAGTATCTTCCCAGGAATATATTCAATTTCCTCATCGTCCCTGCAGCTTCTGCAGAAGTCATTGTAGGGCTGGCCTAGTCGAGCTGCATGGTAGGATAGCATGCAGTGCCCGGTGAGGGCACCGACTGCCAGTCGAATATTCCCACTATTGAACTTCAGCAGATTTTCCGTTCTTTTCTTATCATAGACGGGCCAAGTCGATCTCGCCATTGCGCATGTATCTAAGCGACACCATCGCTTATTGGTTTTCAACAATAGCTCCGTCTGTATCTCCCTGTAGAGCGCACTGAGTGGTGCTTTGGCCTCAGCCGAGATCTGCGCAATGTTAGCACCTGATCCCACCCTAGCCAGCTCGTCCGCCCTCTCGTTTCCGGAGATATTCATATGACCAGGTACCCAGCAAAGGGTCACCTCATTTACATTGGATATCTCTTCTAACTTCTCCTTGCAGAGTTTGACGAGTTTGGATCTTATCCATGCTGCCTGCAGAGCCGTAATGGCTGCCTGGTCGTCAACATAGATGCTGATCCTTTTTCCTGTGATATTCTCTTTGCTGATCAGGTCCGCCGCCTGCTTGATAGCGAAGACCTCAGCTTGGAAGACACTGCATCCATCATCTAGCCTGTAGGAGCGATGCATATCCCGAGACTCAAAGTAGACTCCTGCACCTGTGCCAACATCCATTTTGAATCCGTCGGTGTAGAGTGCCAGCTTACTTTCCGTGCGTACCAAATCACCTGTCCATTCCTCCCTGGAAGGAATTCTAATAGAGAATCTCCTCTCCCAGGAAGGAAGTCGGGTGACATAGTCCGTTACGGTTCTGAATCTCGAGACGGCCCATCGATCAAAGACTGATGCAAGTCCGTGAGGACTCCTTTTCCAGAGACCTGATTCCTGTAATCTTAGCGCAGTTCTGGTTGCGGCGCTCTCGCAGTACATGTCCAGGGGTTGGAGGTTCAGCATTACTTCAAGAGCCGCCGTTGGTGTGGACTTCATAGATCCCGTCACCGCCAGACAGCCTGCTCTTTGAACCTTTGACACACTCTGAAGATGACACTTTTTCTCAAGCGCCTTCCACCAGACAACCGAGCCATAGACTAGGATAGGTCTTACACCGCAGTGTACAACCAATGTACTAACCTCGGTTTGAGGCCCCATGTCTTTCCAAAGGCTACCTTGCACGAATATAGTGCCACATAGGCCTTTTTAATTCTTTCCTCAATATTTTCCCTCCAACTAAGTTTGGAGTCCAGGATTATGCCAAGAAATTTGGCAGATTTTACAGGGATCAGATCTATACCATTCATACGGGGGTAGGTGTATCTTGGTACAGATCTTCTCCTTGTAAAGAGTACTACCTCTGTTTTCGCCGGATTTACTCCCAGACCTCGCCCCTTGACCCAGCTATCCACTAACATCAGTGCATAGCTTAGTCTATCGCTGAGGACCTGCGGAAATTTTCCAGAGACTAAAATGGCAATATCACCGGCGTAGGCCGTGACATTAAAACCCTCCGTCTCCAGAATCTTAGCCATTCCGTCGACCACAAGGAGCCATAAGAGGGGTGACAGAACGCCACCTTGTGGTGTACCTTTATTTACTCTCACCCTTCCGCATGTCGAATTTACTATGCGAGTACCCAGCATTTGCCCAATCCAACTGCATACACCCGGGTTTATTTGGGCCATATGAAGGCTGGACATTATTGCCTCGGTACTAACGTTGTTAAAGGCACCCTCAATGTCAAGGAAGGCACCTAGAGTGCATTCCTTGATGCTGAGCGATTTTTCTATCGTAGAGACTACCCTATGCAGAGCAGTATCCACCGATTTTCCCCTTATGTACGCATTATGTGATTGTGAAAGATAACCGTGCCCAATCTCTTCCCTTACGTACAAGTCTATTATTCGTTCCAGCGTTTTCATCAGGAAGGACGACAGACTGATAGGCCTAAAGTCCTTTGCAGTAGTGTGATTGACTTTACCCGATTTGGGTATGAAAATCACCCTAACTTCCCTCCACGCTTGAGGAACATAACCCATCCTGAGGCACCAGGAGTAGATGCGCTTCAGCCATGGAAGAATGACTTCACATGGCTCCTGCAACATGATCGGAAAGATCCCATCCATTCCCGGTGCCTTGTAGGGGTCAAAAGACTTGATTGCCCACAGGATTTTATTTTCCGTAACGTCCGCCGAACGTTATTGTTAGCCGTCACAGCAGGGTGGGACGCTTCGATTATTTCGTCCAGCTGAGAGAGGTCGCAGTTCCTTTTGCCAAGCAGTGCGTTATTCAGCCTTGATTGGAAGATCAAGTAATCAGTCAGTAATCTAAGTAAAATTTCGAATATCATCGGAGGTCAATTCATGGTTCGTTGTGGTTTTCTAAGAGTGTGGGTCACATCAAATGGGAAATACTTGATTTAATTTAATTCTAAAGGCATTTTCAAAGCGGCATCTTAATGTAACACCGTCAAAAAAGAAATGGAAACCAGTAGCGCGAGCGGCCTCACCACTGACATAGTCGGTGAACCAAAGGCCAATTAACACACTCCTCGAACACAGACACGACGGAATTAAAATTAAAATATCATAAAAAAAGGAGAAACAACGCATGATTGAAAAAGGGTAACGTGAAGGTGTCAATTGACTCGTTAGTCTCACTTTATGGTTTTCTTTATCCCAAAGTAAACATCACATTAGTTTCATTTAACAATTTAGCATAGTTATGCTAATTATAGTTAATTAAATTCCTACCATTCAAACCCGCACATAATTAAAAACGAGACTTTAAAAGGTGCACTTTCTGTCACAAACTGGAAGAAAACGAATAAGTATCTATAATGAATAAATGCTTTTGGGGGGATTGTGACCATCCGAGTGGCGAAGAGGAGCTACGGATTTGGAAATTCTAAAATTGAGTTCAGTGGGAAAAAGCTTAATTTATGTTGACATAAATTCCAAGGATTAATTCGGCATGATATATTACCACGACGCTCACAATGCTACTTGACGTTGGAGATTATTGCATTTCCTTCACCGCATACAAAACTCATCGTACTAGCCACCAAAGACATCCCACGAAAGGTACCCTTAAAGCGAAATATTCCAAGTATATAAATGGATGCATGTGGTTATAAAATTGTCATGAATACATTTTTTTCGTCTTTTCTTACCTCTTAGTCTGGTGATAAGCCTCTTAAAAATATATCATCTGTGAAGATAAGAAATACATATAAGACTGACTTTCGTTTCATTAGGTAAGCAGTAGCCCAGAAAATTGGGACAAGTAAAATCTCTTTTGGGTATGGGAACTGGTCATAGATTGTGAATTCCCCAATTTTTAGAAAGGGTATTGGACAGCGTGTGTGTTGGGCAATTTTGTTAGGGTTCAGTGAAGAGGATGGTTTTGGACAACGGCTCCCTAAGAGCACCTTTAGAAGTATTTTTATCATGGATTTAATTGAATACGTACCTTCGTTTATCATTATGTTGTGTTGTTATCTGAATTTGTAAGGTCTGCACTTCAGAATATATTATATGTTTTGAATACATTTATCGGAAGTATTCGGATATCCAGTTGACTTCAAGCCTAGAAGTCATTGTAAGCTTGTATCCTAGAAGATTCTACTATGATGCCCAAGGGTAGATCATATAAGAAGGCAGTAGAGTCAGCAGTTAAGGCTTAGTCTAACTTCTTCCCTACTTCGTTAAAGTGGTATCGTCTGGATGTTTAGTTCAAAGCGCAATCATTTGGCAGCACGCGATTTTCACAGTCCTACGTCTATAAAGGAACTTACCTGTCCCACATAAATCAACTCACATCATTCTAGAACGTTCTGAAGGGTAAACACTGAAAATCGTATCAAAAGGTAAAATGAGCCTATAAGATTATACCAGCAACTTGCGAATGAAACATAGAGTACATACAGTAGTAGATAAAGAATTCCTCTCAACTTAGATGAGGTTAAGTAGCGATTGCTTAAGTCTAATAGAGCTTGGTATAGATGGACTGTCGAATATACACGAGCTCCCCTCCCTGATGACAGTGTGGCTTCAAGTTGGAAAAACACACGATAAACCAACGATTCGCACTACATTGACATTTACTTATTTAGTTACTTACTTAGGTGGCGCTACAGTCCGTGGTAAACCTGGGCCTCAACCAACAAGCATCTCCAGCTAGTAGCGCCAGCTGTTTCCAGCGGCGCACGCCCATTTGGTTAAGGTCCCCTTCCACCTACGTGCGCCACCGTAGATGCGGCCGTACTCTGCTGCGCCTTCCTGTAATTTTCATGCGCTCTACATGGCCTAGCCACCTTAGACGCTGTACCCGTAGACGTCGTACCAGGCCGATGTCGCTGTATAACCCGTACAGTTCTTCGTTAAATCTTCTCCTCCATACACCGTTTGAACAAATGGGACCGAAGATAGTGCGCATAATTTTCCTCTCGAAACGACCAAGGGCATCTTCATCCGCTTTTGATAACGTCCAAGCCTCTGCGCCGTAAAGGAGGACTGGGATGATTAAGGTCTTATATAACGTCACCTTCGTTTTCCGAGAGAAGGCCCCACTTATCAATTGCCTCTTGAGCCCAAAGAAACAGCGGTTAGCAAGAGTGATTCTGCGTTTTATCTCAGCGCTGGTGTTGTTGTCGCTGGTCATCAGTGAGCCAAGGTAGACGAATTCCTTGACCACTTCAAAGTTATATCCGCCCATGGCGACGTTCTGACCAATACGGCCGTGTTGACAGTCTCTTTTAGATGAAAGCAGATATTTGGTTTTACCCTCATTAACCTTGAGACCCATCTTAGCCGCTTCTACCTCAATGCTCACGAAAGCCTCATTGACGTCTTGCTGTTTTCGTCCAATTACGTCAATATCGTCGGCGTACGCAAGCAATTGCGTAGACTTGAAATAAATCGTACCTCTTGTGTTGGCCAGTGACTCTTGCACGATCTTTTCAAGCACGATGTTGAAGAAGTTGCACGACAGCGCGTCGCCCTGAGACCTTTTTTAACATCAAAGGTCTCGGTTTGCTCATTACCGGCCTTAATGGAGCAGCGAGAATTCTCCATTGTCATCTTGCACTGCCGGACGAGTTTGACAGGGATGTTAAAACTAGACATGGCTTTGAAGCCATGAAATCGACGAAGAGGTGGTGAGTGTCGATTTAGTATTCCTTCCTTCTCCACGATCTGCCGTAGCGTAAATATTTGGTGGATATTTGTGGATTTGCCTGGCCTAGAACCACACTGATAAGAGCCGAACAGGTTATCCGCAAACGGTTTCAGGTGTTCACACAATACGGCAGTATTATATTATTCTTATGGACCGGGCCAACGATGCTGAGATTCCATTCGTCGGGCATGCTTTCCTCCGACCATACCTTGCAAATGAGATGATGCATGCACCTTACCAGCTTATCTCCGCCGACTTAAGAAGCTCAGCAGACAGGCCGTCTGCGCCTGCGGCTTTATTACACTTAAGTCTTGATATCGCTATTTTGATTTCGTGTAGGTTGGGTGGACGGAATTCTCTTACATCGTCGTCTATTACGAATGGCTCGTTCTACCTGACAGCGGTATCTTGTCTATTATCGTCCTTATACAATCTGCAGAAGTGGTCTTTCCAAATCCTCAGCATCGACTGCGACTCTACTACCAGTCTCCCATTTTCATCCCTGCAGGCCGCCGCTCTGGCTTTGTAGCCATGGCATGATCTCACGCTTTCCGTGCTCTCTCTTATTTTTTCTGAAAAGCGTGTGTTCCTCTCTTCTCTTCTGCTCAAAGATTTCGCGGGCAGCTCTCGTCCGTCGTTGCGGCATGGCCTTACATGCCTCTTGTTTTGCCTCATGGGCTTGTTCGCATTGTTCATCGAACCAGGGGTTTCTAGGCGGTGGCGGTTTAAAACCCGGCACCTCTGAGGCAGGGTCTCTGACGGCGCTCTGGCAATGCGCCCATTCCTGTTCTATTGTTTGTGCTCCTGTGGGCGGATTTTGAGAGAGCTTGGAGGAGACGCGATCGGCAAAGTTTCTGGCGGTCTTTTGCGATTGTAGCTTTCCGATGTCAAACTTCACAGTCCTTCTCGACTCGTAAGCATTCATGATATCCTCATTAGCGGCTTACCAGCTCAATGCAGCACTCATCTCATCCTTCAAAGACAGCTGTACACCCAGGACAACTACACACAAACGGTGTGTGCCCTGGTGGAATACTCAGCTTGGGTCCCTAAGGAAGCAGGTGAGACCGCTGTTTAACAGAGCTAAACGGTATAATAGTTGGACTGATTATAGATCTTCTTCTTCTTCTTTGGTGGCGTTACAGCCCATGAAGGACCAGAGCCAAGCTTCTCTCAATCCCCCATGTTGTGTGTAATTTATTTTTCACACAGGTGAAAGGGACCTACAGTTTAATGCCGATTCCGAACGGCTTGAGTCGAGAAGCTTTTTCCAGGCAAGTTATACTACGGAGGATTTTGCCAGTACCCCGCCGAGGAGGGACGCCGCGAAATAAACATTCGATGGCGTTGGTGTTATCGGGATCCGAACTCGCTCATCGTGGTTACAGATCTGCTCTAACTAAATACAACCTCGAATCGAGGAAATCCAAGAGAACGTCTTGGAGGAAACATTGCAAGCACATAGACTCGCTGCCAAATGCGGCCCGACTCCAAAAAGCACTATCTCGAGAGCACACAAATGGGCTCGGGCTGCTTCGCAAATCAGACGGCACTTTTACCGTCAATCGCAGGGAAACGCTAGAGACTTTGCCCGAGATGCACTTCCCTGGTTCTACTCCTTACTCGATGTCCTCTGACGATCAAATAAACGTCATAAATAACATCGACAGTAGAACAAATAGCCTCTTTGGTAGACTCTTTAGCCCTGACAGGGTCAAATGGGCAATTGGTTCATTCAAACCCTACAAGGCTCCAGGTAAAGACGGTGTCTTTCCTGCAATCTTACAGAAAGGCTTGAATACAATTCTACCATCACTGATAGTTCTCTTTAGGTCTTGCTTCAACCTGGGATACATACCCCAAATATGGAGAGAGGTCAATCTCATCTTCATCCCCAAGATTGGGAAACCAAGTGAGCAACCTAAATCCTATCGCCCTATCAGTCTGACTTCGTTCTTTCTAAAAACAATGGAGAAACTGATAGAGCTCCATATTAGAGGTATCCTGGAAAACCAGATACCTCTGCATCCCAACCAGTATGCATATCGCAAAGAGCGATCTACCAATAATGCTCTACACCACTTGGTGACGCACATATTAAAATAGTTTCATACAAAAGGAGATCGCAATCTGCGCCCTCCTCGATATAGAGGGAGCTTTCGATAATACTGGCTATGATTCGATCACCACTGCACTATCCTACAGGGGTGTAGACCATCCCACTAATCACTGGATCAGGGCGATGCTAAATAGCCGTATTATATCAGCCACATGCGGAGAGGTTTCAGTGACAGTATCGGCGGTTAGAGGATGCCCACAAGGGGGAGTCCTCTCACCACTGCTGTGGTCGATAGTCATCGACGATCTACTACGCAAGCTAACCACTCGGGGCTACGTGGTCATCGGATATGCCGATGACCTAGTAGTCATTGTTACGGGCAAGTGCGAGATCACTGCCTGTGAGCGCATGCAGCTTGCGCTCCAATTTATCTCTGAATGGTGTGGCTGAGAGGGTTTATCTATTAACCCAAATAAGACGATCTTAGTCCCATTTACAAAGAGGAGAAAGGTACAACCCTGCTCAATCTTACTAAATGGCACACGCATAGGATTTTCAGAGGAAGTAAAGTATCTAGGTATTGACCTAGACCGTAGACTCAACTGGAACTCCAATATGAGAAATAAACTCATGAAAGCGACTAAGGCCATGTGGGCCTGTCGACGCACCTACGGTAAAACCTGGGGACTTAAGCCTAAGGTAGTCCACTGGCTATATACCGCGATAGTTAGACCTATCGTCACCTACGGGTCCACCGTATGGTGGTCAAAAGTTGAGCAAAAAACTACAATTGTTAAGCTTCAACGCCTTCAGAGACTAGCGTGTCTCGGCATCACAGGCGCTATGCCAACCTGCCCCACGGCAGCCCAAGAGGCACTCATTGGACTCACGCCACTGCACCTTTTTATCAAAAAGGTGGCATTACGCAGTGCAATCAGAATCCTCTGCTCGGGAACAAATATGCCATGTAGACCCGCAGGCCACATGTCCATATTACAACACCTTCCCGAGCTGGATATGATTACTACAGTCTCGGACGCACTGCCACACATCTTCACCTTTGACAAGAGATTTGAGATATTGATCCCAAACCGCTCAGCATGGGAAAACAGTGATCCTCTGCTAAATGTCAAAGGCCTTAGGTGGTACACGGATGGCTCCAAATGACTTCCGGCGTTGGCGCCGGCATCTTTGGACCAAAACGCAAAATCTCGAAGGCACTGGGAATAAGTCCCAGCATCTTCCAAGCAGAGCTGCATGCCATCCTAACATGCGTAAATCTAAATCTTGAGACTGGCATCAGAGGAGTAACCATCAACATACTCCCTGATAGCCAAGCAGCGCTTAAAGCGCTGGGTTCGTACAGCACAAACTCAAAAACCGTCAAGGAATGCCATGACGCCCTACAAGACCTCGCCAAAAGAAACCATGTTAAACTTTGGTGGGTGCCAGGCCATAAAATTATAAAGGGCAATGAAATTGCCGACCAACTTGCCAGGAAGGGCTCCAGTGACAAGTATATATGTAGGTCCGGAACCATTCTGCGGCATTCCCGCGTCTAAGATAAATTACTTCTTAGACAAGTGGGAAAAATTACAACACCTATCCTTTTGGAACGGCGTTCGGGGACTCCGTCAATCTAAACGACTTATACGACCCCTGAACAAGCACCCTATTGACATACTCAAACTCAATAGGATGGATATCAGAAGACTAGTCAGCTATCTAACGGGACACTGCGGTCTGAGATATCATTTAAACAAAATTAGCCTCTCGTCTGAAACTGAATGTCGGCTCTGTCTTGAGGACGATGAGACGGCAGAACACATACTGTGTGAGTGTGCTGCTCTCTGCCATCTTAGGAAGCGTATCCTTCTCAGTGAAGTTATAACTCCTGAGGGGATCACCCTGGCTCCTACGAGAAGCATTCTCAACTTCATTGTGGAGGTGGAGAGGCTACTCGGCTAAATCGGCTAGCAGGCACAATAGATATGCAAAGGTCGCAGTGCCGCATTGCTATTGATAGCACTAGCCCTATATATGTATAAAAAAAAATCCTCATTCGTACCTTAGCTACAACAAGGTAGTGGTCCGGGTCGATGTTGGCCCCTTGGAAGGTCCGTACGTCGAGAATACTGGAGGAGTGTCTGGCATCGATCGCAATATGATCAATCTGGTTTGCGGTCGACTGATCAAAAGACCGCCAGGTACCTTTGTGGATGTTGAGATGGAGGAATCGCGTGCTTGCTACAAGGAGGTTATGCCCCGCAAGGAAATCGATTAGCCTAAGTCCCTTGTCGGAAGTGGCGTTATGGAGACTATGCTTTCCTATGATCGTCTCAAATATGTCCTCTTTGCCCAGTTTTGCATTAATATCTCCTAGAACTATTTTTGTGTTGTAGCTGGGACATTGGGCAAAGGTTCTGTCTAGGAGATCGTATAATTCATCTTTGAGTCGATCGTCCTTTTCTTCCGTTGGGGCGTGAGCGCATATTAAGCTAATGTTTCCAAATTTAGCTTTGATGCGGATTGTTCGCTTTTATCTCGGAAGCTTAAGACTTTTTGTCGGAGTCTTCCTCGAATAACGAATAACCTAAGGCAACTTACTTTAAATAAAGACTCAATGTCGTTCGTAGTCGTGGTCCCCAGAAGCTTGACAAGATTCATGTCCTTGGTGGGCCCATGGCCATTAATCATTCAAAAAATCCTTCTCTCAAACAACTTTTCATTCACTGTAAAGAAATTTCCTTCCCCTAAACCAATGCCGCATTGATCAGAATCTTACAGGGTGTTACTTTAATTTCTCGAGAAGCGATTTTTTTACGCAAACATAACATTGCGTTGGTTTACCTTTATACCCGTTTCGTGGATCTCATTTTCAGTTCAAAGTGTTCGCTGGGTTCGATTTGTCCTCAAATGCAGGCAATTATCCAGAGCCTTGTCCATTTTTCTGCTGCTGCAAATGAATTCTCGTCGCGAGCAAGCATTCCAGTTTTGAATGGCAAGCCCTAGTACTCGTAGAAATCTCAATGTCACGCAACGTGTGCTATTAATTGGAGTCATCATGGGGTCCAGGCATAAATCTACAATCTAAATAGCGTCTTGGCTCAAAAGCAGCCACGGAGCAGGTTACAGATAAGTAAATCAATGTATTTACCTAGTAACTGATTTTCAATATCAATCGTCTTCATAACACCGTTGACGAGGGAGCGAGCAAACAGAGCAAGGAAGTTGATCGCGTTTAACATGGCAAACGCCAGCTTCGATCTCTGTCCTTGCCCAATCCAAGTTGACACATAGTCTTCGAATAATTACGAAAAGGAGCAAAATGCTTAAACAGCCATAAGGTACTTTCTTTTGCAAACCATTTTTGTGGGGGACCGTGCTGCAGTTCTTAACATCATCGACCGTCGAGCGGAAGGTCTATAGTTCAAATTCGTTTCATGTCCTATCTAGGACAAACCCCCCCTGAGCGTAGTGAACGAACATCTACGACCCAAAACCACTGCACTCCGTTCGGGTTGCGTGTGAACCTGCGCGCAACTTTCCCTCTCCCTGTTACCTTCGCTCGCACAACGTTGCGTTATAAGGCCTTAGCCTTGAGTGCAAGTTTATCTATAAAAAAAAATAAAAATCTTGATTTTAGCCTTAATGTAAAAAGCTTAACATTCGAAAGTACTCTCCAGGGCTCTTCCCACTCAAGGCTATCAATTTAAGTCTATCTAAAAATTCAAAATATGCAACTCCAAACCAAATATACGTCCAACTCTTTACTTACTTACTTATTAGCTCAGCGATCCATGGAGGATCTGAGCCTGAGCTATAGCTGCCTTCCATCCTTGACGGTACGGTGCTTCCAGTTATCAAAACCAAGATGTCTTACATTCGCGATTACTTGGTCTTTATACCGGAGGTTCGGTCTTCCTCTTCTTCTCGAACCAAGAGACTCGGAGTCGAAGACCCTCTTAGCTGGAGCGTTGATGCCCATGCGCTCGATATGGCCGAGCCAGTGTAGTCGACGGATCTTTGCCTTCCGGACAGCTATATCTTTGTACAGCTCGTAGAGTTCGCGGTATGCGACATTGAGTAGGGATATACCTCTATAGTTCTTGCAAGAGGTAGGATCGCCTTTTTTGTGGATGGGGCAAATGGAGCTGGTATTCCAGTCGTCGGGCATGCTTTCATCTTCCGAAATTCTGCAGATGATCTGGTGCATGCTCCCTACCAGAATATCGCCGCCAACCTTGAAGAGCTCTGATGGCAAGCCATCTGAGCCTGCGGCCTTGTTATTCTTCAGCTTCTGAATAGCTGTGTCGACTTCTTCGATGCTGGGTGGGAGGACTACTTCAGAGGCTGGAGTTGAGATTTCCTCGGTCCCTACCACTCTTTCTTGGTCGTGCTCGTTAAGTAGCTGCTGAAAATGCTGCTTAAATACATCCACTATTCCCTGCGAGTCGGTGACACGATTACGCTCGCAGTTTCAAAGAGCTTGGGTGCCCTTTTTGAAGCCTCCTGCAAGGCCTTTGGCTTTCTTGTAAAAGGCTTTCTTGTTTTATGTCTATCCCTAGACTCCTCGATATCCTTGAGCTGGGAGGCTGCGAAGATTCGTTCCTTTTGTCTTCTCCTCCCTTCTTCTGGCTCTTTACTCTTCTTGCTCTGCCCTGATTTTCCTCTGCAGCGCCTTTTGATACGCCTCGTCGGTTGCTATCTTTTTCTGCTTACACTTGCCATTATACGACGGGTTTCTTGTCTGGGGTGGTAGGTATCCTAAGGTGGTTTCGGCTACTTCCTAATGGCTGAGCGGCAATGCAGCCACATATTAATGGCATTTGTGTTCGACGTAGGCATACCGTTGAGTCCTTCGCTCAGCTACCCCCTGTATACCCTGGTAACCTCCGGTGTACTCAGGCGCCCAATGTCGAACCTCCTCCTGGTGGGCTGGTGCAGCTCTCTGACATAGGACAGTCGAGCTCTGAATCTTGGTGCTACGAGGAAGTGGTTAGGGTCGACTTTGGCCCCTCTGAATGTTCGCACATCCGGATGTTTGACGAGTGCCTTGCGTCAATGAGCACATGGTCGATTTGGTTGGCGGTTCGACCGTCCGGAGATCGCCAGGTTGCTGTGTAGATTCACTTACGAGGGAATCTTGTGCCACTTATCACCGCATTACGAGCTGTCGCATAGTCCGTGAGTCGGAAGCCGTTATCTGTTGTTGTATCTTGGAGGCTGTGCTTTGTGTTCTCCTTACCGATTTTGGCGTTGAAGTCCCCGAGCACGATTTTACCATCGTACTCCGGACAAGCTCCGTAGGCGTCGTCCATGAGGTCGTAGAAGTCCTCCTTGATAGGGTCCTCAGCCTCGTCGGTAGGGGCGTGTGCACATATAAGGCTGATGTTATAAAATCTGCCTCTGATGCGGATCACAGCCAGGCGATTTAAAGTCGATGACCTTCCACCTTAACCGCTTTCCCACGACAAATCCGCATCCCAGTAAGTGCAATTTTTTGTGACAGCTGTAATAAATGTCGCAATTTTTCTTCCTCATCATACCGTTTTCTATCCAGCGTATTTCCTGGACCGCAGTAATATCCGCCTTGTACTGCGTGAGGATTCTTTCTAGTTAATGAGCAGCTCCGGGAGTGTACAGGATTCTGACATTCCAGGAGCAAACGACTTACATTTAAAATGTTTGGATCTTTCAACTCATCTCACACAGGCCCCAAGTTGAGTTCTGTTGATGTGGATTTCCTGTTTTGTTCGTCTGCGAAGAAACATTCTAAAACATTATTTTTGCGTCATATTGGCCGAGTTTCTAAGTAAAGCCGTATGTTAGTAAATAACGGGGAATATAAAACGAAAACACTTCCAAATGGTTTGTCTCAAGTGGTATTTCATTTTCCAGGTCTAATCCCTGTAAAGTGTTTCAGTGATATTTGGAATTGAATGTATTTCCATGTTTTCCAAAAATTCTATATAGAAAGCCTAATTGGCAGAAGTGCTGTGTTGAGTACCCAATACAGAAAAAATTCATGAAACCACTTGACTCCTAAATATCATCTGTTTTCTTCCAAGAATACGAAAACCCAACATTGAGGCTTGTATTTCTGAATAATGACGCTATTTTCAACAGGCTGTTTGAATTAGGTATTTTTTCCTACTTTCCATATGTCAATTTATGGTTATACTGATAGGTTCGATACATGCTATACTCATACATACATATTTATCTCAAGTGCAGATGCTATTTCGAAATTCGTATCTCAGACAAAGGGTTTGAGGGTACTATGTAAACGATTGGGTCAAAGGCAAAGATGGTACAGAATGGCAATTAAGGTTATTTCTGTCATTTAAAGCTTTCGGGTATTACCCGATATCCATACTTCTTAATTCATAACGATGCGGGTGAGTTTTGAAGAGCATAGTGATTCAGTATGTTGAGGGCAATTAAACTGTGTAACATTGCGTAAGGGAGACTTTAATAGCATTAAATTGGGATTTAATACCAAAACTCTTGTTGCGTGTACACGTTTTGTTCTGTTTTGTTTCTTAAGTTTTTGTAATAGTTTTGTATTCTACCCTTGCCAAAAAGTTTTCTGGAGAAATAATATAAAACAGTCAAACAAAATACGTTCACATAAGCCACACCGATGTTTGCGGCGATATTGTAAGGTGCCTTTACAAATGATAGAGGACCAGACCTAGCTTTTTTAAATCACTTTTCGTTGAAGGCTTCTGCTATCCGCTGGAGCAATCAGACGCAAACACTGGTCCATTGTACTCCAGACAGACACCCTACATTACTGTATTTTCTCCGTTTTCCGGAGAAAAATTTGAAGGAGCTTCAGTGATGTAGAGCTAAGGGATTCGGCACACACCACGTCGGCTCCGAGGGTGCGCCACCTTGCCCGAGCAAAGGCGGAACAATCACAGAGCAAATGCTTTGCAGTGTCATTCTCCTCTTCGCCACATGCAGCTCAGGTAGGCGTCTCACTGATACCGAGCACGTAGAGATGCTTGGCAAAAGTGTAATGGCCCGTGATAACTCCCACAAGCCTTCTGCAGTCGATTAGTCATCCTGCAAACTGGACAATCCGTCCATCTACGGTTGTCTGTATTAAATACACAAAAGTTAATGTAAGAATTTACCGTGGACGCAGGTAGACCTAGAGCGGGTTCAGGTCCTGAAAAGCTCTCCTCTGAACCCATTCTGGCGAGTTCATCAGAGATCTCATTCCCTGGGATCTCAGAGTAGCCTGGAACCCATACAAGCCCTAATGAATTTAGTCTGCCGACTTTGTTCAGGATGGACTTGAGTTCAAGCACTAATTAGAAGCTAGTTATGGGGTTTTAGTGCAGCTTGGCTGTCACTACAGATGCATATGCTTTCCCCCTTCCACTTGTGCTTCACAACATAGTGCATGGCCATTAGGATTGCGTAGATCGGAAGACAGACGAATATTTTCATAAGAAGAAGTGCAGTAGGATATTTTCGCGCTCAAAGAAGACTCCAGCACCGGACCCCCGCCCAGACCTGGAGCCATCCGTGAAAATGCGAAAATTATCCTTTCCAGGTTCAGTATCAGCCATAGCCAATCCTGAAGCCATGGAAACTCGACTGTGAAATTACGGCCCAGTAGAATAAGCTTCAGAAGGCATGTCCATGAGACAGGGGTCGCAGGGTAGACCGTTAGTAGAGTAGTTAGTGTGTTGTACTCTGACACACGATGAGCGAGTTCGGATCACGATAAAACCAAAGCCATCGATGTTTATTTCGCAGCGTCCCTCCCCGGCGGGGTAATAGTAAATCCCGCCGTAGTATAACTAGTCAGGGAGGGAGGGAGCGAGCAAACAGAGCAAAGAAGTTGATCGCGTTTAACATGGCAAACGCCAGCTTCGATCGCTGTCCCTGTTCAATCCAAGTTGACACACAGCCTCCGCGTGGCCCCCCTGGATAGCTACCCTGGCACCCGCCAGGTAGTGAACCAATGTGTGCAGCGACCCAACCCTTGTTCCTGGGGAAAGAGGAACCTGGCCCTCCAGGTTGGGGGTTGTGCTTAGGGGTAACATCCCTATCACGTAAAAACCCACTTGTTCCGAAACGACAACAAGCCTCGGATACGGACGGATACAAAGCTGACGACCCCTGCAAACGACTAACGGACTTGAGAGTCTGCACCTGGAATGTGAGGTCCCTTAACAGACCGGGTGCAGGCGATCAATTGGAGCAAACCCTCAACTGCTATAAAGCAGATATAACCGCACTCCAAGAAGTGCGATGGGATGGACCAGGCAAAAAACGGATGAAAAACTGCGACATCTACTACGGGAACTGCTACAAGGAGAACAAACAGCGCCTATTCGGGTGCGGATTCGTTATTAGAGGAAGACTCCGACAAAAAGTCTTAAGCTTCCGAGATGTAAGCGAACGCCTCATAACAATCCGCATCAAAGCTAAATTTGGAAACATTAGCTTAATATGCGCTCACGCCCCAACGGAAGAAAAGGACGATCGACTCAAAGAAGAATTCTACGATCTCCTGGACAGAACATATGCCCAATGTCCCAGCTACGACACAAAAATAGTCCTAGGAGATTTTAATGCAAAACTGGGCAAGGAGGACATATTTGAGTCGATCATAGGAAAGCATAGCCTCCATAACACCACATCCGACAACGGATTAAGGCTAATCGATTTCCTAGCGGGGCGTAACCTCCTTGTAGCAAGCACGCGATTCCCCCATCTCAACATCCACAAGGGTACCTGGCGGTCTTGTGATCAATCGACCACCAACCAGATTGATCATATTGCGATCGACGCCAGACACTCCTCCTGTATTCTCGACGTACGAACCTTCCGAGGGGCCAACATCGACTCGGACCACTACCTTGTTGTAGCCAAGGTACGAATGAGGATATCAAGAATGCTTAGGAGTCGAGTAGGACAACGTAAGTTTGACGTTGGAAAGCTACAATCGCAAGAGACTGCCAGAATCTTTGCCGATCGTGTCTCCTCAAAGCTCTCTCAAAATCCGCCCAGAGCAGCACAAACAATAGAGCAGGAATGGGCTCATTGCCAGAGCGCCGTCAGAGATGCTGCCTCAGAGGTGCTGGGTTTCAAACAGCCACCACCTAGAAACCCCTGGTTTGATGAACAATGCGAACAAGCCCATGCAGCAAAACAAGAGGCATATAAGGTCGTGCTGCAACGACGGACGAGAGCTGCTCGCGAAATCTATGAGCAGAAGAGAAGAGAGGAACACACGCTTTTCAGAAGAAAGAAGAGAGAGCACGGAAAGCGTGAGATCGAGGAGATGGAGAGATGCTTCCGCAGGAATGACGCCCGTAAATTTTACAACAAGGTAAAACGAACATGCCATGGCTACAAAGCCAGAGTGGCGGCCTGCAGGGATGAAAATGGAGAACTGGTAGTAGAGTCGCAGTCGATGCTGAGGATTTGGAAAGACCACTTCTGCAGACTGTATAACGGCGATGATAGACAAGATACCGCTGTCAGGCAGAACGAGCCATTCGCAATGGACCACGAAGTAACAGAATTCGGTCCACCCGACCTAGACGAAGTCAAAATAGCGATATCAAGACTTAAGTCTAATAAAGCCGCTGGCGCAGACGGCCTGTCTGCTGAGCTTTTTAAGGCGGCTGGAGATGAGCTGGTAAGGTGCATGCACCATCTCATCTGCAAGGTATGGTCGGAGGAAAGCATGCCCGACGAATGGAATCTCAGCATCGTTTGCCCGGTCCATAAGAAAGGAGACCCCTATAACTGCGCCAACTATAGGGGAATAAGTCTCCTTAACATCGCATATAAGATCTTCTCTGCCGTATTGTGTGAACGCCTGAAACCGTTTGTGGATAACCTGATCGGCTCTTATCAGTGTGGTTTCAGGCCAGGTAAATCCACAATAGACCAAATATTTACGCTACGGCAGATCTTGGAGAAGACCCAGGAATACCAAATCGACACTCACCACCTCTTCGTCGATTTCAAGGCCGCGTATGACAGCGTATATAGAGACGAGCTGTACAAAGCCATGTCTAGTTTTAACATCCCTGTCAAACTCGTCCGACTGTGCAGGATGACAATGGAGAACTCTCGTTGCTCCATTAAGGTCGGTAATGAGCATACCGAGACCTTTGATGTTAAAAAAGGATTTAGGCAGGGCGACGCGCTGTCGTGCAACTTTTTCAACATCGTGCTTGAAAAGATTGTGCAAGAGTCACTGGCCAACACAAGAGGTACGATCTATTTCAAGTCTACGCAATTGCTTGCGTACGCCGACGATATTGACGTAATTGGACGAAAACAGCAAGACGTCAATGAGGCTTTTGTGAGCATTGAGGTAGAAGCGGCTAAGATGGGTCTCAAGGTTAATGAGGGTAAAACCAAATATCTGCTCTCATCTAAAAGAGACGGACAACACCGACGTATTGGCCAGAACGTCACCATGGGCGGATATAACTTTGAAGTGGTCAAGGAATTCGTCTACCTTGGCTCACTGATTACCAGCGACAACAACACCAGCGCTGAGATAAAACGCAGAATCACTCTTGCCAACCGCTGTTTCTTTGGGCTCAAGAGGCAATTGAGAAGTAGAGCCCTCTCTCGGAAAACCAAGGTGACACTATATAAGACCTTGATCATCCCAGTCCTCCTTTACGGCGCAGAGGCTTGGACCTTAACAAAAGCGGATGAAGATGCCCTTGGTCGTTTCGAGAGAAAAATTCTGCGCACTATCTACGGTCCCGTTTGTTCAAACGGTGTATGGAGGAGAAGATATAACGAAGAACTGTACGGGTTGTACAGCGACATCGGCCTGGTACGACGTCTACGGATACAGCGTCTAAGGTGGCTAGGCCATGTAGAGCGCATGGAAGATACAGCTCCGACCCGAAAAGTCTTCAAATCCACTCCGGAAGGAAGGCGCGGCAGAGGACGGCCGCCTCAGCGGTGGTGCACCCAGGTGGAAAGGGACCTCAACCAACTGGGCGTGCGGCACTGGAAACAGCTGGCCAAAGACCGTGCCGGCTGGAGACGCTTGTTGGTTGAGGCCCAGGTTCACCACGGACTGTAGCGCCACCTAAGTAAGTAAGTATAACTTGTCTCCAAAAAGCTTCTCAACTCATGCCGTTCAGAATCGGCATTAAGCTGTGTGAAAAATAAATCACACAACAACATGAGTAATTGATGAGAAGCTTGGCTTTGGTCCTTCATGGGCTGTAACGCTACCTACAGTTTAATACCGATTCCGAATGGCGTAAGTCGAGTAGCTTTTTCATTTCAAGTATATTACGGTTTTGCCGGTACCCCACCGAGGAGGGACGACGCGAAATAAACATTCGATGGCGTTGGTGTAATCGGGATCCGAACTCGCTCATCGTGCATCATGCCTGTTTCACAATGCTACTACACGGCGCGGCGACAGCGCAACTTCAAACGCCGTAGCTGTCAAATCCATAATTCATTCATTGGAATCATATGGAGTAAGTCACGTAGTTCCTATGTGACTTACTCCCTATAATTCCATTGAATGAATATGGATTTGACAGCTACGGCGTTTGTAGTTGCGCTGTCGCCGCGCCGTGTAGTAGCATTGTGAAACAGGCATCAGAGTCCAACACATTAACCACTGCGCCACGGCGGCGCCCCAAACAATGCTTACAAAATATTGAATTTTAATATCTGTAAAAAAGTTTCTCGTGCACATTGGCCATATAAGAAATGAGTTCACTGAGCAATTATCTCTGGTTTTGGACTAGTGAATTGGCCGGCTAGATCGTTCTTCAACTATTTTTTATAGTGGTATGTCAAATCACTCGCCTATGCCGACAATCCAATCTCAAGGCAACATTGCTTACTTACTTTGATGGCGCTACAGTTCGGGATGAACCAGGGCCTCAACTAACAAGCCTCTCCCGCCAGCCCGATCTTTGGCCAGCCGCTTCTAGTGCCGCACGCCCAGTTGGTTGAGGTCCCTTTCCACCTGTGCGCGCTACCTTAGATGCGGTCGTCCTCTGCTGCACGCAATTGTGTGAACTTGAAGTAGATCGTACCTCTTTTATTGGCCCTAGAGTCCCGCACGATCATTTCAAGAATAATGTTAAAGAAATCACAGGACAATGCGTCACCCTGTCTGAAACCTTTTTTAACATCAAAGGGGTCGTGTTCAGGAGCGTTTTCCTGAATTAAAGTACCAAGCGCATAAACTTGATATTTTATATTACCATGTGAAGCAAGCACTTGAACTTGTTCACGTCGGAGATGATATTAGCGTTTTCTTGTATTATAGTATCAAGCACATAAACTTGATATATTATATTATTAAGTGAAGCAAGCACTTGAACTTGTTCACGTCGGAGTTTTTATGGGTAAAGGAATGAAACGATCAGTGTCTATTACTTCAGATTAACTGAATAACTGATATATTTTTGTAATTGGCTTACATCTTTTATACTTAAATTTAGCTTACTCTAACAATGATAAAAAACTAAATTACTGTCAGCATAATGGTAACAATTACATATATTGATTGCTTAAAACTAAATTGCTGCCGGCAATGCACCGTCAGCATAATGGGTCATTGGCACCCAATTCAGAATCACGCATCGGCATATACACATTTGTTTTGGAATACGTGCTGCGTCAGCGCAAGGGTTGGTGTTGACGTCGTGCGGTGAATTACCTTGACACACAATTGTTGTATGCGCTGCGTCATAAGTAATTCAACTGAACATTCTCCCCCGCGTTGAATGACCATTCAATACTCTAAGCGATGGTAACTACAAATTCTGAATTTGTTGGTGTTTGATGAGGTGCTGGCCGTACTGGTTCCGTAATATCTGCTGATCTTGCTAATTTGTGCCTCCAAATTACGTAGACGGCTAACATAATGGATAATATTAGAGCCGAATATCCAGTTGCAAAGTGGTGATGACTGCGGACTTGAAGTTTGTGTGGTAGGTCAAGAACTTCTTGTTCTTTGATTATTTTTTGTAGGTCCGTTAGATTTTTCAGTTGAATATCGTATTGTGTGGTATTGAATTTGTGAAACAATGCTATATGTTGGTCTGGCGCTAGAATGTCTGATACGCTTCCGAAGCTGGTGTAGGAAGTTTGAAGGTTAGTAGAGAATGTGTTATGACCTTGAATTGTAATGGAATTGTGTCTTAAGATGCATCCTGACTGCGACGTAACTATTCCGGATCCCTCCAAGAGTAACTGTTCGTTCTGGTTTCCACAAATTGCTGTAAGTCGAGATGGCTTATTTGTGAAATACAGCCATTTGTTTTTGTGTTCTAGTTGAATCCAAGTAGAGTTTCTTCCAGATTTGGTCAGTGTACATGTAGCCCTTGTTTCATTATTGAAAAGACCCATATCGCAGGAACAAATTTCTGCTCCGTCGTTATATCTTGATTGTATATTGAGACATAGATATTGTTCTTCCCTTAATTTGATACATCCTTCTAAAGTAGTTGACTGTATCGGAAAGTAATGGTCTCTATGTGCATTCAAAGCCAGTATTGGGGCGCAGGGAGTGATGGTTAACATGGTGTTGTTTATGAAATGTGGTATAGGTGTGATTCTAAATAAATTGTATTGTTCGTGATCTACTAACGGGAGTGTGACCCAAAACACGACTCGATTATCTGCTACTCCTCCCTTCACTGTCATCAGCTTATATAGTTGTAGGAAATCTTCTTCATCTACGGGCATCTCTAGAAATGTTGGTAGGTGCGCCTTAATGGTTGTAAGTTCTTTCTTCAGTTGAGTTGTTGACAACAGTAGCGAACTAATTTTGCCGTGGTGGGTGTCCGTGAGTACGTCGATGAGAGCTGATTGCATCCTTTGTATATTAAGTATCATGATGATTATTTGGGATGACAGTGATGAGGCGATCTGAGATATTTTGGATTGGTAGTCTTCTTCATCGTTGTCACGTATTCTTGCTCGTATTTCAGTCAGTTGGTTGTTGATTTGATCGAATCTATTATTTATAATAGTTTGGTCTTGTTTTACAATGTTGATTGTTGAATCAACGACCGAGGTTTGATTTCGAAGCAAGTTTAATAGGTGATTTTCATTGGTGTTTACTTGGTCTATGGTGTCGGACATTTGTTCAGCATATTCGGTATCCAATACTCCAAATAAAGAGTTAGCAAGTTTTCCAACTATGTTAAAAGCTCCTCTTTTAATTCGTTTGTTAGGTAAAAGAGTGTTTTCCGACTGTAGTTCGGTTATAATATGCTGAACTTGATTTAAGGTGCTTATACAAAAGCTCCTTTTTTGAATTTCTCGACATAAATGATTAAGGGTCAATGTTCCGTTGGATAATGTATTGTATTCTCCTATTAACGGATTCAAATCATAATGGATGATGAAGTTCCATTCGCTTGTTGCTATTTTTGTTGAACCAATTCCTTCAAAGTAGATGCCCAAATTGGATTCAAATTTGCTGATCTCGATGTTTTTACTAAATACTGTTGGCAAGATGAGAAGAATTGTTAGTAATGAGGCAATTCCCTCGGTACCAGATATTCGCCGTCTTTTTGTCGTTGTTGTGGTTACTTGGTCTGGTACTTGAGACTGATGTGTTGATTCTTGGGCCTCATTCCCCGTAGTGATGTCATTCTTTGTTTCATGCTCAATTGGGAGTGGCGCTAATCTGTGGATCGGACGTTTCCAGATACCTGATGCTGTTCGAACATCAACTACTCGTACGGCACCATCAGTACCCTTATAAGTCTTGGTAATTCTGCCGAGTGGCCATTGAAGGGCTGGAACATTATCTTCCTTTATGATGACCATGTCTCCCACATTGATATTCTTAGAACATTCCTTCCATTTATGGCGATACTGGAGTTCGTTTAAGTATTCTTGTGACCAGCGTTTCCAAAATTCATGCTTGAGATGTGAGACCAAGTTCCATCTTGTCAGATGAGTGTGTTTTGCAGGAACTGCGTTTGCGTCGATTTGTGCAGTAAGGGGTTCACCGATGAGAAAGTGTCCAGGTGTTAGCGCCGCTAGATCGTTCGGGTCACTTGAAAGTGGTGTTAGTGGTCTCGAATTTAGGATAGCTTCGATTCCAATTAATACCGTTTCTAATTCTTCGTACGTCAACGAGGCTGTTGAAACACTTTTTCTTAATAAGTGTTTTGCTGACTTAACGGCTGCTTCCCAAAGACCTCCAAAATGGGGAGCCCTGGGGGGAATGAAGTTGAATTGTATGGCCTTATTGCTGCATTCCTTTATAATGGTCGTACGTGCCTTTTGGGAGTAAATAGCGTCTTCCAACTCGGACAATTGATTATTGGCTCCCACAAAATTCGTTGCGTTGTCGCAATATAGATTCTGGCAATGTCCTCTACGGCCGATGAATCGTCTCAGTGCTCCAAGAAACGATTCGGTAGTCAGATCGCTTACGAGTTCAATATGAACTGCCTTTGTGGCGAAGCAACAAAAAATTGCCACATAGGCCTTGTGGGGTCGTTTTCCGCGAATTTTGTAGTGAATCCAAAAGGGTCCGCAGTAATCAACTCCTGTATTTATAAAGGGTCTTGATGGTGTTATCCTTGGTGACGGTAAACTTCCCATGATTTGTTGCAGTAATTGTGGTCTGTCTCTATTGCACTTCACGCAGTGGTGTACTATGGACCGCGCCATTATTTTGCCCTTAATTGGCCAAAATCGTTGTCGAAGATGGGCTAGCAATGTTTGGGCGCCGCAGTGGCTATTGTTTTCGTGGATATCCTGCATCAAAAGTTTTACTAGAGAATTGTTGTATGGTAATAGCATTGGATGCTTCGCGTCAAAAGAAAGTGTCCCAGACTCTAGTCGACCTCCAACCCGAATAATTCCATTATCATCCAAAAATGGACTCAGACTGGCGAAATTACTTCTTTGTTTTGACTCCTTGTATATCTGCAGGTCACTGATTTCCTCCTTGAAATCGAATGCCTGCATTGCTCGAATTATTGTGATCAATGAGTCTTCTAATTCCTTAGTAGTTAGTAGTATTTCATTTTGCCGCTGACCCTTGCTACATCTGGCATTCTTGCAGAAACGTATGATATACCCAACTATTCTCTGAAGTGTCCTGAATGAATTGCGATGGTTAATTTTATATATCAACTCGTTATTGCCATCATGAGTCGCTGCTGCGACAATTGGTAGTTTTCGTTTTCTCTCTGTGTTTTCCGGAATTGAGAGCTCCTTCATATATTTCGTTGGCCACATATCTTGATGGCCTGATAAGAAAAGAGGACCATAAAACCATAGTGTGCATGATGGCAAGTTTGCTGGTTGAAGACCCCTCGATAGTATATCCGCTGGATTGTGTTTTGACGGTACATGCCGCCATTGCTCGGGAAGTGTTAGTTCTTGTATAGTGGAAACTCGGTTAGCCACAAATGTTTGAAATGATGAAGAAGGAGAATTTATCCATGCGAGAACAATTTCAGAGTCTGTCCATAAGAATGTGGGTGTATCCATGAGGTTTAAGTCCTTCTTAATTCGAGCGGTTAACTGAGCGCCAAGAACCGCTGCACACAATTCCAGGCGTGGCAAAGTTTGTTTCTTCAGTGGAGCCACTCGTGATTTAGAACACAGGAATCTTACGATTATTCTTCCATCCTTCATAATTGCTCTCAAGTATACCACTGTACCATATGCCTTCTCAGATGCATCAGAAAAGGTGTGAATTTGAATGGCTGTGGGTACACCATTGTTGAACATGTGGCGTGGAAATTGAAAATTGTTTATTTCCCTCAAGTTATTCCGAAATGTTATCCATCGTGTGTGTAGCTCAGCTGGCAGTGCTTCATCCCATGAGAGTTTTAGCAACCAAAGCTCCTGGACGAATATTTTCGCTGTGACCACTAGTGGAGCCATCATGCCCAATGGATCAAATAACTTGGCAAGATCTGAGGTTACACTTCGTTTTGTAACTCTACTGGTCGAGCTCATATTAGTTTTGACACAAAATGAATCGTTCTTTGGCTGCCATGTTAATCCTAATGTCTTAATTGAAGCATTACTTTCATCGTTAAAGTCAAGATCAATTTCTTTATCTTCCTTGGCAATGCCTTGTAGCAGACGGGGATGATTGGCGCTCCATTTTCGTAATTTGAACCCTGCACACTGTAGAATGTGTATAAGTTGATTTTGCATTTCTACAACAGTCGATAGATTATTATCTCCCGTCAGGCAGTCATCAACGTAGAAATCGCTATGGAGAACCCTTGCACCTAATGCAAATGTTGCGTTATGCTCCTTTGCCAGTTGCTGCAAGCATTTTGTAGCTAAATAAGGTGCTGCTCTTGTACCATATGTTACCGTGTTGAGTTGATAGTAACGTAAAGACTCGCTTACGTTGTTTCTCCATACGCTGATTTGATATCTCCTGTCCTCCGGATCCATGACTATTTGTCGATACATTTTCTCAATGTCAGTGCAAAACACATATCGTGGTAAGCGGAATCGAAGCAATAATGAAAATAATTCACTCTGCACTACTGGCCCTGTGTACATGATGTCGTTTAACGATACCCCAGTTGATGTTTTGGATGATGCATCAAAAACTACTCGGAGTTTAGTAGTACTGCTACTAGCCTTGAAGACACAATGATGGGGAATGACGTAATTCGGAGCTACAACGTTATTGAGGTCGATTTCTGTCATATGACCCAAGTCTTCATATTCCTTCATGAATTTGATATATTGGTCTTTCACTTCCTTGGTTTTCTCTAGCCGTCGCTCAAGGGCCAGAAATCTGTTGGTTGCTATTTCCTTGGACCTGCCAAGAGTGTTTGGGCTCTCATGAAACGGTAGTTTGACAACGAAGCGACCATCAATGGTTTTATGTGTGTTTTGAGCAAAGTGAGCTTCGCACATCTCTTCGGCCCTCGATAACTTGCTACGCGCCGGTTCAACTTCTTCGAGGCTCCATAATCGTTCGATCATCTGATGAAGATCATTGTCATCATAAGTGGAGATGCCGCATGTTGCTGTATCAGATTCAGTTACAGCTATTTTACCAGCTAGTATCCATCCGAGGACTGTATTCTGAAGAATAGGTAAATCGTCTGCCAAACGTATCTGCCCGATGGAGAGCAGTTGATGGTAGAATTCTGCACCAAGGAGAATATCTATGCTGTCGGAGTGATTGAATTTAGGGTCGGCTAACGGAATATTTCTTGGCATTGGCCATGATGAAATGTTAATATGTTGTGAAGGTTGTGGTGGTATTATGCTCGGCAGGACAAATGCTTCCAGGTGGATATTGAAATCGGTTGTTCTTGACTGTAGTTTTACATTCACACGTTGATGGGCTTCCTTTCTCCCATCGCCAATGCCTTGAATACTCATTGATGAGCTTCTTGCACTGAGTCCTAATCTCTTTACTAGACGTGTGGTGATCAAGTTGACTTGAGAGCCTGAATCCAGAATGGCCCTGCAATTCGTCTTTTGTCCATTGGTAGCAACCAATTCTACGACGGCAGTACTGAGGAGCACGTAATGATGTTTTTCTGAGCTCTTGGACGCTGCTAATGTTACTGATTGACTTGTAGTGTTTTGGTGATTGTTGTTCGTGTTGTTTGACTGTTTTTTGGTGAGAGAAGCCTTCGTGTTACTTTCAAGATGTAGCATCGTGTTGTGTCTTTGACCACACCTTAAACAGCTTCTTGAAGCGCAATTTTTTGTTCCATGACCAGTTTTAAGGCAATTTAGGCAAAGTTTATGTTTTTGCGCTAAATGTAAACGCTCTATTGGCTGCAATTGTATAAATTGTTTGCAAGCAAATATCGGGTGTATCTCTGTTCCACAAGCCTTGCAGTTTCCTCTGTTGTTGTTACTCGAGGTTACTGACGCACAAGCTCGAGACGATGTATCCCTTTTCTTTCGTCCGATTGATTCTAATGATTGAAACTGGTTCTCAAGGAACGTTAAAAATTCATTAATGGACTGCAATTCCTTTGGCTTCTTGAGTGATTGTTCATATAGGAATCTTGTGTTTTGGTCTAGTTTGTTAACTAGTAAATGTAGAAGGAGAGGGTCCCATGTTGTTGTATTAACACCTATGTTATTTAATGCCATCAAACATTCTTGGGTGGTATCGTGGAGAGCCTTGATAGCCCCTGCTGATGGTTGCTGCTGTGCCTGGTTTGGTTGTCCAAGTATTTTTTGCAGAAGATTTGACGTGAGAACCCTTATATTGTTGTAGCGATCTTGAAGGATGCTCCAAGCAGTTTTGTAGTTGTCCTCCGTGAGTGATATATGGCGGATGAGATGCTCTGCTTCTCCGCTTAGATGTGTTTTCAGATACCACATCTTTTGTATGTTCGGTATTGGTTGGCTGTCAACCATTTGGGAGAAGAGATCAAAAAATTGTCTCCACTGTAGATAATCGCCATCGAATTTTGGGATAGTGACTTTTGGTAGATTTAGAGAATTATGGGTGATGATGCCATTTGATGAGGCATCTTCGATAATCCCATTGTTCTGCGGTTCTAGCTTTATCGACAAAGCGATAAGGTTTTCCTGTGCCATTTTCTCGATTGCGATATATTCCGCGTGATCGTACCCAATTTCAGTTGGGTTGTCCCTTAATTCCCAAATTGTACAATTCAGTGCTTCTATTTGCTGCCAGAGTTGTTCAAGTGTTCGGTACATACATTTATAATACTGTGAGGGTTCATGTTCTCTCAGAGATAGGCCCTCGATCAGCCTACGTAACGAACCCATGATTGTCCGTTGTCTTCTTATCGCACCAACGATTTTTGGTGGATTTTCTTCAACGGTTTCGACTGTTGTCTTAATGGGATTTATCTTTGATGTGGTTGCCCTCTCTTCTGAATTCGTTATTGACCTTATTCCGTCTTCAAAACGAAGTTTATATTCGTCACATAACGTTGATATCTTGCTGAAATACTGATTAACGAAATAATCGTGTTCAGCCGGAGCATTCGGCAATGATTTTATTTTTGCATCTGCCATTTCAAAAGTACTCCAGTGCTCCTGTAGGCGTTGTAGTCGCTCTTCTAGATAGGTTCTGGACTTCTTTCTGTCTGCGGGATCCTTCTTGAAGTTGGTTATTATTCGCTGAATTTCTTGGCCAGTTGCCAACTGTGCCACAATCAGCTCTTCGAATGATGTCATCTTTTCTCCTTGATGAAACGGACAACCTTTGCTGAGATGATGAATTGAGGAATTCGATGAGAATCCTTGGTTGTATGATCCTTGTTCTGGATCACGTCGGGGTCACCAAAATGTTCAGGAGCGTTTTCCTGAATTAAAGTACCAAGCGCATAAACTTGATATTTTATATTACCATGTGAAGCAAGCACTTGAACTTGTTCACGTCGGAGATGATATTAGCGTTTTCTTGTATTATAGTATCAAGCACATAAACTTGATATATTATATTATTAAGTGAAGCAAGCACTTGAACTTGTTCACGTCGGAGTTTTTATGGGTAAAGGAATGAAACGATCAGTGTCTATTACTTCAGATTAACTGAATAACTGATATATTTTTGTAATTGGCTTACATCTTTTATACTTAAATTTAGCTTACTCTAACAATGATAAAAAACTAAATTACTGTCAGCATAATGGTAACAATTACATATATTGATTGCTTAAAACTAAATTGCTGCCGGCAATGCACCGTCAGCATAATGGGTCATTGGCACCCAATTCAGAATCACGCATCGGCATATACACATTTGTTTTGGAATACGTGCTGCGTCAGCGCAAGGGTTGGTGTTGACGTCGTGCGGTGAATTACCTTGACACACAATTGTTGTATGCGCTGCGTCATAAGTAATTCAACTGAACAGGTCGGTTAGTTCACCTCCGACCTTTATGGAGCAGCAAGAGTTCTCCATAGTCATCCTGCACAGTCTGACGGGTTTGGCAGGAATGTTAAAACCTGACATGGCTCTGTATAGCTCGTCTCTATGAACACTGTCATGCGCGGCTTTAAAGTCGACAAAAAGATGGTGCGTGTCGACGTGGAATTCATGGAATTCTTCTCCAAGATCTGCCGTAGTGTAAATATTTGGTCTATCGTGGATTTTCCTGGCCTGAAACCACACTGGTAGGAATCTATCAGATTGTCCACGGACGGTTTCAGGCACTTACACAGTACGGCAGAGAGGATCTTGTACGCGATGTTCAAGAGGCTTATCCCTCTGTAATTGGCGCAGTCATAGGGGTCTCCTTTCTAATGGACCGGGTAAACGATACTGAGATTCCATTCATCGGGCATGTGTTCTTCCGACCATATCTTGCATTCTGTTTCTCTACATGGGCCTGTCTGCATTCATCATCAAACCAGGGGTTTCTCGACGGTGGTGGCTCGAAACCGAGTACATCTGAGGCGGCCTCTCGAATGGCGTTTTGACAACGATTTCATTGCTGTTCTATAGTTTCTGCAGATTGCATCGGGACTTGAGGGAGACTTGATCGGCGAAGTTTCTAGCGGTCTCCTGCGATTGCAGCTTTCTGACGTTAAATTTTGGTGTTCTTACTCGACTCCGTTGATAACGAGAAATTCGCATCCGTACCTTGGCTGCAACAATGTAATGATCCGAGTCGATGTTGGCTCTTCGGAACGTTCGGACATCTAGGATGCTGGAGGAGTGTCTGCCGTCGATCGCAATATGATCAATTTGGTTGGTTGTCGATTGATCGAAAGACCGCCAGGTCCCCTTATGGATGTTGAGGTTTGGGAATTGTGTAGTTGCTACTACCAGATTATGTCCCGCCATAAAGTCCACTAGCCTTAGTCCGCTTTCTGACGTGGTGTTGTGTAGGCTGTGCTTTACAATGACCCGTTCAGAGACAGCTTCCTTACCCAGCTTTGCATTGAAAATTACACACATAGCCTGGCCCTCCATGGACTATAATCAAAAACTGAGTCGTCATAATAGTATATTATTCTTGAAAATTTCGACAGTAAGACAAAAAAAACTTTCTTTGTATGCGATTTTAGAAATAGCATTATATAAAGACAAGGACATCGTTCTATCAAAAGATTGCACTAAATAGTTGGTCGTTCTAACATTGGATCATCCTTTTACAAAATCGACGGTGAAATACAGACTTTAGAACAAAATTATGAAAACTTTTAAACACTTTTTGCAGCTACTTGAATATGTATGTGTATGCTCGTTTCTCTAAATTATACTCTTCACATAATAAGGTTATAAACCAACTTGAGCGAGCGCTGATAACAAGCAAAATGATCTTAAATAAAGTCGGTAACTTCATGAGTCATAAACAACCTCTATAAGGGAAGGGTATTTTACCTACTTCCTCAAGTAAGCATCCTCCCTTCAGAGGAAATTGAGAAATATAAAAGACCTTAAAGGCAAGGTGATATTAGAGCTATAACTAGCAAGCACACATGACATGAACAGGAATTACGTCAAAGTCAGGACTCGAGTGTGTATATAAATGGAAATATGTAATATTCCAAAAAAAAAGCTGTTCAATGCCTTAATTAGATCCACTTACACATGCAATCAGAACAGAAATACAGGAGTCCAAGGCAGTATAAGAAGGTCGTTTGCCAATCAGAAATCTCAGAATTCACATTTGCCTTAAAAACTACTTATTCCGAACTAATAAATATACATACGTACTTCAACGACAGAATTGAAATACGAAACTCATACGAATAGATTTTCTCCATATAACTACATACAATGTCCAATAGACCTTGATGTCCTGAATTCAGAGAAGGAATCCGAAATGTGCGACGCAAGTGTACTACAAAACAAAACCGTTTGCAAAAAAAAAGGAACAAAAACCGATGTACTAGTTTAAAAATATACCTCGTTGCCCCTGCTCAATTCTCACGTCACCCATGCAAGCAAGCAACCGCACTAATTTGTAAATGACAGCCGAAACCTCTTCGTAAATCCCCTTATGCTCCCCATTCAAGTATGTATTTACGATGACGCGGTAGCTGTATGCTTTTAAATAAAAAACGAAACACGACCAGATAGAAAGAATGTAAAAAGAACGATTACCAAATGCTGAATTAAGTCTTCATACTACCCCTAGATACGTACGATGCACGGTGTAGTTCAAATGAATTATGCCCGTTTATTTTTGAATTCCTTCTGTTCCTCAGGGCCAGGTTGCCGTAGGTCGATTTATTAAGGAATCACCCTTAAAACGAGGAGATACCAGAAAAAACAACGACACGTAAGGAATCCTTATTAATCGTGATAAGACCCTGTTTACATTCCTCGGGCACTTTGAGGTTGGATTACATCACGTGTCGTCTTCGAACGTAAAAAGAAAGAAGCGCATAACTTATTTGAATAAACACCGGGGGTATACATTTGGAGGACGACGCTACAGCCACTCATGTCACTCATTTAGTTGGATGAACTCTGCTTGATTTTGTATTTAGAAACTGTGTACACATGACGTAAAGGAAGAGGAAAGTATTCCTTTCCTGAAGATATTGTATCTTGTCTGCAGCATCCGCTAACGGTACAATGAGATGAGCATAAGAATCAAACGAGAGAGGGTTCAGTGATTTTGTTTGCCTCCTCGTAATTCGAGCCATGAGAATAGGCAAATATTTACACCCGGAGTGACTAATTAAACGCTCTGTGAATGACATTAAACACTCCAGACTCACTCGCTTGACTTCATGTTTTTTAAACGGCTATGATTACGAGACTCTTATGTTTTTCTAAAGACGTGTGAAAAGCCCGTTTAGGGTTGGTAAAGTGTTTAACCGGAAAATATACCTATACATACGAGTACATATGTATTTCATGGTGTATATGAAATATGCTTATTAAATGTCGTCGGTTTCCCCTCTTGTGGATAAGTGGAAAAGCAACCAGGTCAATGCAGGCATTGCATAAGTTCAATAGAACTTGGTCAGAGGTTGCTGTCTGCGCCGTACATTTTTCTCCTGTACTGCCTTTATCTTCAAAAATTGCATATTTGCAGAATTGCGGAATTGCTACCCTGGTACCCAGGAACCTGGCCCTCCAAGATGGGGGTTGTGCTTAGGGGTAACATCCTTGTAACGTAAAAACCTACTTGTTGCGATAGGACGACAAGCCTCAGATACGAACGGATACAAAGCTGACTACCCCTGCAAACTACTAACGGACTTGAGAGTCTGCAAATGGAATGTGTGGTCCCCTAACAGACCGGGTGCAGGTGATCAATTGTAGCAAACCTTCAACTCCTATAAAGCAGATATAACCGCACTCCAAGAAGTGCGATGGGATGGACCAGGCAAAAGACGGATGAAAAACTGCGACATCTACTACGGGAACTGCTACAAGGAGAACAAATAGTACCTATTCGGGTGCGGATTCGTTATTAGAGGAAGACTCCGACAAAAAGTCTTAAGCTTCCGAGATACATATAAGCGAACGCCTCATAACCATCCGCATCAAAGCTAAATTTCGAAACATTAGCTTAATATGCGCTAACGCCCCAACGAAAGAAAAGGACGATCGACTCAAAGAAGAATTCTACGATCTCCTAGACAAAACATATGCCCAATGCCCCAGCTACGACACAAAAATAGTCCTAGAAGATTTTAATGCAAAACTGGGCAAAGAGGACATATTTGAGTCGATCATAGGAAAGCATAGCCTCCATAACACCACATCCGACACCGGACTTAGGCTAATCGATTTCCTAGCGGGGCGTAACCTCCTTGTAGCAAGCACGCGATTCCCCCAGCTCAACATCCACAAGATTACCTGGCGGTCTTTTGATCAATCGACCACCAACCAGATTGATCACATTGCGATCGACGCCAGAAACTCCTCCTGTATTTTCGACGTACGAACCTTCCGAGGGGCCAACATCGACTCGGACCACTACCTAGTTGTAGCCAAGGCACGAATGAGGATATCAAGAATGCTTAGGAGTCGAGTAGGACTACGTAAGTTTGACGTCGGAAAGCTACAATCGCAAGAGACTGCCAGAATCTTTGCCAATTGTGTCTCCTCCAAGCTCTCTCGAAATGCGCCGACAGCAGCACAAACAATACAGCAGCAATGGGCACATTGCCAGAGCGTCGTCAGAGACGCTGCCTCAGAGGTGCCTCAATACTAAAAGTGCTCGAACGAATTACTACGGACTATAACCAACCCGGAATTGGTCGGCTCTCGTCTTATCTAGGACAACCACCCCTGAGAGTAGTGAACGAACATCAACGACCCAAACCACTGCACTCCGTTCAGGTTGTGTGTCTAAAGCACATCATAAGAGAAAAAAAAAAAAAAAAAAAAAAAAAAAACCTCCTGAACCTGCGCGAGTCTCTAAAAAACATAACAAAATGGTTAGGTTAGGTATATGGGTGCCCTATGGACGGAAAGTCAAGGTTCACGTAGACTACGTTGAGTTTATTGTGCCCACTTGTTTTGTTTAACCCGTTGATACCTATACATTTACCGTCGGGCTGAACCAGCCACACGAGGATAAAAATCCCAGTATTCTGTTCAGCCCCATATTACCTTCCTCTTCTAGCCCCGAAAGGAAGTCTCTTCCTAGGAATATATTCCTTTTTTGGGCTAGCGCCGGACATTCGCACAGCAGGTGACGAATGGATTCAATTTTCTTTTCGTCCCTGCGTCCCTGCAGCTTCTGCAGAAGTCATTGTAGGGCTGGCCTAGTCGAGCTGCATGGTAGCATAGCATGCAGTGCCCGGTGAGGGCACCGACTGCCAGTCGAATTTTCCCACGATTGGACTTCAGCAGATTTTCCCTTCTTTTCTTATCATAGACGGGCCAAGTCGATCTCACCGTTGCGCATGTATCTAAGCGACACCATCGCTTATTGGCTTTCACTAATATCTCCGTCTCTATCTCCCTGTAGAGCGCACTGAGTGGTGCTTTGGCCTCAGCTGAGATTTGCGCAATATTAGCACTTGATCCCACCCTAGCCAGCTCGTCCGCCCTCTCGTTTCCGGAGATAATCATATGACCAGGTACCCAGCAAAGGGTCACCTCATTTACATTGGATATCTCTTCTAACTTCTCCTTGCAGAGTTTGACGAGATTGGATCTTATCCATGCTGCCTGCAGAGCCTTAATTGCTGCCTGGCTGTCAACATAGATGCTGATCCTTTTTCCTGAGATATTCTCTTTGCTGATCAGGTCCGCCGCCTGCATGAAAGCGAAGACCTCAGCTTGGAAGACGCTGCATTCATCATCGAGCCTGTAGGAGCGATGCATATCCCGAGACTCAAAGCAGACTCCGGCACCTGTGCCAACATCCATTTTGGATCCGTCGGTGTAGAATGCCAGTTCATTTTCCGTGCGTACCAAATCACCGGTCCATTCCTCCCTCGAGGGAATTCTAATAGAGAATCTACTCTCCCAGGAAGGAAGTCGGGTGACACAGTCCGTTACGGTTCTGAATCTCGAGACGGCCAATCGATCCAAGACTGATGCACGTCCGTGAGGACTTCTTTTCCAGAGATCGGATTCCTGTAGTCTAAGCGCAGTTCTGGATGCGGCGCTCTCGCAGTACATGTCCAGGGGTGGGATGTTCAGCATGACTTCAAGAGCCGCCGTTGGTGTGGACTTTATAGATCCCGTCATCGCCAAACAGCCTGCCCTTTGAACCTTTGACACACTCTGAAGATGACACTTTTTCTCAAGCGCCTTTCACCCGACAACCGAGACATAGACTAGGATAGATCATACCACCGCAGTGTACAACCAATGTACTAACCTCGGTGTGAGGCCCCATGTCTTTCCAAAGGCTACCTTGCACGAATAGAGTGCCACGTAAGCCTTTTTGATTCTTTTCTCAATATTTTCTCTCCAGCAAGTTTGGAGTCCAGGATTATGCCGAGATATGTGGCAGATTTTCCATGGATCAGATCTATACCATTCATACGGGGGTAGGTGTATCTTGGTACAGATATTTTCCTTGCAAAAAGTACTACCTCTGTTTTCGCCGGATTTATTCCCAGGCCTCGCCCTTTGACCCAGTTATCCACTAACATCAGTGCATAGCTTAGTCTATCGCTGAGGACCTGCGGAAATTTTCGAGAGACTAAAATGGCAATGTCATCGGCGTCCATCGGATAGACTTTCCTGTCCGGCCTACGGAAATTCAAGTCGAAGAGGATCCAACAGTGATCAGAAAGTGATGCTTTGTCAGATACTCTCTAATTTGAGATTTCCGCAGTACCGTTATCATTTATAAGCGTTATGTCTAAGACTTCCCTTCTGTTACTAGTAATAAATGTTGGTGAATTACCCCGATTACATATAACCAGGTTAGTACAAAGGACAAAACTGAACAAAGCCTCACCCCTACTATTGGTATTAGAGCTACCCCAAGTAGTGTGATGGGCGTTAGCATCACACCCTACGACTAAGTTCTTCTTACCTTGTTCGGCCATTGCGATCAATGACCTTGTTTCCCTAGAGGGGACGTCCGTGCCTTCGTCGTACGGTAGGTAAAGCGAAGCCATCGTTAGTGCACCCTCTGGTCACCCGAGCTGAAATTAGTTAACATTAGTACGTGGAGATCTTCGCTAGCAACGATACAAGATCTAACCTTGCCTTCGCTACTGTTATAGAATAGGCTATATTTCAATGACCCTAATCCCTAACCCGATTATGGAGCGTTCATGGTTCTTGCATCAGGGCTACCTCAAGCTGCACCACCACAGCTGCCGTACCGCCAGGCTGCGCCTTCTTCATGAGTCTCACAGAAAACTCACCAGCCCCGAAGAATAGGCGCATATGCGCCTATGTTTCCGGCGGATCCTCGATAACGAAGATTATCTTCGTTACTTACGATTGCGACTACTTCCCAGTCATCCATAGGGACCGCTGAGTTTTGTGCCTTTAGATAGCCGAGGATCTCACTTTTCTCCAATTCCATATCCGGTACGCTCATCTTGGCTTTAGGCCTCTCTGGTACCTCGTCCAAGGAGACTACCTTTAGTGCAGCCCCCTCCCACAACCTAAAGGTGGGTACGACCTTCTTCGCAAAGTCATGCGATAGCTGGTCCTTGCAGTCCAGCCTACTTACACCTCGCCTCCAGTTAGTGAGACCAAACGTTAGCGCAGTTTTCCCAGCATTCCCACGAATGTGGTCCAAGATCGCTCTAGCCAAGGCTAGAGAGACCATGTTGTTGACCAGGCTTCCCTGGCGAGAGTAAGCCCCAGCACCACGGCAAGGTGGATATTCCCGTCCGTAAGTTTTACAATAAGGTAAAACGAACATGCCATGTCTACAAAGCCAGAGCGGCGGCCTGCAGGGATGAAAATGGAGAACTGTTAGTAGAGTCGCAATCGATGCTGAGGATTTGGAAAGACCACTTCTGCAGACTGTATAACGACGATGATAGACAAGATACCGCTGTCAGACAGAACGAGCCATTCGTAATGGACGACGATGTAACAGAATTCAGTCCACCCGACCTAGACGAAATCAAAACAGCGATATCAGGACTTAAGTCTAATAAAGCCGCGGGCGCAGACGGCCTGTCTGCTGAACTTCTTAAGGCGGCTGGAGATGAGCTGGTAAGGTGCATGCACCATCTCATTTGCAAGGTATTGTCGGAGGAAAGATTGCCCGACGAATGGAATCTCAGCATCGTTTGCCTGGTCCATAAGAAAGGAGACCCCAATAACTGCGCCAACTATAGAAGAATAAGTCTCCTTAACATCGCATATAAGATCTTCTCTGCCATATTGTACGGACGCCTGAAACCGTTTGTGGTTAACTGATCGGCTCTTATCAGTGTGGTTTCTTCTTTTTCTTCTTTGATGGCGTTACAGCCCATGAAAGACCAGAGCCAAGCTTCTCTCAATCACCCATGTTGTGTGTGATTTATTTTTTCACATAGGTGAAAGGGACCTACAATTTAATGTCGATTCCGAACGACGGATGTCGAGAAGCTTTTTCACGGCAAGTATACTACGGGGGGTTTTGCCAGTACCCCGCCGAGAAGGAACGCTGCGAAATAAACATTCGATGGCGTCGGTGTTATCGGGATCCGAACTAGTTCATCGTGCGTCAGAGTCCAACACACTAACCACTGCGCCACGGCGCCAGTGTGGTTTCAGGCCAGGTAAATCCACAATAGACCAAATATCTACGCTACGGCAGACCTTGGGGAAGACCCAGGAATACCAAATCGACACTCACCACCTCTTCGTCGATTTCAAGGCTGGATATGACAGCGTGAGAGCGCCGTGGCGCAGTGGGTAGTGTCTTGTCCTCTGACGCCGATGACACGGGATCGAATCCCGACAACAGCCATGTCTTCGAACGTGTTTTTCACTGTGTTTCTCGTCAGCGGTGTACTGACAAAACCCCCTGTAGTATAATTGTCAAGAAAAGCTTCTCGAATTTCGCCGTTCGGAACCGGCAAAAAACTATAGGTCCCTTTCACCTATGGGAAAATAAAATCACACACAACATGGGTGACTGAGAGAAGCTCGGCTTTGGTCCTTCATGGACTGTACCGCCAACATACATACATACATGCATATGACAGCGTGTATAGAGATGAGCTATACAAAGCCATGTCTAGTTTTAACAGCCCTGCCAAACTCGCAGGGCCGACTCCGACTGTGAAGGATGACAATGGAGAATTCTCACTGCTCCATTAAGGTCGGTAATGAGCAAACCGAGACCTTTGATGTTAAAAAAGGATTTAGGCGCTGTCATGCAACTTTTTCAACATCGTGCCTGACAAGATCGTGCAAGAGTCACTGGCCAACACAAGAGGTACGATTTATTTCAAGTCTACGCAATTGCTTGCGTACGCCCACGACATGGACGTGACTGGACGGACACAGTGAAACGTGAATGAGGCCTTTCTAAGCATTGAGGCAGAAGCGGCTAAGATGGGTCTCAAGGTAATGAGGGTAAAACCAAATATCTACTTTCATTTTAAAGAGACGGACAACACCGACGTATTGGCCAGAGCGTCACCATGGGCGGATATAACTTTGAAGTGGTCAAGGAATTCGTCTACCTCGGCAGAATCACACTTACCAACTGCTGTTTCTTTGGGCTCAAGAGGCAATTGAGAACTAAAACCCCTTTCTTGGAAAACCAAGTTGACACTATATAAGACCTTAATCATCTCAGTCCTCCTTTACGGCGCAGAGGTTTGTACCCTAACAAAAGCGGATGAAGATGCTCTTGGTCGTTTCGAGAGGAAAATTCGGCGCACTATCTACGGTCCAGTTTGTTCAAACGATGTATGGAGGAGAAGATATAACGAAGAACTGAAAGGGTTGTACAACGACATCGGCCTTGTACGACGTCTACGGATACAGCGTCTAAGGTAGCTAGGCCATGTAGAGCGCATGGAAAATACAGCTCCGACCCGAAGAGTCTTCGAATCCACCCCGGAAGGAAGGCGCGGCAGAGGACGGCCGCATCAATGGTGGCGCACGCAGGTGGAAGGGGATCTTAACCAACTGGGCGTGCGGCGCTGGAAACAGCTGGCCAATGACCGTGCCAGCTGGAGACGCTTGTTGGTTGAGTCCCGGTTCTCCACGGACTGTAGGGCCACCTAAGAAGAAGAAGAAGATAAGGAATCAATGATGCTGTAGCATGAATGGAGACATTCTGTATTTAAAGTGAAAAATGTAGTTCAATATTCATTTTATACGGAACTTAGCTTGTAAAGTTATTAGCTTAAATTAAATTTTATTTGATTTTTTTTAAATAGGTGGACAGTTACTACCAGTAGCCCGGTACGTTTCTGCGACATGTGCCGAAAAACAAACGAGGCGAGAAGACCGTCTTTTTTATGAAACCTTGTTATGAAATCCGGATCTACACCTGGAACATTAAGTCCCTCAACAGACCAGGTGCAGCCGAGCAACTGGTCAACTCTTTGAACTGCTATAAGACAGACATTATCGCGCTCCAAGAAGTGCGATGGGATGGGCCATGCAAAAAGCGCATGAAAAACTGTGATATATACTACATAAACTGCTATAGAGAAAATAAACAACGATTATTCGGATGCGGATTTGTTTTTCGAGGCAGACTCAGAAAAAACGTCCTAAGCTTCCAGTATGTTAGCGAACGCCTCATAACTATCCGCTGCAAGGCCAATCTCGACAATATAAGTTTATTATGTGTCCACGCCTCCCTAGAGGAGAAAGATGACCTACATAAAGGCGACTTCTATGGTCTCCTAGGCAGAACATATGCCCAATGTCCCAGCTATGACATCAAAATCGTTCTAGGAGATTTCAATGCCAAGCTGGGTAAGGAAGCTATCTTTGAACGAGTCATTGGAAAGCACAGCCTACACAGCACCACGTCAGAGAAAGGACTAAGGCAAGTGGACTTTATGGCTGGAAATAATTTAGCCACACCTCAACATCTATAAGGGGACCTGGCGGTCTTTCGATCAATCGACAACCAATCAAATTGGTCATATTGCGATCGACGGCAGACACTCCTCCAACATCCTAGATGTCCGAACCTTTCGAGGAGCCAACATCGACTCCGATCATTACCTTGTGGCAGCCAAGGTACGGGTGCGAATTTCTCGGAATCAACGGAGTCGAGTAAGAACACCAACATTTAACGTCGGATAGCTGCAATCGCAAGAGACCGCCAGGACCTTCGCCGATCAAGTCTCCCTCAAGCTCTCTCAAGTCCCGATGCAAAGTGCAGAAACCATAGAGCAGCAATGGAGTCGTTGTCAGAACGCCATTAGAGAGGCCGCCTCAGATGTACTCGGTTTCAAGCCACCACCCTTGAGAAGCCCCTGGTTTGATGATGAGTGCAGACAAGCCCATGTAGAGAAACAGAATGCATACATGGCCACATCAACGGACGAGAGCGAACTGAGTGAACTGTAAGTGGGGGACATCACAATAAGCTCACTTGTGGCCGCAGCGGTCAGTCGACTCCTCTCTGAGTCTAACTAGGTACCAACAGCACCTGTGTACTAATTTCTAATTAATATTTTTCTTATTATTACTTCTTTGATATCTTAACACAAACAATGACAAAAGGAGAAGAAACTGGGTCTTCTCCAAGATCTGCCGTAACGTTTCTATTGACAAGAGCCGATCAGGTTATCCACAAACGGTTTCAGGCGTTCACACAATACGGCAGAGAAGATCTTATATTCGATATTAAGGAGACTTATTCCCCTATAGTTGGCACAGATAGGGCGGTCTCCTTTCTTATGGACCGGGCAAATGATGCTGACATTCCACTCGTCGGGCATGCTTTTCTCCGACCGTCCTTGCAAATGAGACGGTGCATGCACCTTACCAGCTCATCTCCAGCCGCCTTAAGAAGCTCAGCAGACGGCCTGTCTGGGCCCGCGGCTTTATTAGACTTAAGTCTCCAACTCGCTATTTTGACTTCGACTAGGTCGGGTAGACGGAATTCTCATACATCGTCGTCCATTACGAACGGATCGTTCTGCCTGACAGCGGTATCTTGTCTGTCATCGCCGTTATACAGTCTGCAGAAGTGGTTCTTCCAAATCCTTAGCATCGACGGTTCTCCATTTTCATCCCTGCAGGCCGCCGCTCTAGTTTAGTAGCCATGGCATGTTCGTTTTACCTTATTGTAAAACTTCCGGACGTTATTCCTGCGGTAGCATCTCTCCATCTCCTGGATCTCACGCTTTCTCTCTTCCTTCTTCTGAGAAGCGAGTGTTCCTTTCTTCTCTTCTGCTGAACAAGGGGGTTTTTACGTGATAGGGATGTTACCCCTAAGCACAACCCCCAACCTGGAGGGCCAGGTTCCTCTTTTCCCATTAACAAAGGGTTGGGTCGCTGCACACATTGGTTCACTACCTGGCGGGTGCCAGGGTAGCTATCCAGGGGGGGTCACGCGGAGGCTGTGTGTCAACTTGGATTGAGCAGGGACAGAGATCGAAACTGGGGTTTGCCACGTTAATTGCGTTCAACTTCTTTGCTCTCTTTGCTCGCTCCCTCCCCCCTTTTTGTCATACACACCTTATTTTACAGATTTTACCCCTACAACTAGATAATTGTCCACTAGATCACTAGATGGCTTGATTACTTTCACACTAGATTACTGACTGATCACTGCGTCACTGAATGAATACTGAATCACTGAATCCCGAATACTGTATGCTCCCGAGGGCGAGTGTTCTCGTCAATTGTCCTGGCTCTAATCCAGAAGTGTTCGCCCTTAAGTCATATCCCGCTTTATTAGACTTAGTCTTGACATCGCTATTTTGACTTCGTCTAGGTCGGGTAGACTGAATTCTGTTACATCATCGTGCATTACGAATGGCTCGTTCTGCCTGACAGCGGTATCTTGTCTATCATCGCCGTTATACAGTCTGCAGAAGTGATATTTCCAAATCCTCAGCATCGACTGCGACTCTACTACCAGTTCTCCATTTTCATCCCTGCAAGCCGCCGCTCTGGCTTTGTAGCCATGGTATGTTCGTTTTACCTTATTGTATAACTTACAGGCGTCATTCCTGCGGAAGCATCTCTCCATCTCCTCGATCTCACGCTTCCCGTGCTCTTTCTTCTTTTTTCTGAAAAGCGTGTGTTCCTCTCTTCTCTTCTGCTCATAGATTTCGCGAGCAGCTCTCGTCCGTCGTTGCAGCATGGCTTTATATGCCTCTTATTTTGCCTCATGGGCTTGTTCTCATTGTTCACCGAACCAGGAGTTTCTAGGTGGTGGCGGTTTGAAACCCAGCACCTCTGAGGCAGCATCTCTGACGGGGCTCTGGCAATGAGCCCATTCCTGCTCTATTGTTTGTTTTGCTGTGGGCGGATTTTGAGAGAGCTTGGAGGAGACATGATCGGCAAAGATTCGGGCAGTCTCTTGCGATTGTAGCTTTCCAACGTCAAACTTACGTAGTTCTACTCCTAAGCATTCTTGATATCCTCATGCGTACTTTGGCTACAACAAGGTAGTGGTCCGAGTCGATGTTGGCCCCTCGGAAGGTTCGTACGTCGAGAATACTAGAGGAGTGTTTGGCGTCGGTCGCAATGTGATCAATCTGGTTGATGGTCGATTGAAACCTACATCCGGTACACTCATTTTGACTGTAGGCCTCTCCGGTACCTCGTCTAAGGGAACAAACTGCCTTTAGTGCAGCGCCCTCCCACAGCTTAGAGGTGGGAGAGACTTTCTTCGCAAAATCGTACGAGAGCTGGTCCTTGCAGTCCAGCCTACTCATACCTCGCCTCCAGTTTGTGAGAACAAACGTTGGCGCAGTTTTCCCAGTATTCCCTCGAATGTGGTCGAAGATTGCTCTAGATAAGTCGTTCACCTTTCGAAGGTTTACTGGTCGCTCGGCCTGCCGGGATCTATTACAGCTAGCTGTAAAGCATTCCGAGCAGCCCCGCCGAACTGCATCGTAGGGTTGACCATCACTCTTTTTGCTGAGTTGTACGCTTTCTGCTGGGATCTCACCCTCTTCGCAATGAAATCCCCTCTTCTCTTGAAAGCTGGCACGGTTTCTGGTTTGCCTTTACCGGCCGTATTGACCACGGTATGGGCTACCTTATTAGGACCTATCTTAGCGACTGCGGTCCTTTTCGTGCCCTTGGGCCTGAAGCTTCCACTTTCGCCTAGGGTCTGGGTAAAGCTCGAACCAGCCTTATCGGTTACGGTTCTAGATGGTCCGGCCATTCGCTCCCTCCTCGTTGGGAGTTTTTTGGTGTTGGAATATAATACTTCTTGTCTTTACGACAGCTCTTGGATTTATTAATCCAACTTTTAGATTCAATAGCCTTTGGGACTTTTAAGCAGGTACATATGTTCGATGCGAAAAATCAATAAGCCTACCTAATGCTTTCAAATAACTATGTATTTTGTACCATGACATGGATTCAAGAAATGCTGATATAATAAATAAATACAAAGAGAATAGGTTTGACCTTTGAACTACTTTCCTGAAAGGTATTTTAAACAATTACGCGACACTGAAAGCCTGATTCTTTCCCATCGGAAAGAAGCTATGCTAATGTCACAGATATGTACCTATGTAAATCGCTCCAAGACTCGTGGAAATATTCCAAACCATTTCCTTATCGCTGGACTATTGTACATGCATATGTAAGTATATACGAGTACAATATAGGAAAGGAGTCACTATGTTGTCAACCGTTGTCTGAATACGTAATTATTTATTTCGCAGTTAAGGTATTATTTCTTTATCAGCGATTAATCTATGTAAGAAACCCTTTTATTGAAGTCGATGAAAATATGACCTTACGGACCGTGAAGGGAATAAGATTCAATAGTGATTTGAAACAAAGCGGAGCACCTTCGGTAGTCCGAAATACTTTTTCGAAACATTAATTTAAGGATTTGCGTACAACTGCATAATGGGTACATCAGTATACATATGTGCATACATAGATATGTACTACGTATGTACATACATAGATATGTACTACGTATGTACATACATACATATGACCTTTTAATACGTTCATCTATTAATGAGATATTCTCAACAGTGGAATCGGCCATCGTTGAATTCGGGGATTAGTAATAAAAATTAATGATCACAGCGGACTCTTCATACAAGAAATCTTACGACGTATTATACAATGATCGAGTAGGCCCTCAAGTGCTTATAGGTATTTATGTAAATATTTTTCTCGTACTTGTACGTTATCACAGGGACAAAGAAACGCAAATATAATTCGGATAATAAGTATAATAATAAAAAGACGAACACAAAAGCTTAAATCTGCAATATAAAAGGCAAGACAAGAGCTGTAGCCTCAGAAGCATTCCCCGACTTTTCCGAAGCTGGATGTAGCCGATAAGTCAAACGTGACAACTTAAGCAGATTAATTATTTACAGTGCCAGTTGTATGCGGGTATCTACATTCGATATCGTTACATACATATGTAGGTATATCGCATGCTTTGCGGGATCAGAATAAGCCGATGCATTCCAATAAAACTTAATGGACAAAGAATATTTCTTCTCATTTTTCGCTCTTAAAGCCTTTTTACTGTATGTACATACAACATATGTAGGTATATGGAGAAATGTAGCAGGAGGTAGTCACTTGAATCATCAGAATCTCATCTTAAATTGAATGGAAAACTATTGAATAACAGCAAGCACCTCGTCTATATTTAAATATAGGTAATAGACCCCTGTATGGAAGTCCATGTTATTGTTGACGTGATAACATTTTAAATGGGATTGTTTTGTGTGTAATTCAAAAATACCCTGGCTATTCCTTGCCGGAACTGCTACCTTTGTCAACGAGATAATAGCCATCCACGTGCTGTTAACTAAAACAAAAATAGAACGGAAATAGTCATTACAAAGGTCATGGTTTCTGAGAAGGAAGCCAAAGAAAATTGATAGCTTTGTTATCAAATATTTAATAACTTTGTAATAGATAATGTAATTATTAATTTGAGTTGTTTAACTGCACTCGTGGGCGAGAAAATGTCAAAGATCAACATACGTAACCCTCAATCCATCGGACGGCATGCTGTGATTTAAAAAAATAGTACTTTTAATCTAATGGAGGGCATGGGCTCAGACATACAGGGTAAAGTTGTTGATTGCTCTCAACCAGGCGAGATGCCAGCAATGATCCCTGTTTAAATGCCCTGGTCAAGTTGACACACAGCCTCCTCGCGGCGCCCTCTGGATAGCCTCAACAACAACCGTTGTTACGCTACAATACCCCGACCAGACTGGCGGTTATGCGGCGGGCCAACACCCCACCCACGTAAAAAAAGAAAAAGTTATGGAAGAACAAAATGCCTCGGATAAACGGACGGATTCTCAAAGACGACATGGCGCGAAAAAGAAACACGATTTGGATAGGAAACGTATGATGAGGAAAAAAGATTGCGACATGTATTACAGCCGTCACAAAAGATTGCACATATTGTGGTGCGAATTCGTCGTGGGAAACCGGTTAAGGTCGAAGGTTATCGATTTTAAACCTATAAGTGATCGCCTGGCTGTGATCCGCATCAAAGGCAGATTTTACAACATCAGCCCCATATGTGCACACGCCCCTACCGAAGAGGCTGAAGACCTCTCCAAAGAGGACTTCTATGATCCCTTGGTCAAGGCCTACGGAGCTTGTCCGGAGTACCATGTCAAAATCGTACTCGGGGACTTCAATGCCAAAAACGGTAAGGAGAACAACTTTGGCGGAGTGGTCGGAAAGCACGGCCTCCACGATACAACAGATAACGGCTTCCGACTCTCGGACAGCTCGTAATGCGGTGATAAGTAGTACAAGATTTCCCTGCAAACGAATCCACACAGCAATCTGATGATCTTCGGATGGTCAAAGTGCCAACCAAATCGACCATGTGCTCATTGACGCAACACACTCGTCAAACTTCCTGGATGTGCGAACATATAGGGGGGCAAACGTCGTCTCTGACCATTTCCTCGTAGCATCAAGATTCAGAGCTCGACTGTCCAATGTGAGAAAACTACACCAGCCCACCATGAGGAGGTTCAACATCGGACGCCTGAGCATACCGGAGATTACCAGAGTCTACAGGGAGCAACTAAGCGAAAGGCTCTCCGGTATGCCCACGTCGAGCACAAATGCCAACAGTATGTGGCTGCAAAAAATACGGGCCTTTTATAAGAAAGCTAAAAGCCTTGCAGGAGGCTTCAAGAAAGGCACCCAGGCTCCTCGAATTTTCGAGGGTAATCCTGTCACCGAAACGCAGCATTTTTGTAGCTGCTTAACTACCATGGGCAAGAGAGAGTGGTAGGGACTGAGGAAATACAAACTTCAGCTACTGAAGTAGTCCTCCCACCCAGCATCGAAGAAGCCGGCAAAGCTATTCTAAAGTTGAATAACAACAAGGCCGCAGGCTCAGATGGCTTGCCATCAAAGCTCTTCAAGGCTGGCGGCGATGTTCTGGTAGGGAGCATGCACCAAATCATCTGTAAAATTTGGGAAGATGAAAACATGCGACTTCTTTAATTTAGTGCTGGAACAGATAGTGCGACGGGCAGGCGTCAACAGGGCAGGCACTATCTTCTACAAGTATGTCCAGCTGCTAGGATACGCGGATTGTATTGACGGTATCGCGCGGTCTCGGCGTGACGTTCTTGAAACCTTCACGGCGATTGAGGAACAGGCGAAACGAGTTGGTCTTAAAGTCAATGAGGATAAGACAAAGTATATGCTGTCAAGCAAAAACCGATCCGTCCCTCACCACCTTGGACAAAATATAACGATTGACAGCTATAATTTCGACGCGGCTAACGATTTAGTCTCCCTCGTGGCAAACGGAAACTTCACAAACGATACCACAGTGGAGATCCCTGCTACTTCGGTTTGTCCAAACAGCTCGGTTCAAAACTCCTCACTCGAAGAACCAAAGTCATGCTTTACAAAACGCTTATACTACCAGTCTTGCTATACGGAGCCGAAAGCTGGACGATAAGCAGGACGGCGGAGCTGATTTTGGGTTCGTTCGAAAAAAATATTCTGCGCCGGATATTTGGTCCCGTCTGTGAGAAAGGTGAATGGTGGAGAATACAGAACCGCGAACTCTACGAGCTGTACAAAGATGAGGATATATTCCGGAAGGCAAAAATCCAACGCTCCAGCTAAGAGGGTCTTCGACTTCGAGCCTGCTGGCTCAAGAAGAAGAGGAAGACCGAACCTCCGGTATAAAGATCATTCGCGGATGAAAGGGTGGAGGGAGCGAGCAAACAGAGCAAAGAAGTTGCCCTGCTTAATCCAAGTTGACACACAGCCTCCGCGTGGTCCCTCCTTGATAGATACCCTGGCACCCGCCAGGTAGTGGATCAATGTGTACACCGACCCAACCCATTGTTTCTGGGGAAAGGGGACCTGGCCCTCCAGGTTGGGGGTTGTGCTTAGGGGTAACATCCTTATCCCTATCACGTAAAAATCTACTTATTCCGAAACGACAACAAGCCTCGGATACGGATGGATACGAAGCAAACGACTAACGGACTTGAGAGTCTGCACCTGGAATGTGAGGTCCCTTAACAAACTGGGTGCAGGCGATCAATTGAAGCGAACCCTGAACTGCTATAAAGCAGATATAACCGCACTCCAAGAAGTGCGATGGGATACACCAGGCAAAAGACGGATGAAAACCTGCGACATCTACTACGGGAACTGCTATAAGGAGAACAAACAGCGCCTATTCGTGTGCGGATTCGTTATTAGAGGAAGACTCCGACAAAAAGTCTTAATCTTCCGAGATGTAAGCGAACGCCTCATAACAATCCGCATCACAGCTTAATTTGGAAACATTAGCTTAATATGCGCTCACGCCCCAACGGAAGAAAATGACGATCGACTCAAAGAAGAATTCTACGATCTCCTAGACAGAAAATATGCCCAATGTCCCAGCTACGACACAAAAATAGTCCTAGGAGATTTTAATGCAAAACTGGGCAAGGAGGACATACTTGAGTCGATCATAGGAAAGCATAGCCTCCATAACACCACATCCGACAACGGATTAAGGCTAATCGATTTCCTAGCGGGGCGTAACCTCCTTGTAGCAAGCACGCGATTCCCCCATCTCAACATCCACAAGGGTACCTGGCGGTTTTGTGATCAATCGACCACCAACCAGATTGATCATATTGCGATCGACGCCAGACACTCCTCCTGTATTCTCGACGTACGAACCTTCCGAGGGGCCAACATCGACTCGGACCACTACCTTGTTGTAGCCAAGGTACGAATGAGGATATCAAGAATGCTTAGGAGTCGAGTAGGACTACGTAAGTTTGACGTCGGAAAGCTACAATCGCAAGAGACTGCCAGAATCTTTGCCGAACGTGTCTCCTCAAAACTCTCTCAAAATCCGCCCACAGCAGCACAAACAATAGAGCAGGAATGGGCTCATTGCCAGAGCGCCGTCAGAGATGCTGCCTCAGACGTGCTGGGTTTCAAACAGCCACCACCTAGAAACCCCTGGTTCGATGAACAATGCGAACAAGCCCATGCAGCAAAACAAGAGCCATATAAAGCCATGCTGCAACGACGGACGAGAGCTGCTCGCGAAATCTATGAGCAGAAGAGAAGAGAGGAACACACGCTTTTCAGAAGAAAGAAGAGAGAGCACGGAAAGCGTGAGATCGTGGAGATGGAGAGATGCTTCCGCAGAAATGACGCCCGTAAGTTTTACAAAAAGGTAAAACGAACATGCCATGGCTACAAAGCCAGAGTGGCGGCCTGCAGGGATGAAAATGGAGAACTGGTAGTAGAGTCGCAGTCGATGCTGAGGATTGGGAAAGACCACTTCTGCAGACTGTATAACGGCGATGATAGACAAGATACCGCTGTCAGGCAGAACGAGCCATTCGCAATGGACCACGAAGTAACAGAATTCAGTCCACCCGACCTAGACGAAGTCAAAATAGCGATATCAAGACTCAAGTCTAATAAAGCCGCTGGCGCAGACGGCCTGTCTGCTGAGCTTTTTAAGGCGGCTGGAGATGAGCTGGTAAGGTGCATGCACCATCTCATCTGCAAGGTATGGTCGGAGGAAAGCATGCCCGACGAATGGAATCTCAGCATCGTTTGCCCGGTCCATAAGAAAGGAGACCCCTATAACTGCGCCAACTATAGGGGAATAAGTCTCCTTAACATCGCATATAAGATCTTCTCTGCCGTATTGTGTGAACGCCTGAAACCGTTTGTGGATAACCTGATCGGCTCTTATCAGTGTGGTTTCAGGCCAGGTAAATCCACAATAGACCAAATATTTACGCTACGGCAGATCTTGGAGAAGACCCAGGAATACCAAATTGACACTCACCACCTATTTGTCGATTTCAAGGCCGCATATGACAGCGTGTATAGAGATGAGCTATACAAGGCCATGTCTAGTTTTAACATCCCTGCCAAACTCGAGCAAGCCGAGACCTTTGACGTTAAAAAAGGGTTTAGGCAAGGTGACGCGATATCTTGCATTTTTTTCAACATCGTGCTTGAAAAGATCGTGCAGGAGTCACTGGCCAACACAAGAGGTACGATTTATTTCAAGTCTACGCAATCGCTTGCGTACGCCGACGACATTGGATGGACACAGCGAGACGTCAATGAGGCCTTTGTAGGCTTGAGGTAGAAGCGGCTAAAATGGGTCTCAAGTTTAATGAGGGTAAACCCAAATATCTGCTTTCATCCAAAAGAGACGGGCAACACCGACGTATTGGCCAGAACGTCACCATGGGCGGATATAACTTTGAAGTGGTCAAGGAATTCGTCTACCTTGGTTCACTGATAACCAGCCACAACAAAACCAGCGCTGAGATAAAACGCAGAATCTCTCTTACCAACCGCTGTATCTTTGGGCTCAAGAGGCAATTGACCTTAATCATCCCAGTCCCCCTTTACGGCGCAGAGGCTTGGACCATAACAAAAGCGGATGAATATGCCCTTGGTCGTCTCGAGCGGAAAACTCTGCGCACTATATACGGTCCCGTTTTTTCAATCGGTGTATGGAGGAGAAGATTTAACGAAGAACTGTACGGGTTGTACAGCGACATCGACCTGGTACGACGCCTACGGATACAGCGTCTAAGGTGGCTAGGCCATGTAGAGCGCATGGAAAATACAGCTCCGACCCGAAGAGTCTTCGAATCCACCCCGGAAGGAAGGCGCGGCAGAGGACGGCCGCATCAACGGTGGCGCACGTAGGCATACCGCTTCCCTTGCACACACAGGCTGCCCGGCGAACGCCGGCATAGGAGTTAGATTATGTTTAGGATAGTTTTGTAGGTTCATTCTGTTTTTGGAGCTAAGCGAATAAAGTTGTTCAATAAAATCGAAAAATACCCGTAGCAATGTAAGTCGAACAGTTGAGAGGAGGCCCTGCCTCCCGGTTCGCGTTTTTTTTTTTTTTTTGTTATCCTCTTAAAGGATAAATTTAATTTATAATTATACGTTTGTACGTTAATTAGTTGTTGAGTTGGTGTATCAGAGAATTGTCTGAAAAGTTCAATATTTGACGAGTTTTGCCTTACGATGGGAGATCAATTCAACATTTGATTCTACGTGAAGGTCGGAGGTGGAGTGATATATGTATGAGTGTGTATATAGGCTTTCTTTTTGACTGGAAAAGTTGGGTTGCCAGTTTTCAGCATTCATTTTTATTTTGCACTTAAATTGGTATTCAGCATATAATTTGTAGATTGGCCTCACAACTCTAACATTGTGAGAACGGAAAATGCCTGTGTAGCAAATTCGCACTCTGAAAACCTAGGTAGGTCGAAAATGTTATACATTGTATGATACCAGGCCAAGGACGAAACCCTGTGTAACTCTTGCGGAAAAGTGTAATGATGATTTTTCATTGACGTTGACTCTAAAGGCCAGTCTTTCCTTATAAAAATCAAAAGCTCAACATCACTACCCACTAAATTCCTAGTACATATGTATGTATTAGTTTTGAACATAAAAGCTGTGTTTCTTAAAGAATGCAACATAGCCAAGTTAGTAATACTCAAGTACAACAGGTATACTTCTACATTTCAAATGACTTTGAATTCTCTTACATAGTATCACTAAAGGCATCTGGGGGCACGGCATGCAGTGCCCCTGCCAAGTCGAGCATCCTGTTTTCCGTTGTACAGAAAGCTACTGAACACTCATGTTGGCATTCATGAAGTACCACAAAAAATATGAAAGGAGGTTACAAGATTTCTCCACTTCTTAATTGAATTGTCAATGCATGTAATGCGGTAATTCACATACATATATGTACATATTTACGTAGATTCAGAAATATCGCATATCCTGGGTGCAGTTTAACATCACCATTGTACTCCACTATGCGTGTGACAGCTGAGGCAATGTGCATTTCAGCTACCTTAGACAAAATAATTGTAAATTCACCCGAACAATGACGCAGGAATACCCGAAATAAATGGCAGGAAAAGGTGTCCAAAATCACACCATAAATAATATTCTTTGTCGCAATTGCGTCCTTCTTACCTTCCATAGAAGTCACACAAAACTGTCTAGGAAGAGAATAAGTAAGAAAAAATGTCCCTTTTGTTGTGATTCATTCAACTTGAGTCAAATTCATTTTCTAGTCGCTTTTTTTCATCAGAGAAAAGTCTGTTAGGATTAAGGCTCTTTGCTCTTGCGCATGGAACAATGTTTGAAAAGGGAATCGTAGACATTTCGTTAATGACATTACTGTAGGTTGTCAGTTGGGTTTTACCCAGTGCTACAGGTATACGCATTTGTAGTGGATAGAGATACATTGTCATGCCTATGTTACAATTTCTTTTTCGACTTTTTCTTTTTTTTTGGAACAAAGCGCATTGTATCATTTTCCATCTCAATCGATATACTCGTAGACATGAAATAGGGTATGCTGTAAACATTTTGATGTCAAAGGATTGATGCAGCTGCCGAAAGTAGATCAGTAACTATTTTGGAAAATCTATTTACGGGCGGTTTGTGGTGTGCGTGTAGTTTATAAATGTATACGGAGCATGATACTGACAGATGTACTAGGTACATGTACATATTTGCAATGCAAATCCGATACAGTGACTTTAGGGAGATAATTAGAAGTAGGCATGTTCTCAATCAAATTGCAAACAAATGTGTAAGGTTTATTTATGTAGATATATATATATATATATGATAGGACACTGACAGCTGTTTCCCCCTCGAAATTTTGACAGAAAGTCAGTATCACACCTTCGCGGAACAAAATCAGTCACTTGAACAAAGTTGGGGATAAAGTTGGGAAATACTGAAAACTCATTTCGAAATTAAGTATCGTTTAGCCCAAACAGTGCATTTTTTGAAAAGAGATTTTGGCCGAAATGAAGCACCCACCACAACTGCTGTGCGCAAGTTTGTGCAAAAAGTTCGTGAAACTGGTATGCTAGTGAACAACACTCATGGTCCCCGTCGTCGTACTCTACGCACAGATGAGAATGTGGCTGCTGTCGCCAAGAGTGTGAGTTGACGAACATCAATTCGCCATTGATCTCAACAGCTCAACATTTCGCGCACTAGTTTGAGGAGAATTCTGCACCCAAACCTCGGATTACTCGCTTTTAACCCTAGAAAGGTAACCATATTTTTATAGTACGTTAGAGGTAACCATTCGTCGAAACGACGAAGTGATATTCAACTGCGTTTTTAAAGAAAAGTTATTAAGTAATTCTCGTAAAGTTAAACAATTTATGTTTATTAGGTGTTGTTTATTAAATTAAAGAAAAAAAAATAGCTTAGAGATGACTTGATTTACGCGCAAAGAATGTCCAATCAGTTAGAGAACTAAGGAGAAAACTAAAAACAATAAAATTGGTGTTCGTCGAATCGACGAAGGTTACCTTTCTAGGGTGATCCAATTGACTCCGCAATTGAAGGCGCGCGACCATCCGCTTCGTTATCGTTTCGCAGTTTGGGCCTTAAAGTAGCTTGAATTGGACAACGATTTTGGGCGAAAAATCACCTTTTCTGGCGCATTTTCATTTCGGCGGCTACGTTACCAAACGAAAGTGCCGCATTTGGGGCACGGAAAACCCGCACGTTATTGTCGAGAAGCCCATGCATCCACAGAGAGTGACAGTTTGATGTGGATTGTCGAGTGGTGGCATAATTGGACCACTTTCTTTGAAAATGAGGCAGGGAACAACGTTTCGGTCAACGGTGGGCGTTACAGAGCCAGGTTAATCGACCTCCTTTTTTACTAAAATTGAATACATGTATTTGGACGACCTTTGGTACATGCAGGATGGCACGCCATGCCATAATCGATATTTTGCGCACCAAATTCCCAAACCGTGTTATCAGCCGTCTTGGCGATGTCAGTTGGCCGCCTCGGAGTTGCGATATGACCCCTGTGGACTTTTTTTTTGTGGGGAACCATAGGACCGATGTTAAGCCAACATTCCGGGAATGATTCAAGCACTTAAGGCCTATATTATCCAAGCAATCCGTGAGCTACAGCCCGAAACTATCAACAAGGTCTTGGAAAATTGGGGTGACATAATGCGCTACTGCGAAGCCAGCCGAGGCAGCCACTTGAGCGACGTGGTATTTCATAATTGATGGAATGTCTGTTCCAACTAATGAAGTCATAATGCATGGCAAAAAATTAATTTTGATCATCTTATTGCATCTTTATCAAACTTGTATTTGGCCCACCCTATATATACAGAGTGACGTCGTGACGCAGTGGTTAATGTGTTGAACTCTGACGCACGATGAGCGAGTTCGGATCCCGATAACACCATCGAATGTTTATTTCGCGACGTTCCTCCTCGGCGGGGCACTGGCAAAACCCCCCGTAGTAAACTTGCCATGAAAAAGCTTCTCGACTCACGCCGTCGGCATTAAACTGTAGGTCCCTTTCACCTATGTCAAAAATAAATCACACACAACATGGGTGATTGAGAGGAGCTTGGTTCTGGTCCTTCATGGGCTGTAACACCATCAAAGAAGAAGAAGAATATATACAGGGTGCCCCACGAGCAGTATGCCAAAAAGCTAGAGCGTATAGGTCTGCTCAAGACAAGAAAAAAATCGTATGGGTGGGGGTCTATTCCCACTTGTTTCTAGTTAAAAACAGAAAACCAATTTAAATCGCTTGTTCGAGGACGAACAAGTTTAGGAGGAGGGCAGTGTTACGAAGACACGAACCGGCGGTTATGTTTGAATTTCGCTGTCGAAGTCCGAATGCTCTGGTGAAGCTGAAATGAAAATGATGGTTCCTTTCAGCGGCATTCTGCTGAATGCCAGAACATTCGAAGAAAGTGGACCGAGAGCTATATAAGTCCGAGCGCACTCAGTTCCCGGAGATTCAGTAACGAGTGGTCGGTCGGTAATCAAGCCATCTAGCGAGATGTGAAGCGCACAGTTGGTGGAGTAGTAAGGTGTGTGTAATAAAGTGTGATGTGTGTGTGAAAGGTTGTGACAATAAATGAAAGTGGTGAAGTGCTCAGATATTTGATCTGAGGCGAATTAATAAAAGTGTGTGTATTTGAATTTGAGTTGTAGTTTATCGCAGTCTAGTGATAAAACCGGATGGCAAAGGACTAACAAAGGCCTCGTAGGGGTAGCATCTATCCGACGGATGCTGGCCTGCTAAAAAGCGAGAAGAGCCACCGCAGTCGAACATCTTGCGGCACTGTTAGTAAGCCCCATCCCCATCTCCTCGTGGTGCCATCTGGAGATTTCCTATGGAAATTGCAGACGGGGAAGGGCGAATGGCGAGCCTCCTGCGCCAAAAAACAGGACTAGTCGGTTGGGCTACGGCCTAGTAAGCCGTAACCGTAAAAAAACCACAAACTCCGAAACAACCACAAGCCTCGGATATAACGGACCGAATTTATGTTGACGACCCTTGCAAAAAACGAAAAAAGGACAATGATCTTCGGCTTTGTACGTGGAATGTTAGGTCCCTAAACAGGCCACGTGCAGCCGAACAACTTGCGGACGCCCAAGACCGCTATAAAGCGGACATAACCGCCATCCAGGAAATGCGATGGAATGGACCGGGTATAAAGCGGATGAAAAACTGCTGTATTTACTACGGCGACTGCTATGGGGAGAGAGGGATGCGATTGTTTGGATGCGGACTAGTTATTCGAGGTGGACTAAGGCAAAAAGTCCTAACCTTTAGGCATGTGAGCGAACGCCTCAAAACAATCCGTATCAATGCTGAATTTTTTAACATCAGCCTGATCTGCGTCCACGCCCCCACGGAAGACAAGGATGACTTTTTTTTTTTTTTTTTAGAGACTCGCGCAGGTTCAAGAGTTTTTATATTCTCTTATGATGTGTTGACACACACAGCCTGAACGGAGTGCAGTGGTTGGGGTCGTTGATGTTCGTTCACTACTCTCAGGGGGGGTTGTCCTAGACCTACATAGGACGAGAGCCGACCAAATTCTGCGTTGGTTCTAGTCCGTAGTAATTCGTTCAAGCACTTTAGTATTGCATACGCAGAGGATGAATTTCGGTTGACCATATACTGTGAGTGTTATGCCTGCAGCAGTACGTCTGGTCACTTTCCATTCATAACTGCGTTGCATACCTTTTGTCCGTATAGGAATTACTTTTTCTTGGCTATGAAGCGAATTTGAACCATAAACCATCCGCTCGGCGGTCGATGATGTTAACCACTGCACCACGGCCACTCCGCAAAAGATGAGTCCTACGACCTCCTAGACAGAACGTATGCCCAATGTCCCAGCTATGACTTCAAAATTGTACTAGGAGAATTCAATCCTAAGCTGCGTAAGGAAAGCATCTTCGAAGGAGTCATCGGCAAACATAGCCTACACGACACCACATGAGATAACGGACACAGGCTGATTGATCTTGCTACGGGGCGAAATCTCCTTCTAGCCAGTAAGCGCTTCCCGCACCTTAATATACACAAAGGCACCTGGCGGTCTTTTGGATCAATCGACTATCAACCAGATTGATCACATCGCGATCGACGTCAGACACTCCTCCACTATTCTTGATGTTCGAACTTTCCGAGGGGCTAACATCGACTCGGACCACTATCTTGTAGTAACCAAGATGCCCTTACGGATATCACGAACGTAGCGGAGTAGAGTAAGAATACAAAGTTATGACGTCGGAAAGCTACTATCGCCAGAATCCGCTCGTGCTTTTACCGATCGCGTCTCTCTTAAGCTCTCCAATACACCTCAATCCTCCACGCTATCAATAGAACAGCAGTGCAGCCTTTGCAAACAAGCCCTGAAAAGCTCTGCATCCGAAGTCTTGGGTTTCAGTGCTCCACCACGAAGAAACACCTGGTTCGATGACAGGTGGAAGAGGAGGATTCACACAGCGAAGCAGGATGCATTTAAGGCCTCGCTGCATAAAAGAACAACAGCAGCTTGTGAGCTCTACGAGTTAAAAAGGAGGGAGGGCATAAGCTTCTCAGGAGGAAGAAAAAAGAGCAAGAGAAGCGCGCGATTGAGGATTCGGTGAGGTGTTACCGCAGGCGTGACGTCCGAAAGTTTTATCAACAGATAAAGCGAACATGCCAAGGCTATAAAGCCAGAACGGAAGCCTGCAGGGATGAGAACGGACACCTAGTAGTAGAATCGCAGTCGATGCTGACAATATGGAAAAACCACTTCTGGAGACTGTATAACGGCGATGTTAGTCAATATACCGCTGTCAGGCAGAATGATCCATTTCTAATCAACGAAGACCGCAGAGAGTCCTGTCCTGCTGACCTCGACTTAGTTAAGTTTGCCATATCGAAGCTAAAGTCGAATAAGGCTACTGGCGCAGACGGACTGTCTGCTGAGCTCTTCAAGGCAGCTGAGGATGATCTGTTTAGGAGCATGCACCAGCTCATCTGTAAGATATGGTCAGAGGAAAGCATGTCAGAGGAATGGAGTCTCAGCATCGTATGCCCGATCCACAAGAAAGGAGACCTCTTTGATTGCGCCAGCTACAGAGGAATAAGTCTCGTTAATATCGCCCACAAAATCTTCTCTGCCATTTTGCGTTGACGCCTGAAGCCTTTTGTAAATAAGCTGATCGGTCCTTATCAGTGCGAATTCAGGCCACTGAAGTCCACCATCGACAAGATCTTCACACTACGGCACATTCTGGAAAAAATCGATGAATTTCAAGTCGACACTCACCACCTATTTGGCGACTTCAAAGCCGCATCCGACAGCGTAATTAGAGTCAAGCTATACAACGCTATTTCTACCTTTGACATACCTGCTAAACTTGTCAGACTATTCAGGATGACTTTGAAGAATGCTCGCTGCTCCATCCGAGCCGTTGAACACCTTACCGATAGTTTTGATGTCAAAAAAGGATTTAGGCAGGGCGATGCGCTGTCGTGTGAATTCTTCAACATCATATTGGAAATGATTGTGTAAAAATAACTGGCCAATACAAGAGGCACAATCTATTTCAAATCCTCGCAACTCCTTGTATACGCCGACGATATTGACATAATAGGTAGATCACAGCGAGGTGTCGCGTTTGCGAGTATTGAGATGGAGGCGGCGAAAATTGGTTTGGCGGTAAACGAGGGCAAAACTAAATAGATGCTGTCATCAAAAAAGGACGCTCACCACCGACGTCTTGGCCAGAATGTTTGTATTGGCAGATATAAGTTCGAGGTAGTTAAGGACTTCGTCTACCTTGGCTCCCCAGTGACCTGGAACAATGACATCAATTCCGAAATCAAACGCAGAATCACTCTTGCCAATCGCTGTTTGGGCTCAGTAGGCAACTGAGTAATAGAGCCCTCTCCCGAACGACAAGGTTGACTCTATATAAGATCCTTAGCATCCCGGTCCTGTTGTACGGCGCAGAAGCATGGACACTATCAAAAGCTGATGAGGAGGCCCTTGGTCGGTTCGAGAGAAAGATTTTGCGCGTGATTTTCGGACCTATAAAAGCAGACGGGGGATGGAGGAAAAGATTCAACCATGAACTTTAGGGCTGTACAGCGACATGAGCCTAGTCAGGCGTTTACGGATTCAACGCCTAAGGTGGCTGGGCCATGTAGAGCGAATGGACACCACAGCTCCAGCCCGGAGAGTCTTTGAATCCAACGGCCGCACACAGGCGGAAGGGGACCTCGGCCAACTGGGTGTGCGGCAATGGAAAAGGCTAGCAAAAGATCGTGCTAGTTGGAGGGGCATGTTGGTTGAGGCCATGGTTCACACCGAACTGTAGCGCCTAATAAGAAGAAGAAGAAGTGATACGAACGCTATTCTTAACAATATGGAAACGCGACAGCAAGCTTGTTAGACAAATCAGAATAGATGAAGCAATGACTTGACTGATCATAACACTACTGAGGCATAGGATTTCACTTGCTGTGGTTTTCCTCGACCAGTGTATCATATCCGGCGTAAAAAAAAAACTTTTTGCATGATGTTTAATTCCCTATGCCCCCCGCTAAAAGTATGGTGAAAAGTGATCGGCCTGACACAGAGGTGGCATTCTAATCAGTAAAAATGTATGTTTTCGGCCTGGGTCATTAGTTCGTATGGAAAGTTTCACCTTGTTTTATCAAGTAACTTGTCAACACCAATTGAATACTCTGCGGTCATAAAATTCTTAATTTTGAATGGATAGGCCCCTAATGGAATTCTTTTGAAGGTGACAAATGTGCTCGGCTCTTTCGATGTCACCGATAAAAAGTGGGCAGGTCAATTTAAACGTGGTCGCATATCCCTCGAAGATGACCCATATAAAGTACGGCAAAAATTCGTAATCACACTGGAAGATAAGCTAGTGAAGGTGAATGAGATAGCTGAGGCTGTGGAGTTATCGGAGGAAAGTGTGCGAAAGATGTGAGGGTTCTGCGCCCAATGGATGCCGTATTTGCTCCCAAACTATAAAAAGTCGTTTTTGAGAAGTGCTTCGCATCCAGTTCGCATCTAAACTCCTTGAGAGGGCCGTCGAATATTTTTCCAGCCGTCTGAACCTTCACTTTCGGGAAGGAATACTAACTTTGGAGAAACCTTGGACCGTTTCTGCTGAAGTCAAGGGAGATAGTGTAGAAATATAAAAAAATTGTTCAACTGGAAGTTGCAGTCATTCATTGGCAGACAGTGAACTTTTCTATTTGTGAATGTTAAAACTATTAACATCATGCCTTCAACTGATACTTGAAATTAGTTTCTACATAAATAATTTGTAATCGTTTTTACCACACCCCAAAGGTCAGTCTGCTTTGGTTGTACACTATTCGTCGTTATATATTGTGGTATCTCCCCTTATCCTAACGGCACTAAAAGTTACGTCGCGTCCTAAAAAAGAAATTTCGGTAATGCTGCGTGACAATTATAGACGAACACCTGTTTTCTGAATACCCCATGAATATCCCACCTATTTGTGGCGTAATTATAGAGTAAACTTTTCAGGTGTCAGGATATCAGAAAAATGTTTTAGTATTTTGTTCGCCCATGTAAACAAATATGTACAATTCTAGTGGTCCCAAAGATGTGTAAAGGTTCAGGCCGCGCTCAATGCCATACTCTATTCTTTTAACAATTCTGACGTAACTCCGAAACCCAGAGACTTTTTTTTTATATTCTCTGATCACACTCGGAGTATTATAGGTCCATTCAATTCCGTTGCCATATTTTTCTTCCATAATCAACAATTGGCTAGCTGAAAGAAGGAGTGTTAAAATCAAAGACAAACTGACTGACAACTTTTGTCATTTTTCTAACTAGGTGTGAAATACTAATGATTTACAATTCAAACGGCCAGCTAAAACGTATCTGTAACTTGAAGAAGTTCTTAGAAACATTAAGTTTTGAGTCCCTTATTAGCTCATAGCTCAATATTAAAAAGTTTCAATTATAACTCCATAGATGGAAAAAAGTTACTCAACGTACTCGAACTGCGAGCCGTTGGGCTGTGGTTAAGGTAAACGGATAGTATTTTCTCGTATTTAGAAGCATTTCATCGAGGAAGGTTATGTATTTCAGATAATATATTCAAATCAAAGTTCAATCATTTTCCTTAAGACAACAAATTAGGTTACTTACTTACTTAGGTGGCGCTACAGTTCGGGGTGAAGCTAGGCCCCAACCAACAAGCCTTTCCAGCTAGCGCGAACTTTTGCTAGCTGTCTCCAGTCTCGCACGATCAGTTGGTTAAGGTCCCTTTCCACCTGTGTGCACCACCTTAGTTGCGGCTGTCCTCTACAACCCAGAAGGATTGGAGTCAAAGACTCTCCGGGCCGGAGCTGAACTGTCCTTAGATGGCCTAGCCATCTAAGGATGCATAGACGTCGTACCAGGCCGCTGTAGATGTATAGCCCGTACAGTTCGTGGTTGAATCTTCTCTTCTACTCTCCATCAACACAAACGGGACCGAATATTGTACGCAGAATTTTTCTCTAGAAACAACCAAGGGCCTCTTCATCCACTTTTGACAACGTCCAAGCCTCTGCGCCGTAGAGTTTAGTTTTCCGAGAGGGGGCTCCATTACTCAGTCCGGAGAAACAGCGATTGACAAGAGTTATCCTGCGTCTAATCTCAGCGCTGGTGTCGTTGCCGCTTGTTACCAGTGAGCTACGGTAAACACATTCCTTGACTGCATCAAAGCTATAGCTGCCAATAGTGACGTTTTGGCCAAGACGTCGGTGTTGTGCGTCTTTCTTTGACGAAAGCATACATATATTTGGTTTTTCCCTCGTTTACTTTCAGAACCACTTTAGCCGCTTCTGCTTCAATGCTAACAAAAGCTTCATTGACATCTCGCTGCGTTCTCCCAATTTCGTCAATCTCATCAGCATATGCGAGCAATTGTGCAGACTTGAAATAGATCATGCCCCTTGTATTGGCCAATGAATCCCGGATTTGAATCCTTTTTTCACATCGAAGGTCTCGGTTAGCTGCTTACCGACTTAATTGAGCAGAGAGAATCCTCCACTGTCATCCTGCACAGCCTGACGAACTTGGCAGTGATGTCAAAACATAACATGGCTTTATATAGCCATGGCGAAAAGATGGTGTGTGTCGACCTGAAATTCATGGGTCTTCTCCAAGATCTGCCGCAGTGTGAAAATTTGGTCTATCGTGGATTTTCCCAGCGATGGCAACCTACCAAATAATTTACGAATAGGTTCAGGCGTTCACACAACACGGCAGAAAAGATCTTATATGTGATGTTCTTCTTCTTAACGGGCGCTACAGTTCGGGGTGAACCTGGGCCTCAACCGACATGCCCCTCCAACTAGCACGATCGTTTGCTAGCCTTTTCCATTGCCGCACACCCGGTTGGCTGACGTCCCCCTTCCACCTGTGTGCGCCATCTTAAGTGCGGCCGTCCTCTGCTTCTTCGTCCATCGGGGTTGCATTCATAGACTCTCCGGGCCGGAGCTGTGGTGTCCATTCGCTCTACATGGCCCAGCCATCTTAGGCGTTGAATCCGTAGACGCCTGACTAGACTCATGTCGCTGTACAGCCCAACCTATCAGCTTATTTGTAAGCGATGTTAAGAAGACTTATTCCTCTGTAGTTGGCGCGGTCAGAGGGGTCTCCTTTCTTGTGCCTCGGGCATGCGATGCTGAGGCTCCATTCCTCGGGCATGCTTTCCTCTGGCCATATCTTGATGATGAGCTGGTGCATGATCCTAACCAGGTCATCCCCTGCTGCCTTGAAGAGCTCAGCAGACAGTCCATCTGCGCCAGCAGCTTTAATCGACTTGAGGTTCGATATAGTAATGTTAACTTCCTCGAGGTCAGGGGGACGGAATTCTCTGCGGTCGTCGTCGATTAGAAATGGATCGTTCTGCCTGACAGCGTTATATTGAGGAACATCGCCGTTATACAGTCTGCAGAAGTGTTTTTTCCATATTTTCAGCATCGACTGCGATTCTTCTACTAGGTGTCCGTTCTCAACCCTGCAGGCTTCCATTCTGGCTTCATAACCTTGGCATGTTCGCTTTATCTGTTGACAAAACTTTCGAACGTCGCGCCTGCAGTAACACCTCTCCAAATCCTCAATTGCGCGCTTCTCGTGCTCTTTCTTCTTTCTTCTGAGAAGCTAGTGCTCCTCTCTTCTTTTTAATTTGTAGAGCTCACGAACTGCTCTTGTTCTTTTATCCATCGAAGCTTTATATGCATCGTGCTTCGCTGTGTGAATCCTCTTGCACTCGTCATCGAACCAGGTGTTTCTTCGTGGTGGAGCCTTGAAGCCCTAAACTTCGGATGCGGAGCTTTTCAGGGCTTGTTTGCAAAGGTTCCACTGCTGTTATTTATAGCGTGGTGTGTTGAGGTGTATTGGAGAGCTTAAGGGAGACGTGATCGATAAAAGCACGAGCGATTTCTGGCGATAGTAGCTTTCATCATAAATTTGTATTCTTACTCTACTCCGCTAGGTTCGTGATATCCGAAGGCGCATCTTGGCTACTACAAGATAGTGGTCGGAATCGATGTTAGCCCCTCGGAAAGTTCGAACATCAAGAATAGTGGAGGAGTTAATAGTGGAGGAGTGTGTGATGTTAAGGAGACTTATTCCCCTATAGTTGGCACAGTTATAGGGGTCTCCTTTTTCATGAACCATTCATCGAGTATGCTTTCTTCCGACCATATTACATGTTCGCAACCAACTCATCTCCAGCCGATTAATATAACTCAGCAAGCAGACCGTCTGCGCCGGCAGCTTTATTAGACTTCAGTTTTGATATTGCTATCTTAACCTCGTCTAAGTCCAGTGGACGGAATTCTCTTTCATCTTCGTCCAGTGTGAATGGTGCGTTCTACCTGACAACGGCATCTTGACCATCTTCGCAGCTATACAGTCCGCAGAAATAATCTTTCCACATTTTCAGCCTCGACTGTGATTCAACTCCGAGGTGTCCGTGTTCATTCCTGCAGGCTTCCGCTATGACTTTGTAACCATGGCATGCTCGTTTTACTCTTTGGTGAAACTTTCGAATGTCGTTCCTGCGATAACATCTCTACATCTCCGCGATCGCGCACTTCTCGTGCTCTTTCTCTTTTCTTCTGAAAAGCGCGTGCTCCTCATTTCTTTTCCGCTCATAAATTTTGATGGTCCTGCTCAACCTTACAGTGTTTGCGAATATCGCATACGTACCTTGGCTTCAACAAGGCAATGATCTGAGTCCACATTGGCTCCTCGAAAAGTTCGGACATCCAAGATGCTGAAGGAGTGTCTGGCGTCGGTCGCAATATGGTCGATTTGATTAACAGATATTTGATCAGGAGGCCACTAGGTTCCCGTATGGATATTGAGATATCGGACGTGTTGTCGTGTAGGCTGTGCTTTCCTACGACTCGTTGAAAGATATCTTCCTTACCCAGCTTCGCGTTGAAATCTCCTAGAACAATATTGGTGTCGTAGCTGGGACATTGAGCGTATGTTCTATCTAGAAGCTCATAGAAGTCATCTTTGACTTCTAGATGACTAGAAGTCATATTTGACTTCGTTGTCTATTCTCCTTGTAGCAACTTCCGTTGTAAATGTCACAGTTTTTCATCCTCTTGGATGCACTTTGCACTTCTTGGAGTGCAGTAATGTCTGCTTTATAACAGCTTAGGGCGTTTTCTACCTGTATGGCCGCACCCGGTCTGTTGAGGGACCTAAAATTCCAGGTGCAGAACCGATACTATTGTCCTTTTATACGTATGTGAGGGTCGTCTACATCCAGTCCGTCCGTTACATCCGAGGCTTGTGGTTGTGTCTGAGTTTGTGGATTTTAACGGTTAGGGCTTACTAGGCCTAATTCTGTTTTTTTTTTGGCGTAGGAAGCTCGCCATTCGCCCTTCCCCGTTTATAATTTCCATGGGAAATCTCCAGATGGCACCACGAGGAGGTGGAGATGGACTTACTAACAGTTCCGCAAGATGTTCGTTTGCGGCGGCTCTTCTCAATTTTAGCAGGCCAGCATCCGTCGGATAGAGCTACCCCTGCAAGGCATTTGTTAGTCCTTTGTCATCCAAAAAATTAGATCATCCAATCTAAATATGCTCCTTCCGCGAATTTCCAGCTAAGCTCAATAAACTTATTTGTTTGAACACCTGCATTTTAGCAGCATTAAATTGTCAAATGAGGGCGTCCTGGCGCAGTGGTTAGTATGTTTGACTCTGAATTCGGATCCCGATAACACCAACATTATCGAACGATTATTTCGCGGCGTCCCTCCTCGTCGGGGCATTCTGTTTTCTTTTTGTATCCAGTTTTCCTTAAAATGGTGTATGTATTGCTTATAAACCTGTCTTGTGTGACTTTTTCTAAAATTACATCAAAATTTGACGACAAGGTCATGGCTTATCTTTAATATTAAAGCTGAAGCAACGAAAGCGAACTTAATCGTACCATCACCATCCTGCTTATTTTGAGGAAAAAATGCGACGTGCGGTTACAGTGAATTCAAAGCGGAATGTAGTGTTTTCAGACGACTTATTATACCTGAACTGCAATACGTTTCTAAGAACATGGATTAAAAGAAGGATGGCGCAACCTCATTCACGTCCAATATGTTTGTCTTTGCCAAGAGTTTTTAGTTTAGTTTTTCTGGCAAATTAATCTCCAGAAGAGGTGACATAAAATAGCATCCAAGCAGACCCGATTAAGCCCCTATTCACTTTTTTCTAAAATCCAAAGCTAGCACCAATAAATGTAATGAGAAATGTTTTTTTTTGTTTTGTTGATTCTGCTATCTGCTGGGGCACTCAGACGCAAACACTAGTCCATTGTCCTCCAGACCGACACCTTACATTACAATATTTTCCCCGTTTTCTGGAGAAAAATTTGAAGGAGCGTCAGTGATGTAGAGCTAAGGTATTCGGCACACACCACGTCGGTTCCAAGGGTGCGCAACCATGCGCGAGCAAAGGCGGGACAACCACAGAGGAAATGCTCTGCAGTGTCATCCTCCTGCTCGCAATATGCAGCACAGGTAGGCGCCTCACTGATGCCAAGCACGTAGAGATGTTTGGCAAAAATGTAATGGCCCGTGATAACTCCCACAAGCCTTCTGCAGTCGACTATCCTTAAAGACAGGAGGAATGCTGCATATTTTTGCAGACATCAAGGCATCCTGCAACCTGAACAATCCCTCCATCTACGGTTGTGTGTACTAAATACACAATCGTTAATGTAGGAATTTACCGTGGACGCAGGTAGACCGAGAACGGGTTCAGGTCCTGAGAAGCTCTCCTCTGAACCAATTCTGGCGAGTTCATCAGAGATCTGATTTCCTGGGATCCCAGAGTGGCCTGGAGCCCATACAAGCCTTAATGAATTTAGTCTGCCGACTCGGTTCAAGAAGCACTTGAGTTCAAGCACTAATTTGGAGCTAGCTGTGGGGTTACACACAGCTTTTAGTGCAGTTTGGCTGTCACTACAGATGCATGTGCTTTCCCCCTTCTACCTGTGCTTCACAACATAGTGCATGGCCATTAGGATTGCGTATATCTCTGATTGGCAGACAGACGCCTACTAACGAGAAGTGCAGCCGAATGTTTTCGCGCTCAAAGAAGACTCCAGCACCGGACCCCCGCCCAGACCTAGAGCCGTAAAAATGCGAAGACTACCTTTCCAGGTTCAGAATCCAGCCATAGCCAATCCTGACGCCATGGAAACTCGACTGTGACATTACGACACAATAGGACAACGGGCGTCAGTGCGTCCGAAGGCATGTCCATGAGATAGGGGTCGCAGGACAATTCTTGCGCAAGCCCACCGTTATTCCTATGCGAGTTATACCAAAAGTCATTTCTCTTCAGACGAGACATGGCTTTTAGAGCACACCCTCTGATAAATATATCAAGAGGTGGATAGTTCATCATAACATCTAGAGCAGCGCCCGGCTTGCTGGGGAAAGCCCCCGTGCAGCTGAGACAAACCGTTCTTTGGAGTTTGGTGAAAGAGGCTATGACATGTTTGCGTTTTAGTCTGTTCCAACAGACAATCGATGCATATAAATGTATAGGTCTTATTATTCCCGTGTAGATCCAGAGGGCCTTTGCCGGCGATAAACCTCATATTTTGCCTAAAGCTCCTTTGCATTGCTAGAAAGCTGATAGCGCTTTGGTGGTTTTTGGCCCAACATGCTTTCACCAGAGAAGCTTACTTTCCTCCTTCTCGTAAAGAGAACGACATCGGTCTTAAGAGGATTGACTGACAGCTCATTTTCAGAGGCATTGAAAGCATCAAGCAGAGAATCGACCACCATGCACCCTAACAGCGGAGACCGGACGCCACCTTGAGGGCAGCCTGTCTTTACACCGAATTTGACACACTGGTCGAGGCATGCATCGGCGGTCAATGTCCTGTGCATGAGCATTGCTTTGATCCAAAGGACCAGTGCTTCATCTACGCCATGATGTCTGGTAGCGTTGCACATGCTGTCAAAAGTTGCGTTATCAAAAGCTCCCTCGATATCGATTAAAATGCCCAGCGCGTACTCTTTCCTTTCGAGCGCGCATTAAATTCTCCCAACTAGGTTCTGAAGCGCAGAGGTAGCATTCGAAGGGCAAATTTGCGCACGTTTAACTCTACCAGTCTCTCCATGCTTTTCAGCAGGAAGGATGCTAGACTAATTGGCATGAAGCTCTTGGCAAGTAAATAGTCCTCTTTTCCTATTTTGGGAATGAAGATCACTTTCACTGTGCGCCAAGGAATGGGCATGTGAGCATGTGCTAGACTAGCAGTGAAAATTCTTTTCAAAGTCGGAAGCAGCTGCCTTATACCTTTTTGCAGCATATCAGGATATATTCCGTCGGTACCCGGCGATTCGAAACCATGGAAGGATGCCACAGCAAATTCAATGGCTTCAGTCGTAACCACGCGCGACGCAATATACCAGCTAAGCCGAGTTGTTTTCATCGTTTCAGTTGCAGTTTCCCTTGAAGGAGTGTGCAACGAGCCGATGTCGATCTGATTTCCCGGGAAATGAGTTTCCGCTTTAAACTCAGTAAAGGTACCATCAGATTTTCTGAGTGCATCCAGCTATGTCGGTTTTCCCCGTTTGAGGACTTTAACCAACTTGCTAGTCGCACTCAGAGACTTGATCTCTCCGCAGAAGACGGCTTCCCTGCGAAGACTTGGGACCTCGGCATTCCACCAGGGGACCAATTTCCTGCAGGGAGTTTTGCTGACAGGGCATGCGAGTTCAAAACAACTGGTGATGACGCTATTCAGGTTATGAAGAGCGTTCTCTACCAATTGCTTCGTTCTGAGTTTAGGTAGGACCTGAGTGGATTTCTCAAGCTCCTCTCTAAACCGTACCCAGTCCGTCCTTCTCGGATTTCGTCTAGGTTGCAAGGAACGTAATGAGAAACCTTACTGTCCGATGAAATAAGTACCGTGAATCCGAGAGTTTACGTTTTGACGATATTATCTTAAGGAAATAAATTCCCAAATTATCTAGTGCCACATACATACATATGTACATACAAATACTTTTTTTCGATAAATGGCTTACTTTATTAATGGATCCACTAAATATAATCATTCTTTTGAGGCACCTTGTACTAGTAGATTCAGGTGTTTACGAAGCTAACCTCTATTCTGGACGATCTGCCTGGAATGCGAATGGCAAATTACAAACGAAAGTTAATTTACCTCAAGGCCAGAAAATTACCAACTAAAAGATGATAATACACGAAAGGCTCAATTTTATTTTGTCAGTTAAAAGCATGTACCTTCGATTCCAATTCCATTCGAAATGAAAAAAAAGAGCAGTTAAAATAGAGATTCCTTTTGTAAATAGCATAAATAATTTGGTAATTAAAAACAGATTGCCTTTGGTTGTAAAGCATCGTCGTATAAAGCTACAGGTCAACGATTGTCGACGATAAAGATTTTCCACATTTTAATGGCAAATAGTTGCAGCGAAGTTTGTTTGTCGGCCATCGTAATTGTCCGTTAAACTATCTACGAAAATATTTTTACGTTGATGTGTAGACATTTCAATCGGCAAATTACATTCTACATTTTGTTCTCAGAAGATTGGCTATACTTGAGATACAACCATATATATGGCGTACGAATGGCCAATTCGCCATGTGCGAGGGTATAAGACAAATGCACACACAAAGTAGTACTACCTTCAAATATCAGTTGTCGGACCGCATCAAAGTGTCGTAAGTGTGCGGATGTCAAACTGGGTTTGTGGTGGAATGAACGTTATTACCTCTTTGTTCGCAGAGTCTGATGGTTCGGCTGTGCACACTGTTCACAAACATGATAGCAAAAAAACGCTAATAGTGACTAATTGCATCTGCATTGTGAATGATATTGACGGCCTGGTTCAACGGACGTTCTTTATATCCCCGCATGACTACTCTGACAAGGCTAATGACAGTGCTGATGAGTAACAGTAGTAAGCTGTTGCTCATCATTGGCTGAAACAAAGAAAATTCGCTTTGAAAATTAATTTTTTTTATTTACGTTAAAATTGGAAATCTGAAATTTAATATAACTTAACAAAGGCTTGTTCAGTTGAATTTTATGTATTCCTTATCTACATTATGTTAAGTATACACTTAAAATAAATTATTTTGCAGCTGTATGATCAGTGTTGACCACGATCAGTTTTGAGCTCAAAATAAATTCAAACGTTCCCAGTGTACAGGTACATGCACATCAGGCAAGTGCCAGGCACATTGGACGCAATCGCCTGCTCGTTCTGACGATGCCAGTAGCAAAGAGCGCCTCTTTTACTGAAGAATTGCTGGCGGACTCGTTCAACTTGTCTTCAGATAATGGCTCCACAAACCAGTTTCTTGCCTTTACATCGACTAATGGTAAGTTGACATCCTCACCAGATTGGAAGTTAAATTATTAATACCTTTTTGAATTTCAACACTGGAATCATTTACTCATACACATGTAAACATGTGTCCGCGGGACGACCAATGTCCATCCGGCGTCCCGGCAGCACCAGAGATTAAAGAATGATAAAAGTTATACTTTTGATGCCACATTAAAAATTGGAAATACCTTTGTGAAGAGTAGTAGCGACAATGTCTTGAAAGTGGTTTACATACTTGAACGGGCACACGAACATAGTGTATAGGTATGTTTGCTCGCCACTTAAGTGTCTTTTACATACTACATATGTATATGCAACTAGTAGTATTTAAGTCAGCGTGTGATGCTACACTGTTATATTTTTCCCACTTCTATTAAAAATTGATCCATATCTAAATATGTATCTATATACATATGTATATTGTATGTCAATTCGTAAGATAATGCAGGTTGAGCTGTTGAGTCTTGTAGAACAAATTAAATAAATTGATGGCCACATTTCTTATCGGAATAAATACTCGGACATTTCTCATGAATTTTGAATTTTTTAAAATTAATAACTAAGCCGTAGGCAATTTGAAACCGATTGTGGATTTTCCTAATAGACTTGATACACACCATTCCTTTTTATTAGGTGTCCAACTGTGTAGTTGTTGAGTTTTCCGATAAAACCCTTGGGGGCTGAAATATTTAGTTTTACCCTATAAATTTCAATTTTCGAACTGCTAAAAACGATCCGACAAAGTAGTGCGTTTCAAATAAAAAAATAAAAGATCGGCACTGCGATCTTGGCAGATCCATTGTGCCTGCTAGCCGATTAGCCGAGGAGCCTCTCCACTTCTATAATGAAATTGAGAATGCTTCTCGTAGGAGCCAGGGTGATCCCCTCAGGAGTCATAACCTCACTGAGAAGGATACGCTTCCTAAGATGGCAGAGAGCAGCACACTCACATAGTTCCGCCGTCTCTTCGTCCTCGAGACAGAGCCGACACTCAGTTTCGGACGAGAGGCTAATTTTGTTCAGATGATATCTCAGTACGCAGTGTCCTGTTAGGTAGCTGACTAGTCTTCTGATATCCACCCTATTGAGTTTGAGTATGTCACTAGGGTGTTTGTTCAGGGGTCGTATGAGTCGTTTAGATTGACGGAGTCCCCGAACGCTATTCCAAAAGGACAGGTATTGCAATTTTTCCCACTTGTCTAAGAGGAAATTTATCTTAGACCCGGAAATGCCGCAGAATGGTTCCGGACCTATATATTTATCGCTAGAACCTTTCCTGGCAAGTTGGTCGGCAATTTCATTGCCCTTAATACCTTTATGTCCTGGTACCCACCAAAGTTTAACAATGTTTCTTTTGGCGAGGTCTTGTAGGGCGTCATGGCATTCCTTGACGGTTTTTGAGTTCGTACTGTACGAACCCAGCGTTGCTTGGCTATCAGAGAGTATGTTGATGGTTACTCCTCTAATGCCAGTCTCGGCATTTAGATTGACGCGTGTTAGGATGGCATGCAGCTCTGCTTGGAAGATGCTGGGACTTATTCCCAGGGCCTTCGAGATCTTGTGTTTTGGTCCAAAGATGCCGGCGCCAACGCCGGAAGCCATCGTGGAGCCATCCGTGTACCACCTAAGGCCTTTGACATTTAGCAGCGGATCACTGTTTTCCCATGCTGAGCGATTTGGGATCAGTATCTCAAATCTCTTGTCAAAGGTGAAGGTGCGCGGCAATGCGTCCGAGACCGTAGTAATCATATCCAGCTCGGGAAGGTGTTGTAATATGGACATGTGGCCTACGGGTCTACATGGCATATTTGTTCTCGAGCAGAGGATTCTCATTGCACTGCTTAATGCTACCTTTTCGATAAAAAGGTGCAGTGGAGTGAGTCCAATGAGTGCTTCATGGGCTGCCGTAGGGCAGGTTGGCATAGCGCCTGTGATGCCGAGACACACTAGTCTCTAAAGGCGTTGAAGCTTACAATTGTAGTTTTTTGCTCAACTTTTGTCCACCGTACGGTGGATCTGTAGGTGACGATAGGTCTTACTATCGCGGTGGTCTACCTTAGGTTTGAGTCCCCAAGTTTTACCGTAGGTGCGTCGACAGGCCCACATGGCCTTAGTCCCTTTCATGAATTTATTTTTCATATTGGAGTTCCAGTTGAATCTGCGGTCTAGGTCCATACCTTGATACTTGACCTCCTCTGAAAATCTTATGTTTGTGCCATTTAGAAAGATTGAGCAGGGTTGTAACTTTCTCCTCTTTGTAAATGGGACTAAGATTGTTTTATTAGGGTTAATAGATAAGCCCTCTCTGACAAACCAGTCAGAGATAAGTTGGAGCGCAAGCTGCATGCGCTCACAGTAGATCATCGATGACAATCGACCAAAACAGTGGTGAGAGGACTCCCCCTTGTGGGCATCCTCTAGCCGCCGATACTGTCACTGAGACCTCTCCGCATGTGGGTGATATGATACGGCTATTTAGCGTCGCCCTAATCCAGTGATTAGTGGGATGGTCCACACCCCTGCAGGATAGTGCAGGTGTGATCGAATCATAGCCAGTATTATCGAAGGCTCTCTCTAAATCGAGGAAGGCGTAGATTACGATCTCCTTTTGTGTGAAACTATTTTCAATGCGCGTCACCAAGTGGTGAAGTGCATTCTCGGTAGATAGCTCTTTACGATATGCATACTGGTTGGTATGCAGAGGAGTCTGATTTTCCAAGATACCTCTAATATGGAGCTCTATCAGTTTCTCCATTGTTTTTAGAAAGAACGAAGTCAGACTGATAGGGCGATATGATTTAGGTTGCTCACTTGGCTTCCCAATCTTGGGGATGAAGACAAGATTGACCTCTCTCCAAATTTGGGGTATGTATCCCAGGTAGAAGCAAGACCTAAAGAGAACTATCAGTGGTGATAAAAATGTATTCAAGCCTTTCTGAAAGATCGCAGGAAAGACACCGTCCTTGCCTGGGGCCTTGTAGGGTTTTAGTGAACCAACTGCCCATTTGACCCTGTCCGGGTTGAAGAGTTTACCAGAGAGAGGCTATTTGTTCTACTGTCGATGTTATCTAAGACGTTAATTTGAACGGTAGAGGACATCGAGTAAGGAGTAGAACCAGGGAAGTGCACCTCGAGCAAAGTCTCCAGGGTTTCCCTGCGATTGACGGTGAAGGTGCCGTCTGATTTGCGAAGCAGCCCGAGCCCATTTGTGTGCTCTCGAGATAGCACTTTGTGGAGTCGGGCCGCAGTTGGAAGCGAGTCTATGTTCTCGCAATGTTTGCTCCAAGACGTTCTCTTGGATTTCCTCAATTCGAGGTTGTATTTAGTTAGAGCAGATCTATAATCAGTCCAACTATTATACCGTTTAGCTCTGTCAAACAACGATCTCAGCTGTTTTCTTAGGGATTCAAGCTGAGTATTCCACCAGGGCACACACCATTTGTGTGTTATTGATCTGGGTGAACAGCTGTCTCTAAAGGATGAGATGAGTGCTGCATTGAGCTGGTAAGCCGCTTCGTCGATATCGTCTGTCGATTCAATCGACTTGAGAAGCATGTCTTCTTTGGGGACGAGTTGAGCTTGGAACCGAGCCCAATTCGTTCGTTTGGGCTGATATCCGGGCTCAGCCTCTTTAACCTCACCGGCGATGTTGAATCTGATGTACTAGTGATCAGACAGTGAGGCTTCATTGGAAATATGCCAATCCCCAATCACAATTGAGATAAATGGGCTAGAGATGGTGAGGTCAAGCACCTCTTCTCTAACCGCATTTATGAATGTGGGTTTTTTGCCTCTATTGGCAACGGTGAGTTCGTTAATGATTAAAAATTCAAGGAGTGACTCACCTCGTTTGTTGGTATTGCTGCTGCCCCATTCCATATGGTGCGCGTTGGCGTCGTGTCCAATTACCAGGTGGTGTTTTTTCTGGTTGCAACCTAACCAGATCCGGGACTTCAGTGGGAGGGATTTGTTGGCCGTCTCCAAGAAAGTAAGTAAGGCTTGTTGTTTCCTCGCTTGAAGTTTCGGGCCCGATGGGAGTGATCCTATGATCCACTTCCCATCGAAGATTGCCTTTGTTTAGTTGGCGGACGTTTGTTTCTTTTATTTGAGCGACCCTTAGTGGTCGCCGGCCCAGATGTGACAGTGGGTTTTGGCTCGTCACATCTGGGCGTGTCTACTACAGCAATAGGTGCAACCACCATATTGCTGGCTGTAGGTTTTTCTACTACAGTAGTAGGTGCACGGCATCACTTCCGGTTTTCGAGCCGCTGAGGACTCACAAGCCCTAGCCGGCGATGACGTTAGAGAGTCATCAGTCTCTTCAAAGATATTTATTTTCTCAATAGTTCCCACAAACACACGGGAAAGAATGGTCACCTGCAGCGGAACCCGAGACACTGCAGGAAGGCTTTATTGAAATCGGAGGTCGCCTGGTATCCGATGTTCGCATACTAATAACTAAGCACCCTCTTAGCCATGCACCTTGGAGTAAAAGGAATGAGGGAGTGATGGGTATAAGGAAGCAGAGAGGTGGGGAGGGGTCCGTAATTGCTTCTTAGCTTCGGGTTCCTCTAGAGATGGACCCTCGAGAGTCATTACCTGTACTGAGCCTCCGTACCACGACAAGGTAAGCAATTGTCACGGATGCAAACTTATATCTGCCAATACAAATTTCTGGCCAGGACGTCGGTGGTGAGCGTCCTTTTTTGATGACAGCATCTATTTAGTTTTGCCCTCGTTTACCGCCAAACCAATTTTCGTCGCCTCCATCTCAATACTCGCAAACGCGACATCTCGCTGTGATCTACCTATTATGTCAACATCGTCGGCGTATGCAAGGGGATTTGAAACAGATTGTGCCTTTTGTATTGGCCAGTGATTTTTGCACAATCATTTCCAATATAATATTGAAGAAATCACACGAGAGCGCATCGCCCTGCCTAAATCCTTTTTTTGACATCAAAACTATCGGTAAGGTGCTCACCGATTCGGATGGAGCAGCGAGCATTCTCCAAAGTCATCCTGCATAGTCTGATGAGTTTAGCAGGTATGTCAAAGGTAGACATAGCGTTGTATAACTCGTCGTCTCTAATTACGCTGTCGTATGCGGCTTTGAAGTCGACAAATAGGTGATGAGTATCGACTTGAAATTCATTGTTTTTTTTTTTCCAGGATCTGCCGTATTGTGAAGTTTTGATCAATGGTGGACTTTCCTGGCCTGAAACCGCACTGATAAGGACCTATCAGCTTATTTACAAAAGGCTTCAGGCGTTCACACAAAACGGTACAGAAGATTTTATAGCCGATGTTAAGGAGACTTATTCCTCTATAGTTGACGCAATCAGAGGGGTCTCCTTTCTTGTGAATCGGGCATACGATGCTGAGACTCCATTCCTCGGGCATGCTTTCCTCTGACCATATCTTACAGATGAGCCGGCACATGCTCCTAACCAGGTCATCCCCAGCTGCCTCGAAGAGCTCAACAGACAGTCCGTCTGCGCCAGCACCTTTATTCGACTTGAGTTTCGATATGGCAATCTTAACTTCGTCGAGGTCAGGCGGACGGAATTCTCTGTGGTCTTCGTCGATTAGAAATGGATCATTCTGCCTGACGGCGGTATATTGACTAACATCGCCGTTATACAGTCTGCAGAAGTGATTTTTCCATATTCTCAGCATCGACTGCGATTCTACTACTTGGTGTCCGTTCTCATCCCTGCAGGCTTCCGTTCTGTCTTTATATCCTCGGCATATTCGCTTTATCTGTTGATAAAACTTTCGAACGTCAAGCCTGCAAGAACACCTCTCCAAATCCTAAATCGCGCGAGTTACATGCTGTAACACCCCTACACCCTACTTTCCCCACACCTGGTGTTTTGTTCGGCAAAACAACAAGTGTATTGTTGATCTTTGCTACAGTTTCTCTCTCCAACTCTAACTTCGAAAGAAGATAAAGCTGGAGCGAATTACCAAGTAGCAAAGTCAGTCAAAGATCAGTCAATGTTTAGTCGTCTTAAGTTCGTGTTGTTTAGGTCGTAGTATGTATTGTGGTATTCTAATAAATATATCAAACTATGTTTTGTGTCTTTTTATTGTTTTTATTGGATAGTCTTCGGACTATTCATAACTCGCGCTTCTCGAGCTCTTTCTTCTTTCTTCTGAGAAGCTTACGCTCTTTCCTTCTTTTTAACTCGTAGAGCTCACGAGCTGCTCTTGTTCTTATATGCATCCTGCTTCGCTGTGTGAATCCTCCTGCACTCGTCTTCGAACCAGGTATTCCTTGGTGGTGGGGCCCAAAACCCAAAACTTCGGATGCAGAGCTTTTCAGGGCTTGTTTGCAAAGGAGGATTGAGGTGTATTGGAGAGCTTAAGGGAGACGCGATCGGTAACGGCACGAGCGATTTCTGACGATAGTAGCTTTCTGACGTCATAACTTTGTATTCTTACTCTACTCCGCTGCGGTCGTGATATCCGTACTACTACAAGATAGTGGTCCGAGTCGATGTTAGCGCCTCGGAAAGTCCGAACATCAAGAATAATGCAGGAGTGTCTGACGTCGATAACACCAACGCCATCGAATGTTTATTTCGCGGCGTCCCTCCTCGGCGGGGTACTGGCAAAACCCCCCGTAGTATAACTTGCCTGGAAAAAAGCTTCTCGACTCAAGCCGTTCGGAATCGGCATTAAACTGTAGGTCCCTTTCACCTATGGGAAAATTAAATCACACACAACATGGGTGATTGAGAGAAGCTTGGCTCTGGTCCTTCATGGGCTGTAACGCCACCAAAGAAGAAGAAGTCTGACGTCGATCGGGATGTGATCAATCTGGTTGGTAGTCAATTGATCAAAAGACCGCCAGGTGCCTTTATGTATATCGAGGTGCGGGAAGCGCTTACTGGCTAGAGGGAGATTTCGCCCCGTAGAAATATCAATCAGCCTGGTGTCGTGTAGGCTATGTTTGCCGATGACTCGTTCAAAGATGCTTTCTTTACCCAGGTTAGCAATGAAGTATTCTAGTTCAATTTTGATGTCATAGCTGGGACATTGAACATACGTTCTGTATAGGAGATCGTAGAACTCATCTTTGGCAGAGTCATCCTTGTCTTCCATGGGGGCGTGGACGCAGAACAGGTTGATGTTAGGAAATGTAGCCTTGATGCGGATCGTTATGAGGCCTTCGCTCACATGCCGAAAGCTTAGGACTTTTTGCCTTAGTCTACTTCGTACAACAAATCCGCATACGTACAATCGTTGTCCTCTCTCCCTTTAGCAGACGCCATAGTAAATATCGCAGTTTTTCGTCCGCTTTATACCCGGTCCATTCCATCGCATTTCCTGGATGGCGGTTATGTCCGCTTTATAGCGGTCTAGGGCGTCCGCGTGTTGTTCGGCTGCACGTGGCCTGTTTAGGGACCTAACATTCCACGTACAAAGCCGAAAATCATTGTCCTTTTTTCGTTTTTTGCGAGGGTCGTCAACATTAATCCGGTCAGTTATATCCGAGGCTTGTGGTTGTTTCAGAGTTTTTTTTTTTTTTTACGGTTACGGCTTACTAGGCCGTAGCCCAACCGACTAATCCTGTTTTTGGCGCAGGAGGCTCGCCATTCGCCCTTCCCCGTCTGCAATTTCCATAGGAAATCTCCAGATGGCTCCACGAGGAGGTGGGAATAGGACCTACTAACAGTGCCGCAAGATGTTGACTGCGAAACAAGTCAGTAACTGTATGGTTTTGATATTATGGGGTTATTTTAAGATGGATACATACTTATATCATCCTGGCAATGGCAACTGAGATGATATTACGGATCATCTAACTCCGTTACAGAAAATTGAGAAACGTAGCCTTCTGAGTAACTTGCACAAATAACCTCCGCAATCGGTAATTGAATTGAGAACCTTAGAAAAAACATTGCAAGGTGTCGAAATCGATACCCACGCTAAGACGCAGTGGCCCGACTATCAAGTACAAATTTGCTTTTACCTACTCGCAGCCTACATGCAATTGTAGATGACTACAACGCATGAAGGTATATTTAGGTACGAAGGTAACTATTGTTTCCAACATTTTTCTCTTCTTTTCAACTTAATTTGTTCATGACAAACCATTAACCTAACTGCGCACTCTGAGCCGTGAACTTCAACTACTTCACATTACAATTATCAACATAATAACTCGCAATATGATGAAATGAATAGGGAAGGACAAGAAACAAAGAGAGACGCTGTCTATTACAAACATCCACATATGTATGTACATCCAGATCATTAGATACGCTACGCTATCCGAATATGCGTCCCCGTCGTATTCGCGTAACTTTGGGTTTTAGACAGAAGAAACTTAGAACTCAAAGATACAAATTGTTGTTACATACATATGTATATGTATGTATGTAGATGGTACAAATACCTGACTAGAAAACCTGGTGCAATTTACTACGCACACTGGAAGCATGATCTAATTAACATCTCACACTATGTCCATACTTATATGTACCTCCTGACATTCTACCTTTTGTTCACTTAGAGTTTCAAAGGCTTAAATGAATGTCAATTTGGATTCTTCTGCCTAAATTGTACGTAAGTTGCGGGGTGCCAGATTAATTACCACATGTGGTTCATTTGCGTTGCCCGGGTTCATCTTGTTGTTGTTCCTTTTGATTATGCGGTCGATGTGAAACGTTTCAGGTATTGTTTTGTAACATAATGCTTTTGTGCCTCTTGACAAACGTATACAATCGAATGTATACATTTCATATGTACAATGTGCATGGATATGCTGACATGCGATGGCTTCAACTGGCAGGCAAGAAAAGATTATGTAAATCTTCGGGTGAAACATGGAGAACCGTAAGATCGAAAATACATCTTTCTGCCATACATAAAAACTAATAAGTGGACTCTCTCATTGAAGCCTCTCAAGCTCTGCTTGACTCCCTATGGTTCCTTGGCTGTAAGAATGAAGCGATTTTATGATTAACCAAAAAGAATGTCAACTAATTTAAGACCGGTTCATACGTACATATAATGTAAATCATATTTGGGTTTCATTTTTTTATCGATGTCCTTTAACGCGTTATGATGCACAAGGCCTGGAGAATAACTTTTTTACCGTAATTATCATTAGACGCTTACCCTTAGCATCAGGTAAGGGTATTATTATAGTAATTGTACACTAAAAAAGGGCAGGTTTCTGTATATAGAACAGGGGAATAACGTACACTTCTTTTATGAAATTTTAGTTCATATGCATGTAGCACAGTACAAGAGAAATAAGAAAAAAAAAGTTAACTGCTTTAAAAAAAAAAAGTAGAATATTCGTTAAGGACATACAAAGCTTGCAAAACCTTGCAGTTGTAGTTATTTCCTAAGCACCTTGGACATGTTAATGGCAATTCTTTAAAAGCACTCACACTCAATGGGAAGTTGACAGTGTGAGCAGGTCTGCTACTTCTTCTTCTTCTTATCGGGCGCTACATTTCGGATTGAACCTGGGCCTCAACCAACATGCCCCTCCAACTAGCACTATCTTTAGTTGAGGTCCCCTTCCACCTGTAAGCACCATCTTACATAAGTGCGGCCGTCTTCTGTTTCTTCGTCCCTCGGGGTTGAATTCAAAGACTCTTCGGGCTGGAGTTGTGGTGTCCAGTTGTTTTACATGACCCATCCATCTTAGGCGTTGAATCCGTAGATGTCTGAATAGACTCATGTCGCTGTACAGCCCGTAAAGCTCGCGGTTGAATCTTTTTCTCTATCCCCCGTATGCGTTTATAGGCCAGAACCGAGCAAGGGCCTCCTCATCCGTTCTTGATAACATTCATGCTTCTGCGCCGTACAGCAGGACCGCGATAATAAGGTTCTTGTATAGAGTCAACTTTGTCATTCGGGAGAGGGCTCTATTTTTCAATTGCCTCCTGAGCCCAAAGAAACAGCGATTGGCAAGAGTGATTCTGCGGAACAAGGTAGGCGAAAGTCCTTAACTACCTCGAAATTATATCTACCAATACAAACGTTCTGGCCAAGACGTCGGTGCTTGCATGTATGTATTTAGTTATGCCCTCGTTTACTGCCAAACCAATTTTCGACGCTTCCGCCTCAATACTCGTGAACACCTCATTGACATCTCAAAGTGTTCCTCCAATTTTGTTAATGTCATCCGCGTATGCGAGGAGTCGCGAGGATTTGAAATAAATTGCACCTCTTGTATTGGCCAGTGATTTTTGCACAGCAATTTCTAATAGGATGTTGAAGAAATCACACGACAGCGTGATCCTTTTTTGACATCAAAACTATTTCCTCAAAGTCATCTTGCCTGTTCTGTCGAGCTTAGCAGGGATGTTAAAGGTAGACATAGCGTTGTATAGCTCGTCTCTAATTACGTGGTGAGTGTCGACTTGAAGTTCATTGGTTTTTTCCAGGACCTGCGCTAGTGTGATGATTTGGTCGATGGTCTACTTTCCCGGCCTGAATCCATACTGATAAGGACCTATCAGCTTATTTACAAAAGGCTTCAGGCATTCACACAAAACAGCAGAGAAAATTTGGTAGGCGATGTTAGGGAGACTTATTCCTCTGTAGTTGCCGCAGTCAAAGAGATCTCCTTTCTTGTGGATCGGGCATACGATGCTGAGACTTCATTCCTCGGGCGAGCTTTCCTCTGACCATGTCTTACAGAAGAGCTGGTACATGCTCCTAACCAGTTCATCCCCAGCTGCCTTGAAGAGCTCAGCAGACAGTCCGTCTGCGCCAACAGCTTTATTCGACTTGAGTTGCGATATGGCGATCTTAACTTCGTCGAGGTCAGAGGGATGGAATTCTCCGCGATCTTCGTTGTTAAGAAATGGATCATTCTGCTTGACAGCGGTATATTGACTAACATCGCCGTTACATAGTCTGCAGAAGTGTTTTTTCCATATTCTCAGCATCGACTGCGATTCTACTACTATCTGTTGATAAAACTTTCGAACGTCCCGCCTGCAGTAACACCTCTCCGAATCCTCATGCTATTTCTTCTTTCTCCTGAGAAGCTTATGCTCCTCCCTTCTTTCTAACTCGTAGAGCTCACAAGCTGCTCTTGTTCTTCTATGCAGCGTAACTTTATAAGAGGAACTCGATGTCAAAGGAAGAAAACAAGTTGTGGATAATGACAGCGAAATAACAGAGCTTTGAGGAGATATTTTCAAAAATGTCACAGTGTACCTGCTAAATAAGTTAATTTTCAAATGTATGTTTTTAATATAACTTTTTTCTCGTCCTATGATAAAGAGGAAATCACATCATTTATAGTAGACGTTGGGCATGAAATACAATGTAGTGCCATTCTAATAGATTCATTGCCTTACCACTTCCCTTACACCAAAAATGTATAAATATTTAATACGACTAAACGGATTCTATCTATTCCCAATCCATCAGCACATGTATTCCCCGATTGAAAATCAATTTCTCCTGTTGACAAATTTTGATTGATCGCATTATAAATACTAACCAAAATACCTTAAGAAATCCAATACCAACAATTTATTTTTTCTTCCTTTTTTTAACACAAAGGAGAAACCCTTTTAAAATATCAAATTTCAACAGAAAAAAAAATACGATATCTTATCAAGTGGCTTGTCTACTCAAAATAGGTTTTGACTTTGTCATGCTCAATTGTAGGATATACAATCTCTGGTGACACGTTTACTGCAGCCTGGAGGCAGTTATGGACCTGGGCGTATGTACACACATATGTATGTATGTACGTTAGGAAGATACGCTGTTGCAGATACTCATGCTCCTTTAATGTTATTGCAAACACACACGGTGCTTAAATATTCATCTTTTCTTTTTTTTTGTTGAAATATGATGCCAAAAATATTTAAGAAGAACAGATCTGGTATTTGCCATACAAGTGCCCGATTCCCGGGTCCCTTTTTTATCTTGGGCGAATATTGAAAAGTTGTTTTAATTGCATTGTATTGATTGACATAAACACAAGAGCAGAAGAGGGATCATATCTACACGATATTGGAAGAAAAAAAATGTGTATCTGCATGATTGATCTTTCCAGTCCTTTTTCCTTGTTCCCTGCAAACTCTGTAAGGGTGATTATAACTCGTATTTTAGAGAGACTTGATACTTATCAGTACCGCTAATGAAATAAAATATTCATATATACAAATATTGATAAAAAAAAAAGGGAAATTCATTTACATTTACATACAACAGCAACATTGTAGGGTAGAAAGGGGCTTACACTTTTAGGCCTAATTGAAATCCTAAGACGTCGGCCTTTCAGTTGTATGCAGGTTTTCTTGGCTTAATTTGCGTATATCTGCTAAATTGGATCAGATCAGTTTGTTCGCAAAATAAATTTACTTAAATGAAAGCTTACAAGGACCCATCAACATCCTGGTTATGTCAGGTGACATGCATTATTTTTTTATCAAAACGATGATGTAGTTAATATGTATGTACATACATATTGTTACTTACTTACTTAACGGGCGCTACAGTTCGGGGTGAACCTGGGCCTCAACCAACATGCCTCTCCACCTAGCACGATCTTTCGCTAGTCTTTTCCAATGCCGCACGCCCAGTTGGTTGAGGTCCCCTTCCACCTGTGCGCGCCACCTTAGGTGCGGCCGTCCTCTATTTCTTCGTCCCTCGGGGTTGGATTCAAAGACTCTACGGGCTGGAGCTGTGGTGTCCATTCGCTCCACATGGCCTAGCCATCTTAGGCGTTGGATCCGCAGACGCCCGACCAGACTCATGTCGCTGTACAACCCGTGATTGAATCTTCTCCTCCAACCCTTCTCTGTGCTTATGGGACCGAAAATCGAACGCAGAATCTTTCTCTCAAAACGACCAAGGATTTCCTCATCCGCTTTAGATAAAGTCCATGTTTCTGCGCCATATAACAGGACCGGGATAATTAAGGTCTTATACAAGGTCAACTTGGTCGTACGAGAGAGGGCTCTACTTCTCAGTTGCCTCTTGAGCCCAAAGAAGCAGCGGTTGGCAAGAGTAATTCTGCGCTTGATTTCGAAACTGGTGTCGTTGTTCCAAGTCACCGCGGAGCCGAGGTATATGAAGTCCTTAACTACCTCGAACTTATATCTGCCAATATGCACGTTCTGTCCAAGACGTCGGTGGTAAATGTCCTTTTTCGATGACAGCAGATATTTAGTCTTGCCCTCATTAACTGCCAAACCAATTTTTGCCGCCTCCATCTCAATACTCGCAAACGCCTCACTGACATCTCGCTGCGATCTACCTATTATGTCAATGTCGTCGGCGTATGCAAGGAGTTGCGAGGATTTGAAGTAGATTGTGCCTCTTGTATTGGCCTGTGATTTTTGCACAATCATTTCCAATACGATGTTGAAGAAATCACACGACAGCGCATCGCCCTGCCTAAATCCTTTTTTGACATCAAAACTATCGGTGAGGTGCTCACCGATTCGGATGGAGCAGCGAGCATTTTCCAAGGTCATCCTGCATAGTCTGACGAGCTTCGCAGGGATGTCAAAAGTAAACATGGCGTTATATAGCTCGTCTCTAATTACGCTGTCGTATGCGGCCTTGAAGTCGACGAATAGATGGTGCGTATCGACTTGAAACTCATTGGTTTTCTCCAGGATCTGCCGTAGTGCTAAGATTTGATCGATGGTGGACTTCCCTGGCCTGAAGCCACACTGATAAGGACCTATCAGCTTGTTTACGAATGGCTTCACGCGTTCACACAAAACGGCAGCGAAGATCTTGTATGCGACATTAAGGAGACTTATTCCTCTATAGTTGGCGCAGTCAAAGGGATCTCCTTTTTTGTGGATCGGGCAAACAATGCTGAGACTCCATTCCTCGGGCATGCTTTCCTCTGACCATATCTTACAAATGAGCCGGTGCATGCTCCTAACCAGCTCACCCCCAGCCGCTTTGAAGAGCTCAGCAGACAGTCCATCTGCGCCAGCAGCTTTATTCGACTTGAGTTTCGACATGGCAATCTCAACTTCGTCGAGGTCAGGGAGACGGAATTCTCTGCGATCTTCGTCGTTAAAAAATGGATCATTCTGCCTGACGGCGGTATGTTGGCTGTCATCGCCGTTATACAGTCTGCAGAAGTGGTTTTTCCAAATTCTCAGCATCGACTGCGACTCCACTACTAGGTGTCCGTTCTCATCCTTACAGGCCTCCGTTCGGGCTTTATAGCCTTGAGACATTCGTTTTATCCGCTGATAAAATCTTCGAACGTCGTGCCTGCAATAGCACCTCTCCAAGTTTTCAATCGCCCGCTTCTCGTGCTCTTTCTTTTTTCTCTTGAGAAGCTTATGTTCCTCCCTTCTCTTAAGCTCGTAGAGCTCACGAGCCGCTCTTGTTTTTTTGTGTAGTGAGGCTTTGTATGCCTCCTGCTTTTCCGCATGAATCCTTCTACACTCGTCATCGAACCAGGTGTTTCGTCGTGGTGGAGCTTTAAGGCCCAGCACTTCCGTTGCTGTGCTCTTCAGGGCTTGTTTGCACAGCCTCCATTGTTGCTCTACTGACTGAGTGGAGGATTGAGGTGTATCGGAGAGCTTAAGGGAGACGCGGTTGGCAAAAGCACTGGCGATCTCCGGCGATAGCAGCTTTACGACGTCATAGCTTGGTGTTCTAACTCTACTCCGCGGTGTTCGTGTTATGCGCTGACGTATCTTGGCTACTACAAGATAGTGGTCTGAATCGATGTTCGCTCCTCGGAAAGTGCAAACATCAAGAATAGTGGAGGAGTGTCTGACGTCAATCGCGATGTTGTCAATCTGGTTGGTGACTGATTGATCTGGCGACCGCCAGGTGCCTTTGTGTATATCGAGGTGGGAAAATCGTGTGCTGGCTACAAGAAGATTTCGCCCCGTTGCAAGGTCGATCAGCCTATGTCCGTTATCGGATGTGGTGTCATGTAGGCTGTGTTTGCCGATGACCCGCTCAAAGATGCTTTCTTTACCCAGCTTAGCGTTAAAATCTCCTAGTATGATTTTGGTATCATAGCTGGAGCATTTGGTATATGTTCTGTCTAGGAGATCAAAGAAATCATCTTTGATTGAGTCATCCTTGTCTTCCGTGGGGGCATGGACGCATATGAGGCTGATGTTACAGAAATTTGCCTTGATGCGGATCGTTATGAGGCGTTCACTCACATACTGGAAACTTAGGACTTTATGTCTTAGTCCACCTCTAACAACAAATCCGCATCCAAATAGTCTCTGTCCTCTCTCCCTATAGCAGTCACCGTAGTAAATGTCGCAGTTTTTCATCCGCTTTTTACCCGGTCCATTCCATCGCATTTCCTGGATGGCGGTTATGTCCGCTTTATAGCGGTCTAGAGCGTCCGCAAGTTGTTCGGCCGCACGTAGTCTGTTTAGGGACCTAACATTCCACGTACAGAACCGAAGGTCCTTGTTTGTTTTTTGTTTTCTCATAGGGTCGTCAACATAGATCCGTTCCGTTTTATTATCCGAGGCTGTTTTATGTTTCTGAGCAATTAGTGGTTTTACGGTTATGGTTCGCTAGACCATAGCCCAACCGACACTAATCCTGTTTGGTGGCGCAGGATACTCGCCATTCGGCCTCTTCCGTCAGTAATTTCCCTTTTAAGGAAATTTCCAGATGGCACCACGAGGAGGTGGAAGTAGGACCTGACTAGCAGAGCTGCAAGATGTTCGGCTGCAGAGGCTCTTACTCGCTTTTTGTCGGGCCAGCATCCGTCGGCAGATGCTACCCCTACGAGGCCTTTGCTAGTCCTTCACCATACATATTGTTACGAAGATTAATAGTCCAGAATAGATTCCGAACACTAGACTGCGATAACATCATCGACCGTCGAGCGATCGGTATAGTTCAAAGTCGTTTCATAGTCAAGAAAAAGCAATTTCTATACAGAAAAAACTATGCAACACATGGAATGAATGGAGTGAATGGAAAATGATCAAACGTACTGCTGCAGGCATAACACTCACAGTATATAGTCAATTCAAATTCATCCTCTGCATATGCAATATAACAATAGTACATGAAACAATTGCTGAGAATTATAACCAACGCGAAAATCGGTCGGCCCTCGTCCTATCTAGGACAGCCACCAAACCACTGCACTCCGTTCAGGTTGTATGTCAAAACATCAAAAACACCATCACTTCTTCTTCTTCATAATGGGCGCTACAGTTCGGGGTGAACCAGGGTCTCAACCAACATGCCCCTCCAACTAGCACGATCTTTTGCTAGCCTTTTCCATTGCCGCACACCCAGTTGGCTGAAGTCCCCTTCCACCTTTGTGCGCCATCTTAAGTGCGGCCGTCCTCTGCTTCTTCGTCCCTCGGGGTTGTATTCAAAGATTCTCCGGGCTGGAGCTGTATTGTCCATTCGCTCTACATAGCCCAGCCATCTTAGGCGTTGAATCCGTAGACGCCTGACTAAACTCATGTCGCTCTACAGCCCGTACAAATCGTGGTTAAATCTTTTCCTCCATCCCCCGTCTGCGTTTATAGGGCCAAAAATCACGCGCAAAATCTTTCTCTCGAACCGACCAAGGGCCTCCTCATCTGCTTTTGATAGTGTCCATGCTTCTGCGCCGTACATCAAGACCGGGATGATAAGGGTCTTATATAGAGTCAACTTTGTCGTTCATAAGAGGGCTCTATTACTCAATTGCCTCCTGAGCCCTAAGAAACAGCAATTGGCAAGAGTGATTTTGCGTTTGATTTCGGAACTGATGTCATTGTTCCAGGTCATTGCGGAGCCAAGGTAGACGAAGTCCTTAACTACCTCGAACTTATATCTGCCAATACAAACGTTCTGGCCAAGACGTCGGTGGTGAGCGTCCTTTTTTGATGACAGCATATACTTAGTTTTGCCCTCGTTTACCGCCAAATCAATTTTCGTCGCCTCCATCTCAATACCACCAATCATTGACATCCCGCTGTGATCTACCTATTATGTCAATATCGTCGGCGTATGCAAGGAGTTGCGAGGATTTGAAATAGATTGTGCCTCTTGTATTGGTCAGTGATTTTTGCACAATAATTTCCAATATGATGTTGAAGAAATCACACCACAGTGCATCGCCCTGCCTAAATCCTTTTTTGACATCAAGACTATCGGTAAGGTGTTCACCGATTCGGATGAAGCAGCGAGCTTTCTCCAAAGTCATCCTGCATAGTCTGACGAGTTTAGCAGTATGTCAAAGGTAGACATAGCGTTGTATAGCTCGTCTCTAATTACGCTATCGTAAGCGGCTTTGAAGTCGACAAGTAGGTGGTGAGTGTCGACTTGAAATTCATTGGTTTTTTCCGGGATCTGCCGTGGTGTGAATATTTGGTCGATGGTGGACTTCCCTGGCCTGAATCCGCACTGATAAGGGCCTATCAGCTTATTTACAAAAGGCTTCAGGCGTTCACACAAAATGGCAGAGAAGATTTTGTAGGCGATGTTACGGAGATCTATTCCTCCATAGTTGGCGCAATCAGAGGAGTCTCCTTTCTTGTGGATCACCATCACTGTATGTATGTATGTATGTTGGCGTTACAATCCATGAAGAACCTGAGCCGAGCTTCTCTCAATCACCCATGTTGTGTGTGATTTCATTTTCCCATAGGTGAAAGGGACCTACAGTTTATTGGCGGTTCCGAACGCCGAATTTCGAGAAGCTTTTCATGACAATTTTACTACAGGGGGTTTTGTCAGAAACCCGCTGAGGAGAAACACCGTGAAAAACACGTTCGATGACATGGCTGTGTCGGGATTCGTTCCCGTGTCATCGGCGTCAGAGGCCAACACACTACCCACTGCGCCACGGTGCTCTCGATTGAACCACGATTGCTACCCTATAGGGACAAGATGTAACAATTTCAACCCTTGACTTAGATATGAAATGTTAACAAACCAATATTTGGTCGATCAAAATGTAAAAATTGAACCTGAGAGATTGGCATACATACTCAATAATCAAACTAAATTGAGGGCAGAAAATTACGTTCACCTTCAGGATGCTTTACAGGCGAATGAACACAGCAACGGCATTGGACAGTTGATTATACTACCTTCCTCATTCACAAGTGGACCTCGATATTTACATGAAAAATCACAGGACGCAATGACTTACGTAAGATATTACGGTAAGCCTGATTAATTTATAACTGCAAAATGTAACCAAAATTGGCCAGAAGTTAAAGAAAATATTAACACCAATTTAACTCCACAAGACAGATATAATATACATAGTTAACAGAGTCTTTTAAAAGTACAGAAACTCCTGCACCTCACTAACAAGTGTCATATATTCGGTCCGCCGCGCTATCATACATATGTACACTATAGAATGGCAGAAACGCGGTTTGCCACATGTACATCTGCTGGCGTGGTTAGTGAACAAAATCAGACCAGATCAAATTGACAGCGTTATTTCAGCTGAATAACCGGTTAAAGAAGAAGATCCTGTCCTGTTCGAAATCGTAAGGAAACACATGGTACACGGCTCTTGCGGGACCTTAAACCTTAATTCCCCAGGTATGTGAGACTCCAAATGCAGCAAAAAATGTCCGAAGTCGTTCCAAACTCAAACATCTGCTAGTGATGACGGATATTCCAAATATCGTCGACGATCGCCAGAACAGGGTGGGCAAAGTGCCACCGTCCGAAACCTTGATATTGATAACCGATGGATCGTTCCCTATAATACGCTCCTTTTGAAAAATGTTGATGCCCACATCAACGTAGAGTTACTAAATACATTAATAAAGGTAGCGATCAGGCCACTTTCAGCTTACAATCACCAAATGAAGTGGAAATATATCAGTCTGGAGGCTACATCTGCAGCTCTGAAGCAGTAGGGAGGATTTTATCATTCAAGACCGGGCTCCCACTATTGTCCACCTTGCAGTTCATTTTGAAAATGGACAAAGAGTATATTTCACTGAGAACAATATACAAGAAGTTGTTAATAACCCGCGGGACACAACATTAAGAGCAGCTCAAATGCGTACTCTGCGGGAAGCCGGGACACCCTGCAAACTGTCGGGGATATCTTAGGTTCCAACAGCTTAAACAAACAAATCTGGCCCGGCAACGAAAAGCGGAGCGGATACCTCCCCCGAAGCGCTTCCCAACACCAGCCGTCACTCCCAGAATGACCTACGTCCAAATGGTGTCAGGTCAGGGAAATACGGTACAATTGCCCAAGGCTGCTCCCAAAGTCCCTGTGCCCGTCCTTAAGGCACCGGAGGCTGAGGTGGACCTGCGTTCGATTCCGCTCGCCATACAAGGGCAGATCGACCAGCTCCAACAGCAGATCCAAAGGCAGGCGAATCGGGTGAACACGATCTACTCGCTTTGGCCGGGCCTAGCGCCTCTACAGTCGTAATGGGTACGCTGGTAGAGAGTCATTTAAAGATCCTGTCCTGTCCTGTTTAAAGAGCCTGAATTCACATTCTGGCTAGCGAAACTAAGCTAAACCAGAAGCACAAAATTCGGCACAACTCTTATAATATAATAAGAAGAGACCGACCCAACGTTACACAAGGCGGAGGTGTCGCTACCTTCATTCGTAAGAACATAAAACATAAACATAAGGTCATATATAGCGGTGAAGTACGGCTACTAAGACTGGCTGACATGAACGAATGGTCTACGAACTGTCTACGGACCGTCGACTACGACAGTGACCATTACGGCAACACGATACCGCTGACGTATACCGAAACGCGACCATAGACGCACTTCACAGACAGAAAAGTAGACTCCTGTCAAGACTCAAACTCTTGTATAGGCAGTTTACCGACCAACAAAACTCGGAGGTCAGGACACTGAAGTCGCTGATTAAAAATCTCCAACAACTAATCAAGGAAAATTACAAAATATCTGTAAGTCTGCACAACAAACTGTAAAATCCAGCAACGCGAATATGTTCCCGCAGATAAATAAAATATTTAGCAGAAAAAATCAGAACGAAATTCAGGATCTCAAGCTTCCGAGAATGTCCGACAACGAACGTCTACTACGTACAGTCAGCATTGATCCAGAGAGCGCTGTTCTGGACGATGATTTCTTTGTGATCGAGGATCCTCAAGAAAAAGTGGCAACAGTGGGAGCTGTCTCTCAGGAAGTGTACAAGATGAATGAAAGCATTCGCCCGAACCACGACTTGGAGAACAGAGCCCTGTTAAACCACTTCTACCTGCGAAACGATATTGAACATTGGCGATCCGAGGACCTCGGTTTCACCAGGTTTAGTGAGGATTTCACGGCAAACAATGCCGTCACTAATGAAGGGGCTAACCCACTATTCGTTTCGACGGAGGATCTCCAGTTGATCTTCATGTCGCTCAGAAAGAAAAAGTCCGCGGGTAATGATGGTATATCTAATGTTGTGCTCAGGCACCTCCCGCCAGTGGCTATAGAGAGGTAAAACACCCTGTTTAACAATGCACTGTATAATGCATATTATCCGGTGCATTGGAAAACGGCGGTGGCCCAACCAATCCCTAAGAGGGGCAAAGACTCCTCTAACCCGGTTAATCTCCGGTCGATAAGTCTCCTTCTGAGTATCAGCAAGGTCTTCGAGAAGGTAATCCATAGAGCCCTGTCTAGATAGGCTGAGGACAAAAATGTCATTCCGGATAACCACTTCGGTTTCAGGGCGGGGCATGATACCATACATGCCGCGTCGAAACTCGTATGGGATATCCAATGGAATAAATGCAAGAACTAATGTACGGGGGCCTGCCTACTGATAGTTTCTCTCCGCCAATCGATAGCGTACGTGGCCGACTTAATTCCGTACAGATCAGGTCCAACAATCGACGTGATTGCTATTTTATTGCAGCGTGACTTGAATAAAATTCAGCAGTTCTGTGATGACTGGAAGTTGGAAATTAACTTCCAGAAATCAGAGACTATTTTATTCAAAACGCCCTTGTTTAGGTCCTCTAGGGACACTAGAAAGCACTGGCGAAGGTTCTCAATCCTTGGACCGGACGGGCATCCACTGGCAGATAGAAGTGTAGTCAGATACCTTGGGATCTGGCTGGATCAGTATCTATATTTTAATAAAAATGTGGATGCTGCTCTGGCAAGGGCTCGGGGCGCATTCGCTCTGACAAGATGGCTGTTCCATAGCAGCCAGCTTGATTCCTGAGTGAAGATAATCTGCTACATGGTCTTAATCAGGGCCATGATTGCCTATGGATGTCCCGTTTGGGTTAATGTAAGTGCCAGCTTGATGGAAAGGATTCGAGTGTTTGAGAGACAATGTCTAAGGACTTGTCTCTCATTGCACAGGACACCAGAATCCGAGTACACAAAGTTCTATCCCAACGAGGTCCTCTACGATAAGGCAAAGATTGTGCGGCTATACAACTATCTGATAAAGCTGATCTGAGGTCACGTCGCGAGGGCAATGACTTCAGTCAATAACTTGATCTCTGGGGCTTACTACCCCAACAATATGTACCATGAGCGTGTGCGACTTAGTGGCTTTGTCCCTCTACCATGTGGCCCGTAATTACGTGAAGCGGCGATTCCTCTACGAGCCTGACGTCGTGCTCTGCGAGCCCGAGCGCCTCAAGTTCAGCAGACCGATTTCAAATCACGATCGAAGAGACGTTGTTCGGCAGTATCAACGCTTTTGGTGGCTGGAGATGACTCCGCGGGCGTTTTAAGTTAAGTAAGCCTCTTCAAGGCAACAATCGCCAACACCAATGGCATACATAGGGTAGGGTAGGTTAGGGTAGACTAAGGTAGAATAAGTGTAGACTTTAAAAAAAAAAGAATTGTATACATATATATGTATATACATATGTATGTCAAAAAAGGTTTTAGACAGGGCGACACGTTATCGTGTGACTTTTTCAACATGGTCCTTGAAAGGATAGTGCAAAACTTACTGGTCAATACGAGGGGCACCATCTTTTTCAAGTCCATACAACTGCTCGCATATGCCGATGACATTGGCATAATTGGACGGAGTCAGCGAGATGTCATTGAGGCCTTTACGAGCACTGAGACGGAAGCGGCTAAAATGGGACTGGCGGTAATTAGGGCAAAACGAAATATATGCTGTCGTCGAAAAGGACACGAACCACCGGCGTCTTGGCCAGGATGCACATACTGCGAGGTATAATTTCGGGGTAGTCAAGGACTTCGTCTACCTAGGCTCCGCAGTGACATGCAGAAACGACATCAGTGCCGAAATCAAACGCAGAATAACTCTTGCCAACCGCTGTTTCTTTGGGCTCGGTAGGCAATTGAAAAGCAGAGCCCTCTCTCGAAATACCAAGGTAAGCATATACAAGACCCTTATCATCCCGGTCCTGCTCTATGGCGCAGAGACATGGACCTTATTGAAAGCGGATGAGGAGGCCCTTGGTCTTGGAGAGAAAAATTTTGCGTGCGATTTTCGGCCCGACGTGCATAAATGGGGAGTGGAGCAGAAGACTTAATAGTGAACTGTACAGGCTGTACAACGACATGAACATAGCACGGCGTCTTCGGATCCAACGCCTAAGATGGCTAGATCATGTTGAGCGCATGGAAAACACAGCTCCGGCCCGGAAGGTCTATGAATCCAACCCCGAGGGGCGACGCGGTCAAGGACGGCCAAATTTAAGGTGGCGCAACCAATTGGAAGAGGACCTCAACCAACTAGGCGTGCGGCACTGGAAACTGCTGGCGAAAGACCGTGCCAGTTGGAGAGGTTTTTTGAAGGAGGCCCAGGTTCGCCATGAACTGTAGCGCCAAAAGAAGAAGAAGATGCCAGCTCATACTACTAACTCAGATTTAACGAATAGTGCCGAATACACAAGAGAAACATCATACGATCAATCGAAACTTTTACAAAATATTTTACTGGATAGGACAACGCGTGATTTGCGCAGCAAAAATACACCTATGGGTGGATGTACAATCCTGTTCTCATGAGACTTTCGTCAGATCCTACCAGTTGTGACCTGAGGAACACGTGCTGATGAAATAAATGCTTCCCTAAAAAGATCCAACCTTTGGCCACACCTTTTTCAGAGATGCTGCTAAAAATTGGCAATAGAGAGTTAACACAAAGTGATGGAAAGCTTAACCTAGAAAACCTTTGTGTATATATATATAGGCAACATCTAAGAGTTGGTCAACAATGTCTATCCCGACATTGATAACATAAGTTGCAAGACTATATCGTAAAAACTTTCATAATAGAGTGCACAATACTCAGATGTATTGGCTCCCCGAATTCTTCTGATACCGTCGGACTTACCGTTCCACATTAAACGCCTACAATTTCCGGTAAAGAAACTCTCCCCCTCCCTGTTACTTTCGCTCGCACAACGTTCAACGTTATAAGGCCTTAGCCTTGAGTGCGGGTGTAGCTATAAAAAAAATAAATAAAAAACAAACTACTCTTTACCTGTTTATTCAATAAACACTTTGTAATTTTCGTAGCAATATATACGCCCAATAAATGAATGCTAAGGTCAGCCAACAAGCATCTTCCAGCTGTGTGCGCCACCTCAATTGTCCCTCGAGGTGTGATTCCAAGATTTTTCGGGTCTTTGCCGTCATATCTTTTTGATCTACATGAACTAGCGTTAGTCGCACATTCCGTATAGGTCCTGGTTGAACTTCTCCCATTAAAAAATGATCGGCTTATTCTAGAAAATTGAAAGTTACAATTCTCTACTGTGGGTTGACATGTGGGCTTAGGATTTACATAGTGGTCTTAAAAGCCCTACTGAGAAAATAATACGCTACACAGTAAAGAAAATTAAAGCAATTCGATGCATTGGATGCATTAAATTCAGAATAGGTCTTGTGAACGTTCAATCCACACTATCTTATTCTTAGATAGCGCTACAGTCTGAGCTGAAGCACGGTCTCAGCTAACATGCCGGTCGCACTCCCGGCTGGTTGAGGTCCCCCTCCACCTATCTACATCACCTGAAATTTGGCTTTTTATATCATCCACACTCAATGTGGCACAATCATCTCAGGCGTCGAATTCGTGGTACTTGTTGTCGTACAATTTGTATAGTTCGTGGTTGTACCTTATCCTCTATTCCGTATTTTCTTGGATAGGGTCGCAAGTCACTCGCAAAATGTTCCTCTCAAAACGACCAAGGGCTTTTTCATCCGCCTTTGACAAGGCCCATTTTGCCTTGCCAGTATTTTTGGGCTAAAGTCTGGGCATGGTTGTCCTGATTCCAGCGCCGCACACCCAGATGGTTAAGGTCCCCTTACACCTGCGTGCGCCACCATAAATGCGGCCGTCCTCTGCCGCGCCATCCTTCCGGGGTGGATTCGAAGACTCTTGGGGTCGGAGCTGTATATTCCATGCGCTCCACATGGCCTAGCCACCTTAGACGCTGTATTCGTAGACGTCGTACCAGGCCGATGTCGCTGTACAACCCGTACAGTTTTTCGTTATATCATCTCCTCCATACACCGTTTGGACAAACGGGACCGTAGATAGTGCGCAGAATTTTCCTTTCGAAACGACCAGGGCATCTTCATCCGCTTTTGTTAAGGTCCAAGCCTCTGCGCCGTAAAGGAGGACTGGGATGATCAAGGTCTTATATAGTGCCACCTTGGTTTTCCGAGAGAGGGCGGTTGGCAAAAGTGATTCTGCGTTTTATCTCAGCGCTGGTGTTGTTGTTGCCGGTCATCAGTGAGCCAACTTAGACGAATTCCTTGACCACTTCAAAGTTATACCGGCCCATGGTGACGTTCTGGCCAATACGTCGGTGTTGTCCGTCTCTTTTAGATGAAAGCAGATATATGGTTTTGCCCTCATTAACCTTGAGACCCATCTTAGCCGCTTCTACCTCAATGCTTACAAAGGCCTCATTGACGTCTCGCTGTGTCCGTCCAATCACGTCAATGTCGTCGGAGTACGCAAGCAATTGCGTAGACTTGAAATAAATCGTACCTCTTGTGTTGGCTAGTGACTCTTGCACGATCTTTTCAAGCACGATGTTGGAAAAGCTGCATGACAGCGCGTCACCTTGCCTAAATCCTTTTTTAACATCAAAGGTCTCGGTCTGCTCATTACCGACCTTAATGGAACAGCGAAAATTCTCTATTGTCATCCTGCACAGTCGGACGAGTTTGGCTCATCTCTATACACGCTGTCATATGCGGCCTTGAAATCGACGAAGAGGTGGTAAGTGTGACGAGTGTGGTGGTGTCTTCTCCAAGATCTGCCGTAGCGGAAATATTTAGTCTATTGTGGATTTACCTGGCCTGAAATTAGACTCATAAGAGCCGATCAGGTTATCCACAAACGGTTTCAGGCGTTCACACAATACGGCAGAAAGATCTTATATGCGATGTTAAGGAGACTTTTTCCCCTATAGTTGGCGCAGTAATAGGGATCTCCTTTCTTATGGACCGGGCAAACGATGCTGAGATTCAATTCGTCGGGCATGCTTTCCTCTGACCATACCTTGCAAGTGAGATGGTGTATGCACCTTACCAGCTCATCTCCAGCCGCCTTAAGAAGCTGAGCAGACAGGCCGTCTGCGCCCGTGGCTTTTTTAGACTTAAGTCTTGATATCGCTATTTTGACTTCGTCTAGGTCGGGTGGACTGAATTCTGTTACTTCGTCGTCCATTACGAATGGCTCTTTCTGCCTGACAGCGGTATCTTGTCTATCATCGCCGTTATACAGTCTGCAGAAGTAGTCTTTCCAAATCCTCAGCATCGACTGCGATTCTACTACCAGTTCTCCATTTTCATCCCAGCAGGCCGCCGCTCTGGCTTTGTAGCCATGGCATGTTCGTTTTACCTTATTGTAAAACTTACGGGCGTCATTCCGGCGGAAGCATCTCTCCATCTCCTCGATCTCACGCTTTCCGTGCTCACTCTTCTTTCTTCTGAATAGCGTGTGCTCCTCTCTTCTCTTCCGCTCATAGATTTCGCGAGCAGCTTTCGTCCGTAGTTGCGGCATGGCTTTATATGCCTCTTGTTTTGCTGCATGGGCTTGTTTGCATTGTTCATCATTGTTTCTAGGTGGTGGCGGTTTGAAACCAAGCACCTCTGAGGCAGCGCCTCTGACGGCGCTCTGGCAATGCGCCCATTCCTGCTCTATTGTTTGTGCTGCTGTGGCGGATTTTGAGAGGAGACACGATCGGCAAGGATTCAGGCAGTCTCTTGCGATTGTAGCTTTCCGACGTCAAACTTACGTAGTCCTACTCGACTCCTAAGCATTCTTGATATCCTCATTCGTACCTTGGCTACAACAAGGTAGTGGTCCGAGTCGATGTTGGCCCGAAACAGCTAAAGCAAATTATTATTGGTGCGAATTGTCACAACAGGTGTGTCATCTGATATGTTGAATCTTTAAACTTATTCCGCCAGCGCACCAAGAAAGGCGCATCAACTGCAATATCACCCGTGAAATCTTCCCTTCCACTTTGACTAACGTTGTGAGACCATTCCTAAACAAGTTGATACCACGGTAGCTTATGTCGGAATTATGTTTTTCAAGCAAGATCTTTGAAGAAGTAAATTTTTTATATCAAAAATTATATGGCACTTCGCAATCCAATTTCAGAAGCATAAGCCTTGAAGAAATCATCCAAGGCTTTCCAATTAATAAAGACCTGATTTATTCAAAGAGGGCATGGGCTCGGACATACAGGGTAAGGTTGTTGATCGCTCTCAACCTGGCGAGATGCCAGCAACGGTTCCTGTTTAAATGCCCGGGTCAAGTTGATATACGGCCTCCTCGCGGCGCCCTCTGGATAGCCTCTTCAACAACCGTTGAGAGGTGAACAAACGTATGCAGCGACAAAACCCCGACCAGAATGGCGGTTGTGCGGTGGGCAAACAATCCGCCCACGTAAAAAACGTAAAAGTTATGAAGAAGCAAGATGCCTCGGATACAGGGACGGATACTCGACGACGACAACGCACGAAAAAGGAACACGATTTGCGAGTATGCTCCTGGAATGTCGGAACCCTGTACACTCCCGGAGCTGCTCATAAACTAGAAAGAATCCTCAGGCAGTACAAGGCGGATATTACTGCGGTCCAGGAAATATGCTGGATAGGAAACGGTATGATGAGGAAGAAGAATTGCGATATTTATTACAGCTGTCACAAAAGATTGCACTTATTGGTAAAGCGGTTAAGGTCGAAGGTCATCGACTTTAAGCCTATTAGTGATCGCCTGGCTGTAATCCGCATCAGAGGCAGATGTTATGACATCAGTCTTATATGTGCACATGTTGCACCGCAACATTGACAGCAAAATCCAACGTAATAAATCAGACGCACTTCCCGTCGGCAAAGCATCCAGTACTCAAATGCCGACGGCAAAACATACCAGTTGGTGAAATTCTGGGAGGCCAGAAAGTAAAAGCAGAACTCACATAGCAAAATGCGATGTTTTATTTGGCTCCTCCCACCAGCACGACATTAGTGTCTATGCATGCGACATCATAGCGACACGACGACAACGACACCATGGGGTCAACGTCCGGGCAAAAGCCAAGCAACGGCCAAACCTGCTGTTGGCCAAAACAGCTGTAATAACAACAGCTGTTAAGAAGTTTCCTCAGGAAGGAAGTGAGGAATAAATTTTACTTTAGAATCACGAGCAGAAGAGATCGGGAGTGAAAATAAAGTACATCCACATAATTATAAATTCGTTTTTATTTTCTTTGGTTTTCCTTTTTTGCTGTCGATACGTCCATCGACTTTGTTTTTTTATTTTGCTAGTATCCTTGGCGATACATTATTGGTCCTTCGAGCCGGATATTAAGGATCTGGACAGACATTAAAGTGTAAAGACAGAACTTATATAGTGTAAAGTGCGCGTATACGTCTTGAGTCGGTCGTAGTGACGAAGGAAGCTGCAGCAACGAGGAAGCAAGTTGGCGATATCAAGGCTACGGTTCATCGTGGGAGCAAAAGAACAGGTGTGTGGCACTTCTTTAACATTTACCGATAATATACTAGTTAGTAGTGAGGACATAGATATTTTCGTATATATTATTACATCACATACATATATCTTATTATATCTTAGTAATAAATACATCTTAATAATTAAACCATTGAACTTGTGTGATTGTATACCGCGAAAATGAGTAAGGGCAAGATTGCGACGTTGATTGATTCGTTGCAGTTCATTCAGATTGAACTAGAAGCCGAATACAAATCTTATTCCGAGTTAATAAAGACCAATAAATCGAGTCACATGAATGAAGTGCGACTAGTTAATTTAGAGAAATCTTTTGATGAGGCAAGAGGGCTTCACCAGAAGATCATTGCTGCTCCCAGTGAAGAAGCAAAGACGAAGTATATGGAGTCGCTCACATTTCATCATCTGAAGGAGCTGTACTTCAAATACTCATCTGAATTAAAAGATCAGTTGTCTGCAAATGATAGCCTTAATCAGTCACAATGTCTGCTAAACAATTCAACTGTAGGAAACAAGAATCCGACAGTCGAATTAAAACTCCCTCCTATCAAAATTCCCACGTTTGACGGGTCTCTTTCTCTCTGGCCAGAATTCAAAGGCCTATTCGAAGGTCTTGTAAATAAAAATACCTCAATTACCGATATGCAAAAATTGCAATATTTAAAAGGTAACTTGACTGGTGAAGCTGCTCGCATTCTTCGGAACACCGACTCTAATTTCGAAGCTGCTTGGTCTTTGCTAATAAAGCGTTACCAGAATCTTCGGTTACTTAAAGACAACCAGTTCAAACTGTTATTTGAGCAACCAAAGTTAACGCAAGAATCCGCGGATGACATCAAGTCATTGTTAGACACTACAAACGAGGCCAAGCAGTCGCTCGAGAATCTGGGCATTAGTGTGGACACATGGGAAGATGTGCTCATTTACCACACCGTGCAAAAATTGCCATTATCTACACGTGGCCACTGGGAGTCTCACATCGCTTCGTACGTCGATTATCCAGCTTACAGTGTGCTTGAGGATTTCCTATTGATGCGTGCCAGAACTCTGGATGTAATGGGACAATCCTCATCCACTCTACCAAGAAAGGTCAACAAAAATATTTCATCTATAGTTCGAGCCCATAATGCGACGATTCCGAAATGCTCTCTGTGCCAAGGAACACATTCGATAAGGAATTGTTTCAAATTCAAGGCGCTTAATGCCAGGAAAAGGCAAGAGATTGTGAGAAAACATCGCTTATGCGTGAACTGTCTGTCAAATGCGCACATTACACAGAAGTGCACTAGTACATTTACATGTTCTACGTGTCACAAAAGGCATCATTCCTTGCTCCACTCGAGTGAGGACACCAGTTCGATGCACACACAGGAACCTTCTGCAACAAAGGGTATTCTGACACCCGCTCAATCATCATCTTCTTCCGTTCGACACTCATCGTCGGCACATGAAACCACAACATTCTCTGCTAATACTGCTCGAACATTTAATACGCACGTTGCCGAAAACAGTCAACCACGAACTGCTCTTCTGGCGACTGCTCTTATTAAGGTTTACACAACTCTTGGTCAACCATTAACGCTTCGAGCTCTACTGGACCCTGGATCGGAAGCCTCCTTTATTTCAGAATCTGCGGCACAGCAACTGAAACTCAAACGAGAAAGGAGCTCCATACAGGTCACTGGGGTGGGGGCAAACAAAGCTAGCTTAGTCAAACATAAAGTCTCCCTCACCATATTCTCTACAACAAACGAAGACTTTCATTTGCAGCTGTCGGCTTTGGTCCTACCCAAACTCACTGCGAGTCTTCCAACACGACACATTCCAATTGTTAATTGGGATCATCTCAAACATATCGATCTTGCGGATCCCACCTTCAACAAACCAAGTAAAATCGATGTCCTACTTGGTAGTGATGTCTACCCATCGATTCTGCTGGAAGGCGTGGTGAAGGGAGGGCCTGGCACCCCTATGGCGCAACGGACTGAGCTTGGATGGGTTCTGTCTGGATGTATTTCACCCCATAATCAAGCCGTAATTAAGGTTCATCACATAACAACAAATGATTGCAACCTAAATGACACACTGCAAAGGTTTTGGGAGCTGGAAGAGGTTACAAAAGGAAAAATGCTCACGCAAGAAGAAGAGAAGTGTGAATTACATTTCTGCAGGTCACATCAACGTAATCCAGATGGTAGCTACGTAGTGCAACTTCCATTTAAAGAAGGAACGCGCCGAGCATTAGGTTCATCTCCTCGGTCAGCAATTGTTCGGCTCCTGCAATTAGAAAAACGGTTCAACACGAACCCCTCATTTTATGAGAAATATAAAAGGGTTTTCCAGGAGTACCAGGAGCTTGGACACATGACGGAGATAGACCCCAGCTCGCTTACCAATCGACATTACTTTGTTCCACATCACGCAGTTCTAAAGGAATCTAGTTCAACCACGAAATTGAGAATAGTTTTTGACGCATCTTGTAAAACATCCGATGGCACGTCACTCAACGAACATCTACTCGTTGGTCCACGGCTGCAGGACGACATTTTCGATCACATTGCCCGGTTCAGAAAACAAAAAATTGTTTTTGTAGCAGATATAAACAAGATGAATAGGCAAATTTGGGTTCCGGCGGATGATGCAGCGTATCAACTAGTTTTGTGGAGGGAAAAAGAAGGAGAGGATATCAAAACATACAGATTGAACACAGTCACCCTCGGCACCGCCGCGGCACCCTATTTAGCAATTCGTACGCTGCAACAATTGGCAGTGGACGAAGGAGATAACTTCCCGATTGCTGCACAAATCGCCTGCAAAAACTTTTATGTCGATGATGTCATTCATGGGGCAGACTCCATCGAAGAAGCCAGGGAAATGCAGCGACAACTAAGGACAATGTTGCAACAGCGGGGATTTCCACTACGGAAATGGGCCAGTAACAGTGAGAAGTTGTTGACTTCAGTTCCCCAGGAGGATAGAGAGATCGATTTACCTCTCTCATTCAACGAGGGAAATACAATAAAAACGCTCGGCATCCAATGGCATCCGGGAAGAGACAAACTCTCATTTAAGATCGGTCTTCAGGATTCACAAAGGACGACGAAAAGAATGATCCTGTCGGACATCGCTCGTTTATATGACCCCATGGGATGGATTTCTCCGTGCGTCATCATTGGCAAAATTCTCATGCAAGACATTTGGAAACTAAACTTAACATGGGACAGCGAGCTTCCACCAGTAATCATCTCCGCATGGCATCGCCTGAAGGCAAACTCAAATGTCCTCAATGTCATTGAACTGCCTCGCTGGATTAATTTCAACAAGCAGTCGCAAGTCGAAATTCACGGTTTCTGCGACGCATTGGAGAAAGCATACGCTGCAGTGGTATACGTTCGAGTCATCAACAGCAGGTCCGTAACAACAAGTCTCCATCTAGCAAAAACCAAAGTGACACGGCTGAAAATTAAATCGCTCGCACGCCTGGAGATATGCGTAGCTCAGTTACTGGCGAACTTACTGAGGCACATCGTGAAGTCAAAGGAGTTCCAGTCAGCAAAGATATTTGCTTGGTGCGACTCGAAAATAACCCTGGCATGGATAAAATCGCCTCCATACATACGAACCACTTTCGTGGCAAACAGAGTGGCAGACATTCAGGAGCGCATAGAACCTCAGTGCTGGAATTACGTGCTGTCGAAGAATAATCCAGCAGACATAGCCTCAAGAGGACTTTTTCCGACGGATCTCCTTAAGACCGAACAACGGTGGCAGGGTCCTGGTTTTTTACAACGTCACATGCCATTAGAGACCATGCCCACTAATCTTGAACTAAAGGCTTCGGAAGTCTCAAGGGCAAAAAATGATTTGATCGCATCTGGGTACCCCATTAAAAACATTTTTCAGCTCTGCGTACACTTCACTACCCCTGAAGACTTATCAATTCTAACTCCAGGACATTTTCTGATCGGAAGCTCATTACACGCCGCACCTGAACGGAATTTAACCGAAATCAAGCCAAACTACCTGAACAGATGGCAACTTATACAAAGGATGCAGCAGGATTTCTGGAAGAAGTGGAAAGCTGAATATTTGACTCGTCTCCAACAGAGACCGAAATGGCTAAAGACGACTTCCGATATAAAAATAGGCAGTCTGGTGCTTCTTCCTGACGAACAAACACCACCTACACTTTGGCGGCTTGCTCGGGTCATAGCAACACACCCTGGACCTGACGGAATAACTCGGGTCGTCACGATCAAAACCGCAACAACAACTTTGAAACGCCCTATCGCGAAACTCTGCCTTCTTCCAACACTACACTAAACACACGAGGTTTATGTATTTATTCTTTTTTTTAATAATATATACGTATACACATATCACATATTCTGATCTTACGCAAAATTAATCTAATCCTATAATTCATTATCGCCACACACCATTCATAAATTGTTCTTCTCCCTTGCATGAACTCACCGAACAATACGTCAATGAGCAACTCAGCAACGGAGTTGTGGAAGACACATACACCCGATCCTGACATCAACAACACCATCCTCAACAAGCTCGGATTAAGGACTGCACCCCTTGACGCTCTTTCTGTGGCCGGGCAGGATGTTGCACCGCAACATTGACAGCAAAATCCAACGTAATAAATCAGACGCACTTCCCGTCGGCAAAGCATCCAGTACTCAAATGCCGACGGCAAAACATACCAGTTGGTGAAATTCTGGGAGGCCAGAAAGTAAAAGCAGAACTCACATAGCAAAATGCGATGTTTTATTTGGCTCCTCCCACCAGCACGACATTAGTGTCTATGCATGCGACATCATAGCGACACGACGACAACGACACCATGGGGTCAACGTCCGGGCAAAAGCCAAGCAACGGCCAAACCTGCTGTTGGCCAAAACAGCTGTAATAACAACAGCTGTTAAGAAGTTTCCTCAGGAAGGAAGTGAGGAATAAATTTTACTTTAGAATCACGAGCAGAAGAGATCGGGAGTGAAAATAAAGTACATCCACATAATTATAAATTCGTTTTTATTTTCTTTGGTTTTCCTTTTTTGCTGTCGATACGTCCATCGACTTTGTTTTTTTATTTTGCTAGTATCCTTGGCGATACAGCACACGTCCCTACCGACGAGGCTGAAGACCCAATCAAGGAGGACTTCTATGATCTCCTGGACAACGCCTACGGAGCTTGCCCGGAGTATGATGTTAAAATCGTGCTCGGAGACTTCAACGCACAATATTCCCTCGTTAGCGAATCCACACAATAACCTGGTGATCTACGGACGGTCGAACCGCCAACCAGATCGACCATGTGCTCTTTGACGCAAGGCACTCGTCAAACATCCTAGATGTGCGAACATTCAGTAGGGCAAGTACCGACTCTGACCACTTTCTCGTAGCAGCAAGATATAGAGCTCGACTGTCCAATGTCAGAAAGCGGCACCAGCCCACCAGGAGGAGGTTCAGCATTGGGCGCCTGAGCACACCAGAGCAGCTGAGCGAAAGACTCTACGGTATGCCGACGTCGAACACAAATGCCAATAATATGTGGCTGTATTGCCGTGGTATGATGGCGAGTGTGAGCAAAAAAAGGCAGCAACCGACGAGGCGTACCAAAAGGGCCTGCAGAGGAAAACCAGGGCAGCGCAAGAAGAGGACCGAGCCAGAAAAAGGGAGGAGAAAAAACTACTGCTGCAAAAGAAAATAACCTTCGCAGCCTCCCAAAAATATCGAGGAGTCTAGGGATAAGCATAAAACACGGACCTTTTACAAGAAAGCCAAAGGCCTTGCAGGAGGCTTCAAAAAGGGCACCCAGGCTCTTCGAAACTGCAAGGGTAATCTTGTCACTGACCCACAGGGAATAGTGGATGTATGTATTTAAGCAGCATTTCCAGCAGCTGCTTAACGAGCATGATCAAGAGAGGGTGGTAGGGACCGAGGAAATCCCTACTCCAGCCGCTGAAGTAGTCCTCCCACCCAGCATCGAAGAGGTAGGCACAGCTATTCAGAAGCTGAAGAATAACAAAGCCGCAGGCTCAGATGGTTTGCCATCAGAGCTCTCCAAGGCTGGCGGCGATATTCTGGTAGGCAGCATACACCAGATCATCTGCAGAATTTGGGAAGATGAAAACATGCCCGACGACTGGAATACCAGATCTATTTGCCCCATCCACAAAAAAGGCGATCCTACCTCTTGCAAGAACTATAGAGGTATATCCCTGCTCAATGTCGCATACAAGATCCTGTCCAGCGTATTGTGTGAACGTCTAAAACCATTTTGCACCGCACTAATCGGCAGCTACCAGTGCGGCTTCCGGCCCGGCAAATCAACTATAGACCAAATTTTCACACTTCGACAAATCCTGGAAAAGACCAACGAGTTTCGAATCGATACACACCATCTTTTCATCGATTTCAAAGCCGCATACGACAGCATTCATCGTGAAGCACTGTTTGGGGCGATGGCCGAATTCGGGATCCCGGTAAAACTGATCCAGTTGTGTCGCGACACGCTAAAAAACACGCGATGCACCGTGCAACTCGGTTCTAGGACTTCGGAACCGTTTGAAACATGCACCGGATTTCGGCAAGGAAATGCGCTGTCATGTGACTTCTTCAACCTGGTGCTGGAGCAGATAGTGCGACGGGCAGGCGTCAACAGGGAAGGCACTATCTTCTACAAGTCCATCCAGCTGCTAGGATACGCGGATGAAATCGATATCATAGCGTGTTCTCGCCGTGACATTGTGGAAGCATTCACGGCGATTGAAGAACAGGCGAAACGAGTTGGTTTTAAGGTCAATGAGGACAAAACGAAGTACACGCTGTCAAGCAAAAACCATTCCGTCGGTCGCCACCTGCGCCAAAAATAACAATTGAGAGCTACAATTTCGAGGTAATTAAGGAGTTCGTCTACCTCGGGGCAAACGTAAATTCCACAAATGACACCACAGTGGAGATCCGGCATAGAATCGCCCTTGGCAACAGCTGCTACTTCGGCTTGTCCAAACAACTGGGGTCAACACTCCTGACTCGAAAAACCATAGTCATGCTTTACAAAACGCACATACTGCCAGTCTTGCTTTACGAAGCCGAAAGCTGGACGATAAGCAGGACAGCGAAGCTGATTTTGGGTTCTTTCGAAAGAAAAATTCTGCGCCAGATATTTGGTCCTGTCTGTGAGGAAGGTGAATGGAGAAGAAGACACAACCGCGAACTCTACGAGCTGTTCAAAGACGTGGATGTAGTCCGGAAGGCAAAGATCCGTCGACTACACTGGCTCGGTCACATCGAGCGCATGGACATCAACGCTCCAGCTAAGAGGGTCTTCGACTCCGAGCCTCCTGGTTCGAGAAGAAGAGGAGGACCGAACCTCTGGTATAAAGACCAAGTAATCGCGGATGTAAGACATGATCTTGATAACTGGAAGCAGCGTGCCCGGGACCGTCAAGGATGGAAGGCAACTATAGCTCTGGCTCAGATCTTCCATGGATCGCTGGCCTGATAAGTAAGTAAGTAAATAATGAAATCACAAAATATTTCTGTTGTGCAAGGAAGTGGGTCTTATCACAAAGCTTGACATAAGCTATAATCTATCAGTAGTAATAGCAAGAAATACATATACCACAGTCTAGAAAAATCTAGTCTTGGTCATGTCGTTTTTTTATCAAACACTGATAGAAAAGAATAAGTAGACAGGAGCTCGTATAAGTAGGCTACTTCTATTTAGTTTGCGTCCTTAGCCGTTAAAATAATCTGTCAATGACCGCTTAAAGTAAAAACATTTAGACAACCGAAATGGTTCATTGTCAATCAAAATCAATCTGCTTACCTTTTTCCTCTAATATAGAAACAGTTCATTATTTTCATTCGTAAATAATCGATGCATTCAGTTGTAGATACTAAATATCTACAACCTCCCGGTTTCAACGAAATTAAAACAAAGACACGAACACAGGAATACTATGTATAAAGAACAAGACGAAGTGGTTATCTGCAACTAAAGGCACGTCAGTAGCGCACTCATGTGCACTGACTTTTAACCTTAATGAGCAGAATGTTGCAAACTCAACAACCATCTGCAGAATTATTATGATTCCAAATGCGAGTACAAACTCCATTTCCATCACGCAGAATGCCCTTACTCTGCTACTCGTGTTCCTCGTTGACTCGGCGGCGGTACAACATTGATTGTATGTGCTTGAATGCACTATGAAGACGACATCTGCGTTATGTCCTCTGCTCTAATTTTAACTGCAACTTGTACAAGTGTATATATGTACAAGAGTACAAATCGTACATCTGATTTGTATTTCATTTGCATCAATGGAGGCAGTTTTTATAGGATTAATGTGAATAACTGCGGAATAATGCAATTTAATAGTCGTGATGAAACTTCCCTTCAAATACTTCTATATGTATGTATGTATTGCTTTACAATGTTTTCTAAAATGCAATCCGTGCGTTTCGCATAAAGTACTCGTACGTCCATACATATGTATGTCTTTCATTTATAGTAAGCATTGTCAGACCCAAAACCATACGGTGAGTCATAAATTTTCGTTTCACAATCTCGTTGTAGGTAGTGTTTACCCCACCTGCATGCTGCAACAGTTAAAGCATTGAGATACAGTACAGTCTGACATGGGACTCTTATGCAATAATGTAAAGATAGTCTTTCATCGAGGAAGGTATGGCTTTACAAATGCAAAAGGTTGTACATAGGTATGTAGGTGCATGCAAAGGCGCTGTGATATCTGCGAACAAGGTGTGCTCACATGTTCGTGTATTTCTAATGGCTTTGACTCTTGCTTGTTTATGATGATAAATCCAGTGAAGTGATCATAATGTCGTTCGCGAGTCATGATGAGAAGGAGAAATAATGGAAGATGATATGACAAATAATAGTACAAAAACTACAATATATTTCGCAACTGGATTTGAATACATACGTACAGTTAGCGAGTAAAAGATGAGTTAAAATAGTTAAAGCTATTAAGTTTTTACCTTTTATTCAATCTTCTTCAATCTTCTTATGAGCTACAAGCTTAACTAATTTTAACAATCTAACTAACTTTAATACCTTCTATTCTATAACCTATAAAGTATCCCGGAGGAAAACTGTATATGTATTTACATTTTTATCTTAACACTACCTTGTTTCTAATATTACCCGCATGTTTCAACAGCTTAATCACAACTAAAAAAGTACGATATATATATAAATTTAGGGCAGAAGGGAGCGAGCAAACAGAGCAAAGAAGTTGATCGCGTTTAACTTGACAAATGCCAGCTTCGATCTCTGTCCCTGTTCAATCCAAGTTGACACACAGCCTCCGCGTGGCCTTCCCTGGATAGCTATACTGGCACCCGCCAGGTAGTGAATCAATGTGTGCAGCGACCCGACCCCTTGTTCCTGTCCTGGGGAAAGAGGAACCTGGCCCTCCAGGTTGGGGGTTGCGCTTAGGGTTAACATCCCTATCGCATAAAGCCAAAGCCTGTTCAGAGACAACTAACAGCCTTGGATTCGGACGGATTACATGTTGACGACCCCCGCAAATGTCTAAAAGGAAACGAATTTCGGATCTGCACCTGTAACGTTAGGGCCCTCAACAGACCAAGTGCAGCCGGATAACTGGTCAACTCTTTGGACTGCTACAAGGCAGATATTACCGCACTCCAAGAAGTGCGATGGGATGGGCCAGGTAAAAAGCGGATGAAAAACTGTGATATCTACCAGTATGTAAGTATGTTGTATCCGCATCAAGGCCAATCTCGGCAATATAAGCGTATTATGTATCCATGCCCCCACAGAGGAGAAAGATGACCGAAATAAAGACGACTTCTACGATCTCCTAGGCAGAACGTATGCGTAATGTCCCAGCTATGACACCAACATCGTTCTAGGAGATTTCAATGCGAAGCTGAATAAGGAAGCTATCTTTGAACGGGTCATTGGAAAGCACAGCCTACACAACACCACGCCAGAAAACGGACTACGGCTAGTGGACTTTATGGCGGGACATAATCTGGTAATAGCAAGTACACGATTTCCATACCTCAACATCCATAAGGGGACCTGGCGGTCTTTTGATCAATCGACAACCAACCAAATTGATCATATTGCGATCGACGGCAGACACTCCTGAAGCATCCTAGATGTCCGAACCTTTCGAGGAGCCAACATCGACTCGGATCATTACCTTTTTGCAGCCAAGGTACGGATGCGAATTTCTCGGAATCAACGGAGTCGAGTAAGAGCACCCACATTTAACGTCGCAAAGATGCATTCGCAAGAGACCGCCAGGACCTTCGCCGATCAAGTTTCCCTCAAGCTCTCTCAAGACCCGATGCAATCTGCAAAAACCATAGAACAGCAATGGAGTCGTTGCCAGAACGCCATTAGAGAGGCCGCCTCAGATGTACCCGGTTTCGAGCCACAACCGTCGAGAAACCCCTGGTTTGATGATGAGTGCAGACAGGCCCATGTAGAGAAACAGAATGCATACATGGCCACATTGCATCGACGGACGAGAGCTGCCCGCGAGCTCTATGAACAGAAAAGGAGGGAGGAGCATGCGTTTCTGAGAAGGAAAAAGAAGGAGGACGAGAAGCGCGAGATCGAGGAGATGGAGAGATGTTACTGCAGGAACGACGTTCGAAAATTTTACCAGAAAGGTTATAAAGCAAGCGCAGAAGCCTGGGTCTACGGCAGAACTTGGAGAAGAATTCCAGGTCGACACGCACCATCTTTTTATTGATTTTAAAGCCGCGTATGACAGTGTTTATAGAGAGGAGCTATACACAGCCATGTCATGTTTTAACATTCCTGCCAAACTCGTCAGACTGTCCAGGATGACTATGGAGAACTCTCGCTGCTTCATTAAGGTCGGAGGTGAACTAACCGACCCCTTTGATGTTAAAAAAGGCTTTAAACAGGGTGACGCACTGTCATGTGATTTCTTTAACATTATTCTTGAAAATATCGTACGGGACTCTGCGGCCAATACAAGAGGTACGATCTACTTCCAGTCCACAAAATTGCTTGCCTACGCGGATGACATTGACGTTATTGGACGGACAAAGCGAGACGTCAATAAGGCGTTCGCAAGCATTGAAGTACAAGCGGCTAAAGTGGGTCTGAGGGTAAATGGGGACAAGACCAAATATAAGCTGTAGTCAAAGGAAGACGCGCAACACCGACGTCTTGGTCAGAACGTCACCTTCGGCAGCTATATTTTTGAAGTAGTCAAGGACTTCGTCTACCTTGGCTCGATAGTGAAAAGCAGCAATGACACAATGGCGCTGAGATAGAACGCAGAATAACTCTTGCCAACCACTGCTTCTTCGGGCTTAAGAGGCAATTGAGTAGTAAAGAAAAATGAAGGCATCCCTCTACAAAACCTTAATCATCCCGGTCCTCCTCTACGGCGCTGAGGCTTGGACGTTATCAAAAGCGGAGGAGGAGGCTCTTGGGCGTTACGAGAGGAAAATTCTGCGTGCAATCTTTAGTCCCGTTTGTGCAAACGGAGAGTGGAGGAGGAGATTTAACCAAAAACTGTACGGGCTGTACAGCGACATCGGTCTGGTTAGACGCTTTCAGATCCAACGGCTACGATGGCTAGGCCATATAGAGCGAATGAACATCAACGCTCCGGCCCGAAGAGTCTTCGACTCCAACCACGAGGGACGACACAGCAGAGGGCGACCGCATTTGGTGGAAAGGGACCTCAACCAACAGGGCGTGCGGCACTGGAGGCGGCTGGCCAAAGATCGGACCGGCTGGAGACGCTTGTTGGTTGAGGCCCTGGTTGACCCCGAACTGTAGCGCCGTCAAAGTAAGTAAGTAAGTAAACGAGGCCATCGTGCCACACAGAGTCGAAAGCTTTTTCTATGTCTAATATAAGCGTGCCCGTTGATCTTCCTATTGAACGATTTTTTTCAATTAAATGACATGTCCTGAGAACTTGATGTGAAGTTCCGTGACCAGGTCGAAAACCAAACTGCTTATCAGAATAAATTTTCTTTTCCTCGATAGTTCTGATCATTTTATTTTAAAGCATTTTTTATAAATCCTACTTACATTACTCAATAAACTTATGGGTCTATAGCTTCGAGGATCATTAGGAGGTTTTCCTGTTCTTTGTTTTTTTTGTTTTTGATTGGGCCTATTTTTGCTATTTTCCAAACATCCGGGAAGTATTGCACCTGAAGGCAAATATTAATAATATAAGTTAGAAATATAATACCATCTTTAGGCAGGTTCTTAAGATACACTTTTTTAACATTATCAACGCCTCCTACCTTTCTGGTTAACATTTTTTAACCATTTTGAACCAATTTCTTAATCTCTTCTTCAGAGACATATTCACTTATGGGCGTTTCACAGAGGGCGACATTCAAATTTTTCAACGCATTTTCAACGAGCCTACTAGTATAAGCATTGCCTACATGCTGTGATACTTTATTATTAGCTAAGAAATTCGAAGCACGCACTTTCGATTTTTCTGAGTCTGTGAAAAAAACATCAGAACCATTTTTAAGGCAAGGTATTTGTCTGCCTTTATTTCTAATGATTTTTGCAATATTCCAGAAAGGTTTTGAAGCCTTATCTAGATGAGACAATCTTCTGTTCCACATTTCATTGCGAAAGACTTGAATATTCTTGGCTATTCATTTATTGAAATATGCCATCAAAGTTCTTGAAATGGGCTGATGAAGTCTTCGCCAATTTCTTGTGTGCATATTTCGAATTTTAATAAGCTCTAAAATCTGTGCTGGTAACTTTATAAGGCAACACGAGGAATGCTATTGCTAGCACAGATATTGATATGAACTGATGGATGATGGAGAATAACTTTTTTCGCTACAGACTGGTTAATATATTCAATTTGGTTTTGATCTGAATGAATTAAAGCCGTATTTTGTTTTTATATAAATCCCAGTTAGCTTTCTGATAGTTGAAAGCTATATGTACATATGTGTTACTTGTCTGGTTATGTAACAAAACAATACCTACTACATTTTACTGGTAAATGATCGGAGCTCAAATCATTTATCACGACGGGTTGAGTAAAAAGTTCCTGCATGTTCCTATCCTGTGTGTAGCTCTAGTTCTGCTTACACCGTTGCTCAACATAGTTATGCCTCCTAAAGTGGAACATAAGTTACGATTCTTCAATTTTTCGTTGTTGCTAGGTAGAGTGCGATATCAAACAGTCTTAGTGAAACTTCAACGCAAACGTTTTGGCGGTCTCTCGCTCTTGCAGATTTTTGCTGTTATTATTGATTATCTAAATCGTCTCATTTTATCCGCAACACCCGCAAAGGTACGTTATATGATTCTCGCTAGCCTAGGTTGCAGTAAAAAGAATCTAAAGAATCGGTCCGTATTCGATATTTTCCGAGTATGCACAGTTTCCTTAGCCATAGACCACAGAGAGCCCATACAATTCGCTAAATTTTAAATGTTTACTCTCTGGGAGCTAATTCCATTAGCTTCATCGCCTGCCATATACACAATAATAATTGCTAGGACCCTTATTTAAAAAAAAATAACAAAACCTACGTATGTAAATCCTTTGTTAAAGAACAAACAAAACGCCCTTACAAAAGCAAACAGCTTCTGAATTTTCTAATGACGTTAGTTAGAACTGAGTTTTCTTGGAAAATCCGTAAGTATGTATGCAAATACATAAGGAAAGTTAACAGAACTTTAGTGCTGCAAAAGCTTTCAATACGGATTGGTTCGATTCAAATTCGTCTATCACTTCACACAGGATCTTTATATTCTGGTTCAGAGCTCATTTTTCACGGATCAGTTTTATATATATTTTTTTTACATTTTAAATGAACGTTATTTTTGACAAACTTATAACTATCTTACGCGCTAGACAAAATGACTAAAACTGGCTTATATAATAGCTACATTACATGTCTTACTGATCCTATGCGGGCACTCTAAAACAAACAATATTACTCTATTTATCCTATGTCTTTCGACTACTTAATATCTTCTTCTTCTTCTTTTCGCGCTACAGTGCATGGCGAACCTGGGCCTCCTTCAAAAAAACTCCCCAACTGGCACGGTCTTTCGCCACCAGTCTCCAGTGCCGCACGCCTAGTTGGTTAAGGTCCTCTTCCAATTGGTTGCGCCACCATAAATTGGCCGTCCTCGACCGCGTCGCCCCTCGGGGTTGGATTCATAGACCTTCCGGGCCGGCGCTGTGTTTTCCATACGCTCAACACGACCTAGCCATTTTAGGCGTTGGATTCGAAGACGCTGTGCTATGTTCATGTCGCTGTACAGCCTGTACAGTTCACTGTTAAGTCTGCTCCTCCACTCCCCATTTATGCAGGTCGGGCCGAAAATCGCACGCAAAATTTTTCTCTCAAAACGACCAAGGGCCTCCTTGTCCGCTTTCAATAAGGTCCATGTCTCTGCGCCATAGAGCAGGACCGGGATGATAAGGGTCTTGTATATGCTTACCTTGGTATTTCGAGAGAGGGCTCTGCTTTTCAATTGCCTACCGAGCCCAAAGAAACAGCGGTTGGCAAGAGTTATTCTGCGTTTGATTTCGGCACTGATGTCGTTTCTGCATGTCACTGCGGGGCCTAGGCAGACGAAGTCCTTGACTACCTCGAAATTATACCTGCCAATATGTGCATCCTGGCCAAGACGCCGGTGGTTCGTGTCCTTTTTCGACGACAGCATATATTTAGTTTTGCTCTCATTTACCGCCAGTCCCATTTTAGCCGCTTCCGTCTCAAAGCTCATCCTTCGTTGAATTATGTCAATGTCATCGGCATATGCGAGCAGTTGTATGGACTTGAAAAAGATGGTGCCCCTCGTATTGACCACTGAGTTTTGCACTATCCTTTCAAGGACAATGTTGAAAAAGTCACACGATAGCGAGTCGGTTAGGTCGCTTCCGACCCTGATGGAGCAGCGAGAGTTCTCCAAAGTCATCCTGCACAATCTGACGAGTTTGGCAGGGATGTCAAAACTAGACATGGCGTTGTATAGCTCGTCTCTATTGATACTATCGTATGTAGCCTTAAAGTCGACAAACAGGTAGTGGGTGTCGATCTGGAACTCGTTTGTTTTTTCTAGAATCTGCCGAAGTGTGAATAATTGATCTATAGTGGATTTCCCGGGCCTGAAACCACACTGATATGGACCAATCAATTTATTAACGAACGGTTTCAAGCATTCACACAGAACAGCAGAGAAAATTTTATAAACGATGTTCAGAAGACTTATTCCCCTGTAGTTGTCGCAGACAAACCCTGCAGGCTTCCGTTCTGGTCTTATATCCCTGGCATGTTAGTTTTATTCGTTGATAAACCCTCCGAACGTCATTCCTGCGATAGAATCTCTCCATCTCTACGATCGCAAGCTTCCTTTGCTCCCTTTATTTTTTGTTTTGAGAAGCTTATGCTCCTCCCTCCTCTTCTGCTCATAATGCTCACGAGCAGCTCTCGTCCTTGTTTGCAGCACCTCTTGATAGGCTTGCTGCTTTGCTGCGTGTGTCCTTGTCTTGTTGGTGGCAGTTTGAAACCCAGTACCTCAGAAGCAGCACTTTTTAAGGCTTGTTGACAACGGGTCCATTGGTGTTGTACGGTCTGAGCAGGTGTTGGAGGGTTTTCCAAGAGCTTAAGGGAGACGCGATTGGAATAGACTCCGGCAGTCTCTTGAGATTGTAGTATTGCGACGTTCTATGCCGATGGCCTTAGTCGATTTTTCTGGGCCAGGCATATTCGAAGTTGCAACCTGGCTGGCACAAGATAGTGGTCCGAGTCGATATTGGTTCCTCTAAAAGTTCGCACATCCAGAATGTCGGATGCGTGTCTGTCATCAATCGCAATGTGGTCAATCTAGTTGACAGTTGATTGATCCAGAGATCGCCAAGTCCCTTTGTGGATGTTGAGAAGAGGGAAACGCGTGCTAGCAACTAGAAGATTTCGCCCCGTTGCGAAGTCTATCAGCCTAAATCTATTTTCGGATGTGGTGTTGTGTAGGCTGTGCTTGCCAATAACCTATCAAAGGCGACTTCCTTGCCCAGTTTTGTGTACTACTTAGTATCTACAGTAACTTAAATACTTTTGTTATATTTTGTTGCTAATTTTGATTCACGGATCTTAAGTACACGTATGAACATACATTAAATATATTGATCGGCTTATTTTTAAAAACAGTTTTAACAAAACTGATTGGACGAATCCTAAACCAACTTCTAAATCGTCAACCAGTGGCTTTGGAACCTTTATCTATATAATTGCCTACGCAGTGTTTAAGCACTAAAATTCGGCATTGTGGATGTAAACGTGTAGGGTGTATCTATCTTATAGTACTTTTTATCAGTCTCCCACACGTTTTCTGTTTATTTGCCATCTTTTCTAATATAATCCGACATGTCCATCTTGTATCATACATATGAGCGCTCTTCCGAGGTAAGTTGGTAATTTTCTTATCAGATACATACTATGTTTCTCATTCAGATTCCGATCGTTACCAGTGATGTTGGACGCTAACGTCTATTTCAGAATATATGAACAGCACCTCACTATACAGAATCAACAGCCATCAGAAATGCCGCATCTCCATGGTATAATGTCAATCATTGGCTCCATTTCACAGATAGCTATGTAAATCTAGCAACAGTGCAGAAAACCACCCAGGCCTGCATCTATTCGCACTAATTAATAAAAATCAATAAATCTTAATATGCACATGACCGTACAACAAAACACCAATAGATTAGAATAAAAATAATTCATCTATGCAGTTGCGGTTCATTAACATTGACAATGTTAATGTTAATATACTAATAGCTTGTGACGCTAGATACTCTATCAAATATAATTTGTAACACTTCTCTTCAAACACTTCAAGGTATCTTAAGAGAGTCGGAATCCCTGCGAGACGAAACGGAATTGAATAACACCACGAAACACTCTTAACTAACCCAAAACACCGAACGGCAGAGAGAGTTCTTGCGCACTGAATGGAACTACCACTCTTGAAGGCATTGTATATATCTTTTCCGATAGATGGTTGAAGATGAATATGGAACGGAGCAACGGAGGTGACCTAATCCAGGTATTCCAGAATATCATCAATTCAGTTACTCCGTGAATATGATGCTGAAGGGTTGGCGTGGGGGTGCCATACGTTTAAGATTTTTTGCGAAACCTCTTGCCCTTAAATAGAACGCAGCACAGTGCCACAGCGGTAGTGTGAATATAAAGTGATTATACATTTGTACTTCGGTTTGTTTTGCTGAGTGATGTACGACAAGGTTAATAACAGTGTGCAAATACATGGTTTCCTTCTTACCTACATATTGATTAAAGATCAAAATAATTCTTTGATAGTTATACGTAGATATATAAAAAATAGAATTTAAATCAAAAAATTGAATCGAAATTAAAATATGAAAGAGTGAATGTGCGGTGCGGTGTGGCGGAATTTCAAAGATTTTTAAAGAAATTTCGTTTGCGTTAGGATTATTATCATTTCAACCGTATAAGGATAACAATGTGTACATCTCGGAAAGGAATACAAACTCCAGGTACGCACAGCTTGGACAGGAGATAGAATTCAAGGTGAGTGACTGGCGGTTTCCTTTATACTACACTTGCGGAAATCGGTACAATTGGTCGTTTCGTTTACTTATCCATAATTTATGCCTTAAAAATTCAAATTACGGGCTTTTAGCCACCAGAATCACCTTTCGAAGTGGTACAAGGTATGAAAGCGGCAGAAGTGTGTTGTGTTTCAGGGATTCGTACACCATTCATTCTCTGACGTCAATACGGAAGTTTGGAAGTTTGCGTTCCAAAAAACTACATGCTACTACCCGTTACTTACGTGCATATACCCAACTGTCCGCTGAGTAATATGAATATTTCTTTAAAAAAACATCTCACATCAATCAAATGACAATAAATTGAACTTCCCGAATTCATATCGGAAATGTGTGTACGTAATATGACTGATTGAAAGTATCAAAGAAATGAGCCCATCATGCTTCATCTTCGTGGTCTTTCATTTTTTTTTCCCATGAGCCTACATGAATAACTTATCAAATCCGAAAAAAAAAACTAACCGACAAAAGGTACATAGGTATGTGAATAAAATTCAAAAATAGCGCATCATGAATGAAATCCGTCAGGAAAAATTAAAAATTTTTATTGTGTACCCGAAGTAGACATTGTGTTGAATGTTAACTAATCGTTTAAGACTATTAAGGTACGATGATTTCCCATTAATTCTTTTCGTTGAAGATACCTATCAGTTACCTAAAAGGTCGCACAATCGTGTTTGAGAGGCTTGAAATGAATATGAATTATATTATTCGTAGATACTCGTGCTATATGCAGGCCGTATAGAAGCATACATGTGATTTCTATTTTTATTCAGTCTCCATGCATATTTGCATATTTTGCTTCAAAATGTATCTCAATCGCGCCGTCATCACTGAATTAAGATCAAATGAATGAAATCAATTTTTATATGTAGTTAAGAATAATGGCCAATTAACAAAGTGGGACACACCAAGTATGCGAGTTCTCATGAACGAACGCACAGAAATACAGCGATATTTTGCAATTAATATACAATATTGGAAAAAGCTATGGAACTCTGTTAGCTTCAATTAAAAAACTGTACACAACATGTACAGAACATGTCTAATGTACGCCCAAAACTACAAGTCCGTAATGTCATGTTAAACAGAAGAGTGAAGTTAGCAAGAAAATTCGTCAAAAAGGTGATATCAGCAAGCATGTACAGTCACTCACTTTAGTATTCGGGTAGATAGTCCGAATACATTAATAAATAATGAAATAAAAGGCCTAAACTCAATTTCCATACATTATATTTAAGAATAAGTAAGAAAAAGAAAACATCTAAAAACCTAAAAATATTCACCTAAAAGTTAAGGAAAAATAAATCTTTTTTTAACAAAAGCACATAAATTGAATTAATTAAAATATTCGGGCAAACAATACATTTGAACAAAAAAAAACAAATAATTAATACTTTGCGTGGTCACCTTTTTGCAGAATGACACTCTGTAATCTTCGAGGCATAGAAGACACTAGGTTTTTTTTGTTGTTGTTTCCTAAATTTTGTGCCATTCGTCTTGGAGAATCATTTTAAGCTGTGCCTTATTTCTACTGTTGTGTTTTTGAACTCGTAGTTTCAACTGATGCCAAAGATTTTCTATGGGGTTAATGTCCGGTGATTGAGGTGAAAGATTAAGGACAGGACATTAAGTTATAAATCAACCATGTCTTAACCATAAGAGCAGTGTGCTTGGGGTCATTGTTTTGATAGAACCGAAAGCTCTCTCCTATTCCCAAGCTTGGTGCACTCTTCTTCAAATGGTCTTTTAAAATATCCAGATACATAACCTTGTCCATTATTCCATCGATGAAGACTAAATCACCCAACCCTTTCGCCGACATACACCACCAAACCATAGCCAAGGTGACACCATGTCTGACTGTACCCAGCAAATTTTCTTTATTTATTTGCTGATTTTTTTTCCTCCATACTTTTACCCTTCCGTTTGACCCGAAAACATTAAATTTGCTTCAACCTCATTCTAGTACAATCTTGCAAATTCTAATCTTGTTTTTATTCACTTCACTTATTGACGGTTTTTTCCGTGCCAATCTGCAGTTGAATCCATATCTTTTTATGCACCTCGCTAACAGTTTCAGCGTTAAAAACCTTGCCGTGATTATCTCCCAACTCTGTTTTTATTCTAGTTGCAGCTATCCTAGGGCCTTCTCTCACTCTTTTGATTACTGCCCTTTCTTCCTCGTCCGTTAACACTTTGGGACGTTCCCCTTTGCCGAATGGAAGCAACTCGTTTCTCACTTTTGAGCCTTTTTATTATGTCGCCAACTGTACTTTTACTAATAATTAATACAGTGAAAGCTCCCATAGGCGGACAGCGACGGTCACAGCATTTTTGTTCGGTTAAGGGAGCTGTCCGCATATGGGACAAAAATTAAAAAGACAACTTCTTAATGGCTAAATAAAGAAATATTATCTTTATTAAAAAAAACATAACAAAAATAAAGTTACTTCAACTTCATTTCAACATTTTACAAAAACAAAAAAAAAAAAAAAAACAGGAATTTATTGCAATGAAATACATATTTATAATTTAAATTTAAAAAATCAGTTAACGATATTTGTTTTTTTCGTGATTCATTCCCAACAGTATCCATATAAGTTCGTAACATGAAAAGCATCTGAAGTGCTTTTCCATAATTTTTCTTAGTAAAAAAAATTCAGTTTTTCAACTCCAATTTGCGCTTTCTTATATGAGCTGAATGTCATTTATTCTAATACCATCTTCAGAGTTGCTGCCGATGTCGACGATGTTTTGAACTTGTGCTTCAGCCATTATATCATCGTCTACATGCACATGTCCATCAATGTGTAAGAAACTTCCTGAATCAAGATCAGATTGGCATTCATGAAGTAGTCTTGAAATTGTTCTCAGATGTGCCAATGGTAGATCATCTTCTGGATGGATGGTAGATCATCTTCTGGATCAAATTGATGAAGTTCTGTCGTGAATGGTGCTCCAAAACCAGATTTGTTAAAACAGTTTACAATTGTTGTCGCTTGCTCCCATGCAGTGTTAATAAAATAGATGGCATCCAGAATATTCACAGCTTTTGCTTGAGCGCTTACATTCTCAGCATCATCAATGTTGTTGACAATATGCTTCAACATAAGTGAACGCTAATGAAACTTAAAATTGCTTATTACACTTTGGTCAAGAGGCTGGCAAACTGATGTGGTGTTGGACAGTAGAAACAAATTTTTTGTATTTCTTAGCTTTTAATTTTCGGGCATTATCCAAAAACAAGGAGCACTTTTTTTCTTTTTAAGTCCCATTTTTTTGTCAAAAGATATCAGCCAATCGGCCATAATCTCATGAGTCATCCAAGATTTTTTGTTGTTTCTCCATTCAACTAAAAAGCTGGTCATGCTTTAAATTTTCAAACGCTCGTGGATGAAACGATTTATCTATGACTAAGAGCTTTTCGATTTCACCTGGCATATTTGCACACTGTAAGATAGTGAGATGCTCTTTCGAACATTTTCCAACTGTGCATGTTTGACCTTTAAAAGACATCGTTTTGACAGGTAGATCCCTGAAAAAAAGCCCTGTCTCGTCGGCATTGAAAATGCGATTAGTACTGTAATTTTGCGTAATCGAAGGTAGCTTTTTTAAAAATGATTTCACATCGTCAGGGTTAACATCTGACGCTACACGAGAAATACATAGGTTTGTATGATATAGCATGACTCAACGCTTTACTTTTTGGTGGCATCCTGGAAAAATTATCTCATCTGTAGTCTATGAAATTCGAGATATGTCAAAACTAACTGTGTGAAATGAACATGAATCCAGAAGAAATGAAATACAAGGACATAGCACAGCAGTAGAAATAATATCCGTTATCCATTTGAGGGCGCCGTGGTGCAGTAGTTAGTGTGTTGGACTCTGACGCACGATGAGCGAGTTCGGATCCCAATAACACCAACGCCATCGAATGTTTATTTCGCGGCGTCCCTCCTCGGCGGGGTACTGGCAAAACCCCCCGTAGTATACTTGCCATATACTTGCCACGCCAGCTGTTCGGAATCGGCATTAAATTGTAGGTCCCTTTCACCTGTGGAAAAAATAAATCACACACACAACATGGGTGATTGAGAGAAGCTTTGCTCTGGTCCTTCATGGGCTGTAACGCCACCAAAGAAGAAGAAATTATATCATACATACATAGTTTCCCATAGTGTTTGCCCGAATATTAATGTGAGTGACTGTATGTATGTGCAATGTGCATACAAACCTACATATTTACCTGACAGTCATTAGAAAAATCCTTATTCTTATATCTAACTAACTAACTACGTACATTATTCTATTTATAACTAGAAGGCCGTCATTATATTTTGTTTCGAGACCTTATTACTATGGCTAACTTCTGTTGTGCGCAATTGAGACAAAGGCCTTTCGAGGCAAGATGTACATACATATGTTACCTAAGTGTAAGAACATGTATTGCTTTCTTTATATTGGAAAAGAAATTACATACAATATCTAAATTAATAGAAGGAAAGAACACACTTGTGTGTGACTAAAGGAAAAATAGATACATAAATACTCAAATATGCACAACAGAACTCCATAGGATGTAATTGATTGAATTAAAATTGCAATTGTTAAAAGCGAAAAACTCTTTAGCGAAGGAAATTGTATAATACCAGACAAAACCATGCGAAACAGTATCCTAAAAAAACAACCATCCACTAATTAATTTTCCTGCAATCCAGACACAAACTTAATTGAAGTAATCAGTCCCACCAAAGCGTCAGTTGCCAACTACATATTTGATTGAAAGATGAGTAATATCATTTCTGAGGATTTCTATAGTGTTGCATTCAGGCAATATACCTGTCCTGTCTACCCTTTAGTGTTCAAATTAATTGCTGTTTTCTGAAACACTGTCATGTGTAAGTCCAATTTATATATGCGAAGACCTTGTCCCCATTAACTATCGGCCTCATTCATTTATACATACCTACATACATGTTAAGATTATATGGTAAAACTTTAAATTGTTGGAAGCATTTGCTCAGCAATCAAAAGGAAAGTGCCTGCTAAGAATGGACATAAAGCATACAGATGGAATATTAACCTTGATCAACTTGGTTATGGGCCTCTAAATCCTCACAACAGCTAAACCATTGAATGTGCGTATTTCGCTGTGATGTTATTAAGTTAGAAGCAGGCTGGCTTCCAAGTTTCATAATGACTTTTCCATGTACATGATTTATACATTTGTCTTCGCCTACAACAAAAGTTGAATTCGTTCCGACCGTCAATAGAACACACCATCAGAAACTTTACCAAAATTCATCTAAGTTTTTCACTATTCCATTTGCAAAGAAATCACGATATTTCCTTGAAAAAAATCAGATGTGTATTGTTTCACTTGATTGCAAATCATGCAATATGCACACAATCCGTCTGTCATATACTCACATGCATTTTAACTTTATTAAAACGAATGATGTCGAAAATCTGCAACGTTCTAATCCACGACCTGCCAATGGTAGTGTACACATTATTATTGATTTTAACAGAAAAATCTATAAATTCAGCCAACAAGCAATCACCAGACCACAAACTCATCCTCAGATAAAATTCAACTTTTTCTTTTCCACTACGTGCCCTTGGCAAAGTTAGAAATTCAAATAACAAAAAAAAAAAAAAAAAAAGAATAAAAGTGTATATGTATATGAGAAACGAGGCAAAGTCAGAGGGAAACGTCTTAGCGCTAATCCGGCAAGGAAAAATTAATGACAGCAGCGCAAAGTGAAAAGGGACACGATTCTGGGGAATAAGGGTTGCGGAAAATCAAATCCAAGACGTGGGAGTTCATACTTTGCAAAATAAAGAAACAAATCCGATGGCGGATGCTTAAACTTGATTCGATTAAAAAACTTTCTCATCCCTTTACTAATACATATTGCAGAAGACAGACAGGCGGAGAACATTTTAAATTTCGGCATGTAAAATACTTAATTACCAATTAATCGATAGTACCATTGGGTATATACCTACATTTATTGACCCAGATGACATCCGAAACATCGCTTCGATTGAATGTGTCGAGCAACGAAAAATGGATCACATCAAGTGTTTACAGATGTTCCCTTTGTATACAAGCGATTATGTGAACGAGTCGCAGAGCGTACGCAAAAATACAGGCATGGCCTGGATGTATTATATTTTTCCGCTACTTAGTATGTACTTCAGAAATTCAACTCTGCTTTTCGATGAATTGTCACATTATCGATTCAATTGGTGAGATTGTGACTTTGAATATTTTGTCACGTTTAAGGAAGTGTTTACCAAAAAAAAAAAAAAACACAAAATAAACCTAGATGTATTTTCATAGGAGGTGCGTGATAGACAATCATGCGATTTGCCAAGCTTTGACTCATTGATCCAGTCATACATATGTATACACTTACATATACATGTGTGTGTAAATGACAACAGTCATTGGTAAATTATCTTTCTATTGATTTTTGATTCTTTACCAAGCATTTGTACATACGTACAAATGTACAAACTAACCTGCCATTGTGGAGTGACGACTATTTTCGTTTATCGAATTAACGACTTAATTAAGACAATTTGGAAAAGTGGTCATTTAAAATTAACTTTTTTCCAAAAGCTAATTTAAAACTTACTTACTTAGGTGGCGCTACAGTCTGTAGTGAACCTGGGCCTCAACCAACAAGTGTCCCCAGCTGGCACGGTCTTTGGCCAGCTGTTTTCAGCACCGCACGCCCAGTTGGTTAAGGTCCCCTTCCACCTGCGTGCGCCACCGTTGGTACGGCCGTCCTCTGCCGCGTCTTCCTTCCGATGTGGATTCGAAGACTCTTCGGGTCGGAGCTGTATTTTCCATGCGCTGTACATGGCCTAGCCACCTTAGACGCTGTATCTGTAGACGACGTACCAGGCCGATGTCGCTGTACGTTATATCTTCTCCTCCATACACCGTTTGAACAAACGAGACCGTAGATAGTGCGCAGAATTTTCCTCTCGAAACGACCAAGGGCATCTTCATCCGCTTTTGTTATGGTCCAAGCCTCTGCGCCGTAAAGGAGGACTGGGATGATTAAGGTCTTATAAAGTGTTGGGTTGGTTTTCCGAGAGAGGGCTCTATTTTTCAATTGCCTCAAAAAATAGAACCCAAAGAAACAGCGGTTGGCAAGAGTGATTCTGCGTTTTATCTCAGCTCTGGTGTCGTTGTCGCTGGTCATCAGTGAGCCAACGTAGACGAATTCCTTGACCACTTCAAAGTTATATCCGCCCATGGTGACGTTCTGGCCAACACATCGGTGTTGTCCGTCTCTTTTAGATGAAAGCATATATTTGGTTTTACCCTCATTAACCTTGAGACCCATCTTAGCCGCTTTTACATCAATGCTTACAAAGGCCTCATTGACGTCTCGCTGTGACCGTCCAATCACGTCAATGTCGTCGGCGTACGCAAGCAATTGCGTAGCCTTGAAATAAATCGTACCTCTTGTGTTGGCCAGTGACTCTTGCACGATATTTTCAAGCAAGTGGTTGAAAGAGTTGCATGACAGCGCGTCACCTAGCCTAAATCCTTTTTTAACATCATAGGTCTCGGTTTGCTCATCACCGACCTGTACTGCCTGAGCACAATGAGGTCGAAGTCGCTGTCTCCGTCGCAGTCTCGGTCGCGATCGGCATTGCTGTCGCTAGGATTGGCAAAATCTCGACCACAATGAGGTCGCTTTGTTATGTCAAATTTTAACAGCTGTTTTCACCTTTGTCCATATACAAGGTGTCTCAAAAGAAAGTTTACATTTGTTTAGCTTATTGCGCGATCGCAACGAATCCTAGGGGCGCGGGGGGTATGTCAATCGGTAGCCTGGCTCTTGGAAATTCAATCGCTATGAAGCGTTTCTCGGGTGCAGACTGCGCGTTGTGCGTGCGAGAGTCATACAAAAACGGTGATTGAGCGACTGTGGCACATAGGAAATTTCGCAATATTCGAACTACGCCATTTAAAGGATGCGCCAAACATTCCTCTCATTTGAAAATTGGTAAAAAGGTTTGAAGAAACTGGTTCACCACTAGAAAAACGAAAATTTGGACTGTCAAGTCATCGATAACGTAAGACATCGTAAAGAATGTTTATCAGTATATTCGCAGTGATCCCGACCTTTCGATTCGGAAGCGCGCAGAGCTGTTCGATTTAATGGTTGTCGCGAACGCGTGGGCTTACATTTAGATGACATTATTTTTAAGAAATAAATTCCCAAGTTGTGAACTTTAATGATAAATAAAATTGTTTTCAATAGAATGTTTACTTCGTTTTTAATCGATCCACTAAATATAAACTTTCTTTTGAGACACCTTGTACTTACAACGAACCGTCAACCGCCGATTTGGAGATTTCCTTGTGTTTTGTTTTTTTTTTTTTCCACACAGCTGTCACAATGTCGTACGACCGAGTTAAAAGTTAGCCAACTCGCGCGACATACTCTACGACCGAGACAGCGACCGCGACATCATTGTGTTTACGGTATGGGGTTTACGTACATTTAACTTTTGACAGGCGACCGAGACAGCGACCGCGACCTCATTGTGTTCAGGCAGTAATGGAGCAGCGAGAATTCTTCATTTAGTTTAAAAGCTATGAATAATATAAAAGGTACCAACATATGCGGTTCAAGAACGTACATAGTTCACGTTCTTGAACAAAGTACGTATCTTAGTACTTCCAAAATTGAATGATACAAAACGAACAAAAAAATAAATAAGCCGCGGAACTTGGAATTCAACACAAACTACAGTCATATTCTATCGGAACGATACGATTGAAAGGACGGAGAATGATAAAAGTCAGTTACTAAAAAGAATATGAAACCATTTTTGCCGATTAAGTAGCGAATGGCGACGCATTTTAAATGCAATGTGACTATAATACAGAGTTCTATAAGATGACGATGTTTGCGTCCAGACAAGATACTAAAAGAAAGTTTCAAATAGGTTTTAGTCTCAAGGATTTAATAGTTATGATTTATATAAAGTGGCTTAACGTTAGTATATAGTATGAACTTATATATGTTTTTCATATTTCACGCCTTGTTTTCTATGGCAGAGGTTAATCGATTTCCATCTAAATAGATACATTCTGGGGTTTTGTCGGAGAGAGTAAGAACATTGAGTTGAATTGGAGAAATCGGGGTGACACTAGTACTTACTTATTTACTTATCAGGCTAGCGATCCATGGAGGATCTGAGCCTGAGCTGCCTTCCATCCTTGACGGTCCCGGGCACGCTGCTTCCAGTTATCAAGACCAAGATGTCTTACATCCGCGATTACTTGGCCTTTATACCGGAGGTTCGGTCTTCCTCTTCTTCTCGATCCAGGAGGCTCGGAGTCGAAGACCCTCTTAGCTGGAGCGTTGATGTCCATGGGCTCGATGTGGCCGAGCCAGTGTAGTCGACGGATCTTTGCCTTTCGGACTACATCCACATCTTTGTACAGCTCGAAGAGTTCGCGGTTGTGTCTTCTTCTCCATTCACCTTCCCCACAGACAGGACCAAATATCTGGCGCAGAATTTTTCTTTCGAAAGAACCCAAAATCAGTTCCGCTGTCCTGCTTATCGTCCAGCTTTCGGCTCCGTAGCAGCAGTTGCCAAGGGCGATTCTATGCCGGATCTCCACTGTGGTGTCATTTGTGGAATTTACGAAATTGTAGCTGTCAATTGTTATATTTTGTCCCAGATGGTGAGCGACGGATGGTTTTTGCTTGACAGCATGCACTTCGTCTTGTCTTCATTGACCTTAAGACCAACTCGTTTCGCTTGTTCTTCAATCGCCGTGAATGCTTCCACAATGCCACGGCGAGAACACGTGATGATATCGATATCATCCGCGTATCCTAGCAGCTGGATGGACTTGTAGAAGATAGTGCCTTCCCTGTTAACGCCTGCCCGTCGCACTATCTGCTCCAGCACCAGGTTGAAGAAGTCACATGACAGCGCTTCTCCTTGCCGAAATCCGGTCCATGCTTCAAACGGTTCCGAAGTCCTAGAACCGAGTTGCACGGTGCATCGCGTATTTTTTAGCGTGGCGCGACACAACTGGATCAGTTTTCCCGGGATCCCGAATTCGGCCATCGCACCAAACAGTCCTTCACGATGAATGCTGTCGTATGCAGCTTTGAAATCGATGAAAAGATGGTGTGTATCGATTCGAAACTCGGTCTTTTCCAGGATTTGTCGAAGTGTGAAAATTGGGTCTATAGTCGATTTGCCGTGCCGGAAGCCGCACTGGTAGCTGCCGATTAGTGCGGTGCAAAATGGCTTTAGACGTTCACACAGTACGCTGGACAGGATCTTGTATGCGACATTGAGCAGGGATATATCTCTATAGTTCTTGCAAAAGGTGAAGCACAGTGAAGCGATTTTCAATGCGATTCTTGGAAGGTTCTCGCAAACTTCTCGCACACAAACTCTTCTGATCACTTTATCAAGCGATTCTGTGCGAGTAGTATCCATTGCTGTTGTTGTTCTGATGCAATTTCATTTGTTTGAAAAAAAAATTGGTCCAGTTTCCTAATATAAAAGGTTCAGTTTTTCCAAAATGTGGTAAAATATTTTGAACGACATTCTTGTGCATTCCAAGAATTTTCGTTCATCGTTCCTTAACTGTGGATATATGTACATATAAAAGGTTTTCCAATAGGGAATTGACAACTTTGAATTCAATTTGTGAACGCACCCTTTCACTAATCATCGAACTGTCATTGTTAGTTTATTCAGTAAAGTCAAGTAAAGTCATTTTCATCGTTGTAAAGTACACGAACGAGCAACGTCTGCAAATTATAAAAATTTTCTACCGAAATTCGGAGTAGGTGACCGCAACTTTAAGAGCGTTAACTCCAATTTTCGGTCGTAATTCTTGCCCTAGTAGACAGGCAAAACAAGTCTAGTGCGAAATATAGAGTCTACATATTTGTTGTGTTATATTGCCGTGTAAAAACTTCAACTAAATGTTAATCCAAAACAGGTGTTGAATAAAGGGAATAAAAAAAAATAAAAATATATTGCCGTGTCAGCGAGACAACGGGTTGGTCGAAGTGTCGAAAATATCTCTGCCGTTCGGGCGTCCGTAGCAAACGATCCAAATCAATCAATTGCACGGCGTTCTCAAGAATTGGGCATCGCTCAGACCACATTAACGCGTAATTTGCGTAAGGATCTTGGTTTACACCCATACAGGATCAAGATTACTCAAGAATTGAAGCCGATGAACCATTTGAAGCGACGTACGTTCTCCGATTGGGCTCTGGAGAAGATGCTCCAAGATGATGAATTTCATCGCAAAATCATCTTCAGTGACGAAGCTCATTTTTGGCTCGATGGGTTCGTCAATAAGCAAAATATACGTTATTGGTCGAGGGTGAAAATCATTCACATGTGCTTCATGAATCACCACTTCATCCCAATGCCGTTATTGGGCCATATTTTTTCGTCGACGGTCGTCACGTTACTCTGAATGGTCAACGCTATTGCGCCATAATTACCGATTATTTTTGCCCGAATCCGAAGATATGGACTTGGACGACATGTGGTTTCAACAGGATGGTGCCACAAGCCACACAGCACACGTTACAATCGATTTATTGGATTTATTGAAGAGTAAGTTTAGTGAGCGTGTTATCCCAAGAGATGGGCCAGTCGAACGGCCGCCTCGTTCGTGCGATTTAACGCCTCTAGACTATTTTCTTTGGGGCTACGCTAAGTCATTGGTTTATGCCGACGACGATGTAAGAGCTCAAAGAAAATTGTCGCCCAGTCATCGAAAATTGGGACCAACGAGTCGACCGTTGCAAACGTGCCCGTGGTAGCCATATGAACGAAGGCGAGTTCCATTCATAAACGTTTTGATTGTGCTTCAAGCCGATAGTAAAGTTTTTGGAATATCTCAAATGGTTTGCGTTTTATTTAAAAAAAAAGTTGTCAAGTCCTTATTGGAAAACCCGGTCAATTTTTTTTATTTTTTTTTTCTTTTGGTGGCGTTACAGCCAATGAAGGACCAGAGCCAAGCTTTCCTTCGATCACCCATGTTGTGTGTGATTCTATTTTTCACACAGGTGAAAGGGACCTACAGTTTAATGCCGATTCCGAACGGCGTGAGTCGAGAAGCTTTTTCTAGGCAAGTTATACTACGGAGGGGTTTCGCCAGTACCCCGCCGAGGAGGGACGCCCCAAAATAAACATTCGATGGCGTTGGTGTTATCGGGATCCGAACTCGCTCATCGTGCGCCAGAGTCCAACACACTAACTACTGCGCCACGGCGCCTCAAATATAAACTTTTATTTAAAAATTATTCGCCTGATGATCAATACACCGCAACAAAACCGTACAGAGCAGCTTTCACTGTGCGCACCATATCGCATCTCGCATCGCATCTGGTATCGCTTACAGTCCATGAAGGACCAAAGCCGAAGGAACGACCAAAGTCGATCTTCTCTCAATCATCCATATGTATTGTGTATGATTTAGTTTATTTCCGGTTCCGAACGGTGAAATTCGAAAAGCTTTTCTTGACAATTATACTACAGGGGGTTTTGTCGGTATCCCGCTGAGGAGAAGCACTGTGAGCGTTCGATAATATGGCTGTTGTTCTCCCTGTGCCACGGTGCTCTCTAGGATTTAAGTGCTGTCTTCAAAAATTTTACAATTTCTTGAAAGTTGTTACCTGTTACTTTGCTTGCCATTATTAATCCTTCTCGGGCAAGGCTTACACAGTCAGCCAGTATGTGTTCCATGGTTTCTTAAGCATGGCTACATCGCCTACAGATATCTGTGCTTTAGAGACCCAATTTGTAAATGTGTTAGTGCTTCACATAGCACTCTCAAGTTGGCTTTATTAAGTTCCAGAGTTTCTTTGGCTCGTTTTGGATGGCAGATTTGTTCAATAAATTTTTTTTTTTTTTTTAGTGCTGGACACGCTACTTTTTCAAAATTGGTTCCTTGGTTTAGTGATCCATTTGTGTAGGTGTGGGTTTGTGTCCGAATTGTTGAAACCATAGAGGAGGGAAGATCCTGTAAAATGAACCTGATTACCTTTCTTAGCTTGTATGTCAGCCTCTTCATTGTCCTCATGGTTTTCATGGCCTAGCACCCAAATCGACTTTAGTCTGATTGTTTAGTGTTTTGTGATATTTCCAGACAGCCTTAGAGTTGAATGTGTAACTCTTAAGCGCCTTAAGAACCGCTTGACTCTCTGAGAATATACATAGGGCTTTCTGTCGCTGATGCGATGTGCTGCTTCATTATTTTCGAACAGCTCAGCTTGAAATATTGTTGATTCACCGCAGAGAGGATTGTGTAGGCTGCATATTGGTCCTATCATTCCAGCCCCTACATTGTTTCCGGATTTCGACCCCTCAGTATACCATTTCTGGGCTCCTTCGTCCATCCACAAGGGATTATCGTTCAGTCCTTTTCTTCTTGGTATGAGCACTGCATTTTTTACATTTATTGTTTACATTTTACTGTATTTTTTACATTTATTGTTTACATTTTTTTACCATACAGCAGCGCCATAAAGTATGGTATCATTTGATTGTGGATCCACAGATTCATTTTTGGATTCGGAGTTTGTTTTGCATACGACTTGTTTTAGGGCCAGAGGGCTTTGATGGCCGTTGAGTATATTTTGCTTATGTGCGCATCCCGGGAGAGTTTTTGGTCCAATATTATTTCCGGAAACCTTACCTCTTTCTTTAATGAAACGCAGGTTTATTTGATTTTGGCAGTTTGAAGTTTGTGAATCGATTTATGTTTGTTTAGCTGGGGTTAATGGAGAGTCCTTCTAAGGCCCTTCCCACGGCATCTCCTATAATTTCTTCATGTTTGCCTTTAAACATTATGATTATATTGTCAGCATATCCAATGGCTGTGAGGCCATTATTATTAAGTACATAGAGAAGTTCGTCTACTAGAATTGACCATAAAAATGAGGATAAGACACCCCCTTGAGGGCAACCTCTAGTTTAGATGACTATCTCTGATGTGCCCTAATTTGGCTGTTACAGTGTTGTGCAAAATATAAGCAACCGTTTCATAATAACTAGGTAGGTCGATTTTTTACATGTTTTGAATCATAGGATAAAAAGAAAATACTTCAAAGCGTTTGTATTGGAATAAGAGTTTTCTTATTATAAAAGCTTATGGAAAAAAGGTCTCAAAAACTCTGCAAACACAAACATACGAAACGATCGTAGAAATTCCATGTGCAAAATATAAGCAGTATTTGTCGTTATAGCGGCAATAGTAATACATCATCTGTGAAAATTTAAACTGTCTAACTATCACGGTTCATGAGATACAGCTTGGTGACAGACGGACGGACAGCGAAGTCTTAGTAATAGGGTCCCGTTTTACCTTTGGGTACGGAATCCTAAAAAATAACCTCAAAATTTATTTGAACACCTTATGTTTGACGTAATGTATTTTCAAGCAACTCCACACGTGGCGAAAACTATTTAGAAACAGAGCTACCACCTGACCTTAAGAAACCTCAAACCTTGTAATAGAGCATAATATTTAATCACTCTTTCACCAGTTCTGCCTTTATATCTTCTTTTCTTTAAAAACTATCATAAAAGAGTACCTAATGAAATAAACGTTATTGGAACTTACAAAGTTAGCATAACTTCTGTAACTATTACTTACTTACTTAACGGACGCTACAGTTCGGGGTGAACCCGGGCTTCAACCAACATGCCTCTCCACCTATCACGATCTTTCGGTAGTCTTTTCCAATGCCGCACGCCCAGTTGGTTGAGGTCCCTTTCCACCTGTGCGCGCCACCTTAGCTGCGGCCGTCCTTTATTTCTTCGTCCATCGGGGTTGGATTCAAAAACTCGACGGGCTGGAGCTGTGGTGTCCATTCGCTCTACTTGGCCTAGCCATCTTAGGTGTTAGATCCGTAGACGCCTGACAAGACTCATGTCGCTGTACAACCCGTACAGTTCGTGATTGAATCTTCTCCTCCAACCCCCCTCTGTGTTTATAGGACCGAAAATCGCACGCAGAATCTTTCTCTCGAAACAATCAAGGACTTCCTCATCCGCCTTAGGTAAAGTCCATGTTTCTGCGCCGTATAACAGGACCGGGATAATTAAGGTATTATAAAAGGTCAACTTGGTCGTACGAGAGAGGGTCAGTCGCATCTTGCCCAGCGGTTGGCAAGAGTAATTCTGCGCTTAATTTCGAAACTGATGTCGTTGTTCCAAGTCACTACGGAGCCGAGGTATATGAAATCCTTAACTACCTCAAACTTATGTATATCTGACAATATGCACGTTCTGTCCAAGACGTCGGTGGTAAATGTCCTTTTTCGATGACAGCAGATATTTAGTCTTGCCCTCGTTAACTGCCAAACCAATCTTTCCCGCCTCCATCTCAATACTCGCAATCGCCTCGTTGACATCCCGCTGTGATCTACCTATTATGTCAATATCGTCGGCGTATGCAAGGAGTTCCGAGGATAGAATAGATTGTGCCTCTTGTATTGCCTCTTGTATTGGCCAGTGAAGTCCTTTTTTGACATCGAAGCTATCGGTCAGTTCTGCACCGATTTGGATGGTGCAGCGAGCAATTTCCAGTGTCATCCTGCATAGCCTGACGAGCTTAGCAGGGATGTCATAAGTAAACATGGCGTTATATAGCTCGTCTCTAATTACGCTGTCGTATGCGGCCTTGAAGTCGACGAATAGATGGTGAGTGTTGACTTGATATTCATTGGTTTTCTCCAGGATCTGCTGTAGTGTGAAGACTTGACCGATGGGGGACTTCCCTGGCCCGAAGCAACACTTATAAGGACCTATCAGCTTATTTACGAATGGCTTCAGGCGTTCACACAAAACGGCAGCGAAGAACTTGTATGCGACATTAAGGAGACTCTGACCATATCTTATAGATGAGCTGGTACATGCTCCTAACCAGGTCTGCGCCAGCAGGTTTATTCGACTTGAGTTTCGAAATGGCAATATTAACTTCCTCGAGGTCAGGGGGACGGAATTCTCTGCGGTCTTCGTCGATTAGAAATGGATCATTCTGCCTAACAGTGGTATATTGACTAACATCGCCGGTATACAGTCTGCAGAAGTGGTTTTTCCATATTCTCAGCATCGAATGCGATTCTACTACTAGGTGTCCCTTCTCATCCCTGCAGGCTTCCGTTCTGGCTTTATAACTTTGGCATGTTCGCTTTATCTGTTGATAACATTTTCGACCGTCACGCCTGCAGTAACACCTCTCCTCTCTTCTCGTGCTCTTTCTTCTGAGAAGCTTATGCTCCTTATATGCATCCTGCTTCGCTGTGTGAATCCTCCTGCACTCGTCATCGAACCAGGTGTTTCTTCGTGGTGGAGCCTTGAAACACAAAACTTCGGATGCAGAGCTTTTTAGGGCTCTTTTGCAAAGGCTCACTGCTGTCCTATTTATAGCATGAAGGATTGTGGTGTAGTGGAGAGCTTAAGGGAGACGCGATCGGTAAAGGCACATACGGTTTCTGGCGATAGTAGCTTCCCGACGTCATAACTTTGTATTATTACTTTACTCCGCTGCGTTCGTGATATCCGTAGGCGCATCCTGGCTACTACAAGATAGTGGTCCGAGTCGATGTTAGCCCCTCGGAAAGTTCGGACATCAAGAATAGTGGAGTAGTGTCAATCTGGTTGGTAGTCGATTGATCAAAAAACCGCCAGGTGCCTTTGTGTATATCGAGGTGCGGGAAGCGCGTACTAGCTAGAAGGAGATTTCGCCCCGTAGCAAGATCAATCAGCCTGTGTCCGTTATCGGATGTGGTTTCGTGTAGGCTATGTTTGCCGATGACTCGTTCAAGGATGCTTTCCTTACCCAGCCAAGCATTGAAGTCTCCTAGTACAATTTTAATGTCATAGCCGGGACATTGGGCATACGTTCTGTCTAGGAGATCGTAGAACTCATCTTTTTCGGAGCCATCCTTGTCTTCCTTGAGGGCGTGGACGCAGATCAGGCTGATATTAAAAAATGTAGCCTTGATACAGATTGTTATGAGGCGTTCGCTCACATGCCGAAAGCTTAGTCCACCTCGAACAACAAATCCGCATCCGAACAATCGTTGTCCTCTCTCCCTATAGCAGTCTCCGTAGTAAATATCGCAGTTTTTCGTCCGCTTTATAACCGGTCCATTCCATCGCATTTCCTATATGGCGGTTGTGTCCGCTTTGTAGCGGTCTAGAGCGTCCGCGAATTGTTCGACTGCACATGGCCTGTTTAGGGACCTAACATTCCACGTACAGTGCCGAAGATCATTGTCCTTTTTTTTAGGGTGCCGTACCCAAAGGTAAAACGGAACCCTATTACTAAGACTTCGCTGTCCGTCCGTCTGTCACCAGGCTGTATCTCATAAACCGTGATAGTTAGACAGTTGAAATTTTCACAGATGATGTATTTCTGTTGCCGCTACCACGACAAATACTAAAAACAGAACAAAATTAATATTTAAGGGGGGCTCCCATACAACAGACATGATTTTCATCCAAAAAATCCTGCCTGCAACCAAGATCTGTCGTTTGATGAGGTAACATACATAGTCTCTTTCATATTTATATATACAGATGGTACGGAACCCTTCGTGCGCGAGTCCGACTCGGTTGGCCGGTTTTTTTTTTCGTTTTTTGCAAGGGTCGTCAACATTAATCCGGTCCGTTATATCCGAGGCTTTTGGTTATTGCCGAGTTTGTGATTTTTTTACGGTTACGGCTTAATAGGCTGTAGCCCAACCGACTAATCCTGTTTTTTTGGCGCAGAAGGCTCGCCATTCGCTCTTCCTCGTCTGCAATTTCCATAGGAAATCTCCAGATGGCACCAAGAGGAGGTGGGGATGGGACTTACTAACAGTGCCGCAAGATGTTCGACTGCGGTGTTAGTTGAGTTATGAGAGGATTTTCTGAAAAAGCAAGGTTGCCATAATTTGCCCTTCAATTTATTGATTCTGTCGGTGATCAATTCAACACTCGATTGTAGGTGTAATTGTATGTATGTATGTATAACATATCAGAATACATGTTAAGTATGTATGCATATACTTATGTATAAATTAGTTAAAAATCAGAAATCAGGCTACATATAATACAACAGATATGTATATATGTACATACATATTTGTAAATACCAAATATGTAATTACCAAAAATACAAAAAATACATGTATCTGTACCTAAATATGTGCATATTTCCTGGCATCATATTTTCGTCCATTTTCCCGACAGTCCAAGTAGCAGAGAGTTTTGGCGTTGAATCTCAAGTACTGAAGAAGATACATTACATACTTGTACCTGCTTCAAGAAGCCCCCTCATAAACTGCAAAAACCTGCATTGAACATCAGAGAGCAATGTGTTTGGCCTGATTTCTTTCCACAAAAAAAAGAAAAACAAATAATACTCCTCGTACACACGTTGAGAGGATGGCATGGCCCGAACATCAACGGCTTATACAACTCCATAGTTGCATAAATAACACTTTTCCACAAAGAAGACGATGTAGAGGCATTGCCGGTGAGTTTTAAAAAGGCATGCTGGTTGACTGTTGTGTTGCCACTCAAAAGATGGTCGTTTGTTGTTTGGTTCTTGTTTTTTCTTCCCTCCATTTCTGTTATCTTTCCCTCTGTCTCGGTGAACATTTTGCTACTCAGAGATGCACCTTTACAACAGAGGTTGTCTCTTCTTTTTTTTTTCGGTTTTGGTTGTTTTTTTTTTCCGCCGTAGTGTTGAGCTGCAAAGTTCAGCTCGCGAAGAAGAATCTCCTTTTGATACTACATACTTATGCAGTCTTCACCAACCACCCAAGCTGGTTATGGATTTCCTTTTCATGTACATACTTCGTAGTCCGCAGCCCGTACTTGACTGCGTATCATTCTGGTTATGATGAAAAATCTCACTCTGGTGTTGTCTACAAGAGTCCACATTGGTCGCATACACTCAGGCATTATTATTACTATTATTTTCTGATTCAAAATTGGCGATAAGGACGTGTCACGTTTTGCAATTTACACATTCGAGGGAAGCCATTGTTTCTCGGGCTATTGTTTGTGAATGTTAAAATGATTTATAAATTCCTGTGGTTACTGCTGACAGCTTTGGAGTAAAACTATGGGGGTATATGGCAAGTATGATCAGTGCGATGCAGAGTCGTGCATCCATTGTCTGCGCACCTCGACTGAGGTACACGATTCATTTCGTCTTCGTTTTGTTTATTTCTTCACTGTCGCCGCTTCAAAAAGGTTGACTACATAGTACATATACACATCATAAGCAACACTTGGCCCAAGTGTGCTTTTGTAAATTTATTCCAATTTGATCAGTTCACTGTTTAGGTCCTGAGAAAAGGAAAAAATCAACTATGGATTATAATATGTGTATGTGTCATGCATGCAGACTGTTTTGGAGTGTTTATGGACGTACATACATAGATGTGTCTTCACAGCGTGCATCTTTTAAAATAACAAGGTACTTTAGTCTCTTTCAACAAAGAATGACTGTTTATGTGTTTTCCTATTAGTAACACCTCACCTTAAAATGTTTTCATTTAATTTTTGTTCTTGAGCCGAAACAGAAAGCTCATTCTACTATAAATAGCCTTATATACATATGTACATATCTAGATGTCCATTAACAATAGGCTCTTCTTCTTGTTGATTTGATATCTAGAAGATATGTAAGTGTCGTGGGAAAAAAGAGACATTTTGTAAGTGCATGTTAACATCAAACTCTTACAATCGTTTTGTTTATGCATACGTTCGAGCAACAATACAAAGTCAACAATGCACCAGCACGAAATGCTATATTGATGTCTATGCATGTGTGTCCTCAAACTCTCAGAAAATTATTTAAAATTGGGGAAAATACAAAAGCCTTTTCTTTTTTGAAGAAAAAGTAGAAAATACCTCTTATGAGGGCGGACAAACTAAAAGCGAGCATAAAATACACTGTCACATTAAAGTCGTATACAAAGTAATCGGTATAACGTTCAGTGGTTTGTTAAAAAATTCGAACCAATGGAAACCTTTGGTATGGGAATAGGAACTACGAGCCTGGCGAACCGAAATTGTATTTAAGAACTTAGTTCAATCTTATGTGTGTAAATGAGGTTCGAACACCGAGGTTCACTTCTTAGTGTCAATCTGTTTCGCGCAGTCGGTTCTTGGCTTTATCTGTCTCTAGCTTGAACTTGACTTATACATACGCCACATCTTGGATCCTCCCTAATTTCTAAGGCACAGCACGCCTGCTGTAAGGGTAGATCGGTCGAAACAGCCTTGCATACACTAGTGAGGAAAATCGAAAGATCAGTCCATCTCAAAGAATATACTCTAACAGCCTTCCTAGACATAGAGGGCGCCTTTAACAACGTCAACCCGAAGGCAGTAATACATAGAAGGGCTAGAGAAGCTAAAGTGGAGAGGACTCTGATAGAGCTGATCAGCGAGTTGTTATTAACGCCAAGATTCACTCTAAGTGGGGAAGCCTAGTAACTACCAGAGTGGTTACCAAGGGAACCCCACAAGGAGGGGTCCTCTCACTTCTTCTCTGGAATGTAGTTGTAAACGAACTACTAATCAAACTGGAGAAAGAAGGCCTGGACGTTATTGCCTACGCTGATGACGTTGCCATTTCAATATCAGGTAAATACCTATCCACACTGAATGACCGTATGCATTCGGCATTCTCAATTCTGTGCAAATGGCGCATAGCAACGGGCTCAGGATAAGTCCCCAGGAAACGGAGCTCGTGCTATTTACCAAAAAACATAAAATCCCGGAACATTGCTCTATCACCTTGCTTGATACCAGGTTAACCTATTCCTCCAATGCCAAATTCCTTGGCATTATACTAGACAGGAAATTAACCTGGAAAAGCCACACGATCGAAAGAGCTAAAAAAGCAACAATAGCTGTCTTAACATGCAAGAAAGCCATAGGGAAAATATGGGGATTCAACCCCAAGATCTCTACATCACGGTCGTTTGACCTATACTAATGTATGGAGTGATAGTCTGGTGGACTGCACTGGACAAGACAACATACCACATACAACTCGAGAAGGTACAAAGGATGGCATGTATGTGCATTACCGGGGCCCTCAGGTCCACACCAACGGCTGCGCTTAACATGATACTCGACCTTACACCACTCGATATTTTCGGCAAGCAAATTGCAACACACACGGCCATAAGACTAAAAGCCAACTTGAAATGGACGAGCTATGTCGCTGGCCACTCCTCCATCCTGTAAAACAGGATAACTATGGCAGAAAACTTGGACCACACAGAACTCACCACAGTCTTGGAAAAAAACTTTACGACGATTTACCCGGACAGACAAAACTGGACTCGCCAAACTCAACCCCGCAGAAACTGCGCGGATTTTTACACTGACGGGTCTAAAGCCAAGGACGGGGTGGGCAGTGGAGTATTCTGCAAACAACTTAAGCTGCATAAAGCTTAAGTCTATTGTGAACTTCCCTGGTCTGAGACCACACTGATAAGGACCTATCAGGTGTTGACGAAAGGTTTCAGACGTTAACACAAAACAGTAGAGAGCATTTTGTATACGATGTTAAGGAGACTGATCCGTCTGTAATTGGCGCAGTCAATTTCTTGTGGATCGGGCAAACGACACTGAGATTCCACTCGTTGGGCATGCATTCCTCCGACCATATCTTACAGATGGGCCGGTGCATGCGCCTTGCCAGATCATCCCCAGCTGCTTTATCCAGTTCCGCGGATAGTCCGCCCGCTCTAGCAGCCCTGTTGACTTGACTTCTTGACCTCGTCACCTCGATAACAACTGTTATCATCTAATTTGAATCTTATGATTTATGAAATGTTATTAGAACCTGATTGCGTTAATGCTGTACCATATACCTACAGGGTTCCAAGAATTTTTCCCAGAGCTGAAAGCAACTGAACAATGGATCACAAATATTTCATGTGAATATGAAATCACCTACTCGCTTTCAATACGAAACCCTCGTTAAACTTTATTCACATGTTTGGTATATGACACTATCATAGCCATCTTCTACATGCTATCATAATTCAAACAAGGAATGAACTCTTTATGCTTTGATTGTTTCGATGAAACTTTATTACCTGAGTTGTCCAACAATGAGCGTTCGAAGTAGAGCCTTCGTTAGTTTACTAACTAGTGAACCTATTTTCAATTCAATACTTCTGTTCACTTCTTAGTGACTATCTTCTGTTGGCTATCGGCGTGTTTTTTTATCTAAATTCTCATACAATTCCTGCATTTTTCCTTTCGCCTTCATTTTTGCAATATTGCTTAATGAACGATTTTAGTATAACCTATTTGCATCGCTGAAGACGACAGACATTTTTGGTTTTATGTATTCAAGCGATGTACATACATTTTCTGAGATGAATCATTAAAAAATTCTCTTCATCATACAGTCATGACAATAGATTTAACCCTAGCAAGGCCTTCGCACGACAGCACCGTGGCGCAGTGGGTAGTGTGTTGGCCTCTGACGCCGATGACTCGGGATCGAATCCCGACACAGCCATTTCATCGAACGTGTTTTTCACGGTGTTTCTCCTCAGCGGGGTTCTGACAAAACCCTCTGTAGTAAAATTGTCATGAAAAGCTTCTCGAAATTCGCCGTTCGGAACCGTCAATAAACTCTAGGTCCCTTTCACCTATGTGAAAATGAAATCACACACAAACATGGGTGATTGAGAGAAACTCGGCTCAGGTTCTTCATGACTGTAACGCCAACATACATACATACAAGGCCTTCGCACATAAAGCACCTTTGATTTGATTTGGGTATAGGGATATTTGTACGTACATCATTCTTCAGTTCGAGGGACCAAGTACTAATTTGCTGACCTTCATTAAATCAGTAATCGAATATACTATACATAGTACCCAATACAATTTCCACTGTACATAGTACCCAATACAATTTGCATAAAACTTGAGCACTACCTTCTTATGGTTATCCATTATGAGTTTACTTTTAAGATATTGAGAGGCGTGTCAATGAAATCTCATCTTACTCTAGATAATTGGGTTGAATACATCCCTCTGGATGGAGATGAAAAGTTCTCATATTTTTACGTTGAACTTTAGTTTATATATGCAAAGCTTATGGAGAATTATATAAAGCTAACCAAGTGACAAATATAGAACTATTTAAAGGAGCCAATTTCAGATAAATCAAATCAAATCAGATTATTCTGATGTATGGATGTATCTATTTAGCGTTAGAGCTCACCGAGAACATAAGGGTAGCTTCTCCCAATCACCCATGTTGTGTATGATATTATTTTCCCATGGGGGAAAGACACCTGTTTATTGTCAATTCCGAACGACGAATTTCGAGAAACTGCGCCACGGCGCTCCAATAAATACCTACTTACTTATCAGGCCAGCGATCCATGGAGGATCCGAGCCTGAGCTATAGCTTCCTTGACGGTCCCGGGCACGCTACTTCCAGTTATCAAGACCAAGATATCTTACATCCGCGATTACTTGGTCTTTATACCGGAGGTTCGGCCTTCCTCTTCCACTCGAACCAGGAGGCTCGGAGTCGAAGACCCTCCAAGCTGGAGCGTTGATGTCCATGCGCTCGATGTGGTCGAGCCAGTGTAGTCGACGGGTCTTTGCCTTCCGGACTACATCCACATCTTTGTACAGCTCGTAGAGTTCACGGTTGTGTCTTCTTCTCCATTCACCTTCCTCACAGACAGGACCAAATATCCGGCGCAGAATTTTTCTCTCGAAAGAACCCAAAATCAGCTCCGCTGTCCTGCTTATCGTCCAGCTTTCGGCTCCATACAGCAAGACTAGCAGTATGAGCGTTTTGTAAAGCATGATTTTGGTCCTTCAAGAGAGGAGTTTTGACCCCAGTTGTTTGGACAAGCCGAAGTAGCAGCGGTTGCCAAGGGCGATTCTATGCCGGATCTCCACTGTGGTGTCATTTGTGGAATTTTCGTTTGCCCCGAGGTAGACAAACTCCTTAACTACCTCGAAATTGTAGCTGTCAATTCTTATATTTTGTCCCAGATGGTGAGCGACGGATTGGTTTTTGCTTGACAGCATGTACTTCGTCTTGTCCTCATTGACCTTCAGACCAACTCGTTTCGCCTGTTCTTCAATCGCTTCCACAATGCCACGGTGAGAACAAGCGATGATATCGATATCATCCGCGTATCCTAGCAGCTGGACGGACTTGAAGAAGATAGTGCCTTCCCTGTTGACGCCTGCCCGTCGCACTATCTGCTCCAGCACCAAGTTAATTAAGTCACATGACAGCGCATCTCCTTGCCGAAATCCGGTGCATGTTTCAAACGGTTCCGAGATCCTGGAACCGAGTTGCACGGTGCATCGCGTATTTTTTAGCGTGGCGCGACATAACTGGATCAGTTTTCCCGGGATCCCGAATTCGGCCATCGCACCAAACAGTCCTTCACGATGAATGCTGTCGTGTGCGGCTTTGAAATCGATGAAAAGATGGTGTGAATCGATTCGAAACTCGTCGGTCTTTTCCAGGATTTGTCGAAGTGTGAAAATGTTGTCTATAGTCGATTTGCCGGGCCGGAAGCCGCACTGGTAGCTGCCGATTAGTGCGGTGCAAAATGGCTTTAGACGTTCACACAATACGCTGGACAGGATCTTGTATGCGACATTGAGCAGGGATATACCTCTATAGTTCTTGCAAGAAGTAGGATCGCCTTTTTTGTGGATGGGGCAAATAGAACTGGTATTCCAGTCGTCGGACACGCTTTCTTCCCAAATCCTGCAGATGATCTGGTGCATGCTCCCTACCAGAACATTGCCGCCACCCTTGAAGAGCTCTGATGGCAAGCCATCTGAGCCTGCGGCCTTGTTATTCTTCAGCTTCTGAATAGCTGTGCCGACTTCTTCGTTGCTGGGTGGGAGGACTACTTCAGCGGCTGGAGTTGGGATTTCCTCGGTCCCTACCACTCTCTCTTGGTCATGCTCGTTAAGCAGCTGCTGGAAATGCTTCTTAAATACTTACATCCACTATTCCCTGCGGGTCGGTGACAAGATTACCCTCGCAGTTTCGAAGAGCCTGGATGCCCTTTTTGAAGCCTCCTGCAAGGCCTTTGGCTTTCTTGTAAAAGGCTCGTGTTTTATGTTTACCCCTAGACTCCTCAATATCCTTGAGCTGGGAGGCTGCAAAGATTATTTTCTTTTGTCGCAGTAGTTTTTTCTCCTCCCTTTTTCTGGCTTGGTACTCTTCTTCTTCTGCCCTGGCTTTCCTCTGCAGCGCCTTTTGGTACGCCTCGTCGGTTGCTGCCTTTTTCTGCTCACACTCGCAATCATACCACGGGTTTCTTGCCGGGGGTGGTAGGTACCCTAAGCTGGTTTCGGCTACTTCCTGAATGGCTGAGCGGCAATGCAGCCACTTATTATTGGCATTTGTGTTCGACGTAGGCATACCGTAGAGTCTTTCGCTCAGCTGCTCCCTGTAGACTTTAGTAACCTTCGGTGTGCTCAGGCGCCCAATGTCGAACCTCCTCCTGATGGGTTGGTGCTGCTTTCTGACATTGGACAGTCGAGCTCTGAATCTTGCGTCTACGAGAAAGTGATCAGAGTCGACATTTGCCCCTCTGAATGTTCGCACATCCAGGATGTTGGACGAGTGCCTTGCGTCAATGATCACATGGTCAATTTGGTTGGCGGTTCGACTGTCCGGAGATCGAAAGGTTGCTGTGTGGATTCGCTTACGAGGGAATCGATTTTAACATCGTACTCTTGACAAGCTGCGTAGGCGTTGTCCAGGAGATCATAGAAGTCCTTCTTGATAGGGTCTTCAGCCTCGTCGGTAGGGGCGTGTGCACATATGTATAAGGCTGATGTTGTAAAATCTGTCTCTGATGCGGATCACAGCCAGGCGATCACTTACAGATTTAAAGTCGATGACCTTCGACCTTAACCGCTTTCCCACGACAAATCCGCATCCCAGTAGGTGCAATATTTTGTGACAGCTGTAATAAATGTCGCAATTTTTCTTCCCTATCACGCCGTTTCCTATCTAGCGTATTTCCTGTACCGCAGTAATATCCGCCTAGTACTGCGTGAGGATTCCTTCTAGTTTATGAGCAGCTCCGGGAGTGTACAGGGTTCTGACATTCCAGGAGCATACTCGTAAATCGTGTTCCTTTTTCGTGCGTTGTCTTCGTCGTCGAGGCATCTGGGCACGTGGGCGGATTGTTAGCCCGCCGCACAACCGCCATTCTGGTGGGGTTTTAACGCTGCATACGTTAGTTCACCTCCCAACGGCGCTATCCAGAGGGCGCCGCGAGGAGGCCGTATGTCAACTTGACCCGGGCATTTAAACAGGGATCGTTGCTGGCATCTCGCCAGGTTGAGAGCGATCAACAACTTTACCCTCTATAAATCCAATAAATACGAACATAAAAAAAAACATATATATCGTATGTAGATTGGTATCTAAAAATACATGGACATTTATGCTATGTAAATACTTACTGAAAACAAAGTAAAAAGCAACTTCCGCTCAAACACTTCAATTACTCGTACATATGTATGACTACGTAAATTGAAAGATAGGTACCTAAGTTCACTTTTCAAAACATAGCTAACATGAAACGTTTTCGAAAGCAAAGATGAAAAGATTCGATCAGACTAATGCAATAGTTAGGTGAGTGCATACGCATGTGTATTTACGTACAAACAAATTTATCTACAATTGTATGTGCTTGTTAAAAACATCAAGTTGATTGACAGTAAGACTATGTTTTCACCTTAAAGAAAGACATCGCCCACTTACGAAGCGCTCTCCATGACTGTTCACACGTTATCCAAAAAAGAAAAGTATAAGTACATACATTGCATTTCAACGGTCTTGAATATTATTCAACATATGGATATATGTACATATGTACATATATGTATGTGTTTACACATGAAGATGGATATAGGGAATTCGTAAATTGAAACGCAGTTTCACAGAGTATTTGGAACCAAAGCATTCTACTGGCTTATATATGGAAGTATTGTGGGTAGCATATTACATTTTTTTTTTCGTACCCAAAGGTCGTAGTTGCTGTCTATATCTTATAATATGTATGTATGTATATTGGCGTTACAGTCCATGAAGGACCTGAGCCGAGCTTCTCTCAATCACCCGTGTTGTGTGTGATTTCATTTTCCCATAGGTATAAGGGACCTACAGTTTATTGCCGATTCCGAACGGCGAATTTCGAGAAGCTTTTCATGACAATTTTACTACAGGGGGTTTTGTCAGAACCCCGCTGAGGAGAAACACCGTGAAAAACACGTTCGATGACATGGCTGTGTCGGGATTCGATCCCGTATCATCGGCGTCAGAGGCCAACACACTACCCACTGCGCCACGGTGCTCTCTTATATTGGTCATATATTCTCAATCATAGTGGTCATATTATCTCAGTTGGTAGCTGGAAAGTTTATTCCCTTTTATATGCGTTGTTGGGAGACACGATTTAAGACGTCACTCGAAGCTGGCATTTCTGCATGACGTTGAATCCACAGACGTCTATCCAAATCGTTGATACAGCCCGTACTGTTCGTGGTTATTTCTTCCTTACTCTCCAACTTTCTACTCAAATCGACCAAGAACCTCCTCACCCACGTTTAATGTTATCCAAGCCTGTGCACCGAGAGAGGAGAAAAACCAGGCTAATTGAAATTTTGTAATGAAAAAATTTGACTTTTCTTAAAAAAGAGAGGTTAGCAACTGATCCTTGTAGACAATGACGAAGCCAAGGTAGACAACACCGCAATTATTTTTGAATGGCGTCATTCATTTTTCGCCCCACTTTACCCGTCCCGGCTCACGAGGACTGTGAGCCGAGGGTCTTTCTGTTATTGTTCTATATGTGCTTGAGAGAAATACCTATGTTCGTTAAAGGTTCTTCTTCCTCATGGCGCTATAGACCGGTATGGTCTTGGGCCACAACCGACGCACACCAAGTTGGTTGAAGACTATCTCCACTTGTGTGCGCCATTCGAGTCGAGGGCGTCCTCTGCTGCCTTGTCCCAATGGCTTGGATTCAAGGATTCTTCGAGCCGGAGTTATTTTGTCCATACACTGGACAATGGCCAAGCCATCGTTTCGTAAACGGTTCACCAGACACATGCCGCTGATTTTAGCCGCACTCGTTTCAATGCCAGCAAACGCCTCATTCAAGACCTGCTACTTAGGACTAATCACTTCGATATTATCCGCGTAAGCCAGTAGTTGGGCGAACTTTCGGAGTTTGTGAGTTTCGCACGATCTTCTCAAGTGAGTTTCGCACTATCTTCTCAGGTATGGTTAAAAAACTTTTGCATGCGCCTTGCCTTGCTTGTCCATAAGAAACTAGGCCCCTATAACTGCGCCAACTATAGGGGAATAAGTCTCTGCCGTATTGTGTGAACCCCTGAAACGTTTGTGGATAACCTGATCGGCTCTTATCAGTGTGGTTTCAGGCCAGGTAAATCCACAATAGACCAAATATTTACGCTACGGCAGATCTTGGAGAAGACCCAGGAATATATAATCGACACTCACCACCTCTTCGTCGATTTCAAGGCTGCATATGACAGCGTGTATAGAAATGAGCTATACAAAGCCATGTTTAGTTTTAACATCCCTGTCAAACTCGTCCGACTGTGCAGGATGACAATGGAGAATTCTCGTTGCTCCATTAAGGTCGGTAATGAGCATACCGAGCCCTTTAATGTTAAAAAAGGATTTAGGCAGGGCGACGCGCTGTCGTGCAACTTTTTCAACATCGTGCTTGAAAAGATTGTGCAAGAGTCACTGGCCAACACAAGAGGTACGATCTATTTCAAGCCTACGCAATTGCTTGCGTACGCCCACGACATGGACGTGACTGGACGGACACAGCGAGACGTCAATGAAGCCTTTGTAAGCATTGAACCCTTTATAGAAGCGGCTAAGATGGGTCTCAAGGTTAATGAGGGTAAAACCAAATATATGCTTTCATCTAAAAGAGACGGACAACACCGGCGTATTGGCCAGAACTTTACCATGGGCGGATATAACTTGGAAGTGGTCAAGGAATTCGTCTACCTTGGCTCACTGCCAACACCAGCGCTGATATAAAACGCGGAATCACTCTTGCCAACCGCTGTTTCTTTGGGCTCAAGAGGCAATTGAGAAGTAGGGCCCTCTCTCGGAAAACCAAGGTGACACTATATAAGACCTTGAAGGCTTGAACCTTAACAAAAGCGGATGAAGATGCCCTTGGTCGTTTCGAAAGGAAAATTCTGCGCACTATCTACGGTGCCGTTTGTTCAAACGATGTATGGAGGAGAAGATATAACGAAGAACTGTACGGGTTGTACAGCGACATCGACCTGGTACGACGTTGTCTACGGATACAGCGTCTAAGGTGGCTAGGCCATGTAGAGCGAATGGAAAAAACAACTCCGACCCGAAGAGTCTTCGAATCCACCCCGGAAGGAAGGCGCGGCAGAGGACGAACGCATTAACGGTGGCGCACGCAGGTGGAAGGGGACCTCAACCAACTGGGTGTGTGGCGCTGGAAACAGCTGGCCAAAGACCGTGCAAGCTGGACTCGCTTGTTGGTTGAGGCCCAGGTTCACCACGGACTGTAGCACCACCTAAGTAAGTAAGTATGCGCTTTGCTAGATTGCTATCTTGACCTCGTCAAAGCTGGGCGGGCTGAATTCTTGTCTGTCGTCGTCCAAATTGGGTAGAACATTCTGAAATGATTCTTCCAAATGTTCAGCATCGACTGCGACTCTACTACCAGTTGTCCATTTTTGTCCCGGCAGGCTTCGGTCCCAAATGTATATCCACTGAATATCTGTTTTACTTTCTGGTGAAACTTTCGGACTTCATTGCTTCTATAACACCTCTCCATCTCCACGATCGCGCGCTTCTAATGCTCCTTCATTTTCTTTCTGAAAAGCCTTTATTGTTCGTAGAGCTCCCGAAAAGCACTCGTCTTTCGATGCAGGATTACCTTGTAGGTGTTAAGCTACATACTTGGACCTGCCTGCACTCGTCATCAAACCACGGGTTTTTCCTGGGTGGTGGTGTCGTAAAACCCTGCACTTCAGTGGCAGCTTCTTAAATAGCTACGACAACGCTTCCGTTCTTCTTCTATTGTTTGTGCAGGCGGTGCCGAACTTTCAGAGAGTTTTTGGGAGACTCGTTCGACAAAGTTCCTAGCGGTCGGTTGCAATTGTTTGGACGGTTCTGGCGCTCTCTAAATCTTTTTAACCATTGCAAATCGGCGGCGTGGTGCAGGGTTAGTATGTTGGACTCTGACGCACGATGACCGAGTTCGGACCCTGATAACACCAATGCTATCGAATGTTTATTTCGCGGCGTCCTTCTTCGGCGGGGTACTGGCAAAACCCCCCGTATTATACTTGCCATGAAAAAGCTTCTCGACTCACGTCGGCCGTTCGGAATCGGCATTCAACTGTAGGTCCCTTTCACCTGTGTGAAAAATAATTCACACACAACATGGGTGATTGAGAGAAGCTTGCCTCTAATCCTTCGTTGGCTGTAACGCTATCAAAGAAGAAGAAGATCTATTCTTTTCAACATTTTGTATAATACATACCTAATAGTGAGTTAAACAAAATAAACTTCGAATTCAGCTATAAAATGGCATTTATAAATAAAATCATCCTAAATGCGGCGTTAATAGTACAGATGTATTGGATATTATTAAGAGCATATAGCAGACTGGTCTGGCAACATTTTTTATTTTAAGGACTGAGAAATGATTATTCAAATTGAAACTATTCAACATGTTATCGCTTTTATATAGCTAATTGGACAGAGCTATGAAATGCAGCAACATTGTACGTACCTATGTACTCGTATATAAAACCGTAGAACCATGGGCACATCATTACGAGGGCGACTTCTTTCTCCCTTTATAACTTTTATAGCTTTTGTGTAATTTTTTTTTTTTAAAGACCAATTCTTTGTCTTCAATTGGTACTACCACTCATTGTGAAGCATTGAATGGGACATTAAATTTTTTTCCCACGAGTGAAAAGCAACTTGTGATTGAGCTTTCACTATAAAGGAAAAATTACTTGACTGGCTGTGGGACTGGGGTCTGAGTCGGAATTAATCAACACAGCCAATTATCCATCGTTCGGAGTAGGTACTTGTACTTCAGCAATGATGCTCATAGGAAAAGTGGTGTGTTAAAATACTGGATACGTTAATTAGTATCAGTAAGTTGCTGCCGATTTCGTTGCGCTGATTTTTCATGTAGCTGCAGCAGTTGTACATACATATGTGTATTCGTAGAGTGGATTGCAAAGGGAATTCGAAGTTAAGCGATCTAACATGCTTAAAAGTTACATGCATACACACATACATATGTACGTATGTATATTTTAAAATGTGATTCAAATCTTCTATTGCCGCCAACATTTTCGTTGCCACAAAGTAACTAAGTTAAACTATATTGCAGTGTACCATTGGCGTACTGCAAATGCATACACACTTAGATAGGTATAGGTACCCAACCGCTTGATGATTATATCTCCTGCTACAAAAACCAAAGATTTTTAAATACAGATAACTAATCAGAAGGAAAAGAAATGACCGGCTCAGGTCCATTAAGTTGCCAGAAATGCAAAGGTTTCTGAATGTTTTTTTTTTTTTACATTGTTTGATTTCTTACGGATGGAGGTCCATTTGTCTTGTCACTCAAACACCATTTAGATCTTGATTTCAAACCGAGATCAACACTTTTACTGCTCATATATTGTTTTTTTTTTCGAACGAAATTCAACACTCACGCATGCGCAGGTAATACCTGGTAAAGAGTATGCATAGTTTGGTGGACCTCTGACTGGTAGCTACTTAGGACTGAATGAGAATAGGATAAAAAATGGAAATACGTTAGAGCGTATTTAGATCGGAATCTCATTTGATGCAACGTTTTCTTTTTGTTTTTTTTTTACAGTAAATACAGTAAATACAATATATATATATATATATATATATTGTATTTATAATAGACATATGGGTAATCTGACATGGATGACATATTGCTTTTTAAACAAAAGCAATTAATTATCTAAGTATGCTCCCTTGCGGTAATGTAGCCCTTAAATTTCGATGCTTTGCGGTACTCTAGTGTTTAATTTCATACGCAATTATTCACCTCGTACTATGAGTATTGTACGTATTTTTAACAACAAACGAGGAAAACATCATCATTCTAGAGATTTTGACACCCAAATGTTGATTAGTCAAAAGGCAGTATACAATTCATACATGCTCATGTACAGTGGCTCAAAGTTAAAATGGAACAAGGTGAAAAGAAAGAATAAATGAGAGATTATAGTTTATATATGTACTGGAGTAAAAAAATTATTTAATTTGTTTAAAGAATTAAATATTCAAGACTAAAAAAATAAACATAGGAATTCAATTTGAAATCTAAATTATAAAATATGATAATATCAAAAAAGCAATAAAGCGATCTCAAAGTTATAATGAAACAAAAAATGTAATTATAACCTATTTTGCAAAAGTTAAAATTTAAGATTTACCGACGAGGCTGAAGACCCTATCTAGGAGGACTTCTATGACCTCCTGGACAACGCCTACGGAGCTTGTCTGGAGTACGATGTTAAAATCGTGCTCGGGGACTTCAACGCCAAAATCGGTAAGGAGAACATCCTTGGCGAAGTGATCGGAAAGCACAGCCTCTACGATACAACAACAGATAACGGCTTCCGCCTTACCGACTTTGTGACAGCTCGTAATGCGGTGATAAGTAGCACAAGATTCCCTCGTAAGCGAATCCACACAGCAACCTGGCGATCTCCAGACGGTCGAACCGCCAATCAAATCGACTATGTGCTCATTGACGCAAGGCACTCGTCAAACATCCTGGATGTGCGAACATTCAGAGGGGCAAATGTCGACTCTGATCACTTTCTCGTAGACGCAAGATTCAGAGCTCGACTGTCCAATGTCAGAAAGCAGCACCAGGCCATCAGGAGGAGGTTCGACATGGGCGCATGAGCACACCGAAGGTTGCCAGAGTCTACAGGGAGCAGTTGAGCGAAAGACTCTACGGTATGCCCACGTCGTACACAAATGCCAATAATATGTGGCTGCATTGCCGCTCAGCCATTCAGGAAGTAGCCGAAACCACCTTAGGGTACCTACCACCCCCGACAAGAAACCCATGGTATGATGGCGAGTGTGAGCAGAAAAAGGCAACAACCGACGAGGCGTATCAAAAGGCGCTGAAGAGTACCGAGCCAGAAGAAGGGAGGAGAAAAAACGACTGCGACAAAAGAAAAGAATCTTCGCAGCCTCACAGCTCAGGGATATCGAGGAGTCTAGGGATAAGCATAAAACACGAGCCTTTTACAAGAAAGCCTAAGGCCTTGCAGGAGGCTTCAAAAAGGGCACCCAGGCTCTTCGAAACTGCGAGGGTAATCTTGTCACCGAACCGCAGGGAATAGTGGATGTATTTAAGCAGCATTTCCAATGGCTGCTTAACGAGCATGACCAAGAGAGAGTGGTAGGGACCGAGGAAATCCCAACTCCAGCCGCTGAAGTAGTCCTCCCACCCAGCATCGAAGAGGTCGGCACAGCTATTCAGAAGCTGAAGAATAACAAGGCCACAGGCTCAGATGGCTTGCCATCAGAGCTCTTCAAGGCTGGCGACGATGTTCTGGTAAGGAGCATGCACCAGATCAACTGCAGAATTTGGGAAGACGAAAGCATGCCCGACGACTGGAATACCAGCTCTATCTGCCCCATCCACAAAAAAGGCAATACCACCTCTTGCAAGAACTATAGAGGTATATCCCTGCTCAATGTCGCATACAAGATCCTGTCCAGCGTACTGTGTGAACGTCTAAAGTCATTTTGCACCGCACTAATCGGCAGCCACCAGTGCGGCTTCCGGCCCGGCAAATCGACTATAGGCCAAATTTTCACACTTCAACAAATCCTGGAAAAGACCAACGAGTTTCGAATCGATACACACCATCTTTTCATCGATTTCAAAGCCGCATACGACAGCATTCATCGTGAAGGACTGTTTGGAGCGATGGCCGATTTTGGGATCCCGGGAAAACTGATCCAGTTGCGTCGCGCCACGCTAAAAAATACGCGATGCACCGTGCACCAAGGCACTATCTTCTATAAGTCCATATAGCTGCTAGGATACGCGGATGATATCGATATCATCGCGTGTTCTCGCCGTGGCATTGTGGAAGCATTCACGGCGATTGAAGAACAGTCGAAACGAGTTGGTCTTAAGGTCAATGAGGACAAGACGAAGTACATGCTGTCAAGCAAAAACCAATCCGTCGATCACTACTTGGAACAAAATACAACAATTGACAGCTAAAATTTCGAGGTAGTTAAGGAGTTTGTCTACCTCGGGGCAAACGTAAATTCCACAAATGACACCACAGTGGAGATCCGGCATGGAATCGCCCTTGGCAACCGCTGCTACTTCGGCTTGTCCAAACAACTGGGGTCAAAACTCCTTACTCGAAGGACCAAAGTCATGCTTTACAAAACGCTCATACTGCCAGTCTTGCTGTTTGGAGCCGAAAGCTGGACGATAAGCAGGACAGCGGAGCTGATTTTGGGTTCTTCCGAGAGAAAAATTCTGCGCCGGATATTTGGTCCTGTCTGTGAGGAAGGTGAATGGAGAAGAAGACACAAACGCAAACTCCGAGCTGTACAAAGATGGGGATGTAGTCCGAAAGGCAAAGATGCATCGACTACACTGGCTCGGCCACATCGAGCGCATGGACATCAACGCTCCAGCTAAGGGGGTTTTCGACTCCGAGCCTCCTGGTTCGAGAAGAAGATGAAGACCGAGTAATCGCGGATGTAAGACATTTTGGTCTTGATAACTGGAAGCAGCGTACCGTCAAGGATGGAAAGCAGTTATAGCTCAGATCCTCCATAGATCGCTGGCCTGATAAGTAAGTAAGTAAGATTAATTAACATACTCGTCTCATTACACCACCTGCAATTTTCAGAGGATTTCCGAGGGTTTTGAATCACAACATGTCGCTTGTAATGTGAGTCGCCTATTTTTACGACGCCACTAAAAGTTTGTTTTTTTTTTTTTCAAGAAAATACGCACAAACCGCAAACGTGCTGTTGACTCCACCCATGGATGAAAAATTATGAAAGGTTATGACTAAATTCTCGGAATATATTGCTATACCTCATCCATTAGCTTTCAAAGATCTTCCCTTAAACATCCGGAAATGCTTATGATTTAATATCTAATATTCGAAAATGCGAACCCTCGTAGCACCGCAATACACATGGACTTGTATATTTACGTATCCGCTTACCTTTTTCATGACTAGAAACAAATAAAATTCCAATTTTCCAATTAATTAATTAAATACTTGCAGATATACCGTCAAAATATGTATATCTTTCACAGTAAATTAGTATACAATACATTGTAGTGCTTAAGCATGATAATTAAATAAAATAAATGTAAAATTAAACATGGTCTTTGAGACGTGTTTTCTAAGACAACATGTATATTGTCTGTTCCCACAACGCTTGTTAAATGTTAATAAGAATATTACTTTAAATTTTTTCTTGTATTTAATGTATGCTAGTGATTTACTTCACATAGACGTTTTATGAGATGTGGTAAAATAGAAACAAAGGCGATCAGATAACATCACCATGACTCTGCCCATTCAACTTTATTGAGTTGATTAGAGAAGAACTTGTTATACCAAGTAACAAAGGAAAAAAGTTTTGTTACGTTCATGCAGCTGGGTATCTATACACTGTATCTGTGTGAGCTTCTTACTGAAAAGCTGAGCAGTCTGTATTGGTAAGCGTTTGCGTTTTATGAGTATGTTCCTCGTATGAAGAGTGTTTTTTACAATGTGACGCATGTCGACAAAAGGATTTTCCCAAATTCTTGTTGGTCTTTTCGTTTCCTCTATTTTTTCCTTCTTTCTCGTTAACTGAAATATAATTCTTGGAAAGCATTATGTTTAAAACAAAATGTACCTTAATTAACATATGACCTACAACCCCGTTTAGGTCTTTGCATAATTTACCTGGTTGCTAGCTTAATTTAATTACAAATACCTTTCGTTTTATTCCATTTTTTAAGTATTCAGTTGGTACTATAAAATATAGTGTACTACGTGTCGTATGTGCACCGGATGTGTCGTGGGCAACCAGAATATTTATTCGAACATACATATGTATGTATGTATGTATGTATATACTTGGTTAAAGCTTAAGCTGAAGGAATCGAGTGCAAGTAGCTATTTGCACCGAGTAGTTAATGCCCTTGAAAACAAGCTTTATGCGAATAGTCTTGGTATAATCAAATTAGAGAAGTGGGTGGCGATAAAGAGGAGGAAATACTGGTAGCACATAGTGTATATTTGTTATAGTAGAACTATCTATTTGTTTGAAAATATGAAGAAATATAAAGGGTACGCCAAATAACTTTTTTTTGAAAATGCTATAAAAAAAAACTACTGAATATTTTCTCAAATTTCTTTTTTTATTTGAAAGTAGAACCCTTCCGGTTAATAATGGAAAATAATTCCATTCAAATGGCAGCCTCGGCTGGCCATGCAGTAGCCTACAGGATCGGTCAAATTTTTAAGCAAATTATCGATTGTGTGCAGCTGTATTTCACCAATGGCTTCACGAATATTGTCCTTTAAAGCGTCAATTGTCTCTGGCTTGTCGGCGTCACACTTATCTTTGACGGCACCCCACAAATAATAGTCCAACGGTGTCAAATCGCAGCTCCGAGGTGGCCAAACGACATCAGCTCTGCGGCTGATAATGCGATCTTCAAAAACAGGGCGCAAAACATCGAGTGTAGCTTCGGCTGTGTGGCACGTAGCGCCGTCCTGTTGAAACCAAATGTTGCCAATATCCTCCTCTTCAATTTTTGTGAACAAAAATTCGTTCAAAATGGCCCGATAACGATCGCCATTGACTGTAACGGCCACTCCTTGCTCATTTTCGAAGAAAAATGGCCCAATTATGCCTCTGGACCAAAATCCGCACCAAACAGTGGCTCGTTTTGGGTGCACCGGCTTTTCAATGTATGCGTGCGGGTTTCCTGTGCCCCAAATGCGACAATTTTGCTTGTTTACATACCCGCCAAGATCAAAATGAGCTTCATCTGAAAAGATGATTTTTTTTGCAAAATCGGCATCTTCTGTAAGTCGATCGCAGGCCCACTTAGCGAAGCGAAAACGCATTGGATGGTCAGTTGGCTTCAACTCCTGAACCAATTTGACTTTGTATGGCGTCATACCAAGGTCTTTATGCAAAATTCGCCTCAATGATGTCTCCGAAATGTTCAATTGTTGAGAACGACGGTGAATTGATGTTGATGGCGCTTAACGCACACTTTCTGCCGCAGGAGCAATATTCTCAGGTGTACGCACTGTTTTTGCCTTTTCACGCTTTGGTTTATCGATAAGGATGCCAGTTTCTTTCACTTTTTTCACAAGATAACGAACATACGGAGCTGACGGTGCTTCTCTTCTTCGAAAATCCGTACGCAATTTTCGCACACATTCTGCAACATTACCATGATTTTCAAAGTAATGTCGCAATATTTCCCAGCGTTGTTCAAGCGTATACACAACCATATTCGCTCAGCGGAAGGATAAAACTAATTATCTGTCAAATCAGACATGAGCTAAGTGCTACCATTCACGAAATAAGCACTACTTGAAAAAAAAAACGTTAGATGGCGGACCATTTATGACACGCCATGATAATGTTACAATTTGAGTTTAATAAATTCTTTACTTACTTACTTAGGTGACGCTACAGTCCGTGGTGAACCTGGGCCTCAACCAACAAGCGTCTCCAACTGGTACCGTCTTTGGCCAGCTGTTACCAGCGCCGCACGCCCAGTTGGTTAAGGTCCCCTTCCACCTGCGTGCGAATTAACAGAAAAGGAAAAACAATTTAGTTAATTTAACAAATATTTGTCTTTAATTGTCTAATGATAAGTTTATTAACAATTTCACTTAACAATTTAATTTCATTAATTGGTCTTTATTGATCTACTGTTGTCTTCAGACTGATCTCACCGGGAGGCAAAGTACTTTATTTCCCTCTTTATTCCCAAGTTAGTTTTGGGCTCGAATCTCGTTCCCAAAGAACTCGTTGTACAAAGAGCTGCGATCGGTCTGTAGTTTGTGTCTTGGGTCCAGTGATGCGGCCATCCTCTGTCCCGCTTTCCCTCCGGGGTGGATTTGAAGAATCTTCGGGTCGGAGCTGTATTTTGTCGAGGCCCTGGTTCACCCCGAACTGTAGCGCCATCAAAGTAAGTAAGTATATGTGCAGGAATAGTTTCGTAGTGATAGTATTCATGTAATGTTAAACTAGAAAAAGTGTGTTAAGTGAAATGTGGCATTTCAATTTCCTTTATGAGGAGGGAACTATGTAGACGGTAAATTTAGCAATGCAATCTGTACCCCTCGGTTCAAAAGTTCTGCGAAGGGGGGAGGAATTTCCTCCTAATGTTTGTATCTTTTTTTGGACTACGGTTTTGGCTCAGCTGATCACGTACCTTAATACGTTCAAATAGGTTTAAAGTCTTCTGTTCTGTGTTAACTTGCTGTGCTAAGTTATTTAAATTTTTGACAGAGCCTATTGCAAAAAGTACCTACTTTACCTACCACTCAATAACTTAAAAATCGACTTAGTATTATTACATTTCCTAATTGTAATGAAAAACGATTTTTTTAATGGAATCCGCATTATTTTCAGCTAAAACTAACTCATGGCTTTTGTCTATTATTTTCAGAATTTCAACTTTATTAAAAAAATAAAAAAATACTGCTTTTGAAAACATCATAAAAGCTGCATCGTTAAAACAATTGCCTCGACAGTAATTCAGAATACAGTGAATCCCATCGACGATGTAGATATATCCGCTGACAGTTTGAATAGTACTCTTTCGCTAATATACCAAACAGCGTCCTACGATTTAAATATTCACCAGCATTTATCCTGCTTTCAACTTGTTTATTTATTTTCTAACAATGAATGTTGTTTTGCTCCTTTTGTAAAATCTTGAAGCATTATCGAAAAGAAAAAAAAGGAAACTAATTTCAGCTGTGATATACATATACGCAATAAAATCAACCTATATACTCTTAACCACATTCGATAGGAGCAAGAAAAGGGGAAAACATTTGTTTAAAGCTTTACTGTATGTAGTGAATAATTGTATATTAAATTTATACACACACATACTTGAGAAAGCATAATAGAGTAGTAAGGGTCATAAAGTTATAGAAGATAGAAAAAGTATCGAAGAAACCAAACAGAAATATAAGAATATAACAAAATGGTTTTCTTCATGAGGCATTCCAGTTCAGCGCTGTCATCGTTAATCATACGTTTTGTATCCTATTTAGCAATGAGTTTGCTTTATAACACGATGATGTGTCCAAAAGCTGTCAGTGCAGTCAACTGGGATCATGCCGTCGATTTAAACGAGGATTTTCGAATTTTATGGACAATCATTAATCAGGATATAACGTTCGAGGTTCAAGCACGTACACTGGGTTATGTTGGATTCGGATTTTCGACTGACGGTAATCTGCCTGGTGCTGATCTGGCTGTCGGCTGGGTAGACCGAGGTCGAACGTATTTCCAGGTTAGTACATACACACATATATATGATTTAGTTGATTTATGTACATAATATGTATGCGCAGGCATACATACATCGAATAGATGGATTATGACATCAGTTTCACGCCATTACAATAGAATATTGTGTTTAGAGAGGCGGCGATTAAGTGAATATTGGATTTAATAATTAAGATCGACGTATACAGCTTTGGCTTGAATTCAAATTCATAGCTGCCGAAAATAGCTATGTATGTTCGATATTACTAGTGATTTTTGTATTAATGCATTCATGCAAGTAGGATGGGCCAAATGCAGGTTTTAAAAATGTGGTGTAGGTGTGTGGTGTGGTCTAAGGCCCACACGACAAACTTTCCAGTAGAAAAAATGGAAACACCCATTTCATTTCATTTTTTTTTCCATTTTTAACCGCCGACGCAAAAAGAGGGGTGTTATAAGTTTGAGGCGCCTTTGTGTCTGTCTGGGGCATCGTAACTCCTGAACAAAAGGACCGATTATAATACCTTTTTGTTTTTGTTGGAGGAATAATGGGTAATGTATCGGTTCCCGTCCTATCACCGCAATCAACCAGCATCGGGTGTGGTCAGTACTTAGATGGAGAACTGCTTGGGAACACCGCGTGTTGTTAATTTTTTTTTTTTTTACAATTTTTTAGTTATTTAATTTCTAACGAAAAAACAGCTGCACCGAAAATTTATTCAGTACTAAGTTGCGTAATTACGCATGGAATGAACCCAATCTTATGTCAATACCAGTTTTGGTTCTCGAGATAATCGAGCGGGAAATTCCAAAACGCACATGCGCACATACATACGTACATACACACGTGGAGATATGTCAAAATGTGGAATTCGCAAAATCGGCCCAATTCAAACTGCTCTAAGGCCCGAACTGCGAAGCGATAACGAAGCGGATGGTCGCACAACTTCAATTGCTGACTCAATTGGAACTTGTAAGCGAATAATCCGAGATCTTTGTGCAGAATTCTCCTCAGGCTAGTGCGTGAAATGTTGAGCTGTTGAGATCGATGGCGAGTTGATGTTCGTGAATTGAGTCTCACACTCTCGGCCACAGCAGCCACATTCTCATCTGTGCGCACCTTATGACGACGGAGACCACAAACTTGCGTACAACAGTCGCGGCGGGTGCTTCATTTCGGCCAAAACTTCTTTTTAAAAAAACGCACTGTTTCGGCTACACAGCACTCACTTTGGAAATAAGTTTTCTATATTTCCCAACGTTGTTCAAGCATAAAGTTTTATTAGTTTTAAATAGGAAAGACAACCGCAATGCTCTGTGATAAGTCAGAGTGATATTTTCCTACTATTTTCTTCGTATTATGTGACGCCGCAGTTCTGAGTGGACTACGGAGTCGTATTGATCCGTAGTCAGCATTCGCCTAGTTCGCAGTCCAAATTGATGAGGTCTTTAATATGCCGTTTTGTCTTACTTGTTAACCCAAGTTGGTTGATCTCATTCAGTAATAAGACCTTGTTATAACCAAATCAAATCTTCACCTGAAAACCTTGAAAAAAGTTTAATTGAGCGCGCCAGCAATTTGGTTATTTTTACATTTCTGTACACAAGTTTTACTTCTTTATGGTCTAGTGGTGATGGATGGTATTACTCGTCTTGGTTCAGTTCCAGTTATAAATTCTAATATATTTTCTTCATAAGCTCAGCTGTAGATACGATTCTACTTCTATGCTGCAGTATTCATCATTTCATTAAACTTTATTATATTTGTCTTTCTACGAATACTTTCGACAAGTAGTCATATAGTCTTTTTAAGTAAGAGTTCTTCGATCTTTGTCTAATGGTGCTATTCGATCTGTATTCAAGGTAGTGGACTAACCAAATTTTCAACTTCATTCAATTCGAATACGAACTATGCAGAAATAATGCTTTGCGTCATTGAATGCGGTGGAGCCCGATATTCAGCATGGCGCTCTCCCGAAGCTTTGACGAAATTGTAGTTTCGCTCAACGCTAAACTGTTCATTAACAGAGTGGTTCACGATATATTAATTAACATAAATCTGAGGTATCACATTACACTAAGTGTAGCAACTAAGAAAGGTGCAATGGCGCAGTGGTTAGTGTGTTGGATTCTGACGCACGATGAGCTAGTTCGGATCCGTATAACACCAATGCCATCAAATGTTTATTTCGCGGCATCCCTCCTCGGCAGTGTTCTCGCAAAACCCGAAGTATACTTGCCATGAAGAAGCAAAATAAATCACACACAACATGGTGATTGAGAGAAGCTTGGCTCTGACCCTTCATGGGCTGTAATGCCACCAAAGCAAAGCAAGGTAACTAAGTTCCGGAAATTTGTAAATAAAAAACAAGTAAATGAAGTTAGTCGCAACATTTTATTATAAACCTTCACAATAATCTCCCTCTAACTCTACACAACGACTCAAACGTTGTTCCCACGATTCGAAGCAACCTTTGATAATCCTCCGAATTAACTTGTTCAGAAACGTGAACCTTCTCTACACCACCATGGTAAGTTTCGTTAAGTCTCAGAGGGCAATATTGGGGCTAAAAAGTGTGGATGTGGCAATGTTGGAATCTTTTCTTCGCCAAAAACTCTTGCACCATCAAAAAGGAATGGGCTAGCGCATTATCGTGGTGTAAGATCCAGCCCTTCTTGGCGAATGCGGGTAGCACGCGACGGTTTCTTTGATGATGTCTATCACGTTAGCCAACACGTGAATGCCTGGGCGCCGCTTATTTAAACACACATGTTTTCGACATACATTCCACACACCTTAATTTTTGAAGGATTTCCGAGAGTTTTTCTCCAGATTTCAATAAATGAATTAAATTCACAAACGAACAACACATCATCAGAATGTGCTGTTGACTTCAGTCTTGGATGGAAACTGAAAGAAAGCCTTCTTTCAAGACAGATGTTGACAAACAAAGCTGTGCTTTTCGGCTACGAAGTCCACCCTGCTAGTTGTCGGTAGTACCACGCCGAACTTCAGATCCGATGGAAGTCGGAGATCAGTTCCAAAAAATTGCTTCAGCTGGTGTTATCGCTTCAGCTACGCCCATCGATATGACATTAAGGAAAGGGGAAGATGTTCACCCCAGTCATTCTGATCTCCAATGACGACTTTTCTCAAGTATTCCTCCATCGTCCGGTGTTGTCCGTGTCTTTCTTATACCTACCATGTCGCAGAGTTCTTTGAACTACGACGACTCAGAGTTCCTTCCTGGGTCTGAGCGCAGTTCCAGCAGTACTACGTAACCCAGTTATTCACGAATGCATCCGAGATGGTTTCGGCTTCTTCGGTATGCAAAACACATCAGGCAATTTGCTGAAGTAGTCGATCACCACCAGTGCGTATTTGTTCCCAGCGTGGCTCGTTGGGAATGGGCTTGCAATGTCCATGGCAATACGTTCGAACGGTGCTCCAACATTGTACTGCTACATGTTTCCTCGGCTTTTCCTAAGTGGACCCTTTGCCTTCCCACACTGTTGACACCTGCAAATGAGATTTGTGACCGATTCTTGGCATCCTACCCGGTAGGAACGTCTCTTGATCTTTTCTACAGTCTTGTGAACACCAAGATGACCCCCGCTTGGTCCCTCGTGGTATTCTCGGATGACCTCGTTTACAATGCCCCGTTATCATTCTCCCAACTGTGGTAGAGGACAACAGCTCCAAATGCTGCCATTGAGGCCAGTAAGCTTTTACGATTGGGCTTTCACTGCATATTTGCTGCCACGTTGGTCGACAACCTCGTTCTTGGTGGTCGATGATGACTACAATTCTCGCTGCTTTCTTCCGATCTTCTCGACAGTCCAGGAATCTCACATTCCTAGCACATGGAAACGATGAATGTCGGTAACCTGTTCCTCTATAAGGCATCCACGTTTCCATTACTGTTTCCCTTCCGGTATTCGCATGCTCTCGCTTGGTCTGTTTTTATCGAATTAGACCTCCAACGCTTTCTTCGCAGATGGCAGTTTCTCGCAATGTACCCCCGCTGGTCGCAGATGTTGCATCTATCCGGGAATGAGCCACTTCTACTCGCCGTCGTTGTTCTATCCTGGTTCTCAGACCAGGCAGTTTCTCGAAATATAGCCGGCTGGTCGCAGATGTAGTATCTACGCTGCAATCTGATGGAGTGTCGGCATATCAAGACCATATCGCTGCTGCTTCACCTTTAAGGTAAATTACTAGAGCGGCCCCACGGTCTTCTTCTCCCCATTGATTTCGTTCCGCTGTTGTCTCAGATTGGAGCTTAAAGATGTTAAACGCTGCAGCCGGTACGATGATACCCTGATGCTGTAAGTTCTGGATCGTTTTCTCGGGTTCCAGAACCTTCTTGTCGAAACCTCGATTCAAGTATCTCCAACTTTCTACTTACAGCAACGGAATTTTCGTCCAACTTTCTACTTACGGCAACGGAATTTCCTCCAGCTTTTGTTGTATGGTCGCCTTTAGTTTATAGCTTTGGAAGTGGAATTTTCCTCCAACTTTCTACTAACGGCAACGAAATTTTCCTCCAATTTGTGGCTCATAGCATTCATAGACACAAGGATTTGCTGCATATCGAATGCTGGCGCACTGGATGTCGATTGCTTCTCCACCCCGAATTCGTGATTCTCCCAGTCGATACCTTCTTCTTCCAACGCTGATCGCAGCCTATCAGGTAACTTCCCACTGTGGATAGTTCCCGAGCATCCAGCTCTCTTTTCAACTGTTCAACGGTCTTCTTCTCTTTCTTAACGGGCGCTACAGTTCGGGGTTAACCTGGGCCTCAACCAACATACCCCTCCATCTAGCACGCTCTTTCGCTAGCCTTTTCCATTGCCGCACACCCAGTTGGCTGAGGTCCCCTTCCACCTGTGTGCGCCATCTTAAGTGCGGCCGTCCTCTGCTTCTTCGTCCCTCGGGGTTGGATTCAAAGACTCTCCGGGCTGGAGCTGTGGTGTCCATTCGCTCTACATGGCCTAGCCACCACCACCAGGTAAGACTTCGCTGTACGTCCGTCCGTGCGTCGGATAGTTAGACAGATGAAATGTTCACAGATGATGTATTTCTGTTGCCGCTATAACGACAAATACTAAAAACAGAATAAAATGAATATTTAAGGGGGGCTCCCATACAACAGACATGATTTTCATCCGAAAAATCCCCTTGGTCACATACTGACCTAAGGTTAGTCGACAATATCCCACAACCAGTAGCAAACTTCCCAGCTTTGATCCCTTTTGTGTCTTGGATGTATTAATCCTACCTGCAACCCTTTTTTCTATAATTACGAACAACCAATAATAAATACCCTTTGTATGTATGTATGTATGTTGGCGTTACAGTCCATGAAGAACCTGAGCCGAGCTTCTCTCAATCACCCATGTTGTGTGTGATTTCATTTTCACATAGGTGAAAGGGACCTGCAGTTTTATTGCCGGTTCCGAACGGCGAATTTCGAGAAGCTTTTCATGACAATTTTACTACAGGGGGTTTTGTCAGGACCCCGCTGAGGAGAAACACCGTGAAAAACACGTTCGATGACATGGCTGTGTCGGGATTCGATCCCGAGTCATCGGCGTCAGAGGCCAACACACTACCCACTGCGCCACGGTGCTCTCAATAAATACCCTTTAAGTTTTGAGTATCCCTATTGTGTCACTGCTAAGCTAATCCTTGCTGCAAACCCTTTCGTACAATTGCTATTCCCCTCCTTTTCCATCCTGATCGGTTAAGATATCAAATGTTGCAACAAATTCAATTGTAGTGAAATTAATTTTCGATCATATCCCACAATCAATAAAACACTTCCAAGCATTGATCCATATTGTGTCCTTGATATGTTAGTCCTAGCTGCAAACCTTTTCCCCATAATTCACTTTTTCACCTACTTGCTGTCAAGTAAGATAATTGATTTGAATTCAATGGACACTTTGATGATCAACTATCTCATCATGGAGATTTTTGATCATCAAAGTAATATGCCTATAACCTGCCTGCAAAAATCATTTCAAACGGATTAGCCGTTTTAATGTGATCACTGACGAGGTAACATACAACGTCTCTTTCATATTTTTATGTACAGATGGTACGGAACCCTCCGTGCGCGAGTCCGATTCGCACTTGGGCGGTTTTTTTAACTTGAATAGCTTTGGGAAAGGTGTTTTAATGTAATGAATTAGTACGAAAATACACTAGTTTATAAATGTTTAGCTATTGGAAAGATCTACGCATTCAATCGAACTTTTTTATACAAAAAAATTACAAGTAAATGGTACCTATGCGTAAGCACTTCTCCATATGCTCCAATCTCCAATTAGTTATCACAAAATCTTACTCTGTTGGACAACAATGTGCCTATTTTATGTACAACGTTGTCCAAATAAATTATAGTATTTGCTTGAGAGCGCCGTGGCGCAGTAGGTGGTGTGTGGACCTCTGACGCCCGAGGACACGGAATCGAATCCCGACAACAGCATGTCATCGAACGTGTTTTTCACGGTACTTCTCCTCAGCGGGGTACTGACAAAACCCCCTGTAGTATGTTGTCAAGAAAAGCTTCTTGAAATTCGCCGTTCGGAACCGGCAATAAACTGTAGGTCCCTTTCACCTACGGGAAAATAAAATCTCAAACAACATGAGTGATTGGGAGAAGCTTGGCTTTGGTCCTACTTACCACGTATTTGCTAAATAAAATGTGCCACTGTTAAAAAAATTTACTTAGAGCCGAAAGCCCTGGCAGCTAGTGCTCTTTTTCCTTATACATTAGCATTGTTATTTTTAATTACATGTTAATAAATTATAAATAAATAAATAAATAAAAATTTACTTAGAACTTTGAAAGTTAATTAAAGCCCCTATGCTAGCTTTTATGAGAAAAGTCTAAGATCATGGCTTTGTATCAACATACTGCATGTGCATCATGAGGATTTTGCTAGATGTCAAAGCTTCAGGATTGACTGTAAAACTATAAATCATGAAATAGCATAATTATTCACTCTTGGATGACAAGCTGTGAGTTGCTTCGCTAGTGGTGTTGAATTTATCAAGGGTTGCATCTTCCGGAAGTGGACCACGGGCAGAATACTTTCTTATAAACTAACTTATCTACAGCATTAAATAAGCAGTCGTTACTCAGCAATCAAAAACGATTTACTATATGAAACCGAGTTACCTAATATCATGACTGTTTCCTTACAGGGAAAGGTGTGAATGTGCTGAAATGTCCGGTAACTCTCTGGCCTAAACTATTCGAACCTATTTGTAGTACACTAAAAAGCGAGTCTTAATATAGTGGATTATACCAAAAAACTAAATTATTTTCAGCTTTAATTGAAGCACAGTGGTCATAAAAACTGTTAAAATAAAAAAATCGTATAAAAAACGAGAAACAAATGACCTGCGATATTATCAAAATATCAATTATTTTGCACCACACTGTATGGGCTCGTATGTATTTTATACATATAGCAAGTACTTTGGTTTTATGAGACTTGCCCCTATGTATACATTCCTGCACATAAATCTCGCGAGCTAATCCTCGCGTAAATATTTTATTAATCACCATTTTAAATCTTAAATAGTGTTTTAAAGCTCTGCCATAATGCCCGCAACATGATAAATTCAAACGCTATACCGTATGTATACATATATGTATATCGCTATTAGGTTATGCTATAGAAACTAGCTAGAGAACCCGTATATGGGAAAATAGTGACCTCATGCGACCACAGCCTTAGTCATTGAATTAGGCGCATCTGTGCTGTACTTCCTTATTCGCTTTGAATGAGGTCGGGTGAAGACGCAATAAACCGTTTGCCGTCCGTCTAGCTAGCAACTTAACCATCCGATAGTGTACGGTGTGCGGTTAGAGGCATACCTATTAACAAACGAACAGAGAGTAACTGCATGAGAGAAGAAGAAATCATCACGATATAATGCTAAAAGTGGCACAAATGATCATTGATGGACCACAAATGAGCAAAGGAGGAGGCGAGAGAAGAGCTAAGGGCAAGGATTAGTTGGAGAATTTCTCAAAGCCAATGCACTTAGATACTAGGATAGGTTGTAATGCCATACATTACTAATTCATCAACAACAGAATGTTGTCGACAATTTTCTTTTTATTTTTCTCTTTCCTACGAAGAGAGAAAATACCGTGAAGTGCAATGTGCAGAATTATGATTAAATCATAATAATGTGCATTCGTGTGTATTGTTATTAAAACTTATTTGAACCAGATTCAAGTTGGTAGTTAAAAGTTAAAAGTAATGAATCTGTTACGTCCTCAATCTCCCCAATAGGCAACTCACAACCACACATACACTCGAGGATGCACTACCGCGTCGGAAAGTGCACAGGGGAGTCGTAGGGAACTAATCCCACAATTACGACGTGGAAACTATGCACATACGTATGTACTAGGCATTGTATTCACGGGGCATTGTATTCACGGATCGAGTGTTTTTTGTTTTGCAGTTTAATTGTAACACGCTACGAACGTATTTAGAGCAAGAGCACATGATGAAAATGAAAGTTTATCGTTATTTTCAATAAAAAGTGAAACTCACGTATCGTTTCCGCCTTTAATTTATTTGCAAACAGGTCAAAGAAGTTAATGGCGCCGCTACTATAGATTAATTGATATAGATACAGACTTGGGTTTAGATAATTTTTTTTTAACGGCGCTACAGTTCGGAGTGAACCTGGGCGTCAACCAACATGCCCTTCCAACTAGCTCGATCTTTTGCTAGCCTTTTCCATTCCCGCACACCCAGTTAGCTGAGGTCCCCTTCCACCTGTGTGCGCCATCTTAAGTGCGGCCGTCCTCTGCTTCTTCTTCCCTCGGGGTTGGATTCAAAGACTCTCTTGTGGTGTCCATTCACTCTACATAGCCCAGCCATCTGAGGCGTTGAATCCGTAGACGCCTGACTAGACTCATGTCGCTGTACAGCCCGTAAAGTTCGTGGTTGAATCCTCCATCCCCCGTCTGCGTTTATAAGCCCGAAAATCACGCGCAAAATCTTTCTCTCGAAACGACCAAGGGCCTCCTCATCCGCTTTTGATAGTGTTCATGCTTCTGCGGCGTACAACAGGACCGGGATGATAAGGGTCTTATATAGAGTCAACAGTCGTTCGGGAGAGGGCTCTATTACTCAGTTGCCTCCTAAACCCAAAGAAACAGCGATTGGCAAGAGTGATTCTGCGTTTGATTTCGGAACTGATGTCGTTGTTCCAGGTCACTGCGGAGCCAAGGTAGACGAAGTCCCTTACTACCTCGAACTTATAACTGCCAATACAAACGTTCTGGCCAAGACGTTGGTGGTGAGCGTCCTTTTTTGATGACAGCATATATTTAGTTTTGCCCTCGTTTACCGCCAGGCCAATTTTCGCCGCCTCCATCTCAATACTCGCAAACGCCTCATTAACATCTCGCTGTAATCTACCTATTATGTCAATATCGTCGGCGTATGCAAGGAGTTGCGAGGATTTGAAATAGATTGTGCCTCTTGTATTGGCCAGTGATTTTTGCACAATCATTTCTAATATGATGTTGAAGAAATCACACGACAGCGCATCGCCCTGCCTAAATCCTTTTTTGACTTCGAAACTATCGGTAAGGTGTTCACCGATTCGGATGGAGCAGCGAGCATTCTCCAAAGTCATCCTGCATAGTCTGATGACTTTAGCAGGTATGTCAAAGGTAGCGTTGTATAGCTCGTCTCTATCTAATCTGTCGTATGCGGCTTTGAAGGCGACAAACAGGTGGTGAATGTCGCCTTGAATTTCGTTGGTTTTTTTCAGGATCTGCCGTAGTGTGAAGATTTGGTCGATGGTGGACTTCCCCGGCCTGAATCCGCACTGATAAGGACCTATGACCTTATTTACAAAAGGCTTCAGGCGTTTACACCAAACGGCAGAGAAGATTTTGTAGGCGATGTTAAGGAGAATTATTCCTCTGTAATTGGCGCAATCAGAGGGGTCTCCTTTCTTGTGGATCGGGCATACGATGTTGAGACTCCATTCATCGGGCATGCTTTCCCCTGATGAGCTGGTGCATGCTCCCAACCAGGTCATCCACATCTGCCTTGAAGAGCTCAGCAGACAGTCCGTCTGCGCCAGCAGCTTTATTCGACTTGAGCTTCGATATGGCAATCGTAACTTCGTCGAGGTCTTCGTAGATTAGAAATGGATCATTCTGCCTGACAGCGGTATATTGACTAACATCGCCGTTATACAGTCTGCAGAAGTGGTTTTTCCATATTCTCAGCATCGACTGCGATTCTACTACTAGGTGTCCGTTCTCATCCCTGCAGGCTTCCGTTCTGGCTTTATAACCTTGGCATGTTCGCTTTATCTGCTGATAAAACTTTCGAACGTCACGCCTACAGAAAGACCTCTCCAAATCCTCAATAATCGCGCGCTTCTCGTGCTCTTTCTTCTCTCCTCTGAGAAGCTTATGCTCCTCCCTTTTTTTTAACTCGTAGAGCTCACTAGCTGCTCTTGTTCTTTTATGCAGCGAGACCTTATATGCATCCTGCTTCGCTGTGTGAATCCTCCTGCACTCGTCATCCAACCAGGTGTTTCTTCGTGGTGGAGCCTTGAGCAAGATCACCGGCTATGTTTGCCTATGACTCGTTCAAAGATGCTTTCCTTACCCAGCTTAGCATTGAAGTCTCCTAGTAAAATTTTGATATCATAGCTAGGACATTGGGCATACGTTCTGTCTAGGAGATCGTAGAACTCATCTTTGGCGGATTCATCCTTGTCTTCCGTGGGGGCGTGGACGCAGATCATGCTGATGTTAAAAAAATTAGCCTTGATACGGATTGTTAGGACTTTTTGCCTTAGTCCATCTCGAACAACAAATCCGCATCCGAACAATCGTTGTCCTCTCTCCCTATAGCAGTCACCGTAGTAAATATCGCAGCTTTTCATCCGCTTTATACCCGGTCCATTCCATAGCGGTGTAGGGCGTCCGCGAGTTGTTCGGCTGCACGTGGCCTGCTTAGGGACCCAACATTCCACTTATAGAGCCGAAGATCATTGTCCTTTTTTCGTTTTTTGCCAGGGTCGTCAACATTAATCCGGTCCGCTATATCCGAGGCTTGTGGTTGTTTTGGAGTTTGTGGTTTTCTTACGGTTACGGCTTACTAGGCCGTAGCCCAACCGACTAATCCTGTTTTTTGACGCAGGAGGCTCGCCGTTCGCCCTTCCCCGTCTGCAATTTCCATAGGAAATCTCCAGATGACACCGCGAGGAGGTGGGGATAGGACTTACTAACAGTGCCGCAAGATGTTCGACTGCGGTGGCTCTTCTCGCTTTTTAGCGAGGGTTTAGAAAGAGAAAAATTTAAAATTGTATAAATACATACTATGAGTTGGACAAGAATCCGTCCATGTGTATGAACACATAAATGAATTAGTATGCAATAAAGTGTTCCCCATAAGCACAGAGTGCAACAAACCCTTTCCACTAGCATGCTATCTACCGACTGGAGAACGCAATTACAGTTTTTAATTGCTCTCCAGGTGTTGTAGCTGCCCTCATTAGTAACTTTTTTTACGGGAGAAAATTACACAACTAAAATGTTTCCACCGGCAACGACGATACAACACCCCCATCTCGAAGAAGAACGCCACGAACTGGGGGATAGTAAAAGGGTAAGCTGGCGAAATTGAGTTCATTTGTAGTTGTAGCTGAAACATCTTTATACAATTTAACGTCATATTTAGCATTTAATAGTCGAGATATGAGGAAATACACATGCGTCGGTACATATGTATGTATGTAAATGCACTCGGGCCACTTAAACTCGAGTGTTGTAAAGTAAAGAGATACACAGTCTATGCCTTTGAATGTAGTTTTTTTTTTTCTTCCTTTGTTTTCGTTTTAGGACCGACACATCACGTTGAGCGGAAGTAGAGAGCCTGTAGTAGATCCATCACAGGATTATATTTTAATCATGGGTTCGGAAAACGCAACGCACACAATATTAAGATTTCGCCGAAAACTAGACACTTGCGACTCTGCACATGATATTCCTATAACGGTAATGAACAATCTCACCTATCCAAGACCGTCGTTTAACTATGTTTTTGATTTAAAGGACGATACAATGAGAATTGTGTACATGTACAGCGATACGGATCCTAAATATGGATCAATGGGACCCGGGTCGTTACCAGAGTTGTCTGGAGCTTTTAGGGCCTATAGACCACTAATGTTAACACAGAAGCATCAGCCCAAATCAATGCGTGACGAAAGAGTCAGGGTATTGGAGCTTCGAAACGAAGATGTCGAACTGCCAAGTGGCGACGACACATTATACTGGTGTAAAATGTTCAAACTAGAAGACATCAATCGAAAACATCATCTAATTCAGGTAACAAATAATAATTAATTGCACGCTCTCAGCATTTTTATACTCAATAATTCGTATAGTATGAGCCGATATTCGATTCATCGGCCAGTATTCAGTATTTACAACACATAACGTTGCATGAGTGCCAAGGATCTCATCCTGACCTCGAATTAATGGCCAGGGAACAAGGCAGACATTGCCTCGGAGCAAGAAATATGCCATTGGCATGTAATGCAATCGTAGCATCTTGGTCACGAGGGTCAGAGGTAAATTGCAAAACACACAATAAAATTGCATATAACACCATTGAATATCATGTAGGGCTTTGTGTATCCCGACGAAGCCGGATATCCGATAGACTCGCGACAAGCAAAATATTTTATGATGGAAACGCACTATAACAACTTGCAACCCGATTTTTCTCAGTTGCACAACAAGCAAATGGCTGACAATTCCGGATTAAAAATTTATTTCACTCATGTTTTGCGGCCAAACGATGCTGGTGTGTTATCAATAGGTACATAACAATATATTTTGTCGGGATATAAGGTATATGTAACAGAAAATGTGTTTACCAGGCATGGATCCTAATTGGCGGCATATAATTCCTCCCGGACAAAAGCATGTAGTTTCCGAAGGACAATGTATAGAAAACTGCACAGGATATGCATTTCCACCGCAAGGTATCAACATTTTTGCTGTCATGATGCGAACACATCAAATAGGAAGACAAATTCGACTTCGTCAGGTTCATAACATTAATCAAAATGACTCAAATCAATCAATCTATGTAACTTCAAAATATTTTCCTTTCTTTTGTTTTTAGATAAGAAAAACAGAAGAACTTCCACCAATAGCACAGGATAGTAATATTGATCCAGATTATCAGGACTTTAGGAGACTATCCAGTACAGTACGTTCACTGCCGGGCGATAGACTGATTGTGGAATGCATTTACGATAGTTCGTCTAGGAAAGCAATTACTCTAGGTATTTGTCGTGCTTGTTATTTTTAATGATAATTGTAAATAAATATTAATTTCACTGTCTAGGTGGTCTTACAATGAAGGAAGAGAGCTGCACAGTTCTGACGTTGTACTATCCTCGTCAGAAGAAATTAACAACTTGCCATTCATTACCCAGTCTGCCTACTGTGCTTCATTCACTGGGCATTGAACAACTAGCTACGTAAGTTTATTATAAACCTGAAAAAAGATAAAAATTCTGTTGTGCAAATAAAAAAATAGGAACCCTTGAAAAAATCGATCAAAGACGAAGGTATTCAAATAAAAAATCGTCGTAATCAGTTTGGTTCTTCTTCTTAGCGGGCGCTACAGTTCGTGGTGAACCTGGGCCTCAACCGACATGCCCCCCCATCTAGCCCGATCTTTTGCTAGCCTTTTCCATTGCCGCACACCCAGTTGGCTGAGGTCCCCTTCCACCTGTGTGCGCCATCTTAAATGCGGCCGTCCTCTGCTTCTTCGTCCCTCGGGGTTGGATTCAAAGACTCTCTGAGCTGGAGCTGTGGTGTCCATTCGCTCTACGTAGCCCAGCCATCTTAGGCGTTAAATCCGTAGACGCCTGACAAGACTCATGTCGCCCGTAAAGTTCGTGGTTGAATCTTTTCCTCCATCCCCCGTCTGCGTTTATAGGCCTGAAAATCACGCGCAAAATCTTTCTCTCGAACCGACCAAGGGCCTCCTCATCCGCTTTTGATAGTGTCCATGCTTCTGCGCCGTACAACAGGACCGGGATGATAAGGGTCTTATATAGAGTCAACAGTCGTTCGGGAGAGGGCTCTATTACTCAATTGCCTCCTAAGCCCATAGAAACAGCGATTGGCAAGAGTGATTCTGCGTTTGATTTCGGAACTGATGTCGTTGTTCCAGGTCACTGCGGAGCTAAGGTCGACGAAGTCCCTAACTACCTCGAACTTATATCTGTCAATACAAACGTTCTGGCCAAGACGTCGGTGGTGAGCGTCCTTTTTTGATGACAGCATGTATTTAGTTTTGCCCTCGTTTACCGCCAGGCCAATTTTCGCCGCCTTCATCTCAATACTCGCAAACGCCTCATTGACATCTCGCTGTGATCTACCTATTATGTCCATATCGTCGGCGTATGCAAGGAGTAGCGAGGATTTGAAATAGATTGTGCCTCTTGTATTGGCCAGTGATTTTTGCACAATCATTTCTAATACGATGTTGAAGAAATTACACGACAGCGCATCGCCCTGCCTAAATCCTTTTTTGACAATAAAACTATCGGTAAGGTGTCACCGAATCGGATGGAGCAGCGAACATTCTCCAAAGTCATCCTGCATAGTCTGATGAGTTTAGCAGGTATGTCAAAGGTAGACATAGCGTTGTATAGCTTGTCTCTAATTACGCTGTCGTATGCGGCTTTGAAGTCGACAAATAGGTGGTGAGTGTCGACTTGAAATTCATTGGTTTTTTCCAGGATCTGCCGTAGTTTGAAGATTTGGTCGATGGTGGACTTTCCTGGCCTGAATCCGCACTGATAAGCTGACTTATCAGCTTATTTACAAAAGGCTTCAGGTGTTCACACAGAACGGCAGAGAAGATTTTGTAGGCGATGTTAAGGAGACTTATTCCTCTGTAGTTGGCGCAATCAGATTGGTCTCCTTTCTAGTGGATCGTGCATACGATGCTGAGACTCCATTCCTCGGGCATGCTTTCCTCTGACCGTATCTTACAGATGAGCTGGTACATGCTCCTAACCAGGTCACCCCCCGCTGCCTTGAAAAGCTCAGCAAACAGTCCGTCTGCGCCAGCAGCTTTATTCGGCTTGAGTTTCGATGCGGCAATCTTAACCTCGTCGAGGTCAGGGGGACGGAGTTCTCTACGGTCTTCGTCGATTAGAAATGGATCATTCTGCCTGACAGTGGTATATTGACTAACATCGCCGTTATACAGTCTGCAGAAGTGTTTTTTCCATATTCTCAGCATCGACTGCGATTCTACTACTAGGTGTCCGTTCTCATCTCTGCAGGCTTCCGTTCTGGCTTTATAACCACTTTCGAATGTCGTTCCTGCGATAACATCTCTCCCCGATCGCGCACTTCTCGTGCGCTTTCTCTTTTCTTCTGAAATGCGCATGCTCCTCATTTCTTTTCCGCTCATGAATTTTGATGGTCCTGCTCGACTTCGCAGTGTTTGCGAATATCGCATACGTACCCTGGCTGCAACAAGGCAATGATCTGAGTCCACATTGGCTCCTCGAAAAGTTCGGACATCCAAGATGCTGAATTAGTGTCTGGCGTCGATCGCAATGTGATCGATTTGATTAACAGTTATTTGATTAGGGGACTGCCAGGTTCCCGTATGGATATTGAGATGTCGGACGTGTTGTCGTGTAGGCTGTGCTTTCCTACGACTCGTTGCAAGATTTCCTCCTTACCCAGCTTTGCGTTGAAATCTCCTAGAACAATATTGGTGCCGTAGCTGGGACATTGAGCGTACGTTCTGTCCAGGAGGTCATAGAAGTCGTCTTTGACTTTGTCGTCTTTTTCTTCTGTGGGGTCGTGAACGCATATCAAGCTGTTGTTCCCGAATGTAGCTTCGCTCACATGCCAAAAGCTTAGGACTTTTTGCCTTAGCCCACTTCGAAAAACAAATCCGCATCCGAGCAATCATTGTCCTCTCTCCTTAAAGCAGTCGCCGTAATAAATATCGCAGTTTTTCATCCGCTTTATACCCGGTCAATTCCATCGCTATGTCCGCTTTATAGCGGTCTAGGGCGTCCGCAAGTTGTTCGTCTGCACGTGGCCTGTTTAGGGACCTAACATTCCACGAACAAAGCCGAAGATCATTGTCCTTTTTTCGTTTTCTGCAAGGGTCGTCAACATAAATCCGGTCCGTTATATCCGAGGCTTGTGGTTGTTTCGGAGTTTGGTTTTGTTTCGGCTTACTAGGCCGTAGCCCAACCGACTAGTCCTGTTTTTTGGCGCAGGAGGCTCGCCATTCGCCCTTCCCTGTCTGCAATTTCCATAGGAAATCTCCAGATGGCACCGCGAGGAGGTGTGGATAGGACTTCCTAACAGTGCCGCAAGATGTTCGACTGCGGTGGCTCTTCTCGCTTTTTAGCAGGCCAGCATCTGTCGGATGGATGCTACCTCTACGAGGCCTTTGTTCGTCCTTTGCCATCCTCTCAAAAGTCTTATTAGTATTTAATCTTCTTTGCTCTCTTATTCCGCCAGTTATGCCAGTTATCTTCTTAAATATCCTTTTCTTCAATTTTAAACTTTACTTCAAAAAGTATTAAATAAAATTTAATTATTACTATTACAACAGAGACTCTAACCCCGTGCTAATATCATCACCGCCGGAACTGGCTGGTATGACGCTGGAGTCCCGCCTCGTGTCGTATGATTGGGAAAATCAATTTGATAGATTCCAACAAGCGACCAGACGTGGCTCATTTAAACCACTCTGTTGGGGTGCAAAGAATCACTTTATACCGGTAAGTCGATTTGCTATCTATACATGTTTGTTTATAATAAAACAAAAAAAAAACAAATTTCATTATAGGGTTCTGAATACCTGGAAGGATATAGTATTAACATAACAAAATCGTGGAATAAACCACGTCGTTGCAAGCCAAAACGCCTATTTGTTACGGAAACAATTCCCGAACTAGAACTGCCAGTTCTACACGAATTGGAAAACAATAATATCATTGAAGGTGCAGCAAGAAGCAGTCGTAGTTCTGCCACCGAAGCGATAGGATTAAGTAGAGCTCAACGATTCAGTCGAACATTCACGACAACTCTCTGGTATACGAGTATAGTATTAATATTGAAACGACTGAATAGAATGTCGATGACGTGAGACTGGTCTTATTGTTAATGTTAACACATTGTTCGTTATTATTTAAACTATTTCTGTCCTGTCGTATTTCTCATCTTAATTTATTTCACAACATGATTTTTTTTTCTTTGATGCGAAAAGGAAGCAGAAACTTAAATAAATTTAATAGATATGGGCGTCGACTATTTTCACGTGACGCGTTGTACGAGTAGATATGTATGTTTTGTAGATCTAGTGTAATATATACACTGAACTCTTCATAGTGGCAAAAACAAAAAAAAAAAAAAAAAGGAAATGCAAGTAGCGTAGTTGTATAGTCTATAAGCTAAAAATAGTTATGTCCATGGGGCTAAGTGTAGATAGATGAACTGCGAATGAGGGTATAATTCGGGCGATAGTGAGAGTATCATGATTGAAATTTTTGGTGCATGCGTATAACTCTTTCGTTTTACCCAGCCGTCAAATTCAAAAGATCCCTCGTAAATATCAGTAAACTTTAACATACAGTTGCTCTCAAAATTTAGCGTACACCACGTACTTCTTTTGATATCCAAAAATTCACTTTTACATTTTTTTTTTTATTTTTTTACTTCATATTACAGATATTTTTCTAATAGTTACAAACAAAAAAAAAAAACAAAACAAAATAATCATTACACACATTTTAGAACAAAAAACCCAAAAATAATACCTAATTTCATGACACAAAATTGAGCGTACACTACAATAACTACGTGGGTCGCCGGGCATCCAAGTTGGAGCGAAGCGATCCATTTTAAAACTCCGTTCATTATTTTATCAGTGCGCGTGAGCAATCATAACCTAAGCAAAGTAGTATCTTCTGATACGAATACGGTGACAGTAATGCATTACAAAAACTTAGATGTTTAGCGGACCCTTAAAAGATGGTAACGGAGTTCCTTTATCGATTGTAAAAAGAATTGTGGTTCTATGTTAATTCGTCCATTGGGCCTACGGTAGCTGGTGGTCATCGAAAACAGACCATCGACATATGGTTAAAATTTTTCCCTGTATGCTTTCATTCAGGTATTGTGCAGGTGCGGAAGGACGATCGTATCAGTGAGTATTCATATTAATTTATGTTTGTGATACTTTAGTCTATATCCTTACGGCCTGCGGTTATTCCAATCAAATGGATAGCAGAGTTGATAGTGATCAAAAAATGGCGCCTGCAAAAACAGACTTCTACCACTTTGATCCCTAAACGGGCAAAAAAGTCTTCGTATTTCGTTGACATAGCTGTTTGACGACCAAGGTTAGAACGTGCTTTCCGAGGCATGATTATTGAAGTCTAAAGGAAAAAATATATATTTTTATTTTCACAAACTTTTCTCTGAGTATTTACTATCACCATGTCAAATTTGGTTGAAATCGCTTAAAGCCTCCTGCGTTGTTTTATTATCAAAATGCGGATGAGCGTGATTTCTAATATTAAGTCTATGGGACACGTTTTCGGTGATTATTCCTCGATGGCATGTCCGATTTTTGATTTTATTTCTTTAAAACCGTCCTCTTCTAAGCCTTCTATTGACATGTCTAATTTGGTCAAAATCCGTCAAAGCGTTTGGGAGGAGTAGTCTGTTGGTGGTTATTCCTCGATGGTATGTCCGATTTTTGATTTTATTTTTTTTTAAACCTTCCCCTCGATGCCTTCTATTGACATGTCTAATTTGGTCAAAATCCGTCAAAGCGTTTAGGAGGAGTAGTCTGTCAACGAAATACATTTTGGGGTGTAAGGAGATACGCTCGCTTCCCTCCAAAAATAGTAAAAAAGTCCAGTATTCAATAAAATTCGTAATTTTAATATTTAGTATGACCACCCTTAGCATCTATCAAAGCTTTCAAGCAGCGGGGCATGGATTCAACCAAGTGTTTGGTGAAAGTTGGAGGTATGCTTTCCCAAACATCCTTGATCCTTGTTTTTAGGTACATTTTGTTGCTGGGATTACAATTTTTTAGCCTCGTTTTAATTTCAACCCACAAAATGTTCTATGGGATTAGGATTCGGTGACTGGGGTAGAATTCTCAACTGGTCTTTGACATTGTACAGCAACCATTCGTGTACCACGACTGAAGTGTGATTCGGGTCGTTATCCTGTTAAAAGTAGAACTCCAAAGGTAGGGCCATTTTTTCGACCGATTTATGCACGTTTCTTTTGAGAATATCAAGGCATTTGAATTTGTCCATCGTCGTCTCGATAAACTCAAAATTGCCGATACCACTAGCAGCCATTGAGCCCCACAACATACCACAACCACCTCCGTGTTTTATCGTTTAAGACAAGTATTTGGTTTTCTCCAGATTATTTGCCTACTATCCGAGCCAACCATTTCTAGGGTTCCGTACCCAAAGGTAAAACGGAACCCTATTACTAAGACTTCGCTGTCCGTCCGTCTGTCACCAGGCTGTATCTCATAAACCGTGATAGTTAGACAGTTGAAATTTTCACAGATGATGTATTTCTGTTGCCGCTACCACGACAAATACAGAACAAAATTAATATTTAAGTTGTCCCGCTTTGAGTGTGAGGGACTGCATATGAAGTAAAAAAATATAAAAAGTGAATTTTTGGATATCAAAAGAAGTAAAATAGGTTTGTTTTCGTGGTGTACACATAATAGTATTTAAAATACGATTAAGTTAGAAATAATTACAATTCATGTCGTTCACTGAGAAAAGTTATTCATTTAGAGGTAAACAGTAGATTCTAATAAAAAAACGAAAAACAATGTTACTTTAGTGTGTCCAAAAATTTCATCAGCACGTCTCTCTCAATCTCTCTTTGGCAAAAACGTAAAAAAATGAAGGTAAATCAGTAGTTTTATATAACTCGAAGTTTTTATACCAAAAATAAAAATATATAAAAAAGAACGAGAACAGAATCATACAATAAATATTTATGTATACAAATGAAATGAAAGTAAAATCGTAAACTGGCCAGTTGAAGAAATGCTTTACAAAACCTGCAATTCAATGTAATACCCTTTATTACCTTATTTTTAAAATAGCTTTACGAAAGGCATTGTATTTTTACTTACACCAGCAGCAGCGTTGTAAAAAATAAAAAATTCAAGTGAATGAACTTATTTTTCTATGCCTGTCTTTTGTTGATATTATTATTATTATTATTTTTTGTTGTTGTGTTTTAAATTGTAGAGATAAAAAAGAAGAGGAGAATCATCATAAAGAAAATAGAAAGCAAAACAGAACTAAAATCATAAAGTGGAAGCAATTTGTGAAAAGATAGTAGCGCAGTTGTAGAAAATACAGGAACCTATATTTATAAATTGATATCGTTTACTATTTTTAGTACCTAGTATACTTTCGTGGGTGCGAAAAATATCAGATATATAGTATATATACATACATATATATATACACAGTTGATGAACAAATATAATAATGTGAAAATAAAGCAATAAAACAGTAGAAACTCTAAAGTAAATATTAATAAATTGTATTTAGTTGGCAAAAAAAAAAAAAAAAAAAAGCGGAAACTGCAAAAGTAAAAGTAAAAGTATTGTAATAATCATAAATAAATGTGTGTGAACAAAAATAACAAAAAAATAAAACAAAATATATACGAGGAAGTTTATAAAAGTATCCTCCGGTTCCTCCCATTTCCCGAAGTCTTTTACTACGTAAAAGTGGAAAAGCAAAAACCTATTTATTCCACACACACTATTTTCCATTTTTATTTATTGTACATACCTATGTGATTTCGATCCTATTCGTAATTTAATGAACATTTATTTTAAGTAGTATTGTGTACATTTAGATATTCCTTTTGTTGTTGAATAGTGATCTTATTTGTATTGAACTGATGTTTAAAGAAAAGGATGTTCGCCAAGAACAGGTGCAAGACCGTAAATTATAAGCAACTAAAACTAAAAGTCATGATATTTATGTCGAAGAACAAATCACATTTTATATTTTATAAATATTTTTAGTTGTACAATTAAAAGTAACAAAAGAAATAAAAAGAAAACCCAATTTTTAGAAAAGTAAATTTTATGTTTTTAAGTCGCCGTGGCGCAGTGGGTAGTGTGTTCCTCTGACGTAACCCGACAACAGCCATGTCATCGTACGTGTTTTCATGGTGCTTCTTCTCAGTGGGTTCTGACAAAACCCCCTGTAGTATAACTGTCATGAAAAGCTTCTCGAAATTCTTCGTTCCCAATTGGTAATAAACTGTAGGTCCCTTTCACATATGGAAAAATAAAATCACACACAGAATGGGTGATTGAGAGAAGCTCGTTTTTGGTCCTTCATGGACTGTAACGCCAACATACATACTATTTTTTTAACGCATATTAACGCAATTAACGTATCTGCTGGACCACTGTGCTACATTCTAAACTCTGGCATAGTACTGTTACAGAGCACGAACCGACGTCTAAGTTCGAATTTCGCTATCGAAGTTCGAATGCTCTGGTGAAATGGGCGCTTACTATATAAGCGCGAACGCTCACCCTCGGCATTCATTCCGTTTACGGAAGTGAATAGAGCGTGACAAGTCCGTATACAGTGTGTTCGGTCGATAAACCAGTGTGAAAATAAAAGCTTTTGGTAACATTTTCTTGTGTAATAAAGTGTAACAATAAATAAAAGTGGTGATGTACTCAGATAGTTGATCTGAGGAGAAATAAAAAAAATCGTGTGTTTTAATTCGAATAAAAAGTGGAAAATTGTAGTTTATCGCAATCCAGAGATACGAACCCTATTACAAGTGGGATTAAATTTCGTAACAGTACTTTACTATATGAGAACACCGTTGCCGTTGCCGAGAGTGTGAGACTCAATTTACGAACATCAACTCGCCATCGATCTCAACAGCTCAACATTTCACGCACTAGCCTGACTAGAATTCCACACAAAGATCTCGGATTATTCGCTTACAGGATCCAATTGACTCAGCCATTGAGGGCGCGCGACCATCCGCTTCGTTATTGCTTCGCAGTTTGGGCCTTAGAGCAGCTTGAATTGGAAAACGATTTTGGGCGAAAAATCGTCTTTTCGGACGAGGCGCATTTTCGGGGGCTCATCGAGAAGCCAATGCATCCACAGAGAGTGACTGTTTGGTGCGGATTGTGGCATCATTGAACCATTTTTCTTCGAAAATGAGGCTGGGAATAACGTTTCGGCCAACGATGGGCGTTACAGAGCCATTTAAACCGACTATTTTTTTTTACTGGAATTGAAGACATGCGCCATGCCACACAGCCCATGCCACAATCGATCTTTTGCGCACCATATGTATCCCCAAATCGTGTTAACAGCCGCTTTGGCGATGTCAATTGGCCGCCTCGGAGCTGCAATTTGACCCCATTGGACTTTTTTGCGGGGAATCGTGAAGGGCCGACGTTATGCCAACAATTCGGAAACGGTTCAAGCACTTAAGGCCGATATCATCCAAGCAATCCGTGAGCTACAGCTCAAAACTATCAACAAGGTCTTGGAAAATTGGGATGGCAGAATGCGCTACTGCGAAGCCAGCCGAGGCAGCCACTTAAACGACATTGTATTTCATAATTAATGGGAATGTTTGTTCTTACTAATGAAGCCCTAACAATTGGAAAAAAATTAATTTTGTTCATTTTATTGCATTTTTAAAAAGAATCTTGCATTTGGCTTTGGTAATTAAAGCTCTTAACTTAAGCACACTTCACAGCAGTCGATAGAGTTCTGCACCTGATAAGATCGGTATTCCACTTTGTCAACTTAATCAACTCACTAGAACCAAACACATTGAAGAGTTCTGCAAAAGTGGAATGCCTATGTACATATGCATTTTCAGATTGTCTCTTCAGCGGCTAGATTCAGGCAGACCCAAAGCGGTTTCAGATTCTGATAAGTGTTCCTTTGAGCTTTTTTTAGCATTAGAGATCTCATCAGGGTTAAAGAATGATCTCATTTCCTGGGATCCTGGTGTAAACCGCAATTCTGACAATTCTCGTCAAATTCAGTTTTTCAACTTTGTTCGGACAGGTTTTGAGCTCTCGCATTATTTTGAAATTGTTTGAAGGGATAAATGCAGATTTAAACGCAACTTGTGTGCCACTACAAATGAAAACGCTCTTTTCCTTCCACCTGAGTTTCATAACATAACGAATGGCTCTGCTTGAACGGCATATTTGCTTTATGTAGAGGAAGTTAGATAAGATGCGAAAGTACTCTTGCGGGTTCATTGTCTGTCCTTAGCCTGTTTTAAAGCCACAGAAAATGTACTGTATTGTTAACGGGGCAATAGAATGACTAGGGTTATTGCATCAGTTGGTATATTCAAAGGACGGGGATTGTAGGATATACTTACTTACTTACTTAGATGGCGCTACAGTCCGTAGTGAACCTGGGCCTCAACCAACAAGCGTCTCTAGCTGGCACGGTCTTTGGTCAGCTGTTTCCAGCGCCGCACGCCCAGTTGGTTAAGGTGCTCAGGAGTCGAGTAGAACTACCTAAGTTTGAGGTCGGAAAGCTACAATCGCAAGACTGCCAGAATCTTTGCCGATCGTGTCTCCTCCAAGCTCTCTCAAAATCCGCCCACAGCAGCACAAGCAATAGAGCAGGAATGGGCGCATTGCCAGAGCGCTGTAAGTGACGCTGCCTCAGAGGTGCTGAGTTTCAAACCGCCACCACCTAGAAACCCCTGGTTCGATGAACCATGCGAACAAGCCCATGCAGCAGAACAAGAGGCATATAAAGCCACGCTGCAACAACGGACGAGAGCTGCTCGCGAAATCTATGAGCAGAAGAGTAGTGAGGAACACACGCTTTTCAGAAGAAAGAAGAGAGAGCACGGAAAGCGTGAGATCGAGGACATGTAGAGATGCTTCCGCAGGAATGACGCCCGTAAGTTTTACAATAAGGCGAAACGAACATGCCATGGCTACAACGCCAGAGCGGCGGCCTGCAGGGATGAAAATGGAGAACTGGTAGTAGAGTCGCAGTCGATGCTGAGGATTTGGAAAGACCACTTCCACAGACTGTGTAACGGCGATGATAGACAAGATACCGCTGCCAGGCAGAACGAGCCATTCGTAATGGACGACGATGTAACAGAATTCAGTCCACCCGACCTAGACGAAGTCAAAATAGCGATATCAAGACTTAAGTCTAATAAAGCCAGGGGCGCAGACGGTCTGTCTGCTGAGCTTCTTAAGGCGGCTGGAGATGAGCTGGTAAGGTGCATGAACCATCTCATTTGCAAGGTACGGTCGGAGGAAAGCATGCCCGGCGAATGGAATCTCAGCATCCTTTGCCCGGTCCATAAGAAAGGAGACCCCTATAACTGCGCCAACTATAGGGGAATAAGTCGTCTCTGCCGTATTGTGTACAAAGCCATGTCTAGTTTTAACATCCCTGCCAAACTCGTCCGAATGTGCAGAATGACAATGGAGAATACTCGCTGCTCCATTAAGGTCAGTAATGAGCAACCTGACACCTTTGATGTTAAAAAAGGATTTAGGCAAGGTGACGCGCTGTCATGCAACTTTTTCAACATCGTGCTTGAAAATATCGTGCAGAGAGACACTGGCCAACACAAGAGATACGACTTATTTCAAGTCTACGCATCTGCTTGCGTACGCCGACGACATTGACATGATGGACGGAAACAGCGGGACGTCAATGAGGCCTTTGTAAGCATTGAGGTAGAAGCGGCTAAGATGGGTCTCAAGGTTAATGAGGGTAAAACCAAATATATGCTTTCATCTAAAAGAGACGGACAACACCGACGTATTGGCCAGAACGTCACCATGGGCGGATATAACTTTGAAGTGGTCAAGGAATTCGTCTACCTTGGCTTACTGATGACCAGCGACAACAACACCAGCGCTGAGATAAAACGCAGACTCACTCATGCCAACCGCTGTTTCTTTGGGTTTAAGAGGCAATTGAGAAGTTAGGCCCTCTCTCGGAAAACCAAGGTGACACTATATAAGACCTTAATCATCCCAGTCCTCCTTTACGGCGCAGAGGTTTGGACCTTAACAAAAGCGGATGAAGATGCCCTTGGTCGTTTCGAGAAGAAATTCCTGCGCACTATCTACGGTCCCGTTTGTTCAAACGGTGTATGGAGGAGAAGATATAACGAAGAACTGTACAGGTTGTACAGCGACATCGGCCTGGTACGACGTCTACGGATACAGCGTCTAAGGTGGCTAGGCCATGTAGAGCGCATGGAAAATACAGCTCCGACCCGAAGAGTCTTCGAATCCACTCCGGAAGAAAGGCGCGGCAGAGGACGGCCGCATCATCGGTAGTTGTACAATTAAAAGTAACACAAGAAATAAAAAGAAAACCCAATTTTTAGAAAAGTAAATTTTATGTTTTTAAGTCGCCGTGGCGCAGTGGGTAGTGTGTTCCTCTGACGTAACCCGACAACAGCCATGTCATCGTACGTGTTTTCATTGTGCTTCTTCTCAGTGGGTTCTGACAAAACCCCCTGTAGTATAACTGTCATGAAAAGCTTCTCGAAATTCTTCGTTCCCAATTGGTAATAAACTGTAGGTCCCTTTCACATATGGGAAAATAAAATCACACACAGCATGGGTGATTGAGAGAAGCTCGTTTTTGGTCCTTCATGGACTGTAACGCCAACATACATACCATTTTTTAACGCAATTAACGTATCTGCTGGACCACTGTGCTACATTCTAAACTCTGGCATAGTACTGTTACAGAGCACGAACCGACGTCTAAGTTCGAATTTCGCTATCGAAGTTCGAATGCTCTGGTGAAATGGGCGCTTACTATATAAGCGCGAACGCTCACCCTCGGCATTCATTCCGTTTACGGAAGTGAATAGAGCGTGACAAGTCCGTATACAGTGTGTTCGGTCGATAAACCAGTGTGAAAATAAAAGCTTTTGGTAACATTTTCTTGTGTAATAAAGTGTAACAATAAATAAAAGTGGTGATGTACTCAGATAGTTGATCTGAGGAGAAATAAAAAAAATCGTGTGTTTTAATTCGAATAAAAAGTGGAAAATTGTAGTTTATCGCAATCCAGAGATACGAACCCTATTACAAGTGGGACTTAATTTCGTAACAGTACTTTACTATATGAGAACACCGTGGCGCAGTGGGTAGTGTGTTGGCCTCTGACGCCGATGACACGGGATCGAATCCCGACACAGCCATGTCATCGAACGTGTTTTTCACGGTGTTTCTCCTCAGCAGGGTTCTGACAAAACCCCCTGTAGTAAAATTGTCATGAAAAGCTTCTCGAAATTCGCCGTTCGGAACCGGCAATAAACTGTAGGTCCCTTTCACCTATGGGAAAACGAAATCACACACAACATGGGTGATTTAGAGAAGCTCGGCTCAGGTTCTTCATGGACTGTAACGCCAACATACATACACATCCACATCCAGTGCTTTTTTTTTTTTTTTTTAATCATAGGTTATTTTGACACTGACAGCTGTTTCCCGCTCGAAATCTTGACAGAAAGGCAGTATCATACTCCGTTGAACGAAATGAGTCGCTTTACGCTTGAACGGGAACGGGACTCATTGAACGAAATGAGTCGCTTTACGCTTGAACGGGAAATATTAAAAACTTATTTCCAAAGTGAGTGCTGTGTAGCCCAAACAGTGCGTTTTTGGAAAAGAGGTTTGGCCGAAATGAAGCACCCACAGCGACTGCTGTACGCAAGTTTGTGCAAAAAGCTCATGAGGCTGGTATGCTAGTGGACAAGACTCATGGTCGTACGGTGTGCACAGATGAGAATGTGGCTGCTGTTGCCGAGAGTGTGAGACTCAATTTACGAACATCAACTCGCCATCGATCTCAACAGCTCAACATTTCACGCACTAGCCTGACTAGAATTCCACACAAAGATCTCGGATTATTCGCTTACAGGATCCAATTGACTCAGCCATTGAGGGCGCGCGACCATCCGCTTCGTTATTGCTTCGCAGTTTGGGCCTTAGAGCAGCTTGAATTGGAAAACGATTTTGGGCGAAAAATCGTCTTTTCGGACGAGGCGCATTTTCGGGGGCTCATCGAGAAGCCAATGCATCCACAGAGAGTGACTGTTTGGTGCGGATTGTGGCATCATTGAACCATTTTTCTTCGAAAATGAGGCTGGGAATAACGTTTCGGCCAACGATGGGCGTTACAGAGCCATTTAAACCGACTATTTTTTTTTACTGGAATTGAAGACATGCGCCATGCCACACAGCCCATGCCACAATCGATCTTTTGCGCACCATATGTATCCCCAAATCGTGTTAACAGCCGCTTTGGCGATGTCAATTGGCCGCCTCGGAGCTGCAATTTGACCCCATTGGACTTTTTTGCGGGGAATCGTGAAGGGCCGACGTTATGCCAACAATTCGGAAACGGTTCAAGCACTTAAGGCCGATATCATCCAAGCAATCCGTGAGCTACAGCTCAAAACTATCAACAAGGTCTTGGAAAATTGGGATGGCAGAATGCGCTACTGCGAAGCCAGCCGAGGCAGCAACTTAAACGACATTGTATTTCATAATTAATGGGAATGTTTGTTCTTACTAATGAAGCCCTAACAATTGGAAAAAAATTAATTTTGTTCATTTTATTGCATTTTTAAAAAGAATCTTGCATTTGGCTTTGGTAATTAAAGCTCTTAACTTAAGCACACTTCACAGCAGTCGATAGAGTTCTGCACCTGATAAGATCGGTATTCCACTTTGTCAACTTAATCAACTCACTAGAACCAAACACATTGAAGAGTTCTGCAAAAGTGGAATGCCTATGTACATATGCATTTTCAGATTGTCTCTTCAGCGGCTAGATTCAGGCAGACCCAAAGCGGTTTCAGATTCTGATAAGTGTTCCTTTGAGCTTTTTTTAGCATTAGAGATCTCATCAGGGTTAAAGAATGATCTCATTTCCTGGGATCCTGGTGTAAACCGCAATTCTGACAATTCTCGTCAAATTCAGTTTTTCAACTTTGTTCGGACAGGTTTTGAGCTCTCGCATTATTTTGAAATTGTTTGAAGGGATAAATGCAGATTTAAACGCAACTTGTGTGCCACTACAAATGAAAACGCTCTTTTCCTTCCACCTGAGTTTCATAACATAACGAATGGCTCTGCTTGAACGGCATATTTGCTTTATGTAGAGGAAGTTAGATAAGATGCGAAAGTACTCTTGCGGGTTCATTGTCTGTCCTTAGCCTGTTTTAAAGCCACAGAAAATGTACTGTATTGTTAACGGGGCAATAGAATGACTAGGGTTATTGCATCAGTTGGTATATTCAAAGGACGGGGATTGTAGGATATACTTACTTACTTACTTAGATGGCGCTACAGTCCGTAGTGAACCTGGGCCTCAACCAACAAGCGTCTCCAGCTGGCACGGTCTTTGGTCAGCTGTTTCCAGCGCCGCACGCCCAGTTGGTTAAGGTGCTCAGGAGTCGAGTAGAACTACCTAAGTTTGAGGTCGGAAAGCTACAATCGCAAGACTGCCAGAATCTTTGCCGATCGTGTCTCCTCCAAGCTCTCTCAAAATCCGCCCACAGCAGCACAAGCAATAGAGCAGGAATGGGCGCATTGCCAGAGCGCTGTAAGTGACGCTGCCTCAGAGGTGCTGAGTTTCAAACCGCCACCACCTAGAAACCCCTGGTTCGATGAACCATGCGAACAAGCCCATGCAGCAGAACAAGAGGCATATAAAGCCACGCTGCAACAACGGACGAGAGCTGCTCGCGAAATCTATGAGCAGAAGAGTAGTGAGGAACACACGCTTTTCAGAAGAAAGAAGAGAGAGTACGGAAAGCGTGAGATCGAGGACATGTAGAGATGCTTCCGCAGGAATGACGCCCGTAAGTTTTACAATAAGGCGAAACGAACATGCCATGGCTACAACGCCAGAGCGGCGGCCTGCAGGGATGAAAATGGAGAACTGGTAGTAGAGTCGCAGTCGATGCTGAGGATTTGGAAAGACCACTTCCACAGACTGTGTAACGGCGATGATAGACAAGATACCGCTGCCAGGCAGAACGAGCCATTCGTAATGGACGACGATGTAACAGAATTCAGTCCACCCGACCTAGACGAAGTCAAAATAGCGATATCAAGACTTAAGTCTAATAAAGCCACGGGCGCAGACGGTCTGTCTGCTGAGCTTCTTAAGGCGGCTGGAGATGAGCTGGTAAGGTGCATGAACCATCTCATTTGCAAGGTACGGTCGGAGGAAAGCATGCCCGGCGAATGGAATCTCAGCATCCTTTGCCCGGTCCATAAGAAAGGAGACCCCTATAACTGCGCCAACTATAGGGGAATAAGTCGTCTCTGCCGTATTGTGTACAAAGCCATGTCTAGTTTTAACATCCCTGCCAAACTCGTCCGAATGTGCAGAATGACAATGGAGAATACTCGCTGCTCCATTAAGGTCAGTAATGAGCAACCTGACACCTTTGATGTTAAAAAAGGATTTAGGCAAGGTGACGCGCTGTCATGCAACTTTTTCAACATCGTGCTTGAAAATATCGTGCAGAGAGACACTGGCCAACACAAGAGATACGACTTATTTCAAGTCTACGCATCTGCTTGCGTACGCCGACGACATTGACATGATGGACGGAAACAGCGGGACGTCAATGAGGCCTTTGTAAGCATTGAGGTAGAAGCGGCTAAGATGGGTCTCAAGGTTAATGAGGGTAAAACCAAATATATGCTTTCATCTAAAAGAGACGGACAACACCGACGTATTGGCCAGAACGTCACCATGGGCGGATATAACTTTGAAGTGGTCAAGGAATTCGTCTACCTTGGCTTACTGATGACCAGCGACAACAACACCAGCGCTGAGATAAAACGCAGACTCACTCATGCCAACCGCTGTTTCTTTGGGTTTAAGAGGCAATTGAGAAGTTAGGCCCTCTCTCGGAAAACCAAGGTGACACTATATACGACCTTAATCATCCCAGTCCTCCTTTACGGCGCAGAGGTTTGGACCTTAACAAAAGCGGATGAAGATGCCCTTGGTCGTTTCGAGAAGAAATTCCTGCGCACTATCTACGGTCCCGTTTGTTCAAACGGTGTATGGAGGAGAAGATATAACGAAGAACTGTACAGGTTGTACAGCGACATCGGCCTGGTACGACGTCTACGGATACAGCGTCTAAGGTGGCTAGGCCATGTAGAGCGCATGGAAAATACAGCTCCGACCCGAAGAGTCTTCGAATCCACTCCGGAAGAAAGGCGCGGCAGAGGACGGCCGCATCATCGGTAGTTGTACAATTAAAAGTAACAAAAGAAATAAAAAGAAAACCCAATTTTTAGAAAAGTAAATTTTATGTTTTTAAGTCGCCGTGGCGCAGTGGGTAGTGTGTTCCTCTGACGTAACCCGACAACAGCCATGTCATCGTACGTGTTTTCATTGTGCTTCTTCTCAGTGGGTTCTGACAAAACCCCCTGTAGTATAACTGTCATGAAAAGCTTCTCGAAATTCTTCGTTCCCAATTGGTAATAAACTGTAGGTCCCTTTCACATATGGGAAAATAAAATCACACACAGCATGGGTGATTGAGAGAAGCTCGTTTTTGGTCCTTCATGGACTGTAACGCCAACATACATACCATTTTTTAACGCAATTAACGTATCTGCTGGACCACTGTGCTACATTCTAAACTCTGGCATAGTACTGTTACAGAGCACGAACCGACGTCTAAGTTCGAATTTCGCTATCGAAGTTCGAATGCTCTGGTGAAATGGGCGCTTACTATATAAGCGCGAACGCTCACCCTCGGCATTCATTCCGTTTACGGAAGTGAATAGAGCGTGACAAGTCCGTATACAGTGTGTTCGGTCGATAAACCAGTGTGAAAATAAAAGCTTTTGGTAACATTTTCTTGTGTAATAAAGTGTAACAATAAATAAAAGTGGTGATGTACTCAGATAGTTGATCTGAGGAGAAATAAAAAAAATCGTGTGTTTTAATTCGAATAAAAAGTGGAAAATTGTAGTTTATCGCAATCCAGAGATACGAACCCTATTACAAGTGGGACTAAATTTCGTAACAGTACTTTACTATATGAGAACACCGTGGCGCAGTGGGTAGTGTGTTGGCCTCTGACGCCGATGACACGGGATCGAATCCCGACACAGCCATGTCATCGAACGTGTTTTTCACGGTGTTTCTCCTCAGCAGGGTTCTGACAAAACCCCCTGTAGTAAAATTGTCATGAAAAGCTTCTCGAAATTCGCCGTTCGGAACCGGCAATAAACTGTAGGTCCCTTTCACCTATGGGAAAACGAAATCACACACAACATGGGTGATTTAGAGAAGCTCGGCTCAGGTTCTTCATGGACTGTAACGCCAACATACATACACATCCACATCCAGTGCTTTTTTTTTTTTTTTTTAATCATAGGTTATTTTGACACTGACAGCTGTTTCCCGCTCGAAATCTTGACAGAAAGGCAGTATCATACTCCGTTGAACGAAATGAGTCGCTTTACGCTTGAACGGGAACGGGACTCATTGAACGAAATGAGTCGCTTTACGCTTGAACGGGAAATATTAAAAACTTATTTCCAAAGTGAGTGCTGTGTAGCCCAAACAGTGCGTTTTTGGAAAAGAGGTTTGGCCGAAATGAAGCACCCACAGCGACTGCTGTACGCAAGTTTGTGCAAAAAGCTCATGAGGCTGGTATGCTAGTGGACAAGACTCATGGTCGTACGGTGTGCACAGATGAGAATGTGGCTGCTGTTGCCGAGAGTGTGAGACTCAATTTACGAACATCAACTCGCCATCGATCTCAACAGCTCAACATTTCACGCACTAGCCTGACTAGAATTCCACACAAAGATCTCGGATTATTCGCTTACAGGATCCAATTGACTCAGCCATTGAGGGCGCGCGACCATCCGCTTCGTTATTGCTTCGCAGTTTGGGCCTTAGAGCAGCTTGAATTGGAAAACGATTTTGGGCGAAAAATCGTCTTTTCGGACGAGGCGCATTTTCGGGGGCTCATCGAGAAGCCAATGCATCCACAGAGAGTGACTGTTTGGTGCGGATTGTGGCATCATTGAACCATTTTTCTTCGAAAATGAGGCTGGGAATAACGTTTCGGCCAACGATGGGCGTTACAGAGCCATTTAAACCGACTATTTTTTTTTACTGGAATTGAAGACATGCGCCATGCCACACAGCCCATGCCACAATCGATCTTTTGCGCACCATATGTATCCCCAAATCGTGTTAACAGCCGCTTTGGCGATGTCAATTGGCCGCCTCGGAGCTGCAATTTGACCCCATTGGACTTTTTTGCGGGGAATCGTGAAGGGCCGACGTTATGCCAACAATTCGGAAACGGTTCAAGCACTTAAGGCCGATATCATCCAAGCAATCCGTGAGCTACAGCTCAAAACTATCAACAAGGTCTTGGAAAATTGGGATGGCAGAATGCGCTACTGCGAAGCCAGCCGAGGCAGCCACTTAAACGACATTGTATTTCATAATTAATGGGAATGTTTGTTCTTACTAATGAAGCCCTAACAATTGGAAAAAAATTAATTTTGTTCATTTTATTGCATTTTTAAAAAGAATCTTGCATTTGGCTTTGGTAATTAAAGCTCTTAACTTAAGCACACTTCACAGCAGTCGATAGAGTTCTGCACCTGATAAGATCGGTATTCCACTTTGTCAACTTAATCAACTCACTAGAACCAAACACATTGAAGAGTTCTGCAAAAGTGGAATGCCTATGTACATATGCATTTTCAGATTGTCTCTTCAGCGGCTAGATTCAGGCAGACCCAAAGCGGTTTCAGATTCTGATAAGTGTTCCTTTGAGCTTTTTTTAGCATTAGAGATCTCATCAGGGTTAAAGAATGATCTCATTTCCTGGGATCCTGGTGTAAACCGCAATTCTGACAATTCTCGTCAAATTCAGTTTTTCAACTTTGTTCGGACAGGTTTTGAGCTCTCGCATTATTTTGAAATTGTTTGAAGGGATAAATGCAGATTTAAACGCAACTTGTGTGCCACTACAAATGAAAACGCTCTTTTCCTTCCACCTGAGTTTCATAACATAACGAATGGCTCTGCTTGAACGGCATATTTGCTTTATGTAGAGGAAGTTAGATAAGATGCGAAAGTACTCTTGCGGGTTCATTGTCTGTCCTTAGCCTGTTTTAAAGCCACAGAAAATGTACTGTATTGTTAACGGGGCAATAGAATGACTAGGGTTATTGCATCAGTTGGTATATTCAAAGGACGGGGATTGTAGGATATACTTACTTACTTACTTAGATGGCGCTACAGTCCGTAGTGAACCTGGGCCTCAACCAACAAGCGTCTCCAGCTGGCACGGTCTTTGGTCAGCTGTTTCCAGCGCCGCACGCCCAGTTGGTTAAGGTGCTCAGGAGTCGAGTAGAACTACCTAAGTTTGAGGTCGGAAAGCTACAATCGCAAGACTGCCAGAATCTTTGCCGATCGTGTCTCCTCCAAGCTCTCTCAAAATCCGCCCACAGCAGCACAAGCAATAGAGCAGGAATGGGCGCATTGCCAGAGCGCTGTAAGTGACGCTGCCTCAGAGGTGCTGAGTTTCAAACCGCCACCACCTAGAAACCCCTGGTTCGATGAACCATGCGAACAAGCCCATGCAGCAGAACAAGAGGCATATAAAGCCACGCTGCAACAACGGACGAGAGCTGCTCGCGAAATCTATGAGCAGAAGAGTAGTGAGGAACACACGCTTTTCAGAAGAAAGAAGAGAGAGCACGGAAAGCGTGAGATCGAGGACATGTAGAGATGCTTCCGCAGGAATGACGCCCGTAAGTTTTACAATAAGGCGAAACGAACATGCCATGGCTACAACGCCAGAGCGGCGGCCTGCAGGGATGAAAATGGAGAACTGGTAGTAGAGTCGCAGTCGATGCTGAGGATTTGGAAAGACCACTTCCACAGACTGTGTAACGGCGATGATAGACAAGATACCGCTGCCAGGCAGAACGAGCCATTCGTAATGGACGACGATGTAACAGAATTCAGTCCACCCGACCTAGACGAAGTCAAAATAGCGATATCAAGACTTAAGTCTAATAAAGCCAGGGGCGCAGACGGTCTGTCTGCTGAGCTTCTTAAGGCGGCTGGAGATGAGCTGGTAAGGTGCATGAACCATCTCATTTGCAAGGTACGGTCGGAGGAAAGCATGCCCGGCGAATGGAATCTCAGCATCCTTTGCCCGGTCCATAAGAAAGGAGACCCCTATAACTGCGCCAACTATAGGGGAATAAGTCGTCTCTGCCGTATTGTGTACAAAGCCATGTCTAGTTTTAACATCCCTGCCAAACTCGTCCGAATGTGCAGAATGACAATGGAGAATACTCGCTGCTCCATTAAGGTCAGTAATGAGCAACCTGACACCTTTGATGTTAAAAAAGGATTTAGGCAAGGTGACGCGCTGTCATGCAACTTTTTCAACATCGTGCTTGAAAATATCGTGCAGAGAGACACTGGCCAACACAAGAGATACGACTTATTTCAAGTCTACGCATCTGCTTGCGTACGCCGACGACATTGACATGATGGACGGAAACAGCGGGACGTCAATGAGGCCTTTGTAAGCATTGAGGTAGAAGCGGCTAAGATGGGTCTCAAGGTTAATGAGGGTAAAACCAAATATATGCTTTCATCTAAAAGAGACGGACAACACCGACGTATTGGCCAGAACGTCACCATGGGCGGATATAACTTTGAAGTGGTCAAGGAATTCGTCTACCTTGGCTTACTGATGACCAGCGACAACAACACCAGCGCTGAGATAAAACGCAGACTCACTCATGCCAACCGCTGTTTCTTTGGGTTTAAGAGGCAATTGAGAAGTTAGGCCCTCTCTCGGAAAACCAAGGTGACACTATATACGACCTTAATCATCCCAGTCCTCCTTTACGGCGCAGAGGTTTGGACCTTAACAAAAGCGGATGAAGATGCCCTTGGTCGTTTCGAGAAGAAATTCCTGCGCACTATCTACGGTCCCGTTTGTTCAAACGGTGTATGGAGGAGAAGATATAACGAAGAACTGTACAGGTTGTACAGCGACATCGGCCTGGTACGACGTCTACGGATACAGCGTCTAAGGTGGCTAGGCCATGTAGAGCGCATGGAAAATACAGCTCCGACCCGAAGAGTCTTCGAATCCACTCCGGAAGAAAGGCGCGGCAGAGGACGGCCGCATCATCGGTAGTTGTACAATTAAAAGTAACAAAAGAAATAAAAAGAAAACCCAATTTTTAGAAAAGTAAATTTTATGTTTTTAAGTCGCCGTGGCGCAGTGGGTAGTGTGTTCCTCTGACGTAACCCGACAACAGCCATGTCATCGTACGTGTTTTCATTGTGCTTCTTCTCAGTGGGTTCTGACAAAACCCCCTGTAGTATAACTGTCATGAAAAGCTTCTCGAAATTCTTCGTTCCCAATTGGTAATAAACTGTAGGTCCCTTTCACATATGGGAAAATAAAATCACACACAGCATGGGTGATTGAGAGAAGCTCGTTTTTGGTCCTTCATGGACTGTAACGCCAACATACATACCATTTTTTAACGCAATTAACGTATCTGCTGGACCACTGTGCTACATTCTAAACTCTGGCATAGTACTGTTACAGAGCACGAACCGACGTCTAAGTTCGAATTTCGCTATCGAAGTTCGAATGCTCTGGTGAAATGGGCGCTTACTATATAAGCGCGAACGCTCACCCTCGGCATTCATTCCGTTTACGGAAGTGAATAGAGCGTGACAAGTCCGTATACAGTGTGTTCGGTCGATAAACCAGTGTGAAAATAAAAGCTTTTGGTAACATTTTCTTGTGTAATAAAGTGTAACAATAAATAAAAGTGGTGATGTACTCAGATAGTTGATCTGAGGAGAAATAAAAAAAATCGTGTGTTTTAATTCGAATAAAAAGTGGAAAATTGTAGTTTATCGCAATCCAGAGAAACGAACCCTATTACAAGTGGGACTAAATTTCGTAACAGTACTTTACTATATGAGAACACCGTGGCGCAGTGGGTAGTGTGTTGGCCTCTGACGCCGATGACACGGGATCGAATCCCGACACAGCCATGTCATCGAACGTGTTTTTCACGGTGTTTCTCCTCAGCAGGGTTCTGACAAAACCCCCTGTAGTAAAATTGTCATGAAAAGCTTCTCGAAATTCGCCGTTCGGAACCGGCAATAAACTGTAGGTCCCTTTCACCTATGGGAAAACGAAATCACACACAACATGGGTGATTTAGAGAAGCTCGGCTCAGGTTCTTCATGGACTGTAACGCCAACATACATACACATCCACATCCAGTGTTTTTTTTTTTTTTTTTTAATCATAGGTTATTTTGACACTGACAGCTGTTTCCCGCTCGAAATCTTGACAGAAAGGCAGTATCATACTCCGTTGAACGAAATGAGTCGCTTTACGCTTGAACGGGAACGGGACTCATTGAACGAAATGAGTCGCTTTACGCTTGAACGGGAAATATTAAAAACTTATTTCCAAAGTGAGTGCTGTGTAGCCCAAACAGTGCGTTTTTGGAAAAGAGGTTTGGCCGAAATGAAGCACCCACAGCGACTGCTGTACGCAAGTTTGTGCAAAAAGTTCATGAGGCTGGTATGCTAGTGGACAAGACTCATGGTCGTACGGTGTGCACAGATGAGAATGTGGCTGCTGTTGCCGAGAGTGTGAGACTCAATTTACGAACATCAACTCGCCATCGATCTCAACAGCTCAACATTTCACGCACTAGCCTGACTAGAATTCCACACAAAGATCTCGGATTATTCGCTTACAGGATCCAATTGACTCAGCCATTGAGGGCGCGCGACCATCCGCTTCGTTATTGCTTCGCAGTTTGGGCCTTAGAGCAGCTTGAATTGGAAAATGATTTTGGGCGAAAAATCGTCTTTTCGGACGAGGCGCATTTTCGGGGGCTCATCGAGAAGCCAATGCATCCACAGAGAGTGACTGTTTGGTGCGGATTGTGGCATCATTGAACCATTTTTCTTCGAAAATGAGGCTGGGAATAACGTTTCGGCCAACGATGGGCGTTACAGAGCCATTTAAACCGACTATTTTTTTTTACTGGAATTGAAGACATGCGCCATGCCACACAGCCCATGCCACAATCGATCTTTTGCGCACCATATGTATCCCCAAATCGTGTTAACAGCCGCTTTGGCGATGTCAATTGGCCGCCTCGGAGCTGCAATTTGACCCCATTGGACTTTTTTGCGGGGAATCGTGAAGGGCCGACGTTATGCCAACAATTCGGAAACGGTTCAAGCACTTAAGGCCGATATCATCCAAGCAATCCGTGAGCTACAGCTCAAAACTATCAACAAGGTCTTGGAAAATTGGGATGGCAGAATGCGCTACTGCGAAGCCAGCCGAGGCAGCCACTTAAACGACATTGTATTTCATAATTAATGGGAATGTTTGTTCTTACTAATGAAGCCCTAACAATTGGAAAAAAATTAATTTTGTTCATTTTATTGCATTTTTAAAAAGAATCTTGCATTTGGCTTTGGTAATTAAAGCTCTTAACTTAAGCACACTTCACAGCAGTCGATAGAGTTCTGCACCTGATAAGATCGGTATTCCACTTTGTCAACTTAATCAACTCACTAGAACCAAACACATTGAAGAGTTCTGCAAAAGTGGAATGCCTATGTACATATGCATTTTCAGATTGTCTCTTCAGCGGCTAGATTCAGGCAGACCCAAAGCGGTTTCAGATTCTGATAAGTGTTCCTTTGAGCTTTTTTTAGCATTAGAGATCTCATCAGGGTTAAAGAATGATCTCATTTCCTGGGATCCTGGTGTAAACCGCAATTCTGACAATTCTCGTCAAATTCAGTTTTTCAACTTTGTTCGGACAGGTTTTGAGCTCTCGCATTATTTTGAAATTGTTTGAAGGGATAAATGCAGATTTAAACGCAACTTGTGTGCCACTACAAATGAAAACGCTCTTTTCCTTCCACCTGAGTTTCATAACATAACGAATGGCTCTGCTTGAACGGCATATTTGCTTTATGTAGAGGAAGTTAGATAAGATGCGAAAGTACTCTTGCGGGTTCATTGTCTGTCCTTAGCCTGTTTTAAAGCCACAGAAAATGTACTGTATTGTTAACGGGGCAATAGAATGACTAGGGTTATTGCATCAGTTGGTATATTCAAAGGACGGGGATTGTAGGATATACTTACTTACTTACTTAGATGGCGCTACAGTCCGTAGTGAACCTGGGCCTCAACCAACAAGCGTCTCCAGCTGGCACGGTCTTTGGTCAGCTGTTTCCAGCGCCGCACGCCCAGTTGGTTAAGGTGCTCAGGAGTCGAGTAGAACTACCTAAGTTTGAGGTCGGAAAGCTACAATCGCAAGACTGCCAGAATCTTTGCCGATCGTGTCTCCTCCAAGCTCTCTCAAAATCCGCCCACAGCAGCACAAGCAATAGAGCAGGAATGGGCGCATTGCCAGAGCGCTGTAAGTGACGCTGCCTCAGAGGTGCTGAGTTTCAAACCGCCACCACCTAGAAACCCCTGGTTCGATGAACCATGCGAACAAGCCCATGCAGCAGAACAAGAGGCATATAAAGCCACGCTGCAACAACGGACGAGAGCTGCTCGCGAAATCTATGAGCAGAAGAGTAGTGAGGAACACACGCTTTTCAGAAGAAAGAAGAGAGAGCACGGAAAGCGTGAGATCGAGGACATGTAGAGATGCTTCCGCAGGAATGACGCCCGTAAGTTTTACAATAAGGCGAAACGAACATGCCATGGCTACAACGCCAGAGCGGCGGCCTGCAGGGATGAAAATGGAGAACTGGTAGTAGAGTCGCAGTCGATGCTGAGGATTTGGAAAGACCACTTCCACAGACTGTGTAACGGCGATGATAGACAAGATACCGCTGCCAGGCAGAACGAGCCATTCGTAATGGACGACGATGTAACAGAATTCAGTCCACCCGACCTAGACGAAGTCAAAATAGCGATATCAAGACTTAAGTCTAATAAAGCCACGGGCGCAGACGGTCTGTCTGCTGAGCTTCTTAAGGCGGCTGGAGATGAGCTGGTAAGGTGCATGAACCATCTCATTTGCAAGGTACGGTCGGAGGAAAGCATGCCCGGCGAATGGAATCTCAGCATCCTTTGCCCGGTCCATAAGAAAGGAGACCCCTATAACTGCGCCAACTATAGGGGAATAAGTCGTCTCTGCCGTATTGTGTACAAAGCCATGTCTAGTTTTAACATCCCTGCCAAACTCGTCCGAATGTGCAGAATGACAATGGAGAATACTCGCTGCTCCATTAAGGTCAGTAATGAGCAACCTGACACCTTTGATGTTAAAAAAGGATTTAGGCAAGGTGACGCGCTGTCATGCAACTTTTTCAACATCGTGCTTGAAAATATCGTGCAGAGAGACACTGGCCAACACAAGAGATACGACTTATTTCAAGTCTACGCATCTGCTTGCGTACGCCGACGACATTGACATGATGGACGGAAACAGCGGGACGTCAATGAGGCCTTTGTAAGCATTGAGGTAGAAGCGGCTAAGATGGGTCTCAAGGTTAATGAGGGTAAAACCAAATATATGCTTTCATCTAAAAGAGACGGACAACACCGACGTATTGGCCAGAACGTCACCATGGGCGGATATAACTTTGAAGTGGTCAAGGAATTCGTCTACCTTGGCTTACTGATGACCAGCGACAACAACACCAGCGCTGAGATAAAACGCAGACTCACTCATGCCAACCGCTGTTTCTTTGGGTTTAAGAGGCAATTGAGAAGTTAGGCCCTCTCTCGGAAAACCAAGGTGACACTATATACGACCTTAATCATCCCAGTCCTCCTTTACGGCGCAGAGGTTTGGACCTTAACAAAAGCGGATGAAGATGCCCTTGGTCGTTTCGAGAAGAAATTCCTGCGCACTATCTACGGTCCCGTTTGTTCAAACGGTGTATGGAGGAGAAGATATAACGAAGAACTGTACAGGTTGTACAGCGACATCGGCCTGGTACGACGTCTACGGATACAGCGTCTAAGGTGGCTAGGCCATGTAGAGCGCATGGAAAATACAGCTCCGACCCGAAGAGTCTTCGAATCCACTCCGGAAGAAAGGCGCGGCAGAGGACGGCCGCATCATCGGTAGTTGTACAATTAAAAGTAACAAAAGAAATAAAAAGAAAACCCAATTTTTAGAAAAGTAAATTTTATGTTTTTAAGTCGCCGTGGCGCAGTGGGTAGTGTGTTCCTCTGACGTAACCCGACAACAGCCATGTCATCGTACGTGTTTTCATTGTGCTTCTTCTCAGTGGGTTCTGACAAAACCCCCTGTAGTATAACTGTCATGAAAAGCTTCTCGAAATTCTTCGTTCCCAATTGGTAATAAACTGTAGGTCCCTTTCACATATGGGAAAATAAAATCACACACAGCATGGGTGATTGAGAGAAGCTCGTTTTTGGTCCTTCATGGACTGTAACGCCAACATACATACCATTTTTTAACGCAATTAACGTATCTGCTGGACCACTGTGCTACATTCTAAACTCTGGCATAGTACTGTTACAGAGCACGAACCGACGTCTAAGTTCGAATTTCGCTATCGAAGTTCGAATGCTCTGGTGAAATGGGCGCTTACTATATAAGCGCGAACGCTCACCCTCGGCATTCATTCCGTTTACGGAAGTGAATAGAGCGTGACAAGTCCGTATACAGTGTGTTCGGTCGATAAACCAGTGTGAAAATAAAAGCTTTTGGTAACATTTTCTTGTGTAATAAAGTGTAACAATAAATAAAAGTGGTGATGTACTCAGATAGTTGATCTGAGGAGAAATAAAAAAAATCGTGTGTTTTAATTCGAATAAAAAGTGGAAAATTGTAGTTTATCGCAATCCAGAGATACGAACCCTATTACAAGTGGGACTAAATTTCGTAACAGTACTTTACTATATGAGAACACCGTGGCGCAGTGGGTAGTGTGTTGGCCTCTGACGCCGATGACACGGGATCGAATCCCGACACAGCCATGTCATCGAACGTGTTTTTCACGGTGTTTCTCCTCAGCAGGGTTCTGACAAAACCCCCTGTAGTAAAATTGTCATGAAAAGCTTCTCGAAATTCGCCGTTCGGAACCGGCAATAAACTGTAGGTCCCTTTCACCTATGGGAAAACGAAATCACACACAACATGGGTGATTTAGAGAAGCTCGGCTCAGGTTCTTCATGGACTGTAACGCCAACATACATACACATCCACATCCAGTGCTTTTTTTTTTTTTTTTTAATCATAGGTTATTTTGACACTGACAGCTGTTTCCCGCTCGAAATCTTGACAGAAAGGCAGTATCATACTCCGTTGAACGAAATGAGTCGCTTTACGCTTGAACGGGAACGGGACTCATTGAACGAAATGAGTCGCTTTACGCTTGAACGGGAAATATTAAAAACTTATTTCCAAAGTGAGTGCTGTGTAGCCCAAACAGTGCGTTTTTGGAAAAGAGGTTTGGCCGAAATGAAGCACCCACAGCGACTGCTGTACGCAAGTTTGTGCAAAAAGCTCATGAGGCTGGTATGCTAGTGGACAAGACTCATGGTCGTACGGTGTGCACAGATGAGAATGTGGCTGCTGTTGCCGAGAGTGTGAGACTCAATTTACGAACATCAACTCGCCATCGATCTCAACAGCTCAACATTTCACGCACTAGCCTGACTAGAATTCCACACAAAGATCTCGGATTATTCGCTTACAGGATCCAATTGACTCAGCCATTGAGGGCGCGCGACCATCCGCTTCGTTATTGCTTCGCAGTTTGGGCCTTAGAGCAGCTTGAATTGGAAAACGATTTTGGGCGAAAAATCGTCTTTTCGGACGAGGCGCATTTTCGGGGGCTCATCGAGAAGCCAATGCATCCACAGAGAGTGACTGTTTGGTGCGGATTGTGGCATCATTGAACCATTTTTCTTCGAAAATGAGGCTGGGAATAACGTTTCGGCCAACGATGGGCGTTACAGAGCCATTTAAACCGACTATTTTTTTTTACTGGAATTGAAGACATGCGCCATGCCACACAGCCCATGCCACAATCGATCTTTTGCGCACCATATGTATCCCCAAATCGTGTTAACAGCCGCTTTGGCGATGTCAATTGGCCGCCTCGGAGCTGCAATTTGACCCCATTGGACTTTTTTGCGGGGAATCGTGAAGGGCCGACGTTATGCCAACAATTCGGAAACGGTTCAAGCACTTAAGGCCGATATCATCCAAGCAATCCGTGAGCTACAGCTCAAAACTATCAACAAGGTCTTGGAAAATTGGGATGGCAGAATGCGCTACTGCGAAGCCAGCCGAGGCAGCCACTTAAACGACATTGTATTTCATAATTAATGGGAATGTTTGTTCTTACTAATGAAGCCCTAACAATTGGAAAAAAATTAATTTTGTTCATTTTATTGCATTTTTAAAAAGAATCTTGCATTTGGCTTTGGTAATTAAAGCTCTTAACTTAAGCACACTTCACAGCAGTCGATAGAGTTCTGCACCTGATAAGATCGGTATTCCACTTTGTCAACTTAATCAACTCACTAGAACCAAACACATTGAAGAGTTCTGCAAAAGTGGAATGCCTATGTACATATGCATTTTCAGATTGTCTCTTCAGCGGCTAGATTCAGGCAGACCCAAAGCGGTTTCAGATTCTGATAAGTGTTCCTTTGAGCTTTTTTTAGCATTAGAGATCTCATCAGGGTTAAAGAATGATCTCATTTCCTGGGATCCTGGTGTAAACCGCAATTCTGACAATTCTCGTCAAATTCAGTTTTTCAACTTTGTTCGGACAGGTTTTGAGCTCTCGCATTATTTTGAAATTGTTTGAAGGGATAAATGCAGATTTAAACGCAACTTGTGTGCCACTACAAATGAAAACGCTCTTTTCCTTCCACCTGAGTTTCATAACATAACGAATGGCTCTGCTTGAACGGCATATTTGCTTTATGTAGAGGAAGTTAGATAAGATGCGAAAGTACTCTTGCGGGTTCATTGTCTGTCCTTAGCCTGTTTTAAAGCCACAGAAAATGTACTGTATTGTTAACGGGGCAATAGAATGACTAGGGTTATTGCATCAGTTGGTATATTCAAAGGACGGGGATTGTAGGATATACTTACTTACTTACTTAGATGGCGCTACAGTCCGTAGTGAACCTGGGCCTCAACCAACAAGCGTCTCCAGCTGGCACGGTCTTTGGTCAGCTGTTTCCAGCGCCGCACGCCCAGTTGGTTAAGGTGCTCAGGAGTCGAGTAGAACTACCTAAGTTTGAGGTCGGAAAGCTACAATCGCAAGACTGCCAGAATCTTTGCCGATCGTGTCTCCTCCAAGCTCTCTCAAAATCCGCCCACAGCAGCACAAGCAATAGAGCAGGAATGGGCGCATTGCCAGAGCGCTGTAAGTGACGCTGCCTCAGAGGTGCTGAGTTTCAAACCGCCACCACCTAGAAACCCCTGGTTCGATGAACCATGCGAACAAGCCCATGCAGCAGAACAAGAGGCATATAAAGCCACGCTGCAACAACGGACGAGAGCTGCTCGCGAAATCTATGAGCAGAAGAGTAGTGAGGAACACACGCTTTTCAGAAGAAAGAAGAGAGAGCACGGAAAGCGTGAGATCGAGGACATGTAGAGATGCTTCCGCAGGAATGACGCCCGTAAGTTTTACAATAAGGCGAAACGAACATGCCATGGCTACAACGCCAGAGCGGCGGCCTGCAGGGATGAAAATGGAGAACTGGTAGTAGAGTCGCAGTCGATGCTGAGGATTTGGAAAGACCACTTCCACAGACTGTGTAACGGCGATGATAGACAAGATACCGCTGCCAGGCAGAACGAGCCATTCGTAATGGACGACGATGTAACAGAATTCAGTCCACCCGACCTAGACGAAGTCAAAATAGCGATATCAAGACTTAAGTCTAATAAAGCCACGGGCGCAGACGGTCTGTCTGCTGAGCTTCTTAAGGCGGCTGGAGATGAGCTGGTAAGGTGCATGAACCATCTCATTTGCAAGGTACGGTCGGAGGAAAGCATGCCCGGCGAATGGAATCTCAGCATCCTTTGCCCGGTCCATAAGAAAGGAGACCCCTATAACTGCGCCAACTATAGGGGAATAAGTCGTCTCTGCCGTATTGTGTACAAAGCCATGTCTAGTTTTAACATCCCTGCCAAACTCGTCCGAATGTGCAGAATGACAATGGAGAATACTCGCTGCTCCATTAAGGTCAGTAATGAGCAACCTGACACCTTTGATGTTAAAAAAGGATTTAGGCAAGGTGACGCGCTGTCATGCAACTTTTTCAACATCGTGCTTGAAAATATCGTGCAGAGAGACACTGGCCAACACAAGAGATACGACTTATTTCAAGTCTACGCATCTGCTTGCGTACGCCGACGACATTGACATGATGGACGGAAACAGCGGGACGTCAATGAGGCCTTTGTAAGCATTGAGGTAGAAGCGGCTAAGATGGGTCTCAAGGTTAATGAGGGTAAAACCAAATATATGCTTTCATCTAAAAGAGACGGACAACACCGACGTATTGGCCAGAACGTCACCATGGGCGGATATAACTTTGAAGTGGTCAAGGAATTCGTCTACCTTGGCTTACTGATGACCAGCGACAACAACACCAGCGCTGAGATAAAACGCAGACTCACTCATGCCAACCGCTGTTTCTTTGGGTTTAAGAGGCAATTGAGAAGTTAGGCCCTCTCTCGGAAAACCAAGGTGACACTATATACGACCTTAATCATCCCAGTCCTCCTTTACGGCGCAGAGGTTTGGACCTTAACAAAAGCGGATGAAGATGCCCTTGGTCGTTTCGAGAAGAAATTCCTGCGCACTATCTACGGTCCCGTTTGTTCAAACGGTGTATGGAGGAGAAGATATAACGAAGAACTGTACAGGTTGTACAGCGACATCGGCCTGGTACGACGTCTACGGATACAGCGTCTAAGGTGGCTAGGCCATGTAGAGCGCATGGAAAATACAGCTCCGACCCGAAGAGTCTTCGAATCCACTCCGGAAGAAAGGCGCGGCAGAGGACGGCCGCATCATCGGTAGTTGTACAATTAAAAGTAACAAAAGAAATAAAAAGAAAACCCAATTTTTAGAAAAGTAAATTTTATGTTTTTAAGTCGCCGTGGCGCAGTGGGTAGTGTGTTCCTCTGACGTAACCCGACAACAGCCATGTCATCGTACGTGTTTTCATTGTGCTTCTTCTCAGTGGGTTCTGACAAAACCCCCTGTAGTATAACTGTCATGAAAAGCTTCTCGAAATTCTTCGTTCCCAATTGGTAATAAACTGTAGGTCCCTTTCACATATGGGAAAATAAAATCACACACAGCATGGGTGATTGAGAGAAGCTCGTTTTTGGTCCTTCATGGACTGTAACGCCAACATACATACCATTTTTTAACGCAATTAACGTATCTGCTGGACCACTGTGCTACATTCTAAACTCTGGCATAGTACTGTTACAGAGCACGAACCGACGTCTAAGTTCGAATTTCGCTATCGAAGTTCGAATGCTCTGGTGAAATGGGCGCTTACTATATAAGCGCGAACGCTCACCCTCGGCATTCATTCCGTTTACGGAAGTGAATAGAGCGTGACAAGTCCGTATACAGTGTGTTCGGTCGATAAACCAGTGTGAAAATAAAAGCTTTTGGTAACATTTTCTTGTGTAATAAAGTGTAACAATAAATAAAAGTGGTGATGTACTCAGATAGTTGATCTGAGGAGAAATAAAAAAAATCGTGTGTTTTAATTCGAATAAAAAGTGGAAAATTGTAGTTTATCGCAATCCAGAGAAACGAACCCTATTACAAGTGGGACTAAATTTCGTAACAGTACTTTACTATATGAGAACACCGTGGCGCAGTGGGTAGTGTGTTGGCCTCTGACGCCGATGACACGGGATCGAATCCCGACACAGCCATGTCATCGAACGTGTTTTTCACGGTGTTTCTCCTCAGCAGGGTTCTGACAAAACCCCTTGTAGTAAAATTGTCATGAAAAGCTTCTCGAAATTCGCCGTTCGGAACCGGCAATAAACTGTAGGTCCCTTTCACCTATGGGAAAACGAAATCACACACAACATGGGTGATTTAGAGAAGCTCGGCTCAGGTTCTTCATGGACTGTAACGCCAACATACATACACATCCACATCCAGTGTTTTTTTTTTTTTTTTTTTAATCATAGGTTATTTTGACACTGACAGCTGTTTCCCGCTCGAAATCTTGACAGAAAGGCAGTATCATACTCCGTTGAACGAAATGAGTCGCTTTACGCTTGAACGGGAACGGGACTCATTGAACGAAATGAGTCGCTTTACGCTTGAACGGGAAATATTAAAAACTTATTTCCAAAGTGAGTGCTGTGTAGCCCAAACAGTGCGTTTTTGGAAAAGAGGTTTGGCCGAAATGAAGCACCCACAGCGACTGCTGTACGCAAGTTTGTGCAAAAAGTTCATGAGGCTGGTATGCTAGTGGACAAGACTCATGGTCGTACGGTGTGCACAGATGAGAATGTGGCTGCTGTTGCCGAGAGTGTGAGACTCAATTTACGAACATCAACTCGCCATCGATCTCAACAGCTCAACATTTCACGCACTAGCCTGACTAGAATTCCACACAAAGATCTCGGATTATTCGCTTACAGGATCCAATTGACTCAGCCATTGAGGGCGCGCGACCATCCGCTTCGTTATTGCTTCGCAGTTTGGGCCTTAGAGCAGCTTGAATTGGAAAACGATTTTGGGCGAAAAATCGTCTTTTCGGACGAGGCGCATTTTCGGGGGCTCATCGAGAAGCCAATGCATCCACAGAGAGTGACTGTTTGGTGCGGATTGTGGCATCATTGAACCATTTTTCTTCGAAAATGAGGCTGGGAATAACGTTTCGGCCAACGATGGGCGTTACAGAGCCATTTAAACCGACTATTTTTTTTTACTGGAATTGAAGACATGCGCCATGCCACACAGCCCATGCCACAATCGATCTTTTGCGCACCATATGTATCCCCAAATCGTGTTAACAGCCGCTTTGGCGATGTCAATTGGCCGCCTCGGAGCTGCAATTTGACCCCATTGGACTTTTTTGCGGGGAATCGTGAAGGGCCGACGTTATGCCAACAATTCGGAAACGGTTCAAGCACTTAAGGCCGATATCATCCAAGCAATCCGTGAGCTACAGCTCAAAACTATCAACAAGGTCTTGGAAAATTGGGATGGCAGAATGCGCTACTGCGAAGCCAGCCGAGGCAGCCACTTAAACGACATTGTATTTCATAATTAATGGGAATGTTTGTTCTTACTAATGAAGCCCTAACAATTGGAAAAAAATTAATTTTGTTCATTTTATTGCATTTTTAAAAAGAATCTTGCATTTGGCTTTGGTAATTAAAGCTCTTAACTTAAGCACACTTCACAGCAGTCGATAGAGTTCTGCACCTGATAAGATCGGTATTCCACTTTGTCAACTTAATCAACTCACTAGAACCAAACACATTGAAGAGTTCTGCAAAAGTGGAATGCCTATGTACATATGCATTTTCAGATTGTCTCTTCAGCGGCTAGATTCAGGCAGACCCAAAGCGGTTTCAGATTCTGATAAGTGTTCCTTTGAGCTTTTTTTAGCATTAGAGATCTCATCAGGGTTAAAGAATGATCTCATTTCCTGGGATCCTGGTGTAAACCGCAATTCTGACAATTCTCGTCAAATTCAGTTTTTCAACTTTGTTCGGACAGGTTTTGAGCTCTCGCATTATTTTGAAATTGTTTGAAGGGATAAATGCAGATTTAAACGCAACTTGTGTGCCACTACAAATGAAAACGCTCTTTTCCTTCCACCTGAGTTTCATAACATAACGAATGGCTCTGCTTGAACGGCATATTTGCTTTATGTAGAGGAAGTTAGATAAGATGCGAAAGTACTCTTGCGGGTTCATTGTCTGTCCTTAGCCTGTTTTAAAGCCACAGAAAATGTACTGTATTGTTAACGGGGCAATAGAATGACTAGGGTTATTGCATCAGTTGGTATATTCAAAGGACGGGGATTGTAGGATATACTTACTTACTTACTTAGATGGCGCTACAGTCCGTAGTGAACCTGGGCCTCAACCAACAAGCGTCTCCAGCTGGCACGGTCTTTGGTCAGCTGTTTCCAGCGCCGCACGCCCAGTTGGTTAAGGTGCTCAGGAGTCGAGTAGAACTACCTAAGTTTGAGGTCGGAAAGCTACAATCGCAAGACTGCCAGAATCTTTGCCGATCGTGTCTCCTCCAAGCTCTCTCAAAATCCGCCCACAGCAGCACAAGCAATAGAGCAGGAATGGGCGCATTGCCAGAGCGCTGTAAGTGACGCTGCCTCAGAGGTGCTGAGTTTCAAACCGCCACCACCTAGAAACCCCTGGTTCGATGAACCATGCGAACAAGCCCATGCAGCAGAACAAGAGGCATATAAAGCCACGCTGCAACAACGGACGAGAGCTGCTCGCGAAATCTATGAGCAGAAGAGTAGTGAGGAACACACGCTTTTCAGAAGAAAGAAGAGAGAGCACGGAAAGCGTGAGATCGAGGACATGTAGAGATGCTTCCGCAGGAATGACGCCCGTAAGTTTTACAATAAGGCGAAACGAACATGCCATGGCTACAACGCCAGAGCGGCGGCCTGCAGGGATGAAAATGGAGAACTGGTAGTAGAGTCGCAGTCGATGCTGAGGATTTGGAAAGACCACTTCCACAGACGGCGATGATAGACAAGATACCGCTGCCAGGCAGAACGAGCCATTCGTAATGGACGACGATGTAACAGAATTCAGTCCACCCGACCTAGACGAAGTCAAAATAGCGATATCAAGACTTAAGTCTAATAAAGCCACGGGCGCAGACGGTCTGTCTGCTGAGCTTCTTAAGGCGGCTGGAGATGAGCTGGTAAGGTGCATGAACCATCTCATTTGCAAGGTACGGTCGGAGGAAAGCATGCCCGGCGAATGGAATCTCAGCATCCTTTGCCCGGTCCATAAGAAAGGAGACCCCTATAACTGCGCCAACTATAGGGGAATAAGTCGTCTCTGCCGTATTGTGTACAAAGCCATGTCTAGTTTTAACATCCCTGCCAAACTCGTCCGAATGTGCAGAATGACAATGGAGAATACTCGCTGCTCCATTAAGGTCAGTAATGAGCAACCTGACACCTTTGATGTTAAAAAAGGATTTAGGCAAGGTGACGCGCTGTCATGCAACTTTTTCAACATCGTGCTTGAAAATATCGTGCAGAGAGTCACTGGCCAACACAAGAGATACGACTTATTTCAAGTCTACGCATCTGCTTGCGTACGCCGACGACATTGGAATGATGGACGGAAACAGCGGGACGTCAATGAGGCCTTTGTAAGCATTGAGGTAGAAGCGGCTAAGATGGGTCTCAAGGTTAATGAGGGTAAAACCAAATATATGCTTTCATCTAAAAGAGACGGACAACACCGACGTATTGGCCAGAACGTCACCATGGGCGGATATAACTTTGAAGTGGTCAAGGAATTCGTCTACCTTGGCTCACTGATGACCAGCGACAACAACACCAGCGCTGAGATAAAACGCAGACTCACTCATGCCAACCGCTGTTTCTTTGGGTTTAAGAGGCAATTGAGAAGTTAGGCCCTCTCTCGGAAAACCAAGGTGACACTATATAAGACCTTAATCATCCCAGTCCTCCTTTACGGCGCAGAGGCTTGGACCTTAACAAAAGCGGATGAAGATGCCCTTGGTCGTTTCAGGAAGAAAATCCTGCGCACTATCTACGGTCTCGTTTGTTCAAACGGTGTATGGAGGAGAAGATATAACGAAGAACTGTACAGGTTGTACAGCGACATCGGCCTGGTACGACGTCTACGGATACAGCGTCTAAGGTGGCTAGGCCATGTAGAGCGCATGGAAAATACAGCTCCGACCCGAAGAGTCTTCGAATCCACTCCGGAAGAAAGGCGCGGCAGAGGACGGCCGCATCATCGGTAGCGTACGCAGGTGGAAGGGGACCTTAACCAACTGGGCGTGCGGCGCTGGAAACAGCTGGCCAAAGACCGTGCCAGCTGGAGACGCTTGTTGGTTGAGGCCCAGGTTCACCACGGACTGTAGCGCCACCTAAGTAAGTAAGTAAGTAAGTGCTCGAAATTGGACACCCCACTCCATTGCCCGGCAGTAATTTTCCAGGCGGCTGTTTTCCTCTTTCTAGCGCTCTTTCCTTTTTCATACTGAGTACCAGCGCCCTTCAGATTTTTTTTTTTTTTAATAATTTGCGCGCACTCAAGGTCTAAAAACCTTATTATGTCGGCGACACAGTGCGTGCAGAAGGTAGAAAGGAAGAGGGATAGAGGAGATGCCGATGGACATTGACCTTAAATGTTTGCATGGTTGAATTGAGGGGAGAAAACCTAATCCGGCAGGGAGTTCCAGATTCGTGTGGTTCGGTTAATGAAGGATTCTTTATGTTTGACGGTACGTCCGAGACGTGTATTGCGGGAGAAATGTTGAAGGGGCGGATAGTAACTGGCTATTTCATCAGAGCATTTTGGGTGGAAGTAACGATAAAACAGGGAGGGGCAGGTAACATTCCTGCGGTGTTCCAGCAAGTCTAATGTTTTGGTAATGCTGGAGTCACCTATCAGTTTTATCGAGCGCTTTTGTATTCTGTCTAGTAGGTGCAATGATGTCTTTGAAGCACCGGACCAGACATGAGCGTTAAGCTTAATTTGGAGCGAATAAATGCCTTATAGATTGTAGCCAGATCTAAGGGTGAGAAAAGTTTCTTGCATCTGTGTCAGAAGCCTAGGCATTTCACAGCATTCTTGGCGACACTGAATATGTGGTCGCTCCAATTAAGATTGTGAGCAGCACACATACCCAGGATGGAAAGCTTTTCGGTTCCAGAGATGCAAGTGCCATTCATGGATAATGGCTGCGGGTTAGTTATACGCTTTAACGACAAGAGACCGCATTGTGTTTTGGATGCATTGAAATCCACTCTATTGTTTTTACCCCATTGGATGATGCTGTCGATATCGGAATTTAATGAGCTCAACATTCGCTGCCGCTCACTATCTACAACCGAAGTGCATGGTCGTAAACTAGTGAACGAATATGAGAAGCTGAGGGTACTGTCGTCAGCGAAGGAGTGAAGGGGATTAGAAGTAACAGACAAGATATCATTAATAAAAATAAGAAAGAGTGTCGGAGACAAAACGGAGCCCTGGGGAACACCAACATTCACAAAGTGAGTATCAGACTTGAATCCGTCCAAAACAACTTGAATTGAGACTCATCGAACTTAAGATGGCGCACACAAGTGGAAGGGGACCTCAGCCAACTGGGTGTGCGGCAATGGAAAAGGCTAGCAAAAGATCGTGCTAGATGGAGGGGCATGTTGGTTGAGGCCCAGGTTCACCCCAAACTGTAGCGCCCGCTAAGAAGAAGAATAATTGTTTGCCTTTTTATTCTAATAAAATATTCAAATACAATATATACAAGCGAATCTAGATTTCCAACCGGCTTTTATTGAATCGCTTAATTTAAGGACAAAACACTGCGTACACGAATTAATATATTTATTTTCGTAATTCTCACATAAGAAATGTACTGAAATGCCGATTGTCCGCAAGAAAGTATCTATCAGCGTTTATGGTTAAATAGTTGTGGAAAATTGTTTGACAATTTCATATGCGTTAGTAGAAATTATTTCTTTTTGTTTTTATCCGAATCATTGTTCTTTTTATCCTTGTTTTCCTTGTTTTCCTTGTTTAGGGAACCTACCGCATCGCGTATAGCTTCTGATTGAGGATCTACACCGGGCAGATTTTCTAAAACACTCTGTTAGAAATCCGAAAAGGATTATGGTTTAAGGATGATCATTATGTTATAAAGATGATTTCTGACCTGTAAAAATGCCGGATCACCAATTACTTCAGAATAATCTTCATCAACCTCCATTGGAGCAGATTCATCCGTTTTTGGGCGCTTAGCTTGTTGGGTAACAGTCTCGTCAGCTAACATTGAAGGCAAACAGCAAATATTTGTTAAATAAACGAATTCATGACATAATTTTGTTGAAGGAACAATTACCCGCATCTTGCATGGACATCTGCATGGCAAAAGCTATTTGTTCCTCCTCGGTCATATTAGCAAAATCTGGCATATTGTCTTCAGGCTGAAAGAAAAAAAAAAAAGTAAAATGGCAATGTGATTAAAGTCAACAGTTGGAGAAGGTAGGTAGGTAGGTAGGATCGTAGCCTTTCCAGAAATGAGAAGAACACACATAGGCCAGGGAGCCCCGTTGTGCAGCTACGAGAGGGCTTAGCCCCCCATTCGTGGAACCATTTTGTGCTTCTTAATAAGTTAAGAAGATCAGGTATCCCTACTTGCTGAACCTCTGTCAGTTCGTTAAGGAAGTAAGAGCCTAGGTATCGTTTCCTGATTGTGCAGAATGCCGGGCAAGTGCAGAGAAGGTGGTGAATGGATTCTACCTCCTCCTCGTCTAGACAGCTTCTGCAGAAATCATTCGAAACTATACCTAGTTTTTGCACGTGACTGCCGATAAGACAGTGTCCGGTGATGACACCTATAACTTTGTAGATGTCAGTTCTTTTTAGGGAGATTATACTCCTTGTCCGTTGACTGTCGAGCCGGGGCCAGATTTGCCCGGTGATGACGCAGGTATGTCCCTGAGCCCATCTCCGATTTGAGATGATTGATTGTAGCGTCGTTCCCTGTTTGGCGAGTGTGTCGGCTCATTCATTCCCTGGAATGTCGCTGTGTCCTGGTACCCAGATAAGTTGTATGTTGAACTGTTCGGCCATCTCGTTAAGAGATAGGCGACAGTAGAGACTAGTTTTTGATGTGTACACGTAGGACTCCAACGACTTTAAGGCTGCTTGTCGATCCGTGAGAATGCGGATATTCATAGTGGACATCACGTTCCGATTCAGCCAGGACAAGGCCTCTTTTATTGCCAACAGTTCCGCCTGGAAAACGCTGCAGTGATTTGGTAATTATAGAGCTTTATTCAGCTTGCAGAGTTGTTTGCAGAAGACTCCACTACCCACCCTGTTCTTGGTTTTAGACCCGTCAGTGTAAAAGTCTACGCAGTATCTGCGGGGTTGAGTGTGGCGGGTCCAGTTTTGTCTGTCCGGGTAAATCGTCATGAAGTTTTTTCCAAGACCGTGGTGGGTTCTGTGAGGTCCAAGTTTACTGTCATGGTTGTCCTGTTGTTCAAGATGGAGGAGTGGCCAGTGACATAACTCGTCCATTTCGAGTTGGCTTTTAGTCTAATGGCCGTGGGTGCGGCAATTTGCTTGCCGAAAATATCGAGTGGTGTAAGGTCGAGTATCGTGTTAAGCGCAGCCGTTGGGGTGGGCCTGAGGGTAATGCACATATACGCCAACTTTTGTACCTTCTCGAGTTGTTTGTGGTATGTTGTCTTGTCCAGTGCAGTCCACCAGACTATCACTCCATACATTATGGATCTAACGACCGTGATGTAGAGCCATAGGGCGATCTTGGGGTTGAATCCCCATTTTTTCCCTATGGCATGTGTAGAGAGTTATAGTTGCTTTTTTAGCTCTTTCGATTGTGTTACTCTTCCAGTTGGAGTAAGTTTTGACAGACGTTTCTTAAAGAGTAATCGTCTGTCAAATGAAAACGTGATCTTACTTAGTCACTCATTTTATCTTATGCAACATTCAAATTGAATTTAGAATCATAGACATAGGGTAGGATAATTCTTCGAAAAGACAAAATATCAAATTATTATAAAAATGTACGCTTCCGATGGTGTTAATCTCTCCTGGTGTGAATACTCAGGGGCTAAATTATCCCTCGAGAAGAGCAAACACCTACACATCTGCAGGAAACACAACTGCTCATGCAACATCCTCACCCACAACATCACCCTAGAAAAAGCCGATGAATTAAAAATCTTAGGCATCGTTTTCCAAAAAAACTACAAATGGAACTCACACATCGACCATTTACTCACCATTATCGACATATCTCTGGGAAAAAAACTGAACATAATCAAAATCCTCTCCTGCAACAAATACAACTGTAATCCCCTTTCCCTAACCTCCATCCTCACCAGCAAAATCCGATATGGTCTCTTCCTATACGGCAACTCGGCAAACTCACACTTGAACAAAATCAAAACCATCTACAACACCGCCATCAGAAAGGCTCTCAACGCCTACCGCACAACTCCCATTAACCATTTGCTACTCCAATCTATGCCAACGATCGAAAATGTAGCGGATGTTGTCGTAGCCAAGGTACGCATGAGGATATCAAGAATGCTTAGGAGTCGTGTAGAACTACGTAAGTTTGACGTCGGAAAGCTACAATCGCAAGAGACTGCGAGAATCTTTGCCGATCGTGTCTCCTCCAAGCTCGCTCAAAATCCGCCCACAGCAGCACAAGCAATAGAGCAGGAATGGGCGCATTGCCAGAGTGCCGTCAGAAACGCTGCCTCAGAGGTGCTGGGTTTCAAACCGCCACCACCTAGAAACCCCTGGTTCGATGAACAATGCGAACAAGCCCATGCAGCAAAACAAGATGCATATAAAGCCACGCTACAACGACGGACGAGAGCTGCTCGCGAAATCTATGAGCAGAAGAGTATAGAGGAACACACGCTTTTCAGAAGAGAGAGCACGAAAAGCGTGAGATCGAGGACATGTAGAGATGCTTCCGCAGGAAAGACGCCCGTAAGTTTTACAATAAGGTAAAACGAACATGCCATGGCTACAACGCCAGAGCGGGGGCCTGCAGGGATGAAAATGGAGAACTGGTAGTAGAGTGGCAGTCGATGCTGAGGATTTGGAAAGACCACTTCCGCAGACTGTGTAACGGCGATGATAGACGAGATACCGCTGTCAGGCAGAACGAGCCATTCGTAATGGACGACGATGTAACAGAATTCAGTCCACCCGACCTAGACGAAGTCAAAATAGCGATATCAAGACTTAAGTCTAATAAAGCCACGGGCGCAAACGGTCTGTCTGCTGAGCTTCTTAAGGCGGCTAAGGTGCATGCACCATCTCATTTGCAAGGTATGGTCGGAGGAAAGCATGCCCGACGAATGGAATCTCAGCATCGTTTGCCCGGTCCATAAGAAAGGAGGCCCCTATAACTGCGCCAACTATAGGGGAATAAGTATCTATAACATCGCATATAAGATCTTCTCTGCCGTATTGTGTGAACGCCTGAAACCGTTTGTGGATAACCTGATCGGCTCTTATCAGTGTGGTTTACGCTACGGCAGATCTTGGAGAAGACCCAGGAATACCAAATCGACACTCACCACCTCTTCGTCGATTTCAAGGCTGCATATGACAGCGTGTATAGAGATGAGCTATACAAAGCCATGTCTAGTTTTAACATCCGACTGTGCAGGATTACAATGGAGAATTCTCGCTGCTCCATTAAGGTCGGTAATGAAAAAATCGAGACCTTTGATGTTAAAAAAGGATTTAGGCAAGATGACGCGCTGTCATGCAACTTTTTCAACATCGTGCTTGAAAAGATCGTGCAAGAGTCACTGGCCAACACAAGAGGTACGATTTATTTCAAGTCTACGCAATTGCTTGCGTACGCCGACGACATTGACGTGATTGGACACAGCGAGACGTCAATGAGGCCTTTGTAAGCACTGAGGTAGAAGCGGCTAAGATGGGTCTCAAGGTTAATGAAGGTAAAACCAAGTATCTGCTTTCATCTAAGAGAGACGGACAACACCGGCGTATTGGCCAGAACGTCACCATGGGCGGAGATAACTTTGAAGTGGTCAAGGAATTCGTCTACCGTGGCTCACTGATGACCAGCGACAACAACACCAGCGCTGAGATAAAACGCAGACTCACTCATGACAACTGCTGTTTCTTTGGGCTCAAGAGGCAATTGAGAAGTAGAGCCCTCTCTCGGAAAACCAAGCTGACACTCTATAAGACCTTAATCATCCCAGTCCTCCTTCACGGCTCAGATGCTTGAACCTTAACAAAAGCGGATGAAGATGCCCTTGGTCGTTTCGAAAGGAAAATTCTGCGCACTATCTACGGTCCCGTTTGTTCAAACGGTGTATGGAGGAGAAGATATAACGAAGAACTGTACGGGTTGTACAGCGACATCGGCCTGGTACGCATGTACGGATACAGCGTCTAAGGGGGCTAGGCCATGTAGAACGCATGGAAAATACAGCTCCGACCCGAAGAGTCTTCGAATCCACCCCGAAAGGTAGGCGCGGCAGAGGACGGCCGCATCAACGGTGGCGCACGCAGGTGGAAGGGGACCTTAAACAACTGGGCGTGCGGCGCTGGAAACAGCTGGCCAAAGACCGTACCAGCTGGAGACGCTTGTTGGTTGAGGCCCAGGTTCACCATAGACTGTAGCGCCACCTAAGTAAGTAAGCACTTAAGATAGACAGATCGTGCGGATCAAATTTAAGTTGTTGCTTCCAAGCTTGACGAATGAAATGAGGAACGCAATTGTGTATTTCTGTAACTAGGACTGTTGTGGGTGAGTTAATAATTAATTTCAAAGCTAAAAATATTTTCGTCGAACAAAAAACGGCCTAGCATATGGTCTGTATTTTTGCTGTTCATATCATCCATGAAATATTGAAAATTGCACGTTATAAATGCATTTTACTTACGCTCTCAGTTGACATAGCAAGTGCTCGCTGCAACATAGCTTCCTCCGAACTGGGCTCATCGATCGTTTCGCTTACAACTGCTCCTGACGCTTTCTCTGTATTTCCACTATCGCTTGCACCAGCCGTATTAGAGTCAGCCATAGCACGGCGTTGCTCGTCCTCTTGTCGCTGACGTTGTTCCTCCATAGAAACACGCAAGGCCAATGCTAACTCCGGATCTTCATTCGGATCAACACCAAATTCAAAGCCTGCGCCACCCAAACCGGCACCACCTAAGCCATCCTCTCCTTGAATGATTGGCGAAGAAAGTAGAGCGTCAGACAATCCAGATCCGCGAGGAACACTGACCAAATGAGATCCAGTACCGTCTTTGCCATTCAAAGCATTGATAAATGTAGTCAACAGCTCATTATTATCACCATGATCTCCGAAACTAACTATATCTACATTGACTTTTTCCTTCTTAAGACGCTTGGCCAACTTAACAAGTTCCGCTTCCTTTTCCATAACAGGAGAACCAACGAAGACCACAATACGCATCTTGTGATTCTTCCCTTGGCGATGTTTGAGCACCAACTACAATTAGAATGCTTGGTTAGAATGACTAATTAAATTGCCATAATGGCGATAGCATACATGAGCTATACGAATGCCGGTCAGCAGATTTATTTCGCCCTTCGGTTGGATCAAGTGCATCTTGGAGAAAATTCGACCAACATCACTAGTGAGGGTGGCTAAGACTTCCACCGTACTAAATAACAGATTGGGTTTTGTTATTGTTAAAAGACAAAGAGAAGACACATATGTATGTACTTACTTTGAATAGGTCATCAATCCGACATTGTTTTCCGGATTGGATCGTACCTTAGTCAAGCATACCAGGTTGATGCCATCCTTTTGAACATTTAGTCTTGTTGGAAAGTAATCTCCGTTTCGCTGGTAATCACTGTTATCAAAACTGAATACATTTGGTTTAGTTTTTTGTTCACACCATTGTTTTATTTATTCGAAATGTGAATGGCAAATTGCCTTACATGTATTTAGAAGCAAGATAATACTTTGTTTATAGGGTTTAAAGTGCTAAGAACGATTAAATGTGGGCATTATTAAAGATAATAGAATAATTACCAGATCATTGTGCTTTCTAAAACCATTTTCGTATTTTTGCTTGTCACTGTCTTACTGCACGGAATTTCTAAACTGACACTTCGGTATCTCCAGCATTGCACAGAAAAGATGAAAAAACTTGACTCGATGAATCTTCGTTAAAAAAAAAACCCCCTGAATGGATCCCAAATGATAGTATTCAGCCCTTTTGGGGAATTCAAATATGGTCGTTTTAGCCTCGAAATAAATACATAAAGCGTGGTTCACATTGAACGACTTGTCGTTGCGATTTGCTTGACGACCAAATAATGCGTAGCGTTCACACCATTCAACTTGCTTGACAGACTTCACTTGCGATAGAAATTTCGAAGTATTAACATGGCGGCGCATGCTCTGGTTACAGGGATGATTATTGATAAAATACTCGAAAATGAAGAAAAAAAAAACGAATGTGGATTAAACCATGGGTCGGAAAACGTAATAATTTCTCATCGGTAACTGTTAAGAGAATTTCACCAACATTTTCCAGAGGATTTTCGTAATTATTTGTGAATTGATAGGAACGTATGATGAGTTACTGAGAGAAATAATTCCTCATAAGAAAAAATCAAACCAAAATTATTTTTCTTCGTTTGAAGTCATATCGTCCATTCCGCTCAAAGTTGGTGTTGAATGTTGATTCTCTGAACGCACAATCAAAAGTGAAAAAATGGTTTGAAGTTGTACGACAACTGTTCACACCTTACACCTCACACCTTACGACAAGTCGTCCAACAAGCAAAAAGTTGGAAATTTTTAACTTCCTGACTACAAATCGTACCGACTTGTAGCTAGAGCATTCACATTGGTCGTGAATACACAATTTGTCGTCCAACCACGGTTGTCAATAAATCGCAACGACAAATCGTTCAATGTGAACCGCGCATACGGTTCATAATGCTACTACACGGCGATGCGACAGCGCAACTACAAACGCCGTAGCTGTCAAATCCATATTTATAAAATGGAATTATATGGAATAAGTCACATAGGCACGTATGTAGTCGTGTCGCAGCGCTGTAATTTCGCTGTTTTCGCTTTTAACTTTTTATAGGCTAAAGCAGCCGCACATGTTAGCAATAATGTTTTTTTCAAATTATTTTGATCCATTTATGAACTAAATTCAGATTCAATCTTCGAATTTTTTACTGATGCCAACTTCACTCTATAGAATTCACCCCCAACTTCACTCACAGAAGTAACCGCGCTGTCAAAAAAAAAAAAAACGCCGATGAAAGTAGCTCCATTGTGTATTGACTGAACGACTTTACAACCACAGCAAACGGCAGCGTTTGTAGTTGCGCTGTCGCGTCGCCGTGTAGTAGCAATGTGAAAAGCGGCGTTCACACCATACGATTTGTCTATACGATTTTTTTGACAATCAAAAGTACGTAGTGTTCACACTATACTGCAAGTTTGATAGATTTCATTTGTGAGAGAGAATTTGTGTCGTGAATATCGTTACCCCTGTTTTTTTTTTAAATATACATCCGAGTTGTTACAAAATGGGGAGAATGAATGGCATGCCCGTCGTAAGAGGCGAGGCGCTGGAGTACTGCCTTTCTCCAAAGTTGGGAGTTTTTCTAGGGTGAGGTGCTAGACCTCGAGCTTTGCGGGACTCATCTGGAAGTGACCTTGCGATCGCGAAGCTCCACTGGTAGCTATAATCTGGTACCACGAGAAACAGGAGCCCCGCAACTGGCGGTCGGTATCTCGGTGCCTGGCGTCGGTCCCGGCGGCTCCCAAGTGGAAGTATCGTGGGGGCGTGTAGTAGAAAATATTTTTGGAATTATAACCACAAGATTTAGAGTTTTGCTGACCACTACCAATTTAAGCCAGCTACATACATATATCCGAAGCTCAGAAGTAGACACCAATCCCGCCAACAATAGTCTATTATTACATCCACAAGCTTGGAAATGCCATAACTTGTCACTAAATTCGTCGTCATATCGCCTTTGTCCGCTGATGTTCACCCTTCGAAATCACAAAAAAAGTGAAAAACGTATGGAAGTATAATATCTGACTTTTACACATACACGGGCACCCACACAAGCAAGGCGAAAATTCTGAACTTCATACTACAAATCGTATCGACTTGCAGTATGGAGCGTTCACATTGACGATTGGCAGTACAGACACGAGTCATCAAGCAAATCGTATAGACAAATCGTATGGTGTGAACGGCGCTAAACAGGCATCAAGCGTTGGACATGGATGGGAGTGGATGAGAGCAGACAATTACTCGGGGAATTTATCAATATTTACTAGTCTCACCGTTGTCTCTGGGACGTAATGTGTCCAGAATATATACGTCGGGACAAAAAAGACTAAGGTTACCAGGAATTAGTGAATTTAATGAAAAAATACAAATTCGATGTCCGTGGTGACTGCGTGAAATTATGTACTTGATGCCTGTGTCACAATGCTACTACACGGCGCGGCGACAGCGCAACTACAAACGCTGCCGTTTGTTGTGGTTGTAAAGTAGTTCAGTCAACACACAATGGAGCGACTTTCATCGGCGTTTTTTTGGACAGTAGGGTACTTCTGTGAGTGAAGTTGGTGGTGAATTCTATAGAGTGAAGTTGGCATCAGTAAAAAATTCGAAGATTGAAACTGAATTTAGTTCATAAATGGATCAAAATAATTTGAAAAAAAAAAAAAAACATTATTGCTAACATGTGCGGCTGCTTTAGCCTATAAAAAGTTAGAAGCGAAAACAAAAGTCAGAAGAAGGTGGTGGGTTAGGCCAAGTTACCAAACGTATTCCTCCAATGTCGAATTCGAAATGGCAAAACGCCGTGTAGTTGCGACAGTTTTTAAATTTTTCGAAATTACAGCGCTGCGACACGACTACATACGTGCCTATGTGACTTACTCCATATAATTCCATTGAATGAATATGGATTTGACAGCTACGGCGTTTGTAGTTGCGCTGTCGCCGCGCCGTGTAGTAGCATTGTGACACAGGCATGAATGATGTTTTGCGTGTCAAACAAGATCTACAGTGTGTACGGGAGGCACATCACTCAAAACTGACGTCACTTTTGATCGAAGGTGTGTACCGCACCTTTGTTTTATAAATTACTTCAAAAAAACCCATTTATTTACTGTTAAGTGATTACCTAGTCTTTTATTTTCGAACTTGAACAATTTGGTTTGATCACTTCTTGAAGATGGCATCATGTAAATGGTCGCCTTTACAGGGGATAGCGCAATGAGCTCGGTTTTGAGCATTTTCCATCACTTCGCGAAGTGTTGCGGTCTCTATAGCGGCTATTTCGCGTCGAATATTGGCGTTGAGCTCTTCCACAGTCTGTGGCTTGTTGACATAGACTTTGGACTTTGAAAAACCCCACAAGAAAAAGTCCGGTGGTGTCAAATAGGGCGATCTCAGTGGCCAGTCAAAATCACAGTTTTTGGAAATTAGACAATCGACGAACTTATGGCACAATAAAGCGATGGGGCCCGAGCTGCGTAAGCTGTGGCACCATCTTGTTGGAACCAGAAGTTGTCCATGCCATGTTCCGCTAAAAATGGCAACAAAAAATCCGTTATCATCGCCCCATAACGCTCGCGATTAACGGTGGTAGGCGTCCCATCGTCGTCTTCAAAAAGAACGGTCAAATGACCTTATTCGCACAAATTCCGACCCAAACAGTCACACGTTGGTCATGGAAAGGTTCTTAGTGGATTAATTGAGGATTTTCAGCAGCGTAAAACCGACAATTTTGTTTGTTGACCGTTCCATTTCCCGAAAAATTAATCTCCATCGCTCATGATGATTTTCCCAAAAATCAGTATTGGATTGAGCCAAGTTCACGACGAATTTCGCATGATCCAAGCGACGTTGGCAATAATCGATGAGTAATTTGAATTTTGTACGGAGATAACTTCAAATCATACCGAATTATGCGTTGCAGTGAGCTGCAACTGATGCCCAACTGAGCGGAACGGCGCGACACAATGTTCGTGGTGAGGTCTCAACTGAGACCCGTACAGCCTCAATATTCTCATCGGACCGTCTCGTACGCTCGCTCCCTTGATGACGGGCATTGCCAGGATTACCGGTGTCCAAAAATTGTTGGTGCAAGCGTCTAATGGTAATGTGAGAAGGCGTGTCTCTGACTTCAAATGTTGAACTGTATGCACGTTGTGTTTTCACAATTGAGAAATTGTTTTGAACGTTTTTTTTTTTTTTTTAATGTGGGGCTAGTGCTTATCGTCCAGCTTTCGGCTCCGTGCAGCAAGACTGACAGTATGAGCGTTTTGTAAAGCATGACTTTGGTCTTTCGAGTGAGGAGTTTTGACCCCAGTTGTTTGAACAAGCAGAAGTAGCAGCGGTTGCCAAGGGCGATTCTATGCCACTGTGGTGTCATTTGTGGAATTTACGTTTGCATCGAGGTAGACAAACTCCTTAACTACCTCGAAATTGTAGCTGCCAATTGTTATATTTTGTCCCAGGTGGTGAGCGACGGATTGGTTTTTGCTTGACAGCATGTACTTCGTCTTGTCCTCATTGACCTTAAGACCAACTCGTTTCGCCTGTTCTTCAATCGCGGTGAATGCTTTCACAATGCCACGGCGAGAACACGCGATGATGTCGATATCATCCGCGTATCCTAGCAGCTGGACGGACTTGTAGAAGATTGTGCCTTCCCTGTTGACGCCTGCCTGTCGCACTATCTGCTTCAGAACCAGGTTGAAGAAGTCACATGACAGCGCATCTCCTTGCCGAAATCCGTTGCATGTTTCAAACGGTTCCGAAGTCCTAGAACCGAGTTGCACGGTGCATCGCGTATTTTTTAGCGTGGCGCGACACAACTGGATTAGTTTTCTCGGGATCCCGAATTCGGCCATCGCATCAAACAGTCCTTCACGATGAATGCTGTCGTATGCGGCTTTGAAATCGATGGAAAGATGCCGACTAGTGCGGTGCAAAATGGCTTTAGACGTTCACACAATACGTTGGGCAGGATCTTGTATGCAACATTGAGCAGGCATATACCTCTAAAGTTATTGCAAGAGGTAGGATCGCCTTTTTTGTGGATGGGGCAAATAGAGCTGGTATTTCAGTCGTCGGGCATGCTTTCATCTTCCCAAATTCTGCAGATGATCTGGTGCATGCTCCCTACCAGAACATCGCCGCCAGACTTGAAGAGCTCTGATGGCAAGCCATCTGAGCCTGTGGCCTTGTTATTCTTCAGCTTCTGAGAAGCTGTGCCGACTTCTTCGATGCTGGGTGGGAGGACTACTTCAGCGGCTGGAGTTGGGATTTCCTCGGTCCCTACCACCCTCTCTTGGTCATGCTCGTTAAGCAGCTGCTGGAAATGCTGCTTAAATACATTCACCATTCCATGCGGGTCGGTGATAAGATTACCCTCGCAGTTTCGAAGAGCCTGGGTGCCCTTTTTGAAGCCTTCTGCAAGGGGCTTTCTTGTAATAGGCTCGTGTCTTATGCTTATCCCTAGACTCCTCGATGTCCCTAAGCTGGGAGGCTGCGAAGATTCTTTTCTTTTGTCGCAGTAGTTTTTTCTCCTCCCTTCTTCTGGCTCGGTACTCTTCTTGCACAGGGTAGTGAGTTTTCCTCTGCAGCGCCTTTTGATACGCCTCTTTTTGCTCACACTCGCCATCATACCACGGGTTTCTTGTCGGGGGTGGTAGGTATCCTAAGGTGGTTTCGGCTACTTCCTGAATGGCAGCCACATATTATTGGCATTTGTGTTCAACGTAGGCATACCGTAGAGTCTTTCGCTAAGCTGCTCCCTGTAGACTCTGGTAACCTCCGGTGTGCTCAGGCGCCCAATGTCGAACCTCCTCCTGGTGGGCTAGTGCAACTTTCTGACATTGGACAGTCGAGTCAGAGTCGAAATTTGCCCCTCTGAATGTTCGCACATCCAGGATGTTTGACGGGTGCCTTGCGTCAATGAGCACATGGTCGATTTGGTTAGCGGTTCGATCTTCGACCTTCGCCAGGTTGCTGTGTGGATTCGCTCACGAGGGAATCTTGTGATACTTATCACCGCATTACGAGCTGTCGCAAAGTCCGTGAGTCGGAAGCCGTTATCTGTTGTTGTATCGTGGAGGCTGTGCTTTCCGATCACTCCGCCAAGGGTATCTCCTTGCCGATTTTGGCGTTGAAGTCCCCGAGCACGATTTTAACATCGTACCACGGACGAGCTCCGTAGGCGTTGTCCAGGAGGTCATAGAAGTCCTCATTGATAGGGTCTTCAGCCTTGTCGGTAGGGGCGTGTGCACATATAAGGCTGGTGTTATAAAATCTGCCTCTGATGCGGATCACAGCCAGGCGATCACTTATAGGTTTAAAGTCGATGACCTTCGACCTTAACCGCTTTCCCACGACAAATCCGCATCCCAGTAAGTGCAATCTTTTGTGTAAGCTGTAATAAATGTCGCAATTTTTCTTGCTCATAATACCGTTTCCTTGAGCACCGTGGCGCAGTGGGTAGTGTGTTGGCCTCTGACGCCGATGACACGGGTCGAATCCCGATACAGCCATGTCATCGAACGTATTTTTCACGGTGTTTCCCCTCAGCGGGGTTCTGACAAAACCCCCTGTAGTAAAATTGTCATGAAAAGCTTCTCGAAATTCGCCGTTCGGAACCGGCAATAAACTGTAGGTCCCTTTCACCTATGGGAAAATGAAATCACACACAACATGAGTGATTGGGAGAAGCTCGGCTCAGGTTCTTCATGGACTGTAACGCCAACATATATGTATATAGTAATACCGTTTCCTATCCAGCGTATTTCCTGGACCGCAGTAATATCCGCCTTGTACTGCGTGAGGATTCTTTCTAGTTTATGAGCAGCTCCGGGAGTGTACAGGGTTCTGACATTCCAGGAGCATACTCGCAAATCGTGTTCCTTTTTCGTGCGTTGTCGTCGTCGAGTATCCGTGCGTGTATCCGAGGCGTCTTGCTCATTCATAACTTTTGTTTTTTTTTACGTGGGCGGATTGTTAGCCCGCCGCACAACCGCCATACTGGTCCGGGTTTTGTCGCTGCATACGTTTGTTCACCTCCCAACGGTTGTTGAAGAGGCCATCCAGAGGGCGCCACGAGGTGGCAGTATGTCAACTTGACCCGGGCACTTAAACAGGGATCGTTGCTGGCATCTCGCCAGGTTGAGAGCGATCAACAACTTTACCCTGTATGTCCGAGCCCATGCCCTCCACTTTACTGCCGCTGAAAATCCCATATTTGTGCCATTTAGAAAGACTGAGAAGGGCTGTACCTTTCTCCTCTTTGTAAACGGGACTAAGATTGTCTTATGTGGGCTAATCGATAAACCCTCTCTGCAACACCAGTCAGAGATAAACTGAAGCACAAGCTGCATGCGCTCACAGGCAGCAGTTTCACACTTGCGCGTAACAATGACTATTAGGTCATCAGAATATACGATGACCTTGTAGCCCCGAGTAGTTAGCTTGCGTAGTTGGTCATCGATGACTATCGACCGGAGAAGTGGTGAAAGGACTCCTCCTTGTTGACATCCTCTAGCCGCCGATACTGTCTCTGAGACCTCTCGGCTTGTGGCTGATATAATACGGCTATTTAGCATCGCCCTAATCCAGTGATTAGTGGGATGGTCCATACCCCTGCAGGACAGTGCAGTGGTGATCGAATCATAGCCAGTATTATCAAAGGCACCCTCTATATCGAGGAAGGTGCAAATTGTGAAATTGTTTTCACAGCGCAGCGCATCGCCCTGCCTAAATCCTTTTTTGACATCAAAACTATCGGTCAGGTGTTCACCGATTCCGATGGAGCAGCGAGTATTCTCCAAAGTCATCCTGCATAGTCCTACGAGTTTAGCAGGGATGTCAATGGTAGACATGGCGTTGCATACTCGTCTCTAATTACGCGGTCGTATGCGGCTTTGAAGTCGACAAATAGGTGGTGAGTGTCGAATTGAAATCCATTGTTTTTTTTTTCAGGATTTGCCGTAGTATGAAGATTTGGTCGAAGGTGGACTTCCCTGGCCTGAAGTCACACTGATAATGACCTATCAGCTTATTTACAAAAGGCTTCAGGCGTTCACACAAAACGGCAGAGAAGATTTTGAAGGCGATGTTGAAGAGACTTATTTCCCTGTACTTGGCGCAGCCAGAGGGGGCTCATTTCTTGTGGATCCGGCAAACGATCCTGAGACTCCATTCCTCGGGTATGCTTTCCTCTGACTATATTTAACAGATGAGCTGGTGCATGCGCCCTACCAGTTCAGCTCCAGCCGCTTTGAAGAGTTCAGCAGACAGTCCGCCTGCGTTAACAGCTTTATTCCACTTGAGTTTCGATATGGCGATCTTAACTTCGTCGAGGTTAGGGGGGGCGGAATTCTCTGCGATTTTCGTCGTTAAGAAATGGATCATTCTGCCTGACAGCGGTATATTGGCTAACATCGCCGTTATACAGTCTGCAGAAGTGGCTTTCCCATATTCTCAGTATAGACTGCGATTCTACTACTACGTGTCCGTTCTCATCCCTACAGTCTTCCCTTCTGGCTTTATAACGTAGCCATGTTCGCTTTAAATTTAAAATTTTCGAACGTAATGGCTGCAGTAACACCTCTCCAAATCCTCAATCGCGCACTTTTCGTGCTCTTTCTTCTTTCTCCTGAGAAGCTTATGCTCCTCCCTTCTTTTGAACTCGTAGAGCCCACGAGCTTCTCTTGTTCTTCTATTCAGCGAGGCTTTATATGCCTCCTACCTTTGCTGTGTGAATCCTCCTGCACTCGTCATATGAACCAGGTGTTTCCTCTTGGTGGAGTATTGAAACCCAAAACTTCAGAAGCAGTGCTTTTCGGAACTTGTTTGCAAATGTTCTACTGTTGTTCTATTGGCCGCATGGAGGACTAAGTTGTATGGGAGAGCTTATAGGAGACATGATCGGTAAAGGCACAAGCGGTTTCTGGCGATAGTGGCCTTGCGACGTCTTAACTTTTTATTCTTACTCTACTCCGCTTCGTTCGTGATATCTGTAGGCGCATTTTGCTTACTACAAGACAGTGGTCCAAGTCGATGTTAGCTCCTCGGAAAGTGATTGATTGATCTGGCGACCGGAGCTAAAGGTTATTTTGTGACAGATAACCTGGATTGTCTAAATATTATATGGCTCTATGCTCATAATGACCGGTCCTTGATAGAATGAGACGGCCAGCCTTACTTTGAATCTGGTGTCAAAGCTTGAAAAATCCAGGACGTCATTGAAATGTTCTCGAAGTCGGTGGGTCCATAGTGACATGCACACTTATTAATAATTCCATTTTTAATTATCTGCACCACCATGGCTTATATTTTTATTTTAAAATGGAAGATAATGACTAATATTTTTAGTGATACATTTAAAATAAATAAATGGCAACACTAACGCGGAATTCCTATCGAAATGTCATTGTGGCACATTTCCCAATTAAATCCGTAAATCTTTCAAATATGTAGATAATCTGAAGAAGTTAGTCGTTTCCTGACAAACAATACAACTTATTTGGACAACAGAATTAGTAGATAGCGATAGTGGAAGTATAATTCCCTGAACAATTTTGAAAACCTTTTTTCAAATATTTAACACGTGACTGAAAAGATGGTGAGTAGAGTAGTCCGCCAAATACGGCTGTCCACGATGCTCTGTCAGGCATCCGGCAACTTTGTGTTACAATATATCAGGTGTAGTGTAATGGTGCATAGAAGGATATGGCATCGTATTAAAAAAAGGAAAGAAGGAAACTGACGGTTTACTGACTGATGAACTAGGTTCTGTTTGAGCGCGCGACAAAGATTTTACACTTTCCTTGAGATAAAAGCGAAAACGCCAGCTAGGACTGCAAAAAATCTCACGGACCGAATTCCCATCCGCGAATCACAACCAAATCGCCCTAGTTCTGAAACGAATGATGACTACGCAAAAACGGTCATGGTCGAGTCGCGATGTGCCGGCGCAAAAAAGGTTTTGCTGTGTGTTTGTTGGGATTGGTAGGGTATCATCTATTCGATTCGGGCCTAAATCATCAAAGATTGGACATTTTAAAGAAACAATCGTACAGAAACGGCAACCGTTGGTCATTAGGGGAGTAATTGCATTCCATCAAAACAACCCCAGGCCACATACATTGATAGCGATTCGTCTAAGTCCGGATTACCAATCGTTCCTGTTCATGGCCTCAAAAGAGGCTTGTGGAAAACGACTGTTGTTTGCCAGTAGGGATGTTCAAAATGGTAACAAAATCGATAATTTCAACTGTGCTGAACCAAGCCTTGAATTTCATACCTACAAAGATATTTCTATTTACTACACTTGATATATCCTGATACTCAAAATTACTTCTACTTTGAACAGGACGTACTGGCAAGACCCGCCGAGGAGTTTGTGAACGATGGACTGGTCGAAGAAATGTGGGCGATGAAGGCAATCGAGCATGCTGAAGTGTACTTTAATGTAACTACATTAACATTATGCGCTGTATAATCGGTTTAAGAATTTCCTTTTAGCTCATTAGTAACGTCGATCCCAAGTTCGTGAAACTATCTCCATACGACGATATCATCTACTCCTCCTTCAGACAGGACTTTCCTGATTTAGATGTCAGAGTTCTTAAAGACGACGATATTAAATCGCCTGAACAGAAAATTAAATGGCGGGCGTTTATCGAGAAATTCAATAAACTCGAAGACTTTTCATATGGAACATTGCTTCGCAGTGAAGCTTCGAAAGAATTCTCGCCCGACAATGCTTTACTGGTCGTTCGTGTGCAATTCTTAGCCATAGAAATAGCAAGAAACCGTGAAGGTCTTAACGATGAGGTCAGAGAGAAATTCAAAGCGAAGGCACTACCCAATCCAGTGAAGACGTGAAATATTATATTGCTTTGTGCTTACTTCTGATGAATGCTGTGTTTATTACTTATTTTGTACGAAACTTAGATTTAGCTATTGAATATAGTAAACGTAATTATTCCTAAGCAGTAGAGCGGCTTTGATTTGAGTATATATTATGTACATACTTATGATGCGAAAGTTGTATTTGAATTTACTTCCGATCAGGCACATAGAAACGACTGTTTTGTTGCCCATGTGCAATTCTTAGATAAGCGTAAGTTTCAGACAAAAAATCAACTTGCCGTTCATACAAGATCTCCTAAAGCATTCTTGGGTGAAGGGCTTTCAAATAGGCCAGTGATAACCATGTCTAATTTCCTGAAGTGCTTTACTGTGACCCAGTGCAGACAGAAGGTGAACGAAAAGACGAATGCTGGAGACATCAATGGACATTGGTCTTGAAAGTACAACCCGAAGAGCAGAATCGTGAAGTCAATGTCTATCGCAGGCTTTACATAAAACTAACTGGCGTACGTAATATACCCTTACGATAGCGTGCCCTTTGAATCAACATTCAATCAGCACGACAATTTCCAACTGAACGTAACTACAGATCGGAAGAGGCATAGTGACTTGAAAGGAGTACATATTACCCAGCGTTAAGGCCCATGAGGGGCCAGAGTCAAGCTTCCCTCAATCACCCATTTTGTATGTGGCATGGGTGAATGGGAACTACAGGTTAATAGGAATACCGAACGGCGTGAGTCCAGAAGTCTTTTCATGGCAAGGGAAAGGAGGGACATTCGATGGCGTTGGTGTTATCGGGATTCGGACTCGCTCGCCGCCCGTCAGAGTCCAACACACTAATCACTGCGTCCTTGCCTCAACGCAGCTTTGTTATTTAATTTATTATGCGACTCCCGATTTTTTATTTTGTAATGTTTGTTCTTCCTATTATGCACTTGCGCTCGTTCGCACCGGTTGCACAGAAGTGACTCAAAACTACTGGTCCATTGTACTTACCTTGATGGCGCTACAGTTCGTGGTGAACCAGGGCCTCAACCAACAAGCCTCTCCATCCGGCCCGATCTTTGGCCAGTCGCTTCCAGTGCCGCACGCCCAGTTGGTTGAGATCCCTTTCCACCTGTGCGCGCCACGTTAAATGCGGTCGTCCTCTGCTGCCTTGTCCCTCGGGGTTGGAATCGAAGACTCTTCGGGCCGGAATGTTGATGTCCATTCGCTCTACATGGCCTAGCCATCTTAGACGTTAGATCCGAAGACGTCGAACCAGACCGAGGTCGCTGTACAGCCCGTACAGTTCTTGGTTGAATCTCCTCCTTCACTCTCCGTTTACACAAACGGGACCAAAGATTGCACGCAGAATTTTCCTCTCGAAACGCCCAAGAGCCTCTTCATCCGCTTTTGATAACGTCCAAGCCTCAGCGCCGTAGAGGAGGACCGGGATAATTTGTAGAGGGATACCTTAGTTTTTCGAGAGAGGGGTCTACTACTCAGTTGCCTCTTGAGCCCGAAGAAGCAGCGGTTGGCAAGAGTTATTCTGCGTTTTATCTCAGCGCTGGTGTCGTTGCTGCTTGACACTATCGAGCCAAGGTAGGCGAAGTCCTTGACTACTTCAAAAATATAGCTGCCGAAGGAGACGTTATGACCAAGACGTCGGTGTTGCGCCTCTTCCTTTGATGACAGCATATATTTCTTAACCTCTGCTCTGCCTGACGGCGGCATTTTGACTATCATCGCCGTTATAGTCTGCAGAAGTGGTCCTTCCACAATCTCAGCATCGACTGTGACTGGTCCATTGTACTACCAGTCGATTTATCCTGTCCAGAGAAAAATGGCAAAGGACTTAAAATTAGCCACATACCTGCATCAACTCCAAGGCCGCGCCACCTGATCCGTTGTATTGGAAATCTAATACAATAAATCCTTGCTTGTGGATTTCTGCAAAAATCAAGTCGTTTGAACTGTATCCATTTGCGACTGTGTGTTTCAATCTAGGGTGGCATGCTTTTACCCTACATATGAAGATGAGATGAAAGAAAAGCAACATTATTCACAACCAATACTCCTGGCCAGATGTTGTTACTTTTTCACGACCTCCGTCATGTGGCCTACATATCGAAATCAAGAGCTCCAAATATATTTGCTTAAAATGGGAATAGAACAGAAAAAACATGCAGTGCATACGAGCGTAGAAAATTAGTGAAAATACCAATTCTAGATAGTCTTGTGACGCATTAAGATTGTTCCATTGTATGTGGAGGCCAGCAAACGTCAAAACCAATGTTCAACAAACGTTTCGAGAGCGGTTAAGATATGCGAGTGAAGCACGCCAGCTAACCGTGTATATGTACATAGGTCACGCCTTTGGAGATTAGTTGTACGCTCAGATTATACTTATGGGCCTTGGTTTTGAACCCCTTAACATACTAAGTGAATTGGAGCTCTGAGCATTGATGCGTCCCCAGTACCATAAAATTGTCGGCTTCCGCGGAGCTCGAAATAACTGTCCTACAAATAAAACGGGCTGCCAAATGATTAGTTGGTTGTAAAGCATGCGAAGATAGGTGACATTTTTCTATTGCCTTGAGTCATGTTCATAAGACTGGAGACAAGAGACGTAAACCAAGTCTACTTTGGGAAGATGACGGTATTCCATAATTTCTTCGGAAATATACGCGTAATTCATTGTTCAATATATATAGATATATTTACTGAACTTGTCCAATTCGAACATATGATCGCTTCTTCCCCAGGCAGCACAGCTCAAAAGAACCCGAAACATAACTGAAACCGAATGAAATATAAAAAGAACTGTAAAAAACGTTGTTTTTATTTTATTTTAGTTTAACTTCTTAGTTGAATATGAAATCTATGCTGTTTCCATTGGTTGAGCAGCCGTCTCTTCTGTGTATTTGCCCTTGTCCTTTCCAAGTGCAGCCAATCGTCCCTTTGCTCTCCTCTCGAGGATAGCCTTACGATCCTTATCCAACTTAAGTTTTGTAATCACACACTTTGATGGGTGAATACCGACGTAAACATTTGTGCCACTGGCATTCTCACGCTGGATCTTTTCAATGTAAACAACGAACTTTTTGCGATACGATTGGACAATCTTGCCCACCTGGTTGCCTTTGTAATGGCCACGAACCACCATAACTTCGTCATCCTTACGAATGGGCATGGATCGAACGTTGTACTTTTGCCGCAGCTCCTTGGAAAGTGGTGCCGACATCAATCGCCTGCGGATGTGTGACGGCGCCTGGAAATGGCGTTTGCGGTTCTTCTTACGCGAGGAACTCACAAATTTGTTGCACTTCATTTTGCCTTATTTGTTGTCTGGAAATATGGAATGAAGAAAGAAAAAAAAAATATATATAATTTCGCTTTAGCTTGCACATATCACCAAACGCGGAATTAATGTCAATGGACTTGCGGACAAGAGCTCAACATTAATTATTTTTTCCTTTATAACAAGCTTAAGATGTGTGGAAAATATTCATGGAAATTGAAAACATTTGAAATGTTGAACAATTGTACACAATCACAAAGTTATTTTGATATGTGTTTTCATAGATTATTCAAGATTATTATTTTATGAAACTCACATCGAACAACCACCGCAAAAACAACGAAAAGAAAGAACTTGACGTTTCAGTTGTCGGAAGTCAGTTTTTTTTTCGCTTTGACATTATGACGTGAAGTTGTCTCCAATTGTATATTGGGTTCGAGTTCTTGGTGGATTTTCCTGACAATATAGAAGAAAATGTAAATATGTACTTGCGACTTGAAATATCGTCGTTATTCGTTCTGAATAGAATAAAACCTTTTCTATTATCTTTCCGACATTGCTTATTTAACTCTGCTATGCAACTAAGGTCCTGTTTTATTAGCGAATCAATTGACCAGTTGTGCTAGGATAAGCTACAGTGTGGCGCAAATTAAATAGGACATTCGTGTGTTTTTAAAAGATAATCCTAAATAGGCTGTTGTGCATATGCTCATTTTTTAACTCTATTATAGCCGTTTAGTTTGTTGTCTGTATATTTGTTCCGTTACTACATACAAACGTGCTACATACATATATACATATGTATACATACAGTACATACATTTAAATGTTTCAAAAGTACTCGTAGCGACCTTATGAAAAATGTCGAGAGCTCTTTCGTATTGTAATTTGTTGAGCTGTTAATGGTTATTTTCGAGAGTCGTAGATGTAATAGCTGACTTATTTAATTGGGATATCATTAAGAAGAACACCGTGGTGCAGTGGGTAGTGTGTTGGCCTCTGACGCCGATGACACGGGATCGAATCCCGACACAGCCATGTCATCGAACGTGTTTTTCACGGTGTTTCTCCTCAGCGGGGTTCTGACAAAACCCCCTGTAGTAAAATTGTCATGAAAAGCTTCTCGAAATTCGCCGCTCGGAACCGGCAATAAACTGTAGGTCCCTTTCACCTATGGGAAAATGAAATCACACACAACATGGGTGATTGAGAGAAGCTCGGCTCAGGTTCTTCATAGACTGTAACACCAACATACATACATATATCATTGAGAAGAAAGTCTCAACAAAGGAAGATATTCTGTCAGATTACAAATATGTTTAAACGAAAACTCTCTTCCACAGCCCTGTCGAACTTCCAGAAAGATTAACAAAGCACGATTTAGGGAGGAACTGAAAAAATCGGACATGCCTTATTCAGAATGCAAGTTGCGTACACCATGCTCTAAGCTCACATTTTTCAAACACAAGTTGTTTACTTCAACCTATCGAAGAATATGGTTGCAACTTTGTCATATATGTACCTAGTGAGTAATAATGCTTACTAAAAATACGATTTTCTAAAGGCTTATTGACCCGCCCGTAATTGAGGAAGTTGCATTTTAAAACCCTCTGATTTTATTCTGATTATTTGATGATGGGAAATTCCAGAAAGTTCCAGCACGCTAGAGTAAGTTAAGAGGTTTAGGTCTGTCCGTATCCACGTTCATGTTCTCTATTAATGAATTTACACAATGGCAGATAGGAAGAAAGTCCAATACGCATGTAGGTTAACAAATTGCATCCGCTCTGATGGCCGACACAGCGGAATATCCCAAAAACTGCTAAAAATTATACAAACTGTGTTTATAGGACCGAAAATTGCACGCAGAATACAAGGATTTCTTCATCCGCTTAAGATAACGTACCATGCTTCTGCGCCGTTTAACAGGACCGCGATAGTTAAGGTCAACTTGGTCGTACGAGAGAGGGTTGGCAAGAGTAATTCTGCGCTTGTTTTCGAAACTGGTGTCGTTGTTCCAGGTCACTGCGGAGCCGAGCTGTATGAAGTCCTTACCTACCTCAAACTTATATCTGCCAATATGCACGTTCTGGCCAAAACGTCGGTGGTAAATGTCCTTTTTCGGTGACAGCAGATATTAACAATTTTGCGGCCTCCATCCATCCATATAGTCAACTGAAGTTCATCCTCTGCGTATGCAATACTAAAGTGCTCGAACGAATTACTACGGAGTATAACCAACGCGGAATTTGGTCGGCTCTCGTCCTATCTAGGATAACCACCCCTGAGAGTAGTGAACGAACATCAACGACCCCAAACCACTGCACCCCGTTCAGGTTGTGTCTAAAACACATCATAAGAGAATATAAAAGCTCTTGAACCTGCGCGAGTCTCTTAAAAAAAAAAAAAAAAAAAATACGCGCAAACGCCTCATTGACATCTCGCTGGGATCTACCTATTATGTCAACGTCGTCGGCATATCCAAGGAGTTGCGAGGATTTGAATCAGACTGTGTCACTTGTATTGGCCTGTGATTTTTGCACAATCATTTCCAATATGATGTTGAAAAAATCACACGACAGCGCACCGTCCCGTCTTAATCCTTTTTTGACTTCGAAACTATCGGTCAGTTCTGCACCGATTCGGAGCAGCGAGCGTTCTCCAGAGTCATCCTGCAAAGTCTGACGAGCTTTGCAGGAATGTCAAAAGTAAGCATGGCGCTGTATAACTCGCCGTTAGTTACTCTGTCGTATGCGGCTTTGAAGTCGACGAATAGATGGTGGGTGTCGACTTGAAATTCATTGGTTTTCTCCAGGATCTGCCGTAGTGTGAAGATTTGGTCGATGGTGGACTTCCCTGGCCTGAAGCCACACTGATAAGGACTATCTGCTTATTTACGAACGGCTTCAGGCGTTCAGACAAAACGACAGCGAAGATCTTGTATGCGACATTAAGGTGACTTATTCCTCTGTAGTTAGGGGGGAGGAAGAGAGCAAACAGAGCAAAGAAGTTGATCGCGTTTAACATGGCAAAGGCCAGCTTCGATCTCTGTCCCTGCTCAATCCAAGTTGACACACAGCCTCCGCGTGGCCCCCCTGGATAGCTACCCTGGCACCCACCAGATAGTGAACGAATGTGTGCAGCAACCCAACCTCTTGTTCCTGGGGAAAGAGGAACCTGGCCCCAAGCAATCCGCATTAAAGCTAAATTTGGAAACATTAGCTTAATATGCGCTCACGCCCCAACGTAAGAAAAGGACGATCGACTCAAAGAAGAATCCTACGATCTCATAGACAGAACATATGCCCAATGCCCCAGCTACGACACAAAAATATTCCTAGGAGATTTTAATGCAAAACTAGGCAAAGAAGACATATCTGAGTCGATCATAGGAAAGCATAGCCTCCATAACACCACACCCGACAACGGACTTAGGCTAATCGATTTCCTAGCGGGGCGTAACCTCCTTGTAGCAAGCACGCGATTCCCCCATCTCAACATCCACACGGGTACCTGGCGGTCTTTTGATCAATCGACCACCAACCAGATTGTTCACATTGCGATCGACGCCAGACACTCCTCCTGTATTCTCGATGTACGAACATTCCGAGGGGCCAACATCGACTCGGACCACTACTTTGTTGTAGCCAAGGTACGAATGAGGATATCAAGAATACTTAGGAGTCGAGTAGGACTACGTAAGTTTGGCGTCGGAAAGCTACAATCGCAAGAGACTGCCAGAATCTTTGCCGCTCTCTCAAAATCCGCCCACAGCAGCACAAACAGTAGAGCAGGAATGGGCGTATTGCCAAAGTGCCGTCAGAGACGCTGCCTCAGAGGTGCTGGGTTTCAAACCGCCACCACCTAGAAACCCCTGGTTCGATTAACAATGCGAGCAAGCCCATGCAGCAAAACAAGACGCATATAAAGCCATGCTGCAACGACGGACGAAAGCTGCTCGCAAAATCTATGAGCAGAAGAGAGGAGAGGAACACACGCTTTTCAGAAGAAAGAAGAGAGAGCACAGAAAGCGTGAGATCGAGGAGATGGAGAGAGGCTTTCGCAAGAACGACGCCCGTAAGTTTTACAATAAGGTAAAACGAACATGCCATGGCTACAAAGCCAGAGCGGCGGCCTGCAGGGATGAAAATGGAGAACTGGTAGTAGAGTCGCAGTCGATGCTGAGGATTTGGAAAGACCACTTCTGCAGACTGTATAACGGCGATGATAGACAAGATACCGCTGTCATGCAGAACGAGCCATTCGTAATGGACGACGATGTTACAGAATTCAGTCCACCCGACCTAGACGAAGTCAAAATAGCGATATCAAGACTTAAGTCTACTACTGAGCTTCTTAAGGCGGCTGGAGATGAGCTGGTAAGGTGCATGCACCATCTCATTTGCAAGGTATGGTCGGAGGAAAGCATGCCCGACGAATGGAATCTCAGCATCGTTTGCCCGGTCCATAAGAAAGGAGACCCCTATAACTGCGCCAACTATAGGGGAATAAGTCTTCTTAAACTCGCATATAAGATCTTCTCTCGTATTGTGTGAACGCCTGAAACCGTTTGTGGATAACCTGATCGGCTCTTATCAGTGTGGTTTCAGGCCAGGTAAATCCACTATAGACCAAAGATTTACGCTACGGCAGATCTTGGAGTGGAATACCAAATCGACACTCACCCCCCTTCGTCGATTTCAAGGCTGCATGTGAAAGCGTGTATAGAGATGAGCTATACAAAGTCATGTCTAGTTTTAACATCCCTGCCAAACTCGTCCGACTGTGCAGGATGACAATGGAGAATTCTCGCTGCTTCATTAAGGTCGGTAATGAGCCAGCCGAGACCTTTGATGTTAAAAAAGGATTTAGGCAAGGTGACGCACTGTAATGCAACTTTTTCAACACCGTGCTTGAAAAGATCGTGCAAGAGACACTGGCCACCAGAAGAGGAACGATTTATTTCAAGTCGACGCAATTGCAAGGAGAAGATATAACGAAGAACTGCATGGGTTGTACAGCGACATCGGCCTGGTACGACGTCTACGAATACAGCGTCTAAGGTGGCTAGGCCTCTACCCCTCCCATACGGTTTTTTTCTTGTCTTGACCAGACCTACACGCTCTAGCTTTTTGGCACACTGCTCGTGGGGCACCCTGTATAAGCTAGTTTTAGTTATTTTGTCTAGCGCGTAAGATAGTTATAAGTTTGTCAAAAATATAATGAATTTAAAATGTAAAAAAGAAAAATGTAATATCTCTATAAAAACCTTGAATTTGGATTCTGTTGATCTTAAAGCGTGGAGATACATATATTAAAATTTGGAATTCGTAAACTCAGCCCCATTACAATAATTTTCCACTGAAAGTAAAAAGAACCTTATAATTGAGATAAAATTGTGTGATGTCCAAAGAATCACTACCTTGTCGTAGCCAAGGTACGAATGAAGATATCAAGGATGCCATGGAGTCGAGCTGGACAATGAAAGCTTGACGTCGGAAAGCTACAATCATAGGAAACCGCTAGGATCTTTGCCGATCGAGTTTCCCTCAACCTCTCGCAAACTCCAAGGACACCGGAACAATCCACAGAACAACAGTGGGAGCATTGCCAGCGTGCCATCAGAGACGCTGCCTATAATGTGTTGGGTTTCAAACAACAGACAACTAGAAACCCGTGATTTGATGAGCAATGCGGGCAAGCCCATGTAGCTATGCTACATAGACCGACGAGAGTCGCTTGTGAACATTACGAGCAGAAATGGAGAGGGGGACACCCGCTTTTAAGGAAGAAAAAAAGACAGCATGAAAAGCGTGAGTTCGAGGAGATTGAGAGGCGCTACCACAGGAATAATGCTAGCAATTTTTTTTTTTTTAGAACGAACATGCCAGGGCTATACTGCCAGAGCGGAAGCCTGTAGGGATGAAGACGTACAACTAGTAGTAGAGTCACGGTCGATGCTGAGAATATGGAAGGAACACTTCTGTAGACTGTTTAACGGCGAAGAAAGATCTAATACCATTATCAGGCAGAATGATCCATTCGCAGCGGACGAAGGTGCAAGAGAATTCCGTCCATCCGACCTAGATAAAATTAAGCTAACTAGCTAGGGCCATACACCAGCTCATCTATAAAATATGGTCGGAGGAAAGCATGCCCGACGGATGGAATCTCAGCATCGCTTGCCCAGTCCATAAGAAAGGAGACCTCAATAACTGCACCAGCTACAGGGGAAAAAGTCTCCTTAACATCGCATACAATATTTTCTCTGTCGTACCGTGTGAAGTTCACACTTTGAACGTCTGAAACCCTTTGTGAGTAATCTGATAGGTTCTCATCACTGCGGTTGCAGGCCAGGTAAATCCACAATAGATCAAATATTCAAACTGCGACAAATCTAGTAGAATACCAAATTGACACCAACCACCTTCTCGTCGATTTTTAAGCCGCGTATGACAGTGTCTAGTTTTAACATCCCTACCAAACTCGTCAGATTATGCAGGATGACACTGGATAATTCTGGCTGCTCCATTAAGGTCGGTAGCGAATTAACCGTAACCTTTGATATTAAAAAAGGACTTAGACACTGTCATGTAATTTTTTCAACATAGTGCCTGAAAAGATCATACGAGACGCACTGGCAAACATAAGAGGTATGATCTATTTCAAGTCTGCACAACTGCTTGCGTACGTGGATGACATTGATTTAATTGGATGAACACAGCGAGACGAGGCAGAAGCGGCTAAAATGGGTCTTTCGATTTACGAGGGTAGGACTGAATATATGCTGTTAACCATAAAAGACGCATAACACCTATGTCTCGGCCAGAACGTCACAATTGGCAGCTACAAACTCGAAGTGGTCAAGGACTTCGTCTACCTTGGCTCACTAGTGACCAGCGACAACAACATCAGCGCTGATATCAAACGCAGAATTACTCTTGCCAACCGCTGCTTCTTTGGGCTCAAGAGGCAATTGAGAAGTAGAGTCCTCTCTCGAAAGACCAAAGTTGCGCTGTACAAAACCCTACTCCTCTCGGTCCCTCTTTGGCGCAGAGGCCTGGACTTTTAACGAAAGCGGATGAGGAGGCTCTTGGTCGTTTCGAGAAGAAAGTTCTGCGTCAAATCTATGTCCCCGTTTGTATTAACGGGTAGCGGAGGAGAAGATACAACGACGAACTATACGGACTGTTCAGCGACATTGGTCTAGTACGACGTTCTACAGATCCAACGTCTAAGATGGCTAGCCCATGTAGGGCGAATGGATAACACAGCTCCGGCCCGAAGTGTCTTCGAGTCCACGAGTCCAACCCCGAGGGACGACGCAGCAGAGGACCACTGAACGTTAGATGGCGCACACAGGTGGAAGGGGATTTTAACCAACTGGGAATGAGTCGCTGGAAACAGCTGGCAAAAGACCGTGCCAGCTGGAAAAGTTTGTTGGTTGAGAACCAGGCTCACACCGGACTGTAGCGGCACCTAAGTAAGTAAAATCCAAAGAATTATGTTTACCATTGTATATGCACGCGCCTCAGCCAGTATGTATCTATTAGTACTATGCTCACGCCTCTGACTTATGCTTAAATATCTAGATGTGACCACCAAGATTACCAATTCTGAACAAATTATGCAAAATATGCACTTGATGCTGACCCTATTCCTTAGGGGAATATTGCTTTAAAAATCAGTCGTTATTGCAAATATTATTATTTAATTGACGAAATTTTAAGTGAACATGTATTACGCTAGGTTCTAGTTAAACATTTTCTTGGCCAACAATATAATAAAAGTATTTTATTTAAGTCAAAAGACATACATAGGTGTAGTAATAAATATATAACGTCGACGAATCCGGGCTTACAGTGGTTCAAACCAAGATACCCCAAGTTATCGGTCACAAAGGAAAACGAGAAATAGCTTCACTTACTTCAGCTGAAAGAGGCTCATTAATGACAATAGTTATTGCTATGAACGTTACTGGCCATTTTGTGCCTCCTTACATCATTTTTCCCAGAAAAAATATGAGCGAATAGCTAATGAGAGGCAGTCCTCCAGTTGCGGTAGGCGTTGCACATTCATCAGGATGGATCCAAATGCAAATATTTACAGATTGGTTTAAGCATTTCATCAAACACACCAACCCGTCCCCGGAATCGAAAGTTTTATTGATCTTAGATGGACATTATCCTCACACTCGAAACATCGACGTTATTGATATTGCGAGGGAGAACAATGTTGAAATTGTTTCCATACCTCCACAAACAACCCACAAACCTCAATCTTTAGATAAAACTTTTATGGGACCACTAAAAAGCTATTATAGCGAAGAAATACGAATGTGGATAAGAAACAATAACAAGCCACTAAGTCCTTATGACATTGTTGAACTATTTGGCAGATCTTAATTGAGAGTGCAAATAGGGAAATCGCAGCGAATGGCTTTCGCGTTACAAGCCGTTGGCCATTGAATAAAAACATATTCAGCGAGATCGATTACCTTGCTGCCCAACAAGATGCAGTTAAAGATGGTTGCACAATCAATGCCACTCCAATAAAATCAAGCTCCCAGTCGAAAGAATCGTAAACAGACGTTGCAGGACCACCTGATAATAGTTTGATTTTAACTGAAACTTCTTCCATACCAAGGCAAGACACAGAACTTGGTCCAGAACCCTCAACTTCCAGGCTTGCTCGCAGTATTCTAAACCTGGTGTCGCCCTATGACATCAGCCCAGTACCAGATAAAAAAAGAAAAATTTCTAATAGAGGAAGAAAAGCAACTATTGCTGAAATAATAACATCTTCTCCATATAAAATTCAATCAAAAAAGAAAAAGGGAATAAATTATCAAAGCCAAAAATAAAAAACAGAAAGAAAAGAAAACTAAAGGAAAACAGCAAAAGGAGAAAACCAAGTCTCAAAATAGTCCCATTAATTCAGACGATGAAGAAGAAATACATTTTGACACAGACAGCCTGACTGACTCCTGACTCAGAAGATGCAGAGTGTATTTTCTGTGACAGCCTGTTTTCTCAAGATACTCGAGGTGAGACATGGATCAAATGCCTCATGTGCGGGCTCTGGGCACATTGTGATTGCAGTTTTTGATTTACAATATCTTTTTTTTTACAAAACGAAAACAAAGTGGTATTCCATATTTGGTTACTTTCCCCTATTGTTTTTTTCCTTTGGAACGTGGTGGTCAACGAACTACTGTGGTTGCTTGAACAGGAAAGGAACGCTGTGACCGCCTATGCAGACGACATTGCTATTGCCATCGCAGGTAAATTTCCCAACACTCTATGCGACCTTATGCAGAGTGCATTACATACAGTAGAAACCTGGTCGCAGTACTGTGGACTTGGGGTGAACCCTAAGAAGACCGATCTAGTACTGTTTACTAACAAATACAACATTCCGCCCCTCAACCCACCGAGGCTGGGTGGAACCCAACTAACGATCAAAGAGCAGGCTAAATATCTAGGCCTAGTCCTTGACAGGAGGCTGAATTGGAAACCCAATATTCTTGATCGCGTCAAGAAAGCAATTACTGCCCTATACAGCTGTAAGAAAGTGGTGGGCAGAAAGTGGGGTCTCCAACCAAGCATTATGCACTGGCTCTACACAGCAGTCATACGGCCCGTTCTCCTGTATGGCGTTGAAGTCGTAGCGTAGACTGCTCTGGACAAGGCAGTCAATCGAAGCCTTCTGGGGAAGGTACAAAGATCGGCCAGCTTATACATAAGCGGAGCGATCAGATCAACCTCCACGGAGGCCCTCAACATTCTATTACATCTTCCACCTTTGAACCTTTTCAGCAAGCAAGTTGCTGCCTACGTGGCCCTAAGGATGAGGAGCTTAAGAAAATTGCCCACATCTCAAAAAGGCCATACTACCATTCTAAACCACTTCAAAGTACCCATGGCCACGGACGGGCTGAAGGGTAAGTAATACCAAAGGACTCGATCTCCCTCTATACCGATGGCTCTAAGATGGAGTCGGGTGTAGGTAGTGGGGTCTTCTGCAAGGAACTTAACCTCAACCTATCTTTCAGACTCCCAAATCACTGCTGTACAAATTATTTTATTGCGGCAGAATAAAATAAACGTACTCGGGTGAGATTCTTATTTCAATCTGTTTATTTGGACCTTCGACTGGTCTTTAAATACAAAATTACTTAAACTAATCTTATTCTTATCTTATACATATGTATGTGTAAATCATCAGCGCAGCCCAAATGTGCGATGCGTTGGTCTTATTTATTTAGGTCATATTTATGAGTATGCTAAGTGGATGATAGTGGACTGTATTTCTCCTTTTTGTGTTTGCCCTTATGTGCGCTGATAACATATGTGTGCACATATGACTCATGTTCATTTTTGAACAACTGCAGTGTGTATCAGGCAGAATTAACAGCGATAACAGAGGCCCTTGCATGGCTCAGGATCAATGTAATATCCGCTAAGGATGTTATCATTTGCACGGACAGCCAAGCTGCGATAAAGTCTCTGGCAGCGGTAACCCATAAATCAACGGCATCTCTTAACTGTCGCCTATCTCTAGATGAGATGGCTGAACAGTTCAATATTTAAATACTGTGGGTTCCCGGGCATAGGGATATTCCAGGAAACTGCGCGGCCGATGAACTCGCAAAGTTAGGGTCAAGCACATTCAGCCTACCTACCCTCGGGTACATAGATACACCAATAAGTACGGTAAGGCACATGATAAAACTTCAAACCATAGAGGAGACCAATCTCCAATGGGGTGACAGCAATATCGGCTTTATCACCAAACAATTGTGGCCTAAGTTAAACATAGGACGAACCAGGGACCTGGTGGCAACCAAAAGGGCAACCCTAAGGACTCTAGTGGGTGTCATTACAGGTCACTGCACCATTGGAAAACACGCCGCCAGACTGGGGCTACCCTACAACTTCGGCCGTACGTATGTGGCTTATGCCTACCACATTAACCTAACCTCACCTAAACACTATTGTTTGTTTTAGAGTGCCCGCACAGGGTCAGTAATGCAATTATGATGTAAGCTAGTTTTAGTCAGTTTCAGTTATAAATAGTTAGTAATAAATAAAATGAATAAATGCAAAAAAAAAAAAAACAAATAAGTGAACATGATTATAAATATCAATAGAAAGAAAGCTAGCAGAAACTAAAACAGCAGCTTACCAATTGGAATGACATATGTACATACATGAATACAATTCCGTGAGATCAAATGAGGAAGAGTTCAAGATTCATCAGTCTACATATTAGCGCAAGTCTATTTATAGGGAGCCGAGGTTATCAAATGCGTTATTTTCTTTGAAAAGGAAAACTATTAATTCAAAACGTGGTATTTTTGAAAGGTAAATATGTTATGTCAACAACATTTAATTTAGATTAAGATACAATTAATTACAGAGGAAGCGACTAAATTGATCTTTATTGTCGCCAATTAATTAATAACCGACTCACAGTACATAAGTACATACATTCATTTGTATAAAAAAAAAAGTGAGCAATAAACTGGTGAGCATCAGCTATGGGTGGTACTTCAACGTTGCCACATTCAATAAATTCAGAGACTTTAACTGTTTTACTAAAATAAGAGTTCACTACTTGCAGTGGTTGGTATCAATGATAATATGTAAATAGACGTAGTTTACATACCCACGAGAAGGAAATTATGCATGAATTTCTGCTTAGCTACAAGTATAATGAACAATTTATTGGGCTCGTCTAATTTGGTATTAGTGTGTAGGCATACAAGTTTTTCAAGGCTTCCTTCTAATAACAACTATGCAAAGTGGTGCATTTTCGTAAGTAAACGAGATTTATTATAGTTCAAAAAAATGATTCGGTTGAAAAGGTAGGTAATTCAATTTTATTGGCATGTGAAAACACGTTTAGAAAAATGAGACAAATAATAATCTGTTGTCGCTGTTCGTATGTTTAAATTCTTATTTGTGAAACGTTGGTATTTTTTACCTGATCTCTGAATAGGATAGATAGACGTAGAGACTAATGTATAAATTTAAATATGTATGTTTGCAGACAAAAATTGAAACATATGAACTATTTGTTTAAATATAATTACTATGCGTACGTACTTGGCGGCCGCGAGTGTTTTAAGCACACGCTTTTTGCTTACGAGCGTAGGTAGGTGTGGAGACGTACGTATGTAGAAACTCCAGATGTAAATATGTTTAAACGGAATCTAAATGGAAATTATTGTCATTTCATTGCACCAAGTAATTGTTAGCCCCATGCAATATCTATATAAGCAATCATTTATATTATATACAAACTAGCAAAACTCGTTTAGCCGATCTTAAATTTCCATTTCAGGGATACATATAAGCATGTATGTATATATACACATATTTCTATATGGGGCACTTCTCTTTTGGAAAAATGAATAGGTATTTGTGGGCCAATAAATAGGTATTGTCCGCCCAATAAGTTGGTTAATAATAAGAGAGAGCTTTTAACAGTTAACATTAGAGTACACCAACTTAATAGCAAACGAAAGCCGAAAAAAAAACAAAACACTGATAAGTAAAAGGCGTTCTGAAGCCGGTTCACTGATAGAAGATCCATATTAGAACATGTTCAGCAACTAGAGGGCTCGTTAAGTGTACATTGTTGTGTCATTTGTGTTCTGATCTTCTTGGAGTTCACATCAATCTTTGAGTTCAGTGGGAGTGACTGTTTGTTTTTTTTTTTTGTGTCCTTTTTCCGAATACATATATAAGGCAAAAATAATATAAGTAAATAAAAATGAACAGTCTTAAGAAGATCCCCATTCGTTCGGTAAGAATATTTTTCCAGAACTTGAATTATACTTTATTGTTACAGAGATAATACAAAATATATTTGTATGTGTGTGTATTAATGCTTTTTTTCTCAACTGATTTTTCAGATTGCTAATGCCTTTCAGCGTCAGCAATGCGCTGCATTCTCCGAAGGAGGAAAAAGGCTACCTCTTTCCTTTTTGTCCGAAGACGAAAAAGTGATGAAGGAAACAGGTAAATTGTTGATAGTGTACACACTGAATAGCTATCTGCGCAATATGTACTGAGTGAGCAAATATGTACATAATTCAATACGTGTCGGTTTTTAATAATTAATCTGTTCAATCTGGAAAATGACAAACATTATTCGGTTTCTATTACCAAATTACCAAAAATATGCATATTTATTTCGGTATGCAATTCAGATTATGTAATGGAATGAAATATGTATACATATATCATGTATTGTACATACTATATACAAACATTTAAAAAGTCAGTATAAAAATAAGAAAGACAACTACAATAACAAAGATCAATTGTTGTTGCATGCGGTTAGTGATTTTAATCATGTCAATTGATGGTGGTTTGATTTACTACGTGGACGTTATTGAATCCTATACATACATATGTATGTACTATAATACTTTCACGATTTATGCTTCTTTTGTAAGGCTTATGTAAAAATGTTCATTCTTAACATAATTAAATTAATGCTAGTTATATAATCAAATTCAATGTGATAACATATGTACATATGTATGTATGTATGTATGTATATATAGGTTTCTTCTTCAATGCTGTGAAAATATTTTATAAGTCTAGAAGAAATTTGGAGTTTATTTGAACCATTTAATTTCTTTTTAATTCTACTCGTAGTTTGAATATTTCTGATCTACATTGTATCTTTGCCTACGTTGCTCAATGATCTTACCAATCTTCCTTTTATACGATGATATGATATATTAAATTACCACCATAACATGCATACATAGTCTTGAGGTGTTCATACATTTTTTTGTTTTTTCGTAGCACACACGCCTCATATACATATGTACGTCATGGCTTTACTACTGCCAACACATGCCGAAAAGCACCCGTGATATAGCAAACAAACAAATGTGATAAAAAAAAGCTTTTTTGTGTGAACGCAAAACAGTTCACAAGTCCACACCCCCAAAATCGAATAGCAATTATATTATCAGCAGGTTCGATATAGTTCCATATGATGTACATATGTATGTAGTGAGTGTAAGTGTGTCTTCAAAAACCTCTGGCCTCCAAAGTAACTAAGAATCTTTTTTTTATGGAAGGTCGTGGTAGTTGTTTTCCAGATGATCAACAGGAGTTTTGCGTATCAAGTGGCTTGATACTATTAGGCATCGAAAAAGCCATATATAAAATGTTAAACAATCATTTTCCTCTGTTTTTCTGTAAGACTATTCAAAGTTTTGTATTAAATCGTCGTTTTTAAGTATTTGTTAATGGTTTTGCGTCGGATATAATTCATTTTAATGTAGACGTGCCTCAAGGTTCTGTCCTCGGTCCCGTCTTATATAACCTATATACGTCTGACATACCGCGGCTTCCACTCTGCGAAGTTGCGATTTACGCTGATGATACCGCCATATTGGGGGCATTCAAGTATTACGTAACGCAATTTGGGGGGGAGGGGGGGTCTTGTAAAACGTTACGATGCGTTACAAGGGCGGGAGGGGGGGTTCGAACACCGCGTTATGTAACATTTTTTTTATTTAAATAAAAAACTAGGGAATTAGTCTCCGAAGTTGGCAACTCTTTTCGTTTTTGTTTTACGGCTAGTCCCTCGACTGTTTTGCACATCAGTTTTATTTTGTTTTCGTTGTCAGTATTCGTTAGTGTTTTAAACACGTAATACGCACAAGCACATTGCCGTAATCGTTGTTGTTAAGGAGTTCATACTGTAATGTCCTCAAAAGAGGGAGATTTGCCTTATCAGCCGTTCTTAGCCTATAACGGCTCTCATACTGACTTGCCAGCGCCATTGTGCAAAAAAAAAAAAAAAAATGTCAACCTGCCCTTCGGCAGCTCAAGAAGCACTAATTGGACTTACTCCACTGCACCTTTTTATTAAAAAGGTTGCATTACGTAGTGCAATCAGAATTCTTCGCTCGGGAACAGCTGGATATGAATACCACGGTCTCAGACGCATTACCACACACCTTTCCTTTTGACAAGAAATGTAAGATATTGATCCCAAACCGCACAGCTTGGAAAACCAGTGATCTCTTGCTCAACGTCAAAGGCCTTAGGTGGTATACTGATGGCTCCAAAATTATTTCTGGCGTCGGTACAGAAAAACGTTACGGCGCGTTACTAGGGGGGGGGGGGGGTAAAAAATCTTAAAAAAATGCGTTACGTAATACTTGAACGCCCCCTTAGCTACGCATGAAATTGATCTCAATATTGAGACGAATCTAAAGCATGCAGCTATCTTTTCACTAGAAAAAGAAACTATCAACGGTCACGCAATAAGGTGGAAATCTTCGTAAAATACCTTGGCATATATGTACATATCTTCACCCAAGATTGACTTTTAAGAGCCACATCACGGAAACACTTAATAAAGTGAACATTAGAATAAGAATACTATATCCGTTTATTAACAGAAAGTTATGTTATTCATTAGAAAATAAAATACTAATTCATAAAACTATATTTCAACTAATTTTGCTATACGGCTGTCAGGTTTGGGGCAGCTGTGCTAAGTGCCACATTAAAAAGCTACAACAAATGCAAAACAAACTATCAAAAATTATGTTAAATTTGTCTTGGCATTACTCAACACTTCATCTACACACTAGAGCTAATGTTGAATTGATCACATTTAGGATTTGAATTGATCACATTTAGGATTTGCAAACTTAATGATAGTTTCATGACTAAATGCGATATTTCAGACAATCCTTTAATCAATCAGCTGAACCTGTTATAATGCAACACCTGTTTTTGTTTTTTTTGTTTTTTTGCCAACTTTCATTTGAGATTTTTGTCTTCATTTGTTTTCCTCAATTTATTGTATTCTATCATTCTCACCATTGTAATGTAATAATTTGTATAATATTTCAGTAGAAAGATATGAATCACAGCTCTGTAAATCTACTATGTAAATTGTGCGATAACACATTTTGTAAATTTTAAATGAAATAAATATCTATCTATCTATAAGTTTTCGGGATAAACTGCATATTACCCTGGACATTTTTCACATTCCGCTGGTGTTTCTAACCAGACTTATTGTGCGTTGGCTCGACATTTGTTTAACAGAGATACTGCTGACATGACGATTTGTTTTTTAAGGACAGGACACTGTCTAATACATGCTTTTCCAATTGGTATATACATATATATAGCTTCTTTTTCACTTTTAATCATTTCTATAACTCTTAAAATTAATAAATTAATGAATTCATGCATTTTAGAGGCTCATGCAAGATATACATATGTATGTATGTATGTACATGAGTAGTGATCGATAGATAATACATTTCAGATACATACTATCAATTCTCCTAATGCATATTAACGAACGTTCGTTAATATCACTTGCAAAATATTCGTTTAAGGGCCTTTAATTGTATGTAGTTGTTTTGTACTTCAAATGAATTTTCAAAAGACCGTACCTTTGAACAAGAAATTCCTCGGGGAACAATTAAAAAATAAACGTCCACGTACAGTGGTGTTCGCATGTAACACACCTTAATACACCAATAAAAGAATTGCGTGTAAAACCTCTAAAATTTGAAAAAAAATTAAATTTTTTTCTAAAAAAGATATGTTTTAGTGATACAAGGCCTCAACCAACAAGCGTCATCAGCTGGCACGATCTTTGGCCAGGAGGACTGGGATGATTAAGGTCTTATATAGTGTCACCTTGGTTTTCCGAGAGAGGGCTCTATTTCTCAATTGCCTCTTGAGCCCAAAGAAACAGCGGTTGACAAGAGTGATTCTGCGTTTTATGTCAGCGCTGGTGTTGTTGTCGCTGGTCATCAGTGAGCCAAGGTAGACGAATTCCTTGACCACTTCAAAGTTATATCCGCCCATGGTGACGTTCTGGCCAATACGTTGGTGTTGTCCGTCTCTTTTAGATGAAAGCAGATATTTGGTTTTACCCTCATTAACCTTGAGACCGATCTTAGCTGCTTCTACCTCAACGCTTACAAAGGCCTCATTGATGTCTCGCTGTGTCCGTCCAATCACGTCAATGTCATTGGCGTACGCAAGCAATTGCGTAGACTTGAAATAAATCGCACCTCTTTTGTTGGCCAGTGACTGTTGCACGATCTTTTCAAGCACGATGTTTGAAAAGTTGCATGACAGCGCGTCACCTTGCCTAAATCCTTTTTCAACATCAAAGGTCTCGGTTTGCTCATTACCGAACTTAATGAAGCAGCGAGAATTCTCCATTGTTATCCTGCACAGTCGGACAAGTTTGGCAGGGATGTTAAAACTAGATATGGCTTTGTATAGCTCATCTAGGAAGATCTTATATGCGATGTTAAGGAGACTTATTCCCCTATAGTTGGGCAAATACCGGGCAAACGATGCTGAGATTCCATTCGTCGGGCATGCTTTCCTCTGACCATAGCTTGCAAATGAGATGGTGCCTGCACCTTACCAGCTCATCTCCAGCCGCCTTAAGAAGCTCAGCAGACAGGCCGTTTGCGCCCGCGGCTTTATTAGACTTAAGTCTTGATATCGCTATTTTGACTTCGTATAGGTCGGGTGGACTGAATTCTGTTACATAGTCGTCCGTTACGAATGGCTCGTTCTGCCTGACAGCGGTATCTTGTCTATCATCGCCGTTATACAGTCTGCAGAAGTGGTCTTTCCAAATCCTCAGCATCGACTGCGACTCTACTACCAGTTCTACATTTTCATCCCTGCAGGCCGCCTCTCTGGCTTTTGTAGCCATGGCATATTCGTTTTACCTTATTGTAAAACTTAAGGGCGTCATTCCTGCGAAAGCATCCCTCCATCTCCTCGATCTCACGCTTTCCGTGCTCTGTCTTCTTCTGAAAAGCGTGTGTTCCTCTCTTCTCTTCTGCTCATAGATTTCACGAGCAGCTCTCGTCCATCGTTGCAGCATTGTTTTATATGCCTCTTGTTTTGCTGCATGGGCTTGTTCGCATTGTTCATCGAACCAGGGGTTTCTAGGTGGCGGCAGTTTAAAACCCAGCACCTTTGAGGCAGCGTTTCTGACGGCACTCTGGCAATGCGCCCATTCCTGTTTTATTGTTTGTGCTGCTCTGGGCGGATTTTGAGAGAGCTTGGAGGAGTCACGATCGGCAAAGATTCTCGCAGTCTCTTGCGATTGTAGCCTTCCGACGTCAAACTTACGTAGTGCTACTCGACTCCTAAGCATTCTTGATATCCTCATTCGTACCTTGGCTACAACAAGCTAGTGGTTCGAGTCGATATTGGCCCCTCGGAAGGTTCGTACGTCGAGAATACAGGAGGAGTGTCTGGCGTCGATCGCAATGTGATCAATCTGGTTGGTGGTCGATTGATAAAAAGACCGCCAAGTATCCTTGTGGATGTTGAGATGGGGGAATCGCGTGCTTGCTACAAGGAGGTTACGCCCCGCTAAAAAATCGATTAGCCTAAGTTCGTTGTGGGATGTGGTGTTATGGAGGCTATGCTTTCCTATGATCGACTCAAATATGTCCTCTTTGCCCAGTTTTGCATTAAAATCTCCTAGAACTATTTTTGTGTCGTAGCTGGAACATTGGGCATAGGTTCTGTCTAGGAGATCGTAAGATTCTTCTTTGAGTCGATCGTCCTTTTCTTCCGTTGGGGTGTGAGCGCATATTAAGCTAATGTTTCCAAATTTAGCTTTGATGCGGATTGTTATGAGGCGTTCGCTTATATCTCGGAAGCTTAAGACTTTTTGTCTTTTGTTATAGGTAGGTAGGTTTGTAGCTTTCCCGGAATTGAGAAGAATGCACATAGGCCAGGGAGGCCCGTTGTGCAGCTAAGAGGGGGTTTTACCCCCCTATTCATGGAACCATTTTGTGCTTCTTAAGAAGTTAAGAAGATTAGGTATCCCTACTTTCTGAACATCTGTCCGCCCGTTAAGGAGGTAAGAGCCTAGGTAACGTTTCCTGATGTTGCAAAAAGCTGGACAGACACAGAGAAGGTGGTGGATGGATTCGACCTCCTCCTCGTCCTGACAGCTTCTGCAGAAATCATTCGGAACTATTCCTAGTTTTTATGCGTGACTGCCAATGAGGCAGTGTCCTGTGATGACACCAATGACCTTGTAAATGTCAGTTCCTTGTTCTTGTGCGTTGGCTGTTAAGCGGAGGCCAGATTTGCCTGGTGATGACGCAGGTATGTCTCTGGGTCCATCTCAGGTTCGTCTCGGCCCTGGCGAGATTGGCTAGATTATGTTTAATGGTTGTAAGGGGTACTCCCTCACAAGCCATGATTGATTGTAGCGTCGTTCCTTGTTTGGCGAGTGTGTCGGCTTTTTCATTACCTGTAATGTCGCTGTATCCCGGTACCCAGATAAGCTGTATGTTAAACTGTTCTGCCATCTCGTTAAGAGATCGGCGACAGTCGAGACTAGATTTTGATGTGTACAGATAGGACTCCAAAGACTTTAAGGCTGGTTGACTGTCTGTGAGAATTCGAATATCCGTGGTGGATATTACGTTCCACTTCAGCCAAGACAAAGCCTCTTTTATTGCCAACAGTTCCGCCTGGAAAACGCTGCAGTGATCTGGTAATTTTAGAGCTTTATACAGCTTAAGTTGTTTGCAGTATACTCCACTGCCCACCCCATCTTTGGTTTTTGGCATTTTCTGCGGGGTTGAGTTTGACGAGTCCAGTTCTGTCTGTTCGGATATATGGTCGTAAAGTTTTTGTCCAAGACTATGGTGGGTTCTATGTGGTCCAAGTTATCTGCCATAGTTATCCTGTTTTGAAGGATGGATTAGTGGCCAGTTACATAGCTCGCCCAATTCGAGTTGGCCTTTAGTCTTATGGCCGTGTGTGTGGCAATTTGCTTACCGAAAATATCGAGTGGTGTAAGGTCTAGTATCATGTTAAGCGCAGCCGTTGGTGTGGACCTGAGAGCCCCGGTAATCCACATACATGCCATCCTTTGTACCCTCTCGAGTTGTTTGTGGTATGTTGTCTTGTCCAGTGCAGTCCACCAGACTATCACTCCATACATTAGTATGGGTCTAACGACAGTGATGTAGAGCCATAGCGTGATCTTCGGGTTGAGTCCCCATTTTTTTCCTAGGGCTTTCTTACATGTGTAGAGAGCTATTGTTGCTATGTGCATATGTTAACCGTGTAGATTCGGCAAAGTGTTCTTAATTTAGATAAGATAATATTTGTCTAAGTCAGAGGTGATATTACACATGGATGTGGTCTGATTTTTGTCAATACTAAAATTTTGCTTGTGTTTTCCATTAAGCTTTTATACGCGTTCAATTCTAAATGCATAAATTGGATAATAAAATTAACTACTACATTACGTTTATTGCAGTTGCTAAAATGGCAAAAGAAACGATATCACCTTTGGTGAAAAAAATGGACGAAGAGCATCTTTTCGACCCGTCTGTGGTCAAAGCTGTCTTCGAGAATGGTCTCATGGGTATGGAAATTGACCCCGAATTTGGAGGTAGCGGTTGCAATTTTTTGACCACAATTTTGGTAGTCGAAGAATTATCGAAGGTTGATCCTGCTGTGGGCGCACTAGTAGATATTCATAATACTCTCGTTAACTCGTTAATGATTAAAGTTGGTAACAAAGCACAGAAAGAAAAATACCTCCCCAAACTTGCTCAGGAATATGTAAGTAAATTTATTCTTTTATTTTTAGGGAATCTCTATTCTTATTCATATTTTTGTAGGCTGGTAGTTTTGCACTGACTGAACCAACTGCCGGGTCCGACGCCTTTGGCCTTAAGACTGTGGCTAAGAAAGATGGTAACCATTACGTCCTTAATGGAACTAAAATGTGGATCTCCAATTCGGATGTTGCCGGCGTTTTTCTTGTGTTTGCTAATGCTAAACCTGAGGCTGTGAGACACTTATTGCCAACTAAAGTAATCTATGTCAAACTTTATTATATTTGTGTTATTTATAGGGCTACCGAGGTATTACTACGTTCATTGTTGATCGTGAAACTCCTGGTCTTAATGTAGCAAAAAAGGAAGACAAATTGGGTATCCGTGCTTCGGGCACATGTGTGGTTAATTTCGAAGACGTTCGCATACCGGAGGAAAATCTTTTGGGTGAATTCGGCAAGGGCTATAAGTATGCAGCTGGTTTCCTCAATGAAGGCCGTATTGGAATTGCAGCTCAAATGATTGGTTTGGCACAAGGTTGTTTCGATCATACTATTCCATACTTGCTGGAGCGTAAACAATTTGGAAAGGAAATATACGATTTCCAATCCATGCAACATCAAATTGCAACAATTGCAACTGAAATAGAAGCTGCTCGTCTATTGACCTACAATGCTGCTCGTTTAGTTGAAAATGGTGCTCCATTTGTGAAAGAGGCTGCTATGGCTAAATACTATGCATCCGAAGTTGCTCAACGCGCTACTATTAAATGTATCGACTGGATGGGAGGTGTTGGATTCACTCGTGATTTCCCACAAGAGAAATACTATCGTGACGTTAAGATCGGAGCTATCTATGAGGGAACAACAAACATGCAGTTGAGTACTATTGCCAAGGCCATCAGGAAAGAATATTCGTCGTAGAATATTGTTAAATGTTAATTGTGATAACATAAATTTGTAAGCATTGCAACTATTTTATCGTAACAGATACAAACAGTGCATTTACTAGTATAAGAAACATTTGTAAATTCTTTTCTTTATGTTGATTAAATATTTCATTATTCGATCGTTTTATAGATACAAAACTCTTTGTAAATAATCCCAGCAGTCTTAAAAAAATATATTTCATTTATACGTATACGATACAGACATCCAGATAAGATCAAAGCTGTCATTTAAGTAAGTAACTCATAACTTGTCATTCCATTTATTTACAATCCTCTTTGTATTGAAATCTGTCCATGCAAGATTTTAAATCAATGCCATTGGGCATGTATACCTGTGATAGTAGAAGAAAAAACTCTGTGGTTAGATAATGATTCCAGGAAAGTTTTAAGAATGGCACAAGAAAAACGAACGCGTGCAATGGCAATACATATAAAGCAACTAACCCCATTCCTGCTTTTCCATTCAGCTAAGGTAGTTGATAGGTAGTCTATGGTGAGTAGAAAAGGTGCTAAATATTTTATGTGCATTGTCGGAGTCTACGCGAGGGCTTTCTTTTTGCGCCTTTTTCTTTTGAACCTACGTTCCAATTTAAGGACGCGTCCACACGGAGCTTTTCTGCGCGTGCCTGTTTCTTGACATTTCGCTTCACATTTCAATTTCGTTAGCCTGTGGTGATGTTTGAAAAGTAAGAATGGTATCCAAACGTACACTTCCAAGTCAGAAACAGGAGTGAAGCGACATCGCAAAACAAAGAAACGGAGATAAGGAAATGGCAAACAAACCCACGAAGTAGCTACCCGCGGTTGACTGTGCCAATGTATTTCTGTTTCACTTACCCTCTCTTTTATACTTATTTTAGCCCTCGTCAGATAGCCCTCGTGTAGACTCCGACATTAATATATGTGTTTTCGCAGAAACATGTGTTCGATTCCAGTGTAACCATCGAACTTACACTTACGTAGGTGTAGCACTGGGACGTGAAAAGGTAGACCTTAATTTTGACAAATTTCGACGTTAGCGCCGACATCTTCCCCAAAGCAGGGTTGGGTTCTGTCGTACATGAAACTTTTCTTACCAACTTCTTCACAAATAAAACAAAACTGCGAGTGAGCAAGGAATATAGTTACAGTGGACGCTATGTGGTACGAGTAGGGCAATAATTGTCAATGAACCGTCTTAGCTTAGAGCACTAGGCACAGTGACCTTTACAAATATATCGTATCGTAGTAACCGAGATGATACCCTCGGGAGTTATAACTTCACTGAGAAGGATATACTTCCTCAAATGGCAGAGAGCAGCACACTCACACTCACTCGTCTCTTCGTCCTCAAGACAGAGTCGGCACTCAGTTTCAGACGAGGGGTTAATTTTGTTAAAATGATATCTGAGATCGCAGTGTTCCGTCAGGTAGCTGACTAATCTTCTGATATCTACTCTATTAAGTTTGGCTTTGTTAATGGAGCGTTTGTTCAGGGGTCGTATAAATCGTTCCGATTGGCGAAGTCTCTGGACGCTGTTCTAAAAGGACAGGTGTTGTGATTTTTTCCACTTGTCTAAGAAGAAGTAAATCTTAGACTTGGAGTGCCGCAGAAAGGTTCTGGACCTACGTATTTTTAGCTGGAACCTTTCCTGGCAAGTTGATCGCAATTTCTTTGCCTTTAATACCTTTGTGCCCTGGCATCCAGCAGAGTTTGGCATTACTTTTTTGGGCGAGGACTTGTAGGACATCATGGCATTCCTCGACGGTTTTGAGCTCGCGCTGTACAAACTCAGCGCTATAAGCGCTGCCTGGCTTTCAGAGAATATATTGATGGTTAATCCTCTTATGCCAGTCCATAGGTTTAGATTGACGCATATTAGGACGCTATTGACGCTTCGAAAATGCTTGGACTTATTTTCAGGGCCTTCGAGACCTTACGATTTGGTCCAAAGATGCTGGCGCTAACGCCAGAAACCACCTTGGAGCCATCAGTGTACCACCTAGGTTAGGTTAGGTTAATGTGGCTGGCATAAGCCACACGTAGGCCGAAGTCGGCCCATTGTGATACCACATGGATCGTGTTACCCAGATCCGCTACCAGAGAACCAACCGGTGCTTCTGATGAAGCGATGGAGTTGAGCTATTTTTTGGTCTGCTAGTTCACTTAGAATATCATAGAACGGCGCGCCCAGGTAGATCCTCCTGCGATTCGCAAAAGAGGGGCATGAGTAGAGAAGGTGATGTATTGATTCCTCTTCCTCCTCGTCCATGCAGCCGCGACAGAAGTCGTTGGAGGGTAGTCCTAGCCTGGCGCCGTGTTTCCCAATGATGCAGTGACCTGTAATGACACCCACCAGAGTACTTAAGGGCGCCGTGGCGCAGTGGTTAGTGTGTTGGACTCTGGCGCACGATGAGCGAGTTCGGATCCCGATAACACCAACGCCATCGTTTATTTCGCGGCGTCCCTCCTCGGCGGGGTACTGGCAAAACCCCCCGTAGTATAACTTGCCGGGACAAAGCTTCTCGACTCACGCCGTTCGGAATCGGCATTAAACTGTAGGTCCCTTTCACCTGTGTGAAAGATAAATCACACACAACATGGGTGATTGAGAGAAGCTTAGCTCTGGTCCTTCATGGGCTGTAACGCCACCAAAGAAGAAGAAGAGTACTTAAGGTTGCCCTTTTAGTTGCCACTAGGTCCCTGGTTCGTCCTAGGTTTAATTTAGGCCAGAGTTGTTTGGTGATAAAGCCGATATTACTCTCATTCCATTGGAAGTTGGTCGCCTCAATGGTTTGGAGTTTTATCATGTGCCTTACCGTACTTATTGGTGTTTATAGGTACCCGAGGGTAGAGTTAGTTAAAGTTAGAGAGGGTAAGGGGGTGGGACAAAGTCGCCTGATCACTGTGGCCACGAGTGGGCCTATTTTGAGGTCCCCCACTTACAGTTCACTCATGAATCCTGAGTTAGTGATAAAACTTAGTATGCTTTTGAGTGAGCTAGCAGCGATTTCTTCTGCTTCAAAATAATACTTGCCTAAGTGACGATGACGTGTACTGACAAGGCAGTTACAATGGCATAGTATGTGCTCTGCTGTTTCTTCGTCTTCATTACACATTCTGCAAGTGTCATCTTGTATAAGGCCCATCGTTTTGAGGTGTTTGTTGGCTGGGCAGTGTCCAGTAAGGAAACTTGTGATTAAGCAAATCTGACTCCTCGAAAGCATGAGGAGTTGTTTCGTTCTACTGAGAGATGTATTTGGGAGGAACAACTTGGCTCGTTTGCTACTTTTCCTTTGTAACCAGTAGTGTTCCTTAACCAATTATTTATGCAGCATTCGGTGGTGCTGATGGGTATGCCGCAGAAAGGCCGTGGCAACATAAATGGTGATGCAGAGCCTTTCCTTGCTAATAGGTCCGCCTTTTCGTTGCCTGTATGGCCGCTGTGTCCAGGTATCCAAATGAGATGAACTCTGTTTGTGCTGGCCAGCTGGTGAAGTAGCTGTAGGCAGTTCCGAGGGTAGGTAGGCTGAGTGTGCTAGACCCTAGCTTTGCGAGTTCATCGGCCGCGCAGATTCCTGGAATATCCCTATTCCCGGGAGCCATCTCATCTAGAGATAGGCGACAGTTAAGAGATGTCTTTGATTTGTGGGCTACCGCTGCGAGGGACTTTATCGCAGATTGGTTGTACGTGCAAATGATAATATCCTTGGCAGATATTACTTTGATCCTGAGCCATGTAAGTGCCTCCATTATCGCTGTTCTTTCTGCCTGATACACACTGCACTAATTTGAGAGTCTAAAGGATAGGCTGAGGTTAAGCTCCTTGGAGAAGACTCCACTGCCTACACCCGACTCCATCTTGGAGCGATCGGTATAGAGGGAACTCGAGTCCTTTGGTATGAATTTCCCTTCAGCCCATTCTTCCCTGGATGGAAAGACAACTTCGAAGTTCTTAGTGAACACGTTCTGCGGGATGATATAGTCTGTGTCCATCGGTACTTTGAAGGGTTTTAGAATGGTTGTGTGGCCTTTTTGTGATGTGGGCTATTTTATAATGCTCCTCATCCTCAGGGTCGCGCAGGCAGCAATTACCACCTAAGGCCTTCGACCATTGAGCAAAGGATCACTGGTTTCCCATGCTGAGCGGTTTGGGATCAATATATCAAATCTCTTGTCAAAAGTGAAGGTGCGTGGTAATGTGTTCGAGACCGTGGTAATCATATCCAGCTCGGGAAGAAATTGCAGGATGGACATGTGACCCATGGGTCTACATGGCAAGCTTGTTCCCAAGCGAAGAATTCTGGTTGGACCGCGTAGAGCCGCCTTTTTAATAAAAAGGTGTAGTAGAGTAAGTCCAATGAGTGCTTGTTGGGCTTCCGTGGGGCAGGTTGGCATAGCGCCAACGACGCTAATCTCTGAAGGCATTGAAGCTTAACGATTACCGTTTGTTGCTCAACTTTTGTCCACCATACTGTGAACGCATAAGTGATGATAGGTCTTTCTATCGCGGCATACAACCAGTGGAGTACCTTAGGTTTCAGTCCCTTGGTTTTACCGTAAATGCGCCGACAGGCCCACAAGGCTTTAGTCGCTTTTGTAAGTTTGTTGTTGCTTAATATTGGAGCTCCAGTTGGGTCCGCGATCGAGGTCAATACCTATTCCAAAAATTATAAACCATGCTTCTAGTCAGTTGTTAGCGAAATTTGGCTATAAATTACACTATCTACCTATGTACGTTGGTACGAAAGAAGAACAGAGTGTGCTCAATAGTACTGGCAGAAAAGGCATAGCGTTGGAACATTTTATGTGATACTGTCTAGGACATTTTGCACATCTTATACCACAATTTTCAGTTCCAACTTTTTTGGTCATAAAATTTGTACAGGAAAAGCACATCTGTCCATTACAAATTTTATTTTCTCCAATTTCTTTGACTGGATTCGAAAATAAGTTTCTGATATGGTTTCCAGCCTTAAGCCGGGCTGAGAAATAAGATCTTCCTGGCTGACTTTGTTGTACATTTCAAGCAACATCTGTTTTTCGGAAGAGCTTCGGGGCAAGATCTGTTTTTCGGGAGAGTTTTCAGTTAAAGCCAATGCAGTGGATGTTTTTGTGTGTAAAATGGGTTTTGGAGGAAGTTCTTTTGCGATTGTATATTTTCTCGGATTCCTTGGAACCTTCTTAGTTTTTATTTTATAAGTTTTTCCAGTTCTTTAGCTTTTTTCCTTTTAAGTGTCTCAGCCTTTTGACATGTATATGTTTTACCTCTGGGGTCGCTGGCGATTTTTGCGCATTTCGCCCAGCATGTATGAATTTTATTAAGGTTTGGGTGTTTACCATTATTACACAGGCTTGTGTGTTTATCACTATTACTTACAGGTTTATGTGTCTCTAGCTACAAGTATGTGTCAGCGAGTTCCCAGTTGATTGAAAAGTACGTATGTTGTGTTGTTCTTGTTATATACGTACCCAAACGCAAAATAGTTGACCTAGTTAATATTTCTTCCTACAAGGCTTGAATAAAAGACTGACATTCTAAATTAAATGAAGTAATTCAAAATGTATTTCTACATTGTGTGAGTATTAAATATACACATTTAAAAACAGTACTTTATTAAATACTGAGAGCACCGTGGCGCAGTGGTTAGTGTGTTGGCCTCTGACGCCGATGACACGGGATCAAGTCCCGACACAGCCATGTCATCGAACGTGTTTTTCACGGTGTTTCTCCTCAGCGGGGTTCTGACAAAACCCCCTCTAGTAAAATTGTCATGAAAAGCTTCTCGAAATTCGCCGTTCGGAACCGACAATAAACTGTAGGTCCCTTTCACCTATGGGAAAATGAAATCACACACAACGTGGGTGATTGAGAGAAGCTCGGCTCAGGTCCTTCATGGACTGTAACGCCAATATACATACAGGTGTCTCTTGAAACCTGCTTTTTAATAACATTTTTCCACTCTGACGTGATATTTGCCGTCGTAGTACGACGATCTTTTTTTAGGATCTTTCTCAAAGCCCTCCTGTCACGACCAGTAGAAATTGTTGGCCTTCCGGTTTCTTCAGTGGGTTCACATTACCGGTCTTCTTGAATAAGTTAATAATAACGGGGCACTTGCCCCGTGCCATAGTGAACTTTGATATCGACTGAGGTCAATGTATGCTTCACTTGAGACACCAAAGTTCAAATAACGTGACAATAAATGGTAAATATCAATAGAAAGAGACATTACCTGGCGTAGGCCAACTATTTTGCAATGGGAAACTAGCGGGTCAACTATTTTGCAATAAAAGGAAAATTGGTTTACATTTACAAATTGTGACAAAATACATTCATTGTTCATGTTCATGAACTATATGAAGAAAAAAAATATAACCTTTTCATTAACTTTGCATAATAACCACATATTGGAAAATGTACGTGATGAAAAATACAATACTATACCAACTATTTTGGGTTTGGGTAGTATTGCTTTGGACGACCTCTTCTTCTGATTGGATTTTTTTTTTTTTTTTTTTTGTTGAAGGCCTCTGCTATCCGCTGGAGCACTCAGACGCAATCACTGGTCCATTGTACTCCAGACAGACACCTTACATTACTGTATTTTCTCCGTTTCCTGGAGAAAAATTTGAAGGAGCTAAGTGATGTAAAGCTAAGGGATTCGGCACACACCACGTCGGCTCCAAGGGTGCGCCACCGTGCGCGAGCAAAGGCGGTACAATCACAGAGGAAATGCTCTGCAGTATCATCCTCCTCTTCGCCACTTGCAGCACAGGTAGGCGTCTCACTGATGCCGAGCATGTAGAGATGCTTGGCAAAAGTGTAATGGCCCGTGATAACTCCCACAAGCCTTCTGCAGTCGATTCTCCTTAAAGACAGGAGGAATGCTATAGATTTTTTGCAGACATTAGGGCATACGCGCTTAGTCATCCTGCAACCCGGACAATCCCTCCATCTACGGTTGTGTGTGTTAAATACACAAATGCGAAGACTATCCTTTCCAGGTTCAGTATCCAGCCATAGCCAATCCTGACGCCATGGAAACTCGACTGTGAAATTACGACGCAATAGGATAACGGGCGTCAGTGCGTCAGAAGGCATGTCCATGAGACAAGGGTCGCAGGACAATTCTTGCGCAAGCACACCGTTATTCCTATGCGAGTTGTACTAAAAGCCATATCTCTTCAGACGAGACATGGCTTTCAGAGCATATCCTCTGATAAATATATCAAGAGGTGGAAGGTTCATCATAACATCTAGAGCAGCGCCCGGCGTGCTGGGGAAAGCCCCCGTGCAGCTGAGACAAACCGTTCTTTGGAGTTTGGTAAAAGAGGCTACGACTATGAGATTATAGGTCTTATCATTGCCGTGTAGATCCAAAAGACCCTTGCGGCGATAAGCCCCATGTTTCGCCAAAAGCTCCTTTGCATTGCCAGAAAGCTGACAGCGCTTTGGTGGTTTTTGACTCAACATGTTTTGACCAGAAAAGCTTACTATCTAAGATGACTCCTCGATACTTAGCCTCCTTGGATATCGGGATGGAAGTGCCTTTTAGTACCAGCTGAATCATGTCAGTATTTTTCCTCCTTCTCTTAAAGAGAAGGCATTGAGAGCATCAAGCAGGGAATCGACCACCATGCACCATAACAGCGGAGACAGGACGCCACCTTGAGGGCAGCCCCTGTTTACGCCGGATTTGACACACTGGTCGAGGCCTGCATCAGCGGTCAATGTCCTGTGCATGAGCATTGCTTTGATCCAAAGGACCAGTGCTTTATCTACGCCATAATGTCTGGCAGCGTTGCACATGCTGTCAAAAGTTGCGTTATCAAAAGCTCCCTCAATGTCGATGAAAATGCCCAGTGCGTACTCTTTCCTTTCGAGCGCGCATTCAATTCGCCAAACTAGGTTCTGAAGCGCAGTAAGATTTTCCGCGCTGGTAAGCATGTTGCATCTCCGTAAGAGGGTGCATTCGAAGGGCAACTTTTCGCACGTGCAACTCTACCAGTCTCTCCATTCTTTTCAGCAGGAAGGATGTTAGACTAATTGGTCTAAAGCTCTTGGCAAGTGAGTAGTCTTCTTTTCCTATTTTGGGAATGAAGACCACTTTCACTGTGCGCCAAGGAATGGGTATGTGAGCAAGTGCTAGACTAGCAGTGAAAATTCTTTTCAGAGTGGGAAGCAGCTGCCTTATACCTTTTTGCAGCATAACAGGATATATCTCGTCGGTGCCCGGCGATTTGAAGCCATCGAAGGATGCCACAGCAAATTCAATAGCTTCAGTCGTAACCACGCGCGACGCAATATACCAGCTACGCCGAGTTGTTTTCATCGTTTCAGTTGCAGTTTCCCTTGAAGGAGTGTGCAACGAGCCGATGCAGTTTCCGATGGGAAATGAGTCGCAAACAGTAAACTAAGAGTTTCCGCTTTAGACTCAGTAAAGGTACCATCAAATTTTCTGAGTGCTTCCAGCCTAGTCGGTTTTCCCCGTTTGAGGACTTTAACCAACTTGCTAGTCGCACTCAGAGACTTGATCTCTTCGCAGAAGGTCCTATAAGAATCGTTCTTCAATTTACGAATAAGTTTCTTATATTCTTTCTGCTTCGACCGATACTTGTTCGCACAAGCCCATACCCTTTGCCTCAATCCCAGTAAATCGAAGTCACTGGTTGTATACCGAAACCTGGTGGACACCTCTACCCTCCCGGCTATCAAACTAGGTCAATATAACATCGATTTTGTTGAGAGCGCGAGGAATCTAGGACTAATCTTTAACCGCACTCTTACATGGGGCGATCACGTCAACGCCACCATCGGAAAGGTGTACGGCATGCTGCGAACTCTTTGGGCATCACATCACTACATTCCTGTAAAGACTAAAATGATTATCGCCAAGACTCTGCTGCTTCCAAGTCTTAGGCTGCGGCCACGCAGTGAGCGACTGAGCGATTGAGCGACGAGCGATGAGCGGCTGAGCGACAAAAAAAAAATTAAAACATATGGAATTGTATGGGGGTGGCCACGTAGGCCCTGAGCGACGAGCGATTTTCCTGAGCGACTGAGCGACGTCGCTCTGAAATCAAAATTGTTTTAATTTTTGCGACTGTCGCTGAGCGACGAATTCCAAAAATGGAAAAAATCAACACGAAAATGTTGATTTCTGCTGTTCGAAGTCGTTGAAAAATGTTTATATTAAAATGATGAAATGTTTATGTGAACGATACACGTGTACATTACACCACGGTTGTTACGACGCCTCCACGAAAGCTTCGTAATACGCAGGCGCACAATGTAGACCCTGACATGGCACGTAGCTCCACTTTGTCTTGGTAGACATTGGAGAGGGTGCGAAGTACAGTACAAAAAAGAGACCACAAATATAAGAAACACTGTATAATGTCTTCTATCTCATCCTCTCGCACGTTAATTCCTATTGATGTATATGTTTGTCTTTTTTTAATCGCTCAGCGATGTCGCTCAGTAAATGGCCACTCGTCGCTCAGAATCGTCGCTCAGTTGCTCATCGCTCGTCGCTCAATCGCTCAGTCGCTCACTGCGTGGCCGCAGCCTTACATATTGTTGCGAATTTTTTTGCAATTAAGATTTCAGATCCAAGCGAAAACTTAATGTGGCCTTTAACAGCTTTGCGCTTTTCATTTTCAACATATATAGGCACGAGCATATCTCCAGCTATTCAAAGACCATTTTTGGCTGCACATTTGACAACATCCTCATCTACGACACTCTGACTTGCCTTCATAAGATCCTAATTACCTCTTTAATAAGTTGAGTTTCCTATTATCTGAACGAACGAACAGACTTATTCAACCTAGATACATGTGCTTTACATCTGAAAGACAATTTTTTGTTCATTCCACACCACGATTGAGAGAGGAAAGATTACGCCTTCGAGTGTTCATTTTTGTTTCGTTCTGCGCATTTACGTCACGCGTGACCAGAAATTTGACAGCTGGTCGAAATTGCTGTTTGTTTACATACAAATTGGGGAAGGAAAAATTAGAATTTAAATAATTTTTGTTAAGTAAATCGTGTTTTTGAAGCTTTATGGCATGTGACATATTATTTCCAATATTCGCAAGTATTTCGCCAAGCTTCGAGTGATAAACCAAACCAACAAACTGAATGTACAGTAGCAAAAGCAAACCCATTCTGAATAGTTCCATTTTTATTTTTTTTTGAGATTCGCGCAGGTTCGAGAGTTTTTATATTCTCTTATGATGTGTTGACACACACAACCTGAACGGAGTACAGTGGTTGGGGTCGTTGATGTTCGTTCACTACTCTCAGGGGTGGTTGTCCTAGACCTAGATAGGACGAAAGCCGACCAAATTCCGCGTTGGTTATAGTCCGTAGTAATGCGTTCGAGCACTTTAGTATTGCATACGCAGAGGATGAATTTTAGTTGACCATTTATGCCTGCAGCATTGTCCGTATAGGAATTACTTTTTCTTGGCCATGAAGCGAATTTGAACCATAGACACTCCGCTCGGCGGTCGATGATGTTAACCACTGCACCACGAAAGATCAATCAATCAATCAAGCCTTCCTAGACATAGAGGGCGCCTTTAACAACGTCACTCCGAAAGCAATAATAGAAGGGCTAGAAAAGCCAAAGGTGGAGAGGACTCTGATAGAACTGATCAGCGAGTTGTTATTAACGCTCAAGATTCACTCTAAGTGGGGAAGCCTAGTAACTACCAGAGTGGTTACCAAGGGAACCTCGCAAGGTGGGGTCCTCTCACCTCTTCTCTGGAATGTAGTTGTAAACGAACTACTAATCAAACTGGAGAAAGAAGACCTGGATGTTGTTGCCTACGCCGATGACGTTGCCATTTCAATCTCAGGTTAATACCTATCCACACTGAATGACCGCATGCAATCGGCATTCTCATTTCTGTGCAAATGGGCGCATAGTAGCGGGCTCAGGATTAATCCCCAGAAAATGGAGCTCGTGCTATTTACCAAAAAGCATAAAATCCCTGAAAACTGCCCTATCACTTTGCTCGATACCAGGTTAGCCTATTTCTCTAGTGCCAAATTCCTTGGCATTATACTCGATAGGAAATTAACTTGGAAGAGCAATACAATTGAAAGAGCAAAAAAAGCAACAATAGCTCTCTACACATGTAAGAAAGCCTTAGGAAAAAAATGGGGATTCAACCCGAAGATCACCCTATGGCTCTACATCACGGTCGTTAGACCCATACTATAGTATGGAGTGATAGTCTGGTGGACTGCACTGGACAAGACTACATACCACAAACAATTCGAGAAGGTACAAAGGATGGCATGTATCTGCATTACCGGGGCCCTCAGGTCCACACCAACGGCTGCGCTTAACATGATACTAGACCTCACATCACTCGATATTTTCGGCAACCAAATTGCCACGCGACAAGACTAAAAGACAACTTGAAGTGGTCGAGTTATGTCACTGGCCACTCCTCCATCCTGCAAAACAGGATAACTATGGCAGAAAACGTGGATCACACAGACCCCACCATAGTTTTGGACAAAAACTTTACGACGATTTATCCGGACAGACAAAACTGGACTCGCCAAACTCAACCCCGCGGAAAATGCGTGGATTTTTACACTGACGGGACTAAAACCAAAGACGGGCAGTGGAGTATTCTGCAAACAACAACAAGCTGCATAAAGCTCTAAAATTACCAGATCACTGCAGCGTTTTCCAAGCGGAACTGTTGGCAATAAAAGAGGCCTTGTCTTGGCTGAAGTGGAACGTAATATCCACCACGGATATTCGCATACTCACAGACAGTCAAGCAGCCTTAAAGTCGTTGGAGTCCTATGTGTACACATCAAAATCTAGTCTCGACTGTCGCCTATCTCTTAACGAGATGGCAGTTCAACATACAGCTTATCTGGGTACCGGGACACAGCGACATTACAGGAAACTAAAAAGCCGACACACTCGCCAAACAAGGAACGACGCTACAATCAATCGTGGCTTGTGAAGGAGTACCCCTTACAACCATTAAACACAATCTGACCAATCTCGCCAGGACTGAGACGAACCTGAGATGGACCCAGGGACATACCTTCGTCATCACCAGGCAAATCTGGCCTCGGCTTGATAGTCAACGAACAAGGAGTAACCTAAAAAGAACTGACATCTACAAAGTCATCGGTGTCATCACAGGACACTGCCTCATTGGCATCCACGCACAAAAACTAGGAACAGTTCCGAATGATTTCTGCAGAAGCTATCACGACGAGGAGGAGGTCGAGTCCATTCACCACCTTCTCTGTGCCTGTCCAGCTTTTTGCAATATCTGGAAACGTTACCTAGGCTCCTACTTCCTTAACGGTCTGACAGATGTTCAGAAAGTAGGGATACCTGATCTTCTGGACTTCTTGAGACGACCAAAATTGTTCCACGAATAGGGGGGCAAAACCCCCTCGTAGCTGCACAACGGGCCTCCCTGGCCTATGTGCATTCTTCTCAATTCTGGGAAGGCTACGATCCTAGCTACCTACCTAATAACTTTTTAAATTGAACGCGCAAAAAACCTCTTAAGTATTCGTATATGCATAAAGAAGGGAATCGCGAATCAGATGGTCACGGCCTACGTCATCAAACATTGACAGAAAGGTAGCAAACATGGCGGACATGCGCAAGGCGTAATCTGTAATATTTCATTCGTGATTCCACACGCCTTTGGAACTCTTTCCCAATTGCACTGAGAAGAATCAGAAATTTAAAACAATTCAAAACCGAATTACTTAAATAGTACTTTCACCAATGATTATAATCTATTCTCCACCTCTTCATAAACTTATCCATGTACACTATTTCGTTATCTTTCTTTTATATTTCTTGCTTTATTGATTTCATAACCAACCTTAAACTATTCTTGTACATGTATTCCTTAATCTCACACAAAGACTATTATTTTCGAAATGAAAATCTAAAAAAATCTAAATCTAACATTAATCACCCACATGTAAGGCTCCTTGATGCAAATACGAGTATTCACATCAGCGGCAACACTGCCTAACCACTAATCGTACGAGTTCTCTTATCTCGTTATTTTCTCTTATGTTTATAATTCAGCCACTCGTTTATTCAACGGACTAAGCATTGTTTACCAAAATCGAAACTTTTCATTCAGCATTCTCTTTAGTCTATTGCATGCTGTATAAAAAAAAATATTTTGTTACTGATTCAGTGCCGTCCTTATCGATTGAAGTGCATGTGTCGTATTCGTATAAATACACTTCTATTCACAAAACTTCCAGACCGAACACGGTGCGAGAGATGGCTAGGTGTTTCGTTTTCAATTTAGAACCAAGTTATAATTGATACGTTCCTATTTAAATTTTATTCGTTATTTTACCTAATGTTAAAGTGTTCATTTAAGCGGACAACGTCAACGTAAAGGTTTCGTTTCTTGTTTGTTATTTTTGTAAATAAAAGACAAAAAGCAGTATTACGACATTGAACAAGTAACTGCAAACATGTTAATTTAATTTGTTACTTTAATTATACATAATTAAATCGGGATTGTTTTAATTGGAAAGCGAAAGTGAGTTGGTAAACCCAATGTATTGAATTATTTATTCATCGTGGAAACAAATAAACAATGTAAGTGAAAAATACTAGAAACACCTAGGTATTTTTACAAAGTAAATAATGTGTATTATCAGGAATGACCTACATAGTTGATAGAAAAATCGATCTCTTTCCGTTTTGTATTTTGAATACGATTATTTGATGTTATGAATGCTGTGATTGTTCTATTTGGAATTTGCGTTAGTTTTTGCTGAGGGATTTAGAGGCACGTTATGGTGTGCATTGAATAAAGGACACGTGCTTGGGAAGAAATTAATGTTTCGTTTTAAGTGCTGGATATTTTGAAGAATATACATATGTATGTTTTATGCTTTATTTTCTTTTCCATTCTCTTAATAGCAGCTGGCTCTTTAATGCGGACGTCTGCAGATGTTTATTTGAAAGTTGACCATCTTACCTATGTACATACATATGTATGTCCGTTCCAAAATACTTTCTCCTTTATTACATGGGTTTCGTCCTTGTATTCTTTCTTCAAACATATTAAACTGCAACTGATGGTTATAATAACATTCCTAGTGGTTTTAAATCATTTCATTAGTTTTCGGAACAAATTTACTTACAGTGGCTCAAAGTTAAAATGGAACAAGGCTAAAAGAAATAGTTTATATATAAACTAGTGTAGTAATAGGGTTCCGTTTTACCTCTGGGTTTGGAACCCTGAAAAGCAATAAAGCGATCTTAAAGTTATAATGGAACAAAAAAAAAAACGTAATTATATGTAATTATAACCTATTTTGATCCATTTCTAATCGACGAAGACTGCAGAGAATTCTGACCCCTGACCTCGACGAAGTTAAGATTAGTATATCGAAGTTCAAGTCGAATAAAGCTGCTGGCGCAGACGAAATGTCTGCTGAGCTCTTCAAGGCAGCTAGGGATGACCTAGTTAGGAGCATGCACCAGCTCATCTATAAGACATGGTCAGAGGAAGGCATGCCCGAGGAATGGAGTCTAAGCATCGTATGCCCGATCCACAAGAAAGGAGACCCCTCTGATTGCGCCAATTACAGAGAAATAAGTGTCCTTAACTTCGCCTACAAAATCCTTTCTGCCATTTTGTGTGAACGTCTGAAGCCTTTTGTAAATAAGCTGATAGGTCCTTTCAGTGCGGATCTCCAGATCTTCACAATACGGTCGATCCTGGGAAAAACCAATGAATTTCAAGTCGACACTCACCATCTATTTGTCGACTTCTAAGCCGCATACGACACCGTAATTAGAGAAGAGTTATACTACGCTATGCTACCTTTGACATACCTGCTAAACTCGTCAGACTATTCAGGATGACTTTGGAGAATGCTCGCTGCTCCATCTGAATCGGTGAACACCTTACCGATAGTTTTGATGTCTAAAAAGGATTTAGGCAGGGCGATGCGCTGTCGTGTGATTTCTTCAACATCATTTTGGAAATGATTGTGCAAAAATCACTGGCCAATACAAGAGGTATAATCTATTTCAAATCCTCGCAACTCCTTGCATAAGCCGACTATATTGACATAATAGGTAGATCACAGCGAGATGTCAATGAGGCGTTTGTGAGTATTGTGATGGGGCGGCGAAAATTGGTTTGGCGATAAACGAGGGCAAAACTAAATATATGCTATCATCAAAAACGGAAGCTCACCACCGACGCATTGTCCAGAACGTTTGTATTGGCAGATATAAGTTCGAGGTAGTGAAGGACTTCGTCTACCTTGGCTCCGCAGTGACATGGAACAACGACATCAGTTCCGAAATCAAACGCAGAATCACTCTTGCCAATCGCTGTTTCTTTGGGCTCAGGAGGCAACTGAGTAAACGAGCCTTCTCCCGAACGACAAAGTTGACTCTATATAAGACCCATTTCATCCCGGCCCTGTTGTACGGCGCAGAAACATAGACACTATCAAAAGCGAATGAGGAGGCCCTTGGTCAGTTCGAGAGAAAGATTTTGCGCATGATTTTCGGGCCTATAAACGCAGACGGGGGATGGGGGGAAAGATTCAACCACGAACTTTACGGGCTGTACAGCGACATGAGTCTAGTCAGGCGCCTATGGATTCAACGCCTAAGATGGCTGGGCCATGTAGGGCGAATGGACACCACAGCTCCAGCCCGGAGAGTTTTTGAATGTGGCAATGGAAAAGGCTAGCAAAAGATCGTGCTAGTTGGAAGGGCCCAGGTTCACCCCGAACTGAAGTGCCCATTAAGAAGAAGAAGATAACCCATTTTGCAAAAGTTAGGATTTAGTTGGCAACCCTCTTTGTTTCTTTCCTATTGCTAAGCGAGCTGGCAGAGATTCCACAAATTTTCGACAGTAGGAATCAATATTTGTCCATTCTTCGATTAAAGCCATTTTAAGTGGGTTCACGTTTGAAATTGAATGTTTTTTCAACTTTTCCTCATAATAACTCCATAAATGCTCAATAGCGTTAAGATCGGCAGCCAACTTCTAACACGATGAGTTTTGTGTTTGGGATCGCTGTCTTAATAAAAGTAAAATTCGTCTTTGTTTCCAATTTTTTTGCGCTTTCTCTTAAATTCGGTTTCAATATTTTAAGGTACATATTCTGGTCCATTATACCTTCAATTATGTGAAGGTTTCCTGGACCTTAAGCCGACGTAGGACCTCATACTATCATAAAGCCACCACCATTTTTTTACTAATGGCCGGAAGTTTTTTTGCTTAAGCTCCTCATCCTCCTCATTCTCTCCACACATATGACTTACCATCGGATCCAAACAAGTTCAATTTGCTCTCATCGGCAAATATAACGATGAACGAAAAATCCTTGTCCTTCCTTTTATTAATTTTGCTAAGAGGTTGCTAATATAAGAGGCTAATGGTAGAGGCTACTCTGTCATTAAACTTGAGCTCTCTTAGGACAATTCTCACAGTTTCTGAGTTTGCTTTTTCACCAAAATGTTTTTCGGCTAGTACACTAAGTTTATGAGTACTAATACTTTGTTTCAGTTGGCGTAATAACCAACGCTCATCTGCTTCCGTTTATTGCTATACTCTGTAGAATCTCAGTAACGCGTTACAATGTTAAATACTATTGTTGGAGCTCTATTTATAATGTCTACAATTTCTCGCTAGTTTTGCTATTTCTAGAAAGACGAATTACGATTTATCGCAATTCAACTGGTGTTTGTGGCGCCATACTTATATTTACTTACTTACTTATTTATCAGGCCAGCGATCCATGGAGGATCTGAGCCTGAGCTATAGCTGCCTTCCATCCTTAACAGTCCCGGTCACGCTGCTTCCAGTTATCTAGACCAAGATGTTTTACATCCGCGATTACTTGGTCTTTATACTGGAGGTTCGGTCTTCCACTTCTTCTCGAATCAGGAGGCTCGGAGACGAAGACCCTCTTAGCTGGAGCGTTGATGTCCATGCGCTCGATGTGGCCGAGCCTGTGTAGTCGACGGATCTTAGCCTTCCGGACTACATCTACATCTTTGTACAGTTCGTAGAGTTCGCGGTAGTGTCTTCTTCTCCATTCACCTTCCTCACAGAGAGGACCAAATATCCGGCGCAGAATTTTTCTGTCGAAAGAACCCAAAATCAGCTCCGCTGTCCTGCTTATCGTCCAGCTTTCGGCTCCGTACAGCAAGACTGGCAGTATGAGCGTTTTGTAATGCATGACTTTGGTCTTTCGAGTGAAGAGTTTTGACCCCGGCTGTTTGGACAAGCCGAAGTAGCAGCGGTTGCTAAGGGCGATTCTATGCCGGATCTCCACCATGGTGTCATTTGTGGAATTTACGTTTGCCCCGAGGTAGACAAACTCCTTAACTACCTCGAAATTGTAGCTGTCGATTGTTATATTTTGTCCAAGTGGTGAGCGATGGATTGGTTTTTGCTTGACAGCATGTACTTTCTCCTGTCCTCATTGACCTTAAGACCAACTCGTTTCGCCTGTTCTTCAATCGCCGTGAATGCTTCCACAATGCCACGGCGAGAACACGCGATGATATCGATACTGTGTATCCTAGCAGCTGGACGGACATGTAGAAGATAGTGCCTTCCCTGTTGACGCCTGTCCGTCGCACTATCTGCTCCAGCACCAGGTTGAAGAAGTCACATGACAGCGTATCTCCTTGCCGAAATCCGTTGCATGTTTCAAACGGTTCCGAAGTCTTGGAACCGAGTTGCATGGTGCATCGCGTATTTTTTAGCGTGGCGCGACACAACTGGATCAGTTTTCCCGGTATACCGAATTCGGCTATCGCACCAAACAGTCCTTCACGATGGATGCTATCGTATGCGGCTTTGAAATCGATGAAAAGATGGTGTGTATCGATTCGAAACTCGTTGGTCCTTTCCAGGATTTGTCGAAGTGGGAAAATTTGGTCTATAGTCGATTTACCGGGCCGGAAGCCGTTCTGGTAGCTGCCGATTAGTGCGGTGCAAAATGGCTTCAGACGTTCACACAATACGCTAGACAGGATCTTGTATGCGACATTGAGCAGGGATATACCTCTATAGTTCTTGCAAGAGGTAGGATCGCCTTTTTTGTGGATAGGGCAAATAGAGCTGGTATTCCATTCGTCGGGCATGCTTTCATCTTCCCAAATTCTGCCGATGATCTGGTGCATTCTCCCTACCAGAACATCGCCGCCAGCCTTGAAGAGCTCTGATGGCAAGCCATCTGAGCCTGCGGCCTTGTTATTCTTCAGCTTCTGAATAGCTGTGCCTACTTCTTTGATGCTGGGTGGGAGGATTACTTTAGCGGCTGGAATTGGGATACTCATATCTACCCACCTATTCCTCAAGGACACAAGACAATTTAAATCTAACTGTTAACTAAGGATCTCCTACGTCATTTGCAATAGAAAAGCACAATAAACCACGTTCTCTGAAAAGTGACATAAACTTTGTATGTGTGTTCCATTATAACTTTGAGATCGCTTTATTGCTTTTTTTGATATTATTGCTCTTATTTAGATTTCAAATGGAATTCCTATTATTTTTTTTTTACTCTAGTACATATACATATAAAACCCCTTTTTTTATTTATTCTTTCGTTTCGCCTTGGTTCGTGCTATCCATGCAGCGTAAATTTGTCCTGTAATTAACTAAATATCCGATATTAAAATTTAAAATGACCGTTGCTCGTAACTGTAATACAATGGAAATCGTTAGTTAATGGCATCTAACGATACGTATGACGTGGATTGCATATTGATCGATCGTGAACGTTAATTACAGGATATTAATTATTTTCCCCTTGTACATATGTAATTTCGTTTGAAAAAGTTAAGATACGTGATGTCACAAGTGCTTTCACTTAGTTCATTAAATATTTATTTATAATCGTTATAATGTTTAGAATTTTATAATTATAGGAATCTATTTTAGAGTCTTACGGTATTGTAACTGTAAAACTATTTGAAGAACTTTATAACCAACTGTTTTCTGACTGTTATTGTCACATGGCCATTTTAACTGCTACCATGGACTAAAGTTGGAGTCAACTCAAAATTGAAATGACTGATATTACATCTTTTGTGAACAGGCCGCTGCTGGGATGTTAAAAAATATTTTAGCTCCACATTCATGTTTCCATTCCTGCTTTCCTGATTTGTATGCTTTGAAGCTTACGAGTATTACTAGGGCGGTGGACGGAGCTGGTTGTCCGCTCCTACACCCATACAACAGACATGATTTTCATCAAAAAATCCCATTGGTCACATACTGAACTAAGGTTAGTCAACAATATCCCACAACCAGTAGCAAACTTCCCAGCTTTGATCCCTTTTGTGTCTTTAATGTATTAATCCTAGCTGCAACCCTTTTTTCTATAAATACGAACAATCAATAAGAAATACCCTTTAACCTTTTATGATCCCTATTGTGTTACTGCTAAGTTAATCCTTGCTGCAAACCCTTTCATACAATTGCTATTCCCCTCCTTTTCCATCCTGATAGGTTAAGATATCAAATGTTGCAACAAATTCAATTGTTGTGTAATTAACTTTCGATCATATCCCACAACCAATAAAACACTTCCAAGCATTGATCCCTATTGTATCCTTGATATATTAATCCTAGCTGCAAACCTTTTTCCCATAATTATTTTTATTCACTTTTTCACCTACTTGCTGTCAAGTAAGATATTTGATTTGAATTCAATGGACACTTTGATGATCTCATCATGGAGATCCTTGATCATCGAAGCAATATACCTATAACCTGCCTGTAACCAAGATCTGTCATCATGCAAAAAATCATTTCAAACGGATTAGCCGATTTAATGTGATCACTGATGAGGTAACATACAACGTCTCTTTCATATTTTTATATACAGATGATGCGGAACCCTTCGTGCGCGAGTCCGACTCGCACTTGGCCGATTTTTTGATATATGTATGTACGTAAACAGGTATCAGCAAAATGCCTGGATATGCTTTTCTAAAGGTTGGTAATCTAGTTAACTCCGCTGTGTTCCAGACATATGTTGTTATATTTTGAATGCAATAAGTGAGTGGTTAGACTCGATGTAGGTAATGTCTGATGCCGATTGAAATATAGTAAATTTTATTTACAATCGATTGAGTTGAAGACGGGTGCTTAAATGCAAGATTTATGTTCTTTCCAAAAAACGTGTCGCACCATTACTCTGTTTCTCATGGAATACTTTTAGATATGTACATATTGTATTTTGTTGCAACAGTTGTACACCATCGCATTGATTTCAGTTCAAAAGTCCATCTAGCTAATCCAACTAATCCAGCTACCACCGATTATATAATTAGCGTTCTTTTCATATACCTACGTAATGTTTAATACTGATGTTGACATGCCCGTAGATAACGTGTTTTTTTGTTTTCTATTTTCCCATCGACACTTCCGTGGCAGGAAATCTCACGCATTATTTTTCTTACGGAGGGGTTTTTCATTCGCTTTCGATCCCCTCAATCCTTCCTTCCCTCCTCTCTTCACTTGCAGAATCAACAAACAAGTCTGCATCTAACGGATCGATTTAAATAAGATTACTGACCTTTGAAACGGAAATGAAAAGACTATAACGTGAACACTAGTAACCTACATCCTGATGAGCTCTATTTTTTTTTTGTTTTTTTTTTTTAGAAACTCGCGCAAGTTCAAGAGTTTTTATATTCTCCTATGATGTGTTTACACACACAACCTGAACGGAGTGCAGTGGTTTGCGTCGTTGATGTTGATGTTCACTTACTCTCAGGGGTGGTTGTCTTAGATAGGACGAGAGCCGACCAAATTCCGCATTGGTTATAGTCCGCAGTAATTCGTTCGAGTACTATGTAGGGAATGCAATCCAGCACCCAAAAGCTAATCTTGCAAATCCGCAGGATTGAGACCATCAGTCCCGCTGATCTGCAATTTTTGCAGGATCGCATAATATTTTAGAATTATTAAATGCAACAATAGAATTTACCTGGAAGAAACAAATAGCATAATTAAATTCTTATCAGAAATAATGACAAGAATCTAAATTGTGTTATGTGAATTAAGGTCTGAAAAAAAAAAATATTAATGAAGATTCGGACACTTGCTTCTGAAATTGTTTTCGGAGTATACATAAGGTGTTTAAAGTTTCATCTTTTACATTTGATCGGATTTTGCTGCATGTGTAGCCAGCAGCTGAAAATGCGCGTTCAGATTCAATGCTAGTAGGTGAAACGGACTTAATAAAGCTGTAAGTTGCTTCCAGATACTTCCCTCGGTTTCCTCCACATTCAAAAAGAGTAATTTCTCGTTTTATTATAAGATTAAGTGATACCGCCGGCTGTTGAGTAGTTGAAGTAGGTGTTTGTATCCACTTTTTACTAATTATGTGCTCAAATTCCTTTTCTAATGGCAGTTCGCACAAGGTTGCATTAGCAGTTGATGTGGAACAAGATAAAGGTATATCGTCGTCTTCATCCTCGTCATTAACTTGCTGAATTTGTGATTGTGAGCGAGAACTTGAAGCATGAGCCTCATGGCTGACGTCTTCGTTTGTTTCAAAACTTTCTGTTAGAAGCCTTTCTAGTAAGCTCACAATTTCCTTTCCTAACTGCACTTTACTTGATAAAGTGAACGTGTCTTAATCTCCAGCCGACAAAGAATTACTTTTCAGATACTTTATCGGGTTTCGCAAATAAAGCAGAACTCCAATTAATGTTGCGCGGCATTCTTTTATTTTTATTTTATTTTATTTGTATCTATTTGGGTTTTATAAAATGCTTCAAGACGCATTCCCTAGCTCTATGTTATTCTAATTGTTTTGACACCGTTTGGCCAAAGCTTTTGTCATTGACTCGATCGGTGCAATGTGCCGCAGATGGAGGAGTCTCAATAAATCTAATAGCCTATAAATAGCCAATTGATATTAATAACTGAAGTCTATTAAATGTGTTTGCATGTTTTCTCCCTGCAAAAATAAGACAGATGAAACATACTCGCACGTATGTCACTCAATTTGACAATTGTAAAATAAATGTCGTCCAGATAATGGTTAACATGATTAATTAACATGTTAAGTAAGAAGCACTTTCCACTGATAAAGTGCTTTATGCCTCTACATTGCATTCATCAACAGCATAGACTAAAGTCCACCATTGATATGTCAATCTCATTTGAACATTTTTAGAAATTATTGATCTTCGGGCATATTGCTCTTCTAATGCGATTTCTTTTCTTTTTTTGTATTTTAACAGATTGCTGGGCAACTACTTCGAAAATATCATACTCGCATCTTGCAAGGAACAATTATAATATACTATACATTTATATTTTGTTAAGATAGATTAAAACTGTTATTCACCTCAGGAACATTCATATACATACATGTACATATACATACTGTATCAGATTTAATATAAATTGCACTGATTAAATTAATATTACGAGAATAAGTACGCAAGAAAAGGCAAGGAATCCAATGACGCCGGAGAAATCTTTTTGGGCCTATTGGAACCATTTAATTATGAGCAATGTATCATATTTGTGTAAGTATGCTTAAAGTTTGTTACGTATCTAACAGTTTATAAGTATCGGGAGTCTGTGTTGGGAGTTTTTGTATAAGTGACAAAGTTTATTTGCAAAATTGTTTATTGGGCTCTTTAATTGGCTTTGATCAATGCAAGGTTTGCACATTGCTACAAATACTATTGTTTGTACGAATGAATAGAAAACAAATTAACTGAAGCTGCGTCAACAAAGACATAACGTTTAATTGGCTCATGTTTTCATTAAACAACTCCAAGACATTATAAGATATTTGAGAATATATTTGCGGAATGCTGTTTGCATTTCCCAATTGCATTATTGTATTATTTGGTTAGATCATATTAAGCTACTCGGATGATATTTAAGTTTTCTTTTATTCCCGAATATAAATTACATCTGTCTGAATGACACCTAGTAATTGTTGTGAAAGATACAGGATACAGTGATATTTGTGGCCAATGCCTTACAAATTCAGGTTGAACAGAAAAAGTTGATTAACATTACCAATCATCATACCTATGTATGTATGTATGATTTCTTTTTGATTTTTTAACGCTAAATAGGGTATACATTGAGTACAATAAAGTAACGAGATGATACACAAAATTTAAGATTGGACGTCCACTGGCTTGCGTCTTTTTAATCGTCTTCTTGCGTTCATTTCTTGGTCCGGTAAATTTCGTAAATCGTTGCTTGGGTGGTAATATAGTGAGATTTGACGTTTTCTGCTTTTTTTTTGTGGTTGCGCCCAAGGATGTGGAATCTTCAAAAGATACTGGTAACCCGTGTTGCCAGCATGCACGATTCGCGGGATATTCTCCTTTTTCCACGCGCCTACGTACTAAACCACACCTCTGCACACTTCAACCACTCTCCCCGCGGGACTGCCGTTAGGTATTACTTCGCGGGGCTGGTTAGCGATTTACGCTGTATCTCGAGTAGAAGCCTCTTGGGTTCTTTCTGCTTCGGCTTGCCGCAGCTTTATTTGTACTGATGCAATGTACGAGCATGTTTGGTTCCAATTTTCCACCGAGTTCATCATATAGGGGACCAAGTTTTCAGGACTCGGTACATTTAGCCTTTGCCTGTCCTGCATAAAGCGACTACAATAGAAAACTGTGTGTTCTGCGTCCTCCTCGGAATTTGGGCATTATGGACAAAAAGGCGAGCTATCATATCCAAATCTATGCAGATACTTTCGAAAGCCACCATGTCCAGACAAAAACTGCGAAAGATGATAATTGCAGTCTCCTGCCGGTCTTGATGTCCATGTTTCGATGACGGGAATGAGCCTGTGCGTCCATCTTCCTTTTGTGGAAGTGTCCCATCTGACTTGCCACATTGCCATGGATTCTGCCCGTTCTTTTGCTTTTATAAGCCTGGTCTGTTGCCGGTCTGGTGTTCGCCTGCGGTATACCCTTTTGAGCTCGTCTGCCAATATATCGATGGCTAGCATTCCTGCTATCACGAACGCTGCGTCATCTGATACGGTCCTGAATCCGCAGATTACTCTTATTGCGCACAGTCGATAGACTGAATCCAATTTCCGCTTTAGTCCTTTTACTGCAAGGGCTTCCGCCCAAATTGGAGCAGCGTAAAGTAGGATTGAGCTGACTACCCGTGAGAGTAGCACTCTGCGTGCATATCCGGGACCGAAAGAGCTCGTTGTGCGTGTGATGCCTTCTCGCTGGCATACAGTATGTGTTCCATGAAAGAAAGCCTGTTGTCTAGGATGACTCCTAGATACTTGACTGCTTTCTAGGACCTTATCGCCCGATCTCCGACTAAGAAGCTCGCATATTCCACCTTTTTACGGCTGGTTGTAAGCACAGCCTCCGTTTTTTGGGCTGCTAGTTCCAGACCGGCAATTGAGAGCCAATCTTTCACTTTAGCGATAGCTGCGTTCGCAATAGCCTCTATTTTTTCTATATGCTTAGCCACTGTGACGATGGCAATATCGTCGGCGAAGCCGATGATTCGTACTCCTTCGGGAAGCGCTAGTCGTAGAACACCATCATACATGATGTTCCACAGGAGGGGTCCAAGGACTGATCCTTGAGGGACACCCGCCGTTACTTGGTAGAATTTTACGCCTTCATCGGTATTGTACCTTAGCCTCCTGTTGTTAAAGTAGTCGATGGGGTACCCATGTCAATTAAAGGCTTTTGTATATGCGTCCAGCTAACCGAGTTAAAAGCGTTTTTTATGTCAAGCGTAATTAATGCACAATACTTCTTCTCCCCCGATTTCCATCTTTTTCCTTTGATGGCGTCCGCGGCCAAGTTTACCACTGTTTCTATGGCGTCGACCGTCGTCGTCCTTTTCTGAAGCCGTATTGGTTGGCTGACAATGCACCGTTAGCCTCCGCCACCGCCAGTAACCTATCGTAGATTACTCGTTCTAGTATCTTGCCTAATCTGTCCAACAGACAAATTGGCCGATGATGTTTTCCGCTTATTTTTATGATTTCGTCGTTAACGCTGGTTATCTTGAGATCGCGCTGCAGGTCTTCATTAGTAATATACCACGGTGCATTGACTATCGTCCGTAGGATTTTTGTTTGTAGTCATTGGATAATGTTTAAGTTCGTCAGCAGGTCATGCCCCAGATTTGGATCCCGTAGGTCCATATGGCTTTTATTATTGTCTTGTATAAAAGGAGCTGGGGGCGCCGTGGCGCAGTGGTTAGTGTGTTGAACTCTGGCGCACGATGAGCGAGTTCGGATCCCGATAACACCAACGCCATCGAATGTTTATTTCGCGGCGTCCCTCCTCGGCGGGGTACTGGCAAAACCGCCCGTAGTATAACTTGCCTGGAAAAAGCTTCTCGACTCAAGCTGTTCGGAATCGGCATTAAACTGTAGGTCCCTTTCACCTGTGTGAAAAATAAATCACATACAACATGGGTGATTGAGAGAAGCTTGGCTCTGGTCTTTCATGGGCTGTAACGCCACCAAAGAAGAAGAAGATATAAGGAGTTTGTTTTCTGTGGATAGCGTGGAGTTTTTTCCCAAAAGCCAGAACAACTGCCTGAATTTATTTTTGATGATGTTACGTTTGAATATTATATGCTGTTTCCATGTTAGTTTGTTGTCTACAATTATTTCCAGATACTTGCAGCGTTGTCGATAATAATTTCTGTTGTTTAGTTTAATACCTTGTGGAGCAAAGTTTCTTTTTGTCGTGTATATGACTTGTACGGTTTTGTTCTCGTTTATCTTGATTCCCCATTTGCGGAACCAGTTAGCTGTCCTATCTAGGGCTAAGTTAGCTTCTTGTGTAGCAAGAGTAATGCATCTGTTGGAAGAATAACCGTGTCGTCTGCGAATGTAGCTAGCATGGAGTTAGTTGGTCTTGGTATGTCCGATGTGTAGAGAAGATAGAGCGACATCTGCGTCTATTTTGCATAGTTCGGAGCATTCATCATTATATTGTCCTCTAAATAACTTTTGATTAATGCTAGGTAGTCTGGTAACATTTTATTAAGTTTAATCAAGAGTCCTTTTTGCCAAACACTATCGAAAGCCTTCGCAACACCTAGGTAAACTGCCACGCAGAACCTTTTTTCGTCTAAGTCGATTAATGTTTTATTGGTAACTCGGTGAACCTGTTGAATTGTTGAGCACTTTTGCAAAAATCCAAATTGGTGGTCCGGTATGAGATTTGTTTGTCTTACAACTATGTTAATACGGTCGAGTAACATCTTTTCAAAAATATTCGATATAATAAGTAATAGGCTTATTGGCCTATATGAGTTGGCCATTGTTGGGTCTTTGCCTGGCTTGGGAATGGCTATCATTTTGGACACTTTCCAAACTTTGGAAAAATAATAATGTCGGAGTATAGCATCGAACATTTGTCTGAGGTATACGATGCCTTTGTCAGGGAGTTGCTTTAGCAGCTTTCCAGTGATCATGTCATACCCGGCAGCTTTTCTTTGGTTGAGTCTATCTTTTAGATAGAGTTTTATTTCGTTCGTGGTAATTTTTTTTTTTAATTTGTTTTGATTGTAGTAATTATAGGTGGGGTTAAAAAGTTTTGTTCGTTGATAGTGTTTGTGAATGTGCTTTTGAAGTAGTCAGCCAGGGTTTTAGCTTTGTCAGCAGGGGTTCTGGACCAGGATCCATCAGCATTCATCAATGGTGGCTGGTGAGTGTTCCCGTTTCTTAGTCTCTTAGTTAGGTTCCATAGCGAGTACTTTGTTTTTTGAGTTGCTGAAACTTTCATTGAAACTCTTAAAAAAAGATAATTATTAAGATAAAGATAAAACAAGTATTGAAACAAAATCTAAAGAACATATTGGTTGCGTTCTTTTGGGAAAAGAATTGCTCAACCTTAAGCTATTAAATATCATAATAATAAAATTAATAAAATAGCACCCTATTCTGGAAAACAACAAAATATCTGAAATTACACTTTTTTGCCCGGACAAAAGTTTTCGCACACTAGGTTTTAAGAGATCTCGTAAGACAAGTATGTTATAAGACTGATTTTGTTAATATAATGGAGAGGTCCTATAAGATATTTGACAGGAGGTAGAACATGGTTCACTTGTTACTTGTAAGGTGTTTAAAGTGGTCATAATGGCTCCCAGGCAGAAGGAAACTATTCAAGAAGAACACAAAATAACTTTGAACTTATTTAAACAAAATAAATCTTACGCAGAAATTAGAAGCATTTTTTTAGATATCGGGTTAGTGCTATCATTAGCAATACGGCACTGCGACCTTTGCAGATCTATTGTGCCTGCTAGCCGATCAGCCGAGGAGCCTCTCTACTTCTATAATGAAGTTGAGAATGCTTCCCATAGGAGCCAAGGTGATCCCCTCAGGAGTCATAACTTCACCGAGAGGGAGCAGCACACTCACATAGTATGTGTTCCGCCGTCTCCTCATCCTCGAGACAGAGCCGACACTCAGTTTTGGACGAGAGGCTAATTTTGTTTAAATGATATCTCAGACCGCAGTATCCTGTTAGGAAGCTGACTAGTCTTCTGATATTCACCCTATTGAGTTTGTATGTCACTAGAGTGTTTGTTCAGGGGTCGTATGAGTCGTTTAGATTGACGGAGTCCCCGAACGCTGTTCCAAAAGGACAGGTGTTGCAATTTTTCCCACTTGTCTAAGAAGAAATTTATCTTGGCTCCGGACCTATATATTTATCGCTGGAACCTTTCCTAGCAAGTTGGTCGACAATTTCATTGATACCTTCATGTCCTGGCACCCACGAACGTTTAACATTGTTTCTTTTGGCGGGGTCTTGTAGGGCGTCATGGCATTCCTTGACGGGTTGTAAGTTCGTACTGTACGAACCCAGCGCTTTGAGCGCTGCTTGGCTATCAGAGTGTATGTTGACGGCTAATCCTCTAATGCCAGTCTCGAGATTTAGATTGACGCATGTTAGGATGGCATGCAGCTGTGCTTGGAAGATGCTGGGACTTATTCCCAGGGCCTTCGAGATCTTGGGTTTTGGTCCAAGGAAGCCGGCGCCAACGCCGGAAGCCATCTTGGAACCATCCGTGTACCATCTAAGGCCTTTGACATTTAGCAGGGGATCACTGTTTTCCCATGCTGAGCGATTTGGGATCAGTATCTCAAATATCTTGTCAAAGGTGAAGGTATGCGGCAATGCGTCCGAAACCGTAGTAATCATATCCAGCTCGGGTAGGTGTTGTAATATGGACATGTGGCCTACGGCTCTACATGGCATATCTGTTCCTGAGCAGAGGATTCTGAGTGCACTGCGTAATGCTACCTTTTTGATAAAAAGGTGCAGTGGAGTGAGTCCAATGAGTGCTTCTTGGGCTGCCGTGGGGCAGGTTGGCATTGCGCCTGTGATGCCGAGACACGGCGTTTGCTCAACATTTGTCCACCATACGGTGGACCGGTAGGTGAGCATTAGGTCGTACTATCGCGGTGTATAACCAGTGGACTACCTTAGCTTTAAGTCCCGAGATTTTACCGTAGGTGCGTCGACAGGCCCACATGGCCTTAGTCGCTTTCATTAGTTTATTTTTCATATTGGAGTTCCAGATACTTTACCTCCTCTGAAAATCCTATGTGTGTGCCATTTAGAAAGATTGAGCAGGGTTATACCTTTCTCCTCTTTGTAAATGGGACTAAGATTGTCTTGCGCTCACAGGCAGTGATCTCACACTTGCCCGTAACAATGACTACTAGGTCATCAGCATATCCGATGACCTTGTAGCGCCAAGTGGTTAGCTTGCGTAGTAGATCATCGATGACTATCGACCAAAGCAGTGGTGAGAGGACTCCCCCTTGTGGGCATCCTCTAGCCGCCGATACTGTCACTGAGACCTCTCCGCATGTGGCTGATATGATACAGCTATTTAGCATCGCCCTAATCCAGTGATTAGTGGGATGGTCCACACCCCTGCAGGATAGTGAATCATAGCTAGTATTATCGAAGGCTTCCTCTATATCGAGGAAGGCGCAGATTGCGATCTCCTTTTGTGTGAAACTATTTTCAATGCGCGTCACCAAGTGGTGTAGTGCATTCTCGGTAGATCGCTCCTTGCGATATGCATACTGGTTGGGATGCAGAGGTGTTTGATTTTTCAAGATACCTCTGATATGGAGCTCTATCAGTTTTTCCATTGTTTTTAGAAAGAACGAAGTCAGACTGATAGGGCGATAGGATTTAGGTTGCTCACTTGGCTTCCCAATCTTGGGGATGAAGACAATATTGACCTCTCTCCAAATTTGGGGTATGTATCCCAGGTTGAAGCAAGACCTAAAGAGAACTATCAGTGGTGATCGCAGGAAAGACACCGTCCTCGCCTGGGGCCTTGTAGGGTTTAAATGAACCAACTACCAACTGAGGCTATTTGTTCTCCTGTCGATGTTATCTGTGACGTTAATTTGAACGTTAGAGGACATCGAGTAAGGAGTAGAACCAGGGAAGTGCACCTCGAGCAAAGTCTCCAGGGTTTCCCTGCGATTGACGGTGACGGTGCCGTTTGATTTGCAAAGCAGCCCGAGTCCATTTGTGTGCTCTCGAGATAGCGCTTTGTGGTGTCGGGCCGCAGTTGGAAGCGAGCCTATGTTTTCGCAATGTTTCCTCCGAGACGTTCTCTTGGATTTCCTCTATTCGAGGTTGTATTTAGTTAGAGCAGATCTATAATCAGTGCAACTATTATACCGTTTAGCTCTGTTAAACAGCGATCTCACCTGTTTCCTTAGGGACTCAAGCTGAGTATTCCACCAGGGCACACACGGTTTGTGTGTAATTGACCTGGGTGTACAGCTGTCTCTAAAGAATGAGATGAGTGCTGCATTGAGCTGGTAAGCCGCTTCGTCGATATCTGTTGATTCAATCGACTTGAGAAGCATATCTTCTTTGGCGGCCAGTTGAGCTTGGAACCGAGCCCAATTCGTTCGTTTGGGCTGATATCCGGGCTCAGCCTCTTTAACCTCACCGGAGATGTTGAATCTGGTGTACTGGTGATCAGACAGCGAGGCTTCATTGGAGACATTCCAGTCCCCAATCGCATTTGAGATAAATGGGCTAGCGATGGTGAGGTTAAGCACCTCTTCTCTAACCGCATTTATGAATGTGGGTTTGTTACCTCTGAGTTCGTAAATGATTAAAAATTCAAGCAGTGACTCACCTCGTTTGTTGGTATTGCTGCTGCCCCATTCCATACGGTGCGCTTTGGCGTCGCATCCAATTACCAGGTGGTGTTTTTTCTGGATGCAGTACCTAACCAAATCCTGGACTTCAGTGGGAGGGATTTGTTGGCCGTCTCCAGGAAAGTAAGCGGAGGCGCATACAACCTCCCTTACTCCTCCATCGGTGGGGACTTCCACAATGACGGCTGCCAGGTCCCTTCTGGAATGGGGAGAAAACTTAGATTAGTGCCGATCACACGCCTTTATGGACCCATGGCTCTTGGATTAGCCCAATGCTGGTCCTGTCGCGGTACAGTCGCAGGCTAAGTGGCATGGTGCAGGTTGCCCTGCAGTACACGTAGCTCCCCCATTATTTGCGCCGGTAGGCCGGATCCTTCGTTCTGTAAGGCTTGCTGTTTCCTCGCCTGAAGTTTCCGGCCCGATGGGAGTGGTCCTCTGATCTACTTCCCATCGAATATTCCGCTTGTTTAGTTCGTGGACGTTTGTTTCTTTTATTTGGGCGACCCTTAGTGGTCGCCGGCCCAGATGTGGCAGCGGGTTTTGGCTCGTCACATCTGGGCGTGTCTACTACAGCAATAGGTGCAACCACCATATTGCTGGCTGTAGGTTTTTATACTACAGTAGTAGGTGCACCCATCATACTACTGGTTGTAGGTTTTCCTATTGCGGCAGTAGGTGCACCCACCATACTGCTGGTTGTAGGTTTTTCTACAGCGATTGGTACTACATCCAAGGATGTTTTCACCGAGCTTTTGATAATCATCTTTATGATTTCAAATCTGTAAGCCACTTGGCAGATAAGTTCTATTAGTTGAGCCAGGGTTTGTCGCTGACTGCCAGAACTAAGTGCAGGAGGTTTTTCTCCATATTTGACGTGCTCTGCATGACTCTTCAGTTCTGTGCGTGTAAGCCGTCATTTTGAGAATCCAGCGTCGCCAACACCTTCGTGATGGGTAAGCCGGTGCTTTGTGGGAAGTTGCCCCGTACGATATGTGGCTTCGGGAAAGCTTCCTCTTCCACAAGCATAATATCAAGTCCACTCTTGTCCTTGATGGCCGTAAAATTGGTTTTCATCACAAAGTATCACAAAGTATAACCAGCCTGACTTGTAGGTCGATCCCCTGAAGCGAGGTTTGGGTGCCTTACCCAACAGCTCGATGGAGGTGTCGACTACAGCATCCTGAACGGCTGCCATCTGCGCTGTTGTAAGGAGGCTCGTTCCCAAGTCCTTGGGGCCGAGTCGGATCCTCCCAGCTACACTTCTGTAGCTCTTTTTATCGATCTGGTGGTTGCCGATTTTGCTGCGTTTAGCAGTCTGGTTTGGTGGAGTAGTGTCTGCGGAACGATCACGTTTCAGTTCCGGACCTTTGGTTGCAGGGGTTGATTTTGCATAAACTCGAGCCTCATCTCTGGTTTTGCCCTGCTGCTATAATAGCTTTAAAACGTCGCTGCTCCGACGATTTAAGTTTGACGAAGCCACCAGGTGGTACAGGCTTTTCCTCTACCTGCCTGACGGTTTCGTTCTTTGTTACACTTGGGAGTTCATCTGAGAGCATACTCACAGAATCTCCGCCAAGTGTAGTGTCGGAATCGGAAAGTGAAGACACAGCCCCTGCTTTCCATCCGGCTGCCATGCCGGTGAAAGGTGCCGGCATCACTTCCGGTCTTGAGCCGCTGAGGACGCACAAGCCCTAGCCGGCGATGACGTTAGAAAGTCATCTGTCTCTTCAAAAATATTTATATTATTAATGGTTCCCACGAACTCACGGGAAAGAACGGTCACCTGCAGCGGAGCCCGATACTGCAGGAGGGCTTTATTTAAATCGGAGGTCGCCCGATATCCGAAGTTCGCATATTAATAGCTAAGCACCCTCTTAGCCATGCATCCGTCGGCGTATGCTGTTCCACCTTGGAGTTAGGGGAGTGAGGGAGTGATGGGTACAAGGAAGCGGAGAGGTGGGGAGGGGTCTGTAATTGCGTCTTAGCTTCGGGTTCCTCTAGAGATGGACTCTCGACAGTCATTACCTATACTCAGCCTCCGTACCACCACAAGGTGAGCAATTGTCACCGAGGAAATTAGAAGTATAGTGGGCAGAAGTCGTTTTACAATACGCAGCATTGTAAAACGTTATAAAAACGACAAAGAATTTGAAAGTTCACCGCGAAATGGACGCCCTCGAACACTAACTACAAGGGAGGAAGCGCATGTTAGCTGAAAATACTTTATTTGGGTTTATATATCCCATAAATAAATTACATTTACAAAAATACAGGTTGTTAGAATGATTAAGAAAAAAAAAAAAAAAAAAAAAACCATGACAACATTATCAGAGGTTGCAGCTCAAGTTAAAGTCGATTTTAAAAAGGATGTTCACCCGAAAACTATACGCAGAGTCCTTCATCGCAACGGATATAATGCGCGAATTCCTAGACGAAAACTCTCATTAGTAAAATTAGTAGAAAAGAGAGGTTGCAGTTCGCCAAAAACTTTATAAATAAGTCTCAAAACTTTTGGTGTAATATATTATTCCACCAAAAAACATGCTGTAAAAAACTAGCCAAGTCTCGATAGAGCTGCTTGTTTATCTCAAATACAAAATAATGAAATCTAGACAAAGTCGTGCCAAGTCTATGGTTCCTTACTGCGATTTCTTTATTATTATAGTTAATGTTGTGTGACTTGGCCGTTGACGATGGAAAATTGCCACTTGGAAACGTTGATTCAATAACCAGTCAATTGTAGGTTTGATTAAGCTGCATATTTCAATAATACTTATGTATAGGCGAGCCTGAAACAAACAGTATAAAAAATTATTTCCAGTACAGACGGATCGTTGAGATCGTCAATGGGTGGCGGTTCTGGCGTCAGATTGGTGCAATGGTGTCATGGAGCACCTGGTTTTGTACCCTTGTGTACCCTTCAACGGCCAAGTCTCACAACATTAACTACAATAATAATGACGGCTTAGACGGTTTAATTTCTGACAGATCGGTGCGGTATTTACGCCTAAGCCGGTTGAATTCGGTGATCGCTGAAGCTTGAGCTTTTATACTCTTGAAGTCAACATTGATTAGGTGCATCCCATGAAGATCGGTTACTCGTGAAAGCGCCACGCAGGCTTGGCCACAAGAGAATATGGAGGTGCCAATGTCCATGAGGGCATTTTGTAGACTTAGACCTTGGCTATTGTGAATTGTTAGGGCATACGCCACACAGATTGGGAATTGCTCTCTGTACACGCATGCCCGGGGTATGATCTCAAATTTTGACTTAATAGGCAATAATTCGTGAATCAAATTATTAGCGAATTTTACTACCAATTGCTTAGGCTTTGTCTGGTCTTCCGGGTCCCACCTCACTTTTTGTACAATGCCTATCGACTCATTCACTAAACCTAAACTAACATCAATGTTTCTTCTAAGCATTACTTTAGCTCCCTCTTTAATGATTATAGTTTCTTCCATCTTCTTCCAGTCATTGACGCATCATCTTCATATTTTTGTAAACACGCCCGGGCTTTCGTTATCATACATTTTGAACAATCCAAGGAATCTTTAGCAACTAACTTTATCTCGGAGTGCGGAATCGCTTTTAACATAGCATTATTTAACTGCATACACATATTTCTAGTCGGTAGTAAACAAACAGTATCTTCTGGTAAGTCCCTCAAACATAGTGCTATTTCCATTAACCTTCCTTAATTGGAATGCGAGAGCAGAGGTATCAATCGGTTAGACAGTATATCTCTGTCTGATTGAGTTGTCACTCCTACTCTGATTCTTTTTAACATTTATACAAACGTAGAATCACCCAGCTGTCTAGACTGCATAATTGCAGAACGGGAGGCATTCGCCCACCAGTGGGACGCTATAGGCTAGATAAAATTAGAAAATATGTCCCACTACGCTGGATTATTGCAATGACGGTCGATTTTCTTATGTACCAATAGTAGAAGGGGGCATTACCATATCTCTAATATAGCTGACACCAGCTGAGGGTACTTCATTAGATACTTGAGACCTTCGATTTTTGACATCAAATGAAGCGGCCCAGCAAGTTGAATATTTTTTGTAAAGGCGGTATGTCGATCTCTATCAGTTTGGTTGGGCTCTTGTGTTTTCTAATCAGGGTCACCAGGTACTCCAGATCTTCGATTATCCTAGTATTTATAGTTTTTCCTTTATGTGGCCATTAAACCCTAACTCTGTACCAAATTTCAGCTCTCTAAGTTTATGGGAAGTACTAGTTCTATTCTGATGATCATGAGTGAGTGTCATACGAGTGTCATGCGAAACTTTGCTTTCGCTTAACTTCGGAACTAAATGACCTACAGACTTGAAATTTTGGATTTTAAGTATATGATTATAGCTTACTGGATGACGAAAATTTCTGCGTTTTGGTCTTATTCAGAGGTTCTCAAATAGGGGCCTGAAAATGCGGCGAAATGGTCCCAGTAAAGGATGGTACGGCAGTGTTTGCTTCGCGCTCGACTTGGCGGGGGCACTACCGTGCCCCCCGATTCTCCGACGAAAGTAAATATAATATATTTTCATCTCACGGTAGAATCATGGTATGAAGAAAACCCGACATAAAGTAAAACGCAGAAAATATTGCAAGCACAGTTAAACATGGTGGTGGGGGAGTTATGATTTGGAGCTGTATAGCTCCTTCAGGTAGGTGTTGGCGAGCTTGTCTTCATTGAGCAAAATATGGATCACAAACTTTACTGAAGGAAATTTTGAAAAAGAGTGTCCGAAATTTGGGTTTGAATGACCAGTTTTATTTCCAGCAGGACAACGATCCGAAACATACGGCTCATAACGGCAAAATGTTGACTCCTAATATTGTTGCTCACACCTTACCGACTCCTCCACAGTCACCGGACCTCAATCCAATTGAGCATGTGTGGAAAGAAATGGGAACGACGCTTGCGGAAACATACAATTTCAAATAAGACACATTTAAAGAAAGCGCTCCAATAAAATTGGCGAAAAATAACGACAGAATATACAAAAAAACTGGTGCAGTCGATGCCTAGGAGATTAAAAGGGGTCATCAACCAGAAATGACTTTAAACGAAATACTAATTTTAAATTTTAGATTCATTGTAATAAACACAATATTATAAACTGTGTGGAAACTTTTGTCCGGGCAAAAAAGTGTAATTTTAGATATTTTGTTGTTTTCCAGAATAGGGTGTTATTTTATTAATTTTATTATTATGATATTTAATAGCCTAAGGTTGAGCAATACTTTTCCCAAAAGAACGCAACCAATATGTTTTTTAGATTTTGTTTTAATACTTGTTTTATTCAACAAAGGGCTGTGTGTGAAAACTTTTGTCCAACTCTGTATGTATTTATGTATGTTTATCTGCTGCATATTCCAGTGGTACAGAAGTACCACTAACATATTGTGCATATGTATGTATGTATGTGCTTTGCCTATATTCAGCCAGAAAGTATACTACATTCTGTATTAGTCAACGACTCCCTGCAGAAAAGCATGAATTAGAATTACTAATCGTCTAACATTCGTTTTGTAATTGTGATGTATAGGCACGTAAAGTACAGTGAGTCAGTCAGTCTACAAAGAGTATAATATATATGTATAAACTCGCATTCGTCACAAATTCTATTAGCTTGAATCCGTTTTCGGACGTGTTGCCGTGTAGGCTGTGCGCTCCTACGACTCGTTCAAATATATCCTCCATACCCAGCTTCGCGTTGAAATCTCCTAGAACAATCTTGGTGTCGTAGCTGGGACAATGAGCGTATGTTCTAGGACAGCCATACTCAACCTTTTTATCCCTCGGGCCACATTCATTTGTTTGCTAATTCACGCGGGCCGCAATATTATAGATTTTGGGTGATGACCTTTTCGAGGAGTCTAGGAATAAGCATAAAACACGAGCCTTTTACAAGAAAGCCAAAGGCCTTGCAGGAGGCTTCAAAAAGGGCACCCAGGCTCTTCGAAACTGCGAGGGTAATCTTGTCACCGACCCGCAGGGAATAGTGGATGTATTTAAGCAGCATTTCCAGTAGCTACTTAACGAGCATGATCAAGAGAGAGCTGTAGGGACCGAGGAAATCCCAACTCCAGCCGCTGAAGTGGTCCTCCCACCCAGCATGTAAGAATAACAAGGCCGCGGGCTTAGATGGCTTGCCATCAGAGCTCTTTAAGGCTGGCGGCGATGTTCTGCTATGGAGCATGCACCTGCAGAATTTGGGAAGACGAAAGCATGCAACACGACTGGAATACCAGCTCTGTTTGCCCCATCCACAAAAAAGGCGATCCTACATCTTGCAAGAACTATAGAGGTATATCCCTGCTCAATGTCGCATACAAGATCCTGTCCAGCGTATTGTGTAAACGTCTAAAGCCGTTTTGCACCGCACTAATCGGCAGCTACCAGTATGGCTTCCGGCCCGGCAAATCGACTATAGACCAAATTTTCACACCTCGATAAATCCTGGAAAAGACCAACAAGTTTCGAATCGATACACACCATCTTTTCATCGATTTCAAAGCCGCATACGACAGTATTCATCGTGAAGGACTGTTTGGTGCGATGGCCGAATCCGGGATCCCGGGAAAACTGATCCTGTTGTGTCGCGTCACGCTAAAAAATACGCGATGCACCGCGCAACTCGGTTCTAGGACTTCGGAACCGTTTGAGACATGCACCGGATTTCGGCAAGGATTTGCGCTGTTATGTGACTTCTTCAACCTGGTGCTGGAGCAGATAGTGCGACGGGCAAGCATCAACCAGGGAGGGCACTATCTTCTACAAGTCCGTCCAGCTGCTAGAATACGCGGATGATATCGACATCATCGCGTGTTCTCGCCGTGGCATTGTGGAAGTATTCACGGCGATTGCAGAATAGGCGAAACGAGTTGGTCTTAAGGTCAATGACGACAAATCGAAGTACATGCTGTCCAGCAAAAACCAATCCGTCGATCACCACCTGGGACAAGATATAACAATTGACAGCTACAATTTCGAGGTAGTTAAGAGATTGTCTACCTCGGGGCAAACGTAAATTCCACAAATGACACCACAGTGGAGATCCGGCATAGAATCGCCCTTGGCCACCGCTGCTACTTCGGCTTGTCCAAACAACTGGGGTCAAAACTCCTCACTCGAAACCAATGTCATGTTTTACAAAACGCTCATACTGCCAGTCTTGCTGTACGGAGCCGAAAGCTGGACGATAAGCAGGACAGCGGAGCTGATTTTGGCTTCTTCCGAAAGAAAAATTCTGCGCCGGATATTTGGTCCTGTCTGTGAGGAAGGTGAATGTAGAAGAAGACACAACCGCGAACTCTACGAGCTGTACGAAGATGTGGATGTAGTCCGGAAGGCAAAGATCCGTCGACTACACTGGCTCGGCCACATCGAGCGCATGGACATCAACGCTCCAGCTAAGAGGGTCTTCGACTCCGAGCCTTCTGGTTCGAGAAGAGGAAGACCGTACCTCTGGTATAAAGACCAAGTATTCGCGGATATAAGACATCTTGGTCTTGATAACTGGAAGCAGCATGCCCGGGACCGTCAAGAATGGAAGGCAGCTATAGCTCAGGCTCAGATCCTCCATGGATCGCTGGCCTGATAAGTAAGTAAACAAAGAAAAACATTACGATGCCAGTGCGAGACACATATAAAGCTGGACATATAATGCAAGGCATCGCGTTATTAAGCGTCGCGTTCGTTGGTCACAAAAAACAAGGCATCGCGTTAATTGTCATTTTGCGAAATCAAATGTTACATGCTGAAAGTAAACGCGTCATGAGGCATCGATAGCGATCGCGTCATACTCGCTGGCATTTTAACCAGCAATAAAGAATGAGATACCAATCTATTGGCTTCGATAGGCACTTTTACAGTTTGCACCTACAAACGCGTTGCGGTTTGACGGCGTCTTGACTATAACATTCTGCCTTGTTGCGACCATTTTGCCACGTCTTGACTCCACACATCGACTTTATGACACTATCACTGTGTTAGTCAAAAGCGTCGTTTTTAAACGGAGAATAACACGTATAGTATCGGTGTGTATTACAAAAGCAACAACCAACCCCTGCGGGGATCAACGGGCAGACGTACGAAAGATCGGTATCTCATTGTTTATTCCTGATTTTAATAGCCACCATTGAAATGCAGTTTTTTTTTACGGTTACTTTCTGGGCCGTAGCCCAACCGTAGCGCAGGAAGCTCGCCATTCGCCCTTTTCCTCGTCTGTCATTTCCAATGGCACCACAGAGGTGGGGATGAGACTTACTAACAGTGCCGCAAGATGTTCGTCTGCGGTGGCTCTTCTTGCTTTTTAGCAGGTCAGCATCCCTCGGATAGATGCTACCCCTACGAGACATTTTGTTAGTCCTTTGCCATCCAGTATTTTTTTTTTTTTTAATACCGAATAATATTTCAAGATATTGTCATAGGTTAAAGTAACGGTGCAAGGAGTTTTTGGATAAAGGAAGGTTTGAAAAACTCGTATTGGACTTGTGTTAACCTTTGTTCATAATTCGGTATTTTCCCAAATATTGCTTTAAAATGTTAAACGTTTTTATCGAACTCTAAGCACAATGCAAGCAACTGCACAACCATAAAAACCATATAAATAATTTTATTGTGTGTAAAAAAAGTGTTAAGGACGCCGTGGCGCAGTGGTTAGTGTGTTGGACTCTGACGCACGATGAGTGAGTTCAGATCCCGATAACAATGACGCCATCGAATGTTTATTTCGCGGCGTTCCTCCTCGGCGGGGTACTGGCAAAACCCCCCGTAGTATACTTGCCGTGAAAAAGATTCTCGACTCACGCCGTTCGGAATCGGCATTAAATTGTAGGTCCCTTTTACCTATGTGAAAAATAAATCACACACAACATGGGTGATTGAGAGAAGCTTGGCTCTGGTCCTTCATGGACTGTAACGCCAACATACATACATACAAGTAAATATTATAAATCCTTTCAACACGTGGATTTGTTAAAATATCCTTTTGTTTGATATTTTACTCGTAGTCAAATAGCAACCCATTCTATTTTACTTCTATATTACTTGTGGGGATATATCTCGAGTACTTATTTTTTTTTGTTTCCAATTTTTAATATTTAGGATTTTATATAAAACCATTTGTTTTCAGTTGACGAAATTGATGGTTATTTAAATTATTTCGGAGGGACTGCAGGCGCATTAGCAATAACAGGGGTAGCCGCTGCAACTGCATATTACTTTGCATCAAGACCCGTCCCGGAAAAACCATTAGTGCCTCTACATAATCAATCGCCTATTCTTGAAGTAAGTACGGTTCTTTTGTTTTCTAATCATAACATATTGCACAAAGTTTAAATGAAGTAACCTATTCATCTTAGCTTTTGTTTTTTTCGCATACTTTTCTCATTAACACATGATATACATACGTAGGGGCACAGCGACCTGTGTAGATCCATTGTGCCTGCTAGCCGATCAGAGGAGGTGTTTCTCCACTTCCTTGACAAATTTGGGAATTTCCTCGTAGAAGCTAAGATGATCCCCTCGGGAGTCATCATTTCACTGAGAAGGATACGTTTCCTAAGATGGCAAAGGGCAGCACACTCACATAGTATGTGCCCTGCAGGTCGTCCTCAAGAAAGAATCGACAATCACATAATCACACGCGCACTCAAGGCTAAAACCTTATGACGTCAAACGTTATGCTAGGAGAAGGTAATAGAGATAGGGAGAAGAGGTGCCAATTGACATTGGTCTTATATATTGAGGGCGAATGATGTAGCGCGTCCCACGGGCTTCAAAGTGAATTTGTGAGCATACCGGGATAGACGTGTATCTTGGGAGAAGTTTTGAAGGGGCGGAACGATAAGACAATGAAAGGCAGGAGATATTCCTGCGATGATCCAATGAGTGTAATAAATTTGTGATGGTGGAATGGTGGAATGTGATGGTGCAGTGAGGCCTTAGATGCGTCAGACCAGACATGAGCGTTGAACTCCAACTTAGGACGAATGAATGTCTTATAAATTGTAGCCGGATCGGAGAGTGTGAAAAATGTATTGCCACTGTATAGGAAACCTAGGCATTTAGCGGCATTCTTGGCGTCACTAAATATGTGATGGTTCCAACAAAGGTTGTCACATGCCCAGGATAGAAAGCTTGTCGGTTTCAGAGATACAAGTGCCATTCATGGATATTGGCTGCGGGTTAGTTATACGCTTTAACGACTTTATAAGGAATTAAGGAAGTAATGCTTTTTTGGAAGCATTACTTCCTTAATTCCTTTCGATTGTTTTTATCCCATTGGACATGCTATCGATCTCGCAATCTAATGAGCTAAACATACGTACGCTGCCGGTCACTATCTACAGCCGAAGTGCAGTGTCGTAAAGAAGTGAGCGAATATGAGAAGCTGAGGGTACTGTCGTCAGCCAAGGATTGAGTAACAGACAAAAGATCATTTATAAAAATGAGAAAGAGTCTTGGAGACAAAAACGGAGCCCTGGGGAACACCAGCATTTGCCAAACTCTGTCAAATGCTTTCGAAATATCAAGTGCAACTATTTTGCTCTCACCCGTCTGGTGGAGCGAACGATTCCACTTCTCGGTGGGATATACCATCAAATCACCAGTGGATCTGTTGCTGCGGAAATCATACTGCCGGTCATTGAGGAGCTTCTACGGCTCGAGATATTTCATTAGCTGCCGATTTATCAGCGTTTCCATGACCTTGGAAAGAAGGAAGGTAAGTGCAATGGGTTGGTAATTGGAGAGAGAAGAAGATTCGGCTTTTTTGGGAATGGGCTGGACAAATGCTATTTTCCACCTATTCGGATAGAGCCAAGATAGTAGGAAAGGTGAAAAAGCTTACGCAGTGGTTTTGCCAGCCTAGAAGAACACCCCTTTAGAATTATTGAGGAAATACCATCTGGACCAGCGGATTTGAGTAAATCAAGTTCTTTACGAACCCTTATAACTGTACGAGTATGGAAGTGAATTTGTCCCATGGTGGAATTGACGTACTCTAGAACAGGCGGTGACAAAAATGATTTTGGGAGATGCGAGCTTCCGGCGAAGTGGGCAGCAAGCAGATTGGCTTTGTTTGAGGGCTTGACAGCTGTAACGGTATCGTGAATGAGTGTGGGTATAGACAACAAGACGGAGTTCTTGATGTTTTTGACGAAAGACCAAAAACTTCTGCTACCTTTGGGACATTGTAGGATTTGACCCCTCAGTTTTTGGATGTGTTAAAATTTGACTCGTCGAATGTGGGAATGTGAATATGGGAATTTAGCTGATATCACACAGTGATCAGACGAGCCTAGGGGAGATAATATATCCTAAGTGTATTGAGGGCGTCGTGGCGCCATCGAATGTTTATTTCGCGGCGTCCCTCCTCGGCGGGGTACTGGCAAAACCCCCGTAGTATACTTGCCATGAAAAAGCTTGTCAACTCACGCCGTTCGGAATCGGCATTAAACTGTAGGTCCCTTTCACCTGTGTGAAAAATAAATCACACACAACATGGGTGATTGGGGGAAGCTTGGCTCTGGTTCTTCATGGGCTGTAACGCCACTAAAGAAGAAGAAGAAGTGTACTTATCAGGTTGAGGGATAAGAAAGAAGTCCAGGGTGTTGGCGGTATGACTGCCAATATCCGGGATACGGGATGGCTGAGTTAAATGGTTCAACTTAGCGAACAATTCGACATGCCTTCCTTCGGGTCTATATGTCTATAATGTTGAAGCTACTGAGATTTGTAAACATTGAAAACGCCCGCTATAACGATTTCAGTTCGAGGAAATAGGGAAGAAGTTCTTTGGATGGAGATGGACAGTGCACCACACGTGTCGAACTTGACGTCTCTGACAGGGTGTGGGCTTCTATAAAGAAAACAGTAATGAATTTTGTACTTACGAAGGGTGATTTAAACCATAAGAAATTAAGTTCCGAGGTGGATGTTTGGCTATTCTGCGGAAGCAGAACATATGTAGATAGCGAGAAACGAATAATGGCAGACTTTTCATAAACCTGTGTTTCACAAAGTACCAAAACAGCCGGTTTGCGGAGAGAGAAATGGACATATGTGGCAAAGAAACTCTTTCTTAACCAACGAATGTTTCAGAACTGTATACAGAATTCCCCCATCAGTACAGCAGGCAAAACATTGACGGACGCATTACATGCTGGTGGGTCGGCCGTGGTGCAGTGGTTAACATCATCGGCCGTCGAGCGGAAGGTTTATAGTTAAAATTCGTTCCATAGCCAAGAAAAAGCAATTCCTATTCGGAAAAAAGTATGCAACACAGTTGTGAATGGAAAGTGACCAAAGGTACTGCTGCAGGCATAACACTCACAGTATGTGGTCAATTGAAATTCATCCTCTGCGTATGCAATACTAATGGCAGAAGTGCATGAACGAATTACTGAGAATTATAACCATCGCGAAAGTTAGTCGGCTCTCGCCCTATGTAGGACAAACCACCCCTGAGAGTAGTCAACGAACATCCACGACCCAAAAACCACTACACTCCGTTTAGGTTGTGTGTCAAAACATCAACCTGCGCGAAATTTTCCCTCACCCTATTACCTTCGCTCGCACACATTCTTCAATACGTTATAAGGTCTTAGCCTTGAGTGCGCGTGTGACTGTAAAAAAAAAAACAACTAAGCAGAGCCGTGAAGTGAAGATCCGTCGCCGGCAATGCAAAAACAAACTACCGTAGATGTAACGCCCTTACAGTAATAAGTTTTGCTTCACCAACAAGAATGAACACTCACGACCCGCTATGTGTCGGTAGTGTTAGCACTCACTCAGTTTGGCGTAATGAGTGCCAGCAACCCGAAGGAGATAGGGGGTTTGCCCGATGATCACGTGGTGGTATGATATCTGCACTGCACTGAATTATGTTTATTTTAATTGTATATATATACACGCACGACGGCAGTCAATGGCAAACCCATCTCAATTACTCAAACTAACCAAACCACTGCGCCATGCAAACCACTGCGCCGTGCAAACCACTGTGCCATGGCGCCTTAGTGCCTTAGTAGTACTCTGACGTACGATGAGCGAGTTCGGATCCCGATAACACCAACGCCATCGAATGTTTATTTCGCGGTGTGCCTCCTCGGCGGGGTACTGTAAAAATCCCTCGTAGTATACTTGCCAAGAAAAGCTTCTCGATTCACGCCGGTCGGAATCGGCATTAATCTGATCGGCATGGGTGATTGACAGAAGCTTGGCTTTGGTCCTTCATGGGCTGCAGCGCCAACAAAGAAGAATGATACCACAAAGTAAGATAGCTGACTAGTCTTCTAATCTTCTTCTCTGGTGGCGTTACAGCCCATGAAGGACCAGAGCCAAACTTCTCTCAATCACCCATGTTGTGTGTGATTTGAGAAATTCTGATTTGGTCCAAAGATGCCAACGCCAACACCGAAACCAATTTTGGAGCCATTTGTGTACCACCTAAGGCCCTTGACATTGAGCAAGGGATCGCCGCTTTCCCAAGCTGTGCGGTGTGGGATCAGTATCTTAACTCTTTTGTCAATAGTATGGTAATACCTCTAAGGCCATAGTAATCATATTCAGCTCAGAAAGATGTTGCAAAATCGACATGTGACCCAATGGTCTACACGGTAGGCCTGTTTCTGAACGAAGAATTCTGATTGCACTGCATATTACAAACTTTTAATAAAAAGATGCATAAGTGGATTACGTTAAATTTGAATCCCCAGGCTTTACCGTAAGTGCGTCGACAGGCCCAAAGTGCCTTAGTAACCTTAGTTTTCGATGCTGGAGTTCTAGTTAAGTTTCCGTACAAGGTCGATACCTAGATACTTAACTTGTAAAAGTCCTATGTATATCTTTCTACTCTGTGTAAACGGGATTAAGATTGCTTTATTTGGTTTTAGTGATAAACCCTCTCTGCCACATCAGTCAAAGGTACAAGCATGTAAGCTATACAAATTTTGAGCAGTTAAATTAAAACTTCAACACTCCTATTATAGAGATATGATAGTGAATGATCTGGATATCTCTGACAAAACATGCACTTAAATTGAAAATATTCGCCTATTGTAAGCTCCTGTTGTTAGCATAACTTTCAGGGATTTTTATGTCCATCATATAATCCTTTTATAAGGCGTGCGGTAGCTGAGAGCCTCCTGATAGCAGTTGACATCAGTGTATTTTATGTTCTAATTTTTTGCATTGAACTATTTATAGAAATTCAGACGGGCTTATTTTTATTTTGAGTAAAGCGAAGATGCGTGATCACTGAACAAGGCCAACGTTATGCGTTCATTACACTTTGACTTCTACTGGTCATTTTCTGGTTGATTAGACATGAATATGACTTAAACTAATAACCTTCTGCTCAAGGACCAATGATGTGTTGCTCTCTATCACAGTCACCCTCGTGTTGCGTTGGTGTCTGTACGAGTACTACTGGATGCTTGGTGTGGACACGGGGGATGAGTATATAGAAAATTGATATATTAGTACACGTCCTGAAATGGAGAACTTTGATTTAATAGATAGGCTGAAGCGAGGAACTCGCCTGTCCTTATATGTACTATATTAAGTTTCGAAATTGAAATGAAAGTTTATGTGTTGATTTATTAATAACTTGGTTTCGGATAACGTTTCTGCTTCTCCGTTTACTTTTTCGATTTGGAGGTGGAAAGGATAGGAAAACGATTTCCGATTTGTGGGGTGTTATTTGTTAATTTCCCAGTGGGAGGTTATTGTGTGTGTAAATACGTATAATTGTCACTCAGTCTTATCGAAAGTTAAAGAATGGTTATTCACGTTTGACTATGCTAATGTTATTTATATTAACATATGTATATTAATATCTTAAGCAGCAGTATAGAATAATATCAATATCATAGTTATAAAATTGTAATACTGTAATATTGTTCAATATGCTTTCTTCAACTGTCTCTTATAACTACATATATTTACTGATTGAATTCGATGCATGATATCCATCATTCGCCCCACTTTAATTTTATTTTGATAAGCTTTAAGAGCGCCGTGGCGCAGTGGGTAGTGTGTTGGCCTTTGACGCCGATGACACGGGATCGAATCCCGACAACAGCCATATCATCGAACGTTTTTTTCACGGTGCTTCTCCTCAGTGGAGTATTGACAAAACCCCCTGTAGTATAGTTGTCAAGAAAAGCTTCTCGAATTTCGCTGTTCGGAACCGGCAATAAACTGGTTGGTCCCTTTCACCTATGGGAAAATAAAATCACACACAACATGGGTGATTGAGAGAAGCTCGGCTTTGGTCCTTCATGGACTGTAACGCCAACATACACACATACATACATACAAGCTTTACTTGAGGTAACATTCCGCACTAACTTCTTAGTTACTGAATGTTTACATATTTACTCCTTTTCAATATTTAATATTTTGTAATTAGCCTTAAGTTTGATGTAAAATGAAACATTGTAAAAGCAATCCTCTTCTTCCTTGGTGGCGTTACAGCCCATGAAGGACCAGAGCCAAGCTTCTCTCAATCGCCCATGTTGTGTGTGATTTATTTTTCACACAGGTGAAAGGGACCTACAGTTTAATGCCGATTCCGAACGGCGTGAGTCGAGAAGCTTTTTCATGGCAAGTATACTACGAGGGGTTTTGCCAGTACCCGCCGAGGAGGAACGTCGCAAAATAAACATTCGATGGCGTCGGGATCCGAACTAGCTCATCGTGCGCCAGAGTCCAACACACTAACCACTGCGCCACGACGCAATCAGATAAAATAAATAAAAATAAAAAAAATTTAAAATTGGGCCGAATTTGCGATTTGCAAATTTTGACATACATATGTATCTCCACGTTTCAAGTTCACCAGAATCCAAATCCGAAGTCCTTATGGAGATGCCTGTGTGCTTGTATGTATGTATGTTTGGTCTTGATTATCCCGAAAAAGATGATATGTATTGACATGGGATTGGTTTCATTCGACGCATAATTACGTAACTTAGAACCGATTAAGTTTCCAGCAAAATCGGTCCAGCCTTTTTTTGTTAGAAATTAAATAACTATAAAAAAGACAAACAAATTATGCAACACAGCTGTTGTGAATGAGAAGTGATCAAACATATGGATGAAGGCATAACACACAAACCACTGCACTCCGTTCAGGTTGTGTGATAAACATTATACATACTTACTTATTTAGGTGGGGCTACAGTCCGTGGTAAACCTGGGCGTCAACCAACAAGCGTCTCCATGTGGCACGGTCTTTGGCCAGCTGTTTCCAGGGCCGCACGCCTAGTTGGTTAAGGTCCCCTTCCACCTGTGTGCGCCACCGTTATTGCGGCCGTCCTCTGCCGCGCCTTCCTTCCGGGGTGGATTCGAAGACTCTTCGGGTTGGAGCTGTATTTTCCATGCGGTCTACATGGCCTAGCCACCTTAGACGCTGTATCCGTAGACGTCGTACCAGGCCGATGTCGCTGTACAACCCGTACAGTTCTTCGTTATATCTTCTCCTCCATACACCGTTTGAACAAACGGGACCGTAGATAGTGCGCAGAATTTTCCTCTCGAAACAACAAGGGCATCTTCATTCGCTTTTGTTAAGGTCTAAGCCTCTGCTTGAACGGGATGTTTAAGGTCTTATATAAAATCAACTTGGTCGTTCGGGAGAGGGCTCTATTATTCAATTGCCTCCTGAGCCCAAAGAAACAGCGATTGGCAAGAGTGATTCTGCGTTTGATTTTGGAACTGTTGCCGTTGTTCCAGGTCACTGCGGAGACAAGGTAGACGAAGTCCTTAACTACCTCGAATTTATATCTGCCCATACAAACGTTCTGGCATAGACGGCGGTGGTGAGCGTCCTTTTTTGATAACAGCATATATTTAGTTTTGCCCTCGTTTACCGCCAATATCGTCGGCGTATACAAGGAGTTGCGAGGATTTGAAATAGATCGTGCCTCTTGTATTGGGCAGTGATTTTTGCACAATCATTTCCAATATGATGTTGAAGAAATCACACGACAGCGCATCGCCCTGCCTAAATCCTTTTTTGACATCAAAACTTTCGGTAAGGTGTTCACCGATTCGGATGGAGCAGCGAGCATTCTCCAAAGTTATCCTGCATAGTCTGATGAGTTTAGCAGGTATGTCAAAGGTAGACGTCATTTTTTTTTTAATTTTCCACCTTCCCCCCAAAAATGACCTCCCATTTACAGATTTAATCTATTCACGTCACACCTCTGCCTTTGGGTCACAGAAATTGATATGTGTACCAAATTTCAACTTAATCGGTCCACTAGATTGGGAGATAATTGACTGTGAGCGACGGACAGACGGAAACACGAGTGATCCTATAAGGGTTCCGTTTTTTTTTTCGGATGCACGGAACTCTAAAAAGGCAAAATGTCATAGACAATAATGGTAATAGATAAGAATGCAACCGTTTCTTGATTGAACATTAAGCGGTATTCTCTGTGATCTACTCCACTCTCCTTGAAGAGAACCAGAGCCATCATATGTATATTTTTTGTATATTTTGTATTGGCTTGTATTCTGTTCGTCATAAAAAAGAAGGGAATTAATTTGCGCTCTTCAGTTAGAGCTCACTGGAGATATGTAGAGGGATTATATGATAAGTGTTTAGTGAGTGATAGCACCACTAAGAATGTATGCCATCTTTAAAGCGATAGCTGTCAAAAAATCAGACAGACTTATCGACTTATCGGATGTAACTTTTGCAATAGTTGCCTCTCCCTTTCCTAGATCCCCAGCAACTGGAAGGTGGCCAAAGTTTTTTTCCTACCCAATGCAGGCAAAAGCTCCCACACGTATGTAAATGACCTAGGGCATATTAGTCTCACTTCTTTTCTATTAAAAACTCTAGAGAAGATTTTAGACGCACACATCCGGTACAGCTGCATCCCAGGAAGGCTGTCTGATAACCATCATGCCTACAACAAAGGCAAATCGGTGGAAACAGCACTCCACTCATTGGTCAGTAAAATAGAAAGGTCACTGGAAAGTAAACAATACACTCTAGTCGCCTATCTCGAAATTGAGGGCGCCTTTAACAATGTTGAACCATGGGCCGTCATCAAGGCGCTGTCTGATCTGGGTGTTACGGGATCAGTGATAGAACTGGTACGACAGCTGCTAATACAAAGAGTTGTCAAAGCCAACTTCGCTGGTGTCGTCTCAATTAGAATGGTCAGCACATGTACACCACAGGGTGGAGTACTCTCCCCTCTCCTCTGGAACGTGGTGGTCAACGAACTACTGCTGTTGCTTGAGCAGGAAGGGTACGCTGTGATCGCCTATGCGGATGACATTGCTATTGCCGTCACAGGAAAATTTACCAGCACTCTATGCGACCTTATGCAGAGTGCACTACATACAGTAGAAACCTAGACACGGTACTGTGGACTTGGTACTGAAGACCGATCTAGTACTGTTCACTAACAAATATAAAATTCCGCCCCTCAACCCACCGAGGCTGGGTGGAACCCAACTAACAATCAAAGAGCAGGCTAAATACCTAGGCCTAGTCCTTGACAGGAGGCTGAATTGGAAACCCAACATTCTTGATGGGGTCAAGAAAGCAACTGTTGCCCTCTACAGCTGTAAGAAAGTAGTGGGCAGGAGGTGGGGTCTCCAACCAAGCATTATGTACTGGCTCTACACAGCAGTCATAAGGCCTATCCTCCTGTATGGCGTCGTAGTCTGGTGGGCTGCTCTGGACAAAGCAGTCAATCGAAACCTTCTGGGGAAGGTACAAAGATCGGCTAGCTTATATATAAGCGTAGCGATCAGATCAACCCCCACGGAGGCCATAAATGTTCTATTACATCTTCCACCATTAAACCTTTTCAGCAAGCAAGTCGCTGCATGCGCGGCCCTACGGATGAGGAGCATAAGAAAATGGCCCACATCTCAAAAAGCCACACCACTATTCTAAAACACTTCAAAGTACCCATGGACACTGAGACCGCAGAATGTGTTCGCCAGGAACTTCGAAGTTGTCTTTCCATCCAGGGAAGAATTGGCTGAAGGGAAAGTTATACCAAAGGACTCGATCTCCCTCTATACCGATGGCTCTAAGATGGAGTCGGGTGTAGGCAGTGGGGTCTTCTCCAAGGAACTTAACCTCAACTTATCATTTAGTCTCCCAAATTACTATCGTGTGTATCAGGCAGAAATAACTGCGGAATAACTAACGGAGACCCTGGCATGGCTCAGGATCAATGTAATATCCACAAAGGATATTATCATTTGCACGGATAACCAATCTGCGATAAAATCCCTGGCAGCGGTAACCCACAAATCAAAAACATTCCTTAACTGTCGCCTATCTCTAGATGAGATGGCTGAACAGTTCAACATTAAAATACTATGGGTTCCCGGGCATAGGGATATTCCAGGAAACTGCGTGGCCGACGAACTCGCAAAGTTAGGGTCAAGCACACTCAGCCTACCTACCCTCGGGTACCTAGAAACACCAATAAGTACGGTAAAGCACATGATAAAGCTTCAAACCATAGAGGAGACCAATCTCCAATGGGGTGACAGCAATATCGGCTTTATCACCAAACAATTGTGGACTAAGTTAAACTTAGGACGAACCAGGGACTTGGTGGCAACCAAAAGGGCAACCCTAAGCACTCTAGTGGGTGTCATTACAGGTCACTGCACCATTGAAAAACACGCCGCCAGACTGGGGCTACCCTACAATGACTTCTGTCGCGGCTGCATGGACGAGGAGGAGGAGGAATCAATACACCACCTCCTCTACTCATGCCCCTCTTTTGCGAATCGCAGGAGGATTTACCTCGGCGCGCCCTTCTTCGACAATCTGAGTAAGCTAGCAAACCAAAAAATAGCTCAACTCCACCGCTTCATAAGAAGCACCGGTTGGTTCCCAGGTAGCGGATCAGGGTAACCTGATCCAGGAGTATCACAATTGGCCGGCTTCGGCCTAAGTGTGGCTTATGCCTACCACGTCAACCTAACCTAACTTATCGATTAGTTTTGTTTTTACATGTAAGAGTCGTGGAGCTAGTATTTGTTTGCTACTATGTTGAAAAAGCAATATCGACTCGATTCGATTCGATTTCTTTTTATGGAAAATAAGACGTATGAGCAAATCAAAGTAAAGTTGTCGTCTATAAGGACCATGCATCTATGACGATTACCACCAGATATTGGTACAATTAATTTAAGTGGTGCCGAATATCCGTGTTGGATTAAGTGACTGCAAAGTGTATGGCTAGGAAAACGCATGATACGTACTATTGTGTTAGAAGATTGCCGATTGAAGTAATCACAGTGGAGTAAAACCGATACCGCATACCAGCTCAGCTTCAGGGCACTGTTTGGACATGTCTAAGCCTAATCCCAAATTGTTTCTTCGGCGTTGCGTGACTGTTGACTAAACGAGCGCTGTAAAAGAGGCCAAAGTACCAACTCTCTTATCAATTCAATTCAATTCTATTTTTTATTGTGTTCATAATGCGAGTTGCCTACATTCGTTTATCTGCAAAGCCGGAAGGGCCAGTCTGCAGAAGACTAGTTACAAACACAGTTCATCTATTTACATTGTTGGCAATATTAGTTCAATAGTGAGAAGATAAGTGAAACAAAGATTTAGAATCAGATAATTAAATACATTTTTTTTTTTTGCTATAGTGAGGAACTTAGCTACATTTCTTTCACTTTACGCAAGAGTATTTGTTTAGGTAGGTTTCGAATATCTCTTGGTAGTTCATTAAGGACCAACGTTGCAGCGTTAAACGTCATGCGGCCATATTCGTTCCGAACAGCTGCTGCCGTCTTCTGGTGTTTACCGTCTGCTGTGTCTGTATTCTGTATGTGGTGTCGTTGCCGAAGTTTGCCAGGATTTTCAATTTATATATTTGTGAGATGTTGAGCATATCTGTTACCTGGTTTCTCTGGTGCTGCTCAGCGTCCTGCTCTTTGTACCATTTTCGTAGCCTATTTTGAGAGCACCGTGGCACAGTGGGTAGTGTGTTGGCCTCTGACGCCGATGACTCGGGATCGAATCCCGACACAGCCATGTCATCGAACGTGTTTTTCACGGTGTTTCTCCTCAGCGGGGTTCTGACAAAACCCCCTGTAGTAAAATTGTCATGAAAAGCTTCTCGAAATTCGCCGTTCGGAACCGGCAATAAAACTGTAGGTCCCTTTCACCTATGTGAAAATTAAGTCACACACAACAATGTGGTGGCTCCATTTGAAGTTGTAATCTACTGAAAGTCCTAAGTATTTCTATGTTGACACATTGTCGATGTATCTGGAGCAGTCATCATTTCTTTTATACTACCGCCACATCCATTTCTATGTAGGCAATCTACGTCGTGCATTTTTATCTTTAGTTTCGTTTTTGGGTTATGAGGCGGTCGAATGTGCATTATCTTGGTCTTAAGTGCGTGGATAATTAAACCATGGTCGTGACACCAAGCTGTGACTCGATTTAGGTCTGATTGCATTCATTTTGTAGCTTCTTCAGCGCTTCCATGGCTAACTACTATCACCGTATCGTCCGCATATGCATAGCCCCTACTATATATTTTAACACTGACAGTAGATCATTTACATATATGTATAATAAAAAGAAGTGGTCCTAGCTTTGATCCCTGTGGTACACCGTATACAACATTTTTTTCTTCGCTGACATGATCACCAATTTTAACCCTGAATGTTCTGTTGCTTAGATAGTTTCCAAACCATGCTAATATGTGGCCACGTACACCAATGTTATCCAGTTGTCTTATGATTTGTCGGTGGCTCAGTGTGTCGAATAAAGCTACTACACTCTGGTTTTTGTCCAGGCTTTGGTGTACATTATTCGCACAGTCGCCTAACAGTCTATTTATACTTCTACCCTTACGGAAGCCAAATTGATTTTTATTCAGTAAATTATAATTCTCGACAAATGCGTAGAGTCTCATTGCAAGTACATCTTTCAAAACCTTGTCAGCAGCTGGTAATATTGAAATTGGTCTATAGTTCAAGATATCGTTTTTTCCGCTTTTGTGGATCGGTCGGACTATTGAGGTCTTCAGCATATTTGGAACTGAGGCTTGCTCTTAGTTCATGTTGATGAATTTTGTTATCACTGGAGCTAGAATTTGTCTGTTGCGACGTCCGCAATCGTCAGCGCAAAACTGGTCAAATAATGCTACGAATTGCTAACTCATTTACCAGATTTGGCTCCTTGCGACTTCTCTGTTTCCAAATAACGAAAAAAGCTTGGTAAGAAGCGATTCAGAGGCATGCTCTTCACGATTGAACAAATCGTAATGTCTGGATGATTTGAAAAGGGCAGTATAACGCACGACTAAAATAAATAAGTAGAAATGTATGTATGTTGGCGTTACAGCCCATGAAGGACCTAAGTCGAGCTTCTCTCAATCACTCATGTTGTGTGTGATTTAATTTTCCCATAGGTGAAAGGGACTTACAGTTTATTGCCGGTTCCGAACGGCGAATTTCGAGAAGCTTTTCATGGCAATTTTACTACAGGGGATCTTGTCAGAACCCTGCTGAGGAGAAACACCGTGAAAAACACGTTCGATGACATAGCTGTGTCGGGATTCGATCCCGTGTGTTCGGCGTCAGAGGCCAACACACTACCCACTGCGCCACGGTGCAGAAAAAAAGAAAGCATGCATAAGTAATCATTATAGAGTTCTTTTCCTTTTTTTTTTTTAAGATGTTTGGTATCACTTTACAAATAAGTGCTTAAATATGACTTAGTGTTTATGAAGTGCTTAGTATCTACGTGACTGGTAAAGCAAGGAAGCAATATACAACAGAGAATGCATTTAATGATCAAAACGAATAGCCTATAAACGCTCTGCTATAAACAGCAGGTGGTTACCCTACCGAATAACCAGACAACGAGCCGAAGAAAAAAAAAAATTTCATTAATTACAATTTCGTATTCATTCATCGATACAGGCTTTTACACTTCATGCCGAGTGACCAACCATAGTACACCACAAAATAAGTGGATTCCTTCTTATATGAGAGACACAGCTCGCAGAGAGCTCTAGTCCACAAAATTATTCACTATCTAGACATCCGAAAATAGTCCTCACTGAGAAAAGGTGCTCCCCAAGATTCGGAGCAAATTGTTAAAATTAATTCTTTTTTCTTCGTTAGTACGAATTCAATCGGCGCGAAATTTGCTTACTCTTTGTGTCCACATCGTTTCCTCGGTGTCACACTTATTAGTAAATTAAAGAAAAATTAATATCGGTGCGCTTTAAACTTGCTATTATTAAATATATACTTTTTTGTAGGATTATAAATCATAATTCTGCTAATATTTTCGCATTGATTACGTAAAAAACAATTTGTTTTTCACATACAGATTTTGGTTCGTGGTTTTATATGTGAATTACTAAAATACCAAGAGATATAACGATTAGATATCAGTTTACTGTTCCGTTTCAATAAATAAATATAATAATCCTTTTTTAGGCCCTAGTGAAAAATGGAAAAAACCCCAGTGTTTATATACCTATGTATACTTGGCATTAATCAGTAAATGGTCGGGAACTCCTTCGATAAGATACGTGCATATATTTATTCTGAAACAAGTGCATTTGACATAAATAGTTCCGAGCAGGAAATTCCGCGAGCTTATTTTCAGTGAATTTAAATTTCAGGTTATAAATAGGTTATCTACATTACGGGTATTGAGTGATAATTAGTGCTATTACACTATAAATTGTTTTTAATTTTCTGTCTTGTAATTGCTTCTTCTAATACAAGAAAATAAAAGTTTATTTGGACAGTTCTTTCTATGTTCAACAATCTATCTATTTGCACATTATTTTAGGCTTGTAGCGGTTAATGTGCGAAATCTAATTTGTTTATTTCCTCTTCGACATTAATTGCACTTGCCCGTCAGTTAAAATGTACTCGTTCGAAAATTTATTACAAAAACCATATTGAGAAGAGGGAATGTCGAATAAATATTGAAGATAAAAATAAAAACAATTAGTCAAAACGCGCTCTAAGTGGCAATGATTTAAAGTGTTCCCTACCCTTCCCTTCATAAGTGAGTAAGAGTTAACAAGGAGAGTAAGTGATATATAAAATCAAAGAAAAATGGCTTGTTGTGGACAGATTACAACTATCAGACCGCCCATTGATATGAGCAATCAAAGTGACGTGCTCAAGGTAAATTAAATAAATTATTTAAATTAGGAAATAGGAAATATACAGTTTACTCTTCTTCTACTAACTAATTCAATTTGTTTTTATTTAGCTACGTTATGACTACTTACGAATAGAGGATAGTTCCAGGGTAGGCATTACTTGCAAAAGCTTTGTGTGGTTTTAGCAAATGTGACATCAAAGTTCCTGAATGAACCATTGTCATTGTAGATTGAATTTCAAGTCGGGTTTTTTACATTTGTTCCTTTGTAATCCTGAATGTTTTCATTCACACATAAATCAAACTACATTTTTAGTAACATTATTTAGTTCATTCGAATAAAATATATTTATTCTCTTAAAATGCTATACCCTTAAATAAACTGCAGATCACTGTTAAGTAAACAAAACAAAATGATAATATTTAAAGTTGTTTTTCAAGCCTTGATGACTTATGGCTCACCTGTGTGGGGAAACTGTGCCAAAAGTCATATCAGAAAATTACTCAAAAAAAAGGTCTTAAAAATGATGTTGGGACTGCCGTGGGACTTTCCAACAATTATTCTGCATGAAAGAGTCGGAGTTATTTAGATTTCATGAAGGATTGAAAACCTTAATGATAAATTTATAGCTAAGTGTCTAAGCGTAGAAAATCAACTAGTCAACGAGCTAGAACTACTGTAACTCCTGTACTTAATCAATTAATTTATTTCTATTAACAAATAGAAATAATAAATAAATAAATGAATAGATTAACAAATAGTAGTAATAACATGAGTATATGTATATAAAAATAAATACGTAAAATAGATAAATAAAGAAAAATAAATAAATTAAATAAATTAACACGTTAAATAAACATAACAATATTCATTGATGACTTGTAGCAAAAATATCATGAACTAAAAAATTTATTTGTAAGTTTCGATATCCTCGTTTGAATCAGTTCAACACCCGCTTTTTTGTGAAGGTAGGATATTCCCATGCGAGATTTAACATAATTTTTAAGATCTTGTTTTGTGAGACCTGCACTGTTTTTATGTGACTCTTAGCACATTTACCCCAGGACAGCCATAAAGAAGTATTGCTTGAAATATTACTTTCATTATTATTTTTTTATTAGGTAGCGATAATAATGACTTTCTGCTTATAAATTTAAATTTAAATTAAATTTAATTTAATTTAAATTTTTACTTCGCTAATTGTCTGCCTAATGTGTTCTTGAAACGTCAGTTTTTGGTCAAGGTAGATATCAAGATACTTAACTGAGTTCTGAAAGTCGCAGCCATTAATCTGCCAAGTCGAAGCTGGTAGAAAACAAGCTTTTCTTTTTCGGGTGAAAAAGATTCGCTTGTAACTTGTCTTCGTTTAATTTTATTTTCCACTTGTTATAGTAATCATGTAGGATTTCCATCGCATTTTTTAAATTGGTCTCAATATTAAGAGCAAACTCATGCGAAGAAAAGATAGCAGTGTCGCCAGCAAATATAGTTGAAAAGTCTGATGTATACAGATTGTAAAGTATAGGCCCCAAAACCGAACCTTGTGGTACACCTGAATAAAATGTTACAGAACCAGAGACAGCACTATTAACATGTACTTCAAAATTTCTATCAGACAGAAAGCTTAAAACTATGTTGCCCAGAGAAAGTGGAAAATTCATGTTTATCATTTTGTAGATAAGACCATTATGCCAAACTGAGTCAAAAGCCTTTTCTATATCGAGTAAAATCATGCCCGTTGATTTTCCTATCGAACGATTTCTTTTCACATAGTTACAGATCCTGTGCATATGCAAAATTGTTTAGTTTTATCTACATTTCTTTCTTTTTCTTCTTACACCCAACATTGGATTGAATGTTAGTTAATAATTTCCTAGAAGTAAAATTTACGATTCTTATCCTATTGATACACATGCGTTTATGTATCTAATCGCTGACTAAGTCACTGAGTCAATATTGCTTTTGACACAGTATATTGGCATTCACCAATCAGCCTCAGGATATTCTCATACAATATAATGAAACTGAATGGTTCGTTTAGCGCGCGAACGTCGAATCGGAATCGTTGACACAGTTCTACACAGTCTTAGTCTGTTAGTCTCGATGCTGACTAATTATCTCTTAGTAAGCATACAATCATTTTGGCAAGGGTTTTTATGTTTTATGTTTCCCTGCAGTAATGCATTATTCTATTGTAGATATCATACATGAAAAGGGTGTGTTCTTATGTTAGGGAACATTTGTTTTTTTATTCGGTAATCATATTTACATGAGTTAGCTCTTATCCAATACAAGGCGTTGTCATATTTTTGTTCAGTATATACATAAGTTTTGTTTCTTTATATATTTGTTGTGTGCTATAATTAAATGTTTATTATTGCTTTGAGACAAATATAGGTATCGGGTTGTCTTATCTTAGTGCTTAATTTTTTTTAACCACTACAGTAACAGAGCCAAATTAATGGTGTAATGGTTAACGCACTGTACTTTCAACCCAGTGATCCAAGTTCACATCATATTGAGTTATGCTTTTCCTAGTTAAATGCAATACAGTTCCTCTTGAATTGAACTTTTAAATGCGGAATTAAATGGTTTTAGAATATGATAGTATTGTGATCTGATAGCAAGTGGCGCTAACTTAAACAAATGTCCTCTTGCCATCTATGTTAGTGCCTTTTCTTTGAGGCAGAGAGAGAGAGGGAAGTTAATACGCCTGGCAGCCGTGGCGCAGTGGTTAGTGTGTTAGACTCTGACGCACGATGAGTAAGTTCGGATCCCGATAACATCAACGCCATGGCAAAACCCCCCGAAGTATACTTGCCAAGAAAAAACTTCTCGACTCACGCCCGTCCGGAATCAGCATAAAACTGTAGTTCTCTTTCACCTGTGTAAAAAATAAATCGCACAACATTGGTGATTGAGAGAAGCTTGGCACTCCCTTCATGGGTTGTAACACACCCAAAGCAAGCAAGAAGGCCTTATTAAACCGTCACTCAAGTAGGAACGAAGAGGCCGAATTAATTGTAAGATAGCTAAGTTTAGCCAACATTTAATAAGATTCTTCTTCTTCTTCTTCTTAGTGGGCGCTACAGTTCGGGGTGAACCTGGGCTTCAACCAACATGCCCCTCCATCTAGCACGATCTTTCGCTAGCCTTTTCCATTGCCGCACACCCAGTTGGCTGAGGTCCCCTTCCACCTGTGTGCGCCATCTTAAGGGCGGCCGTCCTCTGCTTCTTCGTCCGTCGGGGTTGGATTCAAAGACTCTCCGGGCTGGAGCTGTGGTGTCCATTCGCTCTACATGGCCCAGCCATCTTAGGCGTTGAATCCGTAGACGCCTGACTAGGCTCATGTCGCTGTACAGCCCGTAAAGTTCGTGGTTGAATCTTCTCCTCCATCCCCCGTCTGCGTTTATATGCCCAAAAATCACGCGCAAAATCTTTCTCTCGAACCGACCAAGGGCCTCTTCATCCGCTTTTGATAGTGTCCATGCTTCTGCGCCGTACAACAGGACCGGGATGATAAGGGTCTTATATAGAGTCAACTTTGTCGTTCGGGAGAGGGCCCTATTACTCAGTTGCCTCCTGAGCCCAAAGAAAAAGGGATTGGCAAGAGTGATTCTGCATTTGATTTCGGAACTGATGTCGTTGTTCCAGGTCACTGCGGAGCCAAGGTAGACGAAGTCCTTAACTACCTCGAACTTATATCTGCCTATACAAACGTTCTGGCCGAGACGTCGGTGTTGAGCGTCCTTTTTTGATGACAGCATATATTTAGTTTTGCCCTCGTTTACCGCCAAACCAATTTTCGCCGCCTCCATCTCAAAACTCGCAAACGCCTCATTGACATCTCACTGTGATGCAAGGAGTTGCGAGGATTTGAAATAGATTGTGCCTCCTGTATTGGCCAGTGATTTTTGCACAATCATTTCTAATATGATGTTGAAGAAATCACACGACAGCGCATCGCCCTGCCTAAGTCCTTTTTTGACATCAAGACTATCGGTAAGGTGTTCATCGATTCGGATGGAGCAGCGAGCATTCTCCAAAGTCATCCTGCATAGTCTGACGAGTTTAGCACGTATGTCAAAGGTAGACATAGCGTTGTATAGCTCGTCTCTAATTACGCTGTCGTATGCGGCTTTGAAGTCGACAAATAGGTGGTGAGTGTCGACTTAGAATTCATTGGTTTTTTCCAGGATCTGCCGTAGTGTGAAGATTTGGTCGATGGTGGACTTACCTGGCCTGAATCCGCACTGATAAGAACCTATCAGCTTATTTACAAAAGGCTTCAGGCGTCCACACAAAACGGCAGAGAAGATTTTGTAGGCGATGTTAAGGAGACTTATTCCTCTATAGTTGGCGCAATCAGAGGGGTCTCTTTAATAAGATTAGGCTATGAATATAAAATAAACTTTATTTCCAAGAATGATGTGTACATGATGTTCAATGACTTATGGAGACAATCTTTGCGACAAGTTTCCTTGTAATTTTTATTAAGCTCTCGGACCATTCTTCAGAAAGAACAGTTTATGGATCTGCGTTGTTATTCATCTTCCCAAGTTATTATTCTTATGTTATTTATTTCCTTCCCAAGAATGCTCTATGGGGTTCAAATCAAGGAACTGGGTGGTGAATTGTATAGAAACATTTTTAGAGAAGCTAGAGCTTAACAACTTCTGTTGTGTGTTTTGGATCGTTTTCGTTTTGGAAACACCAATCTTGCGACAATCTTTTTAATTTTTTTAATTTTTTCCTTCTAACTTTGACCCTGCCATCACTTTCGAATATATTGAAATTACTTTAATCAATAAACATCACTGGAAAATTGAATAAGGTATGTATATTTATTTGGACTACTTTATGTGCGCTTGACACATAATTGCGTTACTTCGTCTGTCTAATGTATTATCGGGATCCCAACTCGCTCATAGTGAGTCAGAGTCCAACACACTAACCACTGCGCCACGGCGTCCTCACAGAACTCTTATATTCCATTCAAATTAGTTCCCTTGAGGCTCTAGTCAAGGAAGACTCTACAGATTTGAACGGCCTGTAGGGTATGATGAGGGTAAGACCTATACATTTATAGCAAAGGTCACAAACGCCCTTAAGCCAACAACAGTGCGCAAAAATAGAGGAAGGCCACAAAAAAACGTCAGCGGTTACTGACCGCCGCGTTTTGCTTTAAGCGAAAACAAATCCTTTTGCTTCGTCAAGGGCTATAGCTGCACAAATAGACAATGAAGTAAGTGCACGTACAATCCAAAGAAGACTTCTGAGTTCACCAGGAAAGTTCCACTGTAAAGGGCTAATTTTTTTTTTAATAATTTGCGTGCACTCAAGGTCTAATAACCTTATTATGTCGGCGACACAGTGTGGCAAGAGGTAGAAAGGAAGAGGGGTGGGAGGGATGCCGATGGACATTGATCTTAAATGCTTGCATATTGCATTGAGGGGGGGAAAACCGAATCCAGCAGGGAGTTCCAGATTCGTGTGGTTCGGTTAATGAAAGATTCTCTATATTTGACAGTACGTCCGAAAGCGGGCTTCAGGGTATATTGGTGAGCATTCCTAGAGAGATGTTAAAGGGGCGGAATGCAACTGGCTATTTCTTCAGAGCATTTTTGGTGGAAGTAACGATAAAACAGCGAGAGGCAGGAAACATTCCTGCGATGTTCCAGCGAGTCTAATGTTTTGGTAAAGCTGAAGTCACCTGTCAGTTTTATCGCGCGTTTTGTAGATGCAATGAGGTCTTGGAAGTACCGGACCAGACATGAGCGTTAAACTCTAATTTGGGGCGAATGAACGTCTTATAGATTGTAGCCAGATCTAAGGGTGAGAAATATTTCTTGCATTTGTATAAGAAGCCTAGGCATTTCGCAGCATTTTTGAATATATGTATGGTATATATATGGAATATATGTATGGTATATATGTATGGTATATATGTATCGTCGTTCCAATTAAGATTGTGAGCAACACTCATACCCAGTATGGAAAGCTTTTCGGTTTCTGAGATGCAAGTGCCATTCATGGATACTGGCTGCGGGTTAGTTATGCGCTTTAACGACAAGAAACAGCATTGTGTTTTCTATGCATTCAATTCCACTCTATTGTTTTTACCTCAATGGATGATGCTGTCGATATCGGAATTTAATGAGCTTAACATACGCGGCATTATCTACAACCGAAGTGCTAGTCGTTAACTAGTGAACGAATATGGGAAGCTGAGGGTGCTGTCGTCAGCGAAGAAGTGAATTGCATTACAAGTAACAGACAAGAGATCATTTATAAAAATAAGAAAGAGTGTCGGAGACAAAACGGAGCCCTGGGGAACACCAGCATTTGCAAAGTGAGTATCAGACTTGAATCCGTCCAAAACAACCTGAATTTAACGATTCGAAAGGTAGCTTCTAATCCATTGAAAAAGAGACTCATCGATCCCAAAAGCACGCATTTTCGACAAAAGGGCTTCATGCTTTCACCTGCTTGGTGAAGCGAGTGATTCCACTTTTAAGCGAGATATGCCACCAGTGGATCTGTTGCTGCGGAAACCGTATTGACGGTCATTGAGGAGTTTTCATAAGCTGACGGTTAATCAGCGTTTCCATGACCTTGGAAAGAAGGGGCGTTAGTGCAATGGGTCGGTAGTTGGAGGGAGAAGATGATTCGCCTTTTTTGGGTATAGGCTGGACAAACGCTGTTTTCCACCTACTCGGAAAGACCCCAGAGGAGTAACTAATAACTTAAGGTCCCGAAAAAAGTTTGCTAAAAGTCATAAAAGTTGGAATGGACTTGAAGGAGTGGAAAAAATGGCATAATATCCTTTGGACTGACGAGACGAAGAAAAATTTCTTCTCAGAAAAGATGATCACCCTCGCTATACAAAAAAGACTGTCACACACGGTGGCAAAAATATCATGGTATGGGGATGCTTTTCATGGTATGGAGTAGGCCCTATATTCCGTATCAATTACATCTTGACCAAATATGGACATATATAGGACAAATTAAGGGACATTTTGGAAAATGTGATGCTTCCATTTGCCGAGGAAAACATGCCCCTCCGATGGCACTTTCAACAAGATAACGACCCGAAACATACGGCACATCTTGTGAAAGATTAGTTTCAGAATCAAAAAAGTGTCTGTCATCATATGGCCCAGTCAATCCGCAGATCTCAATCCTATCGAGAACTTATGGAATGATCCTAGGAGAAAATTAGGGGGTCAATATTTTACGAACGGAGACCAATCATGGGAAGCAGTTCAGAATGAGTGGTATACTATGCCATTTGGCAATATGCCAAAAATTAATACAGTCAATGCCACGCCGTTTTGGATAAAAATCGAGGACACTCAGGTTATTAGAGTAAGGGAAATGATAAACTGCACTTTAAAAAAAAAAAAAATGTATAAGAAACCATCATTTTTAGGGTTCCGTACCCAAAGGGTAAAACGGGACCCTATTACTAAGATTTCGCTGTCGGTCACAAATGATGTATTTCTGTTGCCGCTATAATAATAAATACTAAAAACAGAACAAAATAAAAATGTGAGGGGGGCTCCCATACAATAGACATAATTTTCATCCAAAAAATCCCCTTGGTCACACACTGACCTAAGGTTATTCCAGAATACCCCACAACCAGTAGCAAACTTCCGAGCTTTGATCCCTATTGTGTCTTTGATGTATTAATCCTGGTTGCAATCCTTTTCCTATAATTACGAATAAGCAATAATAAATATCCTTTAAACTTTGATGATCCCTCTTGTGTCACTGCTAAGTTAATCCTTTCTGCAAACCCTTTCGTACAATTGGTATTCCCCTCCTTTTCCATCCTGATAGGTTAAGATATCAAATGTTGCAACAAATTCAATTGTTGTGAAATTAACCTCGGATTATATCCCACAACCAATAATACACTTCCAAGCTTTGATCCCTTTTGTGTCCTGGATATATATATCCTAGCTGCAAACCTTTTTCCCATAATTATTGTTATTCCCCCTTTCACCTCCTTGCTGTCAAGTAAAGTTTTTGATCATTAAGGTAATATGCCTATAACTTACCTGCAACCAAGATCTGTCGTCATGCAAAAAATAATTTTAAACGTATAAGCCGTATAAGCCGTTTTAATGTGATGACTGATGAGGTAACATATGACGTCTCTTTCATTTTTATATATACAGATGTTACGGAACCCTTCGTGCGCGAGCCCAACCCGCGCTTGGCCGGTTTTTGCAAAGCCGAGCTTCTCTTAATCACCCATGTTGTGTATGAATTTATTTTCCCGTAGGTGAGAGTGAACTCTCCGAAACGACGTTAGGGTACCTACCACCCCCGACAAGAAACCCGTGGTATGATGGCGAGTGTGAGCAGAAAAAGGCAGCAACCGACGAGGCATACCAAAAGGCGCTGCAGAGGAAAACCAGGACAGAGCAGGAAGAGGTACCGAGCCAGAAGAAGTGAGGAGAAGAAACTACTGCGACAAAAGAAAATAATTCTCGCAGCCTCCCAGCTCAAGAAAATCGAGGAGTCTAGGGATGAGCATAAAACACGAGCCTTTTACAAGAAAGCCAAAGGCCTTGCAGGAGGCTTCAAAAAGGGCACGTTGTCACCGACCCGCAGGAAATAGTGGATGTATTTGAGAGGAATTTCCAGCAGCTGCTTAACGAGCATGACAAAGAGAGAGTGGTAGGGACCGAGGAAATCCCGACTCCAGCCGCTGAAGTAGTCCTCCCACCCGGCATCGAAGAAGTCGGCACAGTTATTCAGAAGCTGAAGAATAACAAGGCCGCAGACTCAGATGGCTTGCCGTCAGAGCTTTTCAAGGCTGGCGGCGATGTTCTGGTAGGGAGCATGCACCAGATCATCTGCAGAATTTGAGAAGACGAAAGCATGCCGGACGACTGGAATACCAGCTCTATTTGCCCCATCCACAAAAAAGGCGATCGTACCTCTTGGAAAAGACCAACGAGTTTCGAATCGATACACACCATCTTTTCATCGATTTCAAAGCCGCATACGACAGCTTCATTGTGAAGGACTGTTTGGTGCGATGGGCGAATTCGGAATCCCGGAAAAACTGGTCCAGTTGTGTCGCGTCACGCTAAAAAATACGCGATGCACCATGCAACTCGGTTCCAGAACTTCGGAACCGTTTGAAACATGCACCGGATTTCGGCAAGGAGATACGCTGTCATGTGACTTCTTCAACCTGGTGCTGGAGCAGATAGTGCGACGGACAGGCGTCAACAGGGAAGGCACTATCTTCTACAAGTCCGTCCAGCTGCTAGGATACACAGTATCGATATCATCGCGTGTTCTCGCCGTGGCATTGTGGAAGCATTCACGGCGATTGAAGAACAGGCGAAACGAGTTGGTCTTAAGGTTAATGAGGGCAAGACGAAGTACATGCTGTCAAGCAAAAACCAATCCGTCGCTCACCATCTGGGACAAAATATAACAATTGACAGCTACAGTTTCGAGGTAGTTAAGGAGTCTGTCTACCTCGGGGCAAACGTAAATTCCATAAATGACACCACAGTGGAGATCCGGCATAGAATCGCTCTTGGCAACCGCTGCTACTTCGGCTTGTCCAAACAACTGGGGTCAAAACTCCTCACTCGAAAGACCAAAGTCATGCTTTACAAAACGCTCATATTGCCAGTCTTGCTGTACGGAGCCGAAAGCTGGACCATAAGCAGGACAGCGGAGCTGATTTTGGGTTCTTTCGAAAGAAAAATTCTGCGCCGGATATTTGGTCCTGTTTGTGAGGAAGGTGAATGGAGAAGAAGACACAACCGCGTAGACACAGTCCGGACGGCAAAGATCCGTCGACTACACTGGCTTGGCCACATCAACGCTCCAACTAAGAGGGTCTTCGACTCCGAGCCTCCTGGTTCGAGAAGAAAAGGAAGATCGAACCTCCGGTATAAAGACCAAGTAACCGCGGATGTAAGACATCTTGGTCTTGATGACTGGAAGCAGCGTGCCCGGGACCGTCAAGGATGGAAGGCAGCTATAGCTCAGGCTCAGATCCTCCATGGATCGCTGGCCTGATAAGTAAGTAAGTAAGAGAGCGGCCTACAGTTTATTGCCGATTCTGAACGGCGAATTTCGAGAAGCTTCTCTTGACAATTTCTATACTACAAGGTGTCTTGTCAGAACCTCGCTGAGGAAAAACACCAAGAAGAAGTTCGATAACATACATAGCTGTTGTCGGGATTCATTCCCGTGTTATCAGCGTCAGAGGCTTACACACTGCGCTACGCCACTCTCAATATTAGAACAATATTATTGTTCGTTTTTACCGCGTGAGGGGTTATTAAGAAAATATACCTTTCAAATTCATTGAAGTCAGAAGTTATTTGAAAGTTCCACGACTGATCCTCAAGAAATAGATTTGAATGCTATAAGAAACGAATATTTTTCTTATGCATCCTTACACTCACTGTATTCTGTCTATTCTACATATTATACATGTGTATGTATATCACACATACTAGCTTGAATTACAGGTTCCTGTTTTTGTGTATATAAGTAGCAGCATTTGAATGACATTTGCTATTTCGCAACAGCATGTGATTGTTTACGGGAACAACGATTTGTTCTCACTGCGTTCATACATATTGAAATGCGTTGTTTCAGATGTATGCATACATGTGTGTGGTGTTTTACTAATTGTAAACAAAAGTCGATTTGCATAAAACACAAAATGGAAAAAAGCAAATATATTTTGAAATGAGATAAATGTGTTCAATTTTCCCTGTAGGCACATGCAATTTTCTACAATTTTCTTCTATATATAGGGTGGCCCATCTAGTGGTTATTTTTTAAATTATAGGTTATTTTGACACTGGCAGCTGTTTCCCGCTCGAAATCTAACCAAAAAAAGTCAGTATAAAAACGAGTCGCTTTACGATTGAACAACGTCGGGAAATATTGAAAACTTATTTCCAAAGTGAGTGCTGTGTAGCCCGAAAAATGCGTTTTTTGAAAGGAGGTTTTGGCCGAAGTGAAGCACCCATCGCGTCTGCTGTATGTACGTTTGTGCAAAAAGTTCGTGAGACTGGTATGCTAGTGGACAACACTCATGGTCTCCGTCGCCATACAGTGCGCACATTTGAGAATGTGGCGGCTGTGGACGAGAGTGTGAGACTCAATTCACGAACATCAACTCACCATCGATCTCAACAGCTTATCATTTCACTCACTATCCTGAGGAGAATTCCGCATAAAGATATCGGATTATCCGCTTACAAGGTCCAATTGACTTGGCATTATCGCTTCGCAATTTGGGCCTTAGAGCAGCTTGAATTGGACAACGATTTTCAGCTTGAATTGGACAACGATTTTGAGCGAAAAATCATATCTTCTGATGAGGCGCATTTTCATACTCAGTAAATCTGTGACACCTTTTACAAAATAGAAATAACAATGTCAGGGACGAAGATATTCTTTTTTTAAATCTTGCACCAATAGCTTTGAAAACGTCAGTATGTAGATCATTATTTTCTCCCACACTTAACCAGGATGAAATGTATGTGACTTTGTAGTGTTTAGGTTATTCTCGGACTTGATATTATAGGTAGATAGATAACTAAGGTAGGTAGTATGATCCAACCCGAATTATTTAATTTTTATCGGAGAGAAAGTACAGACAAATTAAACATTTTTTTATCTTTCAAATATATTGCAAAACATATTATGGAAAAGTGTACATACATTTTTAATAACGCTTTGAGAAATTTCTTCATACAAATCCACAGTCATTAAACTATAATACATGATCCGGTAGTCAGTTGATGCCACCACTAAATAAAAAAAATGTGGTCTAGGTGCGACCCGTAAGGCCCACACAGTACTTAGATGGGGGACCGCTTGGGAACACCGCGTGTTGTGCATTTTTTTTTTGGCTATTTTTTAGTTATTTAATTTCTAACAAAAAAACAGCTGCACCGATTTTGCTGAAAACTTATTCAGTAGTAAGTTGCGTTGGAATGAACCCAATCTTATGTCAATACCATTTTTGGTTCTCGGGATAATCGAGCGGGAAATTCCGCAACGCACATGCGCACATAAGTACATACACACACACTGGATTCTGGTGACCTTGAAACGTGGAGATATGTCAAAATTTGGAATTCGCAAAATCGGCCCCATTACAATAACTTCCCACTGGGAAGTTAATAAATCGATGTCTTAACATTGCACGTAAGTTGGCCTGTCTTGCTGTCTTCCATATTAATATCTTTAATGACGTGTCAAAAATAATCAACTACTCTACGCCTAAACACCTCGTCTCTGTCAACTGTCACCCTTTTTGGCGTTATTATTTTCAAGTGATACAGAAGTTTTTGGAAATATGTACAATGGAATTTTACGATTTTCCTACTTTTCTATTCAAAAAAGTTAGAAATCTTTCTTATCAAAAACAGACATTTTCTTAAAAACATCAGCAACATTTGTGCTGCCACTGACAACAACGTTTGTTATTCAAAGCGACACGGTTGCAATGTAAATAAGGGCGGGTCAGTAAGTCTTTAGAAAAAGATAGCAAAACAATTTTTTTCGGGTACATTTTCTTATTTTTCACATTAATCTCCATATGAGTGAGCGTTGACCTCCTCATTCAACGAAAACCATTGTCCGCTGAGCCCGGCGCCAGATTTGGTGAATAAAGTGGATGGTCTATCAACCCAAACTTCAATTTCTCAATTTTAGCCATGTGCACACTCGTGCATTATCCTGGAGAAAGAGGGTTTTTTTTTTTTTTTCTTCAGACAGGAACGATTTTCTAATAATGAACTATAGTACTGCCAATGATCGTTTGTGCCTTTTCCAAATGGTCAATGAAGATAATACCACTTGTATCCCAAAACCCGTTCGCCTTTAAGAGACCACACGGTTGCGTTTATTCTCAGCTGAGAGCAAATGTGGCATCCATCTCGCGGATATTTTTCATCCATTTTAGCATGCAAATTTGAAGCGTCTTTGGCCAGCTGTTTCTAGCGCTGCACGCCTAGTTGGTTAAGGTCCCCTTCCACCTGCGTACGCCACCGTTGATGCGGCCGTCCTCTGCCGCGCCTTCCGGGGTGGATTCGAAGACTCTTCGGGTCGGAGCTGTATTTTCCATGCGCTCTACATGGCCTAGCCACCTTAGACGCTGTATCCGTAGACGTCGTACCAGGCCGATGTCGCTGTATAACCCGTACAGTTCTTCGTTATACCTTCTCCTCCATACACCGTTTGAAAAAACGTAGATAGATCGCAAAATTTTCCTCTCGAAACGACCAAGGGCATCTTCATCCGCTTTTGTTAAGGTCCAAGCCTGTGCGCCGTAAAGGAGGACTGGGATGATTAAGGTCTTATATAGTGTCACCTTAGTTTTCCGAGGGAGGGCTCTATTTCTCAATTGCCTCTTGAGCCCAAAGAAACAGCGGTTGGCAAGAGTGATTCTGCGTTTTATTTCAGCGCTGGTGTTGTTTTCGCTGGTCATCAGTGAGCCAAGGTAGACGAATTCCTTGACCACTTCAAAGTTATATCTGCCCATGGTGACGTTCTGGCCAATACGTCGGTGTTGTCCGTCTCTTTTAGATGAAAGCAGATATTTGGTTTTACCCTCATTAAACTGGAGACCCATCTTAGCCGCTTTTACCTCAATGCTTACAAAGGCCTCTTTGACGTCTCGCTGTGTCCGTCCAATCACGTCAATGTCGTCGGCGTAAGCAAGCAATTGCGTAGACTTGAAATAAATCGTACCTCTTGTGTTGACCAGTGACTCTTGTACGATGTTTTCAAGCACGATGTTGAAAGAGTTGCATGACAGCGCCTCACCTTGCCTAAATCCTTTTTTAACATCAAAGGTCTCGGTTTACTCATTACCGACCTTAATGGAGCAGCGGGAATTCTCCATTGTTATCCTGCACAGTCGGATGAGTTTGGCAGGGATGTTAAAACTAGACATGGATTTGTATAGCTCGTCTCTATACACGCTATCATATGCAGTCTTGAAACGACACGAATAAGAGCCGACCAGGTTATCCACAAACGGTTTCAGGCGTTCACACAATACGGCAGAGAAGACCTTATATGCGATGTTAAGGGGACTTATCCCCCTATAGTTGGCGCAGTTATAGGAGTCTCGTTTCTTATGGACCGGGCAAACGATGCTGAGATTCCATTCGTCGGGCAGGCTTTCCTCCGACCATACCTTGCAAATCAAATGGTGCGTGCAACTTACCAGCTCATCTCCAGTCGCCTTAAGAAGCTCAGCAGACAGGCGGTCTGCGCCCGCGGCCTTATTAGACTTAAGTCTTGATATCGCTATTTTGACTTCGTCTAGGTCGGGTGGACTGAATTCTGTTACATCGTCGTCCATTACGAATGGCTCGTTTTGCCTGACTGCGGTATCTTGTCCATCATCGCCGTTATACAGTCTGCAGAAGTGGTCTTTCCAAATCTTCAGCATCGACTGCGACTCTACTACTAGTTCTCCATTTTCATCCCTGCAGGCCGCCGCTCTGGCTTTGTAGCCATGGCGTGTTCGTTTTACCTTATTGTAAAACTTACGGGCGTCATTCCTGCGGAAGCATCTCTCCATCTCCTCGATCTCACGCTTTCCGTGCTCTCTCTTCTTTCTTCTGAAAAGCGTGTGTACCTCTCTTCTCTTCTGCTCATAGATTTCGCGAACAGCTCTCGTCCGTCGTTGCAGCATTACTTTATATGCCTCTTGTTTTGCTGCATGGGCTTGTTCGCATTGTTCATCGAACCAGGGGCTTCTATGTGGTGGCGGTTTGAAATCCAGCACCTCTGAGGCAGCGTCTCTGACGGCGGTCTGGCAATGCGCCCATTCCTGCTCTATTTTTTGTGCTGCTGTGGGCGGATTTTGATGCAGCTTGGAGGAGACACGATCGGCAAAGATTCTGGCAGTCTCTTGCGATTGTAGCTTTCCGACGTCAAACTTACGTAGTCCTACTCGACTCCTATGCATTCTTGATATCCTCATTCTTACCTTGGCTACAACAAGGTAGTGGTCCCCGTCGATGTTGGCCCCTCGGAAGGTTCGTACCTCGAAAATACAGGAGGAGTGTCTGGCGTCGATCGCAATGTGATCAATCTGGTTGGTGGTCAATTGATCAAAAGACCGGTACCCTTGTGGATGTTGAGATGGGGGAATCGCGCGCTTGCTACAAGGAGGTTACATCCGTTGTCGGATGTGGTGTTATGGAGGCTATGCTTTCCTATGATCGACTCAAATATGTCCTCTTTGCCCAGTTTTGCATTAAAATCTCCTAGGACTATTTTTGTGCCGTAGCTGGGGCATTGGGCATATGTTCTGTCTAGGAGATCGTAGAATTCTTTTTTGAGTCGATCGTCCTTTTCTTGACGATCGTGAGCGCATATTAAGCTAATGTTTTCAAATTTAGCTTTGATGCGGATTGTTATGAGGCGAGCTTCCTCTCGGAAGCTTAAGACTTTTTGTCGGAGTCTTTCTCGAATAACGAATCCGCACCGGAATAGGCGCTATTTGTTCTCCTTGTAGCAGTTCCCGTAGTAGATGTCGCAGTTTTTCATCCGTCTTTTACCTGGTCCATCCCATCGCACTTCTTGGAGTGCGGTTATATCTGCTTTATAGCACTTGAGGGTTTGCTCTAATTGATCGCCTGCACCCGGTCTTTTAAGGGGCCTCACATTCCAGGTACAGACTCTCAAATCTGTTACGTTTGCAGAGGTCGTCAGTTTTGTATCCGTCCGTATCCGAGGCTTATTGTCGTTTTTGCAGGGGTCGTCAGCTTTGTATCCGTCCGTATCCGAGGCTTATTGTCGTTTTTTTTTTTTTTTTTTTTGTTTTTAGAGACTCGCAGGTTCAAGAGTTTTTTTATATTCTCTTATGATGTGTTGTTACACACACAACCTGAACGGAGTGCAGTGGTTTGGGTTGTTGATGTTCGTTCACTACTCTCAGGGGTGGTTGTCCTAGATAGGTCGAGAGTCGACCAAATTCAGCTTTGTTTATAGTCCGTAATAATTCGTTCTAGCACTTTTAATATTGCGTAGGCAGAGGATGAATTTCAGTTGACCATATACTGTGAGTGTTATGCCAGACGTACTGCTGTCTGGTCACTTTCCATTCACAACTGCGTTGCATACTTTTTGTCCGTATGGAAATTACTTTTTCTTGGCTATGAAGCGAATTTGAACTATAGACCTTCCGCTCGGCGGTCGATGATGTCAACCACTGCACCCCGGCCACACCCAAGTTTCGGAATAAGTAGGTTTTTACGTGATAGAGATGTTACCCCTAAGCACAACCCCCAACCTGTCTTTTGCTATTAGCCCTTATAAAAAGAAATTTTTAATCACCGCTCAAACCTACTTTTCCATTTTTTTAATCAAACAAAAGTTGTTTTCTTCGACTGTGAATAGAAACGAAACCAATTGAAGAATATGGCTGCAACTTTGTTATATACATATGTATTTACCTAGTGAGGAATCATGCTTACTAAAAACACAACGTTTGCGATGCCGCAAGCGCTATCTCTCAGGTTATCTAAGGACTTAATTACCCGCCCTAGTATTTTATTCTTATAGTTTTCTTCCGTGTGAACTGTGATGAATATTATCTACTGTCATGAACTTGGCGGTCCATACTAATTTAGTTGGCTCGTCGGTTATTTTCTTTAGTTCGAAGATTGTTCATTTGTTGTTTCTCACAGATATTGAAAATAAACCAAAATAATAAATATTTAATCATGAAGTGTCGACAATTTCTGATGGATATATAAAAATTAAATAAATTTCATTTTAATGATGCTCACATTTTACGACACTTAATGAATCATAGAAGAACGTCACTCAAAAATCTACACATTCCGAAATTTTAGAATACTTTCTTCAAGGAAATTCCGGTTAATAATAAACAGTGAAAAATTAAAATATCAAAACAAATAGAAATTGAGAACGATAGACATAGACGTATTTCTGCGTCTGCGGCTTATATAATAAGTTGAAAAAGGAATTAATTAAAAAAAAAAAAAAAAAATACCTTTTCTTGCGTACGATACATATGTATATACCCTTCGTAAGTATTGTTGAATATAGGATCATGCTCCAGATTTTTTAATGATACTCCTTAAATGAACGGTTAAGTGTCATCTTAGCCATGCTGATGAACGTGGCTTCAATCTACCACGTGTTCGAAAACACATTCGTCATATGTTTCAATATTACATAATTTTATTTCAAGTGGTTATGCTTTCAACTTAGAGCTATTTTGGAACATCAGTGAACGTCATAACAAGCTCGCGGTTTTAATGCCATGAATAAGTTTATTATCACGGGGCATGGCATCATCAAGCGATGACGACAACAAATGACGTTTATCCTTAGTTTCGAAACGAGGAAAGCATTTACTTTTACGGATGTGTATCATCTCACGTGCACTGACTTTCTATCAATACAGTGTTACTATCCGAAATTGGAACTTTAAATATATATTTATTGAGTACTCGTATATGCTCAATTGTTCATGTATGTTCAAAGACCTTGTGTTCTTGGCTACTTGTTCGAATTTTATCTTATTGTTCTTATTTATTTTTATGCCAAATAAGAGTATTTTGATAGACATGAGTAGAAGACCAGAAAGTGGGGGTGTGCCGTACACTTTTAGTTGAAGTTGCATAAATTTAGTCATTGCGATACATCGGAATAGAGCTCAATTTAGATTTGTGACATATGTATGTATGTACATATATGACCGATGGAATGATAAATTGATCTCTTTGAATATTGGCCAACACAGTAGCATCAGAAAACAAATTTTCCAAGGAAAATATGGTGGCCGTGGTGCAGTGGTTAACATCATCGACCGCCGATCGGAAGGTCTACAGTTCAAATTCGCTTCATAGCCAAGTAAAAGTAATTCTTATACGGAGGATAAAAAGTATGCAACGCAGTTGTGAATGGAAAGTGACCAGACGTACTGCCTGCAGGCATAACACTCACAGTATATGGTCATCCGAAATTCATCCTCTGCGTATGCAATACTAAGGTGCTTGAACGAATTACTACGGACTATAACCAACGCGGAATTTGGTCGGCTCTCGTCCTATCTAGGCCTAGGACAACCACCCCTGAGAGTAGTGAATGAACATCAACGACCCCAACCACTGCACTCCGTTCAGGTTGTGTGTGTAAACACATCATAAAGGAATATGAAAAACTCTTGAACCTGCGCGAGTCTCTAAAAAAAAAAAAAAATATATTTTCCAAGGAGCTTGTTCAGACATTTGTTACTTTTTTAAACAGTTAAAGGAACGTACGTATGTATGTCAGCTCCTCAACATGATATATTCCGAAATAAGAAGATAGGTCTCTTTAACTTAATCTATAAGAGGTGTGGCAATTGAGTTCCGGGAATTTAGTCATAACTCGGGAGCTGACAGCACTACGTTGTTCATTAACATCTGTCTAGAAAAGGGCGGCCTTTTCTTTTAGTTTTCCTCCAAAGCTAAAGTCGATGTATTTTTTGACAAAAAACTTTTTTAGTGGCATAAAAATGAGAGACTCGCAATACAAGCAATGTGTTGTGATTCAATTTTTAGTAAAATATGGGGAACATTCGTGTATGAAGACGAGGGCTGAATCTCGTACCGCTATAATGCGCTGGTACATTCCTCGTTGATTGCACAGGAGTTTTTGGAGAAAATCAGCATTCCAATGTTGCCGTATTCACCCTAGAGCCCCGATATTGCCCCCTGCGACTGTCACGCCTCAATGGGAAGGTCAACGACGACGTAGACTATTGTGACGGCCGATGTGATTGTGACAAGCTGCACTGTGTCGTGTTTGGCCTTGACATTTTTATCAAACGGGGACAATTATTTGGGATGATAATGGTGAATACTTGAAACGATCGTGCGGGACTCTGCGGCCAATACAAGAGGTACGATCTACTTCAAGTACACACAATTGCTTGCCTACGCAGATGACATTGACGTTATTGGACAGACAAAGCGAGACGTCAATGAGGCGTTCGCAAGCATTGAAGCAGAAGTGGCTAAAGTGGGTCTAAGGGTAAATGGGGACAAGAACCAAATATATGCTGTTATCCAAGAAAGACGCGCAACACCGACGTCTTGGTCAGAACGTCACCTTCGGCAGCTATATTTTTGAAGTAGTCAAGGGCTTCATCTACCTTGGCTCGATAGTGACAAGCACCAACGACACCAGCGCTGAGATAAAACGCAGAATAACTCTTGCCAACCGCTGCTTCTTCGGGCTCAAGGGGCAATTAAGTAGTAGATGCCTCTCTCGAAAAACTAAGGTATCCCTCTACAAAACCTTAATCATCCCGGTCCTCCTCTACGGCGCTGAGGCTTGGACGTTATCAATAGCGGATGAAGAGGCTCTTGGGCGTTTCGGGAGGAAAATTCTGCGTGCAATCTTTGGTCCCGTTTGCGTAAACGGAGAGTGGAGGAGGAGAATTAACCAAGAACTGTACGGGCTGTACAGCGACATCGGCCTGGTTAGACGTCTTCGGATCCAACGTTTAAGATGGCTAGGCCATGTACCATGTAGAGCGAATGGACATCAACGCTCCGGCCCGAAGAGTCTTCGACTCCAACACCGAGGGACGACGCAGCAGAGGACGACCGCATTTAAGGTGGCGCGCACAGGTGGAAAGGGACCTAAACCAACTGGGCGTGCGGCACTTGAAGCGGCTGAAATAAACTTAGCAAAATTATAATTGGACAAGCTCAGGTGTCGATGTGTTTGTATCCACTCTTTCTTTGAACTCTTAAGTGTTACTGAGTTCTCTCGAGTAGAAACATGTGTTGACTTGTACAAGATCATACTTTTGCTGCTGATCATAATCCTTGTTTTTCTTTGCATTTGTTCCTAGTGAGAAGTTATTGAAATGGGGCCTATTTTACGAATTCCAAATTTTGACGTATTTCCACGTTTCAAGGCCACCAAAATCCAAACCCAAGGTTTTTATAAAGACGCATGTGTATGTGTATGTACGTGCGTTCCGAATTTTCGCCTCGATTATCTCGAGAATGATGTTGATATTGACATGGAACCGGGCTCATTCCACGCGTAATTACGCAACTTAGAACTGATGAAGTTTTCAGCAAAATCGTTTAAGCCGTTTTTTGGTAGAAATTAAATAACTAAAAAATAGGCAAAAAAATTAACAACAACCGGTGTTCCTCAACAAGCGCCCGACGTTGGTTGATAGCGGTGATCGGACTAGAACCGATATATACATATGTATGAGATTGCTCGGACAGTTTTGTGGTTGCATGGAGCGACCGTAAAAAGGCGGCTTGATGCCAACAACACGCGGTGTTCCCAAGCGGTCCTCCATCTAAGTACTGACCGCGCCAGGCGCTGGTTGATTGCGATGATCAGACGAGAACCGATACATAACCCATTATTCGTCTAAGAACCCTACCGCAGCTAACAAAAATAGCTGATGACCTTGAAAACCTGAAAAACAGATCTTGACAAATTGTAGCTAAGAACCATCTTGGTCACGTTACCTTTCAAGACAAAAAACGGCCAAGTGCGAGTCGGACTCGCGCACGAAGGGTTCCGTACCATCTGTATATAAAAATATGAAAGAGGCGTTGTATGTTACCTCATCAGTGATCACATTAAAACAGCTAATCCGTTTAAAATGATTTTTTACATGATGATAGATCTTGGTTGCAGACAGGTTAAAGGCATATTACTTTGATGATAAAAAATCTCCATGATGAGATAGTTGATCATCATCAGCAAGTAGGTAAAAAAGTGAATAACATAAGTCCTTAATGTATCAAGGACACAATGGGGATCAATGCTTGGAAGTGTTTTATTGGTTGTGGGATATGATCGAAAGTTAATTGAATTTGTTGCAACATTTGATGACTTAACCTATCAGGATGGAAAAGGAGGGGAATAGCCATCGTACGAGAGGGTTTGCAGCAAGGATTAACTTAGCAGTGACACAATAGGGATCATTAAAGCTTAAAGGGTATTTATTATTGGTTGTTCGTAATTAAAGAATAAAGGGTTGCAGCTAACATTAATACATCAAAAACACAAAAGGGATCAAGGCTGGAAAGTTTGCTACTGGTTGTGGGATATTGTCGACTAACCTTAGGTCTGTATGTGACCAAGGGTATTTTTTGGATGAAAATCATGTCTGTTGTATGGGAGCCCCCCTTAAATATTCATTTTATTCTGTTTTTACAGCGGCAATAGAAATACATCATCTGTGAACATTTCAACTGTCCAACTATCACGGTTGATGAGATACAACCTGGTGACAGACAGACGAAGTCTTAGTAATAGGGTCCCGTTTTACCTTTGGGTACGGAACCCTAAAAAGCATAATAATCGGTCCATTCGTTAAGGAGCTACGATGCCACAGACAGACACACATACACCTCAAACTCATAACACCCTTCTTTCTGTGTCGGGGGTTAAAAATGAAAAAATATGAAATCAAATGGCTGTTTTAATTTTTCCCACTGGGAAGTTAGTCGTGCGGGCCTTGCAGGTCGCCCGTAGACCGAATTTTTGGAAATGTCACTATGGTTGCTCGCACATATTCGAGACTTGCTGTTGGCAACAGCTCTAACCAAAAAAATTTGATTTTCTGAAAGTCATGCATGTACGTATGTACATACATACTTACTTACTTACTTACTTATCAGGCCTGCGATCCATGGAGGATCTGGGCCTGAGCTAAAGCTGCCTTCCATCCTTGACGGTCCCGGGCACGCTGCTTCCAGTTGTCAAGACGAAGATGTCTTACATCCGCGATTACTTGGTCTTTATACCGGAGGTTCGGTCTTCCTCTTCTTCTCGAACCAAGAGGCTCGGAGTCGAAGACCCTCTTAGCTGGAGCGTTGATGTCCATGCGCTCGATGTGGTCGAGCCAGTGTAGTCGACGGACCTTGCCTTCCGGACTACATCCACATCTTGGTACAGCTCGTAGAGTTCGCGGTTGTGTCTTCTTCTCCATTCACTTTCCTCACAGACAGGACCAAATATCCGGCGCAGAATTTTTCTTTCGAAAGAACCCTAAATCAGCTCCGCTGTCCTGCTTATCGTCCAGCTTTCGGCTCCGTACAGCAAGACTGGCAGAATGAGCGTTTTGTAAAGCATAACTTTGGTCTTTCGAGTGAGGAGTTTTGACCCCAGTTGTTTGGACAAGCCGAAGTAGCAGCGGTTGCCAAGGGCGATTCTATGCCGGATCTCCACTGTGGTGTCATTTGTGGCATTTACATTTGCCCCGAGGTAGACAAACTCCTTAACTACCTCGAAATTGTAGCTGTCAATTGTTATATTTTGTCCCAGGTGGTGAGCGACGGATTGGTTTTTGCTTGACAGCATGTATTTCGTTTTATCCTCATTGATCTTAAGACCAACTCGTTTCGCCTGTTCTTCAATCGCCGTGAATGCTTCCACAATGCCACGGCGAGAACACGAGATGATGTCGATATCATCCGCGTATCCTAGCAGCCGGATGGACTTGTAAAAGATAATGCCTTCTCTGTTGACGCCTGCCCGTCGCACTGTCTGCTCCAGCACCAGGTTGAAGAAGTGACATGACAGCGCGTCTCTTTGCCGAAATCCGGTGCATGTTTCGAATGGTTCCGAGGTCCTAGAACCGAGTTGCACGGTGCATCGCGTGTTTTTTAGCGTGGCGCGACACAACTGGATCAGTTTTACCGGGATCCCGAATTCGGCCATCGCCCCAAACAGTGCTTCACGATGAATGCTGTCGTATGCGGCTTTGAAATCGATGAAAAAATGGTGTGTATCGATTCGAAACTCGTTGGCCTTTTCCAGGATTTGTCGAAGTGTGAAAATTTGGTCTATAGTTGATTTGCCGGGCCGGAAGCCGCACTGGTAGCTGCCGATTAGTGCGGTGCAAAATGGTTGGCATACATACACATGTATAAACATATGTGTACCTATGTATATGTATAATAACTTTTGCGAAATGATCTTATTATAACTCTCATTGCCGGTATACAAATATACTCCCTTAACAATCAAAAGAAAACACATTGCCCTAACTAATTCGCACGCTATGTGTAGTACATGGATAAATACATTCTATCGTCAATGCTTAATGCCATATTGTGTTATGGATTCAAAATATTTTGAAAATTGTAAACATTGTTAGGCGACTGAGAGAAGCTTGGATCTGCTACCAAAGAAGAAGATGACTGAAATGTATTGAGTAAAGGAAAACACATGTATAAAAATTATGAGCTAAGAAATAATCCGAAAAAAGTGGCCAGTTGGTTTTCCCTTGCGGTGAGAAATTAAAATTGGATTTAAAAAGCTTAAGTAAAAAGGAAACGTGTTAAATTTATGAGACCTCTATATACATACATATGTACAGATAGAATTTATTTTTATTTCGCATTGACATTGACTCCTACTACATATAGATACTAGCGACAGTTCAAGTATTGTCAGACATTGCTTTCGTTATGCAAAAAAACAACCGAAAATAAATCCTACATACATACATATGTGCCTATGTGTATGAAAACATCTTTTTTTGTGTATTTTCTTATTTCTTTTGCTAAAATTGTCTCGAGGTATATGTACATACATGTATAACAGTTTAAATGAAATCAATCAAAAAGATCTAAAAAAGCAAAAACAATCTACATACATTTGTCAACAAAGGCTCGATGGATTCCCGACACTGTGAGCAATTTGCATGGTCTTTTGCTTTTTGGGGCACAACGTTATATTTATTAGTTACGCAAAATCAACCTATACAATATGTAGAGCGTTTATCACGCAAATTTAATTTCATCAATTCCATTGAGCGTATCTATTTAAGTGTTCAATGTTTTTATCGCATCTACCAATAATATTTTCTATGAAGTTTATTTTTGAATATACATACATACATACATACTTCTGCGGCACATCAACACAGTATAGCAATAGATTTGAATTGAAAAGCTTGTTTGGATGTGTGGCAATGAATCGCTTTGATTTTATTTATGAATCTGCGAAAGACGTTTGTATCTAAGACTTGATTTGACTCCATCAGCCGTCACTCATGGTTCAAACAATTAAGCTGTTATGAAAATATCTATAAAATTTCGCAGCTGAATTTGAAAAACAACTAAACAAGAAACAATAATATCGAAGTGATGATTTTACTGAAAACAGCACTTGATTCTCCTGTCATCGGATTCGAAAATGGTGTTTGCCTTTGTAAAAATATGCGGCAGAGTTGTACTACGTACACATACGAGATATTTTTGTTGTAATATATTTCAGGTTTCAATTATTTTTTGAAAGGCTGATGTGTATAAAAAAATAGACATTTATCTCAAGTACTAAAGCGAAATGTGAAAAGAAAATTGCTTTACATTAAAATATTTCTTAAATGAAAAACAAAAATAGTTTGGAATATTGAAGAATATAAGTGCTCCATATCTATGAGATACATATTTCAATTGTTAAGTGCTCGTTGAAACAATAAATTACTGCTTTTCCTATTGCAGTAAAAATACCTATATAGACTCAAGTACGCACATTCGTATTTTTCTATTATTAACTTCTTCTTCTTCTTAATGGGCGCTTTAGTTCGGGGTGAACCTGGGCCTCAACCAACATGCCCCTCCAACTAGCACGATCTTTTGCTAGCCTTTTCCATTGCCGCACACCCAGTTGGCTGAGGTCCCCTTCCACCTGTGTGCGCCATCTTAAGTGCGGCCGTCTCTGCTTCTTCGTCCCTTGGGGTTAGATTCAAAGACTCTCCGGGCTGGAGCTGTGGTGTCCGTTCGCTCTACATGGCCCAGCCATCTTAGGCGTTGAATCCGTAGACGCGTGACTAGGCTCATGTCGCTGTATAGCCCGTAAAGTTCGTGGTTGAATCTTTTCCTCCATCCCCCGTCTGCGTTTATAGGCCCGAAAATCACGCGCAAAATCACTCTCTCGAACCGACCAAGGGCCTCCTCATCCGCTTTTGATAGTGTCCATGCTTCTGCGCCGTACAACAGGTCCGGGATGATAAGGGTCTTATATAGAGTAAGCTTTGTCGTTCGGGAGAAGGCTATATTACTAAGTTGCCTCCTGAGCCCAAAGAAACAGCGATTGGCAAGAGTGATTCTGCCTTTAATTTCGGAACTGATGTTGTTCCAGGTCACTGCGGAGCCAAGGTAGACGAAGTCCTTAACTACCTCTAACTTATATCTGCCAATAGAAACGTTCTGGCCAAGACGTCGGTGGTGAGCGTTCTTTTTTGATGACAGCATATTTTTAGTTTTGCCCTCATTTACTGCTAAACCAATTTTCGCCGCCTCCGCCTCAATACTCCTAAACGCCTCATTGACAACTTGCTATGTTCTTCCGATTATGCCAATGTCATCCGCGTATGCGAGGAGTTGTGAGGATTTAAAATTAACTGTGCCTCTTGTGCTGGCCAGTGATTATTTTGCACACTCATTTCTAATACGATGTTGAAAAAATCACACGACAGTGCATCGTACTGCCTTAATCGTTTTTTGACATCAAAACTATCGGTAAGGTGTTCACCGATTCGGATAGAGCAGCAAGCATTCTCCAAAGTCATCCTGCATAGTCTGATGAGTTTAGCAGGTATGGCAAAGGTAGACATAGCGTTGTATAGCTCGTCTCTAATTACGCTGTCGTATGCGGCTTTGAAGTCGACAAATAGGTGGTGAGTGTCGACTTGAAATTCATTGGTTTTTTCCAGGATCTGCCGGGGTGTGAAGATCTGGTCGATGGTTGACTTCCATGGCCTGAATCCGCACTGGTAAGGACCTATCAGCATATTTACGAAAGGCTTCACGCGTTCACACAACACGGCAGAGAATATTTTGTAGGCGATGTTAAGGAGACTTATTCCTCTATAGTTGGCGCAATCAGAGGTGTCTCCTTTCTTGTGGATCGGGCATACGATGCTGAGACTCCATTCCTCGGGCATGCTTTCCTTTGACCATATCTTACAGATGAGCTGGTGCATGCTCCTAACTAGGTCATCCCCAGCTGCCTTGAAGAGCTCAGCAGACAGTCCATCTGCGCCAGCAGCTTTTTATTATTGACGCTGAGTGGTATTTCATTTGTTAATTTATCATATTAAGCTAATGTTTCCAAATTTGGCTTTGATGCGGATTATTATGAAGCGTTCGCTTATATCTCGGAAGCTTAAGACTTTTTGTCGGAGTCTTCCTCGAATAACGAATCCGCACCCGAATAGACGCTGTTTGTTCTCCTTGTAGCAGTTCCCGTAGTAGATGTCGCAGTTTTTCATCCGTTTTTTTGCCTGGTCCATCCCATCGCACTTCTTGGAGTGCGGTTATATCTGCTTTATAGCAGTTGAGGGTTTACTTCAATTGATCGCATGCACCCGGTCTGTTAAGGGACCTCACATTCAGGTGCAGACTCTCAAGTCCGTTAGTCGTTTGCAGGGGTCGTCAGCATTGTATCCGTCCGTATCCGAGGCTTGTTGTCGTTTCGGAACAAGTAAGTTTTTACGTGATAGGGATGTTACCCCTATGCACAACCCCCAACCTGGAGGGCCAGGTTCCTCTTTTCCCAGGAACAAGGAGTTGGGTCGCTGCACACATTGGTTCACTACCCGGCGGGTGCCAGGGTAGCTATCCAGGAGGGGCCACGCGGAGGCTGTGTGTCAACTTGGATTGAGCAGGGATAGAGATTGAAGCTGACGTTTGCTATGTTAAACGCGATCAACTTCTTTGCTCTGTTTGCTCGCTCCCACCCCCCTAAATTAAATACCTCTTCTTCTTTGGTGGCGTTACAGCCCATGGAAGACCAGAGCCAAACTTCTCTCAATCACCCATGTTGTGTGTGATTTTTTTTTCGCACAGGTGAAAGGGACCTACAGTTTAATGCCGATTCCGAACGGCGTGAGTCGAGAAGCTTTTTCATGGCAAGTTTTCTACGGGGGCTTTTGGCAGTACCCCGCCGAGGAGGAACGTCGCGAAATAAACATTCGATGACGTTGGTGTTATCGGGATTAAATACTTACCAAAGCAATTTATTCAGTCTAATCAGAACTCAATGCGCTCCACCAATGTCACACTATTTCTTATCATCTAAATTCTTTAAAGCATTTCACCATCATTAGTGTTACATATACATACAATGTAGTTCTATTTGGTTTGTGCCCAATTTATCTCCCCTCAGTTGCTCAAACACATAATACATCTATTCGTAATGTTTAATATCACACCGATCAATGTGCTCTATTTTTTCATATTACAAACATATATTATTTCTAATAGCAATACACTATATAACAATATCCCTATTTAGCAGGGCCCCGATCAAATTCATGTCTCGAAATTCTATAAGGAATCGAAAAATGGAAAATTCGTTAGCTACATCACGGAGAGTGTTCGAACGCTGTATCAGACATTTCGCGAAGGCGCTTACGCCTCGAACAATGGACCTTGTCTTGGCTGGCGGGCGACTTTATCATCACCATATCAGGTATGTCAACTTTTACTTTGCTTGGACACACACTTATATGGCATTTTGGTTTAGTGGATGAACTACGATGAAGCACTTCTTCGAGCGAAAAACTTTGGCTCTGGAATGATTTCATTAGGAGCAAAGCCAAAAGACCTTATTGGTATATACTCCCAAAATCGTCCAGAATGGATACTTTACGAGCAAGGTTGCTATTCGTATTCATTGGTGGTAGTTCCTTTATACGACACCCTTGGGCCAGATGCATGTGCTTTTATCATACGTCAAACCGAAATGGGTATTGCCATCGTGGAGGATGATGCAAAGACCAATATGCTATTGGAGAAAGCTCCAAGGTCTTTGAAAACATTAGTTACAATCAAGGGTGTGAAGCCAAAAACCTTAGAACGTGCTAGAAGCCGTGGTGTTCAGATACTTACATTCGAGGAAGTTGAGAAATTGGGAGCGAAGGGCAGTTATCCAGAGGTACCTCCGACGCCGGACGAATTATGTACAGTTTGTTACACATCTGGAACTACAGGCAATCCGAAGGGAGTCATGCTTACTCATGCGAATGTCGTGGCAGGAGTGTGTGCGGTTATATTGCAACTTGGTAATTAATGTTAACTTAGTATTTATGGTAGTTGTATGTATGTACGTATGTTGGCGTTACAGTCCATGAAGGACCAAAGCCGAGCTTCTCTCAATCACCCATGTTGTGTGTGATTTTATTTTCTCATAGGTGAAAGGGACCTACAGTTGATTGCCGGTTCCGAACGGCGAAATTCGAGAAGCTTTTCTTGACAATTATACTACAGGGGGTTTTGTCAGTACCCCGCTGAGGAGAAGCGACGTGAAAAACACGTTCGATGACATGGCTGTTGTCGGGATTCGATCCCGTGTCATCGGCGTCAGAGGCCAACACACCACCCACTGCGCCACGGCGCTCTCATTTTTGGTAGTTAGATTAGGTAAATTCTCTGCGGTATTAACATCTCAGCGGCTCAATGAAATGTTTTAACTAATTCTGAGTAAATTTTTAGCTGAACCCTAAATATTGTACCTATTTCAATATTTCTCAGTGGAAGAGTAATCATTCAAGCCGCCAATCCACTTTTTTCTCTCATGACTCTCCGAACCCCGGGCGCTCTAAACAATCAAACTATTTAACTCATTTTTCTGCGAAAGCAATGTAAATTCTTCATGAAATGTAAATGAGGAAATCCTTGGGATTAGTGTAATGCTTTCAGTAACTAGGGCGGTGGACAGAACTGGTTATCCGCTCCTACACCAAAATATTGAGGCGAAGCGTACAAGAAACCTCTCTAACTACTCGACATTTCTTCAAATCGTTTATGAAACTCACTCATTGTTCAATTCACACAGCTGCTAGAACCTGGATCCATGAAATTTGCAGCAAGGAACATGTCTGCAGCGTTTGACTGTCGACTACACCTGTTGCAGGGTCCTGGTTCGGAACGAAGAGTTTCGCGGTCGCAGTTTGTGCACGGAAAATACTGCATTTCAGCCATTGCTGCTTCGAACTTTGCCATAAGACGATCCGCTTTCTTTGCGTTGCACGCATACGCTCAGCAGCTTGAGCATTTGTAGCATCCCGTTGCTCAGCAGTTTGATTTGCACGGCTTTCTTGATGTCGTGCTGCGTCGCGTGATTGTTTATTTATTTACTGAGCTAACACTATAATTAAAATTATAAGCCATAGCAACGGGGGTCTTCGGCATGTTCGATTATACAAATTGGTGTTTTTGAGAAAGTCTGTTACAGTTTTAATATTTTTAGTATTTGGGTTAGATAGGAGATTGTTGGAAAGGAGTTGGGTTTTGGGTATCTGGAAAGCGGGACATTCGGAGAGGATATGGTGGACGTTGAATCGGGACTGGTTGCAGTATGTGCAGGTGGAGGGTTTGTTCTTGTCCAAGTAGTGTTCGTTGGTGTGTTTGGTATGTTCGAGTCGTAGTCTGGTAATTTTTGTAAGGTCTGTTCTGGATGGGGGTGGGCGTCCTTGTTCATAGGCATAGTCTTTGATTGAGAGCTTCGTTTTATTGGTATTCCGGTACCATTGGGACGGTTTATCGAAAAGGAGCTGTTGTTGAAGCGGGTGGGTAGAAGGAAAGGTTTGCAGGGGATGCCGTGTTCGTTGCAGAGGATTTTTGCGCGATGTATGCAGGACGGTATTTTGGTGTTTTTTGTTGTTCCGATCGGGTTGGATATGTTGTAAAGGGGTGAGTCATTGCAAAGTAGAATAGGTTGGAATAGTTTTAAGGTTGACTGATAACGTACATTTTCGATCGTTGGCATGTTCGATTCGAGTAGCAGATGGTTAATGGGAGTTGTGCGGTAGGCGTTGAGAACCTTTCAGATGGCGGTGTTGTAGATGGTTTTGATTTTACTCAAGTGTGAATTTGCCGAGTAGCCGTATAGGAAGAGACCATATCGGATTTTGCTGGTGATGATGGACTGGATGATGGAGGTAAGGGATGGGGGGTTACAGTTTTATTTGTTGCAGGAGAGGATTTTAACTATGTTCAGTTTTTTTTTTCCAGAGATAGGTGTAAATGGTCGATGTGTCTAAGAACAGTAGAGTTAACGTTAACGGATTAGCCTTTTTTGAAGCCCATCTGGTGACTACTGAGGATTTTGTTATGACTGAAAAACCACCAGAGTCTATTAGCAATTATTTTGTCAATGATCTTAAAGTAATTGCAGGTACTAGTTAGCAGGTCTATTAACGTGACGTGAGCTTCGCGGCCCTTTCAAATTTTAGAATGTTTTTTTGCCTTTTCTGACCAAACCGAACGCAATCGTGCTGTAGTTCATACCTATTTAGGTGCTCTGTGTTGTGCTCTATCGTTACGGTTACCATGGACGTGGGATGGCGTTAAAGAATCGCAAAATATAGGGGGCCTGCAAAAAGTAAACATTTCGGAACTCAATGAAAAATCGGCGCGCGCTCGAAAGTTTGCACATTTGTGACCATGGTTTGTGACCGACGCAAAATTTGGCCTTATCCAGAATCAATGTACCTACGCAATGCTAAGATATGTCAGTGTGCATCATTTCATTAATATCGGACATCACGTTTTCGAACAGTTTGCGGATAAACACTTTTTCCTTGGAGTCGAGTAGAGAGAGGCTTCACTTACGCTTCGCCGCAATAATTATTCGTGTCTCATTGGTTTCTATCTGTACTATGTTGATGTCAGCCTTGTTTGACACTCAATTGATAGTCCTGTTCCAAAAATATCCATTAGAAACGCAGACGCAATTCTGTGCATTTATGGGTTGTTTCGTGAGAGCATAAACACATTAATTATGGGCAAAAACATTTCCTAGCGTTCTTCTCATTTATAGTCCCTTAGGGGACTATAAGGCATCAATTACGTACTCAGCTTTTTGCAAAGCCAGAGTGAATCTTTAAAGCTTAACCCTTAAAACCTCTTTTGTATGCACTACAATATGGTATCTGATAGCGTTGCGCTTGTATGTCACTCCGTTACCGATCATGCAGTTTTCAAGCCCTTCAAAAGATCTGCAGCCCTTGTCAAACAATCAGTGGCTTATTTGGTACCGCGTATCGGAGCGCCGAACACTTATCCATTTTTTGCTATCAAATACTACAATTACACGAGTTGGTAACGCGGACATCTATCAGTCTGGTCGCAAGTAAAATCGCTGTCCAAGTAACCGCAAATTTCAAAAAGAATTCAAACAGTAAATTTTCTCAAAAGTGTAGAACCAACATACCCCTACATACATACATAAGTTGTTCTGGTTTCTTGGTGAGTCAGCTTCTTATTAAGTGCCTACATTTAACATTTTTGCAACCGGCTTGAAGAACAATGGCTGGAAGAACACAGAGAACGTCACCGAAAAATTCCAACAACAACTCACAAGCGAACAGCTGCAAACTGCGTATCGTCGTCGTAAGGTCACCAGAGGACCTCCCCGCTACTTCAACTCAAAATGCAGTGGGCAATATGTCAATTTTTGATTTGCTCGACAACAAACTAAGGAATGTTGTCACCAAAGCTGATGTTGAAGGTGCAGCCTTAGAAATTCAGTCGCTACAAAAGGACCACACAGCACTCCGCCAGAAACTGCATGATATGGAAGTTTGCTACACTGCGTTGGAACGCAAAGTAGAGATGCTGGAGAGAGAGGCGATTGAAAACAACGTCGTTCATTTGCCTGCAGAGATCGGCGTCAACACCGCGGAAAAAGCCAAGAGTTTGTGTCTGCACCTCCTCGGGAGCGGCGATGCATCGCTAATTTCCGAAGTACGTGCCATGAGGTCAAAGCAACAACATTGCTAACATTGTTGTAAAGTTGCATAAAAAGGAGGACGTTGGGCGCATACTTCGCAACACTCCCACACTTAAAGGCACCAAGGTAACTATTCATGCGAAGCTTCGCGCAATCGAAGGAGGCGCTTGCTTAAGTTAAAAATGGACATCGAGACCAAAAACAAAAATGCCAAACCAGTAGTGACTGGTCAAAAACTGAAACTTGAAGATAAGACATTTTATTTCGACGTAAACAACATTCTCCGATGTGATGGTCATGACCAGGTCATGACAGTGAATGTGGGTTGACCCTTCTCCAACAGCTGGCCGCCGACAGCTCGCCAACGTCAGCTGCATCTGTCAGAAGCGTAAATGTCGAAGGTGGAAATGCACTCGTGGCAGTTCTTCGTTTTTAGTGTCTCAACCTAATATTTAATACTAATGCCGTCTGCCGAAATAAATTATGTTTAAATGAAATTGGCATCCACGAAGTATTGACATTTAACATTTTAAGCTATGATGTCGCTGCCTTAAGAACAAATTACTTTTTTCGATTTTTTTAAATTATGCTGAGTTTCGATATTTTTATGCTTTTTGAAACACATGTCTTATCCAGTGAAGAATCTAGATTTAGTAGCATTTTTATGGATTGTCAAACGAAATGGATTCCAGCAGTCAAGACCAATATATTTGGAAGAGGAAGCGATGGCGTTCTGTTAGGATATCGTACATCTTTTAAGGAAGTCGATAGATCTTGGAACGAACCTTTGTTCTCAAGGTAAAAATCTATGGCGGAACTCTTTATATAGTACCTATTTATTTGAACTGCAGTCACTGGATGCAAGACTAAGGCAAGCTCTCCGATATGCCTCAGCTCTTATGATCGACGGATCTTCTCGTTGGTGATTTCAACGTGAGATTAGGACTATCGCACTATCGATTATAAATACAGCTCAAAACTCTAAAAACAAACTATGCGATACTAAAGGTTCTAAAATCCTGGAATTTGCTGATGCATATGACTGCATGATCCTCAATGGTAGCTGTAAAGGCGACGTAGATGGTGAATATACTTTCATCCGGGGAACGCCATGCTCCGTTATAGATTATTGTTTAATGTCCTGAAATTGGAGCTCAATTGTCAGTGATTTTTCCATTGCCGCGCCAACATTTTCCGACCATATGCCCTTAGAAATTTCATGCGCTATTAGGAAGGTAGGAGTAATGGCTAACTCAAGACAACTATCCCTTCTTCCGAAGTTGACTTGGAATTACCGTTTTCGTTCCTCTTACCAAAATAATTTGAACTCTGAGCTTCTGAGTCTGAGGGATCAAAATATAACACCCAACATCGACGTTCTAACCCAAATTATTAAAAGTTCTGTGCCGACTAGCGCTAATACAAGACGTTTTTTTAGTAAGAAAGCAGATGTGGTTCGATAGTGACTGTCCGAAAGCAAGAAAAATATCATTTGCTCTACTAAGACACGTTCTTCTTCTTCTTAGTGGGCGCTACAGTTCGGGGTGAACCTGGGCCTCAACCAACATGCCCCTCCATCTAGCACGATCTTTCGCTAGCCTTTTCCATTGCCGCACACCCAGTTGGCTGAGGTCCCCTTCCACCTGTGTGCGCCATCTTAAGTGCGGCCGTCCTCTGCTTCTTCGTCCCTCGGGGTTGGATTCAAAGACTCTCCGGGCTGGAGCTGTGGTGTCCATTCGCTCTACATGGCCCAGCCATCTTAGGCGTTGAATCCGTAGACGCCTGACTAGGCTCACGTCGCTATACAGCCCGTAAAGTTCGTGGTTGAATCTTCTCCTCCATCCCCCGTCTGCGTTTATAGGCCCGAAAATCACGCGCAAAATCACTCTCTCGAACCGACCAAGGGCCTCCTCATCCGCTTTTGATAGTGTCCATGCTTCTGCGCCGTACAACAGGACCGTTCGGGAGAGGGCTCTATTACTCAGTTGTCTCCTGAGCCCAAAGACACAGCGATTGTCAAAAGTGATTCTGCGTTTGATTTCGAAACTGATGTCGTTGTTCCAGGTCACTGCGGAGCCAAGGTAGACGAAGTCCTTAACAACCTCGAACTTATATCTGCCTATACAAACTTTCTGGCCGAGACGTCGGTGGTGAGCGTCCTTTTTTGATGACAGCATATATTTAGTTTTGCCCTCGTTTACCGCCAAACCAATTTTCGCCGCCTCCATCTCAATACTCGCAAACGCCTCATTGACATCTCGCTGTGATCTACCTATTATGTCAATATCGTCGGCGTATGCAAAGAGTTGCGAGGATTTGAAATAGATTGTGCCTCTTGTATTGGCCAGTGATTTTTGCACAATCATTTCCAATATGATGTTGAAGAAATCACACGACAGCGCATCGCCCTGCCTAAATCCTTTTTTGATTTACTAAGGCACCTAAGGAAAGAAAATTCCAACTGTTCCAAAGAACTCTATGCAGAAGCAAACAAATACTTCAAACGCCTTTGTCTTGAATACAATCAACAAATCATTGCAGTTCTTAACTCGTCAAAGTCTGCAGGTGAATACTGGAAAGCGGCTAAATTTGTAGCTGGAAGAACCAACATGATCTCGACGACTTTGCAAGTGTCAGAGCTGAGGGAGCATTTTAGAAATCTACTCAACTCTCCCCAGTTTTCCCCGTTACCGCAATATGCAGCGCCATTCTTTGCGGACGAACTCTTGGATGCGCCATTTACCTTCTTCGAAGTAAGAATTATAGTTGATGCCTCTAAAGCAAAGAAAGGTGATGATTGGATCCCTTTTGAATTCTACAACAACAGTTCTACTGACTTTCTCGCTGCACTTACAAGTGAGTTTAATATAATTTTTGAAACAGCCAGTGTGCCAGATAGCTTTAAAAGGACGATAATCTTCCCACTGCATAAGAAAGGCGAGCTGGATAATCCTGCTAACTACAGAGGTATTTCTTTTTTAAACACGTCGGTTAAACTATTCAGTGCTGTCATTTTTAAGAGGCTTGGATAGATAGCAATGGATAGCAAACAACACAATTTTGAATGAATATCAGGCAGGCTTCAGGAAGCATTATTCAACATTGGACCACATCTTTACCCTTACCAGCATTGCGGAGTTTTTTAAGGAAAGTCGTAAAATACTATATGTTTTCTTTGTTGACTTCAGTGCAGCTTTTGATTCCATAGCACGGGAAGCTCACTTCTACAAGCTGTATAATCTAGGTTTGTCAAGCAAAGTAATAAACGTACTGAAAGCGATGTATAGAAATAACGTGGCGTATGTTTGGAGTGGAGAGTTTGTTTCCTTAGAATTTGGAACGCAAATGGGAGTTAACCAAGAATGCATCTTAAGCACTTTACTTTTCATCTTATTTATAAATGATATAGTCGATAAATTAGGAGGAGGGGTTGAGCTTGGTGGTGTGAGGATACCTGCGCTAAAGTTTGCAGACGATTTACTGTTCCTGTCGGAGTCGATAGAAGGGATGCAGCTCGTAATGAACCATCTTGAAAACTACTGTAATCAATGGAACCTGACAGTCAATTTGTCGAAATCAAAGGTGATGATTTTTAGGAATGGCGGTGGAAGATACTCTCGCAACGAAAAGTGGTACTATCGGGGCGAAAGCGTTGAAATAGTGAAAGAGTATAGAGAAATAGAGAAAAGGCATTTCGTGTGCCAACTAGCAGCAGCTAAAAGAGCTATTTCATCAGTTTGGGGGCGTTACATCGATAATAAGTATATCGACCACACATCGAAAATTAACCTGTTTCGCGCAACTGCTTCGTCTATACTGCTGTACGGGGCCCAAATTTGGGGTCTTTCCTTTTTCGAGGAAGTAGAGAAATTCCTTAGATACTTTCTGAAGGGATTTTTTCGGCTCCCAACATGTACGCCAAACTGTATGCTACATCTTGAAACTGGAGTCCCAACCCTTTTTCTAAATACTCTTAAGCTGCACGCGGACTATATTATGAAAGTTTGGTCACTTTTCATCCACAACTGTGTTGCATACTTTTTTCCGTATAGGAATTGCTATTTTCGTAGCTATGAAACGAATTTGAACAATGGACCTTCCGCTCGACCTTTCTGTCAATATGCAACTACCATCGGTAAAATCCACATTCACCAATGTTTTGAAAAAAGCAGGCAATGCCTTATATGACGGATTTGTACTTGAAGCCCTCTCACCACAACATAGGCTGATCTACAATAGATTGGATTTCAACGCCATTGGATGCGCTTCTACGTACTTTGTTAATCGCCACTCCCTGCATACGATAAGCACAATATATAAAATTCGAGGGGAACTAATAAATCTTTATTTTATGCCACATCGACCTGAACTTCCTATCATATGTGACCTGTGCAGCCTTAAAGAAAGGGAGGACGTGTACCATTTTATCGGAAGATGTCCCACTCTAAGAGAATTTCGCGTGAAATACTTCGGAGTCACTTTCGTGGACTTTGATGAGGTTATCAACATACTAAACGGTAGACATGAGTGGGAAGTTTTATACAACTACACTACAGCAGCCATACGCTACAGATACCGCATTCTAGACGGTGATTCTTAAACACAAATAGTATGCTTATTTTTAAATTATTGCTTATATACCTTCAATTATATTAGGGAATCGTCAACCTGGTAGACGGCATAAAGCCAAACCTTAAACGACCTTGTAATCAAAATAAGAGAAATATGCATTATATGAAATAAATAAAAAGTCACTTAACTAACTAACTAACTAACTACTACAATTACACAATAATTTGTTTATTACAATAAGGTGATCATAAAATACGAGCCGGGGATATCATGATTTCGTTCTTGCCACTTGCGCACATGTTCGAAAGGTGTTGTGAAAATGGAATATACTATGTTGGTGGAGCAGTAGGATTTTACTCGGGCGACGTTAAAGAATTAACCAACGATATCAAGGTTCTGAAGCCAACTGTAATGCCAGCTGTTCCGAGGCTTCTCAACCGAGTTTATGATAAAATTCAGAATGAAATAAAAAATTCGTCAATCAAACGAACACTTTTCCGAGTGGCCTTAAATTCTAAAGAGAATGAGATACGACGGGGTATACTGAGGAGAAATGGTTTCTGGGATAAATTAGCGTTTAAGAAAGTCCATCAAGGTAATATATGAAAAAAATCTCTGTGATTGTTGTTTTTATCTAGCAAAACCCTTGTCTATGTTTTGTTTATGTGGTAAGCCTTTGGAGGCAATCTACGACTTATGGTTGTTGCATCCGCTCCACTTGCTGGAAATGTACTTACATTTATGCGTTGCGCCTTGGGATGCCTTGTTGTAGAAGGCTATGGCCAAACTGAATGTACCGGAGCGATTACTTTAACAGTTCAGGGAGACTTCGTACCTGAACACGTAGGACCGCCAGTGTCCTGTAATGCTGTCAAGGTATGGTTTAAGACATACATATACTTTCGCACTCTTATTCGTTAACGTTTCTCTGTTTTATTTATTTTAGCTCGTAGACGTACCGGAAATGGAATACTTTGCCAGCCAAAATACAGGAGAAGTATGTGTTCGGGGTTCTAATGTATTCCATGGGTATGAAGTTATTTCGCTAGTAAATAGGTAAATCGACTGTAAATAACTCTTTCAGATATTACAAAGACCCACAGAAGACCAGCGAAGCAATCGATTCCGACGGATGGCATCATACCGGTGACATTGGAAAGTGGCTACCCAATGGTACACTGAAAATTATTGATAGGAGAAAACATATTTTTAAATTGAGTCAAGGAGAGTATATTGTGCCTGAAAAGATTGAAAATATTTATACCACGAGTCAATATGTTAACCAAGTATTCGTTTATGGCGAGAGTTTGAAGGTAATCTTTTTTTTTAATATGTGTACACTGAAGTTTAATATTTTTAATAGTTTTAATGTTGTTATGAATATTTGTCGTTATTGACCCTTTATATACCAGTTGGTGTAATGCGGGAATAATACGGCACATTGTAGGGCCGAGTACTTCTATGATAACCATGCTTTTAGTTTTAGGAATGTCTGCAAAAGAAAAAGACATTTCAAGTGGCACGAGGTGGTTTTAACTCGAACAAAATTCACGGTTCCTTGCCTGCCGGACTACATCCACATCTTGGTACAGCTCGTGGAGTTCGCGGTTGTGTCTTCTTCTCCATTCACCTTCCTCACAGACAGGACCAAATATCCGGCGCAGAATTTTTCTTTCGAAAGAACAAAAAATCAGCTCCGCTGTCCTGCTTATCGTCCAGCTTTCGGCTCCGTACAGCAAGACTGGCAGAATAAGCGTTTTGTAAAGCATGACTTTGGTCTTTCGAGTGAGGAGTATTGACCCCAGTTGTTTGGACAAGCCGAAGTAGCAGCGGTTGCCAAGGGCGATTCTATGCCGGATCTCCACTGTGGTGTCATTTGTGGAATTAACGTTTGCCCCGAGGTAGACAAACTCCTTAACTACCTCGAAATTGTAGCTGTCAATTGTTATATTTTGTCCCAGGTGGTTAGCGATGGATTGGTTTTTGCTTGACAGCATGTAATTCGCCTTGCCGTCATTGACTTTAAGACCAACACGTTTCGCCTGTTCTTAAATCGCCGTGAATGCTTCCACAATGCCACGGCGAGAACACGCGATGTCGATGTCATCCGCGTATCCTAGCAGCTGGACGGACTTGTAGAAGATAGTGACTTCCCTATTGACGCCTGCCCGTCGCACTATCTTCTCCAGCACCAGGTTGAAGAAGTCACATGACAGCGCATCTCCTTGCCGAAATACGGTGCATGCTTCAAACGGTTCCGAAGTCTTAGAACCTAGTTTAACGGCGCATCCCGTATTTTTTAGCATGGCGCGACCCAACTGGATCACTTTTCCCAAATTCGGCCATCGCACCAAACAGTCCTTCGCGATGAATGCTGTCTTACGCGGCTTCGAAATCGATGGAAGGATGGTGTGTATCGATTCGAAACTCGTTGGTCTTTCCCAGGATTTGTCGAAGTGTGAAAATTTGGTCTATAGTCGATTTGCCGGGCCGGAAGTCGCACTGGTAGCTGTCGATTAGTGCGGTGCAAAATGGCTTTAGACGTTCACACAGTACGCTGGACAGGATCTTGTATGCGACATTGAGCAGGGATATACCTCTATAGTTCTTGCAAGAAGTAGGATCGCCTTTTTTGTGGATGGGGCAAATAGAGCTGGTATTCCAGTCGTCGGGCATGCTTTCATCTTCCCAAATTCTGCAGATGATCTGGTGCATGCTCCTTACTAGAACATCGCTGCCAGCCTTGAAGAGCTCTGCTGGCAAGCCATCTGAGCCTGCGGCCTTGTTATTCTTCAGCTTCTGAATAGCTGTGGCGACTTCTTCGATGCTGGGTGGGAGGACTACTTCAGCGGCTGGAGTTTGGATCTCCTCGGTCCCTACCACTCTCTCTTGGTCATGCCCGTTAAGCAGCTGCTGGAAATGCGGCTTAAATATATCACTATTCCCTGCGGGTCGGTGGCAAGATTACCCTCGCAGTTTCGAAGAGCCTGGGTGCCCTTTTTGAAGCCTCCTGCAAGGCCTTTGGCTTTCTTGTAAAAGGCTCGTGTTTTATGTTTATATCTAGACTCCTCGATATCCCTGAGCTGGGAGGTTGCGAAGACTCTTTTCTTTTGTCGCAAGAGTTTTTTCTCCTCCCTTCTTCTGGCTCGGTACTATTCTTGTGCTGCCCTGGTTTTCCTCTTCAGCGCCTTTTCGTACGCCCCGTCGGTTGCTGCCTTTTTCTGCTCACACTCGCCCCGGGCTTCTTGTCGGGGGTGGTAGGTATCCTTAGGTGGTTTTGGCTACTTCCTGAATGGCTAATCCAGGTTGTTGTGTGGATTCGCTTACGAGGTAGTCTTGTGCTACTTATCACCGCATTACGAGCTGTCGCAAAGTCCGTGATTCGGAAGCCGTTATCTGTTGTTGTATCGCGGAGGCTGTGCTTTCCGATCACTCTGCCAAGGGTGTTCTCCTTACCGATTTTGGCGTTGAAATCCCCGAGCACGATTTTTACATCGTACTCTGGGCAAGCTCCGTGGGCGTTATCCAGGAAGTCATAGAAGTCCTCCTTGATAGTGTCTTCAGCCTCGTCGGTAGGGGCGTGTGCCGACTGATGTTATAAAACCTACCTCTGATGCGGATCACAGTCAGGCTATCACTTATAGGTTAAAAGTCGATTCGATATCGTGGGAGCATTCGACATACCAGCTTTGACTTCACCTGTCCTGACTCGTTAAAGATACCGACCATTCCACTCATCGACTGTCTACAGGGTGGCGCACCGTTTCCTTGTCTATTTGTTAGCAAATCTATATATACATACATCGCAATAATTGGACCTATCATCTACTACACCTTCGTTTTATGTTGCAGCAATACTGAATAAAATTCCATAATTGTTAAGCTAGTTAGCCTCCGAAGATTGGCATTTTTGTACATCACATGTGCCACGCAAACATACTCCACTTTACATTTTTGCTAAAAAGACAGCGTTGTGCAGTACAGTAAAGATTCTCTGCTCAGGGAACGGTTTGCTTTGCCAACGAGTCACTTGGCAATTATTAAATAATTATCTGATTTGGATATGTAAACATCGGTGTCTGACATCTTACTATTAACGTACATCTTTGACACCAAAAAAATCCTAATCATCAAGCTTAGGAATATAAAAATCAATTTTTAAACATAAAATGTCTTAGATAGTAGGCTTACTTACTTACTTAGGTGGCGTCCGGTGTAAACCTGGGCCTCAGCCAACAAGCTTTTCCAACTGGCACTCTCTTTTGCCGTTCGTCCCCTGCTGCGTCTTCCCTCGGGGTTGGACTCGAAGACTTCGGGCCGGAGCTCTGTTACCCAGTGGCTCTACATGGCCTAGTCATCTTCTAGCGTTGTATCTTCTCCTCCACTGCCCGTTCAAACAAACGGGACCATAGATTGAACGCAGAGTTTTCCTCACGAAACGTCCAACTGCGCCATAGAGGAGGACTGGGATGATTAAGGTTTTGTACAGCGCAACTTTGGTCTTTTGAGAGAGGGCTCTATTTCTCAATTGCCTCTCGAGCCCAAAGAAGCAGCGAAAGAGTAATTCTGCGTTTGATCTCAGCGCTACTGGTGAGTCAAGGTAGACGAAGTCCGTGACCACTTCGAATTTGTAGCTGCCAATTGTGACGTTCTGTCCGAGACGTCGGTGTTGCGCGTCTTTTTTGGTTGACAGCATATATTTAGTTTTACCCTCGTTAACCAAAAGATCCCTTTTAACCGCTTGCTAAAATGGGTCTTTGGTCCTCGAACGCATCATTGACGTCCCTCTGTGTTCGTCCAATTACGTCAACGTCAACCACGTATGCAAGCAGTTGTGCAGACATGAAATATATCGTACCTCTTGTGTTGGCCGTGAGTCTCGTGTGATCTTTTCAAGCACGATGTTGAAGAAATTACATAACTACTTCGCCTTGTCTAAATCTTTTTTAACATCAAAGGTATCGGTTAATTCGCTACCGACCTTATTGGAGCAGCAGGAATTCACAACTGTCATCCTGCATAATTTTACGAGTTTGGCGAGGATGTTAAAACTAGACATGACTCCGTATAGCTCGTCTCTATGCACACTGTCATACGAAGCTTTGAAATCGACGAAAAGGAGATGGAAAGGGTGTCGATTTGGTATTCTCGGGTTTTCTCCAAGATCTGCCGCAGTGTGAATAATTGGCCTATTGTGGATTTACCTGGCCTGAAACCCCACTGATAAGAGCCGATCAGGTTATCCACATACGGTTTCAGGCGTTCACACAATACGGCAAAGGAGGTCTTATATGCGATGTTAAGGAGACTTATTCCCCGCAGTTATAGGGTCTCCTTTCTTATGGACCGGGCAAACGACGCTGAGATTCCATTCGTCGGGCATGCTTTCCTCCGACCATACCTTGCAAATGAGATGGTGCATGCACCTTACCAGCTCATCTCCAGCCGCCTTAAGAAGCTCAGCAGACAGGCCGTCTGCCTGTCAGGAATACCAAATCGACACCCACCACCTCTTTGTCGATTTCAAGACTGCATATGACAGCGTGTATAGAGATGAGCTATACAAAGCCATGTTTAGTTTTAACATCTCTGCCAAAGTCGTCCGACTGTGCAGGATGACAATGGAGAATTCCCGCTGCCCAAGGAGGCCTTTGTAAGCATTGATATAACTTTGAAATGGTCGAAGAATTCGTCTACCTTGGCTCACTGATGACCGGCGACAACAACACCAGCGCTGAGATAAAACGCAGAATCACTTTTGCCAACTGCCGTTTCTTTGGGCTCAAGAGGCAAGAGAAGTAGAGCCCTCTCTCGGAAAACCAAGGTGACACTATATAAGACCTTAATCATCTCAGTCCTCCTTTATGGCGCAGAGGCTTGGACCTTAACGTAAGCGGATGAAGATGCCCTTGGTCGTTTTGAGAGGAAAATTCTGCGCACTATCTCCAGTCCCATTTGTTCAAACGGTGTATGGAGGAGAAGATATAACGAAGAACTGTAGGGGTTGTACAGCGACATCGGCCTGGTACGACGTCTACGGATACAGCGTCTAAGGTGGCTAGGCCATGTAGAGCGAATGGAAAATACAGTTCCGACCCGAAGAGTCTTCGAATCCACCTCGAAAGGAAGGCGCGGCAGAGGACGGCCGCATCAACGGTGGCGTAGATAGTTGGAAGGGGACCTTAACCAACTAGGCGTGCGACGCTGGAAACAGCTGGCCAAAGACCGTGCCAGATGGAGACGCCGGTTGGTTGAGGCCCAGGTTCACCACGGACTGTAGCGCCACCTAAGTAAGTAAGTATGTATGTATGTATATTGGCGTTACAGTCCACGAAGGACCAAAGCCGAGCTTCTCTCATCACCCATGTTGTGTGTGATTTTATTTTCCTAATAGGTGAAAGCGATCTGTAGTTGATTAGTTGATTGCCGGCTCCGAACGGCGAAATTCGTGAAGCTTTTTTTGACAGCTATACTAGAGGGATTTTGTCAGTACCCCGCTGAGGGGACGCAGCGTGGAAAACACGTTCGATTGATAGCTTTTGTCGGGATTCGATCCCGCGTCATCGGCGACAGAGGCCAACACACTACCCACTGCGCCACGGCGCTCTCATATGACATCTGTACATATACAAACATAATTCACGAATCAGGCGCCAAAGGTGTCACAAATAACACCGCTAAAAATGATGAGGTATCTTTAAGTTCACATGCATCAGCACCTTGACACCCTCCAGACCCTGTCCAAAGGCATGGCACCTTGAGCAAAGAAACATTTGACCAACTAGCAAGTAGGATTCATCCAAATGGTATACGTGTGTAGGCGTCTAGCTATTCTGTGAAACAACTTTATCAACACACTTCCTAGACAGCTGAGGAAAAACACAATATCTGTCCTATTGGCCCCATGCTCAATGTCTACGTCAATTAAAAAAAACACTAGATCATTGAACTTTCGCTGTAAAAGCATCTTAAACTTTAAGATGGATAATACCAACATAGTAGCCAGCTACGTCGCGGGTCACTGTAATCTCAGATACCATTTACACAAATTGATCTAGTCCAGTCAGGATTTGCGTGTAGACTGTATATAGGGGATGACGAATATGCTGCACTTCGCTATTTCGGAAAATTTAACCTCCTCAAGGAAATTGTGTTCTTGGAGAGATTTGAAAAAATCCCTGAAAAATGTTGAGATTGGGTGTTTTTGTTTTTGAGGCGTATAGAGTTAATTGATGTCCGGTTTTGAATAGCATGGAAAGTTGGCCATGTCGGCAGACCTATTGCACTCTATTTTTAGTAATTGTCTTCTTTTGGATAATCTTATACATATACCGACTGACTTAAAAGGTTATGTCTGTAATATAAGGACCATACGTATAATCCCTCGTCATTTAAGAAAAATTTTGTATGCTCTAAGGAGCATTTACAAAATATTCCTATCTAATCATAATCCCGTCAAAGACCTAACAATGAAAAAATAATCTAATATATCATATATGCCATCAGAGCTGCATAGTTGCTGTGGTTGTTCCTGATGTTGATGTGCTTAAAGCATGGGCACAAGAAAATGGAGTCAGAGGAACTTTATCGGTGTTGTGCAATAATTCGAATGTTAAGAAGTTGATCATGAATGATATGATATCATGGGGCAAACAAGGTGGACTCAAGTCCTTCGAACAGGTTTGCGAATCATTCTTTCAAACCACTTTCTGTTCATTTTTATATTTTCACGTTTCTTATTCAGGTTAAAGATATATACCTACATCCGGATCCATTCTCTGTTCAAAATGGCTTACTCACTCCGACTTTCAAATCAAAACGACCGCAGCTAAAGAGCTACTTCAAACCACAATTGGAGGATATGTATAGGAATTTGGATTAAGAATTAAAATGTTCATTTCTTCATTTTGTTCTTCTTCAAAAAGGAAAGATAATAATACAAATCAATAAGCAATAGAAAATATCGATTGTGTTAGAACTAAAATTTGTTAAATCAAAAAGGAAACAAAAATAAATAAATAAACGAATTAGTCCAAAGAATAGAAAAAAAAAAGTATTCAGAATCACGTCAAGAATATCTAGAATAATATTTTCAAATAGCAATAAAAAAATAATTTGAATTTGGTTCAAGCCATGTTGGCTTAGGTTAGACTACTATTCCTAATTCTTAATTTAAACACTGCTCACTAAGGAATTTTAGTTTAAAAAAGTAGAACGAATTTTAGAAAATTAATTTTCTTATTGCAAATTACTTGTTGAATACTGTTCGATGCTGATGCTTTTATTCGTTATCTATTTATATACATACTTTACAAATTGTTTCCAGTTTTTCCGTATTTTTTTTACTATCTAGAAAAGCTTAATTAAAAATGAAATATTCATGAAAAATTGAATCAAAAACTTTCCTATGTTTTTATTGTTGAATGTCGTTAATCAATCATGGTTCGTTTTTATTTTTTTTTTTTATCGAAGGAATTGGTAATAGGTGAGTAGTATGCGAGAGAATCCGCCCTAATGATAGAACATTTCAAGCTAAATAAATACATATGTATGTACGTATGCAATATATTTTATTTTTATTGCGAATATCTGAAAAAGTACATTGTTTTTTAATACTTGAATTCATTTTTACTTTTTCTTTATGAAATTAAATAAAACACGAGAAATGTATTATTCTTTGTTTTTGAATCGAAATAAAATAACTAAAACTAAACTGGACACATTTTACTTTGAAGTAATATAATATATATTCTGGAGGCCCCAACATTCGTTTTTAACCCTACGGCAGCACGGAACGACACCGGCCCCTGCGGCTCATTGTCTGACCACCTGGTCCGGCAGAGAATGAGCGGAGGCGACACCAACGATGGCGTGGCACGGGAAACCGCAAAGGTGGAACGCGCCCCAGAATTGGGACGTACTGCTGAATGCACTGCTCCATGGAGGGTCTGAGCCTGAGCTATAGCTGCCTTCCATCCTTGACGGTCCCGGGCACGCTCCTTCCAGTTGTCAAGACTAAGATGTCTTACATCCGCGATTACTTGGTCTTTATACCGGAGGTTCGGTCCTCCTCTTCTTTTCGAACCAGGAGACTCGGAGTCGAAGACCCTCTTAGCTTGAGCGTTGATGTCCATGCGCTCGATGTGGCCGAGCCAGTGTAGTCGACGGATCCTTGCCTTCCGGACTACATCCACATCTTGGTACAGCTCGTAGAGTTCGCGGTTGTGTCTTCTTCTCATTCACCTTCCTCACAGACAGGACAAAATATCCGGCGCAGAATTTTTCTTTCGAAAGAACCCAAAATCAGCTCCGCTGTCCTGCTTATCGTCCAGCTTTCGGCTCCTGCAAGACTGGCAGAATGAGCGTTTTGTAAAGCATGACTTTGGTCTTTCGAGTGAGGAGTTTTGACCACAGTTGTTTGGACAACCCGAAGTAGCAGCGGTTGCCAAGGGCGATTCTATGCCGGTTCTCCACTGTGGTGTCATTTGTGGAATTTACGTTTGCCCCGAGGTAGACAAATTCCTTAACTACCTCGAAATTGTAGCTGTCAATCGTTATATTTTGTCCTAGGTGGGGAGCGACGGATTGGTTTTTGCTTGACAGCATGTATTTCGTTTTGTCCTCATTGATCTTAAGACCAACTAGTTTCGCCTGTTCTTCAATCGCCGTGAATGCTTCCACAATGCCACGGCGAGAACACGCGATGATGTCGATATCATCCGCGTATCCTAGCAGCTGGATGGACTTGTAAAAGATAGTGCCTTCCCTGTTGACGCCTGCCCGTCGCACTATCTGCTCTAGCACCAGGTTGAAGAAGTCAAATGACAGCGCATCTCTTTTCCGAAATCCCTGTCTCCCAGAAGGAGATCCAAATGACCGTAAGGAGTCGAGAGAAGCAGCTCTCTTATAAAGAGGCGGCCATCTCCTCTGAAAAGGTCAGGATAGTTTTTATCCAGATCAATCTACAGCATTGCAAGGCCGCTACTGCTCTTTTAAGTGGTAGAATTGCATGCAGTAGTACAAATCATCACGTTGTATCCATTCAAGAACCGTGGGTGTGGAATAAACGCCTATGTGGCTTTGGTGGAATGCGTGATGCTACGATTCTTTATGATGAGCGATCCGAAAGGTCTAGGGTCGGCCTCATCACATCGAATTCACTATCAGCAATCAAACTTGGGCACTTTTGTGGACAAGATCTGGTGGCTGCTAGAGTAAGCTACAAAACGCACGGAGCATTAGAACACTTCGTAGTTGCGTCTGCCTACTCTCCGTACGATTCGTTACAGTAGAGTACTGTGAAGCCAAGCTCTCAACCAACGTTTGTTACCACAAGAGGTGAGGAGGTGATTGAGCTGACCCATCCAACAGATATGTGAAGGACATCATTAACTGGCGAGTCTTGCCTGATGCCACGCTGTCGTACCATAAATATATCGAATTCCTATTAGGTTGTAGAATCTCTTCCTTGCAACCTAGACGGAATCCGAGAAGGACGGACTGGGTATGGTTTAGAGAGGAGGTTGAGAAATCCACTCAGGCCCTATCTAAACTTAGAATGAAACAATTGGTTGAGAACGCTGTTCATAACCTGAATAGCGTCATCACCAGTTGTTTTGAACTCCCTGCAGGAAATTGGTCCCCTGGTGGAATGCCGAGCTCCAAAGTCTTCGCAAGGAAGCCAGAATTCTTCTGGATAGATCGCTCAAAATCGAATTCAGAAAATGACTGGAACAAGTATCGGTCGAAGCAGAAAGAATATAAGAAACTTATTCGTAAATCGAAGAACGGTTCTTATAGGACCTTCTGCGAAGAGATCAAGTCTCTGAGTGCGACTAGACCGTTTGGTTAAAGTCCTCAAACGGGCAAAACCGACAAAGCTAGATGCACTCAGAAAATCTGATGGTACCTTTACTGAGTCTAAAGCGGAAACTCTTAGTTTACTGTTTGGGACTCATTTCGCGGGAAATCAGATCGACATCGGCTCATTGCACACTCCTTCAATGGAAACTGCAACTGAAGCGATGAAAACAACTTTGCGTAGCTGGTATATTGCGTCGCGCGTGGTTACGACTGAAGCTATTTAATTTTCTGTGCCATTCTTCGATGGCTTCAAATCGCCGGGCACCGACGGGATATATCCTGTTATGCTGCAAAAAGGTATAAGGCAGCTGCTTCCTGAAAATAATTTTCACTGCTAGTCTAGCACTTGCTCAAATACCCATTCCTTGACGCACAGGGAAAGTGGTCTTCATTTCCAAAATAGGAAAAGAGGACTACTCACTTGCCAAGAGCGTCGGACCAATTAGTCTAACATCCTTCCTGCTGAAAAGCATGGAGAGACTGGTAGAGTTGCACGTGCGCAAAGTTGCCCTTCGAATGCACCCTCTTTCGCAGATGCAACATGCCTACCAGCGCAGAACCTAGTTCGGAGAATTGAATGCGCGCTCGAAAGGAAAGAGTATGCGCTGGGCATTTTCATCGACATTGAGGGAGCTTTTGATAACGCAACTTTTGACAGCATGTGTAACGCTGCCTGACATCATGGCGTAGATGAAGCACTGGTCCTTTGGATCAAAGCAATGCTCATGCACAGGACATTGACCGCCGATGCAGGCCTCGACCAGTGTGTCAAATCCGGCGTAAACAGGGGCAGCCCTCAAGGTGGCGTCCTGTCTCCGCTGTTATGGTGCATGGTGGTCGATTCTCTGCTTGATGCTCTCAATGCCTGTGGAAATGAGCTGTCAGTCAATCCCCTTAAGACCGATGTCGTTCTCTTTACGAGAAGAAAGAAAAATACTGACATGACTCAGCTGTTACTAAAAGGCACTTCCATTCCGATATCCAAGGAGGCTAAGTATCTAGGAGTCATCGTAGATAGTAAGCTTCTCTGGTCAAAGCATGTTGGGCCAAAAACCGCCAAAACGCTGTCAGCTTTCTGGCAATGCAAAGGGGCTTTAGGCAAAACATGAGGTTTATCGCCGGCAAAGGCCCTCTGGATTTACACGGCAATGATAAGACCTATAGTCTCGTATGCATCGGTTGTCTGGTGGAACAAACTAAAACGCAAACACGTCGTAGCCTCTTTCACCAAACTCCAAAGACCGGCTTGTCTCAGCTGCACGGGGGCCTTCCCCAGCACGCCGGGCGCTGCTCTAGATGCTATGATGAGCCTTCCACCTCTTGATATATTTATCAGAGGGTGTGCTCTGAAAGCCATGTCTTGTCTGAAGAGAAATGGCTTTTGGTATAGGAATAACGGCATGCTTGCGCAAGAATTGTCCTGCGACCCCTGTCTCATGGACATCCTTCTGACGCGTTGACGCCAGTTATTCTACTGCGCCGTAATTTCAGAGTTGAGTTTCCATGGCTTCAGGATTGGCTATGCCTGGATACTGAACCTGGAAATGATAGTCTTCACATTTTCACGGATCTGGGCGGGGGTCCAGTGCTGGAGTCTTCTTTGAACGCGAAAACATCCGACTGCACTTCTCCTTAGGAAAATATGCGTCTGTCTTCCAATCAGAGATATACGCAATCCTAATAGCCATGCGCTACGTTGTGAAGCACAGGTGAAAGGGGGAAAGCATAGGCGTCTGTAGTGACAGCCAAGCTGCACTAAAAGCTGTGTGTAACCCCTTAACAAGCTCCATATTAGTGATTGAACTCAAGTCTTTCCTGAACAAAGTCGGCATACTAAATTCGTTGAGGCTTGTATGGGTTCCAAGCCACTCTGGGATTCCAGGAAATGAGATTTCTAATAAACTCGCCAGAATGGGGTCAGAGGAGAGCTTCTCAGGACCCGAACCCGCTCTAGGTATACCTGCGTCCACGGTAAATTCCTACATTAACGATTGTGTCTTTAATACACACAACCGTAGATGGAGGGATTGTCGAGGTTGCAGGATGACTAAGCGCATATGCCCTGATGTCTGCAAAAAATCTGCAGCATTCCTTCTGTCTTTAAGGAGAGTCGACTACAGAAGCCGTGTGGGAGTTATCACGGGCCATTACCATTTTGCCAAGCATCTCTACGTGCTCGGCATCAGCGAGACGCCTACCTGTGCTGCATGTGGCGAAGAGGAGGATGATACTGCAGAGCATTTCCTCTGTGATTATCGCGCCTTCGTTCGCGCACGGTAGCGTACCCTTGGAGCCGACGTGGTGTGTGCCGACTCCCTTAGCTCTACATCACTGAAGCTCCTTCAATTTTTCCCCGGAAAACGGGGAAAATACAGTAATGTAAGGGATCTGTCTGGAGTACAATGGACCAGTGTTTGCGTCTGAGTGCTCCAGCGGATAGCAGAAGCCTTCAACAAAAAAAAAAAAAAAAAAATGTATGTAAAGAAAATCGCGACACATATACAATGTGCCGGAGTTTCTTTTATTAGAATTCAAAATAATTAAATTGAATAGACTGGGATTAAACTGTCAAACCGATTAATACAACATACCTGAAATAAAGGCTTTTATTGTAGTTTTCTTTATTTCTAGGTATGAATAATAAATGTAAATAATGTAATATAAGTATGTATACTAAAATATAATCTTTATTCCAGAGCAAACGTACATATAGTCTTATTTCAAGAAGATTTATTACAAAACTACAATTTGCTGCGATCAAACTTTTAAGATGGAGAAACTAAGATTTGATTTTATGATGAAAGCTTCACAAGATGGTAAGACAACGATACTGTGTATAACCTCAATAGGCACACCAACCGGAAAAGTGTATAAATTGCCAGATGATTTGCAACCTGCTATTTTACACAAAGGATTGATGAAAACAGAGGTGTTTACAAAAGTAAAGAAGACTTTACTGAAAAGACACCAATTCAGGAAAGTATGGGTAAACCTAACCCAAGATATGACAGATACTTATTTGGATGATGAAGAAAATTTACAATTTGATGATTTTTTTTTGGAAGAAATAGAAGAAAATGAGCAGAATTATGTGAATGGAGCAGATAACTCGATTAAAATACTGTTGGAAAAATTGTTGGAAGAAAAACAACAAAAATCAGAAATACAAAATCTGAGTAAAATTTCAAAAGATTTTATGATTGAAAAATTTGGTGGAAAAAATTCAAATGCAAGCCAATGGTTGAAAGAGTTTGAAAAAGAATGTGCACGCTGTGTGATAACAGAAGATAGAAAAATGATAGAAATGCTGAAATTTTTTTTGGAGAATGCAAGTATGGACTGGTACACCTGTATGATACTTAAACACACAGTAGATTCAAACTGGGAAGATTGGAAAAAAGAATTCTGCGAAACGTTTGGAAATAAAGGCTGGTCTTTAATAAAATATGCACATACATTCAAATACCAATCTGGCTCGCTACTAGAATATGCATTGAAGAAACAAAAACTGCGATTGGAGGTTGACAAAGATATAAGTGCAAGCACACTGATAGACCTTATTGCCATGGGTTTACCGAACAATGTGGTGGAAAAAATAGACAGAGAAACACTGCAGAACACTCGAGACATATGCAATGAATTAGGTAAATTAGAATACTTAGTGAGATATCAAATGAAAAAGAAAAAAGATGTCGGAAGCAGACAAATAGAAGAAAAAACGCCATGCAAAATATGTGAAAATCTCGGAAAAGAAGAACGCTTCCACCCAGAGGGAAGGTGTTGGCTTAGAAATAAAGAAGAAAAGAAGAACCAACCGAGAAGAATGAATAACAATGCTATTTTAGAAGTGGAACTTAACAACGAAGACCAAAAAAATTAAAGTTTCTACCATTAATTGAACTCAAGATAACATTAAATAATGCAATAGATGTTACAGCATTATATGACCCGGGCTCGAACGTATCTTTGATCAATGCAAGAATATTGAATATTAAGAAAAATGATATTAAACAAAAACAGAGGGTCAAGATAAAAACAATTAATGGTAGATCCAAAACAGTAGGTAAAGTTAAAATCAAAATTAAAATTTTTAATACAGAGAAAGAAATGATAATTTTCATAGTAGATAGTAAAGAATTTGTATATGATTTTCTAATTGGCTTAGACTGTTGTAAAGAGTTTAATATAAGTCATAATGAAAAATTAGAAATAATACAGAATAATAATCATGATAAAAAGATAATGGAAAAAAAAAACAAAAGGATTGAAAACCCAAGTATACTGAGTAGCATAGAGATGAATAAAGAATATGAAATAAATTACAAAGAAAATTTGAATGTTAATGATTATGAAATAGAAAAGAGTCACCTAGATAGAGATAGACAGATAAAGATTGATAAAATTATAGAAAAATATAAAACAGTGTTTGCCAAAGATAAATATGATGTGGGCACTGTTAAAAAATATGAAGCACATATTGACCTAATTATGGACAAATACTGCTACAAACGCCCCTACAGATGCACGACTGAAGACAGAAAAGAGATAGAAAACCAAGTGACAAATTTATTGAAAAGAGGTTTGATTGAAGAATCATACAGCCCATTTGCAGCCCCGGTTACGTTGGCTTACAAGAAAGAAGAAGGGAAGAAATCGAGACTGTGTATAGATTTTAGAGAACTAAACAAAATTGTTACCCCACAATCACAGCCTTTCCCACTTATAGAGGACTTAATGGTCAAGACAGTAAATTGTAAATATTTTACAACTTTGGATATTAATTCTGCATTCTGGTCTATTCCGTTGAAAATTCAAGACAGACAGAAAACAGCATTCGTGACGTAAGAAGGACAATTTCAATGGACTTGTTTGCCGTTTGGATTAAAAACAGCGCCAGCTATATTCCAGAGAATATTGAGCAACATAATAAGAAAATATAAATTAACGAGGTTTGTGGTAAATTTCATTGATGATATAATAATTTTTTCGGAAACATTTGCCGACCACACTGAACATATATCTGCATTATTAAGGGCAATAGAGACCGAAGGCTTCAAATTGAAATTCTCAAAATGTTCATTCGCGAAAAACAGTGCTAAATACTTAGGCCACATTATAGAAAATAATACAATTAGACCACTAAAAGATTATTTAATGGCAGTGAGAAACTTTCCTGCACCCGAAACAAAAAAAAAATATTCGTCAGTTTTTAGGAAAAATTAATTTCCATAATAAATTTATACCTCACAGTGCAATAACCCTTGAACCGTTACACAATTTACTAAGAAAAGATGTAAAGTTTGTTTGGTCACAAGAATGCCAAGAAGCATTCGAAAAAGTGAAAATTTGGTTATGCTCGGAACCAATACTTAAAATATTTGACCCAAACGTTCAAATTAGTATATATACAGATGCAAGCATTGTAGGAATAGGAGCAGTATTAAAGCAGATGGATGAAAAAGGCGCAAGTAAACCAGTAGCATATTTTTCAAAAAAAACTTACAGGACCCCAGAAGAAAAAAAAAGCTATATACTTGGAATGCTATTAAAGAAGCAGTCAAATATTGGCAACACTGGTTAATGGGGAAAGAGTTTACAGTTTATTCGGACCACAAGCCCCTGGAAATCATGAATTTGAAAGCAAGGACAGATGAAGAGCTTGGTGATCTAGCCTACTACCTGTCACAATATAATTTTAAAGTAAAATATAACCCAGGAAAGACAAATCAAGAGGCCGATTGTTTAAGCAGAAACCCGGTATTAGAAGCAGACGAAGATCCAGATGATTTCATCACTTTCATAAACCACTTCTACAATGATTTAAAAAATAAAACAAGTGAAGTAATAAAAATAGAAGAAATACAGAACGATCAGAAAGAAAATTTGACAACAGAAAAAAATAAAAATAAATTAATAAGAAGAGGTGAAATTTACTATAAAAGGAAAAACAGAAGAGAAAAGATTATAATTTCAGAAAAACTCGGTATTGTATTGACAAAAAGAATACATAAAAAATACTGTCATTTGGGAGAAATCCAAATGATAAATAAAATAACTCCATATTACACGTCGAGGAATTTTACAAGAATTATAAAGAAAATATGCGAGGAATGTGAAATTTGTCTGAAAAACAAATCAAGAAGAAAACCAAATTATGGATTCATGTCACATCTGGGACCAGCACAGAAACCATTCGAAATTGTGTCTATTGATACAGTCGGCGGATTTGTTGGATCAAGGTCAACAAAAAAATATTTGCATATATTAATAGATCATTTTACAAGATACGTACACATACTGACATCAAGAAACCAGAGTTCAGATGATTTTATCAAACTGACAAACATGGTCACAAAATATTACAAGATTAACACAATATTAACGGACCAGTATCCAGGGATCAATTCAAAAGAATATAAGAACTTTTTAAAGAAAGAAAATGTAAAATTGATCTTTACAGCCGTTGATTCCGCATTCTCAAATGGAATGAACGAGAGGGTAAACCAGACGCTGGTGAATAAAATACGGTGCAGTATAAATGAACAAGAGAGAAAAATTGCATGGACAACCGTGGCAAACAAATGCGTAGAAGCTTATAACAATACAGAACACACGATCACAAAATTTACACCAAAATACTTTTTGGAAGGCGGGAATACAGATATACTCCCAGATGAATTGAGCAATGGACACACAGAAGAAACATTGAAAAGAGACAGAAAACTGGCTTTGAGAAATACAATCAAATCTCATAACTATAATAAGCTCAGATTTGATGACAAACGAAAAGAATTGAGATTACAAGTTGGAGACGAAGTCTTCATAGAAAATGGAAATAAATTGAACAGGAAAAAACTAGATGAGTTACGAATTGGACCATTCAGAATTATGAAGAAAATCTCAAGCTCAATATATGAAATAGACACTGGACATAAAAAGGAAGAATCAAACTTCTATCACATAACTAAATTGACTCCAGTATCAAAAATCTACGAAAACAACCCCATCGAATGACAGTGATTGTTTTCTCCCGAAGGGGGGGAGATGTAAAGAAAATCGCGACACATATACAATGTGCCGGAGTTTCTTTTATTAGAATTCAAAATAATTAAATTGAATAGACTGGGATTAAACTGTCAAACCGATTAATACAACATACCTGAAATAAAGGCTTTTATTGTAGTTTTCTTTATTTCTAGGTATGAATAATAAATGTAAATAATGTAATATAAGTATGTATACTAAAATATAATCTTTATTTCTAGAGCAAACGTACATATAGTCTTATTTCAAGAAGATTTATTACATGTATATATATCTGCGTCCCGATCGTCGGTTGAGCATCCAGGGTGACTCGAGCTTTCCTTGGTGTCGTTGACTCCCACGGATAGCACTTGTTTCGAACGTGGGGTAGGTCCTGGCCTGGCATGTAGACGAAGTAATGGGACATTGACCTTGCCATAGATCTTGTAAGCTAGTAAAATTATGGTAATTATTATGACGATGGTCACGGACAATTCTGAAAGAAGAAAAGAATTAAAATTCTTCTTTAAGACGTTAATAGGTAAATGTTTTCTTCGCTGAGAGCGTGCACGAATTCAAGATTGGGTTTGATTCGTTTGCTTGTTACGTTTACCAAAACTGGTTCATTAAAGTTAGTAATAAAACTAGCCGGGAAAATTCAAGCTTCTCCGGCGACCGGCGCGTCCCCAGGTGGCGAATGGGCTATGTAGTGTGGTAGGGGTCATCGTACCCCTGCGGGCTAAGAGCACTTATATTCCCAAGTCAAGGTGTTTGGAATACGTGCCGAGGACTGAATGGCGCAGGGAATACAAAAATGTGCATCGCGAACTCACGATCCCTATGTGATACCGGGCGCCCTCACATAGTAATTAGCCTTACATCCACATGGGAGCTCTGTAGATGGTTGATCAACAATTCTCGCCATACTCGGGGGTCCAGTTTACATATGGACAACAAAAATAATAAAGACAAAACACTAACGGAGCCGGAGGAAGAATACCTCCTCCGCTCACCAGTACACAAAATGGAGACAGAAGATATCGAAGCATCTCCAAATCCTGTTACCACGCCCCTGGCTAATAAGGCGGACAACCAAAATGCCCAGGCACCAAATGGTCCAAGCACTGAGGTTGCAGTGGTCAGCGACGCCAAAAAACCTCGGCAGAAATATGAATATTTCACCGGGGCCCAAAAGCGACGAATCGCCGCTCTAATCCGTCTTCGCCTGAAAAGGCGAGACGGAAAGAAAAAGCAAGATATGCTCTCGTGCTTGCGGAAAGGAAACCAAACAAAAACTCAGACTTACCAAATCCCAAGCGCAGCCGATCTAACGACAACTCCCTTGTGGAAAGCACTCGTAAGAAGAATCGACCACACACAGAGGCACCAAGTAGCTCATGTGCCGGTAAACGAAATGATCGCCCTGGGTCCGCTGGTGAAGCAAAAACAAAACCCACTAAAAGAACTAGTGGAGGTGCACGAGAGCGTACGGAAGCACCCGATACATCCTAACGGGATGCCATTGCTCGGTGCAAAGTCGCTATCATGCACTCGCAACACCCGCAAAAGACCCTAACTGATCAACAAATAAAGTTAGTGAGGAAGAGCCTCCTAGAGGAAATGGACAAGGCAGATAAGAATTGTCCTGCCCTCAGATTCGAGGCCACCTCAGCCAGAAATGGATGGCTATCTATCACCTGTCATGACACAGAAACCAAAAATTGGCTCATGTCGTCAATAGAGAAGATTGTATGTTGGCGTTACAGTCCATGAAGAACCTGAGCCGAGCTTCTCTCAATTACCCATGTTGTGTTTGATTTCATTTTCCCATAGGTGAAAGGGACCTACAGTTTATTGCCGGTTCCGAACGGCGAATTTCGAGAAGCTTTTCATGACAATTTTACTACAGGAGGTTTTGTCAGAACCCCGCTGAGGAGAAACACCGTGAAAAACACATTCGATGACATAGCTGTGTCGGGATTCGATCCCGTGTCATCGGCGTCAGAGGCCAACACACTACCCACTGTGCCACGGTGCTCTCGAGAAGATTAGAGAAGATTAGGCCATGGAAAAACGCAGATCTGTGTGCAGCTCAGGACAATGACATTCTCAAGTTACACACCTGTGTAACATTCGTCCCCGAAGCCGATGACCTTACCAAGCACACCTCACTTATGCGCATAATGAGGCAAAATGCGAACATTAGCACTAAACGATGGAGAGTCCTTAGGATCGCCAAGGAAAAAAGCGGTGGGGACCAAGTAACCTTTGCCATTGTTGAGGCATCCAAAGACGTCATCGTGAAGCAAGGGTTCAAACTGTTCCTCAACTTCTCCCAGATCCTAATCAGGATCAAGGAAATTCCCAAGCACGCAAAGATAACTGCGGACAACAAAGCCAAGGACAGACACAAGCCCATCCGATGTGCGATGCCCAAAGTACACTGGCCATGCCCAGGAAAGGAAGTGAGGAATTCGGCGTGCAAAAGCCAAGCCAGAGAGCAGCAACCATTGCATCTCGTGATAGTGAATCAGCCACAGAGGCAACAAAAGTAACCCAAGGCTGACTGAAGAAACAACTCAGGCAACCAAGACTTCAGGGGTCAGCCCTATGATTGTATCAGTCACTATCACTGGCGACCCTGCCAGTATCTTACTCAATCCACCATGCCGGGATTAAAGTGCATCCATATAAATCTAGAGCATGCAAAGGCCGCGTCTGCGGTACTGAGTCATAGATTTAACAAGGAGCACCTCGATATAGCCTTTATCCAGGACCCATATACGATCATAAGACCAGAACAAAGGACTATCAGGTGAGCTGCTCTACGACTCTACAGCCATTCCCATTTCAGAATATACGAATAAGGACCTGGCAGCTGCCATTATTCAGCTATCCACCGTGGAAGGTAGGTCAGATGCCGTAATTTGCTCAGCCTACCTAGCGGGCGACTCCACCGATCTCAGCTTCACACCATTGCAGGATCTCCTCGACTACTGTGGAAGAAGAGGCTCACAAATCATCATATGCTGTTACGCCAACGCCCACCACACAGCATGGGGAAGCTCGGGCTTTAACAAAAGAGGTGAGTACCTGTTAGAATTTATTTGCAAGAACAACCTCAATATCGTAAACCGGGGAAATAGTCCCACCTTTATGAGTAGAATAGAGAAGAGGTACTAGACCTCAACTCTATCCTAAGCTGGCATGTCAACAGAAACATCGATGTCAGATCATCGACAAATCTGTTTTCGCATAAAAGTAGGAGATACAATTACCAGAACATACAGACAACCGAGAGCGACAGACTGGGACATATATAGCCTAGAAATCGCACAATCAATCGGAAACTGTCCCAATAGCATCAGAGACATAGACAGCCTCGAACTCAGCTGTGACAGCCTTAATACTACCATCCTATCTGCCTTTCACAACGCTTGCCCAGAGAAAGTCAAGTGAGGCAATCGTACCACTCCGTGGTGGAACAGCAATCTGGCCAAGCTAAGAGCACTGAACAAAAAACTGTTCAACAGAGCTATATGGACTGGTGACTGGACACAGTACCGTGCCTCACTCACCAACTACAACCAAGAGATTAGAAGCGCCGAAAGAGACTCATGGAAAAAGCTCTGCAGTAGTCTATCAGACATACAGAGCAGCGCTCGCATCCACAGAGTTATCGCCAAAGAGCACACTAACCGAATTGGACTGTTGAGAAGACCAGATGGCACTTACGCGGAGAATGGTACAGAAGTACTCAAAAGTTTAACCAGTACGCACTTCCCCGACTCCAACATAATTCCCTCCAATCTCTCTTACATACTTCCGCAGATCAGGGTAACTAGACCCAACAGGGAGGTTTGGAGCAGAGCACGAACAATTTTCCAAGAGGGAAGCATAAAATGGGCTATTAACTCTTTTGACCTGTACGAATCCCCGGGGGGGATGGCATCTTCCCAGCCCTCCTTCAGAAAGGAAGTGCGCTAATTAGTGCCATGCTTATCAACATCTCTAGAACCAGCTATGCACGGGGATACATACCAACGAGTTGGACAGAGGTAACGGTAAAATTCATTCGAAAAGTAGGCCGTAGACCCACAGACCTGCTTAGTCCTAAAGACCGATAAGCCTTTCAAGCTCTTTCAACAATGGAAAAATTTCTGGTTAGGCATTTCAAGGACGGTGCCCTGAAAAGATTACCACTTCACAAAAACCAATATGCCTACCAGTCTGGGAAATCGACCAAGCATGCTTTTCAGGAGCTAACAGCCCGGATCAACAAATGCCTGAGCGACAAAGAAATTGCGATAGGTTGCTTTCTCAATATTGAGGGTGCTTTCGACAATTCCGACTACACTCAAATAAAACGTTGCATGCTCAGCAAAGGGCTGGATCCAACTTAGAAGAAAGAAGCAATAGTCTTCGTCCACAGACTGATTGTGGAGGATGACTCTAACCGTAGGCTCTTTCACCCTGATATCCCTACCGAACTAAACAGGCATGAATTCCTTAAGATATCTCTCACAGACAACTGTCTCTCCAGATACAACTTCAGCCAAAACTATAAGGTCACATTCCCCAACCGACAAAACTGGGAACAGGATAGACCCTCCTTCAATCGTGGATCCAACGTGTGGTACACAGATGGCTCCAAAACGAACGAAGGCGTTGGGGCTGGAGTATACGGATCATAGGCACATGCATCTACGTCAGCATAGACACATATAACTCCGTTTTTCAAGCAGAGATATTTGCTATAGAACTCTGCTTCAGAGAAAATATAAATAGAAACATACTTAACAAAAACATTTACATTCTCTCTGACAGCAAGGCTGCACTTCTGGTCCTAAAGAGGTATGAAATCACCTCCAAACTGGTATGGGACTGCCTACAGCTACTTCACCAGCTGGCCAGCACAATCAGAGTTCATCTCATTTGGATACCTGGACGCAGCGGCCATATAGGCAACGAAAAGGCGGATCTACTAGCAAGGAAAGGCCCTGCATCACCATTAATGATGCCACAGCCTTTCTGCGGCAAACCCATCAGCACCACCAAATGCCGCGTAAACCAATTGGTTAAGGAACACGACGGATCACTATTGGTTACAAACGAAAGGTGGCAGATAAGCCAAGTTGTTCCTTTAAGAGTTCACTAAGTTTGTCAGCGGTTAGAGCTGAGGAGGAGATGATATGACGATGGTAACCGGGATGCGGTTGCTCATGTGCACAAAGATCCATACCAATCCTGATAATCCTCCTTGACAATTGCTCACCTTGTCGTGGTACGGAGGCTCAGTACAGGTCATGACTCTCGAGAGTCCATCTCTAGAGGAACCCGAAGCTAAGAAGCAATTACGGATCCCTTCACACCTCTCCGCTTCACTGTACCTATCACTCCTTCACTCCTCTAACTCCAAGGTGGAACAGCTTATTCCGACGGATGCATAGCTAAGAGGGTGCTTAGCTATTAGTATGCGAACTTCGGATACCGGGCGACCTCCGATTTCAATAAAGCCTTCCTGCAGTGTCTCGGGCTCCGCTGCAGGTGACCGTTCTTTCCCGTGTGTTCGTGGGAACCATAGAAAAAACAACTATTTTTCATGAGACTGATGACTCTCTAACGTTATCGCCGGCTAGGGCTTGTGAGTCCTCAGCGGCTCAAAAACCGGAAGCGATGCCGGCATTGCAGCCGGACGGAAAGCAGAAGATGTGTCTTCTCTCTCCGATTCCGACACCACACTTGGCGGGGAATTTGTGAGTATGCTCTTAGATGAACTCCCAAGTGTAACAAAGATCAAAACCATCAGCCACGTAGAGGAAAAACCTGTACCACCTGGTGGCTTCGTCAAACTCAAATCGTCGGAGCAGCGACGTTTTAAAGCTGCTATAATGCAGGGCAAAACCAGGGATGAGGCTCTAGTTTATGCAAAATCTACCCCTGCAACCATAGGTCCGAAACTGAAACGTAATCGTTCCGCTGACACTACTCCACCGAACCCAGCTGCTAAACGCAGCAAGATCGGCAACCACCAGGTCGATAGAAAGAGTGTAGCTGGAAGGATCCGACTCGGCATCGTCTCCAAGGACTTGGGAACGAACCCCCTTACCACAGCGCAGATGGCAGCCATTCAGGAGGCTGTAGTTGACACCTCCATCGAGCTGCTGGGTAAGGCACCCAAACCTTGCTTCAGGGGATCGACCTACAAGTCAGGGGTTATACTTTGTGTGTGACAACACAGCTACGACCGATGGGATGAAAATCAACTTTACGGCCATCAAGGACAAGAGTGGACTTGATATTATGCTCGTGAAAGAGCAAGCTTTCCCGAAGCCGCATATCGTTCGGGGCTACTTCCCACAAAACATCGGCTTACCCATCTCGTGTTGGCGACGGTGGATTCTCAAAATGACGGCGCATATAGTACAGAACTGCAGAGTCATGCAGAGCAGGTCAAATAAGGAGAAAAATTTCCTGCACTTAGTTCTGGCAGTCAGCGGCAAGTCTCTGGCTCGACTAATAGAACTTAAGTGCCAAGTGGCTTATAGACTTGAATTCATTAAGATGATCATCAAAAGCCAGGTGAAAACATCCTTAGATGTAGTACCAATCGCTGTAGGAAAACCTACAACCAGCAGTATGGTGGGTGCACCTACTGCCGTAATAGGAAAACCTACAGCCAGTAATATGGTGGTTGCACCTACTAGTGTAGTAGAAAAACTTACAGCCAGCAGTATGGTGGTTGCACCTACTGCTGTAGTAGAGACGCCCAGATGGGACGAGCTCAAACCCGCTGCTACATCTGGGCCGACGACCACTAAAGGTCGCCCAAATAAAAGAAATAAACGTCCCCCAACCAAACAAGGTTAGTACTCGATGGGAAGTAGATCAGAGGATCACTCCCATCGGGCCGGAAACTTCAGGCGTGGAAACAACAAGCCACACAGAACGAAGGATCCGGCCTACCGTCGCAAATAATGGGTGGGCTGCGTGTGCTCCAGAGCAACCTGCACCATACCAAAGGTGCCTCGGACACCTTTAGCCTGCGACTGTACCGCGACAGGATCAGCATCCACCAATAGTGGCCTGGTGAGCTGTCGTGCTGCCGGCCACCTATAGTGGCCTGGTGAGCTGTCGTGCTGCCGGCCACCTATAGTGGCCTGGTGAGCTGTCGTGCTGCCGGCCACCTATAGTGGCCTGGTGAGCTGTCGTGCTGCCGGCCACCTATAGTGGCCTGGTGAGCTGTCGTGCTGCCGGCCACCTATAGTGGCCTGGTGAGCTGTCGTGCTGCCGGCCACCTATAGTGGCCTGGTGAGCTGTCGTGCTGCCGGCCACCTATAGTGGCCTGGTGAGCTGTCGTGCTGCCGGCCACCTATAGTGGCCTGGTGAGCTGTCGTGCTGCCGGCCACCTATAGTGGCCTGGTGAGCTGTCGTGCTGCCGGCCACCTATAGTGGCCTGGTGAGCTGTCGTGCTGCCGGCCACCTATAGTGGCCTGGTGAGCTGTCGTGCTGCCGGCCACCTATAGTGGCCTGGTGAGCTGTCGTGCTGCCGGCCACCTATAGTGGCCTGGTGATCTGTCGTGCTGCCGGCCACCAATAATAGCCTGGTGAGCTGTCGTGCTGCCGGCCACCTATAATAGCCTGGTGAGCTGTCGTGCTGCCGGCCACCTATAGTGGCCTGGTAAGCTGTCGTGCTGACGGCCACCTATAGTTGCCTGGTGAGCTGTCGTGCTGCCGCCCACCTATAGTGGCCTGGTGAGCTGTCGTGCTGCCGGCCACCTATAGTGGCCTGGTGAGCTGTCGTGCTGCCGGCCACCTATAGTGGCCTGGTGAGCTGTCCTGCTGCCGGCAACCTATAATAGCCTGGTGAACTGTCGTGCTGCCGGCCACCTATAGTGGCCTGGTGAGCTATCGTGCTGCCGGCCACCTATAGTGGCCTGGTGATCTGTCGTGCTGCCGGCCACCTATAATAGCCTGGTGAGCTGTCGTGCTGCCGGCCACCTATAGTGGCCTGGTGAGCTGTCGTGGTTCCGGCCAACTATAGTGGCCTGGTAAGCTGTCGTGCTGCCGGCCACCAATAGTGGCCTGGTGAGCTGTCGTGGTTCCGGCCAACTATAGTGGCCTGGTGAGCTGTCGTGCTGCCGGCCACCTATAGTGGCCTGGTGGACTGTCGTGCTGCCGGCCACCCATAGTGGCCTGGTGAGCTGTCGTGCTGCCGGCCACCTATAGTGGCCTGGGGAGCTGTCGTGCTGCCGGCCGCCTATAGTGGCCTGGGGAGCTGTCGTGCTGCCGGCCACCTTTAGGGCCTGGTGAGTTGTCGTGCTGCCGGCCACCTATAGTGGCCTGGTGAGTTGTCGTGTTGCCGGCCACCTATAGTGGCCTGGTGAGCTGTCGTGCTCCCGGCCACCTATAGTGGCCTGGTGAGTTGTCGTGCTGCCGGCCACCTATAGTGGCCTGGTGAGCTGTCGTGCTGTCGGCCACCTATAGTGGCCTGGTGAGCTGTCGTGCTGCCGGCCACCTATAGTGGCCTGGTGAGCTGTCGTGCTGCCGGCCACCTATAGTGGCCTGGTGAGCTGTCGTGCTGCCGGCCACCTATAGTGGCCTGGTGAGCTGTCGTGCTGCCGGCCACCTATAGTGGCCTGGTGAGCTGTCGTGCTGCCGGCCACCTATAGTGGCCTGGTGAGCTTTTGTGCTGCCGGCCACCTATAGTGGCCTGGTGAGCAGTCGTGCTGCCGGCCACCTATAGTGGCCTGGTGAGCTGTCGTGCTGCCGGCCACCTATAGTGGCCTGGTGAGCTGTCGTGCTGCCGGCCACCTATAGTGGCCTGGTGAGCTGTCGTGCTGCCGGCCACCTATAGTGGCCTGGTGAGCTGTCGTGCTGCCGGCCACCTATAGTGGCCTGGTGAGCTGTCGTGCTGCCGGCCACCTATAGTGGCCTGGTGAGCTGTCGTGCTGCCGGCCACCTATAGTGGCCTGGTGAGCTGTCGTGCTGCCGGCCACCTATAGTGGCCTGGTGAGCTGTCGTGCTGCCGGCCACCTATAGTGGCCTGGTGAGCTGTCGTGCTGCCGGCCACCTATAGTGGCCTGGTGAGCTGTCGTGCTGCCGGCCACCTATAGTGGCCTGGTGATCTGTCGTGCTGCCGGCCACCAATAATAGCCTGGTGAGCTGTCGTGCTGCCGGCCGCCTATAATAGCCTGGTGAGCTGTCGTGCTGCCGGCCACCTATAGTGGCCTGGTAAGCTGCCGTGCTGACGGCCACCTATAGTTGCCTGGTGAGCTGTCGTGCTGCCGCCCACCTATAGTGGCCTGGTGAGCTGTCGTGCTGCCGGCCACCTATAGTGGCCTGGTGAGCTGTCGAGGTGCCAGTCACCTATAGTGGCCTGGTGAGCTGTCGAGGTGCCGGCCACCTATAGTGGCCTGGTGCGTTGTCGTGTTGCCGGCCACCTATAGTGGCCTGGTGAGCTGTCGAGGTGCCCCCCACCTATAGCGGCCTGGTGAGCTGTCGTGTTGCCGGCCACCTATAGTGGCCTGGTGAGTTGTCGTGTTGCCGGCCACCTATAGTGGCCTGGTGAGCTGTCGTGCTGCCGGCCACCTATAGTGGCCTGGTGAGCTGTCGTGCTGCCGGACACCTAGAGTGGGCTGGTGAGCTGTCGAGTTGCCGGCCACCTATAGTGGCCTGGTGAGCTGACGCGCTGCCGGACAACTATAGTGGCCTGGTGAGCTGTCGTGCTGCCGGCCACCTATAGTGGCCTGGTTAGCTGTCGAGGTGCCAGTCACCTATAGTGGCCTGGTGAGTTGTGGTGCTGCCGGCCACCTATAGTAGCCTGGTGAGCTGTCGTGCTGCCGGCCACCTGTAGTGGCCTGGTGAGCTATCGTGCTGCCGGCCACCTATAGTGGCCTGGTGTGCTGTCGTGCTGCCGGACACCTAGAGTGGCCTGGTGAGCTGTCGAGGTGCCGGCCACCTATAGTGGCCTGGTGAGCTGACGCGCTACCGGACAACTATAGTGTCCAGGTGAGCTGTCGTGCTGCCGGCCACCTGTAGTGCCTGGTGAGCTGTCGAGATGCGGGCCACCTATAGTGGCCTGGTGAGCTGTCGTGCTGCCGGCCACCTATAGTGGCCTGGTGAGCTGTCGTGCTGCCGGCCACCTATAGTGGCCTGGTGAGCTGTCATGCTGCCGGCCACCTAGAGTGGCCTGGTGAGCTGTCGAGGTGCCGGCCACCTATAGTGGCCCGGTGAGCTGTCGCGCTGCCGGCCACCTATAGTGGCCTGGTGAGGTGTCGTGCTGCCGGCCACCTATAGTGGCCTGGTGAGCTGTCGTGCTGCCGGCCACCTATAGTGGCCTGGTGAACTGTCGTGCTGCCGGCCACCTATAGTGGCCTGGTGATCTGTCGTGCTGCCGGCCACCAATAATAGCCTGGTGAGCTGTCGTGCTGCCGGCCACCTATAATAGCCTGGTTAGCTTTCATGCTGCCGGCCACCTATAGTGGCCTGGTAAGCTGTCGTGCTGACGGCCACCTATAGTTGCCTGGTGAGCTGTCGTGCTGCCGCCCACCTATAGTGGCCTGGTGAGCTGTCGTGCTGCCGGCCACCTATGGTGGCCTGGTGAGCTGTCGTGCTGCCGGCCACCTATAGTTGCCTGGTGAGCTGTCCTGCTGCCGGCCACCTATAATAGCCTGGTGAACTGTCGTGCTGCCGGCCACCTATAGTGGCCTGGTGAGCTGTCGTGCTGCCGGCCACCTATAGTGGCCTGGTGAGCTGTCGAGGTGCCAGTCACCTATAGTGGCCTGGTGAGCTGTCGAGGTGCCGGCCACCTATAGTGGCCTGGTGAGTTGTCGTGTTGCCGGCCACCTATAGTGGCCTGGTTAGCTGTCGAGGTGCCAGTCACCTATAGTGGCCTGGTGAGTTGTGGTGCTGCCGGCCACCTATAGTGGCCTGGTGAGCTGTCGTGCTGCCGGCCACCTATAGTGGCCTGGTGAGCTGTCGTGCTGCCGGCCACCTATAGTAGCCTGGTGAGCTGTCGTGCTGCCGGACACCTAGAGTGGGCTGGTGAGCTGTCGAGTTGCCGGCCACCTATAGTGGCCTGGTGAGCTGTCGAGATGCCAGTCACCTATAGTGGCTTGGTGAGCTGTCGAGCTGCCGGCCACCTATAGTGGCCTGGTGAGCTGTCGAGGTGCCAGTCACCTATAGTGGCCTGGTGAGCTGTCGAGGTGCCGGCCACCTATAGTGGCCTGGTGAGTTGTCGTGTTGCCGGCCACCTATAGTGGCCTGGTTAGCTGTCGAGGTGCCAGTCACCTATAGTGGCCTGGTGAGTTGTGGTGCTGCCGGCCACCTATAGTGGCCTGGTGAGCTGTCGTGCTGCCGGCCACCTATAGTGGCCTGGTGAGTTGTCGTGCTGCCGGCCACCTATAGTGGCCTGGTGAGCTGTCGTGCTGTCGGCCACCTATAGTGGCCTGGTGAGCTGTCGTGCTGCCGGCCACCTATAGTGGCCTGGTGAGCTGTCGTGCTGCCGGCCACCTATAGTGGCCTGGTGAGAAGTCGTGCTGCCGGCCACCTATAGTGGCCTGGTGAGCTGTCGTGCTGCCGGCCACCTGTAGTGCCTGGTGAGCTGTCGAGGTGCCGGCCACCTATAGTGGCCTGGTGAGCTGTCGTGCTGCCGGCCACCTAAAGAGGCCTGGTGAGCTGTCGTGCTGCCGGCCACCTATAGTGGCCCGGTGCGCTGTCGTGCGGCCGGCCACCTATAATAGCCTGGTGAGCTGTCGTGGTGCCGGCTACCTCTAGTGGCCTGGTAAGCTGTCGTGCTGCCGGCACCTATAGTAGCCTGGTGAGCTGTCGTGCTGCCGGCCACCTATGTATAGTGGCCTGGTGAGCTGTCATGCTGCCGGCCACCTATAATGGCCTGGTGAACTGTCGAGGTGCCTGCCACCCGTAGTGGCCTGGTGAGCTGTCGAGATGCCAGTCACCTATAGTGGCCTGGTGAGCTGTCGAGCTGCCGGCCATCTATAGTGGCCTGGTGAGCTGTCATGCTGCCAGCCTCCCATAATGGCCTGGTGAGCTGTCGTGCTGCCGGCCACCTATAGTGGCCTGGTGAGCTGTCGAGGTGCCGGCCACCTATAGTGGCCTGGTGAGCTGTCGTGCTGCCGGCCACCTATAGTGGCCTGGTGAGCTGTCGAGATGCCAGTCACCTATAGTGGCTTGGTGAGCTGTCGAGCTGCCGGCCACCTATAGTGGCCTGGTGAGAAGTCGTGCTGCCGGCCACCTATAATGGCCTGGTGAGCTGTCGTGCTGCCGGCCGCCTTAAGGTCCTGGTGAGTTGTCGTGCTGCTGGCCACCTATAGTGGCCTGGTGAGCTGTCGTGCTGCCGGCCACCTATAGTGGCCTGGTAAGCTGTCGTGCTGCCGGCCACCTATAGTGGCCTGGTGAGCTGTCGTGCTGCCGGCCACCTATAGTGGCCTGGTGAGCTGTCGTGCTGCCGGCCACCTATAGTGGCCTGGTGAACTGTCGTGCTGCCGGCCACCTATAGTGGCCTGGTGATCTGTCGTGCTGCCGGCCACCTATAATAGCCTGGTTAGCTTTCATTCTGCCGGCCACCTATAGTGGCCTGGTAAGCTGTCGTGCTGACGGCCACCTATAGTTGCCTGGTGAGCTGTCGTGCTGCCGCCCACCTATAGTGGCCTGGTGAGCTGTCGTGCTGCCGGCCACCTATGGTGGCCTGGTGAGCTGTCGTGCTGCCGGCCACCTATAGTTGCCTGGTGAGCTGTCGTGCTGCCGGCCACCTATAGTTGCCTGGTGAGCTGTCCGGCTGCCGGCCACCTATAATAGCCTGGTGAACTGTCGTGCTGCCGGCCACCTATAGTGGCCTGGTGAGCTGTCGTGCTGCCGGCCACCTATAGTGGCCTGGTGAGCTGTCGAGGTGCCAGTCACCTATAGTGGCCTGGTGAGCTGTCGAGGTGCCGGCCACCTATAGTGGCCTGGTGAGTTGTCGTGTTGCCGGCCACCTATAGTGGCCTGGTTAGCTGTCGAGGTGCCAGTCACCTATAGTGGCCTGGTGAGTTGTGGTGCTGCCGGCCACCTATAGTGGCCTGGTGAGCTGTCGTGCTGCCGGCCACCTATAGTGGCCTGGTGAGCTGTCGTGCTGCCGGCCACCTATAGTGGCCTGGTGAGCTGTCGTGCTGCCGGCCACCTAGAGTGGCCTGGTGAGCTGTCGAGGTGCCGGCCACCTATAGTGGCCCGGTGAGCTGTCGAGGTGCCGGCCACCTATAGTGGCCTGGTGAGTTGTCGTGTTGCCGGCCACCTATAGTGGCCTGGTTAGCTGTCGAGGTGCCAGTCACCTATAGTGGCCTGGTGAGTTGTGGTGCTGCCGGCCACCTATAGTGGCCTGGTGAGCTGTCGTGCTGCCGGCCACCTATAGTGGCCTGGTGAGCTGTCGTGCTGCCGGCCACCTATAGTGGCCTGGTGAGCTGTCGTGCTGCCGGACACCTAGAGTGGGCTGGTGAGCTGTCGAGTTGCCGGCCACCTATAGTGGCCTGGTGAGCTGTCGAGATGCCAGTCACCTATAGTGGCTTGGTGAGCTGTCGAGCTGCCGGCCACCTATAGTGGCCTGGTGAGCTGTCGAGGTGCCAGTCACCTATAGTGGCCTGGTGAGCTGTCGAGGTGCCGGCCACCTATAGTGGCCTGGTGAGTTGTCGTGTTGCCGGCCACCTATAGTGGCCTGGTTAGCTGTCGAGGTGCCAGTCACCTATAGTGGCCTGGTGAGTTGTGGTGCTGCCGGCCACCTATAGTGGCCTGGTGAGCTGTCGTGCTGCCGGCCACCTATAGTGGCCTGGTGAGTTGTCGTGCTGCCGGCCACCTATAGTGGCCTGGTGAGCTGTCGTGCTGTCGGCCACCTATAGTGGCCTGGTGAGCTGTCGTGCTGCCGGCCACCTATAGTGGCCTGGTGAGCTGTCGTGCTGCCGGCCACCTATAGTGGCCTGGTGAGAAGTCGTGCTGCCGGCCACCTATAGTGGCCTGGTGAGCTGTCGTGCTGCCGGCCACCTGTAGTGCCTGGTGAGCTGTCGAGGTGCCGGCCACCTATAGTGGCCTGGTGAGCTGTCGTGCTGCCGGCCACCTAAAGAGGCCTGGTGAGCTGTCGTGCTGCCGGCCACCTATAGTGGCCCGGTGCGCTGTCGTGCGGCCGGCCACCTATAATAGCCTGGTGAGCTGTCGTGGTGCCGGCTACCTCTAGTGGCCTGGTAAGCTGTCGTGCTGCCGGCACCTATAGTAGCCTGGTGAGCTGTCGTGCTGCCGGCCACCTATGTATAGTGGCCTGGTGAGCTGTCATGCTGCCGGCCACCTATAATGGCCTGGTGAACTGTCGAGGTGCCTGCCACCCGTAGTGGCCTGGTGAGCTGTCGAGATGCCAGTCACCTATAGTGGCCTGGTGAGCTGTCGAGCTGCCGGCCATCTATAGTGGCCTGGTGAGCTGTCATGCTGCCAGCCTCCCATAATGGCCTGGTGAGCTGTCGTGCTGCCGGCCACCTATAGTGGCCTGGTGAGCTGTCGAGGTGCCGGCCACCTATAGTGGCCTGGTGAGCTGTCGTGCTGCCGGCCACCTATAGTGGCCTGGTGAGCTGTCGAGATGCCAGTCACCTATAGTGGCTTGGTGAGCTGTCGAGCTGCCGGCCACCTATGGTGGCCTGGTGAGAAGTCGTGCTGCCGGCCACCTATAATGGCCTGGTGAGCTGTCGTGCTGCCGGCCGCCTTAAGGTCCTGGTGAGTTGTCGTGCTGCTGGCCACCTATAGTGGCCTGGTGAGCTGTCGTGCTGCCGGCCACCTATAGTGGCCTGGTAAGCTGTCGTGCTGCCGGCCACCTATAGTGGCCTGGTGAGCTGTCGTGCTGCCGGCCACCTATAGTGGCCTGGTGAGCTGTCGTGCTGCCGGCCACCTATAGTGGCCTGGTGAACTGTCGTGCTGCCGGCCACCTATAGTGGCCTGGTGATCTGTCGTGCTGCCGGCCACCAATAATAGCCTGGTGAGCTGTCGTGCTGCCGGCCACCTATAATAGCCTGGTTAGCTTTCATGCTGCCGGCCACCTATAGTGGCCTGGTAAGCTGTCGTGCTGACGGCCACCTATAGTTGCCTGGTGAGCTGTCGTGCTGCCGCCCACCTATAGTGGCCTGGTGAGCTGTCGTGCTGCCGGCCACCTATGGTGGCCTGGTGAGCTGTCGTGCTGCCGGCCACCTATAGTTGCCTGGTGAGCTGTCCGGCTGCCGGCCACCTATAATAGCCTGGTGAACTGTCGTGCTGCCGGCCACCTATAGTGGCCTGGTGAGCTGTCGTGCTGCCGGCCACCTATAGTGGCCTGGTGAGCTGTCGAGGTGCCAGTCACCTATAGTGGCCTGGTGAGCTGTCGAGGTGCCGGCCACCTATAGTGGCCTGGTGAGTTGTCGTGTTGCCGGCCACCTATAGTGGCCTGGTTAGCTGTCGAGGTGCCAGTCACCTATAGTGGCCTGGTGAGTTGTGGTGCTGCCGGCCACCTATAGTGGCCTGGTGAGCTGTCGTGCTGCCGGCCACCTATAGTGGCCTGGTGAGCTGTCGTGCTGCCGGCCACCTATAGTGGCCTGGTGAGCTGTCGTGCTGCCGGACACCTAGAGTGGGCTGGTGAGCTGTCGAGTTGCCGGCCACCTATAGTGGCCTGGTGAGCTGACGCGCTGCCGGACAACTATAGTGGCCTGGTGAGCTGTCGTGCTGCCGGCCACCTATAGCGGCCTGGTTAGCTGTCGAGGTGCCAGTCACCTATAGTGGCCTGGTGAGTTGTGGTGCTGCCGGCCACCTATAGTGGCCTGGTGAGCTGTCGTGCTGCCGGCCACCTATAGTGGCCTGGTGAGCTGTCGTGCTGCCGGCCACCTATAGTGGCCTGGTGAGCTGTCGTGCTGCCGGACACCTAGAGTGGGCTGGTGAGCTGTCGAGTTGCCGGCCACCTATAGTGGCCTGGTGAGCTGACGCGCTGCCGGCCACCTATAGTGGCCTGGTGAGCTGTCGTGCTGCCGGCCACCTATAGTGGCCTGGTGAGCTGTCGTGCTGCCGGCCACCTATAGTGGCCTGGTGAGCTGTCGTACTGCCGGACACCTAGAGTGGGCTGGTGAGCTGTCGAGTTGCCGGCCACCTATAGTGGCCTGGTGAGCTGACGCGCTGCCGGACAACTATAGTGGCCTGGTGAGCTGTCGTGCTGCCGGCCACCTATAGTGGCCCGGTGAGCTGTCGTGCTGCCGGCCACCTATAGTGGCCTGGTGAGCTGTCGTACTGCCGGACACCTAGAGTGGGCTGGTGAGCTGTCGAGTTGCCGGCCACCTATAGTGGCCTGGTGAGCTGTCGTGCTGCCGGCCACCTATAGTGGCCTGGTGAGCTGTCGAGGTGCCGGCCATCTATAGTGGCCTGGTGAGCTGTCGTGCTGCCGGCCACCTATAGTGGCCTCGAGAGCTGTCGAGATGCCAGTCACCTATAGTGGCCTGGTGAGCTATCGTGCTGCCGGCCACCTATAGTGGCCTGGTGAGCTGTCGTGCTGCCGGCCACCTAGAGTGGCCTGGTGAGCTGTCGAGGTGCCGGCCACCTATAGTGGCCCGGTGAGCTGTCGCGCTGCCGGCCACCTATAGTGGCCTGGTGAGGTGTCGTGCTGCCGGCCACCTGTAGTGGCCTGGTGAGCTGTCGTGCTACCGGCCGCCTATAGTGGCCTGGTGAGCTGTCGAGGTGCCAGTCACCTTAAGTGGCCTGGTGAACTGTCGAGGTGCCGGCCACCTATAGTGGCCCGGTGAGCTGTCGTGCTGCCGGCCACCTAAAGAGGCCTGGTGAGCTGTCGTGCTGCCGGCCACCTATAGTGGCCCGGTGCGCTGTCGTGCGGCCGGCCACCTATAATAGCCTGGTGAGCTGTCGTGATGCCGGCTACCTATAGTGGCCTGGTAAGCTGTCGTGCTGCCGGCACCTATAGTGGCCTGGTGAGCTGTCGTGCTGCCGGCCACCTATGTATAGTGGCCTGGTGAGCTGTCATGCTGCCGGCCACCTATAATGGCCTGGTGAACTGTCGAGGTGCCTGCCACCTGTAGTGGCCTGGCGAGCTGTCGAGATGCCAGTCACCTATAGTGGCCTGGTGAGCTGTCGAGCTGCCGGCCATCTATAGTGGCCTGGTGAGCTGTCATGCTGCCGGCCTCCCATAATGGCCTGGTGAGCTGTCGTGCTGCCGGCCACCTATAGTGGCCTGGTGAGCTGTCGAGGTGCCGGCCACCTATAGTGGCCTGGTGAGCTGTCGTGCTGCCGGCCACCTATAGTGGCCTGGTGAGCTGTCGAGATGCCAGTCACCTATAGTGGCTTGGTGAGCTGTCGAGCTGCCGGCCACCTATAGTGGCCTGGTGAGAAGTCGTGTTGCCGGCCACCTATAGTGGCCTGGTGAGCTGTCGTGCTCCCGGCCACCTATAGTGGCCTGGTGAGTTGTCGTGCTGCCGGCCACCTATAGTGGCCTGGTGAGCTATCGTGCTGCCGGCCACCTATAGTGGCCTGGTGAGCTGTCGTGCTGCCGGCCACCTATAGTGGCCTGGTGAGCTGTCGTGCTGCCGGCCACCTATAGTGGCCTGGTGAGCTGTCGTGCTGCCGGCCACCTATAGTGGCCTGGTGAGCTGTCGTGCTGCCGGCCACCTATAGTGGCCTGGTGAGCTGTCGTGCTGCCGGCCACCTATAGTGGCCTGGTGAGCTGTCGTGCTGCCGGCCACCTATAGTGGCCTGGTGAGCTGTCGTGCTGCCGGCCACCTATAGTGGCCTGGTGAGCTGTCGTGCTGCCGGCCACCTATAGTGGCCTGGTGAGCTGTCGTGATGCCGGCCACCTATAGTGGCCTGGTGAGCTGTCGTGCTGCCGGCCACCTATAGTGGCCTGGTGAGCTGTCGTGCTGCCGGCCACCTATAGTGGCCTGGTGAGCTGTCGTGCTGCCGGCCACCTATAGTGGCCTGGTGAGCTGTCGTGCTGCCGGCCACCTATAGTGGCCTGGTGAGCTGTCGTGCTGCCGGCCACCTATAGTGGCCTGGTGAGCTGTCGTGCTGCCGGCCACCTATAGTGGCCTGGTGAGCTGTCGTGCTGCCGGCCACCTATAGTGGCCTGGTGAGCTGTCGTGCTGCCGGCCACCTATAGTGGCCTGGTGAGCTGTCGTGCTGCCGGCCACCTATAGTGGCCTGGTGAGCTGTCGTGCTGCCGGCCACCTATAGTGGCCTGGTGAGCTGTCGTGCTGCCGGCCACCTATAGTGGCCTGGTGAGCTGTCGTGCTGCCGGCCACCTATAGTGGCCTGGTGATCTGTCGTGCTGCCGGCCACCAATAATAGCCTGGTGAGCTGTCGTGCTGCCGGCCACCTATAATAGCCTGGTGAGCTGTCGTGCTGCCGGCCACCTATAGTGGCCTGGTAAGCTGTCGTGCTGACGGCCACCTATAGTTGCCTGGTGAGCTGTCGTGCTGCCGCCCACCTATAGTGGCCTGGTGAGCTGTCGTGCTGCCGGCCACCTATAGTGGCCTGGTGAGCTGTCGTGCTGCCGGCCACCTATAGTGGCCTGGTGAGCTGTCCTGCTGCCGGCAACCTATAATAGCCTGGTGAACTGTCGTGCTGCCGGCCACCTATAGTGGCCTGGTGAGCTATCGTGCTGCCGGCCACCTATAGTGGCCTGGTGATCTGTCGTGCTGCCGGCCACCTATAATAGCCTGGTGAGCTGTCGTGCTGCCGGCCACCTATAGTGGCCTGGTGAGCTGTCGTGGTTCCGGCCAACTATAGTGGCCTGGTAAGCTGTCGTGCTGCCGGCCACCAATAGTGGCCTGGTGAGCTGTCGTGGTTCCGGCCAACTATAGTGGCCTGGTGAGCTGTCGTGCTGCCGGCCACCTATAGTGGCCTGGTGGACTGTCGTGCTGCCGGCCACCCATAGTGGCCTGGTGAGCTGTCGTGCTGCCGGCCACCTATAGTGGCCTGGGGAGCTGTCGTGCTGCCGGCCGCCTATAGTGGCCTGGGGAGCTGTCGTGCTGCCGGCCACCTTTAGGGCCTGGTGAGTTGTCGTGCTGCCGGCCACCTATAGTGGCCTGGTGAGTTGTCGTGTTGCCGGCCACCTATAGTGGCCTGGTGAGCTGTCCTGCTGCCGGCAACCTATAATAGCCTGGTGAACTGTCGTGCTGCCGGCCACCTATAGTGGCCTGGTGAGCTATCGTGCTGCCGGCCACCTATAGTGGCCTGGTGATCTGTCGTGCTGCCGGCCACCTATAATAGCCTGGTGAGCTGTCGTGCTGCCGGCCACCTATAGTGGCCTGGTGAGCTGTCGTGGTTCCGGCCAACTATAGTGGCCTGGTAAGCTGTCGTGCTGCCGGCCACCAATAGTGGCCTGGTGAGCTGTCGTGGTTCCGGCCAACTATAGTGGCCTGGTGAGCTGTCGTGCTGCCGGCCACCTATAGTGGCCTGGTGGACTGTCGTGCTGCCGGCCACCCATAGTGGCCTGGTGAGCTGTCGTGCTGCCGGCCACCTATAGTGGCCTGGGAAGCTGTCGTGCTGCCGGCCGCCTATAGTGGCCTGGGGAGCTGTCGTGCTGCCGGCCACCTTTAGGGCCTGGTGAGTTGTCGTGCTGCCGGCCACCTATAGTGGCCTGGTGAGTTGTCGTGTTGCCGGCCACCTATAGTGGCCTGGTGAGCTGTCGTGCTCCCGGCCACCTATAGTGGCCTGGTGAGTTGTCGTGCTACCGGCCACCTATAGTGGCCTGGTGAGCTGTCGTGCTGTCGGCCACCTATAGTGGCCTGGTGAGCTGTCGTGCTGCCGGCCACCTATAGTGGCCTGGTGAGCTGTCGTGCTGCCGGCCACCTATAGTGGCCTGGTGAGCTGTCGTGCTGCCGGCCACCTATAGTGGCCTGGTGAGCTGTCGTGCTGCCGGCCACCTATAGTGGCCTGGTGAGCTGTCGTGCTGCCGGCCACCTATAGTGGCCTGGTGAGCTTTTGTGCTGCCGGCCACCTATAGTGGCCTGGTGAGCAGTCGTGCTGCCGGCCACCTATAGTGGCCTGGTGAGCTGTCGTGCTGCCGGCCACCTATAGTGGCCTGGTGAGCTGTCGTGCTGCCGGCCACCTATAGTGGCCTGGTGAGCTGTCGTGCTGCCGGCCACCTATAGTGGCCTGGTGAGCTGTCGTGCTGCCGGCTACCTATAGTGGCCTGGTGAGCTGTCGTGCTGCCGGCCACCTATAGTGGCCTGGTGAGCTGTCGTGCTGCCGGCCACCTATAGTGGCCTGGTGAGCTGTCGTGCTGCCGGCCACCTATAGTGGCCTGGTGAGCTGTCGTGCTGCCGGCCACCTATAGTGGCCTGGTGAGCTGTCGTGCTGCCGGCCACCTATAGTGGCCTGGTGATCTGTCGTGCTGCCGGCCACCAATAATAGCCTGGTGAGCTGTCGTGCTGCCGGCCGCCTATAATAGCCTGGTGAGCTGTCGTGCTGCCGGCCACCTATAGTGGCCTGGTAAGCTGCCGTGCTGACGGCCACCTATAGTTGCCTGGTGAGCTGTCGTGCTGCCGCCCACCTATAGTGGCCTGGTGAGCTGTCGTGCTGCCGGCCACCTATAGTGGCCTGGTGAGCTGTCGAGGTGCCAGTCACCTATAGTGGCCTGGTGAGCTGTCGAGGTGCCGGCCACCTATAGTGGCCTGGTGAGTTGTCGTGTTGCCGGCCACCTATAGTGGCCTGGTGAGCTGTCGAGGTGCCCCCCACCTATAGCGGCCTGGTGAGCTGTCGTGTTGCCGGCCACCTATAGTGGCCTGGTGAGTTGTCGTGTTGCCGGCCACCTATAGTGGCCTGGTGAGCTGTCGTGCTGCCGGCCACCTATAGTGGCCTGGTGAGCTGTCGTGCTGCCGGACACCTAGAGTGGGCTGGTGAGCTGTCGAGTTGCCGGCCACCTATAGTGGCCTGGTGAGCTGACGCGCTGCCGGACAACTATAGTGGCCTGGTGAGCTGTCGTGCTGCCGGCCACCTATAGTGGCCTGGTTAGCTGTCGAGGTGCCAGTCACCTATAGTGGCCTGGTGAGTTGTGGTGCTGCCGGCCACCTATAGTGGCCTGGTGAGCTGTCGTGCTGCCGGCCACCTGTAGTGGCCTGGTGAGCTATCGTGCTGCCGGCCACCTATAGTGGCCTGGTGTGCTGTCGTGCTGCCGGACACCTAGAGTGGCCTGGTGAGCTGTCGAGGTGCCGGCCACCTATAGTGGCCTGGTGAGCTGACGCGCTACCGGACAACTATAGTGTCCAGGTGAGCTGTCGTGCTGCCGGCCACCTGTAGTGCCTGGTGAGCTGTCGAGATGCGGGCCACCTATAGTGGCCTGGTGAGCTGTCGTGCTGCCGGCCACCTATAGTGGCCTGGTGAGCTGTCATGCTGCTGGCCACCTAGAGTGGCCTGGTGAGCTGTCGAGGTGCCGGCCACCTATAGTGGCCCGGTGAGCTGTCGCGCTGCCGGCCACCTATAGTGGCCTGGTGAGGTGTCGTGCTGCCGGCCACCTATAGTGGCCTGGTGAGCTGTCGTGCTACCGGCCACCTATAGTGGCCTGGTGAGCTGTCGAGGTGCCAGTCACCTATAGTGGCCTGGTGAGCTGTCGAGGTGCCGGCCACCTATAGTGGCCTGGTGAGTTGTCGTGTTGCCGGCCACCTATAGTGGCCTGGTTAGCTGTCGAGGTGCCAGTCACCTATAGTGGCCTGGTGAGTTGTGGTGCTGCCGGCCACCTATAGTGGCCTGGTGAGCTGTCGTGCTGCCGGCCACCTATAGTGGCCTGGTGAGCTGTCGTGCTGCCGGCCACCTATAGTGGCCTGGTGAGCTGTCGTGCTGCCGGACACCTAGAGTGGGCTGGTGAGCTGTCGAGTTGCCGGCCACCTATAGTGGCCTGGTGAGCTGACGCGCTGCCGGACAACTATAGTGGCCTGGTGAGCTGTCGTGCTGCCGGCCACCTATAGCGGCCTGGTTAGCTGTCGAGGTGCCAGTCACCTATAGTGGCCTGGTGAGTTGTGGTGCTGCCGGCCACCTATAGTGGCCTGGTGAGCTGTCGTGCTGCCGGCCACCTATAGTGGCCTGGTGAGCTGTCGTGCTGCCGGCCACCTATAGTGGCCTGGTGAGCTGTCGTGCTGCCGGACACCTAGAGTGGGCTGGTGAGCTGTCGAGTTGCCGGCCACCTATAGTGGCCTGGTGAGCTGACGCGCTGCCGGCCACCTATAGTGGCCTGGTGAGCTGTCGTGCTGCCGGCCACCTATAGTGGCCTGGTGAGCTGTCGTGCTGCCGGCCACCTATAGTGGCCTGGTGAGCTGTCGTACTGCCGGACACCTAGAGTGGGCTGGTGAGCTGTCGAGTTGCCGGCCACCTATAGTGGCCTGGTGAGCTGACGCGCTGCCGGACAACTATAGTGGCCTGGTGAGCTGTCGTGCTGCCGGCCACCTATAGTGGCCCGGTGAGCTGTCGTGCTGCCGGCCACCTATAGTGGCCTGGTGAGCTGTCGTACTGCCGGACACCTAGAGTGGGCTGGTGAGCTGTCGAGTTGCCGGCCACCTATAGTGGCCTGGTGAGCTGTCGTGCTGCCGGCCACCTATAGTGGCCTGGTGAGCTGTCGAGGTGCCGGCCATCTATAGTGGCCTGGTGAGCTGTCGTGCTGCCGGCCACCTATAGTGGCCTCGAGAGCTGTCGAGATGCCAGTCACCTATAGTGGCCTGGTGAGCTATCGTGCTGCCGGCCACCTATAGTGGCCTGGTGAGCTGTCGTGCTGCCGGCCACCTAGAGTGGCCTGGTGAGCTGTCGAGGTGCCGGCCACCTATAGTGGCCCGGTGAGCTGTCGCGCTGCCGGCCACCTATAGTGGCCTGGTGAGGTGTCGTGCTGCCGGCCACCTGTAGTGGCCTGGTGAGCTGTCGTGCTACCGGCCACCTATAGTGGCCTGGTGAGCTGTCGAGGTGCCAGTCACCTTAAGTGGCCTGGTGAACTGTCGAGGTGCCGGCCACCTATAGTGGCCCGGTGAGCTGTCGTGCTGCCGGCCACCTAAAGAGGCCTGGTGAGCTGTCGTGCTGCCGGCCACCTATAGTGGCCCGGTGCGCTGTCGTGCGGCCGGCCACCTATAATAGCCTGGTGAGCTGTCGTGGTGCCGGCTACCTATAGTGGCCTGGTAAGCTGTCGTGCTGCCGGCACCTATAGTGGCCTGGTGAGCTGTCGTGCTGCCGGCCACCTATGTATAGTGGCCTGGTGAGCTGTCATGCTGCCGGCCACCTATAATGGCCTGGTGAACTGTCGAGGTGCCTGCCACCTGTAGTGGCCTGGCGAGCTGTCGAGATGCCAGTCACCTATAGTGGCCTGGTGAGCTGTCGAGCTGCCGGCCATCTATAGTGGCCTGGTGAGCTGTCATGCTGCCGGCCTCCCATAATGGCCTGGTGAGCTGTCGTGCTGCCGGCCACCTATAGTGGCCTGGTGAGCTGTCGAGGTGCCGGCCACCTATAGTGGCCTGGTGAGCTGTCGTGCTGCCGGCCACCTATAGTGGCCTGGTGAGCTGTCGAGATGCCAGTCACCTATAGTGGCTTGGTGAGCTGTCGAGCTGCCGGCCACCTATAGTGGCCTGGTGAGAAGTCGTGTTGCCGGCCACCTATAGTGGCCTGGTGAGCTGTCGTGCTCCCGGCCACCTATAGTGGCCTGGTGAGTTGTCGTGCTGCCGGCCACCTATAGTGGCCTGGTGAGCTGTCGTGCTGCCGGCCACCTATAGTGGCCTGGTGAGCTGTCGTGCTGCCGGCCACCTATAGTGGCCTGGTGAGCTGTCGTGCTGCCGGCCACCTATAGTGGCCTGGTGAGCTGTCGTGCTGCCGGCCACCTATAGTGGCCTGGTGAGCTGTCGTGCTGCCGGCCACCTATAGTGGCCTGGTGAGCTGTCGTGCTGCCGGCCACCTATAGTGGCCTGGTGAGCTGTCGTGCTGCCGGCCACCTATAGTGGCCTGGTGAGCTGTCGTGCTGCCGGCCACCTATAGTGGCCTGGTGAGCTGTCGTGCTGCCGGCCACCTATAGTGGCCTGGTGAGCTGTCGTGCTGCCGGCCACCTATAGTGGCCTGGTGAGCTGTCGTGCTGCCGGCCACCTATAGTGGCCTGGTGAGCTGTCGTGCTGCCGGCCACCTATAGTGGCCTGGTGAGCTGTCGTGCTGCCGGCCACCTATAGTGGCCTGGTGAGCTGTCGTGCTGCCGGCCACCTATAGTGGCCTGGTGAGCTGTCGTGCTGCCGGCCACCTATAGTGGCCTGGTGAGCTGTCGTGCTGCCGGCCACCTATAGTGGCCTGGTGAGCTGTCGTGCTGCCGGCCACCTATAGTGGCCTGGTGAGCTGTCGTGCTGCCGGCCACCTATAGTGGCCTGGTGAGCTGTCGTGCTGCCGGCCACCTATAGTGGCCTGGTGAGCTGTCGTGCTGCCGGCCACCTATAGTGGCCTGGTGAGCTGTCGTGCTGCCGGCCACCTATAGTGGCCTGGTGATCTGTCGTGCTGCCGGCCACCAATAATAGCCTGGTGAGCTGTCGTGCTGCCGGCCACCTATAATAGCCTGGTGAGCTGTCGTGCTGCCGGCCACCTATAGTGGCCTGGTAAGCTGTCGTGCTGACGGCCACCTATAGTTGCCTGGTGAGCTGTCGTGCTGCCGCCCACCTATAGTGGCCTGGTGAGCTGTCGTGCTGCCGGCCACCTATAGTGGCCTGGTGAGCTGTCGTGCTGCCGGCCACCTATAGTGGCCTGGTGAGCTGTCCTGCTGCCGGCAACCTATAATAGCCTGGTGAACTGTCGTGCTGCCGGCCACCTATAGTGGCCTGGTGAGCTATCGTGCTGCCGGCCACCTATAGTGGCCTGGTGATCTGTCGTGCTGCCGGCCACCTATAATAGCCTGGTGAGCTGTCGTGCTGCCGGCCACCTATAGTGGCCTGGTGAGCTGTCGTGGTTCCGGCCAACTATAGTGGCCTGGTAAGCTGTCGTGCTGCCGGCCACCAATAGTGGCCTGGTGAGCTGTCGTGGTTCCGGCCAACTATAGTGGCCTGGTGAGCTGTCGTGCTGCCGGCCACCTATAGTGGCCTGGTGGACTGTCGTGCTGCCGGCCACCCATAGTGGCCTGGTGAGCTGTCGTGCTGCCGGCCACCTATAGTGGCCTGGGGAGCTGTCGTGCTGCCGGCCGCCTATAGTGGCCTGGGGAGCTGTCGTGCTGCCGGCCACCTTTAGGGCCTGGTGAGTTGTCGTGCTGCCGGCCACCTATAGTGGCCTGGTGAGTTGTCGTGTTGCCGGCCACCTATAGTGGCCTGGTGAGCTGTCCTGCTGCCGGCAACCTATAATAGCCTGGTGAACTGTCGTGCTGCCGGCCACCTATAGTGGCCTGGTGAGCTATCGTGCTGCCGGCCACCTATAGTGGCCTGGTGATCTGTCGTGCTGCCGGCCACCTATAATAGCCTGGTGAGCTGTCGTGCTGCCGGCCACCTATAGTGGCCTGGTGAGCTGTCGTGGTTCCGGCCAACTATAGTGGCCTGGTAAGCTGTCGTGCTGCCGGCCACCAATAGTGGCCTGGTGAGCTGTCGTGGTTCCGGCCAACTATAGTGGCCTGGTGAGCTGTCGTGCTGCCGGCCACCTATAGTGGCCTGGTGGACTGTCGTGCTGCCGGCCACCCATAGTGGCCTGGTGAGCTGTCGTGCTGCCGGCCACCTATAGTGGCCTGGGAAGCTGTCGTGCTGCCGGCCGCCTATAGTGGCCTGGGGAGCTGTCGTGCTGCCGGCCACCTTTAGGGCCTGGTGAGTTGTCGTGCTGCCGGCCACCTATAGTGGCCTGGTGAGTTGTCGTGTTGCCGGCCACCTATAGTGGCCTGGTGAGCTGTCGTGCTCCCGGCCACCTATAGTGGCCTGGTGAGTTGTCGTGCTACCGGCCACCTATAGTGGCCTGGTGAGCTGTCGTGCTGTCGGCCACCTATAGTGGCCTGGTGAGCTGTCGTGCTGCCGGCCACCTATAGTGGCCTGGTGAGCTGTCGTGCTGCCGGCCACCTATAGTGGCCTGGTGAGCTGTCGTGCTGCCGGCCACCTATAGTGGCCTGGTGAGCTGTCGTGCTGCCGGCCACCTATAGTGGCCTGGTGAGCTGTCGTGCTGCCGGCCACCTATAGTGGCCTGGTGAGCTTTTGTGCTGCCGGCCACCTATAGTGGCCTGGTGAGCAGTCGTGCTGCCGGCCACCTATAGTGGCCTGGTGAGCTGTCGTGCTGCCGGCCACCTATAGTGGCCTGGTGAGCTGTCGTGCTGCCGGCCACCTATAGTGGCCTGGTGAGCTGTCGTGCTGCCGGCCACCTATAGTGGCCTGGTGAGCTGTCGTGCTGCCGGCTACCTATAGTGGCCTGGTGAGCTGTCGTGCTGCCGGCCACCTATAGTGGCCTGGTGAGCTGTCGTGCTGCCGGCCACCTATAGTGGCCTGGTGAGCTGTCGTGCTGCCGGCCACCTATAGTGGCCTGGTGAGCTGTCGTGCTGCCGGCCACCTATAGTGGCCTGGTGAGCTGTCGTGCTGCCGGCCACCTATAGTGGCCTGGTGATCTGTCGTGCTGCCGGCCACCAATAATAGCCTGGTGAGCTGTCGTGCTGCCGGCCGCCTATAATAGCCTGGTGAGCTGTCGTGCTGCCGGCCACCTATAGTGGCCTGGTAAGCTGCCGTGCTGACGGCCACCTATAGTTGCCTGGTGAGCTGTCGTGCTGCCGCCCACCTATAGTGGCCTGGTGAGCTGTCGTGCTGCCGGCCACCTATAGTGGCCTGGTGAGCTGTCGAGGTGCCAGTCACCTATAGTGGCCTGGTGAGCTGTCGAGGTGCCGGCCACCTATAGTGGCCTGGTGAGTTGTCGTGTTGCCGGCCACCTATAGTGGCCTGGTGAGCTGTCGAGGTGCCCCCCACCTATAGCGGCCTGGTGAGCTGTCGTGTTGCCGGCCACCTATAGTGGCCTGGTGAGTTGTCGTGTTGCCGGCCACCTATAGTGGCCTGGTGAGCTGTCGTGCTGCCGGCCACCTATAGTGGCCTGGTGAGCTGTCGTGCTGCCGGACACCTAGAGTGGGCTGGTGAGCTGTCGAGTTGCCGGCCACCTATAGTGGCCTGGTGAGCTGACGCGCTGCCGGACAACTATAGTGGCCTGGTGAGCTGTCGTGCTGCCGGCCACCTATAGTGGCCTGGTTAGCTGTCGAGGTGCCAGTCACCTATAGTGGCCTGGTGAGTTGTGGTGCTGCCGGCCACCTATAGTGGCCTGGTGAGCTGTCGTGCTGCCGGCCACCTGTAGTGGCCTGGTGAGCTATCGTGCTGCCGGCCACCTATAGTGGCCTGGTGTGCTGTCGTGCTGCCGGACACCTAGAGTGGCCTGGTGAGCTGTCGAGGTGCCGGCCACCTATAGTGGCCTGGTGAGCTGACGCGCTACCGGACAACTATAGTGTCCAGGTGAGCTGTCGTGCTGCCGGCCACCTGTAGTGCCTGGTGAGCTGTCGAGATGCGGGCCACCTATAGTGGCCTGGTGAGCTGTCGTGCTGCCGGCCACCTATAGTGGCCTGGTGAGCTGTCATGCTGCCGGCCACCTAGAGTGGCCTGGTGAGCTGTCGAGGTGCCGGCCACCTATAGTGGCCCGGTGAGCTGTCGCGCTGCCGGCCACCTATAGTGGCCTGGTGAGGTGTCGTGCTGCCGGCCACCTATAGTGGCCTGGTGAGCTGTCGTGCTACCGGCCACCTATAGTGGCCTGGTGAGCTGTCGAGGTGCCAGTCACCTTAAGTGGCCTGGTGAACTGTCGAGGTGCCGGCCACCTATAGTGGCCTGGTGAGCTGTCGTGCTGCCGGCCACCTAAAGAGGCCTGGTGAGCTGTCGTGCTGCCGGCCACCTATAGTGGCCCGGTGCGCTGTCGTGCGGCCGGCCACCTATAATAGCCTGGTGAGCTGTCGTGGTGCCGGCTACCTCTAGTGGCCTGGTAAGCTGTCGTGCTGCCGGCACCTATAGTAGCCTGGTGAGCTGTCGTGCTGCCGGCCACCTATGTATAGTGGCCTGGTGAGCTGTCATGCTGCCGGCCACCTATAATGGCCTGGTGAACTGTCGAGGTGCCTGCCACCCGTAGTGGCCTGGTGAGCTGTCGAGATGCCAGTCACCTATAGTGGCCTGGTGAGCTGTCGAGCTGCCGGCCATCTATAGTGGCCTGGTGAGCTGTCATGCTGCCAGCCTCCCATAATGGCCTGGTGAGCTGTCGTGCTGCCGGCCACCTATAGTGGCCTGGTGAGCTGTCGAGGTGCCGGCCACCTATAGTGGCCTGGTGAGCTGTCGTGCTGCCGGCCACCTATAGTGGCCTGGTGAGCTGTCGTGCTGCCGGCCACCTATAGTGGCCTGGTGAGCTGTCGACATGCCAGTCACCTATAGTGGCTTGGTGAGCTGTCGAGCTGCCGGCCACCTATAGTGGCCTGGTGAGAAGTCGTGCTGCCGGCCACCTATAATGGCCTGGTGAGCTGTCGTGCTGCCGGCCGCCTTAAGGTCCTGGTGAGTTGTCGTGCTGCTGGCCACCTATAGTGGCCTGGTGAGCTGTCGTGCTGCCGGCCACCTATAGTGGCCTGGTAAGCTGTCGTGCTGCCGGCCACCTATAGTGGCCTGGTGAGCTGTCGTGCTGCCGGCCACCTATAGTGGCCTGGTGAGCTGTCGTGCTGCCGGCCACCTATAGTGGCCTGGTGAACTGTCGTGCTGCCGGCCACCTATAGTGGCCTGGTGATCTGTCGTGCTGCCGGCCACCAATAATAGCCTGGTGAGCTGTCGTGCTGCCGGCCACCTATAATAGCCTGGTTAGCTTTCATGCTGCCGGCCACCTATAGTGGCCTGGTAAGCTGTCGTGCTGACGGCCACCTATAGTTGCCTGGTGAGCTGTCGTGCTGCCGCCCACCTATAGTGGCCTGGTGAGCTGTCGTGCTGCCGGCCACCTATGGTGGCCTGGTGAGCTGTCGTGCTGCCGGCCACCTATAGTTGCCTGGTGAGCTGTCCTGCTGCCGGCCACCTATAATAGCCTGGTGAACTGTCGTGCTGCCGGCCACCTATAGTGGCCCGGTGAGCTGTCGTGCTGCCGGCCACCTATAGTGGCCTGGTGAGCTGTCGAGGTGCCAGTCACCTATAGTGGCCTGGTGAGCTGTCGAGGTGCCGGCCACCTATAGTGGCCTGGTGAGTTGTCGTGTTGCCGGCCACCTATAGTGGCCTGGTTAGCTGTCGAGGTGCCAGTCACCTATAGTGGCCTGGTGAGTTGTGGTGCTGCCGGCCACCTATAGTGGCCTGGTGAGCTGTCGTGCTGCCGGCCACCTATAGTGGCCTGGTGAGCTGTCGTGCTGCCGGCCACCTATAGTGGCCTGGTGAGCTGTCGTGCTGCCGGACACCTAGAGTGGGCTGGTGAGCTGTCGAGTTGCCGGCCACCTATAGTGGCCTGGTGAGCTGACGCGCTGCCGGACAACTATAGTGGCCTGGTGAGCTGTCGTGCTGCCGGCCACCTATAGTGGCCTGGTTAGCTGTCGAGGTGCCAGTCACCTATAGTGGCCTGGTGAGTTGTGGTGCTGCCGGCCACCTATAGTGGCCTGGTGAACTGTCGTGCTGCCGGCCACCTATAGTGGCCTGGTGAGCTGTCGTGCTGCCGGCCACCTATAGTGGCCTGGTGAGCTGTCGTGCTGCCGGACACCTAGAGTGGGCTGGTGAGCTGTCGAGTTGCCGGCCACCTATAGTGGCCTGGTGAGCTGACGCGCTGCCGGACAACTATAGTGGCCTGGTGAGCTGTCGTGCTGCCGGCCACCTATAGTGGCCTGGTGAGCTGTCGTGCTGCCGGCCACCTATAGTGGCCTGGTGAGCTGTCGTACTGCCGGACACCTAGAGTGGGCTGGTGAGCTGTCGAGTTGCCGACCACCTATAGTGGCCTGGTGAGCTGACGCGCTGCCGGACAACTATAGTGGCCAGGTGAGCTGTCGTGCTGCCGGCCACCTATAGTGGCCTGGTGAGCTGTCGTGCTGCCGGCCACCTATAGTGGCCTGGTGAGCTGTCGTACTGCCGGACACCTAGAGTGGGCTGGTGAGCTGTCGAGTTGCCGGCCACCTATAGTGGCCTGGTGAGCTGTCGTGCTGCCGGCCACCTATAGTGGCCTGGTGAGCTGTCGAGGTGCCGGCCATCTATAGTGGCCTGGTGAGCTGTCGTGCTGCCGGCCACCTATAGTGGCCTGGAGAGCTGTCGAGATGCCAGTCACCTATAGTGGCCTGGTGAGCTATCGTGCTGCCGGCCACCTATAGTGGCCTGGTGAGCTGTCGTGCTGCCGGCCACCTAGAGTGGCCTGGTGAGCTGTCGAGGTGCCGGCCACCTATAGTGGCCCGGTGAGCTGTCGCGCTGCCGGCCACCTATAGTGGCCTGGTGAGGTGTCGTGCTGCCGGCCACCTGTAGTGGCCTGGTGAGCTGTCGTGCTACCGGCCACCTATAGTGGCCTGGTGAGCTGTCGAGGTGCCAGTCACCTTAAGTGGCCTGGTGAACTGTCGAGGTGCCGGCCACCTATAGTGGCCCGGTGAGCTGTCGTGCTGCCGGCCACCAAAAGAGGCCTGGTGAGCTGTCGTGCTGCCGGCCACCTATAGTGGCCCGGTGCGCTGTCGTGCGGCCGGCCACCTATAATAGCCTGGTGAGCTGTCGTGGTGCCGGCTACCTATAGTGGCCTGGTAAGCTGTCGTGCTGCCGGCACCTATAGTGGCCTGGTGAGCTGTCGTGCTGCCGGCCACCTATGTATAGTGGCCTGGTGAGCTGTCATGCTGCCGGCCACCTATAATGGCCTGGTGAACTGTCGAGGTGCCTGCCACCTGTAGTGGCCTGGCGAGCTGTCGAGATGCCAGTCACCTATAGTGGCCTGGTGAGCTGTCGAGCTGCCGGCCATCTATAGTGGCCTGGTGAGCTGTCATGCTGCCGGCCTCCCATAATGGCCTGGTGAGCTGTCGTGCTGCCGGCCACCTATAGTGGCCTGGTGAGCTGTCGAGGTGCCGGCCACCTATAGTGGCCTGGTGAGCTGTCGTGCTGCCGGCCACCTATAGTGGCCTGGTGAGCTGTCGAGATGCCAGTCACCTATAGTGGCTTGGTGAGCTGTCGAGCTGCCGGCCACCTATAGTGGCCTGGTGAGAAGTCGTGTTGCCGGCCACCTATAGTGGCCTGGTGAGCTGTCGTGCTCCCGGCCACCTATAGTGGCCTGGTGAGTTGTCGTGCTGCCGGCCACCTATAGTGGCCTGGTGAGCTGTCGTGCTGCCGGCCACCTATAGTGGCCTGGTGAGCTGTCGTGCTGCCGGCCACCTATAGTGGCCTGGTGAGCTGTCGTGCTGCCGGCCACCTATAGTGGCCTGGTGAGCTGTCGTGCTGCCGGCCACCTATAGTGGCCTGGTGAGCTGTCGTGCTGCCGGCCACCTATAGTGGCCTGGTGAGCTGTCGTGCTGCCGGCCACCTATAGTGGCCTGGTGAGCTGTCGTGCTGCCGGCCACCTATAGTGGCCTGGTGAGCTGTCGTGCTGCCGGCCACCTATAGTGGCCTGGTGAGTTGTCGTGCTGCCGGCCACCTATAGTGGCCTGGTGAGCTGTCGTGCTGCCGGCCACCTAAAGTGGCCTGGTGAGCTGTCGTGCTGCCGGCCACCTATAGTGGCCTGGTGAGCTGTCGTGCTGCCGGCCACCTATAGTGGCCTGGTGAGCTGTCGTGCTGCCGGCCACCTATAGTGGCCTGGTGAGCTGTCGTGCTGCCGGCCACCTATAGTGGCCTGGTGAGCTGTCGTGCTGCCGGCCACCTATAGTGGCCTGGTGAGCTGTCGTGCTGCCGGCCACCTATAGTGGCCTGGTGAGCTGTCGTGCTGCCGGCCACCTATAGTGGCCTGGTGATCTGTCGTGCTGCCGGCCACCAATAATAGCCTGGTGAGCTGTCGTGCTGCCGGCCACCTATAATAGCCTGGTGAGCTGTCGTGCTGCCGGCCACCTATAGTGGCCTGGTAAGCTGTCGTGCTGACGGCCACCTATAGTTGCCTGGTGAGCTGTCGTGCTGCCGCCCACCTATAGTGGCCTGGTGAGCTGTCGTGCTGCCGGCCACCTATAGTGGCCTGGTGAGCTGTCGTGCTGCCGGCCACCTATAGTGGCCTGGTGAGCTGTCCTGCTGCCGGCAACCTATAATAGCCTGGTGAACTGTCGTGCTGCCGGCCACCTATAGTGGCCTGGTGAGCTATCGTGCTGCCGGCCACCTATAGTGGCCTGGTGATCTGTCGTGCTGCCGGCCACCTATAATAGCCTGGTGAGCTGTCGTGCTGCCGGCCACCTATAGTGGCCTGGTGAGCTGTCGTGGTTCCGGCCAACTATAGTGGCCTGGTAAGCTGTCGTGCTGCCGGCCACCAATAGTGGCCTGGTGAGCTGTCGTGGTTCCGGCCAACTATAGTGGCCTGGTGAGCTGTCGTGCTGCCGGCCACCTATAGTGGCCTGGTGGACTGTCGTGCTGCCGGCCACCCATAGTGGCCTGGTGAGCTGTCGTGCTGCCGGCCACCTATAGTGGCCTGGGGAGCTGTCGTGCTGCCGGCCGCCTATAGTGGCCTGGGGAGCTGTCGTGCTGCCGGCCACCTTTAGGGCCTGGTGAGTTGTCGTGCTGCCGGCCACCTATAGTGGCCTGGTGAGTTGTCGTGTTGCCGGCCACCTATAGTGGCCTGGTGAGCTGTCGTGCTCCCGGCCACCTATAGTGGCCTGGTGAGTTGTCGTGCTGCCGGCCACCTATAGTGGCCTGGTGAGCTGTCGTGCTGTCGGCCACCTATAGTGGCCTGGTGAGCTGTCGTGCTGCCGGCCACCTATAGTGGCCTGGTGAGCTGTCGTGCTGCCGGCCACCTATAGTGGCCTGGTGAGCTGTCGTGCTGCCGGCCACCTATAGTGGCCTGGTAAGCTGTCGTGCTGCCGGCCACCTATAGTGGCCTGGTGAGCTGTCGTGCTGCCGGCCACCTATAGTGGCCTGGTGAGCTTTTGTGCTGCCGGCCACCTATAGTGGCCTGGTGAGCAGTCGTGCTGCCGGCCACCTATAGTGGCCTGGTGAGCTGTCGTGCTGCCGGCCACCTATAGTGGCCTGGTGAGCTGTCGTGCTGCCGGCCACCTATAGTGGCCTGGTGAGCTGTCGTGCTGCCGGCCACCTATAGTGGCCTGGTGAGCTGTCGTGCTGCCGGCCACCTATAGTGGCCTGGTGAGCTGTCGTGCTGCCGGCCACCTATAGTGGCCTGGTGAGCTGTCGTGCTGCCGGCCACCTATAGTGGCCTGGTGAGCTGTCGTGCTGCCGGCCACCTATAGTGGCCTGGTGAGCTGTCGTGCTGCCGGCCACCTATAGTGGCCTGGTGAGCTGTCGTGCTGCCGGCCACCTATAGTGGCCTGGTGAGCTGTCGTGCTGCCGGCCACCTATAGTGGCCTGGTGATCTGTCGTGCTGCCGGCCACCAATAATAGCCTGGTGAGCTGTCGTGCTGCCGCCCGCCTATAATAGCCTGGTGAGCTGTCGTGCTGCCGGCCACCTATAGTGGCCTGGTAAGCTGCCGTGCTGACGGCCACCTATAGTTGCCTGGTGAGCTGTCGTGCTGCCGCCCACCTATAGTGGCCTGGTGAGCTGTCGTGCTGCCGGCCACCTATAGTGGCCTGGTGAGCTGTCGAGGTGCCAGTCACCTATAGTGGCCTGGTGAGCTGTCGAGGTGCCGGCCACCTATAGTGGCCTGGTGAGTTGTCGTGTTGCCGGCCACCTATAGTGGCCTGGTGAGCTGTCGAGGTGCCCCCCACCTATAGCGGCCTGGTGAGCTGTCGTGTTGCCGGCCACCTATAGTGGCCTGGTGAGTTGTCGTGTTGCCGGCCACCTATAGTGGCCTGGTGAGCTGTCGTGCTGCCGGCCACCTATAGTGGCCTGGTGAGCTGTCGTGCTGCCGGACACCTAGAGTGGGCTGGTGAGCTGTCGAGTTGCCGGCCACCTATAGTGGCCTGGTGAGCTGACGCGCTGCCGGACAACTATAGTGGCCTGGTGAGCTGTCGTGCTGCCGGCCACCTATAGTGGCCTGGTTAGCTGTCGAGGTGCCAGTCACCTATAGTGGCCTGGTGAGTTGTGGTGCTGCCGGCCACCTATAGTGGCCTGGTGAGCTGTCGTGCTGCCGGCCACCTGTAGTGGCCTGGTGAGCTATCGTGCTGCCGGCCACCTATAGTGGCCTGGTGTGCTGTCGTGCTGCCGGACACCTAGAGTGGCCTGGTGAGCTGTCGAGGTGCCGGCCACCTATAGTGGCCTGGTGAGCTGACGCGCTACCGGACAACTATAGTGTCCAGGTGAGCTGTCGTGCTGCCGGCCACCTGTTGTGCCTGGTGAGCTGTCGAGATGCGGGCCACCTATAGTGGCCTGGTGAGCTGTCGTGCTGCCGGCCACCTATAGTGGCCTGGTGAGCTGTCGTGCTGCCGGCCACCTATAGTGGCCTGGTGAGCTGTCATGCTGCCGGCCACCTAGAGTGGCCTGGTGAGCTGTCGAGGTGCCGGCCACCTATAGTGGCCCGGTGAGCTGTCGCGCTGCCGGCCACCTATAGTGGCCTGGTGAGGTGTCGTGCTGCCGGCCATCTATAGTGGCCTGGTGAGCTGTCGTGCTACCGGCCACCTATAGTGGCCTGGTGAGCTGTCGAGGTGCCAGTCACCTTAAGTGGCCTGGTGAACTGTCGAGGTGCCGGCCACCTATAGTGGCCTGGTGAGCTGTCGTGCTGCCGGCCACCTAAAGAGGCCTGGTGAGCTGTCGTGCTGCCGGCCACCTATAGTGGCCCGGTGCGCTGTCGTGCGGCCGGCCACCTATAATAGCCTGGTGAGCTGTCGTGGTGCCGGCTACCTCTAGTGGCCTGGTAAGCTGTCGTGCTGCCGGCACCTATAGTAGCCTGGTGAGCTGTCGTGCTGCCGGCCACCTATGTATAGTGGCCTGGTGAGCTGTCATGCTGCCGGCCACCTATAATGGCCTGGTGAACTGTCGAGGTGCCTGCCACCCGTAGTGGCCTGGTGAGCTGTCGAGATGCCAGTCACCTATAGTGGCCTGGTGAGCTGTCGAGCTGCCGGCCATCTATAGTGGCCTGGTGAGCTGTCATGCTGCCAGCCTCCCATAATGGCCTGGTGAGCTGTCGTGCTGCCGGCCACCTATAGTGGCCTGGTGAGCTGTCGAGGTGCCGGCCACCTATAGTGGCCTGGTGAGCTGTCGTGCTGCCGGCCACCTATAGTGGCCTGGTGAGCTGTCGAGATGCCAGTCACCTATAGTGGCTTGGTGAGCTGTCGAGCTGCCGGCCACCTATAGTGGCCTGGTAAGCTGTCGTGCTGCCGGCCACCTATAGTGGCCTGGTGAGCTGTCGTGCTGCCGGCCACCTATAGTGGCCTGGTGAACTGTCGTGCTGCCGGCCACCTATAGTGGCCTGGTGAACTGTCGTGCTGCCGGCCACCTATAGTGGCCTGGTGATCTGTCGTGCTGCCGGCCACCTATAGTGGCCTGGTAAGCTGTCGTGCTGCCGGCCACCTATAGTTGCCTGGTGAGCTGTCGTGCTGCCGGCCACCTATAGTGGCCTGGTGAACTGTCGTGCTGCCGGCCACCTATAGTGGCCTGGTGATCTGTCGTGCTGCCGGCCACCAATAATAGCCTGGTGAGCTGTCGTGCTGCCGGCCACCTATAATAGCCTGGTTAGCTTTCATGCTGCCGGCCACCTATAGTGGCCTGGTAAGCTGTCGTGCTGACGGCCACCTATAGTTGCCTGGTGAGCTGTCGTGCTGCCGGCCACCAATAATAGCCTGGTGAGCTGTCGTGCTGCCGGCCACCTATGGTGGCCTGGTGAGCTGTCGTGCTGCCGGCCACCTATAGTTGCCTGGTGAGCTGTCCTGCTGCCGGCCACCTATAATAGCCTGGTGAACTGTCGTGCTGCCGGCCACCTATAGTGGCCTGGGGAGCTGTCGTGCTGCCGGCCGCCTATAGTGGCCTGGGGAGCTGTCGTGCTGCCGGCCACCTTTAGGGCCTGGTGAGTTGTCGTGCTGCCGGCCACCTATAGTGGCCTGGTGAGTTGTCGTGTTGCCGGCCACCTATAGTGGCCTGGTGAGCTGTCGTGCTCCCGGCCACCTATAGTGGCCTGGTGAGTTGTCGTGCTGCCGGCCACCTATAGTGGCCTGGTGAGCTGTCGTGCTGTCGGCCACCTATAGTGGCCTGGTGAGCTGTCGTGCTGCCGGCCACCTATAGTGGCCTGGTGAGCTGTCGTGCTGCCGGCCACCTATAGTGGCCTGGTGAGCTGTCGTGCTGCCGGCCACCTATAGTGGCCTGGTGAGCTGTCGTGCTGCCGGCCACCTATAGTGGCCTGGTGAGCTGTCGTGCTGCCGGCCACCTATAGTGGCCTGGTGAGCTTTTGTGCTGCCGGCCACCTATAGTGGCCTGGTGAGCAGTCGTGCTCCCGGCCACCTATAGTGGCCTGGTGAGCTGTCGTGCTGCCGGCCACCTATAGTGGCCTGGTGAGCTGTCGTGCTGCCGGCCACCTATAGTGGCCTGGTGAGCTGTCGTGCTGCCGGCCACCTATAGTGGCCTGGTGAGCTGTCGTGCTGCCGGCCACCTATAGTGGCCTGGTGAGCTGTCGTGCTGCCGGCCACCTATAGTGGCCTGGTGAGCTGTCGTGCTGCCGGCCACCTATAGTGGCCTGGTGAGCTGTCGTGCTGCCGGCCACCTATAGTGGCCTGGTGAGCTGTCGTGCTGCCGGCCACCTATAGTGGCCTGGTGAGCTGTCGTGCTGCCGGCCACCTATAGTGGCCTGGTGAGCTGTCGTGCTGCCGGCCACCTATAGTGGCCTGGTGAGCTGTCGTGCTGCCGGCCACCTATAGTGGCCTGGTGATCTGTCGTGCTGCCGGCCACCAATAATAGCCTGGTGAGCTGTCGTGCTGCCGCCCGCCTATAATAGCCTGGTGAGCTGTCGTGCTGCCGGCCACCTATAGTGGCCTGGTAAGCTGCCGTGCTGACGGCCACCTATAGTTGCCTGGTGAGCTGTCGTGCTGCCGCCCACCTATAGTGGCCTGGTGAGCTGTCGTGCTGCCGGCCACCTATAGTGGCCTGGTGAGCTGTCGAGGTGCCAGTCACCTATAGTGGCCCGGTGCGCTGTCGTGCGGCCGGCCACCTATAATAGCCTGGTGAGCTGTCGTGGTGCCGGCTACCTCTAGTGGCCTGGTAAGCTGTCGTGCTGCCGGCACCTATAGTAGCCTGGTGAGCTGTCGTGCTGCCGGCCACCTATGTATAGTGGCCTGGTGAGCTGTCATGCTGCCGGCCACCTATAATGGCCTGGTGAACTGTCGAGGTGCCTGCCACCCGTAGTGGCCTGGTGAGCTGTCGAGATGCCAGTCACCTATAGTGGCCTGGTGAGCTGTCGAGCTGCCGGCCACCTATAGTGGCCTGGTGAGAAGTCGTGCTGCCGGCCACCTATAATGGCCTGGTGAGCTGTCGTGCTGCCGGCCGCCTTAAGGTCCTGGTGAGTTGTCGTGCTGCTGGCCACCTATAGTGGCCTGGTGAGCTGTCGTGCTGCCGGCCACCTATAGTGGCCTGGTAAGCTGTCGTGCTGCCGGCCACCTATAGTGGCCTGGTGAGCTGTCGTGCTGCCGGCCACCTATAGTGGCCTGGTGAACTGTCGTGCTGCCGGCCACCTATAGTGGCCTGGTGATCTGTCGTGCTGCCGGCCACCAATAATAGCCTGGTGAGCTGTCGTGCTGCCGGCCACCTATAATAGCCTGGTTAGCTTTCATGCTGCCGGCCACCTATAGTGGCCTGGTAAGCTGTCGTGCTGACGGCCACCTATAGTTGCCTGGTGAGCTGTCGTGCTGCCGCCCACCTATAGTGGCCTGGTGAGCTGTCGTGCTGCCGGCCACCTATGGTGGCCTGGTGAGCTGTCGTGCTGCCGGCCACCTATAGTTGCCTGGTGAGCTGTCCTGCTGCCGGCCACCTATAATAGCCTGGTGAACTGTCGTGCTGCCGGCCACCTATAGTGGCCTGGTGAGCTGTCGTGCTGCCGGCCACCTATAGTGGCCTGGTGAGCTGTCGAGATGCCAGTCACCTATAGTGGCCTGGTGAGCTGTCGAGGTGCCGGCCACCTATAGTGGCCTGGTGAGTTGTCGTGTTGCCGGCCACCTATAGTGGCCTGGTTAGCTGTCGAGGTGCCAGTCACCTATAGTGGCCTGGTGAGTTGTGGTGCTGCCGGCCACCTATAGTGGCCTGGTGAGCTGTCGTGCTGCCGGCCACCTATAGTGGCCTGGTGAGCTGTCGTGCTGCCGGCCACCTATAGTGGCCTGGTGAGCTGTCGTGCTGCCGGACACCTAGAGTGGGCTGGTGAGCTGTCGAGTTGCCGGCCACCTATAGTGGCCTGGTGAGCTGACGCGCTGCCGGACAACTATAGTGGCCTGGTGAGCTGTCGTGCTGCCGGCCACCTATAGTGGCCTGGTTAGCTGTCGAGGTGCCAGTCACCTATAGTGGCCTGGTGAGTTGTGGTGCTGCCGGCCACCTATAGTGGCCTGGTGAGCTGTCGTGCTGCCGGCCGCCTATAGTGGCCTGGTGAGCTGTCGTGCTGCCGGCCACCTATAGTGGCCTGGTGAGCTGTCGTGCTGCCGGACACCTAGAGTGGGCTGGTGAGCTGTCGAGTTGCCGGCCACCTATAGTGGCCTGGTGAGCTGACGCGCTGCCGGACAACTATAGTGGCCTGGTGAGCTGTCGTGCTGCCGGCCACCTATAGTGGCCTGGTGAGCTGTCGTGCTGCCGGCCACCTATAGTGGCCTGGTGAGCTGTCGTGCTGCCGGCCACCTATAGTGGCCTGGTGAGCTGTCGTACTGCCGGACACCTAGAGTGGGCTGGTGAGCTGTCGAGTTGCCGGCCACCTATAGTGGCCTGGTGAGCTGACGCGCTGCCGGACAACTATAGTGGCCTGGTGAGCTGTCGTGCTGCCGGCCACCTATAGTGGCCTGGTGAGCTGTCGTGCTGCCGGCCACCTATAGTGGCCTGGTGAGCTGTCGTACTGCCGGACACCTAGAGTGGGCTGGTGAGCTGTCGAGTTGCCGGCCACCTATAGTGGCCTGGTGAGCTGTCGTGCTGCCGGCCACCTATAGTGGCCTGGTGAGCTGTCGAGGTGACGGCCATCTATAGTGGCCTGGTGAGCTGTCGTGCTGCCGGCCACCTATAGTGGCCTGGAGAGCTGTCGAGATGCCAGTCACCTATAGTGGCCTGGTGAGCTATCGTGCTGCCGGCCACCTATAGTGGCCTGGTGAGCTGTCGTGCTGCCGGCCACCTAGAGTGGCCTGGTGAGCTGTCGAGGTGCCGGCCACCTATAGTGGCCCGGTGAGCTGTCGCGCTGCCGGCCACCTATAGTGGCCTGGTGAGGTGTCGTGCTGCCGGCCACCTGTAGTGGCCTGGTGAGCTGTCGTGCTACCGGCCACCTATAGTGGCCTGGTGAGCTGTCGAGGTGCCAGTCACCTTAAGTGGCCTGGTGAACTGTCGAGGTGCCGGCCACCTATAGTGGCCCGGTGAGCTGTCGTGCTGCCGGCCACCTAAAGAGGCCTGGTGAGCTGTCGTGCTGCCGGCCACCTATAGTGGCCCGGTGCGCTGTCGTGCGGCCGGCCACCTATAATAGCCTGGTGAGCTGTCGTGGTGCCGGCTACCTATAGTGGCCTGGTAAGCTGTCGTGCTGCCGGCCACCTATGTATAGTGGCCTGGTGAGCTGTCATGCTGCCGGCCACCTATAATGGCCTGGTGAACTGTCGAGGTGCCTGCCACCCGTAGTGGCCTGGTGAGCTGTCGAGATGCCAGTCACCTATAGTGGCCTGGAGAGCTGTCGAGCTGCCGGCCACCTATAGTGGCCTGGTGAGAAGTCGTGCTGCCGGCCACCTATAATGGCCTGGTGAGCTGTCGTGCTGCCGGCCGCCTTAAGGTCCTGGTGAGTTGTCGTGCTGCTGGCCACCTATAGTGGCCTGGTGAGCTGTCGTGCTGCCGGCCACCTATAGTGGCCTGGTAAGCTGTCGTGCTGCCGGCCACCTATAGTGGCCTGGTGAGCTGTCGTGCTGCCGGCCACCTATAGTGGCCTGGTGAACTGTCGTGCTGCCGGCCACCTATAGTGGCCTGGTGATCTGTCGTGCTGCCGGCCACCAATAATAGCCTGGTGAGCTGTCGTGCTGCCGGCCACCTATAATAGCCTGGTTAGCTTTCATGCTGCCGGCCACCTATAGTGGCCTGGTAAGCTGTCGTGCTGACGGCCACCTATAGTTGCCTGGTGAGCTGTCGTGCTGCCGCCCACCTATAGTGGCCTGGTGAGCTGTCGTGCTGCCGGCCACCTATGGTGGCCTGGTGAGCTGTCGTGCTGCCGGCCACCTATAGTTGCCTGGTGAGCTGTCCTGCTGCCGGCCACCTATAATAGCCTGGTGAACTGTCGTGCTGCCGGCCACCTATAGTGGCCTGGTGAGCTGTCGTGCTGCCGGCCACCTATAGTGGCCTGGTGAGCTGTCGAGATGCCAGTCACCTATAGTGGCCTGGTGAGCTGTCGAGGTGCCGGCCACCTATAGTGGCCTGGTGAGTTGTCGTGTTGCCGGCCACCTATAGTGGCCTGGTTAGCTGTCGAGGTGCCAGTCACCTATAGTGGCCTGGTGAGTTGTGGTGCTGCCGGCCACCTATAGTGGCCTGGTGAGCTGTCGTGCTGCCGGCCACCTATAGTGGCCTGGTGAGCTGTCGTGCTGCCGGCCACCTATAGTGGCCTGGTGAGCTGTCGTGCTGCCGGACACCTAGAGTGGGCTGGTGAGCTGTCGAGTTGCCGGCCACCTATAGTGGCCTGGTGAGCTGACGCGCTGCCGGACAACTATAGTGGCCTGGTGAGCTGTCGTGCTGCCGGCCACCTATAGTGGCCTGGTTAGCTGTCGAGGTGCCAGTCACCTATAGTGGCCTGGTGAGTTGTGGTGCTGCCGGCCACCTATAGTGGCCTGGTGAGCTGTCGTGCTGCCGGCCGCCTATAGTGGCCTGGTGAGCTGTCGTGCTGCCGGCCACCTATAGTGGCCTGGTGAGCTGTCGTGCTGCCGGACACCTAGAGTGGGCTGGTGAGCTGTCGAGTTGCCGGCCACCTATAGTGGCCTGGTGAGCTGACGCGCTGCCGGACAACTATAGTGGCCTGGTGAGCTGTCGTGCTGCCGGCCACCTATAGTGGCCTGGTGAGCTGTCGTGCTGCCGGCCACCTATAGTGGCCTGGTGAGCTGTCGTGCTGCCGGCCACCTATAGTGGCCTGGTGAGCTGTCGTACTGCCGGACACCTAGAGTGGGCTGGTGAGCTGTCGAGTTGCCGGCCACCTATAGTGGCCTGGTGAGCTGACGCGCTGCCGGACAACTATAGTGGCCTGGTGAGCTGTCGTGCTGCCGGCCACCTATAGTGGCCTGGTGAGCTGTCGTGCTGCCGGCCACCTATAGTGGCCTGGTGAGCTGTCGTACTGCCGGACACCTAGAGTGGGCTGGTGAGCTGTCGAGTTGCCGGCCACCTATAGTGGCCTGGTGAGCTGTCGTGCTGCCGGCCACCTATAGTGGCCTGGTGAGCTGTCGAGGTGCCGGCCATCTATAGTGGCCTGGTGAGCTGTCGTGCTGCCGGCCACCTATAGTGGCCTGGAGAGCTGTCGAGATGCCAGTCACCTATAGTGGCCTGGTGAGCTATCGTGCTGCCGGCCACCTATAGTGGCCTGGTGAGCTGTCGTGCTGCCGGCCACCTAGAGTGGCCTGGTGAGCTGTCGAGGTGCCGGCCACCTATAGTGGCCCGGTGAGCTGTCGCGCTGCCGGCCACCTATAGTGGCCTGGTGAGGTGTCGTGCTGCCGGCCACCTGTAGTGGCCTGGTGAGCTGTCGTGCTACCGGCCACCTATAGTGGCCTGGTGAGCTGTCGAGGTGCCAGTCACCTTAAGTGGCCTGGTGAACTGTCGAGGTGCCGGCCACCTATAGTGGCCCGGTGAGCTGTCGTGCTGCCGGCCACCTAAAGAGGCCTGGTGAGCTGTCGTGCTGCCGGCCACCTATAGTGGCCCGGTGCGCTGTCGTGCGGCCGGCCACCTATAATAGCCTGGTGAGCTGTCGTGGTGCCGGCTACCTATAGTGGCCTGGTAAGCTGTCGTGCTGCCGGCACCTATAGTGGCCTGGTGAGCTGTCGTGCTGCCGGCCACCTATGTATAGTGGCCTGGTGAGCTGTCATGCTGCCGGCCACCTATAATGGCCTGGTGAACTGTCGAGGTGCCTGCCACCTGTAGTGGCCTGGCGAGCTGTCGAGATGCCAGTCACCTATAGTGGCCTGGTGAGCTGTCGAGCTGCCGGCCATCTATAGTGGCCTGGTGAGCTGTCATGCTGCCGGCCTCCCATAATGGCCTGGTGAGCTGTCGTGCTGCCGGCCACCTATAGTGGCCTGGTGAGCTGTCGAGGTGCCGGCCACCTATAGTGGCCTGGTGAGCTGTCGTGCTGCCGGCCACCTATAGTGGCCTGGTGAGCTGTCGAGATGCCAGTCACCTATAGTGGCTTGGTGAGCTGTCGAGCTGCCGGCCACCTATAGTGGCCTGGTGAGAAGTCGTGCTGCCGGCCACCTATAATGGCCTGGTGAGCTGTCGTGCTGCCGGCCGCCTTAAGGTCCTGGTGAGTTGTCGTGCTGCCGGCCACCTATAGTGGCCTGGTGAGCTGTCGTGCTGCCGGCCACCTATAGTGGCCTGGTAAGCTGTCGTGCTGCCGGCCACCTATAGTGGCCTGGTGAGCTGTAGTGCTGCCGGCCACCTATAGTGGCCCGGTGAACTGTCGTGCTGCCGGCCACCTATAGTGGCCTGGTGATCTGTCGTGCTGCCGGCCACCAATAATAGCCTGGTGAGCTGTCGTGCTGCCGGCCACCTATAATAGCCTGGTGAGCTTTCATGCTGCCGGCCACCTATAGTGGCCTGGTAAGCTGTCGTGCTGACGGCCACCTATAGTTGCCTGGTGAGCTGTCGTGCTGCCGCCCACCTATAGTGGCCTGGTGAGCTGTCGTGCTGCCGGCCACCTATAGTGGCCTGGTGAGCTGTCGTGCTGCCGGCCACCTATAGTGGCCTGGTGAGCTGTCCTGCTGCCGGCCACCTATAATAGCCTGGTGAACTGTCGTGCTGCCGGCCACCTATAGTGGCCTGGTGAGCTGTCGTGCTGCCGGCCACCTATAGTGGCCTGGTGAGCTGTCGTGCTGCCGGCCACCTATAGTGGCCTGGTGAGCTGTCGAGGTGCCAGTCACCTATAGTGGCCTGGTGAGCTGTCGAGGTGCCGGCCACCTATAGTGGCCTGGTGAGTTGTCGTGTTGCCGGCCACCTATAGTGGCCTGGTGAGCTGTCGAGGTGCCCCCCACCTATAGCGGCCTGGTGAGCTGTCGTGCTGCCGGCCACCTATAGTGGCCTGGTGAGTTGTCGTGTTGCCGGCCACCTATAGTGGCCTGGTGAGCTGTCGTGCTGCCGGCCACCTATAGTGGCCTGGTGAGCTGTCGTGCTGCCGGACACCTAGAGTGGGCTGGTGAGCTGTCGAGTTGCCGGCCACCTATAGTGGCCTGGTGAGCTAACGCGCTGCCGGACAACTATAGTGGCCTGGTGAGCTGTCGTGCTGCCGGCCACCTATAATGGCCTGGTTAGCTGTCGAGGTGCCAGTCACCTATAGTGGCCTGGTGAGTTGTGGTGCTGCCGGCCACCTATAGTGGCCTGGTGAGCTGTCGTGCTGCCGGCCACCTGTAGTGGCCTGGTGAGCTGTCGTGCTGCCGGCCACCTATAGTGGCCTGGTGTGCTGTCGTGCTGCCGGACCCCTAGAGGGGCCTGGTGAGCTGTCGAGGTGCCGGCCACCTATAGTGGCCTGGTGAGCTGACGCGCTACCGGACAACTATAGTGTCCAGGTGAGCTGTCGTGCTGCCGGCCACCTATAGTGGCCTGGTGAGCTGTCGTGCTGCCGGCCACCTATAGTGGCCTGGTGAGCTGTCCTGCTGCCGGCCACCTATAATAGCCTGGTGAACTGTCGTGCTGCCGGCCACCTATAGTGGCCTGGTGAGAAGTCGTGCTGCCGGCCACCCATAATGGCCTGGTGAGCTGTCGTGCTGCCGGCCGCCTTAAGGTCCTGGTGAGTTGTCGTGCTGCCGGCCACCTATAGTGGCCTGGTGAGCTGTCGTGCTGCCGGCCACCTATAGTGGCCTGGTGAGCTGTCGTGCTGCCGGCCACCTGTAGTGGCCTGATGAGCTGTCGTGCTGCCGGCCACCTATAGCGGCCTGGTGTGCTGTCGTGCTGCCGGACACCTAGAGTGGCCTGGTGAGCTGTCGAGGTGCCGGCCACCTATAGAGGCCTGGTGAGCTGACGCGCTACCGGACAACCATAGTGTCCAGGTGAGCTGTCGTGCTGCCGGCCACCTGTAGTGCCTGGTGAGCTGTCGTGCCGCCGGCCACCTATAGTGGCCTGGTGAGCTGTCGTGCTGCCGGCCACCTATAGTGGCCTGGTGAGCTGTCGTGCTGCCGGCCACCCATAGTGGCCTGGTGAGCTGTCGTGCTGCCGGCCACCTATAGTGGCCTGGTGAGCTGTCGAGGTGCCGGCCACCTATAGTGGCCTGGGGAGCTGTCGTGCTGCCGGCCGCCTTTAGGGCTTGGTGAGTTGTCGTGCTGCCGGCCACCTATAGTGGCCTGGTGAGCTGTCGTGCGGTCGGCCAGCTATAGTGGTCTAGTGAGCTGTCGTGCTGCCGGCCACCTATAGTGGCCTGGTGAGCAGTCGTGCTACCGGCCACCTGTAGTGGCCTGGTGAGCTGTCGTGCTGTCGGCTACCTATAGTGGCCTAGTGAGCTGTCGAGGGGCCGGCCACCTATAATGGCCTCGTGAGCTGTCGTGCTGCCGGCCACCTATAGTGGCCTGGTGAGTTGTTGTGTTGTCGGCCACTTATAGTGGCCGGGTGAGCTGTCGAGGTGCCAGCCACCAATAGTGCCCTGGTGAGCTGTCGTGCTGCCGGCCACCTATAGTGTCCTGGTGAACTGTGGAGGTGCCGGCCACCTACAGTGGCCTGGTGAGCTGTCGAGGTGCCGGCCACCTACAGTGGCCTGGGGAGCTGTCGTGCTGCCGGCCGCCTTTAGGGCCTGGTGAGTTGTCGTGCTGCCGGCCACCTATAGTAGCCTGGTGAGCTGTCGTGCTGCCGGCCACCTATAGTGGCCTGGTGAGCTGTCGTGGTGCCGGCCACCTATAGTGGCCTGGTGAGCTGTCGTGCTGCCGGCCACCTATAGTGGCCTGGTGAGCTGTCGTGCTGCCAGCCACCTATAATGGCCTCGTGAGCTGTCGTGCTGCCGGCCACCTATAGTGGCCTGGTGAGTTGTTGTGCTGCCGGCCACCTATAGTGGCCTGGTGAGCTGTCGTGCTGTCGGCTACCTATAGTGGCCTGGTGAGCTGTCGAGGGGCCGGCCACCTATAATGGCCTCGTGAGCTGTCGTGCTGCCGGCCACCTATAGTGGCCTGGTGAGTTGTTGTGTTGTCGGCCACCTATAGTGGCCTGGTGAGCTGTCGAGGTGCCGGCCACCTATAGTGGCCTGGTGAGCTGTCGTGCTGCCGGCCACCTATAGTGGCCTGGTGAGCTGTCGTGCTGCCGGCCACCTATAATGGCCTCGTGAGCTGTCGTGCTGCCGGCCACCTATAGTGGCCTGGTGAGTTGTTGTGCTGCCGGCCACCTATAGTGGCCTGGTGAGCTGTCGTGCTGTCGGCTACCTATAGTGGCCTGGTGAGCTGTCGAGGGGCCGGCCACCTATAATGGCCTCGTGAGCTGTCGTGCTGCCGGCCACCTATAGTGGCCTGGTGAGTTGTTGTGCTGCCGGCCACCTATAGTGGCCTGGTGAGCTGTCGTGCTGTCGGCTACCTTTAGTGGCCTGGTGAGCTTTCGAGGGGCCGGCCACCTATAATGGCCTCGTGAGCTGTCGTGCTACCGGACAACTATAGTGTCCAGGTGAGCTGTCGTGCTGCCGGCCACCTGTAGTGCCTGGTGAGCTGTCGAGATGCGGGCCACCTATAGTGGCCTGGTGAGCTGTCGTGCTGCCGGCCACCTATAGTGGCCTGGTGAGCTGTCGTGCTGCCGGCCACCTATAATGGCCTCGTGAGCTGTCGTGCTGCCGGCCACCTATAGTGGCCTGGTGAGTTGTTGTGCTGCCGGCCACCTATAGTGGCCTGGTGAGCTGTCGTGCTGTCGGCTACCTATAGTGGCCTGGTGAGCTGTCGAGGGGCCGGCCACCTATAATGCCCTCGTGAGCTGTCGTGCTGCCGGCCACCTATAGTGGCCTGGTGAGCTGTCGAGGTGCCAGCCACCAATAGTGCCCTGGTGAGCTGTCGTGCTGCCGGCCACCTATAGTGTCCTGGTGAACTGTGGAGGTGCCGGCCACCTACAGTGGCCTGGTGAGCTGTCGAGGTGCCGGCCACCTACAGTGGCCTGGGGAGCTGTCGTGCTGCCGGCCGCCTTTAGGGCCTGGTGAGTTGTCGTGCTGCCGGCCACCTATAGTAGCCTGGTGAGCTGTCGTGCTGCCGGCCACCTATAGTGGCCTGGTGAGCTGTCGAGGTGCCGGCCACCTATAGTGGCCTGGTGGGCTGTCGTGCTGCCGGCCACCTATAGTGGCCTGGGGAGCTGTCGTGCTGCCGGTCGCCTTAAGGGCCTGGTGAGTTGTCGTGCTGCCGGCCACCTATAGTGGCCTGGTGAGCTGTCGTGCTGCCGGCCACCTAGAGTGGCCTGGTGAGCTGTCGAGGTGCCGGCCACCTATAGTGGCCCGGTGAGCTGTCGCGCTGCCGGCCACCTATAGTGGCCTGGTGAGGTGTCGTGCTGCCGGCCACCTATAGTGGCCTGGTGAGCTGTCGTGCTACCGGCCACCTATAGTGGCCTGGTGAGCTGTCGAGGTGCCAGTCACCTTAAGTGGCCTGGTGAACTGTCGAGGTGCCGGCCACCTATAGTGGCCTGGTGAGCTGTCGTGCTGCCGGCCACCTAAAGAGGCCTGGTGAGCTGTCGTGTTGCCGGCCACCTATAGTGGCCCGGTGCGCTGTCGTGCTGCCGGACACCTATAATAGCCTGGTGAGCTGTCGTGGTGCCGGCTACCTATAGTGGCCTGGTAAGCTGTCGTGCTGCCGGCACCTATAGTGGCCTGGTGAGCTGTCGTGCTGCCGGCCACCTATGTATAGTGGCCTGGTGAGCTGTCATGCTGCCGGCCACCTATAATGGCCTGGTGAACTGTCGAGGTGCCTGCCACCTGTAGTGGCCTGGCGAGCTGTCGAGATGCCAGTCACCTATAGTGGCCTGGTGAGCTGTCGAGCTGCCGGCCATCTATAGTGGCCTGGTGAGCTGTCATGCTGCCGGCCTCCCATAATGGCCTGGTGGGCTGTCGTGCTGCCGGCCACCTATAGTGGCCTGGTGAGCTGTCGAGGTGCCGGCCACCTATAGTGGCCTGGTGAGCTGTCGTGCTGCCGGCCACCTATAGTGGCCTGGTGAGCTGTCGAGATGCCAGTCACCTATAGTGGCTTGGTGAGCTGTCGAGCTGCCGGCCACCTATAGTGGCCTGGTGAGAAGTCGTGCTGCCGGCCACCTATAATGGCCTGGTGAGCTGTCGTGCTGCCGGCCGCCTTAAGGTCCTGGTGAGTTGTCGTGCTGCCGGCCACCTATAGTGGCCTGGTGAGCTGTCGTGCTGCCGGCCACCTATAGTGGCCTGGTAAGCTGTAGTGCTGCCGGCCACCTATAGTGGCCTGGTGAGCTGTCGTGCTGCCGGCCACCTATAGTGGCCTGGTGAACTGTCGTGCTGCCGGCCACCTATAGTGGCCTGGTGATCTGTCGTGCTGCCGGCCACCTATAGTGGCCTGGTGATCTGTCGTGCTGCCGGCCACCAATAATAGCCTGGTGAGCTGTCGTGCTGCCGGCCACCTATAATAGCCTGGTGAGCTTTCATGCTGCCGGCCACCTATAGTGGCCTGGTAAGCTGTCGTGCTGACGGCCACCTATAGTTGCCTGGTGAGCTGTAGTGCTGCCGCCCACCTATAGTGGCCTGGTGAGCTGTCGTGCTGCCGGCCACCTATAGTGGCCTGGTGAGCTGTCCTGCTGCCGGCCACCTATAATAGCCTGGTGAACTGTCGTGCTGCCGGCCACCTATAGTGGCCTGGTGAGCTGTCGTGCTGCCGGCCACCTATAGTGGCCTGGTGAGCTGTCGAGGTGCCAGTCACCTATAGTGGCCTGGTGAGCTGTCGAGGTGCCGGCCACCTATAGTGGCCTGGTGAGTTGTCGTGTTGCCGGCCACCTATAGTGGCCTGGTGAGCTGTCGAGGTGCCCCCCACCTATAGCGGCCTGGTGAGCTGTCGTGCTGCCGGCCACCTATAGTGGCCTGGTGAGTTGTCGTGTTGCCGGCCACCTATAGTGGCCTGGTGAGTTGTCGTGTTGCCGGCCACCTATAGTGGCCTGGTGAGCTGTCGTGCTGCCGGCCACCTATAGTGGCCTGGTGAGCTGTCGTGCTGCCGGACACCTATAGTGGCCTGGTGAGCTGACGCGCTGCCGGACAACTATAGTGGCCTATTGAGCTGTCGTGCTGCCGGCCACCTATAATGGCCTGGTTAGCTGTCGAGGTGCCAGTCACCTATAGTGGCCTGGTGAGTTGTGGTGCTGCCGGCCACCTATAGTGGCCTGGTGAGCTGTCGTGCTGCCGGCCACCTGTAGTGGCCTGGTGAGCTGTCGTGCTGCCGGCCACCTATAGTGGCCTGGTGTGCTGTCGTGCTGCCGGACACCTAGAGTGGCCTGGTGAGCTGTCGAGGTGCCGGCCACCTATAGTGGCCTGGTGAGCTGACGCGCTACCGGACAACTATAGTGTCCAGGTGAGCTGTCGTGCTGCCGGCCACCTGTAGTGCCTGGTGAGCTGTCGAGATGCGGGCCACCTATAGTGGCCTGGTGAGCTGTCGTGCTGCCGGCCACCTATAGTGGCCTGGTGAGCTGTCGTGCTGCCGGCCACCTATAGTGGCCTGGTGAGCTGTCGTGCTGCCGGCCACCTAGAGTGGCCTGGTGAGCTGTCGAGGTGCCGGCCACCTATAGTGGCCCGGTGAGCTGTCGCGCTGCCGGCCACCTATAGTGGCCTGGTGAGGTGTCGTGCTGCAGGCCACCTATAGTGGCCTGGTGAGCTGTCGTGCTGCCGGCCACCTATAATGGCCTGGTTAGCTGTCGAGGTGCCAGTCACCTATAGTGGCCTGGTGAGTTGTGGTGCTGCCGGCCACCTATAGTGGCCTGGTGAGCTGTCGTGCTACCGGCCACCTATAGTGGCCTGGTGAGCTGTCGAGGTGCCAGTCACCTCAAGTGGCCTGGTGAACTGTCGAGGTGCCGGCCACCTATAGTGGCCTGGTGAGCTGTCGTGCTGCCGGCCACCTAAAGAGGCCTGGTGAGCTGTCGTGCTGCCGGCCACCTATAGTGGCCCGGTGCGCTGTCGTGCGGCCGGGAACCTATATTAGCCTGGTGAGCTGTCGTGGTGCCGGCTACCTATAGTGGCCTGGTAAGCTGTCGTGCTGCCGGCACCTATAGTGGCCTGGTGAGCTGTCGTGCCGCGGCCACCTATGTATAGTGGCCTGGTGAGCTGTCATGCTGCCGGCCACCTATAATGGCCTGGTGAACTGTCGAGGTGCCTGCCACCTGTAGTGGCCTGGTGAGCTGTCGAGATGCCAGTCACCTATAGTGGCCTGGTGAGCTGTCGAGCTGCCGGCCATCTATAGTGGCCTGGTGAGCTGTCATGCTGCCGGCCTCCCATAATGGCCTGGTGAGCTGTCGTGCTGCCGGCCACCTATAGTGGCCTGGTGAGCTGTCGAGATGCCAGTCACCTATAGTGGCTTGGTGAGCTGTCGAGCTGCCGGCCACCTATAGTGGCCTGGTGAGAAGTCGTGCTGCCGGCCACCCATAATGGCCTGGTGAGCTGTCGTGCTGCCGGCCGCCTTAAGGTCCTGGTGAGTTGTCGTGCTGCCGGCCACCTATAGTGGCCTGGTGAGCTGTCGTGCTGCCGGCCACCTATAGTGGCCTGGTGAGCTGTCGTGCTGCCGGCCACCTGTAGTGGCCTGATGAGCTGTCGTGCTGCCGGCCACCTATAGTGGCCTGGTGTGCTGTCGTGCTGCCGGACACCTAGAGTGGCCTGGTGAGCTGTCGAGGTGCCGGCCACCTATAGTGGCCTGGCGAGCTGACGCGCTACCGGACAACCATAGTGTCCAGGTGAGCTGTCGTGCTGCCGGCCACCTGTAGTGCCTGGTGAGCTGTCGTGCCGCCGGCCACCTATAGTGGCCTGGTGAGCTGTCGAGGTGCCGGCCACCTATAGTGGCCTGGGGAGCTGTCGTGCTGCCGGCCGCCTTTAGGGCTTGGTGAGTTGTCGTGCTGCCGGCCACCTATAGTGGCCTGGTGAGCTGTCGTGCGGTCGGCCACCTATAGTGGTCTAGTGAGCTGTCGTGCTGCCGGCCACCTATAGTGGCCTGGTGAGCAGTCGTGCTGCCGGCCACCTATAGTGGCCTGGTGAGCTGTCGTGCTGTCGGCTACCTATAGTGGCCTGGTGAGCTGTCGAGGAGCCGGCCACCTATAATGGCCTCGTGAGCTGTCGTGCTGCCGGCCACCTATAGTGGCCTGGTGAGTTGTTGTGTTGTCGGCCATCTATAGTGGCCTGGTGAGCTGTCGAGGTGCCAGCCACCAATAGTGCCCTGGTGAGCTGTCGTGCTGCCGGCCACCTATAGTGTCCTGGTGAACTGTGGAGGTGCCGGCCACCTACAGTGGCCTGGTGAGCTGTCGAGGTGCCGGCCACCTACAGTGGCCTGGGGAGTTGTCGTGCTGCCGGCCGCCTTTAGGGCCTGGTGAGTTGTCGTGCTGCCGGCCACCTATAGTAGCCTGGTGAGCTGTCGTGCTGCCGGCCACCTATAGTGGCCTGGTGAGCTGTCGAGGTGCCGGCCACCTATAGTGGCCTGGTGGGCTGTCGTGCTGCCGGCCACCTATAGTGGCCTGGTGAGCTGTCGAGGTGCCGGCCACCTATAGTGGCCTGGTGAGCTGTCGTGCTGCCGGCCACCTATAGTGGCCTGGTGAGCTGTCGAGATGCCAGTCACCTATAGTGGCTTGGTGAGCTGTCGAGCTGCCGGCCACCTATAGTGGCCTGGTGAGAAGTCGTGCTGCCGGCCACCTATAATGGCCTGGTGAGCTGTCGTGCTGCCGGCCGCCTTAAGGTCCTGGTGAGTTGTCGTGCTGCCGGCCACCTATAGTGGCCTGGTGAGCTGTCGTGCTGCCGGCCACCTATAGTGGCCTGGTAAGCTGTCGTGCTGCCGGCCACCTATAGTGGCCTGGTGAGCTGTCGTACTGCCGGCCACCTAGAGTGGCCTGGTGAGCTGTCGAGGTGCCGGCCACCTATAGTGGCCCGGTGAGCTGTCGCGCTGCCGGCCACCTATAGTGGCCTGGTGAGGTGTCGTGCTGCAGGCCACCTATAGTGGCCTGGTGAGCTGTCGTGCTACCGGCCACCTATAGTGGCCTGGTGAGCTGTCGAGGTGCCAGTCACCTCAAGTGGCCTGGTGAACTGTCGAGGTGCCGGCCACCTATAGTGGCCTGGTGAGCTGTCGTGCTGCCGGCCACCTAAAGAGGCCTGGTGAGCTGTCGTGCTGCCGGCCACCTATAGTGGCCCGGTGCGCTGTCGTGCGGCCGGGAACCTATATTAGCCTGGTGAGCTGTCGTGGTGCCGGCCACCTATAGTGGCCCGGTGAGCTGTCGCGCTGCCGGCCACCTATAGTGGCCTGGTGAGGTGTCGTGCTGCAGGCCACCTATAGTGGCCTGGTGAGCTGTCGAGGTGCCGGCCACCTATAGTGGCCTGGTGGGCTGTCGTGCTGCCGGCCACCTATAGTGGCCTGGTGAGCTGTCGAGGTGCCGGCCACCTATAGTGGCCTGGTGAGCTGTCGTGCTGCCGGCCACCTATAGTGGCCTGGTGAGCTGTCGAGATGCCAGTCACCTATAGTGGCTTGGTGAGCTGTCGAGCTGCCGGCCACCTATAGTGGCCTGGTGAGAAGTCGTGCTGCCGGCCACCTATAATGGCCTGGTGAGCTGTCGTGCTGCCGGCCGCCTTAAGGTCCTGGTGAGTTGTCGTGCTGCCGGCCACCTATAGTGGCCTGGTGAGCTGTCGTGCTGCCGGCCACCTATAGTGGCCTGGTAAGCTGTCGTGCTGCCGGCCACCTATAGTGGCCTGGTGAGCTGTCGTACTGCCGGCCACCTAGAGTGGCCTGGTGAGCTGTCGAGGTGCCGGCCACCTATAGTGGCCCGGTGAGCTGTCGCGCTGCCGGCCACCTATAGTGGCCTGGTGAGGTGTCGTGCTGCAGGCCACCTATAGTGGCCTGGTGAGCTGTCGTGCTACCGGCCACCTATAGTGGCCTGGTGAGCTGTCGAGGTGCCAGTCACCTCAAGTGGCCTGGTGAACTGTCGAGGTGCCGGCCACCTATAGTGGCCTGGTGAGCTGTCGTGCTGCCGGCCACCTAAAGAGGCCTGGTGAGCTGTCGTGCTGCCGGCCACCTATAGTGGCCCGGTGCGCTGTCGTGCGGCCGGGAACCTATATTAGCCTGGTGAGCTGTCGTGCTGCCGGCCACCTATAGTGGCCTGGTGAGCTGTCGAGATGCCAGTCACCTATAGTGGCTTGGTGAGCTGTCGAGCTGCCGGCCACCTATAGTGGCCTGGTGAGAAGTCGTGCTGCCGGCCACCTATAATGGCCTGGTGAGCTGTCGTGCTGCCGGCCGCCTTAAGGTCCTGGTGAGTTGTCGTGCTGCCGGCCACCTATAGTGGCCTGGTGAGCTGTCGTGCTGCCGGCCACCTATAGTGGCCTGGTAAGCTGTAGTGCTGCCGGCCACCTATAGTGGCCTGGTGAGCTGTCGTGCTGCCGGCCACCTATAGTGGCCTGGTGAACTGTCGTGCTGCCGGCCACCTATAGTGGCCTGGTGATCTGTCGTGCTGCCGGCCACCTATAGTGGCCTGGTGATCTGTCGTGCTGCCGGCCACCAATAATAGCCTGGTGAGCTGTCGTGCTGCCGGCCACCTATAATAGCCTGGTGAGCTTTCATGCTGCCGGCCACCTATAGTGGCCTGGTAAGCTGTCGTGCTGACGGCCACCTATAGTTGCCTGGTGAGCTGTAGTGCTGCCGCCCACCTATAGTGGCCTGGTGAGCTGTCGTGCTGCCGGCCACCTATAGTGGCCTGGTGAGCTGTCCTGCTGCCGGCCACCTATAATAGCCTGGTGAACTGTCGTGCTGCCGGCCACCTATAGTGGCCTGGTGAGCTGTCGTGCTGCCGGCCACCTATAGTGGCCTGGTGAGCTGTCGAGGTGCCAGTCACCTATAGTGGCCTGGTGAGCTGTCGAGGTGCCGGCCACCTATAGTGGCCTGGTGAGTTGTCGTGTTGCCGGCCACCTATAGTGGCCTGGTGAGCTGTCGAGGTGCCCCCCACCTATAGCGGCCTGGTGAGCTGTCGTGCTGCCGGCCACCTATAGTGGCCTGGTGAGTTGTCGTGTTGCCGGCCACCTATAGTGGCCTGGTGAGTTGTCGTGTTGCCGGCCACCTATAGTGGCCTGGTGAGCTGTCGTGCTGCCGGCCACCTATAGTGGCCTGGTGAGCTGTCGTGCTGCCGGACACCTATAGTGGCCTGGTGAGCTGACGCGCTGCCGGACAACTATAGTGGCCTGGTGAGCTGTCGTGCTGCCGGCCACCTATAATGGCCTGGTTAGCTGTCGAGGTGCCAGTCACCTATAGTGGCCTGGTGAGTTGTGGTGCTGCCGGCCACCTATAGTGGCCTGGTGAGCTGTCGTGCTGCCGGCCACCTGTAGTGGCCTGGTGAGCTGTCGTGCTGCCGGCCACCTATAGTGGCCTGGTGTGCTGTCGTGCTGCCGGACACCTAGAGTGGCCTGGTGAGCTGTCGAGGTGCCGGCCACCTATAGTGGCCTGGTGAGCTGACGCGCTACCGGACAACTATAGTGTCCAGGTGAGCTGTCGTGCTGCCGGCCACCTGTAGTGCCTGGTGAGCTGTCGAGATGCGGGCCACCTATAGTGGCCTGGTGAGCTGTCGTGCTGCCGGCCACCTATAGTGGCCTGGTGAGCTGTCGTGCTGCCGGCCACCTATAGTGGCCTGGTGAGCTGTCGTGCTGCCGGCCACCTAGAGTGGCCTGGTGAGCTGTCGAGGTGCCGGCCACCTATAGTGGCCCGGTGAGCTGTCGCGCTGCCGGCCACCTATAGTGGCCTGGTGAGGTGTCGTGCTGCAGGCCACCTATAGTGGCCTGGTGAGCTGTCGTGCTGCCGGCCACCTATAATGGCCTGGTTAGCTGTCGAGGTGCCAGTCACCTATAGTGGCCTGGTGAGTTGTGGTGCTGCCGGCCACCTATAGTGGCCTGGTGAGCTGTCGTGCTACCGGCCACCTATAGTGGCCTGGTGAGCTGTCGAGGTGCCAGTCACCTCAAGTGGCCTGGTGAACTGTCGAGGTGCCGGCCACCTATAGTGGCCTGGTGAGCTGTCGTGCTGCCGGCCACCTAAAGAGGCCTGGTGAGCTGTCGTGCTGCCGGCCACCTATAGTGGCCCGGTGCGCTGTCGTGCGGCCGGGAACCTATATTAGCCTGGTGAGCTGTCGTGGTGCCGGCTACCTATAGTGGCCTGGTAAGCTGTCGTGCTGCCGGCACCTATAGTGGCCTGGTGAGCTGTCGTGCCGCGGCCACCTATGTATAGTGGCCTGGTGAGCTGTCATGCTGCCGGCCACCTATAATGGCCTGGTGAACTGTCGAGGTGCCTGCCACCTGTAGTGGCCTGGTGAGCTGTCGAGATGCCAGTCACCTATAGTGGCCTGGTGAGCTGTCGAGCTGCCGGCCATCTATAGTGGCCTGGTGAGCTGTCATGCTGCCGGCCTCCCATAATGGCCTGGTGAGCTGTCGTGCTGCCGGCCACCTATAGTGGCCTGGTGAGCTGTCGAGATGCCAGTCACCTATAGTGGCTTGGTGAGCTGTCGAGCTGCCGGCCACCTATAGTGGCCTGGTGAGAAGTCGTGCTGCCGGCCACCCATAATGGCCTGGTGAGCTGTCGTGCTGCCGGCCGCCTTAAGGTCCTGGTGAGTTGTCGTGCTGCCGGCCACCTATAGTGGCCTGGTGAGCTGTCGTGCTGCCGGCCACCTATAGTGGCCTGGTGAGCTGTCGTGCTGCCGGCCACCTGTAGTGGCCTGATGAGCTGTCGTGCTGCCGGCCACCTATAGTGGCCTGGTGTGCTGTCGTGCTGCCGGACACCTAGAGTGGCCTGGTGAGCTGTCGAGGTGCCGGCCACCTATAGTGGCCTGGCGAGCTGACGCGCTACCGGACAACCATAGTGTCCAGGTGAGCTGTCGTGCTGCCGGCCACCTGTAGTGCCTGGTGAGCTGTCGTGCCGCCGGCCACCTATAGTGGCCTGGTGAGCTGTCGAGGTGCCGGCCACCTATAGTGGCCTGGGGAGCTGTCGTGCTGCCGGCCGCCTTTAGGGCTTGGTGAGTTGTCGTGCTGCCGGCCACCTATAGTGGCCTGGTGAGCTGTCGTGCGGTCGGCCACCTATAGTGGTCTAGTGAGCTGTCGTGCTGCCGGCCACCTATAGTGGCCTGGTGAGCAGTCGTGCTGCCGGCCACCTATAGTGGCCTGGTGAGCTGTCGTGCTGTCGGCTACCTATAGTGGCCTGGTGAGCTGTCGAGGAGCCGGCCACCTATAATGGCCTCGTGAGCTGTCGTGCTGCCGGCCACCTATAGTGGCCTGGTGAGTTGTTGTGTTGTCGGCCATCTATAGTGGCCTGGTGAGCTGTCGAGGTGCCAGCCACCAATAGTGCCCTGGTGAGCTGTCGTGCTGCCGGCCACCTATAGTGTCCTGGTGAACTGTGGAGGTGCCGGCCACCTACAGTGGCCTGGTGAGCTGTCGAGGTGCCGGCCACCTACAGTGGCCTGGGGAGTTGTCGTGCTGCCGGCCGCCTTTAGGGCCTGGTGAGTTGTCGTGCTGCCGGCCACCTATAGTAGCCTGGTGAGCTGTCGTGCTGCCGGCCACCTATAGTGGCCTGGTGAGCTGTCGAGGTGCCGGCCACCTATAGTGGCCTGGTGGGCTGTCGTGCTGCCGGCCACCTATAGTGGCCTGGTGAGCTGTCGAGGTGCCGGCCACCTATAGTGGCCTGGTGAGCTGTCGTGCTGCCGGCCACCTATAGTGGCCTGGTGAGCTGTCGAGATGCCAGTCACCTATAGTGGCTTGGTGAGCTGTCGAGCTGCCGGCCACCTATAGTGGCCTGGTGAGAAGTCGTGCTGCCGGCCACCTATAATGGCCTGGTGAGCTGTCGTGCTGCCGGCCGCCTTAAGGTCCTGGTGAGTTGTCGTGCTGCCGGCCACCTATAGTGGCCTGGTGAGCTGTCGTGCTGCCGGCCACCTATAGTGGCCTGGTAAGCTGTCGTGCTGCCGGCCACCTATAGTGGCCTGGTGAGCTGTCGTACTGCCGGCCACCTAGAGTGGCCTGGTGAGCTGTCGAGGTGCCGGCCACCTATAGTGGCCCGGTGAGCTGTCGCGCTGCCGGCCACCTATAGTGGCCTGGTGAGGTGTCGTGCTGCAGGCCACCTATAGTGGCCTGGTGAGCTGTCGTGCTACCGGCCACCTATAGTGGCCTGGTGAGCTGTCGAGGTGCCAGTCACCTCAAGTGGCCTGGTGAACTGTCGAGGTGCCGGCCACCTATAGTGGCCTGGTGAGCTGTCGTGCTGCCGGCCACCTAAAGAGGCCTGGTGAGCTGTCGTGCTGCCGGCCACCTATAGTGGCCCGGTGCGCTGTCGTGCGGCCGGGAACCTATATTAGCCTGGTGAGCTGTCGTGGTGCCGGCTACCTATAGTGGCCTGGTAAGCTGTCGTGCTGCCGGCACCTATAGTGGCCTGGTGAGCTGTCGTGCCGCGGCCACCTATGTATAGTGGCCTGGTGAGCTGTCATGCTGCCGGCCACCTATAATGGCCTGGTGAACTGTCGAGGTGCCTGCCACCTGTAGTGGCCTGGTGAGCTGTCGAGATGCCAGTCACCTATAGTGGCCTGGTGAGCTGTCGAGCTGCCGGCCATCTATAGTGGCCTGGTGAGCTGTCATGCTGCCGGCCTCCCATAATGGCCTGGTGAGCTGTCGTGCTGCCGGCCACCTATAGTGGCCTGGTGAGCTGTCGAGGTGCCGGCCATCTATAGTGGCCTGGTGAGCTGTCGTGCTGCCGGCCACCTATAGTGGCCTGGTGAGCTGTCGAGATGCCAGTCACCTATAGTGGCTTGGTGAGCTGTCGAGCTGCCGGCCACCTATAGTGGCCTGGTGAGAAGTCGTGCTGCCGGCCACCCATAATGGCCTGGTGAGCTGTCGTGCTGCCGGCCGCCTTAAGGTCCTGGTGAGTTGTCGTGCTGCCGGCCACCTATAGTGGCCTGGTGAGCTGTCGTGCTGCCGGCCACCTATAGTGGCCTGGTGAGCTGTCGTGCTGCCGGCCACCTGCAGTGGCCTGATGATCTGTCGTGCTGCCGGCCACCTATAGTGGCCTGGTGTGCTGTCGTGCTGCCGGACACCTAGAGTGGCCTGGTGAGCTGTCGAGGTGCCGGCCACCTATAGTGGCCTGGCGAGCTGACGCGCTACCGGACAACCATAGTGTCCAGGTGAGCTGTCGTGCTGCCGGCCACCTGTAGTGCCTGGTGAGCTGTCGTGCCGCCGGCCACCTATAGTGGCCTGGTGAGCTGTCGAGGTGCCGGCCACCTATAGTGGCCTGGGGAGCTGTCGTGCTGCCGGCCGCCTTTAGGGCTTGGTGAGTTGTCGTGCTGCCGGCCACCTATAGTGGCCTGGTGAGCTGTCGTGCGGTCGGCCACCTATAGTGGTCTAGTGAGCTGTCGTGCTGCCGGCCACCTATAGTGGCCTGGTGAGCAGTCGTGCTGCCGGCCACCTATAGTGGCCTGGTGAGCTGTCGTGCTGTCGGCTACCTATAGTGGCCTGGTGAGCTGTCGAGGAGCCGGCCACCTATAATGGCCTCGTGAGCTGTCGTGCTGCCGGCCACCTATAGTGGCCTGGTGAGTTGTTGTGTTGTCGGCCACCTATAGTGGCCTGGTGAGCTGTCGAGGTGCCAGCCACCAATAGTGCCCTGGTGAGCTGTCGTGCTGCCGGCCACCTATAGTGTCCTGGTGAACTGTGGAGGTGCCGGCCACCTACAGTGGCCTGGTGAGCTGTCGAGGTGCCGGCCACCTACAGTGGCCTGGGGAGCTGTCGTGCTGCCGGCCGCCTTTAGGGCCTGGTGAGTTGTCGTGCTGCCGGCCACCTATAGTAGCCTGGTGAGCTGTCGTGCTGCCGGCCACCTATAGTGGCCTGGTGAGCTGTCGAGGTGCCGGCCACCTATAGTGGCCTGGTGAGCTGTCGAGGTGCCGGCCATCTATAGTGGCCTGGTGAGCTGTCGTGCTGCCGGCCACCTATAGTGGCCTGGTGAGCTGTCGAGATGCCAGTCACCTATAGTGGCTTGGTGAGCTGTCGAGCTGCCGGCCACCTATAGTGGCCTGGTGAGAAGTCGTGCTGCCGGCCACCCATAATGGCCTGGTGAGCTGTCGTGCTGCCGGCCGCCTTAAGGTCCTGGTGAGTTGTCGTGCTGCCGGCCACCTATAGTGGCCTGGTGAGCTGTCGTGCTGCCGGCCACCTATAGTGGCCTGGTGAGCTGTCGGTCTGCCGGCCACCTGTAGTGGCCTGATGAGCTGTCGTGCTGCCGGCCACCTATAGTGGCCTGGTGTGCTGTCGTGCTGCCGGACACCTAGAGTGGCCTGGGGAGCTGTCGTGCTGCCGGTCGCCTTAAGGGCCTGGTGAGTTGTCGTGCTGCCGGCCACCTATAGTAGCCTGGTGAGCTGTCGTGCTGCCGGCCACCTATAGTGGCCTGGTGAGCTGTCGAGGTGCCGGCAACATATAGTGGCCTGGTGGGCTGTCGTGCTGCCGGCCACCTATAGTGGCCTGGGGAGCTGTCGTGCTGCCGGTCGCCTTAAGGGCCTGGTGAGTTGTCGTGCTGCCGGCCACCTATAGTGGCCTGGTGAGCTGTCGTGCTGCCGGCCACCTATAGTGGCCTGGTGAGCTGTCGTGCTGCCGGCCACCTATAGTGGCCTGGTGAGCTGTCGTGCTGTCGGCTACCTATAGTGTCCTGGTGAGCTGTCGAGGTGCCGGCCACCTATAGTGGCCTGGTGAGCTGACGCGCTACCGGACAACCATAGTGTCCAGGTGAGCTGTCGTGCTGCCGGCCACCTATAGTGTCCTGGTGAGCTGTCGAGGTGCCGGCCACCTATAGTGGCCTGGTGAGCTGACGCGCTACCGGACAACCATAGTGTCCAGGTGAGCTGTCGTGCCGCCGGCCACCTATAGTGGCCTGGTGAGCTGTCGAGGTGCCGGCCACCTATAGTGGCCTGGGGAGCTGTCGTGCTGCCGGCCGCCTTTAGGGCTTGGTGAGTTGTCGTGCTGCCGGCCACCTATAGTGGCCTGGTGAGCTGTCGTGCGGTCGGCCACCTATAGTGGTCTAGTGAGCTGTCGTGCTGCCGGCCACCTATAGTGGCCTGGTGAGCAGTCGTGCTGCCGGCCACCTATAGTGGCCTGGTGAGCTGTCGTGCTCTCGGCTACCTATAGTGGCCTGGTGAGCTGTCGAGGGGCCGGCCACCTATAATGGCCTCGTGAGCTGTCGTGCTGCCGGCCACCTATTGTGGCCTGGTGAGTTGTTGTGTTGTCGGCCACCTATAGTGGCCTGGTGAGCTGTCGAGGTGCCAGCCACCAATAGTGCCCTGGTGAGCTGTCGTGCTGCCGGCCACCTATAGTGTCCTGGTGAACTGTGGAGGTGCCGGCCACCTACAGTGGCCTGGTGAGCTGTCGAGGTGCCGGCCACCTACAGTGGCCTGGGGAGCTGTCGTGCTGCCGGCCGCCTTTAGGGCCTGGTGAGTTGTCGTGCTGCCGGCCACCTATAGTAGCCTGGTGAGCTGTCGTGCTGCCGGCCACCTATAGTGGCCTGGTGAGCTGTCGAGGTGCCGGCCACCTATAGTGGCCTGGTGGGCTGTCGTGCTGCCGGCCACCTATAGTGGCCTGGGGAGCTGTCGTGCTGCCGGTCGCCTTAAGGGCCTGGTGAGTTGTCGTGCTGCCGGCCACCTATAGTGGCCTGGTGAGCTGTCGTGCTGCCGGCCACCTATAGTGGCCTGGTGAGCTGTCGTGCTGCCGGCCACCTATAGTGGCCTGGTGAGCTGTCGTGCTGTCGGCTACCTATAGTGTCCTGGTGAGCTGTCGAGGGGCCGGCCACCTATAGTGGTCTGGTGAGCTGTCGTGCTGCCGGCCACCTATAGTGGCCTGGTGAGCTGTCGTGCTGCCGGCCACCTATAGTGGCCTGGTGAGCTGTCGTGCTGCCGGCCACCTATAGTGGCCTGGTGAGCTGTCGTGCTGTCGGCTACCTATAGAGGCCTGGTGAGCTGTCGAGGGGCCAGTCACCTTAAGTGGCCTGGTGAACTGTCGAGGTGCCGGCCACCTATAGTGGCCTGGTGAGCTGTCGTGCTGCCAGCCACCTATAGTGGCCTGGTGAGCTGTCGTGCTGCCGGCCACCTATAGTGGCCTGGTGAGCTGTCGTGCTGCCGGCCACCTATAGTGGTCTGGTGAGCTGTCGTGCTGTCGGCTACCTAAAGTGGCCTGGTGAGCTGTCGAGGGGCCAGTCACCTTAAGTGGCCTGGTGAACTGTCGAGGTGCCGGCCACCTATAGTGGCCTGGTGAGCTGTCGTGCTGCCGGCCACCTAAAGAGGCCTGGTGAGCTGTCGTGCTGCCGGCCACCTATAGTGGCCCGGTGCGCTGTCGTGCGGCCGGCCACCTATAATAGCCTGGTGAGCTGTCGTGCTGCCGGCCACCTATAGTGGCCTGGTGAGCTGTCGTGCTGCCGGCCACCTATAGTGGCCTGGTGAGCTGTCGTGCTGCCGGCCACCTATAGTGGCCTGGTGAGCTGTCGTGCTGCCGGCCACCTATAGTGGCCTGGTGAGCTGTCGTGCTGTCGGCTACCTATAGTGGCCTGGTGAGCTGTCGAGGGGCCAGTCACCTTAAGTGGCCTGGTGAACTGTCGAGGTGCCGGCCACCTATAGTGGCCTGGTGAGCTGTCGTGCTGCCGGCCACCTAAAGAGGCCTGGTGAGCTGTCGTGCTGCCGGCCACCTATAGTGGCCCGGTGCGCTGTCGTGCGGCCGGCCACCTATAATAGCCTGGTGAGCTGTCGTGGTGCCGGCTACCTATAGTGGCCTGGTAAGCTGTCGTGCTGCCGGCCACCTATAGTGGCCTGGTGAGCTGTCGTGCTGCCGGCCACCTATGTATAGTGGCCTGGTGAGCTGTCATGCTGCCGGCCACCTATAGTGGCCTGGTGAACTGTCGAGGTGCCGGCCACCTGTAGTGGCCTGGTGAGCTGTCGAGATGCCAGTCACCTATAGTGGCCTGGTGAGCTGTCGAGCTGCCGGCCATCTATAGTGGCCTGGTGAGCTGTCATGCTGCCGGCCTCCCATAATGGCCTGGTGAGCTGTCGTGCTGCCGGCCACCTATAGTGGCCTGGTGAGCTGTCGAGGTGCCGGCCACCTATAGTGGCCTGGTGAGCTGTCGAACTGCCGGCCACCTATAGTGGCCTGGTGAGCTGTCGTGCTGCCGGCCACCTATAGTGGCCTGGTGAGCTGTCGAGCTGCCGGCCACCTATTGTGGCCTGGTGAGCTGTCGTGCTGCCGGCCACCTAAAGTGGCCTGGTGAGCTGTCGTGCTGCCGGCCACCTATGTATAGTGACCTGGTGAGCTGTCGTCCTGCCGGCTACCTATAGTGGCCTGGTGAACTGTCGTGCTGCCGGCCACCTATAGTGGCCTGGTGAGCTGTCGTGCTGCCGGCCACCTATAGTGGCCTGGTGAGCTGTCGTGCTGCCGGCCACCTATAATAGCCTTGTGAGCTGTCGTGCTGCCGGCCACCTATAATTGCCTGGTGAGCTGTCGTGCTGTCGGCTACCTACAGTGGCCTGGTGAGCTGTCGTGCTGCCGGCCACCTATAATTGCCTGGTGAGCTGTCGTGCTGTCGGCTACCTACAGTGGCCTGGTGAGCTGTCGTGCTGCCGGCCACATATTGTGGGCTGATGAGCTGTCGGGCTGTCGGCTACCTATAGTGGCCTGGTGAGCTGTCGAGGTTCCGGCCACCTATAGTGGCCTGGGGAGCTGTCGTGCTGCCGGCCACCTTTAGGGCCTTGTGAGTTGTCGTACTGCCGGCCACCTATAGTGGCCTGGTGAGCTGTCGTGCTGCCGGCCACCTTTAGTGGCCTGGTGAGCTGTCGTGCTGCCGGCCACCTATAGTGGCCTGGTGAGCTGTCGTGCTGCCGGCCACCTATAGTGGCCTGGTGAGCTGTCGTGCTGCCGGCCACCTATAGTGGCCTGGTGAGCTTTCGTGCTGCCGGCCACCTATAGTGGCCTGGTGAGCTGTCGTGCTGCCGGCCACCTATAATAGCCTTGTGAGCTGTCGTGCTGCCGGCCACCTATAATTGCCTGGTGAGCAGTCGTGCTGTCGGCTACCTACAGTGGCCTGGTGAGCTGTCGTGCTGCCGGCCACCTATAATTGCCTGGTGAGCTGTCGTGCGGTCGGCTACTAACAGTGGCCTGTTGAGCTGTCGTGCTGCCGGCCACCTATAGTGCCGTGGTGAGCTGTCGAGCTGCCGGCCACCTATAGTGGCCTGGTGAGCTGTCGGGCTGTTGGCCGCCATTAGGGCCTGGTGAGTTGTCGTGCTGCCGGCCACCCATAGTGGCCTGGTGAGTTGTCGTGCTGCCGGCCACCTATAGTGGCCTGGTGAGCTGTCGTGCTGCCGGCCACCTATAGTGGCCCGGTGCGCTGTCGTGCGGCCGGCCACCTATAATAGCCTGGTGAGCTGTCGTGGTGCCGGCTACCTATAGTGGCCTGGTAAGCTGTCGTGCTGCCAGTCACCTATAGTGGCTTGGTGAGCTGTCGAGCTGCCGGCCACCTATAGTGGCCTGGTGAGAAGTCGTGCTGCCGGCCACCTATAGTGGCCTGGTGAGTTGTCGTGTTGCCGGCCACCTATAGTGGCCTGGTGAGTTGTCGTGTTGCCGGCCACCTATAGGGGCCTGGTGAGCTGTCGTGCTGTCGGCCACCTATAGTGGCCTGGTGTGCTGTCGTGCTGCCGGACACCTAGAGTGGCCTGGTGAGCTGTCGAGGTGCCGGCCACCTATAGTGGCCTGGTGAGCTGACGCGCTACCGGACAACCATAGTGTCCAGGTGAGCTGTCGTGCTGCCGGCCACCTATAGTGGCCTGGTGAGCTGTCGTGCTGCCGGCCACCTATAGTGGCCTGGTGAGCCGTCGTGTTGCCGGCCACCTATAGTGGGCTGGTGAGCTGTGGTGCTGCCGGCCACCTATAGTGGCCTGGTGAGTTTTCGTGTTGCCGGCCACCTATAGTGGCCTGGTGAGTTGTCGTGTTGCCGGCCACCTATAGGGGCCTGGTGAGCTGTCGAGGTGCCGGCCACCTATAGTGGCCTGGTGAGCTGTCGGGCTGTCGGCTACCTATGGTGGCTTGTTGAGCTGTCGAGGTGCCGGCCACCTATAGGGGCCTGGTGAGCTGTCGAGGTGCCGGCCACCTATAGTGGCCTGGTGAGCTGTCGGGCTGTCGGCTACCTATGGTGGCTTGGTGAGCTGTCGAGGTGCCGGCCACCTATAATTGCCTGGCGAGCTGTCGTGCTGTCGGCTACCTATAGTGGCCTCGTGAGCTGTCGTGCTGCCGGCCACCTATAGTGGCCTGGTGAGCTGTCGTGCTGCCGGCCACCTATAGTGGTCTGGTGAGCTGTCGTGCTGCCGGCCACCTATAGTGGCCTGGTGAGCTGTCGTGCTGCCGGCCACCTATAGTGGCCCGGTGCGCTGTCGTGCGGCCGGCCACCTATAACAGCCTGGTGAGCTGTCGTGGTGCCGGCTACCTATAGTGGCCTGGTAAGCTGTCGTGCTGCCAGTCACCTATAGTGGCTTGGTGAGCTGTCGAGCTGCCGGCCACCTATAGTGGCCTGGTGAGAAGTCGTGCTGCCGGCCACCTATAATGGCCTGGTGAGCTGTCGTGCTGCCGGCCGCCTTAAGGTCCTGGTGAGTTGTCGTGCTGCCGGCCACCTAGAGTGGCCTGGTGAGCTGTCGAGGTGCCGGCCACCTATAGTGGCCTGGTGAGCTGACGCGCTACCGGACAACCATAGTGTCCAGGTGAGCTGTCGTGCTGCCGGCCACCTGTAGTGCCTGGTGAGCGGTCGAGATGCGGGCCACCTATAGTGGCCTGGTGAGCTGTCGAGCTGCCGGCCATCTATAGTGGCCTGGTGAGCTGTAATGCTGCCGGCCTCCCATAATGGCCTGGTGAGCTGTCGTGCTGCCGGCCACCTATAGTGGCCTGGTGAGCTGTCGATTTGCCGGCCACCTATTGTGGCCTGGTGAGCTGTCGGGCTGTCGGCTACCTATGGTGGCTTGGTGAGCTGTCGAGGTGCCGGCCACCTATAATTGCCTGGCGAGCTGTCGTGCTGTCGGCTACCTATAGTGGCCTCGTGAGCTGTCGTGCTGCCGGCCACCTATAGTGGCCTGGTGAGCTGTCGTGCTGCCGGCCACCTATAGTGGTCTGGTGAGCTGTCGTGCTGCCGGCCACCTAGAGTGGCCTGGTGAGCGGTCGAGATGCGGGCCACCTATAGTGGCCTGGTGAGCTGTCGTGCTGCCGGCCACCTATAGTGGCTTGGTGAGCTGTCGTGCTGCCGGCCACCTATAGTGGCCTGGTGAGTTGTCGGGCTGTCGGCTACCTATGGTGGCTTGTTGAGCTGTCGAGGTGCCGGCCACCTGTAGTGGCCTGGTGAGCTGTCGAGATGCCAGTCACCTATAGTGGCCTGGTGAGCTGTCGAGCTGCCGGCCATCTATAGTGGCCTGGTGAGCTGTAATGCTGCCGGCCTCCCATAATGGCCTGGTGAGCTGTCGTGCTGCCGGCCACCTATAGTGGCCTGGTGAGCTGTCGAGGTGCCGGCCACCTATAGTGGCCTGGTGAGCTGTCGAACTGCCGGCCACCTATAGTGGCCTGGTGAGCTGTCGTGCTGCCGGCCACCTATAGTGGCCTGGTGAGCTGTCGAGCTGCCGGCCACCTATTGTGGCCTGGTGAGCTGTCGTGCTGCCGGCCACCTAAAGTGGCCTGGTGAGCTGTCGTGCTGCCGGCCACCTATGTATAGTGACCTGGTGAGCTGTCCTCCTGCCGGCCACCTATAGTGGCCTGGTGAACTGTCGTGCTGCCGGCCACCTATTGTGGCCTGGTGAGCTGTCGTGCTGCCGGCAACCTATAATTGCCTGGTGAGCTGTCGTCCTGTCGGCTACCTACAGTGGCCTGGTGAGCTGTCGTGCTGCCGGCCACCTATAGTGGCCTGGTGAGCTTTCGTGCTGCCGGCCACCTATAGTGGCCTGGTGAGCTGTCGTGCTGCCGGCCACCTATAATAGCCTAGTGAGCTGTCGTGCTGCCGGCACCCTATAATTGCCTGGTGAGCAGTCGTGCTGTCGGCTACCTACAGTGGCCTGGTGAGCTGTCGTGCTGCCGTCCACCTATAATTGCCTGGTGAGCTGTCGTGCTGTCGGCTACTTACAGTGGCCTGGTGAGCTGTCGTGCTGCCGGCCACCTATAGTGCCGTGGTGAGCTGTCGAGCTGCCGGCCACCTATAGTGGCCTGGTGAGCTGTCGTGCCGCCGGCCACCTATAGTGGCCTAGGGAGCTGTCGTGCCGCCGGCCACCTATAATCGCCTTGTGAGCTGTCGTGCTGCCGGCCACCTATAATTGCCTGGTGAGCTGTCGTGCTGTCGGCTACCTATAGTGGCCTGGTGAGCTGTCGTGCTGCCGGCCACCTATAGTGGCCTGGTGAGCTGTCGAGCTGCCGGCCACCTATTGTGGCCTGGTGAGCTGTCGGGCTGTCGGCTACCTATGGTGGCCAGGTGAGCTGTCGAGGTGCCGGCCACCTATAGTGGCCTGGGGAGCTGTCGTGCTGCCGGCCACCTATAGTCGTGCTGTCGGCTACCTATAGTGGCCTTGTGAGCTGTCGTGCTGCCGGCCACCTATGGTGGCCTGGTGCGCTGTCGTGCTGCCGGCCACCTTTAATTGCCTGGTGAGCTGTCGGGCTGCCGGCCACCTATAGTGGCCTGGTGAGCTGTCGTGCTGCCGGCCACCTATAGTGGCCTGGTGAGCTGTCGAGCTGCCGGCCACCTATAGTGGCCTGGTGAGCTGTCGGGCTGTCGGCTACCTATAGTGGCCTGGTGAGCTGTCGAGTTGCCGGCCACCTATAGTGGCCTGGGGAGCTGTCGTGCTGCCGGCCGCCTTTAGGGCCTGGTGAGTTTTCGTGCTGCCGGCCATCTATAGTGACCTGGTGAGCTGTCGTGCTGCCGGCCACCTATAGTGGCCTGGTGAGCTGTCGGGTGTCGGCCGCCTTTAGGGCCTGGTGTGTTGTCGTGCTGCCGGCCACCTATAGTGGCCTGGTGAGCTGTCGTGCTGCCGGCCACCTATAGTGGCCTGGTGAGCTGTCGTGCTGTCGGCTACCTATAGTGGCCTGGTGAGCTGTCGTGCTGCCGGCCACCTATAGTGGCCTGGTGAGCTGTCGAGCTGCCGGCCACCTATAGTGGCCGGGTGAGCTGTCGGGCTGTCGGCTACCTATAGTGGCCTGGTGAGCTGTCGAGGTGCCGGCCACCTATAGTGACCTGGGAGCTGTCGTGCTGCCGACCGCCCTTAGGGCATGGTGAGTTGTCGTGCTGCCGGCCACCTATAGTGTCCTGGTGAGCTGTCGTGCTGCCGGCCACCTATAGTATCCTGGTGAGCTGTCGTGCTGCCGGCCACCTATAGTGGCCTGGTGAGCTGTCGTGCTGCCGGCCACCTATAGTGGCCTGGTGAGCTGTCGTGCTGTCGGCTACCTATAGTGGCCTTGTGAATTGCGTGCTGCCGGCTACCTATGGTGGCCTGGTGTGCTGTCGTGCTGCCGGCCACCTTTAATTGCCTTGTGTGCTGTCGGGCTGCCGGCCACCTATAGTGGCCTGGTGAGCTGTTGTGCTGCCGGCCACCTATAGTGGCCTGGTGAGCTGTCGAGCTGCCGGCCACCTATAGTGGCCTGGTGAGCTGTCGGGCTGTCGGCTACCTATAGTGGCCTGGTGAGCTGTCGAGGTGCCGGCCACCTATAGTGGCCTGGTGAGCTGTTGTGCTGCCGGCCACCTATAGTGGCCTGGTGAGCTGTCGGGCTGTCGGCTACCTATAGTGGCCTGGTGAGCTGTCGAGGTGCCGGCCATCTATAGTGGCCTGGTGAGCTGTCGTGCTGCCGGCCACCTATAGTGGCCTGGTGAGCTGTCGGGCTGTCGGCCGCCTTTAGGGCCTGGTGTGTTGTCGTGCTGCCGGCCACCTATAGTGGCCTGGTGAGCTGTCGTGCTGCCGGCCACCTATAGTGGCCTGTTGAGCTGTCGTGCTGTCGGCTACCTATAGTGGCCTGGTGAGCTGTCGTGCTGCCGGCCACCTATAGTGGCCTGGTGAGCTGTCGAGCTGCCGGCCACCTATAGTGGCCTGGTGAGCTGTCGAGCTGCCGGCCACCTATAGTGGCCTGGTGAGCTGTCGGGCTGTCGGCTACCTATAGTGGCCTGGTGAGCTGTCGAGGTGCCGGCCACCTATAGTGACCTGGGAGCTGTCGTGCTGCCGACCGCCCTTAGGGCATGGTGAGTTGTCGTGCTGCCGGCCACCTATAGTGGCCTGGTGAGCTGTCGTGCTGCCGGCCGCCTATAGTATCCTGGTGAGCTGTCGTGCTGCCGGCCACCTATAGTGGCCTGATGAGCTGTCGTGCTGCCGGCCACCTATAATGGCCTGGTGAGCTGTCGTGCTGTCGGCTACCTATAGTGGCCTTATCAGCTGTCGTGCTGCCGGCCACCTATGGTGGCCTGGTGTGCTGTCGTGCTGCCGGCCACCTTTAATTGCCTGGTGAGCTGTCGGGCTGCCGGCCACCTATAGTGGCCTGGTGAGCTGTCGTGCTGCCGGCCACCTATAGTGGCCTGGTGAGCTGTCGAGTTGCCGGCCACCTATAGTGGCCTGGTGAGCTGTCGAGGTGCCGGCCACCTATAGTGGCCTGGGGAGCTGTCGTGCTGCCGGCCGCCTTTAGGGCCTGGTGAGTTGTCGTGCTGCCGGCCATCTATAGTGGCCTGGTGAGCTGTCGTGCTGCCGGCCACCTATAGTGGCCTGGTGAGCTGTCGTGCTGCCGGCCACCTATAGTGGCCTGGTGAGCTGTCGTGCTGCCGGCCACCTATAGTGGCCTGGTGAGCTGTCGTGCTGCCGGCCACCTATAGTGGCCTGGTGAGCTGTCGTACTGCCGGCCACCTATAGTGGACCGGTGCGCTGTCGTGCGGCCGGCCACCTATAATAGCCTGGTGAGCTGGCGTGCTGCCGGCTACCTATAGTGGCCTGGTGAGCTGTCGTGCTGCCGGCCACCTATAGTGGCCTGGTGAGCTGTCGTGCTGCCGGCCACCTATAGTGGCCTGGTGAGCTGTCGTGCTGCCGGCCACCTATAATAGCCTTGTGAGCTCTCATGCTGCCGGCCACCTATGGTGGCCTGGTGAGCTGTCGTGCTGCCGGCCACCTATGGTGGCCTGGTGAGCTGTCGTGCTGCCGGCCGACTATAACAGCCTTGTGAGCTGTCGTGCTGCCGGCCACCTATGGTGGCCTGGTGAGCTGTCGTGCTGCCGGCCACCTATAGTGGCCGGGTGAGCTGTCGTGCTGCCGGCCGACTATAACAGCCTTGTGAGCTGTCGTGCTGCCGGCCACCTATGGTGGCCTGGTGAGCTGTCGTGCTGCCGGCCACCTATAGTGGCCTGGTGAGCTGTCGTGCTGCCGGCCACCTATAGTGGCCTGGTGAGCTGTCGTGCTGCCGGCCACCTATAGTGGCCTGGTGAGCTGTCGTGCTGCCGGCCACCTATAGTGGACCGGTGCGCTGTCGTGCGGCCGGCCACCTATAATAGCCTGGTGAGCTGTCGGGCTGCCGGCCACCTATAGTGGCCTGGTGAGCTGTCGTGCTGCCGGCCACCTATAATAGCCTTGTGAGCTCTCATGCTGCCGGCCACCTATGGTGGCCTGGTGAGCTGTCGTGCTGCCGGCCACCTATAGTGGCCTGGTGAGCTGTCGTGCTGCCGGCCGACTATAACAGCCTTGTGAGCTGTCGTGCTGCCGGCCACCTATGGTGGCCTGGTGAGCTGTCGTGCTGCCGGCCACCTATAGTGGCCTGGTGAGCTGTCGTGCTGCCGGCCACCTATAGTGGCCTGGTGAGCTGTCGTGCTGCCGGCCACCTATAGTGGCCTGGTGAGCTGTCGTGCTGCCGGCCGACTATAACAGCCTTGTGAGCTGTCGTGCTGCCGGCCACCTATGGTGGCCTGGTGAGCTGTCGTGCTGCCGGCCACCTATAGTGGCCTGGTGAGCTGTCGTGCTGCCGGCCACCTAAAGTGGCCTGGTGAGCTGTCGTGCTGCCGGCCACCTATGTATAGTGACCTGGTGAGCTATCGTCCTGCCGGCCACCTATAGTGGCCTGGTGAACTGTCGTGCTGCCGGCCACCTATAGTGGCCTGGTGAGCTGTCGTGCTGCCGGCCACCTATAATAGCCTTGTGAGCTGTCGTGCTGCCGGCCACCTATAATTGCCTGGTGAACTGTCGTGCTGTCGGCTACCTACAGTGGCCTGGTGAGCTGTCGTGCTGCCGGCCACCTATAATTGCCTGGTGAGCTGTCGTGCAGTCGGCTACCTACAGTGGCCTGGTGAGCTGTCGTGCTGCCGGCCACCTATAGTGGCCTGGTGAGCTGTCGAGCTGCCGGCCACCTATAGTGGCCTGGTGAGCTGTCGGGCTGTTGGCCGCCATTAGGACCTGGTGAGTTGTCGTGCTGCCGGCCACCTATAGTGGCCTGGTGAGTTGTCGTGCTGCCGGCCACCTATAGTGGCCTGGTGAGCTGTCGTGCTGCCGGCCACCTATAGTGGCCTGGTGAGCTGTCGTGCCGCGGCCACCTATAGTGGCCTTGTGAGCTGTCGTGCTGCCGGCCACCTATAATAGCCTTGTGAGCTGTCGTGCTGCCGGCCACCTATAGTGGCCTGGTGAGCTGTCGTGCTGCCGGCCACCTATATTTGCCTGGTGAGCTGTCGTGCTGTCGGCTACCTACAGTGGCCTGGTGAGCTGTCGTGCTGCCGGCCACCTATAGTGGCCTGGTGAGCTGTCGAGCTGCCGGCCACCAATAGTGGCCTGGTGAGCTGCCGGGCTGTTGGCCGCCATTAGGGCCTGGTGAGTTGTCGTGCTGCCGGCCATTATGGGAGGCAGCTGTCGTGCTGCCGGCCACCTAAAGAGGCCTGGTGAGCTGTCGTGCTGCCGGCCACCTATAGTGGCCCGGTGCGCTGTCGTGCGGCCGGCCACCTATAATAGCCTGGTGAGCTGTCGAGGTGCCGGCTACCTATAGTGGCCTGGTAAGCTGTCGTGCTGCCGGCCACCTATAGTGGCCTGGTGAGCTGTCGTGCTGCCGGCCACCTATGTATAGTGGCCTGGTGAGCTGTCATGCTGCCGGCCACCTATAGTGGCCTGGTGAACTGTCGAGGTGCCGGCCACCTGTAGTGGCCTGGTGAGCTGTCGAGATGCCAGTCACCTATAGTGGCCTGGTGAGCTGTCGAGCTGCCGGCCATCTATAGTGGCCTGGTGAGCTGTAATGCTGCCGGCCTCCCATAATGGCCTGGTGAGCTGTCGTGCTGCCGGCCACCTATAGTGGCCTGGTGAGCTGTCGAGGTGCCGGCCACCTATAGTGGCCTGGTGAGCTGTCGAACTGCCGGCCACCAATAGTGGCCTGGTGAGCTGTCGTGCTGCCGGCCACCTATAGTGGCCTGGTGAGCTGTCGAGCTGCCGGCCACCTATTGTGGCCTGGTGAGCTGTCGTGCTGCCGGCCACCTAAAGTGGCCTGGTGAGCTGTCGTGCTGCCGGCCACCTATGTATAGTGACCTGGTGAGCTGTCGTCCTGCCGGCCACCTATAGTGGCCTGGTGAACTGTCGTGCTGCCGGCCACCTATAGTGGCCTGGTGATCTGTCGTGCTGCCGGCCACCTATAGTGGCCTGGTGAGCTGTCGTGCTGCCGGCCACCTATAATAGCCTTGTGAGCTGTCGTGCTGCCGGCAACCTATAATTGCCTGGTGAGCTGTCGTGCTGTCGGCTACCTACAGTGGCCTGGTGAGCTGTCGTGCTGCCGGCCACCTATAATTGCCTGGTGAGCTGTCGTGCTGTCGGCTACCTACAGTGGCCTGGTGAGCTGTCGTGCTGCCGGCCACCTATTGTGGCCTGGTGAGCTGTCGGGCTGTCGGCTACCTATAGTGGCCTGGTGAGCTGTCGAGGTGCCGGCCACCTATAGTGGCCTGGGGAGCTGTCGTGCTGCCGGCCACCTTTAGGGCCTTGTGAGTTGTCGTACTGCCGGCCACCTATAGTGGCCTGGTGAGCTGTCGTGCTGCCGGCCACCTATAGTGGCCTGGTGAGCTGTCGTGCTGCCGGCCACCTATAGTGGCCTGGTGAGCTGTCGTGCTGCCGGCCACCTATAGTGGCCTGGTGAGCTTTCGTGCTGCCGGCCACCTATAGTGGCCTGGTGAGCTGTCGTGCTGCCGGCCACCTATAATAGCCTAGTGAGCTGTCGTGCTGCCGGCACCCTATAATTGCCTGGTGAGCAGTCGTGCTGTCGGCTACCTACAGTGGCCTGGTGAGCTGTCGTGCTGCCGTCCACCTATAATTGCCTGGTGAGCTGTCGTGCTGTCGGCTACTTACAGTGGCCTGGTGAGCTGTCGTGCTGCCGGCCACCTATAGTGCCGTGGTGAGCTGTCGAGCTGCCGGCCACCTATAGTGGCCTGGTGAGCTGTCGTGCCGCCGGCCACCTATAGTGGCCTAGGGAGCTGTCGTGCCGCCGGCCACCTATAATAGCCTTGTGAGCTGTCGTGCTGCCGGCCACCTATAATTGCCTGGTGAGCTGTCGTGCTGTCGGCTACCTATAGTGGCCTGGTGAGCTGTCGTGCTGCCGGCCACCTATAGTGGCCTGGTGAGCTGTCGAGCTGCCGGCCACCTATTGTGGCCTGGTGAGCTGTCGGGCTGTCGGCTACCTATGGTGGCCAGGTGAGCTGTCGAGGTGCCGGCCATCTATAGTGGCCTGGGGAGCTGTCGTGCTGCCGGCCACCTATAGTCGTGCTGTCGGCTACCTATAGTGGCCTTGTGAGCTGTCGTGCTGCCGGCCACCTATGGTGGCCTGGTGCGCTGTCGTGCTGCCGGCCACCTTTAATTGCCTGGTGAGCTGTCGGGCTGCCGGCCACCTATAGTGGCCTGGTGAGCTGTCGTGCTGCCGGCCACCTATAGTGGCCTGGTGAGCTGTCGAGCTGCCGGCCACCTATAGTGGCCTGGTGAGCTGTCGGGCTGTCGGCTACCTATAGTGGCCTGGTGAGCTGTCGAGTTGCCGGCCACCTATAGTGGCCTGGGGAGCTGTCGTGCTGCCGGCCGCCTTTAGGGCCTGGTGAGTTTTCGTGCTGCCGGCCATCTATAGTGACCTGGTGAGCTGTCGTGCTGCCGGCCACCTATAGTGGCCTGGTGAGCTGTCGGGCTGTCGGCCGCCTTTAGGGCCTGGTGTGTTGTCGTGCTGCCGGCCACCTATAGTGGCCTGGTGAGCTGTCGTGCTGCCGGCCACCTATAGTGGCCTGGTGAGCTGTCGTGCTGTCGGCTACCTATAGTGGCCTGGTGAGCTGTCGTGCTGCCGGCCACCTATAGTGGCCTGGTGAGCTGTCGAGCTGCCGGCCACCTATAGTGGCCGGGTGAGCTGTCGGGCTGTCGGCTACCTATAGTGGCCTGGTGAGCTGTCGAGGTGCCGGCCACCTATAGTGACCTGGGAGCTGTCGTGCTGCCGACCGCCCTTAGGGCATGGTGAGTTGTCGTGCTGCCGGCCACCTATAGTGTCCTGGTGAGCTGTCGTGCTGCCGGCCACCTATAGTATCCTGGTGAGCTGTCGTGCTGCCGGCCACCTATAGTGGCCTGGTGAGCTGTCGTGCTGCCGGCCACCTATAGTGGCCTGGTGAGCTGTCGTGCTGTCGGCTACCTATAGTGGCCTTGTGAATTGCGTGCTGCCGGCCACCTATGGTGGCCTGGTGTGCTGTCGTGCTGCCGGCCACCTTTAATTGCCTTGTGTGCTGTCGGGCTGCCGGCCACCTATAGTGGCCTGGTGAGCTGTTGTGCTGCCGGCCACCTATAGTGGCCTGGTGAGCTGTCGAGCTGCCGGCCACCTATAGTGGCCTGGTGAGCTGTCGGGCTGTCGGCTACCTATAGTGGCCTGGTGAGCTGTCGAGGTGCCGGCCACCTATAGTGGCCTGGTGAGCTGTTGTGCTGCCGGCCACCTATAGTGGCCTGGTGAGCTGTCGGGCTGTCGGCTACCTATAGTGGCCTGGTGAGCTGTCGAGGTGCCGGCCATCTATAGTGGCCTGGTGAGCTGTCGTGCTGCCGGCCACCTATAGTGGCCTGGTGAGCTGTCGGGCTGTCGGCCGCCTTTAGGGCCTGGTGTGTTGTCGTGCTGCCGGCCACCTATAGTGGCCTGGTGAGCTGTCGTGCTGCCGGCCACCTATAGTGGCCTGGTGAGCTGTCGTGCTGTCGGCTACCTATAGTGGCCTGGTGAGCTGTCGTGCTGCCGGCCACCTATAGTGGCCTGGTGAGCTGTCGAGCTGCCGGCCACCTATAGTGGCCTGGTGAGCTGTCGAGCTGCCGGCCACCTATAATGGCCTGGTGAGCTGTCGGGCTGTCGGCTACCTATAGTGGCCTGGTGAGCTGTCGAGGTGCCGGCCACCTATAGTGACCTGGGAGCTGTCGTGCTGCCGACCGCCCTTAGGGCATGGTGAGTTGTCGTGCTGCCGGCCACCTATAGTGGCCTGGTGAGCTGTCGTGCTGCCGGCCGCCTATAGTATCCTGGTGAGCTGTCGTGCTGCCGGCCACCTATAGTGGCCTGATGAGCTGTCGTGCTGCCGGCCACCTATAGTGGCCTGGTGAGCTGTCGTGCTGTCGGCTACCTATAGTGGCCTTATCAGCTGTCGTGCTGCCGGCCACCTATGGTGGCCTGGTGTGCTGTCGTGCTGCCGGCCACCTTTAATTGCCTGGTGAGCTGTCGGGCTGCCGGCCACCTATAGTGGCCTGGTGAGCTGTCGTGCTGCCGGCCACCTATAGTGGCCTGGTGAGCTGTCGAGTTGCCGGCCACCTATAGTGGCCTGGTGAGCTGTCGAGGTGCCGGCCACCTATAGTGGCCTGGGGAGCTGTCGTGCTGCCGGCCGCCTTTAGGGCCTGGTGAGTTGTCGTGCTGCCGGCCATCTATAGTGGCCTGGTGAGCTGTCGTGCTGCCGGCCACCTATAGTGGCCTGGTGAGCTGTCGTGCTGCCGGCCACCTATAGTGGCCTGGTGAGCTGTCGTGCTGCCGGCCACCTATAGTGGCCTGGTGAGCTGTCGTGCTGCCGGCCACCTATAGTGGCCTGGTGAGCTGTCGTGCTGCCGGCCACCTATAGTGGACCGGTGCGCTGTCGTGCGGCCGGCCACCTATAATAGCCTGGTGAGCTGGCGTGCTGCCGGCTACCTATAGTGGCCTGGTGAGCTGTCGTGCTGCCGGCCACCTATAGTGGCCTGGTGAGCTGTCGTGCTGCCGGCCACCTATAGTGGCCTGGTGAGCTGTCGTGCTGCCGGCCACCTATAGTGGCCTGGTCAGCTGTCGTGCTGCCGGCCACCTATAGTGGCCTGGTGAGCTGTCGTGCTGCCGGCCACCTATAGTGGCCTGGTGAGCTGTCGTGCTGCCGGCCACCTATAGTGGCCTGGTGAGCTGTCGTGCTGCCGGCCACCTATAGTGGCCTGGTGAGCTGTCGTGCTGCCGGCCACCTATAGTGGACCGGTGCGCTGTCGTGCGGCCGGCCACCTATAATAGCCTGGTGAGCTGGCGTGCTGCCGGCTACCTATAGTGGCCTGGTGAGCTGTCGTGCTGCCGGCCACCTATAGTGGCCTGGTGAGCTGTCGTGCTGCCGGCCACCTATAGTGGCCTGGTGAGCTGTCGTGCTGCCGGCCACCTATAGTGGACCGGTGCGCTGTCGTGCGGCCGGCCACCTATAATAGCCTGGTGAGCTGGCGTGCTGCCGGCTACCTATAGTGGCCTGGTGAGCTGTCGTGCTGCCGGCCACCTATAGTGGCCTGGTGAGCTGTCGTGCTGCCGGCCACCTATAGTGGACTGGTGAGCTGTCGTGCTGCCGGCCACCTATAGTGGACCGGTGCGCTGTCGTGCGGCCGGCCACCTATAATAGCCTGGTGAGCTGGCGTGCTGCCGGCTACCTATAGTGGCCTGGTGAGCTGTCGTGCTGCCGGCCACCTATAGTGGCCTGGTGAGCTGTCGTGCTGCCGGCTACCTATAGTGGCCTGGTGAGCTCTCATGCTGCCGGCCACCTATGGTGGCCTGGTGAGCTGTCGTGCTGCCGGCCACCTATGGTGGCCTGGTGAGCTGTCGTGCTGCCGGCCGACTATAACAGCCTTGTGAGCTGTCGTGCTGCCGGCCACCTATGGTGGCCTGGTGAGCTGTCGTGCTGCCGGCCACCTATAGTGGCCTGGTGAGCTGTCGTGCTGCCGGCCGACTATAACAGCCTTGTGAGCTGTCGTGCTGCCGGCCACCTATGGTGGCCTGGTGAGCTGTCGTGCTGCCGGCCACCTATAGTGGCCTGGTGAGCTGTCGTGCTGCCGGCCACCTATAGTGGCCTGGTGAGCTGTCGTGCTGCCGGCCACCTATAGTGGCCTGGTGAGCTGTCGTGCTGCCGGCCACCTATAGTGGCCTGGTGAGCTGTCGTGCTGCCGGCCACCTATAGTGGCCTGGTGAGCTGTCGTGCTGCCGGCCACCTATAGTGGCCTGGTGAGCTGTCGTGCTGCCGGCCACCTATAGTGGACCGGTGCGCTGTCGTGCGGCCGGCCACCTATAATAGCCTGGTGAGCTGGCGTGCTGCCGGCCACCTATAGTGGCCTGGTGAGCTGTCGTGCTGCCGGCCACCTATAGTGGCCTGGGGAGCTGTCGTGCTGCCGGCCGCCTTTAGGGCCTGGTGAGTTGTCGTGCTGCCGGCCATCTATAGTGGCCTGGTGAGCTGTCGTGCTGCCGGCCACCTATAGTGGCCTGGTGAGCTGTCGTGCTGCCGGCCACCTATAGTGGCCTGGTGAGCTGTCGTGCTGCCGGCCACCTATAGTGGCCTGGTGAGCTGTCGTGCTGCCGGCCACCTATAGTGGCCTGGTGAGCTGTCGTGCTGCCGGCCACCTATAGTGGACCGGTGCGCTGTCGTGCGGCCGGCCACCTATAATAGCCTGGTGAGCTGTCGTGCTGCCGGCCACCTATGGTGGCCTGGGGAGCTGTCGTGCTGCCGGCCGACTATAACAGCCTTGTGAGCTGTCGTGCTGCCGGCCACCTATGGTGGCCTGGTGAGCTGTCGTGCTGCCGGCCACCTATAGTGGCCTGGTGAGCTGTCGTGCTGCCGGCCGACTATAACAGCCTTGTGAGCTGTCGTGCTGCCGGCCACCTATGGTGGCCTGGTGAGCTGTCGTGCTGCCGGCCACCTATAGTGGCCTGGTGAGCTGTCGTGCTGCCGGCCACCTATAGTGGCCTGGTGAGCTGTCGTGCTGCCGGCCACCTTAAGTGGCCTGGTGAGCTGTCGTGCTGCCGGCCACCTATAGTGGCCTGGTGAGCTGTCGTGCTGCCGGCCACCTATAGTGGCCTGGTGAGCTGTCGTGCTGCCGGCCACCTATAGTGGCCTGGTGAGCTGTCGTGCTGCCGGCCACCTATAGTGGCCTGGTGAGCTGTCGTGCTGCCGGCCACCTATAGTGGACCGGTGCGCTGTCGTGCGGCCGGCCACCTATAATAGCCTGGTGAGCTGGCGTGCTGCCGGCCACCTATAGTGGCCTGGTGAGCTGTCGTGCTGCCGGCCACCTATAGTGGCCTGGTGAGCTGTCGTGCTGCCGGCCACCTATAGTGGACCGGTGCGCTGTCGTGCGGCCGGCCACCTATAATAGCCTGGTGAGCTGGCGTGCTGCCGGCTACCTATAGTGGCCTGGTGAGCTGTCGTGCTGCCGGCCACCTATAGTGGCCTGGTGAGCTGTCGTGCTGCCGGCCACCTATAGTGGACCGGTGCGCTGTCGTGCGGCCGGCCACCTATAATAGCCTGGTGAGCTGGCGTGCTGCCGGCTACCTATAGTGGCCTGGTGAGCTGTCGTGCTGCCGGCCACCTATAGTGGCCTGGTGAGCTGTCGTGCTGCCGGCCACCTATAGTGGCCTGGTGAGCTGTCGTGCTGCCGGCCACCTATAGTGGACCGGTGCGCTGTCGTGCGGCCGGCCACCTATAATAGCCTGGTGAGCTGGCGTGCTGCCGGCTACCTATAGTGGCCTGGTGAGCTGTCGTGCTGCCGGCCACCTATAGTGGCCTGGTGAGCTGTCGTGCTGCCGGCCACCTATAGTGGACTGGTGAGCTGTCGTGCTGCCGGCCACCTATAGTGGACCGGTGCGCTGTCGTGCGGCCGGCCACCTATAATAGCCTGGTGAGCTGGCGTGCTGCCGGCTACCTATAGTGGCCTGGTGAGCTGTCGTGCTGCCGGCCACCTATAGTGGCCTGGTGAGCTGTCGTGCTGCCGGCTACCTATAGTGGCCTGGTGAGCTCTCATGCTGCCGGCCACCTATGGTGGCCTGGTGAGCTGTCGTGCTGCCGGCCACCTATGGTGGCCTGGTGAGCTGTCGTGCTGCCGGCCGACTATAACAGCCTTGTGAGCTGTCGTGCTGCCGGCCACCTATGGTGGCCTGGTGAGCTGTCGTGCTGCCGGCCACCTATAGTGGCCTGGTGAGCTGTCGTGCTGCCGGCCGACTATAACAGCCTTGTGAGCTGTCGTGCTGCCGGCCACCTATGGTGGCCTGGTGAGCTGTCGTGCTGCCGGCCACCTATAGTGGCCTGGTGAGCTGTCGTGCTGCCGGCCACCTATAGTGGCCTGGTGAGCTGTCGTGCTGCCGGCCACCTATAGTGGCCTGGTGAGCTGTCGTGCTGCCGGCCACCTATAGTGGACCGGTGCGCTGTCGTGCGGCCGGCCACCTATAATAGCCTGGTGAGCTGTCGGGCTGCCGGCCACCTATAGTGGCCTGGTGAGCTGGCGTGCTGCCGGCCACCTATAATAGCCTTGTGAGCTCTCATGCTGCCGGCCACCTATGGTGGCCTGGTGAGCTGTCATGCTGCCGGCCACCTATAGTGGCCTGGTGAGCTGTCGTGCTGCCGGCCGACTATAACAGCCTTGTGAGCTGTCGTGCTGCCGGCCACCTATGGTGGCCTGGTGAGCTGTCGTGCTGCCGGCCACCTGTAGTGGCCTGGTGAGCTGTCGTGCTGCCGGCCACCTATAGTGGCCTGGTGAGCTGTCGTGCTGCCGGCCACCTATAGTGGCCTGGTGAGCTGTCGTGCTGCCGGCCGACTATAACAGCCTTGTGAGCTGTCGTGCTGCCGGCCGACTATAACAGCCTTGTGAGCTGTCGTGCTGCCGGCCACCTATAGTGGCCTGGTGAGCTGTCGTGCTGCCGGCCACCTATAGTGGCCTGGTGAGCTGTCGTGCTGCCGGCCACCTATGTATAGTGACCTGGTGAGCTATCGTCCTGCCGGCCACCTATAGTGGCCTGGTGAACTGTCGTGCTGCCGGCCACCTATAGTGGCCTGGTGAGCTGTCGTGCTGCCGGCCACCTATAGTGGCCTGGTGAGCTGTCGTGCTGCCGGCCACCTATAATAGCCTTGTGAGCTGTCGTGCTGCCGGCCACCTATAATTGCCTGGTGAGCTGTCGTGCTGTCGGCTACCTACAGTGGCCTGGTGAGCTGTCGTGCTGCCGGCCACCTATAATTGCCTGGTGAGCTGTCGTGCAGTCGGCTACCTACAGTGGCCTGGTGAGCTGTCGTGCTGCCGGCCACCTATAGTGGCCTGGTGAGCTGTCGAGCTGCCGGCCACCTATAGTGGCCTGGTGAGCTGTCGGGCTGTTGGCCGCCATTAGGACCTGGTGAGTTGTCGTGCTGCCGGCCACCTATAGTGGCCTGGTGAGTTGTCGTGCTGCCGGCCACCTATAGTGGCCTGGTGAGCTGTCGTGCTGCCGGCCACCTATAGTGGCCTGGTGAGCTGTCGTGCCGCGGCCACCTATAGTGGCCTTGTGAGCTGTCGTGCTGCCGGCCACCTATAATAGCCTTGTGAGCTGTCGTGCTGCCGGCCACCTATAGTGGCCTGGTGAGCTGTCGTGCTGCCGGCCACCTATATTTGCCTGGTGAGCTGTCGTGCTGTCGGCTACCTACAGTGGCCTGGTGAGCTGAGGTGCTGCCGGCCACCTATAGTGGCCTGGTGAGCTGTCGAGCTGCCGGCCACCAATAGTGGCCTGGTGAGCTGCCGGGCTGTTGGCCGCCATTAGGGCCTGGTGAGTTGTCGTGCTGCCGGCCACCTATAGTGGCCTGGTGAGTTGTCGTGCTGCCGGCAACCTATAGTGGCCTGGTGAGCTGTCGAGCTGCCGGCTACCTATAGTGGCCTGGTGAGCTGTCGTGCCGCCGGCCACCCATAGTGGCCTTGTGAGCTATCGTGCTGCCGGCCACCTATAATAGCCTTGTGAGCTGTCGTGCTGCCGGCCACCTATAGTGGCCTGGTGAGCTGTCGTGCTGCCGGCCACTTATAGTGGCCTGGTGTGCTGTCGTTCTGCCGGCCACCTATAGTGGCCTGGTGAGCTGTCGGGCTGTCGGCTACCTATGGTGGCTTGGTGAGCTGTCGAGGTTTCCGGCCACCTATAGTGGCCTGGGGAGCTGTCGGCTACCTATAGTGGCCTGGTGAGCTGTCAAGGTGCCCGCCTCCTATAGCGGCCTGGTGAGCTGTCGTGCTGCCGGCCACTTAAAGTGGCCTGGTGAGTTGTCGTGTTGCCGGCCATCTATAGTGGCCTGGTGAGCTGTCGTGCTGCCGGCCATCTATAGTGGCCTGGTGAGCTGTTGTGCTGCCGGCCAATTATAGTGGCCTGGTGAGCTGTCGAGGTGCCGGCCACCTATAGTGGCCTGGTGAGCTGTCGTGCTGCCGGCCACCTATAGTGGCCTGGTTAGCTGTCGTGTTACCGGCCACATATATTTGCCTGGGGAGCTGTCGTGCTACCGGCCACCTATAGTGGCCTGGTGAACTGTCGAGGTGCCGGCCACCTGTAGTGCCTGGTGAGCTGTCGAGATGCGGGCCACCTATAGTGGCCCGGTGAGCTGTCGTGCTGCCGGCCACCTATGGTGGCCTGGTGAGCTGTCTTGCTGCCGGCCACCTAGAGTGGCCTGGTGAGCTGTCGAGGTGCCGGCCACCTATAGTGGCCCGGTGAGCTGTCGCGCTGCCGGCCACCTATAGTGGCCTGGTGAGCTGTCGTGCTGCCGGCCACCTATAGTGGCCTGGTGAGCTGTCGTGCTGCCGGCCACCTATAGTGGCCCGGTGAGCTGTCGTGCTGCCGGCCACCTATAGTGGCCTGGTGAGCTGTCGAGGTGCCAGTCACCTATAGTGGCCTGGTGAGCTGTCGAGGTGCCGGCCACCTATAGTGGCCTGGTGAGCTGTCGTGCTGCCGGCCACCTATAGTGGCCTGGTTAGCTGTCGTGTTACCGGCCACATATATTTGCCTGGGGAGCTGTCGTGCTACCGGCCACCTATAGTGTCCTGGTGAACTGCCGAGGTGCCAGCCACCTATAGTGCCCAGGTGAGCTGTCGAGGTGCCGGCCGCATATAATGCCCTGGTGAGCTGTCGTGCTGCCGCCCACCTATAGTTGCCTGGTGAGCTGTCGTGTTACCGGCCACATATATTTGCCTGGGGAGCTGTCGTGCTACCGGCCACCTATAGTGGCCTGTCGAACTTTCGAGGTGCCGGCCACCTGTAGTGCCTGGTGAGCTGTCGAGATGCGGGCCACCTATAGTGGCCTGGTGAGCTGTCGTGCTGCCGGCCACCTATAGTGGCCTGGTGAGCTGTCGTGCTGCCGGCCATCTAGAGTGGCCTGGTGAGCTGTCGAGGTGCCGGCCACCTATAGTGGCCCGGTGAGCTGTCGCGCTGCCGGCCACCTATAGTGGCCTGCTGATCTGTCGTGCTGCCGGCCACCTATAGTGGCCTGGTGAGCTGTCGTGCTGCCGGCCACCTATAGTGGCCCGGTGAGCTGTCGTGCTGCCGGCCACCTATAGTGGCCCGGTGAGCTGTCGTGCTACCGGCCACCTATAGTGGCCTGGTGAGCTGTCGAGGTGCCAGTCACCTATAGTGGCCTGGTGAGCTGTCGAGTTGCCGGCCACCTATAGTGGCCTGGTGAATTGTCGTGCTGCCGGCCACCTATAGTGGCCTGGTGAGCTGTCGTGCTGCCGGCCACCTATAGTGGACCGGTGCGCTGTCGTGCGGCCGGCCACCTATAATAGCCTGGTGAGCTGGCGTGCTGCCGGCTACCTATAGTGGCCTGGTGAGCTGTCGTGCTGCCGGCCACCTATAGTGGCCTGGTGAGCTGTCGTGCTGCCGGCCACCTATGTATAGTGGCCTGGTGAGCTGTCGTGCTGTCGGCCACCTATAGTGGCCTGGTGAGCTGTCGAGGTGCCGGCCACCTATAGGGGCCTCGTGAGCTGTCGTGCTGCCGGCCACCTATAGTGGCCTGGTGAGCTGTCGTGCTGCCGGCCACCTATAGTGGCCTGGTGAGCTGTCGGCTACCTATAGTGGCCTGGTGAGATGTCAAGGTGCCCGCCTCCTATAGCGGCCTGGTGAGCTGTCGTGCTGCTGGCCACTTAAAGTGGCCTGGTGAGTTGTCGTGTTGCCGGCCATCTATAGTGGCCTGGTGAGCTGTCGTGCTGCCGGCCATCTATAGTGGCCTGGTGAGCTGTTGTGCTGCCGGCCAATTATAGTGGCCTGGTGAGCTGTCGAGGTGCCGGCCACCTATAGTGGCCTGGTGAGCTGTCGTGCTGCCGGCCACCTATAGTGGCCTGGTTAGCTGTCGTGTTACCGGCCACATATATTTGCCTGGGGAGCTGTCGTGCTACCGGCCACCTATAGTGGCCTGGTGAACTGTCGAGGTGCCGGCCACCTGTAGTGCCTGGTGAGCTGTCGAGATGCGGGCCACCTATTGTGGCCTGGTGAGCTGTCGTGCTGCCGGCCACCTATAGTGGCCTGGTGAGCTGTCGTGCTGCCGGCCATCTAGAGTGGCCTGGTGAGCTGTCGAGGTGCCGGCCACCTATAGTGGCCCGGTGAGCTGTCGCGCTGCCGGCCACCTATAGTGGCCTGCTGATCTGTCGTGCTGCCGGCCACCTATAGTGGCCTGGTGAGCTGTCGTGCTGCCGGCCACCTATAGTGGCCCGGTGAGCTGTCGTGCTGCCGGCCACCTATAGTGGCCTGGTGAGCTGTCGAGGTGCCAGTCACCTATAGTGGCCTGGTGAGCTGTCGAGGTGCCGGCCACCTATAGTGGCCTGGTGAATTGTCGTGCTGCCGGCCACCTATAGTGGCCTGGTGAGCTGTCGTGCTGCCGGCCACCTATAGTGGACCGGTGCGCTGTCGTGCGGCCGGCCACCTATAATAGCGTGGTGAGCTGGCGTGCTGCCGGCTACCTATAGTGGCCTGGTGAGCTGTCGTGCTGCCGGCCACCTATAGTGGCCTGGTGAGCTGTCGTCCTGCCGGCCACCATTAGTGGCCTGGTGAACTGTCGAGGCGCCGGCCACCTGTAGTGGCCTGGTGAGCTGCCGTGCTGCTGGCCACCTATAATAGCCTTGTGAGCTGTCGTGCTGCTGGCCACCTATAGTGGCCTGGTGAGCTGTCGTGCTGCCGGCCACCTATAGTGGCCTGGTGAGCTGTCGTGCTGCCGGCCACCTATAGTGGCCTGGTGAGCTGTCGTTCTGCCGGCCACCTATAGTGGCCTGGTGAGCTGTCGGGCTGTCGGCTACCTATGGTGGCTTGGTGAGCTGTCGAGGTGCCGGCCACCTATAGTGGCCTGGGGAGCTGTCGTGCTGCCGGCCACCTTTAGTGGGCTGGTGAGCTGTCGTGCTGCCGGCCACCTATAGTGGCCTGGTGAGCTGTCGTGCTGCCGGCCACCTATAGTGGCCTGGTGAGCTGTCGTGCTGCCGGCCACCTATAGTGGCCTGGTGAGCTGTCGTGCTGTCGGCCACCTATAGTGGCCTGGTGAGCTGTCGAGGTGCCGGCCACCTATAGTGGCCTCGTGAGCTGTCGTGCTGCCGGCCACCTATAGTGGCCTGGTGAGCTGTCGTGCTGCCGGCCACCTATAGTGGCCTGGTGAGCTGTCGGCTACCTATAGTGGCCTGGTGAGCTGTCAAGGTGCCCGCCTCCTATAGCGGCCTGGTGAGCTGTCGTGCTGCCGGCCACTTAAAGTGGCCTGGTGAGTTGTCGTGTTGCCGGCCATCTATAGTGGCCTGGTGAGCTGTCGTGCTGCCGGCCATCTATAGTGGCCTGGTGAGCTGTTGTGCTGCCGGCCAATTATAGTGGCCTGGTGAGCTGTCGAGGTGCCGGCCACCTATAGTGGCCTGGTGAGCTGTCGTGCTGCCGGCCACCTATAGTGGCCTGGTTAGCTGTCGTGTTACCGGCCAAATATATTTGCCTGGGGAGCTGTCGTGCTACCGGCCACCTATAGTGGCCTGGTGAACTGTCGAGGTGCCGGCCACCTGGAGTGCCTGGTGAGCTGTCGAGATGCGGGCCACCTATAGTGGCCCGGTGAGCTGTCGTGCTGCCGGCCACCTATGGTGGCCTGGTGAGCTGTCGTGCTGCCGGCCACCTATAGTGGCCTGGTGAGCTGTCGGCTACCTATAGTGGCCTGGTGAGCTGTCAAGGTGCCCGCCTCCTATAGCGGCCTGGTGAGCTGTCGTGCTGCCGGCCACTTAAAGTGGCCTGGTGAGTTGTCGTGTTGCCGGCCATCTATAGTGGCCTGGTGAGCTGTCGTGCTGCCGGCCACCTATAGTGGCCTGGTGAGCTGTCGGCTACCTATAGTGGCCTGGTGAGCTGTCAAGGTGCCCGCCTCCTATAGCGGCCTGGTGAGCTGTCGTGCTGCCGGCCACTTAAAGTGGCCTGGTGAGTTGTCGTGTTGCCGGCCATCTATAGTGGCCTGGTGAGCTGTCGTGCTGCCGGCCACCTATAGTGGCCTGGTGAGCTGTCGGCTACCTATAGTGGCCTGGTGAGCTGTCAAGGTGCCCGCCTCCTATAGCGGCCTGGTGAGCTGTCGTGCTGCCGGCCACTTAAAGTGGCCTGGTGAGTTGTCGTGTTGCCGGCCATCTATAGTGGCCTGGTGAGCTGTCGTGCTGCCGGCCACCTATAGTGGCCTGGTGAGCTGTCGGCTACCTATAGTGGCCTGGTGAGCTGTCAAGGTGCCCGCCTCCTATAGCGGCCTGGTGAGCTGTCGTGCTGCCGGCCACTTAAAGTGGCCTGGTGAGTTGACGTGTTGCCGGCCACCTGGAGTGCCTCGTGAGCTGTCGTGCTGCCGGCCACCTATAGTGGCCTGGTGAGCTGTCGTGCTGCCGGCCACCTATAGTGGCCTGGTGAGCTGTCGGCTACCTATAGTGGCCTGGTGAGCTGTCAAGGTGCCCGCCTCCTATAGCGGCCTGGTGAGCTGTCGTGCTGCCGGCCACTTAAAGTGTCCTGGTGAGTTGTCATGTTGCCGGCCATCTATAGTGGCCTGGTGAGCTGTCGTGCTGCCGGCCATCTATAGTGGCCTGGTGAGCTGTTGTGCTGCCGGCCAATTATAGTGGCCTGGTGAGCTGTCGAGGTGCCGGCCACCTATAGTGGCCTGGTGAGATGTCGTGCTGCCGGCCACCTATAGTGGCCTGGTGAGCTGTCGGCTACCTATAGTGGCCTGGTGAGCTGTCAAGGTGCCCGCCTCCTATAGCGGCCTGGTGAGCTGTCGTGCTGCCGGCCACTTAAAGTGGCCTGGTGAGTTGTCGTGTTGCCGGCCATCTATAGTGGCCTGGTGAGCTGTTGTGCTGCCGGCCACCTATAGTGGCCTGGTGAGCTGTCGTGCTGCCGGCCACCTATAGTGGCCTGGTGAGCTGTCGTTCTGCCGGCCACCTATAGTGGCCTGGTGAGCTGTCGGGCTGTCGGCTACCTATGGTGGCTTGGTGAGCTGTCGAGGTGCCGGCCACCTATAGTGGCCTGGGGAGCTGTCGTGCTGCCGGCCACCTTTAGTGGGCTGGTGAGCTGTCGTGCTGCCGGCCACCTATAGTGGCCTGGTGAGCTGTCGTGCTGCCGGCCACCTATAGTGGCCTGGTGAGCTGTCGTGCTGCCGGCCACCTATAGTGGCCTGGTGAATTGTCGTGCTGCCGGCCACCTATAGTGGCCTGGTGAGCTGTCGTGCTGCCGGCCACCTATAGTGGACCGGTGCGCTGTCGTGGTGAGCTGGCGTGCTGCCGGCTACCTATAGTGGCCTGGTGAGCTGTCGTGCTGCCGGCCACCTATAGTGGCCTGGTGAGCTGTCGTGCTGCCGGCCACCTATGTATAGTGGCCTGGTGAGCTGTCGTCCTGCCGGCCACCATTAGTGGCCTGGTGAACTGTCGAGGCGCCGGCCACCTGTAGTGGCCTGGTGAGCTGCCGTGCTGCTGGCCACCTATAATAGCCTTGTGAGCTGTCGTGCTGCCGGCCACCTATAGTGGCCTGGTGAGCTGTCGTGCTGCCGGCCACCTATAGTGGCCTGGTGAGCTGTCGTGCTGCCGGCCACCTATAGTGGCCTGGTGAGCTGTCGTTCTGCCGGCCACCTATAGTGGCCTGGTGAGCTGTCGGGCTGTCGGCTACCTATGGTGGCTTGGTGAGCTGTCGAGGTGCCGGCCACCTATAGTGGCCTGGGGAGCTGTCGTGCTGCCGGCCACCTTTAGTGGGCTGGTGAGCTGTCGTGCTGCCGGCCACCTATAGTGGCCTGGTGAGCTGTCGTGCTGCCGGCCACCTATAGTGGCCTGGTGAGCTGTCGTGCTGCCGGCCACCTATAGTGGCCTGGTGAGCTGTCGTGCTGTCGGCCACCTATAGTGGCCTGGTGAGCTGTCGAGGTGCCGGCCACCTATAGTGGCCTCGTGAGCTGTCGTGCTGCCGGCCACCTATAGTGGCCTGGTGAGCTGTCGTGCTGCCGGCCACCTATAGTGGCCTGGTGAGCTGTCGGCTACCTATAGTGGCCTGGTGAGCTGTCAAGGTGCCCGCCTCCTATAGCGGCCTGGTGAGCTGTCGTGCTGCCGGCCACTTAAAATGGCCTGGTGAGTTGTCGTGTTGCCGGCCATCTATAGTGGCCTGGTGAGCTGTCGTGCTGCCGGCCATCTATAGTGGCCTGGTGAGCTGTTGTGCTGCCGGCCAATTATAGTGGCCTGGTGAGCTGTCGAGGTGCCGGCCACCTATAGTGGCCTGGTGAGCTGTCGTGCTGCCGGCCACCTATGTATAGTGGCCTGGTGAGCTGTCGTCCTGCCGGCCACCATTAGTGGCCTGGTGAACTGTCGAGGCGCCGGCCACCTGTAGTGGCCTGGTGAGCTGCCGTGCTGCTGGCCACCTATAATAGCCTTGTGAGCTGTCGTGCTGCCGGCCACCTATAGTGGCCTGGTGAGCTGTCGTGCTGCCGGCCACCTATAGTGGCCTGGTGAGCTGTCGTGCTGCCGGCCACCTATAGTGGCCTGGTGAGCTGTCGTTCTGCCGGCCACCTATAGTAGCCTGGTGAGCTGTCGGGCTGTCGGCTACCTATGGTGGCTTGGTGAGCTGTCGAGGTGCCGGCCACCTATAGTGGCCTGGGGAGCTGTCGTGCTGCCGGCCACCTTTAGTGGGCTGGTGAGCTGTCGTGCTGCCGGCCACCTATAGTGGCCTGGTGAGCTGTCGTGCTGCCGGCCACCTATAGTGGCCTGGTGAGCTGTCGTGCTGCCGGCCACCTATAGTGGCCTGGTGAGCTCTCGTGCTGTCGGCCACCTATAGTGGCCTGGTGAGCTGTCGAGGTGCCGGCCACCTATAGTGGCCTCGTGAGCTGTCGTGCTGCCGGCCACCTATAGTGGCCTGGTGAGCTGTCGTGCTGCCGGCCACCTATAGTGGCCTGGTGAGCTGTCGGCTTCCTATAGTGGCCTGGTGAGCTGTCAAGGTGCCCGCCTCCTATAGCGGCCTGGTGAGCTGTCGTGCTGCCGGCCACTTAAAATGGCCTGGTGAGTTGTCGTGTTGCCGGCCATCTATAGTGGCCTGGTGAGCTGTCGAGCTATAGTGTCCTGGTGAACTGCCGAGGTGCCAGCCACCTATAGTGCCCAGGTGAGCTGTCGAGGTGCCGGCCACATATAGTGCCCTGGTGAGCTGTCGTGCTGCCGCCCACCTATAGTTGCCTGGTGAGCTGTCGTGTTACCGGCCACATATATTTGCCTGGGGAGCTGTCGTGCAACCGGCCACCTATAGTGGCCTGTCGAACTTTCGAGGTGCCGGCCACCTGTAGTGCCTGGTGAGCTGTCGAGATGCGGGCCACCTATAGTGGCCTGGTGAGCTGTCGTGCTGCCGGCCACCTATAGTGGCCTGGTGAGCTGTCGTGCTGCCGGCCATCTAGAGTGGCCTGGTGAGCTGTCGAGGTGCCGGCCACCTATAGTGGCCCGGTGAGCTGTCGCGCTGCCGGCCACCTATAGTGGCCTGCTGATCTGTCGTGCTGCCGGCCACCTATAGTGGCCTGGTGAGCTGTCGTGCTGCCGGCCACCTATAGTGGCCCGGTGAGCTGTCGTGCTGCCGGCCACCTATAGTCGCCTGGTGAGCTGTCGAGGTGCCAGTCACCTATAGTGGCCTGGTGAGCTGTCGAGGTGCCGGCCACCTATAGTGGCCTGGTGAATTGTCGTGCTGCCGGCCACCTATAGTGGCCTGGTGAGCTGTCGTGCTGTCGGCCACCTATAGTGGCCTGGTGAGCTGTCGAGGTGCCGGCCACCTATAGTGGCCTCGTGAGCTGTCGTGCTGCCGGCCACCTATAGTGGCCTGGTGAGCTGTCGTGCTGCCGGCCACCTATAGTGGCCTGGTGAGCTGTCGGCTACCTATAGTGGCCTGGTGAGCTGTCAAGGTGCCCGCCTCCTATAGCGGCCTGGTGAGCTGTCGTGCTGCCGGCCACTTAAAATGGCCTGGTGAGTTGTCGTGTTGCCGGCCATCTATAGTGGCCTGGTGAGCTGTCGTGCTGCCGGCCATCTATAGTGGCCTGGTGAGCTGTTGTGCTGCCGGCCAATTATAGTGGCCTGGTGAGCTGTCGAGGTGCCGGCCACCTATAGTGGCCTGGTGAGCTGTCGTGCTGCCGGCCACCTATGTATAGTGGCCTGGTGAGCTGTCGTCCTGCCGGCCACCATTAGTGGCCTGGTGAACTGTCGAGGCGCCGGCCACCTGTAGTGGCCTGGTGAGCTGCCGTGCTGCTGGCCACCTATAATAGCCTTGTGAGCTGTCGTGCTGCCGGCCACCTATAGTGGCCTGGTGAGCTGTCGTGCTGCCGGCCACCTATAGTGGCCTGGTGAGCTGTCGTGCTGCCGGCCACCTATAGTGGCCTGGTGAGCTGTCGTTCTGCCGGCCACCTATAGTGGCCTGGTGAGCTGTCGGGCTGTCGGCTACCTATGGTGGCTTGGTGAGCTGTCGAGGTGCCGGCCACCTATAGTGGCCTGGTGAATTGTCGTGCTGCCGGCCACCTATAGTGGCCTGGTGAGCTGTCGTGCTGCCGGCCACCTATAGTGGACCGGTGCGCTGTCGTGGTGAGCTGGCGTGCTGCCGGCTACCTATAGCGGCCTGGTGAGCTGTCGTGCTGCCGGCCACTTAAAGTGGCCTGGTGAGTTGTCATGTTGCCGGCCATCTATAGTGGCCTGGTGAGCTGTCGTGCTGCCGGCCATCTATAGTGGCCTGGTGAGCTGTTGTGCTGCCGGCCAATTATAGTGGCCTGGTGAGCTGTCGTGCTGCCGGCCACCTATAGTGGCCTGGTGAGCTGTCGGCTACCTATAGTGGCCTGGTGAGCTGTCAAGGTGCCCGCCTCCTATAGCGGCCTGGTGAGCTGTCGTGCTGCCGGCCACTTAAAGTGGCCTGGTGAGTTGTCGTGTTGCCGGCCATCTATAGTGGCCTGGTGAGCTGTTGTGCTGCCGGCCAATTATAGTGGCCTGGTGAGCTGTCGAGGTGCCGGCCACCTATAGTGGCCTGGCGAGCTGTCGTGCTGCCGGCCACCTATAGTGGCCTGGTTAGCTGTCGTGTTACCGGCCACATATATTTGCCTGGGGAGCTGTCGTGCTACCGGCCACCTATAGTGGCCTGGTGAACTGTCGAGGTGCCGGCCACCTGTAGTGCCTGGTGAGCTGTCGAGATGCGGGCCACCTATTGTGGCCTGGTGAGCTGTCGTGCTGCCGGCCACCTATAGTGGCCTGGTGAGCTGTCGTGCTGCCGGCCATCTAGAGTGGCCTGGTGAGCTGTCGAGGTGCCGGCCACCTATAGTGGCCCGGTGAGCTGTCGCGCTGCCGGCCACCTATAGTGGCCTGCTGATCTGTCGTGCTGCCGGCCACCTATAGTGGCCTGGTGAGCTGTCGTGCTGCCGGCCACCTATAGTGGCCCGGTGAGCTGTCGTGCTGCCGGCCACCTATAGTGGCCTGGTGAGCTGTCGAGGTGCCAGTCACCTATAGTGGCCTGGTGAGCTGTCGAGGTGCCGGCCATCTATAGTGGCCTGGTGAATTGTCGTGCTGCCGGCCACCTATAGTGGCCTGGTGAGCTGTCGTGCTGCCGGCCACCTATAGTGGACCGGTGCGCTGTCGTGCGGCCGGCCACCTATAATAGCCTGGTGAGCTGGCGTGCTGCCGGCTACCTATAGTGGCCTGGTGAGCTGTCGTGCTGCCGGCCACCTATAGTGGCCTGGTGAGCTGTCGTGCTGCCGGCCACCTATGTATAGTGGCCTGGTGAGCTGTCGTCCTGCCGGCCACCATTAGTGGCCTGGTGAACTGTCGAGGCGCCGGCCACCTGTAGTGGCCTGGTGAGCTGCCGTGCTGCTGGCCACCTATAATAGCCTTGTGAGCTGTCGTGCTGCCGGCCACCTATAGTGGCCTGGTGAGCTGTCGGGCTGTCGGCTACCTATGGTGGCTTGGTGAGCTGTCGAGGTGCCGGCCACCTATAGTGGCCTGGGGAGCTGTCGTGCTGCCGGCCACCTTTAGTGGCCTGGTGAGCTGTCGGCTACCTATAGTGGCCTGGTGAGCTGTCAAGGTGCCCGCCTCCTATAGCGGCCTGGTGAGCTGTCGTGCTGCCGGCCACTTAAAGTGGCCTGGTGAGTTGTCGTGTTGCCGGCCATCTATAGTGGCCTGGTGAGCTGTCGAGGTGCCAGTCACCTATAGTGGCCTGGTGAGCTGTCGAGGTGCCGGCCACCTATGGTGGCCTGGTGAGCTGTCGTGCGGCCGGCCACCTATAATTGCCTGGTGAGCTGTCGTGCTACCGACCACCTATAGTGGCCTGGTGCAGTGCAGAACTCTTATGGTGCAAGCACAAGCAGAAATAACACCACTGCTTCTCAAACTGTGTATCAGAAACATTTTTAATTGTAATGCCGTCTGTCATTTTAAATATTCTAAGTCTATAACACGTAGTAAAAAAATAGTTAATTGTAAAAAGCTAAAAATATTGTCGTATAATATAGCAGGATTAGGAAATAAGTCTCTATTTACCGAATTTTATAATTTTGTTAATTCGTTTGATTTCATATTTCTATTCGAAACTTTCACAACGGAAAATAATTATAGTCTCTTTGAAAATAAGTTCCTAAAATATGAGTTTAATTGGATACCTGCCATAAGAAGACATGCAAGGGGAAGAGCTAGCGGAGGATGCTACTTTGGTTACAAGAAAGATTTAGATGTCTGCTGCGAGTTCAGAACGTTCGAACAGCTCGCATATTTAAGACTGCGATTGAATAATAAAAGATTTTATATATTTCCAACATATCTCAACTGTAACCACTGGGAAAGAGATTTCGAGAAACTGCAAGAGGCAATGATTTGCTGCGATGAACAAAATGTCCTTATAATCGGAGATTTGAATGCGCGAGTTGGAGAGATCGGCGGAATGGAAAACGAAAAGACCAGTACAGAGCGGCGGTCTAAGGATTCATTTTGTAACGAAAGGGGAACGATACTTGCAGAGTTTTGCGATTCTTTTGGCTTCCGAATTCTAAATGGTACCACTTTAAGTGATGAGCAGGGAGAGCTGACATTTATTGGAGGCAGTGGTGCATCAGTTATAGATTACTGTTTGGCAAAGGGTGAATGGAATGATCATATCACTGACTTGGAAGTAAAACAGATCCCATATTCAGACCATCTACCAATCACTGTCACGTTTAGCTATTCGGCAACGGTGAATGAACAAGTCAGGGAAATGATGGTGATTCCAAAGCTGATATGGAAGGACAATAAAGCCATTCTATATAGAACAAAAATGGAGGAGAAACTGCAAGGACAACATATTTCGAGCATGGAGGAGTTCGAGCAAATTATAAAAGAGTCATATCCCTATGGAACTGCAAACACAGGTGCATATAAACAAAATAAAGAACCGTGGTTTGATAAAAGGTGCCAGAAAGCTAGAATAGCATCGTTTGCGTGGCTAAGATTATTGCGTTCATTTAACACAGAGACGCTTAAAAAGTCTTATCTTAAAGCCAATCAAGAATTCAAAGCCATATGCAGACAAAGTAGGCGAAATTATTACGAAAGCGAGGCGCGTAGACTGGGGCGCTGTAATAGTTCATCGGAATTCTGGAAGCTAGTTAAGAAACTCAATGGAAACAAGTATGTGATCAACAGAGGTCTTGGCCCGAATATACTTCATGATTACTTCAAGGATTTATTGAACCCAACAGTGAGCGGACCTATTTTCGTATATGCGACGCCAGACATCCGGAACAACATGTTGGATGGCCCGATAACTCATCAGGATCTCAATGCTGTGCTTCCCTGTCTGAAAGATAAGAAAGCAGCAGGGTCGGATGGTATACCAACCGAATTCATTAAGTACAGTACCAACGGTCTAAAAGACAACCTTATTCGCTTATTCAATAACATTTTGGATCATGGAATAATACCTCAACGATTTAAAGAAGCCTTGATTTTTCCTATACACAAAAAAGGGAATACATTGGATCCAGCTAACTATCGGGGAATATCCTTTCTTAATGCATCCTACAAAATTGCAACAATACTGCAAAAGAGACTAAATACATGGATAGAAACCAATAACCTAGTAAAGGAATTTCAAGCAGGCTTTCGGTCTGGATATTCAACTATTGACCATTTATTTGTATTGAATAGCATAGCAAGTACATATATGAATCGCAATAAGAAACTATATGCATTTTTTGTGGATTTTAAGGCGGCCTTCGATACAGTGAACCGAAACGCCCTGTTTTATAAGTTGTATGGAATGGGTATGTCATCGAAATTTGGAAGGGTCGTACAAAATCTATATGAAAATACTAAGGCAGCAGTGTGGAATGGTGAGGCGGTATCAGGATGGTTCCAGACGAGGTCAGGTGTAAAACAGGGATGCCCGCTGAGTCCAAACTTATTTGCCCTCTTCATAGATGATATTGTGGACTATCTTCCGGGAGGCGTTGAATTTGCAGGAGTTTCTTTCAAAGCCCTTCTGTTTGCAGATGATATCGTGCTGCTGGCAAACTCACCGGAATCCCTGCAACGGATGATAAATCGTTTGTATGAGTACTGTAAGCTTTGGAGTCTTATCGTGAATTTGGAAAAATCTAAGATAATGGTTTTTAAAAAAGGAGGAGGCAGATATGCATATAACGAAAAATGGAACTACAATGGAGAAAGAATAGAAGTAGTTAAAGAATACAAGTACCTTGGAATCCTGTTATCAAGCAGCCTTAGTATGAAGAGGCACCTCCATGAAAAGCTTACGAAATCTAAAAACGTAATTAATGTAGTGTGGAAGAACTGTTTCAGTAATAAAAACATTAACCACAGTAGCAAGTTCAAGGTATTCGAAGCCGCATCGGAGGCAATAATGCTCTACGGGGCTCAGGTATGGGGATACAGGTCCTACGAGGAGGTAGAGAAACTGCAACGTTTTTTCATTAAAAAGATTTTCCATCTGCCTCCAAAGACTCCGAACTATATGCTTATGCTGGAAACAGGTTTATCTCCCCTATTTGTAAAAACACTCAAACTGCAAGTCAACTACATATTAAGGGTTGGGAATATGGCAGGCAATCGACTTCCTAAGATAGTTGCCCTTCAAGCGATTCGTAATAAAACTACATGGTATAAGGAATGGTTGGAATTAGCAAGTGGGTGTGGAGTAGAGCTGAACGCGGAAGACAGGAACTGGGAAAATTCATTATTCGATCTAATAAAACAAGTCGACATCCAGGCCAAAAGGAAGTTTTTAGAAGAAGCGGAGGGATCACTACACCGTAATACGTACAGCCGGCTAAACCACAACCTGGAGGGTAGAAACTATTTTAAAGACATACATAGTATCCAGGAAATTTCGACAATGTTTAAACTCCGTGGAGAACTCATAAGGCTCAATTTCGTGCCCCATAGGGAAGACCTTCCCATACTCTGTAGTATGTGTAATTTGAAGGAGAGAGAAGATACCTTGCACTTCTTAGGTAAGTGCCCAGTCCTAAGAGAAACTAGGAGAAGTGTTTTTGAAAAGGACTTTTTATCAGAGAGCGAAATGATATCACTTCTCAACGAAATCGATGTCAAGAAGCTATTTGTATATTGCAAAATTGCATTAAAATATAGAGAAAGCATATTATCAGAAAACTTTTAAAATCGCTAAAAATAATAGAAGTATTTATAAAAATGTAATCATGTATAGTTAAATATTTGAAACTAGATGCAAAGGGTATTAAGAAAATTGTCAATCTGCCAGACGGCAATGCCATGCATATTGATTTTGTATACCTTAGGCTAGTAAATGAAAAGAAAAAATAAAATCTAATCTAAATCTAAAAAAAATCTAGTGGCCTGGTGAGCTGTCGAGGTGCCAGTCACCCATAGTGGCCTGGTGAGCTGTCGAGGTGCCGGCCACCTATTGTGGCCTGGTGAGCTGTCGTGCTGCCGGCCACCTAAAGTCGCCTGGTGAGCTGTCGTGCTGCCGGCCACCTATGTATAGTGACCTGGTGAGCTGTCGTCCTACCGGCCACCTATAGTGGCCTGGTGAACTGTCGTGCTGCCGGCCACCTATAGTGGCCTGGTGAGCTGTCGTGCTGCCGGCCACCTATAGTGGCCTGGTGAGCTGTCGTGCTGCCGGCCACCTATAATAGCCTTGTGAGCTGTCGTGCTGCCGGCCACCTATAATTGCCTGGTGAGCTGTCGTCCTGTCGGCTACCTACAGTGGCCTGGTGAGCTGTCGTGCTGCCGGCCACCTATAATTGCCTGGTGAGCTGTCGTGCTGTCGGCTACCTACAGTGGCCTGGTGAGCTGTCGTGCTGCCGGCCACCTATAGTGGCCTAGTGAGCTGTCGAGCTGCCGGCCACCTATAGTGGCCTGGTGAGCTGTCGGGCTGTTGGCCGCCACTAGGGCCTGGTGAGTTGTCGTGCTGCCGGCCACCTATAGTGGCCTGGTGAGTTGTCGTGCTGCCGACCACCTATAGTGGCCTGGTGAGCTGTCGTGCTGCCGGCCACCTATAGTGGCCTTGTGAGCTGTCGTGCTGCCGGCCACCTATAATAGCCTTGTGAGCTGTCGTGCTGCCGGCCACCTATAATTGCCTGGTGAGCTGTCGTGCTGTCGGCTACCTATAGTGGCCTGGTGAGCTGTCGTGCTGCCGGCCACCTATAGTGGCCTGGTGAGCTGTCGAGCTGCCGGCCACCTATAGTGGCCTGGTGAGCTGTCGTGCTGCCGGCCACCTATAGTGGCCTGGTGAGCTGTCGTGCTGCCGGCCACCTATAGTGGCCTGGTGAGCTGTCGTGCTGCCGGCCACCTATAGTGGCCAGTTGAGCTGTCGTGCTGTTGGCTACCTATAGTGGCCTGGTGAGCTGTCGAGGTGCCGGCCACCTATAGTGGCCTCGTGAGCTGTCGTGCTGCCGGCCACCTATAGTGGCCTGGTGAGTTGTCGTGTTGCCGGCCACCTGTAGTGGCCTGGTGAGCTGTCGAGATGCGGGCCACCTATAGTGGCCTGGTGAGCTGTCGAGCTGCCAGCCACCTATAGTGGCCTGGTGAGCTGTCGGGCTGTCGGCTACCTATTGGGGCCTGGTGAGCTGTCGAGGTGCCGGCCACCTATAGTGGCTTGGGGGCTGTCGTGCTGCCGGCCGCCCTTAGGGCCTGGTGAGCTGTCGTGCTGCCGGCCACCTATAGTGGCCTGGTGAGCTGTCACGCTGCCGGCCACCTATGGTGGCCTAGTGAGCTGTCGTGCTGCCAGCCACGTATAATTGCCTGGTGAGCTGTCGTGCTGTCGGCTACCTATAGTGGCCTGGTGAGCTGTCGTGCTGCCGGCCACCTATAGTGGCCTGGTGAGCTGTCGTGCTGCCGGCCACCTATAGTGGCCTGGGGAGCTGTCGTGCTGTTGGCTACCTATAGTGGCCTGGTGAGCTGTCGAGGTGCCGGCCACCTATAATTGCCTGGTGAGCTGTGGTGCTGCCGGCCACCTATAGTGGCCTGGTGAGCTGTCGAGCTGCCGGCCACCTATAGTGGCCTGGTGAGCTGTCGTGCTGCCGGCCACCTATAGTGGCCTGGTGAGCTGTCGTGCTGCCGGCCACCTATAGTGGCCTGGTGAGCTGTCGTGCTGCCGGCCACCTATAGTGGCCTGGTGAGCTGTCGAGCTGCCTGGCCTGGTGAGTTGTCGTGCTGCCGGCCACCTATAGTGGACTGGTGAGCTGTCGTGCTGCCGGCCACCTATAGTGGCCTGGTGAGCTGTCGTGCCGCCGGCCACCTATAGTGGCCTTGTGAGCTGTCGTGCTGCCGGCCACCTATAATAGCCTTGTGAGCTGTCGTGCTGCCGGCCACCTATAATTGCCTGGTGAGCTGTCGTGCTGTCGGCTACCTATAGTGGCCTGGTGAGCTGTCGTGCTGCCGGCCACCTATAGTGGCCTGGTGAGCTGTCGAGCTGCCGGCCACCTATTGTGGCCTGGGGAGCTGTCGGGCTGTCGGCTACCTATAGTGGCCAGGTGAGCTGTCGAGGTGCCGGCCACCTATAGTGGCCTGGGGAGCTGTCGTGCTGCCGGCCACCTATAGTCGTGCTGTCGGCTACCTATAGTGGCCTTGTGAGCTGTCGTGCTGCCGGCCACCTTTGGTGGCCTGGTGTGCTCTCGTGCTGCCGGCCACCTTTAATTGCCTGGGGAGCTGTCGGGCTGCCGGCCACCTATAGTGGCCTGGTGAGCTGTCGTGCTGCCGGCCACCTATAGTGGCCTGGTGAGCTGTCAAGCTGCCGGTCACCTATAGTGGCCTGGTGAGCTGTCGGGCTGTCGGCCACCTATAGTGGCCTGGGGAGCTGTCGTGCTGCCGGCCACCTATAGTGGCCTGGTGAGCTGTCGGGCTGTCGGCCGCCTTTAGGGCCTTAGGGCCTGGTGTGTTGTCGTGCTGCCGGCCACCTATAGTGGCCTGGTGAGCTGTCGTGCTGCCGGCCACCTATAGTGGCCTGGTGAGCTGTCGAGCTGCCGGCCACCTATAGTGGCCTGGTGAGCTGTCGGGCTGTCGGCTACCTATAGTGGCCTGGTGAGCTGTCGAGGTGCCGGCCACCTATAGTGGCTACCTATAATGGCCTGGGGAGCTGTCGTGCTGCCGGCCGCCTTTAGGGCCTGGTGAGTTGTCGTGTTGCCGGCCACCTGTAGTGGCCTGGTGAGCTGTCGAGATGCGGGCCACCTATAGTGGCCTGGTGAGCTGTCGAGCTGCCAGCCACCTATAGTGGCCTGGTGAGCTGTCGGGCTGTCGGCTACCTATTGGGGCCTGGTGAGCTGTCGAGGTGCCGGCCACCTATAGTGGCTTGGGGGCTGTCGTGCTGCCGGCCGCCCTTAGGGCCTGGTGAGCTGTCGTGCTGCCGGCCACCTATAGTGGCCTGGTGAGCTGTCACGCTGCCGGCCACCTATGGTTGCCTAGTGAGCTGTCGTGCTGCCAGCCACGTATAATTGCCTGGTGAGCTGTCGTGCTGTCGGCTACCTATAGTGGCCTGGTGAGCTGTCGTGCTGCCGGCCACCTATAGTGGCCTGGTGAGCTGTCGTGCTGCCGGCCACCTATAGTGGCCTGGTGAGCTGTCGTGCTGCCGGCCACCTATAGTGGCCTGGTGAGCTGTCGTGCTGCCGGCCACCTATAGTGGCCTGGTGAGCTGTCGTGCTGCCGGCCACCTATAGTATCCTGGTGAGCTGTCGTGCTGCCGGCCACCTATAGTGGCCTGGTGAGCTGTCGTGCTGCCGGCCACCTATAGTGGCCTGGTGAGCTGTCGTGCTGCCGGTCACCTATAGTGGCCTGGGGAGCTGTCGTGCTGTCGGCTACCTATAGTGGCCTGGTGAGCTGTCGTGCTGCCGGCCACCTATAGTGGCCTGGTGAGCTGTCGAGCTGCCGGCCACCTATAGTGGCCTGGTGAGCTGTCGGGCTGTCGGCTACCTATAGTGGCCTGGTGAGCTGTCGAGGTGCCGGCCACCTATAGTGACCTGGGGAGCTGTCGTGCTGCCGACCACCTATAGTGGCCTGGTGAGCTGTCGGGCTGTCGGCCGCCTTTAGGGCCTTAGGGCCTGGTGTGTTGTCGTGCTGCCGGCCACCTATAGTGGCCTGGTGAGCTGTCGTGCTGCCGGCCACCTATAGTGGCCTGGTGAGCTGTCGAGCTGCCGGCCACCTATAGTGGCCTGGTGAGCTGTCGGGCTGTCGGCTACCTATAGTGGCCTGGTGAGCTGTCGAGGTGCCGGCCACCTATAGTGACCTGGGGAGCTGTCGTGCTGCCGACCGCCCTTAGGGCATGGTGAGTTGTCGTGCTGCCGGCCACCTATAGTGGCCTGGTGAGCTGTCGTGCTGCCGGCCACCTATAGTATCCTGGTGAGCTGTCGTGCTGCCGGCCACCTATAGTGGCCTGGTGAGCTGTCGTGCTGCCGGCCACCTATAGTGGCCTGGTGAGCTGTCGTGCTGTCGGCTACCTATAATGGCCTGGGGAGCTGTCGTGCTGCCGGCCGCCTTTAGGGCCTGGTGAGTTGTCGTGCTGCCGGCCATCTATAGTGACCTGGGGAGCTGTCGTGCTGCCGGCCAACTATAGTGGCCCGGTGAGCTGTCGTGCTACCGGCCACCTATAGTGGCCTGGTGAGCTGTCGAGGTGCCAGTCACCTATAGTGGCCTGGTGAGCTGTCGAGGTGCCGGCCACCTATAGTGGCCTGGTGAGCTGTCGGGCTGTCGGCTACCTATAGTGGCCTGGTGAGCTGTCGAGGTGCCGGCCACCTATAGTGACCTGGGGAGCTGTCGTGCTGCCGACCGCCCTTAGGGCATGGTGAGTTGTCGTGCTGCCGGCCACCTATAGTGGCCTGGTGAGCTGTCGGGCTGTCGGCCACCTATAGTGGCCTGGGGAGCTGTCGTGCTGCCGGCCACCTATAGTGGCCTGGTGAGCTGTCGGGCTGTCGGCCGCCTTTAGGGCCTTAGGGCCTGGTGTGTTGTCGTGCTGCCGGCCACCTATAGTGGCCTGGTGAGCTGTCGTGCTGCCGGCCACCTATAGTGGCCTGGTGAGCTGTCGAGCTGCCGGCCACCTATAGTGGCCTGGTGAGCTGTCGGGCTGTCGGCTACCTATAGTGGCCTGGTGAGCTGTCGAGGTGCCGGCCACCTATAGTGACCTGGGGAGCTGTCGTGCTGCCGACCGCCCTTAGGGCATGGTGAGTTGTCGTGCTGCCGGCCACCTATAGTGGCCTGGTGAGCTGTCGTGCTGCCGGCCACCTATAGTATCCTGGTGAGCTGTCGTGCTGCCGGCCACCTATAGTGGCCTGGTGAGCTGTCGTGCTGCCGGCCACCTATAGTGGCCTGGTGAGCTGTCGTGCTGTCGGCTACCTATAATGGCCTGGGGAGCTGTCGTGCTGCCGGCCGCCTTTAGGGCCTGGTGAGTTGTCGTGCTGCCGGCCATCTATAGTGACCTGGGGAGCTGTCGTGCTGCCGGCCACCTATAGTGGCCCGGTGAGCTGTCGTGCTACCGGCCACCTATAGTGGCCTGGTGAGCTGTCGAGGTGCCAGTCACCTATAGTGGCCTGGTGAGCTGTCGAGGTGCCGGCCACCTATAGTGGCCTGGTGAGCTGTCGGGCTGTCGGCTACCTATAGTGGCCTGGTGAGCTGTCGAGGTGCCGGCCACCTATAGTGACCTGGGGAGCTGTCGTGCTGCCGACCGCCCTTAGGGCATGGTGAGTTGTCGTGCTGCCGGCCACCTATAGTGGCCTGGTGAGCTGTCGTGCTGCCGGCCACCTATAGTGGCCTGGTGAGCTGTCGGGCTGTCGGCCGCCTTTAGGGCCTTAGGGCCTGGTGTGTTGTCGTGCTGCCGGCCACCTATAGTGGCCTGGTGAGCTGTCGTGCTGCCGGCCACCTATAGTGGCCTGGTGAGCTGTCGTGCTGCCGGCCACCTATAGTGGCCTGGTGAGCTGTCGAGCTGCCGGCCACCTATAGTGGCCTGGTGAGCTGTCGGGCTGTCGGCTACCTATAGTGGCCTGGTGAGCTGTCGAGGTGCCGGCCACCTATAGTGACCTGGGGAGCTGTCGTGCTGCCGACCGCCCTTAGGGCATGGTGAGTTGTCGTGCTGCCGGCCACCTATAGTGGCCTGGTGAGCTGTCGTGCTGCCGGCCACCTATAGTATCCTGGTGAGCTGTCGTGCTGCCGGCCACCTATAGTGGCCTGGTGAGCTGTCGTGCTGCCGGCCACCTATAGTGGCCTGGTGAGCTGTCGTGCTGTCGGCTACCTATAATGGCCTGGGGAGCTGTCGTGCTGCCGGCCGCCTTTAGGGCCTGGTGAGTTGTCGTGCTGCCGGCCATCTATAGTGACCTGGGGAGCTGTCGTGCTGCCGGCCAACTATAGTGGCGCGGTGAGCTGTCGTGCTACCGGCCACCTATAGTGGCCTGGTGAGCTGTCGAGGTGCCAGTCACCTATAGTGGCCTGGTGAGCTGTCGAGGTGCCGGCCACCTATAGTGGCCTGGTGAGCTGTCGGGCTGTCGGCTACCTATAGTGGCCTGGTGAGCTGTCGAGGTGCCGGCCACCTATAGTGACCTGGGGAGCTGTCGTGCTGCCGACCGCCCTTAGGGCATGGTGAGTTGTCGTGCTGCCGGCCACCTATAGTGGCCTGGTGAGCTGTCGGGCTGTCGGCCACCTATAGTGGCCTGGGGAGCTGTCGTGCTGCCGGCCACCTATAGTGGCCTGGTGAGCTGTCGGGCTGTCGGCCGCCTTTAGGGCCTTAGGGCCTGGTGTGTTGTCGTGCTGCCGGCCACCTATAGTGGCCTGGTGAGCTGTCGTGCTGCCGGCCACCTATAGTGGCCTGGTGAGCTGTCGAGCTGCCGGCCACCTATAGTGGCCTGGTGAGCTGTCGGGCTGTCGGCTACCTATAGTGGCCTGGTGAGCTGTCGAGGTGCCGGCCACCTATAGTGACCTGGGGAGCTGTCGTGCTGCCGACCGCCCTTAGGGCATGGTGAGTTGTCGTGCTGCCGGCCACCTATAGTGGCCTGGTGAGCTGTCGTGCTGCCGGCCACCTATAGTATCCTGGTGAGCTGTCGTGCTGCCGGCCACCTATAGTGGCCTGGTGAGCTGTCGTGCTGCCGGCCACCTATAGTGGCCTGGTGAGCTGTCGTGCTGTCGGCTACCTATAATGGCCTGGGGAGCTGTCGTGCTGCCGGCCGCCTTTAGGGCCTGGTGAGTTGTCGTGCTGCCGGCCATCTATAGTGACCTGGGGAGCTGTCGTGCTGCCGGCCACCTATAGTGGCCCGGTGAGCTGTCGTGCTACCGGCCACCTATAGTGGCCTGGTGAGCTGTCGAGGTGCCAGTCACCTATAGTGGCCTGGTGAGCTGTCGAGGTGCCGGCCACCTATAGTGGCCTGGTGAGCTGTCGGGCTGTCGGCTACCTATAGTGGCCTGGTGAGCTGTCGAGGTGCCGGCCACCTATAGTGACCTGGGGAGCTGTCGTGCTGCCGACCGCCCTTAGGGCATGGTGAGTTGTCGTGCTGCCGGCCACCTATAGTGGCCTGGTGAGCTGTCGTGCTGCCGGCCACCTATAGTGGCCTGGTGAGCTGTCGGGCTGTCGGCCGCCTTTAGGGCCTTAGGGCCTGGTGTGTTGTCGTGCTGCCGGCCACCTATAGTGGCCTGGTGAGCTGTCGTGCTGCCGGCCACCTATAGTGGCCTGGTGAGCTGTCGTGCTGCCGGCCACCTATAGTGGCCTGGTGAGCTGTCGTGCTGCCGGCCACCTATAGTATCCTGGTGAGCTGTCGTGCTGCCGGCCACCTATAGTGGCCTGGTGAGCTGTCGTGCTGCCGGCCACCTATAGTGGCCTGGTGAGCTGTCGTGCTGCCGGTCACCTATAGTGGCCTGGGGAGCTGTCGTGCTGTCGGCTACCTATAGTGGCCTGGTGAGCTGTCGTGCTGCCGGCCACCTATAGTGGCCTGGTGAGCTGTCGAGCTGCCGGCCACCTATAGTGGCCTGGTGAGCTGTCGGGCTGTCGGCTACCTATAGTGGCCTGGTGAGCTGTCGAGGTGCCGGCCACCTATAGTGACCTGGGGAGCTGTCGTGCTGCCGACCGCCCTTAGGGCATGGTGAGTTGTCGTGCTGCCGGCCACCTATAGTGGCCTGGTGAGCTGTCGTGCTGCCGGCCACCTATAGTATCCTGGTGAGCTGTCGTGCTGCCGGCCACCTATAGTGGCCTGGTGAGCTGTCGTGCTGCCGGCCACCTATAGTGGCCTGGTGAGCTGTCGTGCTGTCGGCTACCTATAATGGCCTTGTGAGCTGTCGTGCTGCCGGCCACCTATGGTGGCCTGGTGTGCTGTCGTGCTGCCGGCCACCTTTAATTGCCTGGTGAGCTGTCGGGCTGCCGGCCACCTATAGTGGCCTGGTGAGCTGTCGTGCTGCCGGCCACCTATAGTGGCCTGGTGAGCTGTCGAGCTGCCGGCCACCTATAGTGGCCTGGTGAGCTGTCGGGCTGTCGGCTACCTATAGTGGCCTGGTGAGCTGTCGAGGTGCCGGCCACCTATCGTGGCCTGGGGAGCTGTCGTGCTGCCGGCCGCCTTTAGGGCCTGGTGAGTTGTCGTGCTGCCGGCCATCTATAGTGGCCTGGTGAGCTGTCGTGCTGCCGGCCATCTATAGTAGCCTGGTGAGCTGTCGTGCTGCCGGCCACCTATAGTGGCCTGGTGAGCTGTCGCGATGTCGGCTACCTAGAGTGGCCTGGGGAGCTGTCGTGCTGCCGGCCACCTATAGTGGCCTGGTGAGCTGTCGGGCTGTCGGCCGCCTTTAGGGCCTTAGGGCCTGGTGTGTTGTCGTGCTGCCGGCCACCTATAGTGGCCTGGTGAGCTGTCGTGCTGCCGGCCACCTATAGTGGCCTGGTGAGCTGTCGAGCTGCCGGCCACCTATAGTGGCCTGGTGAGCTGTCGGGCTGTCGGCTACCTATAGTGGCCTGGTGAGCTGTCGAGGTGCCGGCCACCTATAGTGGCTACCTATAATGGCCTGGGGAGCTGTCGTGCTGCCGGCCGCCTTTAGGGCCTGGTGAGTTGTCGTGTTGCCGGCCACCTGTAGTGGCCTGGTGAGCTGTCGAGATGCGGGCCACCTATAGTGGCCTGGTGAGCTGTCGAGCTGCCAGCCACCTATAGTGGCCTGGTGAGCTGTCGGGCTGTCGGCTACCTATTGGGGCCTGGTGAGCTGTCGAGGTGCCGGCCACCTATAGTGGCTTGGGGGCTGTCGTGCTGCCGGCCGCCCTTAGGGCCTGGTGAGCTGTCGTGCTGCCGGCCACCTATAGTGGCCTGGTGAGCTGTCACGCTGCCGGCCACCTATGGTTGCCTAGTGAGCTGTCGTGCTGCCAGCCACGTATAATTGCCTGGTGAGCTGTCGTGCTGTCGGCTACCTATAGTGGCCTGGTGAGCTGTCGTGCTGCCGGCCACCTATAGTGGCCTGGTGAGCTGTCGTGCTGCCGGCCACCTATAGTGGCCTGGTGAGCTGTCGTGCTGCCGGCCACCTATAGTGGCCTGGTGAGCTGTCGTGCTGCCGGCCACCTATAGTGGCCTGGTGAGCTGTCGTGCTGCCGGCCACCTATAGTGGCCTGGTGAGCTGTCGTGCTGCCGGCCACCTATAGTATCCTGGTGAGCTGTCGTGCTGCCGGCCACCTATAGTGGCCTGGTGAGCTGTCGTGCTGCCGGCCACCTATAGTGGCCTGGTGAGCTGTCGTGCTGCCGGTCACCTATAGTGGCCTGGGGAGCTGTCGTGCTGTCGGCTACCTATAGTGGCCTGGTGAGCTGTCGTGCTGCCGGCCACCTATAGTGGCCTGGTGAGCTGTCGAGCTGCCGGCCACCTATAGTGGCCTGGTGAGCTGTCGGGCTGTCGGCTACCTATAGTGGCCTGGTGAGCTGTCGAGGTGCCGGCCACCTATAGTGACCTGGGGAGCTGTCGTGCTGCCGACCACCTATAGTGGCCTGGTGAGCTGTCGGGCTGTCGGCCGCCTTTAGGGCCTTAGGGCCTGGTGTGTTGTCGTGCTGCCGGCCACCTATAGTGGCCTGGTGAGCTGTCGTGCTGCCGGCCACCTATAGTGGCCTGGTGAGCTGTCGAGCTGCCGGCCACCTATAGTGGCCTGGTGAGCTGTCGGGCTGTCGGCTACCTATAGTGGCCTGGTGAGCTGTCGAGGTGCCGGCCACCTATAGTGACCTGGGGAGCTGTCGTGCTGCCGACCGCCCTTAGGGCATGGTGAGTTGTCGTGCTGCCGGCCACCTATAGTGGCCTGGTGAGCTGTCGTGCTGCCGGCCACCTATAGTATCCTGGTGAGCTGTCGTGCTGCCGGCCACCTATAGTGGCCTGGTGAGCTGTCGTGCTGCCGGCCACCTATAGTGGCCTGGTGAGCTGTCGTGCTGTCGGCTACCTATAATGGCCTGGGGAGCTGTCGTGCTGCCGGCCGCCTTTAGGGCCTGGTGAGTTGTCGTGCTGCCGGCCATCTATAGTGACCTGGGGAGCTGTCGTGCTGCCGGCCAACTATAGTGGCCCGGTGAGCTGTCGTACTACCGGCCACCTATAGTGGCCTGGTGAGCTGTCGAGGTGCCAGTCACCTATAGTGGCCTGGTGAGCTGTCGAGGTGCCGGCCACCTATAGTGGCCTGGTGAGCTGTCGGGCTGTCGGCTACCTATAGTGGCCTGGTGAGCTGTCGAGGTGCCGGCCACCTATAGTGACCTGGGGAGCTGTCGTGCTGCCGACCGCCCTTAGGGCATGGTGAGTTGTCGTGCTGCCGGCCACCTATAGTGGCCTGGTGAGCTGTCGGGCTGTCGGCCACCTATAGTGGCCTGGGGAGCTGTCGTGCTGCCGGCCACCTATAGTGGCCTGGTGAGCTGTCGGGCTGTCGGCCGCCTTTAGGGCCTTAGGGCCTGGTGTGTTGTCGTGCTGCCGGCCACCTATAGTGGCCTGGTGAGCTGTCGTGCTGCCGGCCACCTATAGTGGCCTGGTGAGCTGTCGAGCTGCCGGCCACCTATAGTGGCCTGGTGAGCTGTCGGGCTGTCGGCTACCTATAGTGGCCTGGTGAGCTGTCGAGGTGCCGGCCACCTATAGTGACCTGGGGAGCTGTCGTGCTGCCGACCGCCCTTAGGGCATGGTGAGTTGTCGTGCTGCCGGCCACCTATAGTGGCCTGGTGAGCTGTCGTGCTGCCGGCCACCTATAGTATCCTGGTGAGCTGTCGTGCTGCCGGCCACCTATAGTGGCCTGGTGAGCTGTCGTGCTGCCGGCCACCTATAGTGGCCTGGTGAGCTGTCGTGCTGTTGGCTACCTATAATGGCCTGGGGAGCTGTCGTGCTGCCGGCCGCCTTTAGGGCCTGGTGAGCTGTCGTGCTGCCGGCCATCTATAGTGACCTGGGGAGCTGTCGTGCTGCCGGCCACCTATAGTGGCCCGGTGAGCTGTCGTGCTACCGGCCACCTATAGTGGCCTGGTGAGCTGTCGAGGTGCCAGTCACCTATAGTGGCCTGGTGAGCTGTCGAGGTGCCGGCCACCTATAGTGGCCTGGTGAGCTGTCGGGCTGTCGGCTACCTATAGTGGCCTGGTGAGCTGTCGAGGTGCCGGCCACCTATAGTGACCTGGGGAGCTGTCGTGCTGCCGACCGCCCTTAGGGCATGGTGAGTTGTCGTGCTGCCGGCCACCTATAGTGGCCTGGTGAGCTGTCGTGCTGCCGGCCACCTATAGTGGCCTGGTGAGCTGTCGGGCTGTCGGCCGCCTTTAGGGCCTTAGGGCCTGGTGTGTTGTCGTGCTGCCGGCCACCTATAGTGGCCTGGTGAGCTGTCGTGCTGCCGGCCACCTATAGTGGCCTGGTGAGCTGTCGTGCTGCCGGCCACCTATAGTGGCCTGGTGAGCTGTCGTGCTGCCGGCCACCTATAGTATCCTGGTGAGCTGTCGTGCTGCCGGCCACCTATAGTGGCCTGGTGAGCTGTCGTGCTGCCGGCCACCTATAGTGGCCTGGTGAGCTGTCGTGCTGCCGGTCACCTATAGTGGCCTGGGGAGCTGTCGTGCTGTCGGCTACCTATAGTGGCCTGGTGAGCTGTCGTGCTGCCGGCCACCTATAGTGGCCTGGTGAGCTGTCGAGCTGCCGGCCACCTATAGTGGCCTGGTGAGCTGTCGGGCTGTCGGCTACCTATAGTGGCCTGGTGAGCTGTCGAGGTGCCGGCCACCTATAGTGACCTGGGGAGCTGTCGTGCTGCCGACCGCCCTTAGGGCATGGTGAGTTGTCGTGCTGCCGGCCACCTATAGTGGCCTGGTGAGCTGTCGTGCTGCCGGCCACCTATAGTATCCTGGTGAGCTGTCGTGCTGTCGGCTACCTATAATGGCCTTGTGAGCTGTCGTGCTGCCGGCCACCTATGGTGGCCTGGTGTGCTGTCGTGCTGCCGGCCACCTTTAATTGCCTGGTGAGCTGTCGGGCTGCCGGCCACCTATAGTGGCCTGGTGAGCTGTCGTGCTGCCGGCCACCTATAGTGGCCTGGTGAGCTGTCGAGCTGCCGGCCACCTATAGTGGCCTGGTGAGCTGTCGGGCTGTCGGCTACCTATAGTGGCCTGGTGAGCTGTCGAGGTGCCGGCCACCTATAGTGGCCTGGGGAGCTGTCGTGCTGCCGGCCGCCTTTAGGGCCTGGTGAGTTGTCGTGCTGCCGGCCATCTATAGTGGCCTGGTGAGCTGTCGTGCTGCCGGCCATCTATAGTAGCCTGGTGAGCTGTCGTGCTGCCGGCCACCTATAGTGGCCTGGTGAGCTGTCGCGCTGTCGGCTACCTAGAGTGGCCTGGTGAGCTGTCGAGGTGCCGGCCACCTATAGTGGCCTCGTGAGCAGTCGTGCTGCCGGCCACCTATAGTGGCCTGGTGGGCTGTCGTGCTGCCGGCCACCTATAGTGGGCTGGTGAGCTGTCGTGCTGCCGGCCACCTATAATAGCCTTGTGAGCTCTCAGCTCACCTATAGTGGCCCGGTGAGCTCTCATGCTGCCGGCCACCTGGTGGTGGCCTAGTGAGCTGTCGTGCTGCCGGCCACCTATAGTGGCCTGGTGAGCTGTCGTGCTGCCGGCCACCTATAACAGCCTTGTGAGCTGCCGTGCTGCCGGCCACCTATAGTGGCCTGGTGAGCTGTCGTGCTGCCGGCCACCTATAGTGGCCTGGTGAGCTGTCGTGCTGCCGGCCACCTATAGTGGCCCGGTGAGCTGTCGTGCTATCGGCCACCTATAGTGGCCTGGTGAGCTGTCGAGGTGCCAGTCACCTATAGTGGCCTGGTGAGCTGTCGAGGTGCCGGCCACCTATGGTGGCCTGGTGAGCTGTCGTGCGGCCGGCCACCTATAATTGCCTGGTGAGCTGTCGTGCTGTCGGCTACCTATAGTGGCCTGGTGAGCTGTCGTATTGCCGGCCACCTATAGTGGCCTGGTGAGCTGTCGTGCTGCCGGCCACCTAAAGTCGCCTGGTGAGCTGTCGTGCTGCCGGCCACCTATGTATAGTGACCTGGTGAGCTGTCGTCCTGCCGGCCACCTATAGTGGCCTGGTGAACTGTCGTGCTGCCGGCCACCTATAGTGGCCTGGTGAGCTGTCGTGCTGCCGGCCACCTATAATAGCCTTGTGAGCTGTCGCGCTGCCGGCCACCTATAATTGCCTGGTGAGCTGTCGTGCTGTCGGCTACCTACAGTGGCCTGGTGAGCTGTCGTGCTGCCGGCCACCTATAATTGCCTGGTGAGCTGTCGTGCTGTCGGCTACCTACAGTGGCCTGGTGAGCTGTCGTGCTGCCGGCCACCTATAGTGGCCTGGTGATCTGTCGAGCTGCCGGCCACCTATAGTGGCCTGGTGATCTGTCGAGCTGCCGGCCACCTATAGTGGCCTGGTGAGCTGTCGGGCTGTTGGCCGCCATTAGGGCCTGGTGAGTTGTCGTGCTGCCGGCCACCTATAGTGGCCTGGTGAGCTGTCGTGCTGCCGACCACCTATAGTGGCCTGGTGAGCTGTCGTGCTGCCGGCCACCTATAGTGGCCTGGTGAGCTGTCGTGCTGCCGGCCACCTATAGTGGCCTGGTGAGCTGTCGTGCTGTCGGCTACCTATAGTGACCTTGTGAATTGCGTGCTGCCGGCCACCTATGGTGGCCTAGTGTGCTGTCGTGCTGCCGGCCACCTTTAATTGCCTTGTGTGCTGTCGGGCTGCCGGCCACCTATAGTGGCCTGGTGAGCTGTTGTGCTGCCGGCCACCTATAGTGGCCTGGTGAGCTGTCGAGCTGCCGGCCACCTATAGTGGCCTAGTGAGCTGTCGGGCTGTCGGCTAGCTATAGTGGCCTGGTGAGCTGTCGAGGTGCCGGCCACCTATAGTGGCCTGGGGAGCTGTCGTGCTGCCGGCCGCCTTTAGGGCCTGGTGAGTTTTCGTGCTGCCGGCCATCTATAGTGGCCTGGTGAGCTGTCGTGCTGCCGGCCACCTATAGTGGCCTGGTGAGCTGTCGGGCTGTCGGCCGCCTTTAGGGCCTGGTGTGTTGTCGTGCTGCCGGCCACCTTTAGTGGCCTGGTGAGTTGTCGTGTTGCCGGCCACCTTTAGTGGCCTGGTGAGCTGTCGAGATGCGGGCCACCTATAGTGGCCTGGTGAGCTGTCGAGCTGCCGGCCACCTATAGTGGCCTGGTGAGCTGTCGTGCTGTCGGCTACCTATAGTGGCTTGGTGAGCTGTCGTGCTGCCGGCCACCTATAGTGGCCTGGTGAGCTGTCGAGCTGCCGGCCACCTATTGTGGCCTGGTGAGCTGTCGGGCTGTCGGCTACCTATAGTGGCCAGGTGAGCTGTCGAGGTGCCGGCCACCTATAGTGGCCTGGGGAGCTGTCGTGCTGCCGGCCGCCTTTAGGGCCTGGTGAGTTGTCGTGCTGCCGGCCACCTATAGTGGCCTGGTGAGCTGTCGTGCTGCCGGCCACCTATAGTGGCCTGGGGAGCTGTCGTGCTGTTGGCTACCTATAGTGGCCTGGTGAGCTGTCGAGGTGCCGGCCACCTATAGTGGCCTCGTGAGCTGTCGTGCTGCCGGCCACCTATAGTGGCCTGGTGAGTTGTCGTGTTGCCGGCCACCTGTAGTGGCCTGGTGAGCTGTCGAGATGCGGGCCACCTATAGTGGCCTGGTGAGCTGTCGAGCTGCCGGCCACCTATAGTGGCCTGGTGAGCTGTCGGGCTGTCGGCTACCTATTGGGGCCTGGTGAACTGTCGAGGTGCCGGCCACCTATAGTGGCTTGGGGGCTGTCGTGCTGCCGGCCGCCCTTAGGGCCTGGTGAGTTATCCTGCTGCCGGCCACCTATAGTGGCCTGGTGAGCTGTCGTGCTGCCGGCCACCTATAGTGGCCTGGTGAGCTGTCACGCTGCCGGCCACCTATGGTGGCCTAGTGAGCTGTCGTGCTGTCAGCCACCTATAATTGCCTGGTGAGCTGTCGTGCTGTCGGCTACCTATAGCGGCCTGGTGAGCTGTCGTGCTGCCGGCCACAAATAGTGGCTTGGTGAGCTGTCGTGCTGCCGGCCACCTATAGTGGCCTGGGGAGCTGTCGTGCTGTTGGCTACCTATAGTGGCCTGGTGAGCTGTCGAGGTGCCGGCCACCTATAATTGCCTGGTGAGCTGTCGTGCTGCTGGCCACCTATAGTGGCCTGGTGAGCTGTCGAGCTGCCGGCCACCTATAGTGGCCTGGTGAGCTGTCGTGCTGCCGGCCACCTATAGTGGCCTGGTGAGCTGTCGTGCTGCCGGCCACCTATAGCGGCCTGGTGAGCTGTCGTGCTGCCAGCCACCTATAGTGGCCTGGTGAGCTGTCGTGCTGCCGGCCACCTATAGTGGCCTGGTGAGCTGTCGTGCTGCCGGCCACCTATAGTGGCCTGGTGAGCTGTCGTGCTGCCGGCCACCTATAGTGGCCTGGTGAGCTGTCGTGCTGCCGGCCACCTATAATTGCCTGGTGAGCTGTCGTGCTGCCGGCCACCTATAGTGGCCTGGTGACCTGTCGAGCTGCCGGCCACCTATAGTGGCCTGGTGAGCTGTCGGGCTGTCGGCCGCCTTTAGGGCCTGGTGTGTTGTCGTGCTGCCGGCCACCTATAGTGGCCTGGTGAGCTGTCGTGCTGCCGGCCACCTATAGTGGCCTGGTGAGCTGTCGTGCTGTCGGCTACCTATAGTGGCCTGGTGAGCTGTCGTGCTGCCGGCCACCTATAGTGGCCTGGTGAGCTGTCGAGCTGCCGGCCACCTATAGTGGCCTGGTGAGCTGTCGGGCTGTCGGCTACCTATAGTGGCCTGATGAGCTGTCGTGCTGCCGGCTACCTATAGTGGCCTGATGAGCTGTCGTGCTGCCGGCCACCTATAGTGGCCTGGTGAGCTGTCGAACTGCCGGCCACCTATAGTGGTCTGGTGAGCTGTCGTGCTGCCGGCCACCTATAATTGCCTGGTGAGCTGTCGTGCTGCCGGCCACCTATAGTGGCCTGGTGAGCTGTCGGGCTGTCGGCCGCCTTTAGGGCCTGGTGTGTTGTCGTGCTGCCGGCCACCTATAGTGGCCTGGTGAGCTGTCGTGCTGCCGGCCACCTATAGTGGCCTGGTGAGCTGTCGTGCTGTCGGCTACCTATAGTGGCCTGGTGAGCTGTCGTGCTGCCGGCCACCTATAGTGGCCTGGTGAGCTGTCGAGCTGCCGGCCACCTATAGTGGCCTGGTGAGCTGTCGGGCTGTCGGCTACCTATAGTGGCCTGATGAGCTGTCGTGCTGCCGGCTACCTATAGTGGCCTGATGAGCTGTCGTGCTGCCGGCCACCTATAGTGGCCTGGTGAGCTGTCGAACTGCCGGCCACCTATAGTGGTCTGGTGAGCTGTCGTGCTGCCGGCCACCTATAGTGGCCTGGTGAGCTGTCGTGCTGCCGGCCACCTATAATTGCCTGGTGAGCTGTCGTGCTGCCGGCCACCTATAGTGGCCTGGTGACCTGTCGAGCTGCCGGCCACCTATAATTGCCTGGTGAGCTGTCGTGTTGCCGGCCACCTGTAGTGGCCTGGTGAGCTGTCGTGCTGCCGGCCACCTATAGTGGCCTGGTGAGCTGTCGAGCTGCCGGCCACCTATAGTGGCCTGGTGAGCTGTCGGGCTGTCGGCTACCTATAGTGGCCTGATGAGCTGTCGTGCTGCCGGCCACCTATAGTGGCCTGGTGAGCTGTCGAACTGCCGGCCACCTATAGTGGTCTGGTGAGCTGTCGTGCTGCCGGCCACCTATAGTGGCCTGGTGAGCTGTCGAGCTGCCGGCCACCTATAGTGGCCTGGTGAGCTGTCGGGCTGTCGGCTACCTATAGTGGCCTGATGAGCTGTCGTGCTGCCGGCTACCTATAGTGGCCTGATGAGCTGTCGTGCTGCCGGCCACCTATAGTGGCCTGGTGAGCTGTCGAACTGCCGGCCACCTATAGTGGTCTGGTGAGCTGTCGTGCTGCCGGCCACCTATAGTGGCCTGGTGAGCTGTCGTGCTGCCGGCCACCTATAATTGCCTGGTGAGCTGTCGTGCTGCCGGCCACCTATAGTGGCCTGGTGAGCTGTCGTGCTGCCGGCCACCTATAATTGCCTGGTGAGCTGTCGTGTTGCCGGCCACCTGTAGTGGCCTGGTGAGCTGTCGAGATGCGGGCCACCTATAGTGGCCTGGTGAGCTGTCGAGCTGCCGGCCACCTATAGTGGCCTGGTGAGCTGTCGGGCTGTCGGCTACCTATTGGGGCCTGGTGAACTGTCGAGGTGCCGGCCACCTATAGTGGCTTGGGGGCTGTCGTGCTGCCGGCCGCCCTTAGGGCCTGGTGAGTTATCCTGCTGCCGGCCACCTATAGTGGCCTGGTGAGCTGTCGTGCTGCCGGCCACCTATAGTGGCCTGGTGAGCTGTCACGCTGCCGGCCACCTATGGTGGCCTAGTGAGCTGTCGTGCTGTCAGCCACCTATAATTGCCTGGTGAGCTGTCGTGCTGTCGGCTACCTATAGCGGCCTGGTGAGCTGTCGTGCTGCCGGCCACAAATAGTGGCTTGGTGAGCTGTCGTGCTGCCGGCCACCTATAGTGGCCTGGGGAGCTGTCGTGCTGTTGGCTACCTATAGTGGCCTGGTGAGCTGTCGAGGTGCCGGCCACCTATAATTGCCTGGTGAGCTGTCGTGCTGCTGGCCACCTATAGTGGCCTGGTGAGCTGTCGAGCTGCCGGCCACCTATAGTGGCCTGGTGAGCTGTCGTGCTGCCGGCCACCTATAGTGGCCTGGTGAGCTGTCGTGCTGCCGGCCACCTATAGCGGCCTGGTGAGCTGTCGTGCTGCCAGCCACCTATAGTGGCCTGGTGAGCTGTCGTGCTGCCGGCCACCTATAGTGGCCTGGTGAGCTGTCGTGCTGCCGGCCACCTATAGTGGCCTGGTGAGCTGTCGTGCTGCCGGCCACCTATAATTGCCTGGTGAGCTGTCGTGCTGCCGGCCACCTATAGTGGCCTGGTGACCTGTCGAGCTGCCGGCCACCTATAGTGGCCTGGTGAGCTGTCGGGCTGTCGGCCGCCTTTAGGGCCTGGTGTGTTGTCGTGCTGCCGGCCACCTATAGTGGCCTGGTGAGCTGTCGTGCTGCCGGCCACCTATAGTGGCCTGGTGAGCTGTCGTGCTGTCGGCTACCTATAGTGGCCTGGTGAGCTGTCGTGCTGCCGGCCACCTATAGTGGCCTGGTGAGCTGTCGAGCTGCCGGCCACCTATAGTGGCCTGGTGAGCTGTCGGGCTGTCGGCTACCTATAGTGGCCTGATGAGCTGTCGTGCTGCCGGCTACCTATAGTGGCCTGATGAGCTGTCGTGCTGCCGGCCACCTATAGTGGCCTGGTGAGCTGTCGAACTGCCGGCCACCTATAGTGGTCTGGTGAGCTGTCGGGCTGTCGGCTACCTATAGTGGCCTGGTGAGCTGTCGAGGTGCCGGCCACCTATAGTGACCTGGGGAGCTGTCGTGCTGCCGACCGCCCTTAGGGCATGGTGAGTTGTCGTGCTGCCGGCCACCTATAGTGGCCTGGTGAGCTGCCGAGGTGCCGGCCACCTATAGTGGCCTGGGGAGCTGTCGTGCTGCCGGCCGCCTTTAGGGCCTGGTGAGTTGTCGTGCTACCGGCCACCTATAGTGGCCTTGTGAGCTGTCGTGCTGCCGGCCACCTATAGTGGCCTGGTGAGCTGTCGTGCTGCCGGCCACCTATAGTGGCCCGGTGAGCTGTCGTGCTGCCGGCCACCTATAGTGGCCTGGGGAGCTGTCGTGCTGTTGGCTACCTATAGTGGCCTGGTGAGCTGTCGAGGTGCCGGCCACCTATAATTGCCTGGTGAGCTGTCGTGCTGCCGGCCACCTATAGTGGCCTGGTGAGCTGTCGAGCTGCCGGCCACCTATAGTGGCCTGGTGAGCTGTCGTGCTGTCGGCTACCTATAGTGGCCTGGTGAGCTGTCGTGCTGCCGGCCACCTATAGTGGCCTGGTGAGCTGTCGGGCTGTCGGCTACCTATAGTGGCCTGGTGAGCTGTCGTGCTGCCGGCCACCTATAGTGGCCTGGTGAGCTGTCGAGCTGCCGGCCACCTATAGTGGCCTGGTGAGCTGTCGGGCTGTGGGCCGCCTTTAGGGCCTGGAGTGTTGTCGTGCTGCCGGCCACCTATAGTTGCCTGGTGAGCTGTCGTGCTGCCGGCCACCTATAGTGGCCTGGTGAGCTGTCGTGCTGTCGGCTACCTATAGTGGCCTGGTGAGCTGTCGTGCTGCCGGCCACCTATAGTGGCCTGGTGCGCTGTCGAGCTGCCGGCCACCTATAGTGGCCTGGTGAGCTGTCGGGCTGTCGGCTACCTATAGTGGCCTGGTGAGCTGTCGAGGTGCCGGCCACCTATAGTGACCTGGGGAACTGTCGTGCTGCCGACCGCCCTTAGGGCCTGGTGAGTTGTCGAGCTGCCGTCCACCTATAGTGGCCTGGTGAGCTGTCGTGTTGCCGGCCACCTATAGTATCCTGGTGAGCTGTCGTGCTGCCGGCCACCTATAGTGGCCTGGTGAGCTGTCGTGCTGCCGGCCACCTATAGTGGCCTGGTGAGCTGTCGAGCTGCCGGCCACCTATAGTGGCCTGGTGAGCTGTCGGGCTGTCGGCTACCTATAGTGGCCTGGTGAGCTGTCGAGGTGCCGGCCACCTATAGTGGCCTGGGGAGCTGTCGTGCTGCCGGCCGCCTTTAGGGCCTGGTGAGTTTTCATGCTGCCGGCCATCTATAGTGGCCTGGTGAGCTGTCGTGCTGCCGGCCACCTATAGTGGCCTGGTGAGCTGTCGGGCTGTCGGCCGCCTTTAGGGCCTGGTGAGCTGTCGTGCTGTCGGCTACCTATAGTGGCCTGGTGAGCTGTCGTGCTGCCGGCCACCTATAGTGGCCTGGTGAGCTGTCGAGCTGCCGGCCACCTATAGTGGCCTGGTGAGCTGTCGGGCTGTCGGCTACCTATAGTGGCCTGGTGAGCTGTCGAGGTGCCGGCCACCTATAGTGACCTGGGGAGCTGTCGTGCTGCCGACCGCCCTTAGGACATGGTGAGTTGTCGTGCTGCCGGCCACCTATAGTGGCCTGGTGAGCTGTCGTGCTGCCGGCCACCCATAGTGGCCTATTGAGCTGTCGTGCTGCCGGCCACCTATAGTGGCCTGGTGAGCTGTCGTGCTGCCGGCCACCTATAGTGGCCTGGTGAGCTGTCGAGCTGCCGGCCACCTATAGTGGCCTGGTGAGCTATCGTGCTGCCGGCCACCTATAGTGGCCTGGTGAGCTGTCGTGCTGTCGGCTACCTATAGTGGCCTTGTGAGCTGTCGTGCTGCCGGCCAACTATGGTGGCCTGGTGTGCTGTCGTGCTGCCGGCCACCTTTAATTGCCTGGTGAGCTGTCGGGCTGCCGGCCACCTATAGTGGCCTGGTGAGCTGTCGTGCTGCCGGCCAGCTATAGTGGCCTGGTGAGCTGTCGAGCTGCCGGCCACCTATAGTGGCCTCGTGAGCTGTCGTGCTGCCGGCCACCTATAGTGGCCTGGTGAGTTGTCGTGTTGCCGGCCACCTATAGTGGCCTGGTGAGCTGTCGTGCCGCCGGCCACCTACAGTGGCCTGGTGAGCTGTCGCGCTGTCGGCTACCTAGAGTGGCCTGGTGAGCTGTCGAGGTGCCGGCCACCTATAGTGGCCTCGTGAGCAGTCGTGCTGCTGGCCACCTATAGTGGCCTGGTGGGCTGTCGTGCTGCCGGCCACCTATAGTGGGCTGGTGAGCTGTCGTGCTGCCGGCCACCTATAATAGCCTTGTGAGCTCTCAGCTCACCTATAGTGGCCCGGTGAGCTCTCATGCTGCCGGCCACCTGGTGGTGGCCTAGTGAGCTGTCGTGCTGCCGGCCACCTATAGTGGCCTGGTGAGCTGTCGTGCTGCCGGCCACCTATAACAGCCTTGTGAGCTGCCGTGCTGCCGGCCGCCCTTAGGGCCTGGTGAGTTGTCGTGCTGCCGGCCATCTATAGTGGCCTGGTGAGCTGTCGTGCTGCCGGCAACCTATAGTGACCTGGTGAGCTGTCGTGCTGCCGGCCACCTATAGTGGCCTGCTGAGCTGCCGAGGTGCCGGCCACCTATAGTGGCCTCGTGAGCTGTCGTGCTGCCGGCCACCTATAGTGGCCTGGTGAGTTGTCGTGTTGCCGGCCACCTATAGTGGCCTGGTGAGCTGTCGTGCCGCCGGCCACCTACAGTGGCCTGGTGAGCTGTCGCGCTGTCGGCTACCTAGAGTGGCCTGGTGAGCTGTCGTGCTGTCGGCTACCTATAGTGGCCTGGTGAGCTGTCGTGCTGCCGGCCACCTATAGTGGCCTGGTGAGCTGTCGAGCTGCCGGCCACCTATAGTGGCCTGGTGAGCTGTCGGGCTGTCGGCTACCTATAGTGGCCTGGTGAGCTGTCGAGGTGCCGGCCACCTATAGTGACCTGGGGAGCTGTCGTGCTGCCGACCGCCCTTAGGACATGGTGAGTTGTCGTGCTGCCGGCCACCTATAGTGGCCTGGTGAGCTGTCGTGCTGCCGGCCACCCATAGTGGCCTATTGAGCTGTCGTGCTGGCGGCCACCTATAGTGGCCTGGTGAGCTGTCGTGCTGCCGGCCACCTATAGTGGCCTGGTGAGCTGTCGTGCTGCCGGCCACCTATAGTGGCCTGGTGAGCTGTCGTGCTGTCGGCTACCTATAATGGCCTTGTGAGCTGTCGTGCTGCCGGCCACCTATGGTGGCCTGGTGTGCTGTCGTGCTGCCGGCCACCTTTAATTGCCTGGTGAGCTGTCGGGCTGCCGGCCACCTATAGTGGCCTGGTGAGCTGTCGTGCTGCCGGCCACCTATAGTGGCCTGGTGAGCTGTCGAGCTGCCGGCCACCTATAGTGGCCTGGTGAGCTGTCGGGCTGTCGGCTACCTATAGTGGCCTGGTGAGCTGTCGAGGTGCCGGCCACCTATAGTGGCCTGGGGAGCTGTCGTGCTGCCGGCCGCCTTTAGGGCCTGGTGAGTTGTCGTGCTGCCGGCCATCTATAGTGGCCTGGTGAGCTGTCGTGCTGCCGGCCATCTATAGTAGCCTGGTGAGCTGTCGTGCTGCCGGCCACCTATAGTGGCCTGGTGAGCTGTCGCGCTGTCGGCTACCCAGAGTGGCCTGGTGAGCTGTCGAGGTGCCGGCCACCTATAGTGGCCTCGTGAGCAGTCGTGCTGCCGGCCACCTATAGTGGCCTGGTGGGCTGTCGTGCTGCCGGCCACCTATAGTGGGCTGGTGAGCTGTCGTGCTGCCGGCCACCTATAATAGCCTTGTGAGCTCTCAGCTCACCTATAGTGGCCCGGTGAGCTCTCATGCTGCCGGCCACCTGGTGGTGGCCTAGTGAGCTGTCGTGCTGCCGGCCACCTATAGTGGCCTGGTGAGCTGTCGTGCTGCCGGCCACCTATAACAGCCTTGTGAGCTGCCGTGCTGCCGGCCACCTATAGTGGCCTGGTGAGCTGTCGTGCTGCCGGCCACCTATAGTGGCCTGGTGAGCTGTCGTGCTGCCGGCCACCTATAGTGGCCCGGTGAGCTGTCGTGCTACCGGCCACCTATAGTGGCCTGGTGAGCTGTCGAGGTGCCAGTCACCTATAGTGGCCTGGTGAGCTGTCGAGGTGCCGGCCACCTATGGTGGCCTGGTGAGCTGTCGTGCGGCCGGCCACCTATAATTGCCTGGTGAGCTGTCGTCCTGTCGGCTACCTATAGTGGCCTGGTGAGCTGTCGTATTGCCGGCCACCTATAGTGGCCTGGTGAGCTGTCGTGCTGCCGGCCACCTAAAGTCGCCTGGTGAGCTGTCGTGCTGCCGGCCACCTATGTATAGTGACCTGGTGAGCTGTCGTCCTGCCGGCCACCTATAGTGGCCTGGTGAACTGTCGTGCTGCCGGCCACCTATAGTGGCCTGGTGAGCTGTCGTGCTGCCGGCCACCTATAATAGCCTTGTGAGCTGTCGTGCTGCCGGCCACCTATAATTGCCTGGTGAGCTGTCGTGCTGTCGGCTACCTACAGTGGCCTGGTGAGCTGTCGTGAGGCCGGCCACCTATAATTGCCTGGTGAGCTGTCGTGCTGTCGGCTACCTACAGTGGCCTGGTGAGCTGTCGTGCTGCCGGCCACCTATAGTGGCCTGGTGATCTGTCGAGCTGCCGGCCACCTATAGTGGCCTGGTGATCTGTCGAGCTGCCGGCCACCTATAGTGGCCTGGTGAGCTGTCGGGCTGTTGGCCGCCATTAGGGCCTGGTGAGTTGTCGTGCTGCCGGCCACCTATAGTGGCCTGGTGAGCTGTCGTGCTGCCGACCACCTATAGTGGCCTGGTGAGCTGTCGTGCTGCCGGCCACCTATAGTGGCCTGGTGAGCTGTCGTGCTGCCGGCCACCTATAGTGGCCTGGTGAGCTGTCGTGCTGTCGGCTACCTATAGTGACCTTGTGAATTGCGTGCTGCCGGCCACCTATGGTGGCCTGGTGTGCTGTCGTGCTGCCGGCCACCTTTAATTGCCTTGTGTGCTGTCGGGCTGCCGGCCACCTATAGTGGCCTGGTGAGCTGTTGTGCTGCCGGCCACCTATAGTGGCCTGGTGAGCTGTCGAGCTGCCGGCCACCTATAGTGGCCTGGTGAGCTGTCGGGCTGTCGGCTAGCTATAGTGGCCTGGTGAGCTGTCGAGGTGCCGGCCACCTATAGTGGCCTGGGGAGCTGTCGTGCTGCCGGCCGCCTTTAGGGCCTGGTGAGTTTTCGTGCTGCCGGCCATCTATAGTGGCCTGGTGAGCTGTCGTGCTGCCGGCCACCTATAGTGGCCTGGTGAGCTGTCGGGCTGTCGGCCGCCTTTAGGGCCTGGTGTGTTGTCGTGCTGCCGGCCACCTTTAGTGGCCTGGTGAGTTGTCGTGTTGCCGGCCACCTTTAGTGGCCTGGTGAGCTGTCGAGATGCGGGCCACCTATAGTGGCCTGGTGAGCTGTCGAGCTGCCGGCCACCTATAGTGGCCTGGTGAGCTGTCGTGCTGTCGGCTACCTATAGTGGCTTGGTGAGCTGTCGTGCTGCCGGCCACATATAGTGGCCTGGTGAGCTGTCGAGCTGCCGGCCACCTATTGTGGCCTGGTGAGCTGTCGGGCTGTCGGCTACCTATAGTGGCCAGGTGAGCTGTCGAGGTGCCGGCCACCTATAGTGGCCTGGGGAGCTGTCGTGCTGCCGGCCGCCTTTAGGGCCTGGTAAGTTGTCGTGCTGCCGGCCACCTATAGTGGCCTGGTGAGCTGTCGTGCTGCCGGCCACCTATAGTGGCCTGGGGAGCTGTCGTGCTGTTGGCTACCTATAGTGGCCTGGTGAGCTGTCGAGGTGCCGGCCACCTATAGTGGCCTCGTGAGCTGTCGTGCTGCCGGCCACCTATAGTGGCCTGGTGAGTTGTCGTGTTGCCGGCCACCTGTAGTGGCCTGGTGAGCTGTCGAGATGCGGGCCACCTATAGTGGCCTGGTGAGCTGTCGAGCTGCCGGCCACCTATAGTGGCCTGGTGAGCTGTCGGGCTGTCGGCTACCTATTGGGGCCTGGTGAACTGTCGAGGTGCCGGCCACCTATAGTGGCTTGGGGGCTGTCGTGCTGCCGGCCGCCCTTAGGGCCTGGTGAGTTATCCTGCTGCCGGCCACCTATAGTGGCCTGGTGAGCTGTCGTGCTGCCGGCCACCTATAGTGGCCTGGTGAGCTGTTACGCTGCCGGCCACCTATGGTGGCCTAGTGAGCTGTCGTGCTGTCAGCCACCTATAATTGCCTGGTGAGCTGTCGTGCTGTCGGCTACCTATAGCGGCCTGGTGAGCTGTCGTGCTGCCGGCCACAAATAGTGGCTTGGTGAGCTGTCGTGCTGCCGGCCACCTATAGTGGCCTGGGGAGCTGTCGTGCTGTTGGCTACCTATAGTGGCCTGGTGAGCTGTCGAGGTGCCGGCCACCTATAATTGCCTGGTGAGCTGTCGTGCTGCCGGCCACCTATAGTGGCCTGGTGAGCTGTCGAGCTGCCGGCCACCTATAGTGGCCTGGTGAGCTGTCGTGCTGCCGGCCACCTATAGTGGCCTGGTGAGCTGTCGTGCTGCCGGCCACCTATAGCGGCCTGGTGAGCTGTCGTGCTGCCAGCCACCTATAGTGGCCTGGTGAGCTGTCGTGCTGCCGGCCACCTATAGTGACCTGGTGAGCTGTCGTGCTGCCGGCCACCTATAGTGGCCTGGTGAGCTGTCGTGCTGCCGGCCACCTATAATTGCCTGGTGAGCTGTCGTGCTGCCGGCCACCTATAGTGGCCTGGTGACCTGTCGAGCTGCCGGCCACCTATAGTGGCCTGGTGAGCTGTCGGGCTGTCGGCCGCCTTTAGGGCCTGGTGTGTTGTCGTGCTGCCGGCCACCTATAGTGGCCTGGTGAGCTGTCGTGCTGCCGGCCACCTATAGTGGCCTGGTGAGCTGTCGTGCTGTCGGCTACCTATAGTGGCCTGGTGAGCTGTCGTGCTGCCGGCCACCTATAGTGGCCTGGTGAGCTGTCGAGCTGCCGGCCACCTATAGTGGCCTGGTGAGCTGTCGGGCTGTCGGCTACCTATAGTGGCCTGATGAGCTGTCGTGCTGCCGGCTACCTATAGTGGCCTGATGAGCTGTCGTGCTGCCGGCCACCTATAGTGGCCTGGTGAGCTGTCGAACTGCCGGCCACCTATAGTGGTCTGGTGAGCTGTCGGGCTGTCGGCTACCTATAGTGGCCTCGTGAGCTGTCGTGCTGCCGGCCACCTATAGTGGCCTGGTGAGTTGTCGTGTTGCCGGCCACCTGTAGTGGCCTGGTGAGCTGTCGAGATGCGGGCCACCTATAGTGGCCTGGTGAGCTGTCGAGCTGCCGGCCACCTATAGTGGCCTGGTGAGCTGTCGGGCTGTCGGCTACCTATTGGGGCCTGGTGAACTGTCGAGGTGCCGGCCACCTATAGTGGCTTGGGGGCTGTCGTGCTGCCGGCCGCCCTTAGGGCCTGGTGAGTTATCCTGCTGCCGGCCACCTATAGTGGCCTGGTGAGCTGTCGTGCTGCCGGCCACCTATAGTGGCCTGGTGAGCTGTTACGCTGCCGGCCACCTATGGTGGCCTAGTGAGCTGTCGTGCTGTCAGCCACCTATAATTGCCTGATGAGCTGTCGTGCTGCCGGCCACCTATAGTGGCCTGGTGAGCTGTCGAGCTGCCGGCCACCTATAGTGGCCTGGTGAGCTGTCGGGCTGTCGGCTACCTATAGTGGCCTGATGAGCTGTCGTGCTGCCGGCTACCTATAGTGGCCTGATGAGCTGTCGTGCTGCCGGCCACCTATAGTGACCTGGGGAGCTGTCGTGCTGCCGACCGCCCTTAGGGCATGGTGAGTTGTCGTGCTGCCGGCCACCTATAGTGGCCTGGTGAGCTGCCGAGGTGCCGGCCACCTATAGTGGCCTGGGGAGCTGTCGTGCTGCCGGCCGCCTTTAGGGCCTGGTGAGTTGTCGTGCTACCGGCCACCTATAGTGGCCTTGTGAGCTGTCGTGCTGCCGGCCACCTATAGTGGCCTGGTGAGCTGTCGTGCTGCCGGCCACCTATTGTGGCCCGGTGAGCTGTCGTGCTGCCGGCCACCTATAGTGGCCTGGGGAGCTGTCGTGCTGTTGGCTACCTATAGTGGCCTGGTGAGCTGTCGAGGTGCCGGCCACCTATAATTGCCTGGTGAGCTGTCGTGCTGCCGGCCACCTATAGTGGCCTGGTGAGCTGTCGAGCTGCCGGCCACCTATAGTGGCCTGGTGAGCTGTCGTGCTGTCGGCTACCTATAGTGGCCTGGTGAGCTGTCGTGCTGCCGGCCACCTATAGTGGCCTGGTGAGCTGTCGAGCTGCCGGCCACCTATAGTGGCCTGGTGAGCTGTCGGGCTGTCGGCTACCTATAGTGGCCTGGTGAGCTGTCGTGCTGCCGGCCACCTATAGTGGCCTGGTGAGCTGTCGAGCTGCCGGCCACCTATAGTGGCCTGGTGAGCTGTCGGGCTGTGGGCCGCCTTTAGGGCCTGGAGTGTTGTCGTGCTGCCGGCCACCTATAGTGGCCTGGTGAGCTGTCGTGCTGCCGGCCACCTATAGTGGCCTGGTGAGCTGTCGTGCTGTCGGCTACCTATAGTGGCCTGGTGAGCTGTCGTGCTGCCGGCCACCTATAGTGGCCTGGTGCGCTGTCGAGCTGCCGGCCACCTATAGTGGCCTGGTGAGCTGTCGGGCTGTCGGCTACCTATAGTGGCCTGGTGAGCTGTCGAGGTGCCGGCCACCTATAGTGACCTGGGGAACTGTCGTGCTGCCGACCGCCCTTAGGGCCTGGTGAGTTGTCGAGCTGCCGTCCACCTATAGTGGCCTGGTGAGCTGTCGTGTTGCCGGCCACCTATAGTATCCTGGTGAGCTGTCGTGCTGCCGGCCACCTATAGTGGCCTGGTGAGCTGTCGTGCTGCCGGCCACCTATAGTGGCCTGGTGAGCTGTCGAGCTGCCGGCCACCTATAGTGGCCTGGTGAGCTGTCGGGCTGTCGGCTACCTATAGTGGCCTGGTGAGCTGTCGAGGTGCCGGCCACCTATAGTGGCCTGGGGAGCTGTCGTGCTGCCGGCCGCCTTTAGGGCCTGGTGAGTTTTCGTGCTGCCGGCCATCTATAGTGGCCTGGTGAGCTGTCGTGCTGCCGGCCACCTATAGTGGCCTGGTGAGCTGTCGGGCTGTCGGCCGCCTTTAGGGCCTGGTGAGCTGTCGTGCTGTCGGCTACCTATAGTGGCCTGGTGAGCTGTCGTGCTGCCGGCCACCTATAGTGGCCTGGTGAGCTGTCGAGCTGCCGGCCACCTATAGTGGCCTGGTGAGCTGTCGGGCTGTCGGCTACCTATAGTGGCCTGGTGAGCTGTCGAGGTGCCGGCCACCTATAGTGACCTGGGGAGCTGTCGTGCTGCCGACCGCCCTTAGGACATGGTGAGTTGTCGTGCTGCCGGCCACCTATAGTGGCCTGGTGAGCTGTCGTGCTGCCGGCCACCCATAGTGGCCTATTGAGCTGTCGTGCTGCCGGCCACCTATAGTGGCCTGGTGAGCTGTCGTGCTGCCGGCCACCTATAGTGGCCTGGTGAGCTGTCGAGCTGCCGGCCACCTATAGTGGCCTGGTGAGCTATCGTGCTGCCGGCCACCTATAGTGGCCTGGTGAGCTGTCGTGCTGTCGGCTACCTATAGTGGCCTTGTGAGCTGTCGTGCTGCCGGCCAACTATGGTGGCCTGGTGTGCTGTCGTGCTGCCGGCCACCTTTAATTGCCTGGTGAGCTGTCGGGCTGCCGGCCACCTATAGTGGCCTGGTGAGCTGTCGTGCTGCCGGCCAGCTATAGTGGCCTGGTAAGCTGTCGAGCTGCCGGCCACCTATAGTGGCCTGGTGAGCTGTCGGGCTGTCGGCTACCTTTAGTGGCCTGGTGAGCTGTCGAGGTGCCGGCCACCTATAGTGGCCTGGGGAGCTGTCGTACTGCCGGCCGCCCTTAGGGCCTGGTGAGTTGTCGTGCTGCCGGCCATCTATAGTGGCCTGGTGAGCTGTCGTGCTGCCGGCAACCTATAGTGACCTGGTGAGCTGTCGTGCTGCCGGCCACCTATAGTGGCCTGCTGAGCTGTCGAGGTGCCGGCCACCTATAGTGGCCTCGTGAGCTGTCGTGCTGCCGGCCACCTATAGTGGCCTGGTGAGTTGTCGTGTTGCCGGCCACCTATAGTGGCCTGGTGAGCTGTCGTGCCGCCGGCCACCTACAGTGGCCTGGTGAGCTGTCGAGATGCGGGCCACCTATAGTGGCCTGGTGAGCTGTCGAGCTGCCGGCCACCTATAGTGGCCTGGTGAGCTGTCGGGCTGTCGGCTACCTATAGGGGCTGGTGAGCTGTCGAGGTGCCGGCCACCTATAGTGGCCTGGTGAGCTGTCGAGGTGCCAGTCACCTATAGTGGCCTGGTGAGCTGTCGTGCTGCCGGCTGTCGAGGTGCCGGCCACCTATAGTGGCCTGGGGGCTGTCGTGCTGCCGGCCACCTATAATTGCCTGGTGAGCTGTCGTGCTGTCGGCTACCTATAGTGGCCTGGTGAGCTGTCGTGCTGCCGGCCACCTATAGTGGCCTGGTGAGCTGTCGAGCTGCCGGCCACCTATTGTGGCCTGGTGAGCTGTCGTGCTGCCGGCCACCTAAAGTGGCCTGGTGATCTGTCGTGCTGCCGGCCACCTATGTATAGTGACCTGGTGAGCTGTCGTCCTGCCGGCCACCTATAGTGGCCTGGTGAACTGTCGAGGTGCCGGCCACCTGTAGTGGCCTGGTGAGCTGCCGTGCTGCCGGCCACCTATAATAGACTGGTGAGCTGTCGTGCTGTTGGCTACCTATAGTGGCCTGGTGAGCTGTCGAGGTGCCGGCCACCTATAGTGGCCTCGTGAGCTGTCGTGCTGCCGGCAACCTATAGTGGCCTGGTGAGTTGTCGTGTTGCCGGCCACCTGTAGTGGCCTGGTGAGCTGTCGAGATGCGGGCCACCTTTAGTGGCCTGGTGAGCTGTCGAGCTGCCGGCCACCTATAGTGGCCTGGTGAGCTGTCGGGCTGTCGGCTACCTATAGTGGCCTGGTGAGCTGTCGAGGTGCCGGCCACCTATATTTGCCTGGGGGCTGTCGTGCTGCCGGCCGCCCTTAGTGCCTGGTGAGTTGTCGTGCTGCCGGCCACCTATAGTGGCCTGGTGAGCTGTCGTGCTGCCGGCCACCTATAGTGCCCTGGTGAGCTGTCGTGCTGTCGGCTACCTATAGTGGCCTTGTGAGCTGGCGTGCTGCCGGCCACCTATGGTTGCCTGGTGTGCTGTCGTGCTGCCGGCCACCTATAATTGCCTGGTAAGCTGTCGTGCTGTCGGCTACCTATAGTGGCCTGGTGAGCTGTCGAGGTGCCGGCCACCTATAGTGGCCTCGTGAGCTGTCGTGCTGCCGGCCACCTATACTGGCCTGGTGAGCTGTCGTGCTGCCGGCCAGCTATAGTGGCCTGGTGAGCTGTCGAGCTGCCGGCCACCTATAGTGGCCTGGTGAGCTGTCGGGCTGTCGGCTACCTATAGTGGCCTGGTGAGCTGTCGAGGTGCCGGCCACCTATGGTGGCCTGGTGTGCTGTCGTGCTGCCGGCCACCTTTAATTGCCTGGTGAGCTGTCGGGCTGCCGGCCACCTATAGTGGCCTGGTGAGCTGTCGTGCTGCCGGCCAGCTATGGTTGCCTGGTGTGCTTGCGTGCTGCCGGCCACCTATAATTGCCTGGTAAGCTGTCGTGCTGTCGGCTACCTATAGTGGCCTGGTGAGCTGTCGAGGTGCCGGCCACCTATAGTGGCCTCGTGAGCTGTCGTGCTGCCGGCCACCTATAGTGGCCTGGTGAGCTGTCGTGCTGCCGGCCACCTATAGTGGCCTGGTGAGCTGTCGAGCTGCCGGCCACCTATAGTGGCCTGGTGAGCTGTCGTGCTGTCGGCTACCTATAGTGGCCTTGTGAGCTGTCGTGCTGCCGGCCACCTATGGTGGCCTGGTGTGCTGTCGTGCTGCCGGCCACCTTTAATTGCCTGGTGAGCTGTCGGGCTGCCGGCCACCTATAGTGGCCTGGTGAGCTGTCGTGCTGCCGGCCAGCTATAGTGGCCTGGTGAGCTGTCGAGCTGCCGGCCACCTATAGTGGCCTGGTGAGCTGTCGGGCTGTCGGCTACCTATAGTGGCCTGGTGAGCTGTCGAGGTGCCGGCCACCTATAGTGGCCTGGGGAGCTGTCGTACTGCCGGCCGCCTTTAGGGCCTGGTGAGTTGTCGTGCTGCCGGCCATCTATAGTGGCCTGGTGAACTGTCGGGCTGTCGGCTACCTATAGGGGCCTGGTGAGCTGTCGTGCTGCCGGCCACCTATAGAGGCCTGATGAGTTGTCGTGTTGCCGGCCACCTATAGTGGCCTGGTGAGTTGTCGTGCTGCCGGCCACCTATAGTGGCTGGTGAGCTGTCGGCTACCTATAGTGGCCTGGTGAGCTGTCGTGCTGCCGGCCACCTATAGTGGCCTGGTGAGCTGTCGAGCTGCCGGCCACCTATAGTGGCCTGGTGAGCCGTCGGGCTGTCGGCTACCTATAGTGGCCTGGTGAGCTGTCGAGGTGCCGGCCACCTATAGTGGCCTGGGGAGCTGTCGTGCTGCCGACCGCCCTTAGGGCCTGGTGAGTTGTCGTGCTGCCGGCCACCTATAGTGGCCTGGTGAGCTGTCGTGCTGCCGGCCACCTATAGTGGCCTGGGGAGCTGTCGGGCTGTCGGCTACCTATAGTGGCCTGGTGAGTTGTCGTGCTGCTTGCCACCTATAGTGGCCTGGTGAGCTGTCGAGGTGCCAGTCACCTATAGTGGCCGGGTGAGCTGTCGAGGTGCCGGCCACCTATAGTGGCCTGGTGAGCTGTCGGGCTGTCGGCTACCTATAGTGGCCTGGTGAGCTGTCGAGGTGCCGGCCACCTATAGTGACCTGGGGAGCTGTCGTGCTGCCGACCGCCCTTAGGGCATGGTGAGTTGTCGTGCTGCCGGCCACCTATAGTGGCCTGGTGAGCTGTCGGGCTGTCGGCCACCTATAGTGGCCTGGGGAGCTGTCGTGCTGCCGGCCACCTATAGTGGCCTGGTGAGCTGTCGGGCTGTCGGCCGCCTTTAGGGCCTTAGGGCCTGGTGTGTTGTCGTGCTGCCGGCCACCTATAGTGGCCTGGTGAGCTGTCGTGCTGCCGGCCACCTATAGTGGCCTGGTGAGCTGTCGAGCTGCCGGCCACCTATAGTGGCCTGGTGAGCTGTCGGGCTGTCGGCTACCTATAGTGGCCTGGTGAGCTGTCGAGGTGCCGGCCACCTATAGTGACCTGGGGAGCTGTCGTGCTGCCGACCGCCCTTAGGGCATGGTGAGTTGTCGTGCTGCCGGCCACCTATAGTGGCCTGGTGAGCTGTCGTGCTGCCGGCCACCTATAGTATCCTGGTGAGCTGTCGTGCTGCCGGCCACCTATAGTGGCCTGGTGAGCTGTCGTGCTGCCGGCCACCTATAGTGGCCTGGTGAGCTGTCGTGCTGTTGGCTACCTATAATGGCCTGGGGAGCTGTCGTGCTGCCGGCCGCCTTTAGGGCCTGGTGAGCTGTCGTGCTGCCGGCCATCTATAGTGACCTGGGGAGCTGTCGTGCTGCCGGCCACCTATAGTGGCCCGGTGAGCTGTCGTGCTACCGGCCACCTATAGTGGCCTGGTGAGCTGTCGAGGTGCCAGTCACCTATAGTGGCCTGGTGAGCTGTCGAGGTGCCGGCCACCTATAGTGGCCTGGTGAGCTGTCGGGCTGTCGGCTACCTATAGTGGCCTGGTGAGCTGTCGAGGTGCCGGCCACCTATAGTGACCTGGGGAGCTGTCGTGCTGCCGACCGCCCTTAGGGCATGGTGAGTTGTCGTGCTGCCGGCCACCTATAGTGGCCTGGTGAGCTGTCGTGCTGCCGGCCACCTATAGTGGCCTGGTGAGCTGTCGGGCTGTCGGCCGCCTTTAGGGCCTTAGGGCCTGGTGTGTTGTCGTGCTGCCGGCCACCTATAGTGGCCTGGTGAGCTGTCGTGCTGCCGGCCACCTATAGTGGCCTGGTGAGCTGTCGTGCTGCCGGCCACCTATAGTGGCCTGGTGAGCTGTCGTGCTGCCGGCCACCTATAGTATCCTGGTGAGCTGTCGTGCTGCCGGCCACCTATAGTGGCCTGGTGAGCTGTCGTGCTGCCGGCCACCTATAGTGGCCTGGTGAGCTGTCGTGCTGCCGGTCACCTATAGTGGCCTGGGGAGCTGTCGTGCTGTCGGCTACCTATAGTGGCCTGGTGAGCTGTCGTGCTGCCGGCCACCTATAGTGGCCTGGTGAGCTGTCGAGCTGCCGGCCACCTATAGTGGCCTGGTGAGCTGTCGAGCTGCCGGCCACCTATAGTGGCCTGGTGAGCTGTCGGGCTGTCGGCTACCTATAGTGGCCTGGTGAGCTGTCGAGGTGCCGGCCACCTATAGTGACCTGGGGAGCTGTCGTGCTGCCGACCGCCCTTAGGGCATGGTGAGTTGTCGTGCTGCCGGCCACCTATAGTGGCCTGGTGAGCTGTCGTGCTGCCGGCCACCTATAGTATCCTGGTGAGCTGTCGTGCTGCCGGCCACCTATAGTGGCCTGGTGAGCTGTCGTGCTGCCGGCCACCTATAGTGGCCTGGTGAGCTGTCGTGCTGTCGGCTACCTATAATGGCCTTGTGAGCTGTCGTGCTGCCGGCCACCTATGGTGGCCTGGTGTGCTGTCGTGCTGCCGGCCACCTTTAATTGCCTGGTGAGCTGTCGGGCTGCCGGCCACCTATAGTGGCCTGGTGAGCTGTCGTGCTGCCGGCCACCTATAGTGGCCTGGTGAGCTGTCGAGCTGCCGGCCACCTATAGTGGCCTGGTGAGCTGTCGGGCTGTCGGCTACCTATAGTGGCCTGGTGAGCTGTCGAGGTGCCGGCCACCTATAGTGGCCTGGGGAGCTGTCGTGCTGCCGGCCGCCTTTAGGGCCTGGTGAGTTGTCGTGCTGCCGGCCATCTATAGTGGCCTGGTGAGCTGTCGTGCTGCCGGCCATCTATAGTAGCCTGGTGAGCTGTCGTGCTGCCGGCCACCTATAGTGGCCTGGTGAGCTGTCGCGCTGTCGGCTACCTAGAGTGGCCTGGTGAGCTGTCGAGGTGCCGGCCACCTATAGTGGCCTCGTGAGCAGTCGTGCTGCCGGCCACCTATAGTGGCCTGGTGGGCTGTCGTGCTGCCGGCCACCTATAGTGGGCTGGTGAGCTGTCGTGCTGCCGGCCACCTATAATAGCCTTGTGAGCTCTCAGCTCACCTATAGTGGCCCGGTGAGCTCTCATGCTGCCGGCCACCTGGTGGTGGCCTAGTGAGCTGTCGTGCTGCCGGCCACCTATAGTGGCCTGGTGAGCTGTCGTGCTGCCGGCCACCTATAACAGCCTTGTGAGCTGCCGTGCTGCCGGCCACCTATAGTGGCCTGGTGAGCTGTCGTGCTGCCGGCCACCTATAGTGGCCTGGTGAGCTGTCGTGCTGCCGGCCACCTATAGTGGCCCGGTGAGCTGTCGTGCTATCGGCCACCTATAGTGGCCTGGTGAGCTGTCGAGGTGCCAGTCACCTATAGTGGCCTGGTGAGCTGTCGAGGTGCCGGCCACCTATGGTGGCCTGGTGAGCTGTCGTGCGGCCGGCCACCTATAATTGCCTGGTGAGCTGTCGTGCTGTCGGCTACCTATAGTGGCCTGGTGAGCTGTCGTATTGCCGGCCACCTATAGTGGCCTGGTGAGCTGTCGTGCTGCCGGCCACCTAAAGTCGCCTGGTGAGCTGTCGTGCTGCCGGCCACCTATGTATAGTGACCTGGTGAGCTGTCGTCCTGCCGGCCACCTATAGTGGCCTGGTGAACTGTCGTGCTGCCGGCCACCTATAGTGGCCTGGTGAGCTGTCGTGCTGCCGGCCACCTATAATAGCCTTGTGAGCTGTCGCGCTGCCGGCCACCTATAATTGCCTGGTGAGCTGTCGTGCTGTCGGCTACCTACAGTGGCCTGGTGAGCTGTCGTGCTGCCGGCCACCTATAATTGCCTGGTGAGCTGTCGTGCTGTCGGCTACCTACAGTGGCCTGGTGAGCTGTCGTGCTGCCGGCCACCTATAGTGGCCTGGTGATCTGTCGAGCTGCCGGCCACCTATAGTGGCCTGGTGATCTGTCGAGCTGCCGGCCACCTATAGTGGCCTGGTGAGCTGTCGGGCTGTTGGCCGCCATTAGGGCCTGGTGAGTTGTCGTGCTGCCGGCCACCTATAGTGGCCTGGTGAGCTGTCGTGCTGCCGACCACCTATAGTGGCCTGGTGAGCTGTCGTGCTGCCGGCCACCTATAGTGGCCTGGTGAGCTGTCGTGCTGCCGGCCACCTATAGTGGCCTGGTGAGCTGTCGTGCTGTCGGCTACCTATAGTGACCTTGTGAATTGCGTGCTGCCGGCCACCTATGGTGGCCTAGTGTGCTGTCGTGCTGCCGGCCACCTTTAATTGCCTTGTGTGCTGTCGGGCTGCCGGCCACCTATAGTGGCCTGGTGAGCTGTTGTGCTGCCGGCCACCTATAGTGGCCTGGTGAGCTGTCGAGCTGCCGGCCACCTATAGTGGCCTAGTGAGCTGTCGGGCTGTCGGCTAGCTATAGTGGCCTGGTGAGCTGTCGAGGTGCCGGCCACCTATAGTGGCCTGGGGAGCTGTCGTGCTGCCGGCCGCCTTTAGGGCCTGGTGAGTTTTCGTGCTGCCGGCCATCTATAGTGGCCTGGTGAGCTGTCGTGCTGCCGGCCACCTATAGTGGCCTGGTGAGCTGTCGGGCTGTCGGCCGCCTTTAGGGCCTGGTGTGTTGTCGTGCTGCCGGCCACCTTTAGTGGCCTGGTGAGTTGTCGTGTTGCCGGCCACCTTTAGTGGCCTGGTGAGCTGTCGAGATGCGGGCCACCTATAGTGGCCTGGTGAGCTGTCGAGCTGCCGGCCACCTATAGTGGCCTGGTGAGCTGTCGTGCTGTCGGCTACCTATAGTGGCTTGGTGAGCTGTCGTGCTGCCGGCCACCTATAGTGGCCTGGTGAGCTGTCGAGCTGCCGGCCACCTATTGTGGCCTGGTGAGCTGTCGGGCTGTCGGCTACCTATAGTGGCCAGGTGAGCTGTCGAGGTGCCGGCCACCTATAGTGGCCTGGGGAGCTGTCGTGCTGCCGGCCGCCTTTAGGGCCTGGTGAGTTGTCGTGCTGCCGGCCACCTATAGTGGCCTGGTGAGCTGTCGTGCTGCCGGCCACCTATAGTGGCCTGGGGAGCTGTCGTGCTGTTGGCTACCTATAGTGGCCTGGTGAGCTGTCGAGGTGCCGGCCACCTATAGTGGCCTCGTGAGCTGTCGTGCTGCCGGCCACCTATAGTGGCCTGGTGAGTTGTCGTGTTGCCGGCCACCTGTAGTGGCCTGGTGAGCTGTCGAGATGCGGGCCACCTATAGTGGCCTGGTGAGCTGTCGAGCTGCCGGCCACCTATAGTGGCCTGGTGAGCTGTCGGGCTGTCGGCTACCTATTGGGGCCTGGTGAACTGTCGAGGTGCCGGCCACCTATAGTGGCTTGGGGGCTGTCGTGCTGCCGGCCGCCCTTAGGGCCTGGTGAGTTATCCTGCTGCCGGCCACCTATAGTGGCCTGGTGAGCTGTCGTGCTGCCGGCCACCTATAGTGGCCTGGTGAGCTGTCACGCTGCCGGCCACCTATGGTGGCCTAGTGAGCTGTCGTGCTGTCAGCCACCTATAATTGCCTGGTGAGCTGTCGTGCTGTCGGCTACCTATAGCGGCCTGGTGAGCTGTCGTGCTGCCGGCCACAAATAGTGGCTTGGTGAGCTGTCGTGCTGCCGGCCACCTATAGTCGCCTGGGGAGCTGTCGTGCTGTTGGCTACCTATAGTGGCCTGGTGAGCTGTCGAGGTGCCGGCCACCTATAATTGCCTGGTGAGCTGTCGTGCTGCTGGCCACCTATAGTGGCCTGGTGAGCTGTCGAGCTGCCGGCCACCTATAGTGGCCTGGTGAGCTGTCGTGCTGCCGGCCACCTATAGTGGCCTGGTGAGCTGTCGTGCTGCCGGCCACCTATAGCGGCCTGGTGAGCTGTCGTGCTGCCAGCCACCTATAGTGGCCTGGTGAGCTGTCGTGCTGCCGGCCACCTATAGTGGCCTGGTGAGCTGTCGTGCTGCCGGCCACCTATAGTGGCCTCGTGAGCTGTCGTGCTGCCGGCCACCTATAGTGGCCTGGTGAGCTGTCGTGCTGCCGGCCACCTATAATTGCCTGGTGAGCTGTCGTGCTGCCGGCCACCTATAGTGGCCTGGTGACCTGTCGAGCTGCCGGCCACCTATAGTGGCCTGGTGAGCTGTCGGGCTGTCGGCCGCCTTTAGGGCCTGGTGTGTTGTCGTGCTGCCGGCCACCTATAGTGGCCTGGTGAGCTGTCGTGCTGCCGGCCACCTATAGTGGCCTGGTGAGCTGTCGTGCTGTCGGCTACCTATAGTGGCCTGGTGAGCTGTCGTGCTGCCGGCCACCTATAGTGGCCTGGTGAGCTGTCGAGCTGCCGGCCACCTATAGTGGCCTGGTGAGCTGTCGGGCTGTCGGCTACCTATAGTGGCCTGATGAGCTGTCGTGCTGCCGGCTACCTATAGTGGCCTGATGAGCTGTCGTGCTGCCGGCCACCTATAGTGGCCTGGTGAGCTGTCGAACTGCCGGCCACCTATAGTGGTCTGGTGAGCTGTCGTGCTGCCGGCCACCTATAATTGCCTGGTGAGCTGTCGTGCTGCCGGCCACCTATAGTGGCCTGGTGAGCTGTCGGGCTGTCGGCCGCCTTTAGGGCCTGGTGTGTTGTCGTGCTGCCGGCCACCTATAGTGGCCTGGTGAGCTGTCGTGCTGCCGGCCACCTATAGTGGCCTGGTGAGCTGTCGTGCTGTCGGCTACCTATAGTGGCCTGGTGAGCTGTCGTGCTGCCGGCCACCTATAGTGGCCTGGTGAGCTGTCGAGCTGCCGGCCACCTATAGTGGCCTGGTGAGCTGTCGGGCTGTCGGCTACCTATAGTGGCCTGATGAGCTGTCGTGCTGCCGGCTACCTATAGTGGCCTGATGAGCTGTCGTGCTGCCGGCCACCTATAGTGGCCTGGTGAGCTGTCGAACTGCCGGCCACCTATAGTGGTCTGGTGAGCTGTCGTGCTGCCGGCCACCTATAGTGGCCTGGTGAGCTGTCGTGCTGCCGGCCACCTATAATTGCCTGGTGAGCTGTCGTGCTGCCGGCCACCTATAGTGGCCTGGTGACCTGTCGAGCTGCCGGCCACCTATAATTGCCTGGTGAGCTGTCGTGTTGCCGGCCACCTGTAGTGGCCTGGTGAGCTGTCGTGCTGCCGGCCACCTATAGTGGCCTGGTGAGCTGTCGAGCTGCCGGCCACCTATAGTGGCCTGGTGAGCTGTCGGGCTGTCGGCTACCTATAGTGGCCTGATGAGCTGTCGTGCTGCCGGCCACCTATAGTGGCCTGGTGAGCTGTCGAACTGCCGGCCACCTATAGTGGTCTGGTGAGCTGTCGTGCTGCCGGCCACCTATAGTGGCCTGGTGAGCTGTCGAGCTGCCGGCCACCTATAGTGGCCTGGTGAGCTGTCGGGCTGTCGGCTACCTATAGTGGCCTGATGAGCTGTCGTGCTGCCGGCTACCTATAGTGGCCTGATGAGCTGTCGTGCTGCCGGCCACCTATAGTGGCCTGGTGAGCTGTCGAACTGCCGGCCACCTATAGTGGTCTGGTGAGCTGTCGTGCTGCCGGCCACCTATAGTGGCCTGGTGAGCTGTCGTGCTGCCGGCCACCTATAATTGCCTGGTGAGCTGTCGTGCTGCCGGCCACCTATAGTGGCCTGGTGAGCTGTCGTGCTGCCGGCCACCTATAATTGCCTGGTGAGCTGTCGTGTTGCCGGCCACCTGTAGTGGCCTGGTGAGCTGTCGAGATGCGGGCCACCTATAGTGGCCTGGTGAGCTGTCGAGCTGCCGGCCACCTATAGTGGCCTGGTGAGCTGTCGGGCTGTCGGCTACCTATTGGGGCCTGGTGAACTGTCGAGGTGCCGGCCACCTATAGTGGCTTGGGGGCTGTCGTGCTGCCGGCCGCCCTTAGGGCCTGGTGAGTTATCCTGCTGCCGGCCACCTATAGTGGCCTGGTGAGCTGTCGTGCTGCCGGCCACCTATAGTGGCCTGGTGAGCTGTCACGCTGCCGGCCACCTATGGTGGCCTAGTGAGCTGTCGTGCTGTCAGCCACCTATAATTGCCTGGTGAGCTGTCGTGCTGTCGGCTACCTATAGCGGCCTGGTGAGCTGTCGTGCTGCCGGCCACAAATAGTGGCTTGGTGAGCTGTCGTGCTGCCGGCCACCTATAGTGGCCTGGGGAGCTGTCGTGCTGTTGGCTACCTATAGTGGCCTGGTGAGCTGTCGAGGTGCCGGCCACCTATAATTGCCTGGTGAGCTGTCGTGCTGCTGGCCACCTATAGTGGCCTGGTGAGCTGTCGAGCTGCCGGCCACCTATAGTGGCCTGGTGAGCTGTCGTGCTGCCGGCCACCTATAGTGGCCTGGTGAGCTGTCGTGCTGCCGGCCACCTATAGCGGCCTGGTGAGCTGTCGTGCTGCCAGCCACCTATAGTGGCCTGGTGAGCTGTCGTGCTGCCGGCCACCTATAGTGGCCTGGTGAGCTGTCGTGCTGCCGGCCACCTATAGTGGCCTGGTGAGCTGTCGTGCTGCCGGCCACCTATAATTGCCTGGTGAGCTGTCGTGCTGCCGGCCACCTATAGTGGCCTGGTGACCTGTCGAGCTGCCGGCCACCTATAGTGGCCTGGTGAGCTGTCGGGCTGTCGGCCGCCTTTAGGGCCTGGTGTGTTGTCGTGCTGCCGGCCACCTATAGTGGCCTGGTGAGCTGTCGTGCTGCCGGCCACCTATAGTGGCCTGGTGAGCTGTCGTGCTGTCGGCTACCTATAGTGGCCTGGTGAGCTGTCGTGCTGCCGGCCACCTATAGTGGCCTGGTGAGCTGTCGAGCTGCCGGCCACCTATAGTGGCCTGGTGAGCTGTCGGGCTGTCGGCTACCTATAGTGGCCTGATGAGCTGTCGTGCTGCCGGCTACCTATAGTGGCCTGATGAGCTGTCGTGCTGCCGGCCACCTATAGTGGCCTGGTGAGCTGTCGAACTGCCGGCCACCTATAGTGGTCTGGTGAGCTGTCGGGCTGTCGGCTACCTATAGTGGCCTGGTGAGCTGTCGAGGTGCCCGCCACCTATAGTGACCTGGGGAGCTGTCGTGCTGCCGACCGCCCTTAGGGCATGGTGAGTTGTCGTGCTGCCGGCCACCTATAGTGGCCTGGTGAGCTGCCGAGGTGCCGGCCACCTATAGTGGCCTGGGGAGCTGTCGTGCTGCCGGCCGCCTTTAGGGCCTGGTGAGTTGTCGTGCTACCGGCCACCTATAGTGGCCTTGTGAGCTGTCGTGCTGCCGGCCACCTATAGTGGCCTGGTGAGCTGTCGTGCTGCCGGCCACCTATAGTGGCCCGGTGAGCTGTCGTGCTGCCGGCCACCTATAGTGGCCTGGGGAGCTGTCGTGCTGTTGGCTACCTATAGTGGCCTGGTGAGCTGTCGAGGTGCCGGCCACCTATAATTGCCTGGTGAGCTGTCGTGCTGCCGGCCACCTATAGTGGCCTGGTGAGCTGTCGAGCTGCCGGCCACCTATAGTGGCCTGGTGAGCTGTCGTGCTGTCGGCTACCTATAGTGGCCTGGTGAGCTGTCGTGCTGCCGGCCACCTATAGTGGCCTGGTGAGCTGTCGGGCTGTCGGCTACCTATAGTGGCCTGGTGAGCTGTCGTGCTGCCGGCCACCTATAGTGGCCTGGTGAGCTGTCGAGCTGCCGGCCACCTATAGTGGCCTGGTGAGCTGTCGGGCTGTGGGCCGCCTTTAGGGCCTGGAGTGTTGTCGTGCTGCCGGCCACCTATAGTTGCCTGGTGAGCTGTCGTGCTGCCGGCCACCTATAGTGGCCTGGTGAGCTGTCGTGCTGTCGGCTACCTATAGTGGCCTGGTGAGCTGTCGTGCTGCCGGCCACCTATAGTGGCCTGGTGCGCTGTCGAGCTGCCGGCCACCTATAGTGGCCTGGTGAGCTGTCGGGCTGTCGGCTACCTATAGTGGCCTGGTGAGCTGTCGAGGTGCCGGCCACCTATAGTGACCTGGGGAACTGTCGTGCTGCCGACCGCCCTTAGGGCCTGGTGAGTTGTCGAGCTGCCGTCCACCTATAGTGGCCTGGTGAGCTGTCGTGTTGCCGGCCACCTATAGTATCCTGGTGAGCTGTCGTGCTGCCGGCCACCTATAGTGGCCTGGTGAGCTGTCGTGCTGCCGGCCACCTATAGTGGCCTGGTGAGCTGTCGAGCTGCCGGCCACCTATAGTGGCCTGGTGAGCTGTCGGGCTGTCGGCTACCTATAGTGGCCTGGTGAGCTGTCGAGGTGCCGGCCACCTATAGTGGCCTGGGGAGCTGTCGTGCTGCCGGCCGCCTTTAGGGCCTGGTGAGTTTTCATGCTGCCGGCCATCTATAGTGGCCTGGTGAGCTGTCGTGCTGCCGGCCACCTATAGTGGCCTGGTGAGCTGTCGGGCTGTCGGCCGCCTTTAGGGCCTGGTGAGCTGTCGTGCTGTCGGCTACCTATAGTGGCCTGGTGAGCTGTCGTGCTGCCGGCCACCTATAGTGGCCTGGTGAGCTGTCGAGCTGCCGGCCACCTATAGTGGCCTGGTGAGCTGTCGGGCTGTCGGCTACCTATAGTGGCCTGGTGAGCTGTCGAGGTGCCGGCCACCTATAGTGACCTGGGGAGCTGTCGTGCTGCCGACCGCCCTTAGGACATGGTGAGTTGTCGTGCTGCCGGCCACCTATAGTGGCCTGGTGAGCTGTCGTGCTGCCGGCCACCCATAGTGGCCTATTGAGCTGTCGTGCTGCCGGCCACCTATAGTGGCCTGGTGAGCTGTCGTGCTGCCGGCCACCTATAGTGGCCTGGTGAGCTGTCGAGCTGCCGGCCACCTATAGTGGCCTGGTGAGCTATCGTGCTGCCGGCCACCTATAGTGGCCTGGTGAGCTGTCGTGCTGTCGGCTACCTATAGTGGCCTTGTGAGCTGTCGTGCTGCCGGCCAACTATGGTGGCCTGGTGTGCTGTCGTGCTGCCGGCCACCTTTAATTGCCTGGTGAGCTGTCGGGCTGCCGGCCACCTATAGTGGCCTGGTGAGCTGTCGTGCTGCCGGCCAGCTATAGTGGCCTGGTGAGCTGTCGAGCTGCCGGCCACCTATAGTGGCCTCGTGAGCTGTCGTGCTGCCGGCCACCTATAGTGGCCTGGTGAGTTGTCGTGTTGCCGGCCACCTATAGTGGCCTGGTGAGCTGTCGTGCCGCCGGCCACCTACAGTGGCCTGGTGAGCTGTCGCGCTGTCGGCTACCTAGAGTGGCCTGGTGAGCTGTCGAGGTGCCGGCCACCTATAGTGGCCTCGTGAGCAGTCGTGCTGCTGGCCACCTATAGTGGCCTGGTGGGCTGTCGTGCTGCCGGCCACCTATAGTGGGCTGGTGAGCTGTCGTGCTGCCGGCCACCTATAATAGCCTTGTGAGCTCTCAGCTCACCTATAGTGGCCCGGTGAGCTCTCATGCTGCCGGCCACCTGGTGGTGGCCTAGTGAGCTGTCGTGCTGCCGGCCACCTATAGTGGCCTGGTGAGCTGTCGTGCTGCCGGCCACCTATAACAGCCTTGTGAGCTGCCGTGCTGCCGGCCGCCCTTAGGGCCTGGTGAGTTGTCGTGCTGCCGGCCATCTATAGTGGCCTGGTGAGCTGTCGTGCTGCCGGCAACCTATAGTGACCTGGTGAGCTGTCGTGCTGCCGGCCACCTATAGTGGCCTGCTGAGCTGCCGAGGTGCCGGCCACCTATAGTGGCCTCGTGAGCTGTCGTGCTGCCGGCCACCTATAGTGGCCTGGTGAGTTGTCGTGTTGCCGGCCACCTATAGTGGCCTGGTGAGCTGTCGTGCCGCCGGCCACCTACAGTGGCCTGGTGAGCTGTCGCGCTGTCGGCTACCTAGAGTGGCCTGGTGAGCTGTCGTGCTGTCGGCTACCTATAGTGGCCTGGTGAGCTGTCGTGCTGCCGGCCACCTATAGTGGCCTGGTGAGCTGTCGAGCTGCCGGCCACCTATAGTGGCCTGGTGAGCTGTCGGGCTGTCGGCTACCTATAGTGGCCTGGTGAGCTGTCGAGGTGCCGGCCACCTATAGTGACCTGGGGAGCTGTCGTGCTGCCGACCGCCCTTAGGACATGGTGAGTTGTCGTGCTGCCGGCCACCTATAGTGGCCTGGTGAGCTGTCGTGCTGCCGGCCACCCATAGTGGCCTATTGAGCTGTCGTGCTGCCGGCCACCTATAGTGGCCTGGTGAGCTGTCGTGCTGCCGGCCACCTATAGTGGCCTGGTGAGCTGTCGTGCTGCCGGCCACCTATAGTGGCCTGGTGAGCTGTCGTGCTGTCGGCTACCTATAATGGCCTTGTGAGCTGTCGTGCTGCCGGCCACCTATGGTGGCCTGGTGTGCTGTCGTGCTGCCGGCCACCTTTAATTGCCTGGTGAGCTGTCGGGCTGCCGGCCACCTATAGTGGCCTGGTGAGCTGTCGTGCTGCCGGCCACCTATAGTGGCCTGGTGAGCTGTCGAGCTGCCGGCCACCTATAGTGGCCTGGTGAGCTGTCGGGCTGTCGGCTACCTATAGTGGCCTGGTGAGCTGTCGAGGTGCCGGCCACCTATAGTGGCCTGGGGAGCTGTCGTGCTGCCGGCCGCCTTTAGGGCCTGGTGAGTTGTCGTGCTGCCGGCCATCTATAGTGGCCTGGTGAGCTGTCGTGCTGCCGGCCATCTATAGTAGCCTGGTGAGCTGTCGTGCTGCCGGCCACCTATAGTGGCCTGGTGAGCTGTCGCGCTGTCGGCTACCCAGAGTGGCCTGGTGAGCTGTCGAGGTGCCGGCCACCTATAGTGGCCTCGTGAGCAGTCGTGCTGCCGGCCACCTATAGTGGCCTGGTGGGCTGTCGTGCTGCCGGCCACCTATAGTGGGCTGGTGAGCTGTCGTGCTGCCGGCCACCTATAATAGCCTTGTGAGCTCTCAGCTCACCTATAGTGGCCCGGTGAGCTCTCATGCTGCCGGCCACCTGGTGGTGGCCTAGTGAGCTGTCGTGCTGCCGGCCACCTATAGTGGCCTGGTGAGCTGTCGTGCTGCCGGCCACCTATAACAGCCTTGTGAGCTGCCGTGCTGCCGGCCACCTATAGTGGCCTGGTGAGCTGTCGTGCTGCCGGCCACCTATAGTGGCCTGGTGAGCTGTCGTGCTGCCGGCCACCTATAGTGGCCCGGTGAGCTGTCGTGCTACCGGCCACCTATAGTGGCCTGGTGAGCTGTCGAGGTGCCAGTCACCTATAGTGGCCTGGTGAGCTGTCGAGGTGCCGGCCACCTATGGTGGCCTGGTGAGCTGTCGTGCGGCCGGCCACCTATAATTGCCTGGTGAGCTGTCGTCCTGTCGGCTACCTATAGTGGCCTGGTGAGCTGTCGTATTGCCGGCCACCTATAGTGGCCTGGTGAGCTGTCGTGCTGCCGGCCACCTAAAGTCGCCTGGTGAGCTGTCGTGCTGCCGGCCACCTATGTATAGTGACCTGGTGAGCTGTCGTCCTGCCGGCCACCTATAGTGGCCTGGTGAACTGTCGTGCTGCCGGCCACCTATAGTGGCCTGGTGAGCTGTCGTGCTGCCGGCCACCTATAATAGCCTTGTGAGCTGTCGTGCTGCCGGCCACCTATAATTGCCTGGTGAGCTGTCGTGCTGTCGGCTACCTACAGTGGCCTGGTGAGCTGTCGTGAGGCCGGCCACCTATAATTGCCTGGTGAGCTGTCGTGCTGTCGGCTACCTACAGTGGCCTGGTGAGCTGTCGTGCTGCCGGCCACCTATAGTGGCCTGGTGATCTGTCGAGCTGCCGGCCACCTATAGTGGCCTGGTGATCTGTCGAGCTGCCGGCCACCTATAGTGGCCTGGTGAGCTGTCGGGCTGTTGGCCGCCATTAGGGCCTGGTGAGTTGTCGTGCTGCCGGCCACCTATAGTGGCCTGGTGAGCTGTCGTGCTGCCGACCACCTATAGTGGCCTGGTGAGCTGTCGTGCTGCCGGCCACCTATAGTGGCCTGGTGAGCTGTCGTGCTGCCGGCCACCTATAGTGGCCTGGTGAGCTGTCGTGCTGTCGGCTACCTATAGTGACCTTGTGAATTGCGTGCTGCCGGCCACCTATGGTGGCCTGGTGTGCTGTCGTGCTGCCGGCCACCTTTAATTGCCTTGTGTGCTGTCGGGCTGCCGGCCACCTATAGTGGCCTGGTGAGCTGTTGTGCTGCCGGCCACCTATAGTGGCCTGGTGAGCTGTCGAGCTGCCGGCCACCTATAGTGGCCTGGTGAGCTGTCGGGCTGTCGGCTAGCTATAGTGGCCTGGTGAGCTGTCGAGGTGCCGGCCACCTATAGTGGCCTGGGGAGCTGTCGTGCTGCCGGCCGCCTTTAGGGCCTGGTGAGTTTTCGTGCTGCCGGCCATCTATAGTGGCCTGGTGAGCTGTCGTGCTGCCGGCCACCTATAGTGGCCTGGTGAGCTGTCGGGCTGTCGGCCGCCTTTAGGGCCTGGTGTGTTGTCGTGCTGCCGGCCACCTTTAGTGGCCTGGTGAGTTGTCGTGTTGCCGGCCACCTTTAGTGGCCTGGTGAGCTGTCGAGATGCGGGCCACCTATAGTGGCCTGGTGAGCTGTCGAGCTGCCGGCCACCTATAGTGGCCTGGTGAGCTGTCGTGCTGTCGGCTACCTATAGTGGCTTGGTGAGCTGTCGTGCTGCCGGCCACATATAGTGGCCTGGTGAGCTGTCGAGCTGCCGGCCACCTATTGTGGCCTGGTGAGCTGTCGGGCTGTCGGCTACCTATAGTGGCCAGGTGAGCTGTCGAGGTGCCGGCCACCTATAGTGGCCTGGGGAGCTGTCGTGCTGCCGGCCGCCTTTAGGGCCTGGTAAGTTGTCGTGCTGCCGGCCACCTATAGTGGCCTGGTGAGCTGTCGTGCTGCCGGCCACCTATAGTGGCCTGGGGAGCTGTCGTGCTGTTGGCTACCTATAGTGGCCTGGTGAGCTGTCGAGGTGCCGGCCACCTATAGTGGCCTCGTGAGCTGTCGTGCTGCCGGCCACCTATAGTGGCCTGGTGAGTTGTCGTGTTGCCGGCCACCTGTAGTGGCCTGGTGAGCTGTCGAGATGCGGGCCACCTATAGTGGCCTGGTGAGCTGTCGAGCTGCCGGCCACCTATAGTGGCCTGGTGAGCTGTCGGGCTGTCGGCTACCTATTGGGGCCTGGTGAACTGTCGAGGTGCCGGCCACCTATAGTGGCTTGGGGGTTGTCGTGCTGCCGGCCGCCCTTAGGGCCTGGTGAGTTATCCTGCTGCCGGCCACCTATAGTGGCCTGGTGAGCTGTCGTGCTGCCGGCCACCTATAGTGGCCTGGTGAGCTGTTACGCTGCCGGCCACCTATGGTGGCCTAGTGAGCTGTCGTGCTGTCAGCCACCTATAATTGCCTGGTGAGCTGTCGTGCTGTCGGCTACCTATAGCGGCCTGGTGAGCTGTCGTGCTGCCGGCCACAAATAGTGGCTTGGTGAGCTGTCGTGCTGCCGGCCACCTATAGTGGCCTGGGGAGCTGTCGTGCTGTTGGCTACCTATAGTGGCCTGGTGAGCTGTCGAGGTGCCGGCCACCTATAATTGCCTGGTGAGCTGTCGTGCTGCCGGCCACCTATAGTGGCCTGGTGAGCTGTCGAGCTGCCGGCCACCTATAGTGGCCTGGTGAGCTGTCGTGCTGCCGGCCACCTATAGTGGCCTGGTGAGCTGTCGTGCTGCCGGCCACCTATAGCGGCCTGGTGAGCTGTCGTGCTGCCAGCCACCTATAGTGGCCTGGTGAGCTGTCGTGCTGCCGGCCACCTATAGTGACCTGGTGAGCTGTCGTGCTGCCGGCCACCTATAGTGGCCTGGTGAGCTGTCGTGCTGCCGGCCACCTATAATTGCCTGGTGAGCTGTCGTGCTGCCGGCCACCTATAGTGGCCTGGTGACCTGTCGAGCTGCCGGCCACCTATAGTGGCCTGGTGAGCTGTCGGGCTGTCGGCCGCCTTTAGGGCCTGGTGTGTTGTCGTGCTGCCGGCCACCTATAGTGGCCTGGTGAGCTGTCGTGCTGCCGGCCACCTATAGTGGCCTGGTGAGCTGTCGTGCTGTCGGCTACCTATAGTGGCCTGGTGAGCTGTCGTGCTGCCGGCCACCTATAGTGGCCTGGTGAGCTGTCGAGCTGCCGGCCACCTATAGTGGCCTGGTGAGCTGTCGGGCTGTCGGCTACCTATAGTGGCCTGATGAGCTGTCGTGCTGCCGGCTACCTATAGTGGCCTGATGAGCTGTCGTGCTGCCGGCCACCTATAGTGGCCTGGTGAGCTGTCGAACTGCCGGCCACCTATAGTGGTCTGGTGAGCTGTCGGGCTGTCGGCTACCTATAGTGGCCTCGTGAGCTGTCGTGCTGCCGGCCACCTATAGTGGCCTGGTGAGTTGTCGTGTTGCCGGCCACCTGTAGTGGCCTGGTGAGCTGTCGAGATGCGGGCCACCTATAGTGGCCTGGTGAGCTGTCGAGCTGCCGGCCACCTATAGTGGCCTGGTGAGCTGTCGGGCTGTCGGCTACCTATTGGGGCCTGGTGAACTGTCGAGGTGCCGGCCACCTATAGTGGCTTGGGGGCTGTCGTGCTGCCGGCCGCCCTTAGGGCCTGGTGAGTTATCCTGCTGCCGGCCACCTATAGTGGCCTGGTGAGCTGTCGTGCTGCCGGCCACCTATAGTGGCCTGGTGAGCTGTTACGCTGCCGGCCACCTATGGTGGCCTAGTGAGCTGTCGTGCTGTCAGCCACCTATAATTGCCTGATGAGCTGTCGTGCTGCCGGCCACCTATAGTGGCCTGGTGAGCTGTCGAGCTGCCGGCCACCTATAGTGGCCTGGTGAGCTGTCGGGCTGTCGGCTACCTATAGTGGCCTGATGAGCTGTCGTGCTGCCGGCTACCTATAGTGGCCTGATGAGCTGTCGTGCTGCCGGCCACCTATAGTGACCTGGGGAGCTGTCGTGCTGCCGACCGCCCTTAGGGCATGGTGAGTTGTCGTGCTGCCGGCCACCTATAGTGGCCTGGTGAGCTGCCGAGGTGCCGGCCACCTATAGTGGCCTGGGGAGCTGTCGTGCTGCCGGCCGCCTTTAGGGCCTGGTGAGTTGTCGTGCTACCGGCCACCTATAGTGGCCTTGTGAGCTGTCGTGCTGCCGGCCACCTATAGTGGCCTGGTGAGCTGTCGTGCTGCCGGCCACCTATTGTGGCCCGGTGAGCTGTCGTGCTGCCGGCCACCTATAGTGGCCTGGGGAGCTGTCGTGCTGTTGGCTACCTATAGTGGCCTGGTGAGCTGTCGAGGTGCCGGCCACCTATAATTGCCTGGTGAGCTGTCGTGCTGCCGGCCACCTATAGTGGCCTGGTGAGCTGTCGAGCTGCCGGCCACCTATAGTGGCCTGGTGAGCTGTCGTGCTGTCGGCTACCTATAGTGGCCTGGTGAGCTGTCGTGCTGCCGGCCACCTATAGTGGCCTGGTGAGCTGTCGAGCTGCCGGCCACCTATAGTGGCCTGGTGAGCTGTCGGGCTGTCGGCTACCTATAGTGGCCTGGTGAGCTGTCGTGCTGCCGGCCACCTATAGTGGCCTGGTGAGCTGTCGAGCTGCCGGCCACCTATAGTGGCCTGGTGAGCTGTCGGGCTGTGGGCCGCCTTTAGGGCCTGGAGTGTTGTCGTGCTGCCGGCCACCTATAGTGGCCTGGTGAGCTGTCGTGCTGCCGGCCACCTATAGTGGCCTGGTGAGCTGTCGTGCTGTCGGCTACCTATAGTGGCCTGGTGAGCTGTCGTGCTGCCGGCCACCTATAGTGGCCTGGTGCGCTGTCGAGCTGCCGGCCACCTATAGTGGCCTGGTGAGCTGTCGGGCTGTCGGCTACCTATAGTGGCCTGGTGAGCTGTCGAGGTGCCGGCCACCTATAGTGACCTGGGGAACTGTCGTGCTGCCGACCGCCCTTAGGGCCTGGTGAGTTTTCGAGCTGCCGTCCACCTATAGTGGCCTGGTGAGCTGTCGTGTTGCCGGCCACCTATAGTATCCTGGTGAGCTGTCGTGCTGCCGGCCACCTATAGTGGCCTGGTGAGCTGTCGTGCTGCCGGCCACCTATAGTGGCCTGGTGAGCTGTCGAGCTGCCGGCCACCTATAGTGGCCTGGTGAGCTGTCGGGCTGTCGGCTACCTATAGTGGCCTGGTGAGCTGTCGAGGTGCCGGCCACCTATAGTGGCCTGGGGAGCTGTCGTGCTGCCGGCCGCCTTTAGGGCCTGGTGAGTTTTCGTGCTGCCGGCCATCTATAGTGGCCTGGTGAGCTGTCGTGCTGCCGGCCACCTATAGTGGCCTGGTGAGCTGTCGGGCTGTCGGCCGCCTTTAGGGCCTGGTGAGCTGTCGTGCTGTCGGCTACCTATAGTGGCCTGGTGAGCTGTCGTGCTGCCGGCCACCTATAGTGGCCTGGTGAGCTGTCGAGCTGCCGGCCACCTATAGTGGCCTGGTGAGCTGTCGGGCTGTCGGCTACCTATAGTGGCCTGGTGAGCTGTCGAGGTGCCGGCCACCTATAGTGACCTGGGGAGCTGTCGTGCTGCCGACCGCCCTTAGGACATGGTGAGTTGTCGTGCTGCCGGCCACCTATAGTGGCCTGGTGAGCTGTCGTGCTGCCGGCCACCCATAGTGGCCTATTGAGCTGTCGTGCTGCCGGCCACCTATAGTGGCCTGGTGAGCTGTCGTGCTGCCGGCCACCTATAGTGGCCTGGTGAGCTGTCGAGCTGCCGGCCACCTATAGTGGCCTGGTGAGCTATCGTGCTGCCGGCCACCTATAGTGGCCTGGTGAGCTGTCGTGCTGTCGGCTACCTATAGTGGCCTTGTGAGCTGTCGTGCTGCCGGCCAACTATGGTGGCCTGGTGTGCTGTCGTGCTGCCGGCCACCTTTAATTGCCTGGTGAGCTGTCGGGCTGCCGGCCACCTATAGTGGCCTGGTGAGCTGTCGTGCTGCCGGCCAGCTATAGTGGCCTGGTAAGCTGTCGAGCTGCCGGCCACCTATAGTGGCCTGGTGAGCTGTCGGGCTGTCGGCTACCTTTAGTGGCCTGGTGAGCTGTCGAGGTGCCGGCCACCTATAGTGGCCTGGGGAGCTGTCGTACTGCCGGCCGCCCTTAGGGCCTGGTGAGTTGTCGTGCTGCCGGCCATCTATAGTGGCCTGGTGAGCTGTCGTGCTGCCGGCAACCTATAGTGACCTGGTGAGCTGTCGTGCTGCCGGCCACCTATAGTGGCCTGCTGAGCTGTCGAGGTGCCGGCCACCTATAGTGGCCTCGTGAGCTGTCGTGCTGCCGGCCACCTATAGTGGCCTGGTGAGTTGTCGTGTTGCCGGCCACCTATAGTGGCCTGGTGAGCTGTCGTGCCGCCGGCCACCTACAGTGGCCTGGTGAGCTGTCGAGATGCGGGCCACCTATAGTGGCCTGGTGAGCTGTCGAGCTGCCGGCCACCTATAGTGGCCTGGTGAGCTGTCGGGCTGTCGGCTACCTATAGGGGCTGGTGAGCTGTCGAGGTGCCGGCCACCTATAGTGGCCTGGTGAGCTGTCGAGGTGCCAGTCACCTATAGTGGCCTGGTGAGCTGTCGTGCTGCCGGCTGTCGAGGTGCCGGCCACCTATAGTGGCCTGGGGGCTGTCGTGCTGCCGGCCACCTATAATTGCCTGGTGAGCTGTCGTGCTGTCGGCTACCTATAGTGGCCTGGTGAGCTGTCGTGCTGCCGGCCACCTATAGTGGCCTGGTGAGCTGTCGAGCTGCCGGCCACCTATTGTGGCCTGGTGAGCTGTCGTGCTGCCGGCCACCTAAAGTGGCCTGGTGATCTGTCGTGCTGCCGGCCACCTATGTATAGTGACCTGGTGAGCTGTCGTCCTGCCGGCCACCTATAGTGGCCTGGTGAACTGTCGAGGTGCCGGCCACCTGTAGTGGCCTGGTGAGCTGCCGTGCTGCCGGCCACCTATAATAGACTGGTGAGCTGTCGTGCTGTTGGCTACCTATAGTGGCCTGGTGAGCTGTCGAGGTGCCGGCCACCTATAGTGGCCTCGTGAGCTGTCGTACTGCCGGCAACCTATAGTGGCCTGGTGAGTTGTCGTGTTGCCGGCCACCTGTAGTGGCCTGGTGAGCTGTCGAGATGCGGGCCACCTTTAGTGGCCTGGTGAGCTGTCGAGCTGCCGGCCACCTATAGTGGCCTGGTGAGCTGTCGGGCTGTCGGCTACCTATAGTGGCCTGGTGAGCTGTCGAGGTGCCGGCCACCTATATTTGCCTGGGGGCTGTCGTGCTGCCGGCCGCCCTTAGTGCCTGGTGAGTTGTCGTGCTGCCGGCCACCTATAGTGGCCTGGTGAGCTGTCGTGCTGCCGGCCACCTATAGTGCCCTGGTGAGCTGTCGTGCTGTCGGCTACCTATAGTGGCCTTGTGAGCTGGCGTGCTGCCGGCCACCTATGGTTGCCTGGTGTGCTGTCGTGCTGCCGGCCACCTATAATTGCCTGGTAAGCTGTCGTGCTGTCGGCTACCTATAGTGGCCTGGTGAGCTGTCGAGGTGCCGGCCACCTATAGTGGCCTCGTGAGCTGTCGTGCTGCCGGCCACCTATACTGGCCTGGTGAGCTGTCGTGCTGCCGGCCAGCTATAGTGGCCTGGTGAGCTGTCGAGCTGCCGGCCACCTATAGTGGCCTGGTGAGCTGTCGGGCTGTCGGCTACCTATAGTGGCCTGGTGAGCTGTCGAGGTGCCGGCCACCTATGGTGGCCTGGTGTGCTGTCGTGCTGCCGGCCACCTTTAATTGCCTGGTGAGCTGTCGGGCTGCCGGCCACCTATAGTGGCCTGGTGAGCTGTCGTGCTGCCGGCCAGCTATGGTTGCCTGGTGTGCTTGCGTGCTGCCGGCCACCTATAATTGCCTGGTAAGCTGTCGTGCTGTCGGCTACCTATAGTGGCCTGGTGAGCTGTCGAGGTGCCGGCCACCTATAGTGGCCTCGTGAGCTGTCGTGCTGCCGGCCACCTATAGTGGCCTGGTGAGCTGTCGTGCTGCCGGCCACCTATAGTGGCCTGGTGAGCTGTCGAGCTGCCGGCCACCTATAGTGGCCTGGTGAGCTGTCGTGCTGTCGGCTACCTATAGTGGCCTTGTGAGCTGTCGTGCTGCCGGCCACCTATGGTGGCCTGGTGTGCTGTCGTGCTGCCGGCCACCTTTAATTGCCTGGTGAGCTGTCGGGCTGCCGGCCACCTATAGTGGCCTGGTGAGCTGTCGTGCTGCCGGCCAGCTATAGTGGCCTGGTGAGCTGTCGAGCTGCCGGCCACCTATAGTGGCCTGGTGAGCTGTCGGGCTGTCGGCTACCTATAGTGGCCTGGTGAGCTGTCGAGGTGCCGGCCACCTATAGTGGCCTGGGGAGCTGTCGTACTGCCGGCCGCCTTTAGGGCCTGGTGAGTTGTCGTGCTGCCGGCCATCTATAGTGGCCTGGTGAACTGTCGGGCTGTCGGCTACCTATAGGGGCCTGGTGAGCTGTCGTGCTGCCGGCCACCTATAGAGGCCTGATGAGTTGTCGTGTTGCCGGCCACCTATAGTGGCCTGGTGAGTTGTCGTGCTGCCGGCCACCTATAGTGGCTGGTGAGCTGTCGGCTACCTATAGTGGCCTGGTGAGCTGTCGTGCTGCCGGCCACCTATAGTGGCCTGGTGAGCTGTCGAGCTGCCGGCCACCTATAGTGGCCTGGTGAGCCGTCGGGCTGTCGGCTACCTATAGTGGCCTGGTGAGCTGTCGAGGTGCCGGCCACCTATAGTGGCCTGGGGAGCTGTCGTGCTGCCGACCGCCCTTAGGGCCTGGTGAGTTGTCGTGCTGCCGGCCACCTATAGTGGCCTGGTGAGCTGTCGTGCTGCCGGCCACCTATAGTATCCTGGTGAGCTGTCGTGCTGCCGGCCACCTATAGTGGCCTGGTGAGCTGTCGTGCTGCCGGCCACCTATAGTGGCCTGGTGAGCTGTCATGCTGTCGGCTACCTATAGTGGCCTTGTGAGCTGTCGTGCTGCCGGCCACCTATGGTGGCCTGGTGTGCTGTCGTGCTGCCGGCCACCTATAATTGCCTGGTGAGCTGTCGTGCTGCCGGCCACCTATAGTGGCCTGGTGAGCTGTCGTGCTGCCGGCCACCTATAGTGACCTGGTGAGCTGTCGAGCTGCCGGCCACCTATAGTGGCCTGGTGAGCTGTCGGGCTGTCGGCTACCTATAGTGGCCTGGTGAGCTGTCGAGGTGCCGGCCACCTATAGTGGCCTGGGGAGCTGTCGTGCTGCCGGCCGCCTCTAGGGCCTGGTGAGTTGTCGGGCTGCCGGCCACCTATAGTGGCCTGGTGAGCTGTCGTGCTGCCGGCCACCTATGGTGGCCTGGTGAGCTGTCGGGCTGTCGGCTACCTATAGTGGCCTGGTGAGCTGTCGTGCTGCCGGCCACCTATAGTGGCCTGGTGAGCTGTCGAGCTGCCGGCCACCTATTGTGGCCTGGTGAGCTGTCGGGCTGTCGGCTACCTATAGTGGCCTGGTGAGCTGTCGGGCTGTCGACTACCTATAGTGGCCTGGTGAGCTGTCGAGATGCCGGCCACCTATAGTGGCCTGGGGAGCTGTCGTGCTGCCGCCCCCCTTTAGGGCCTGGTGAGTTGTCGTGCTGCCGGCCGTCTATAGTGGCCTGGTGAGCTGTCGTGCTGCCGGCCGCCTTTAGGGCCTGGTGAGCTGTCGTGCTGCCGGCCACCTATGGTGGCCTGGTGAGCTGTCGTGCTGCCGGCCACCTATAATTGCCTGGTGAGCTGTCGTGCTGTCGGCTACCTATAGTGGCCTGGTGAGCTGTCGTGCTGCCGGCCACCTTTAGTGGCCTGGTGAGCTGTCGTGCTGCCGGCCACCTATAGTGGCCTGGGTAGCTGTCGTGCTGCCGGCCACCTATAGTGGCCTGGTGAGCTGTCGAGCTGCCGGCCACCTATAGTGGCCTGGTGAGCTGTCGGGCTGTCGGCTACCTATAGTGGCCTGGTGAGCTGTCGAGGTGCCGGCCACCTATAGTGGCCTGGGGAGCTGTCGTGCTGCCGGCCGCCTTTAGGGCCTGGTGAGCTGTCGTACTGCCGGCCACCTATAATAGCCTTGTGAGCTGTCGTGCTGCCGGCCACCTATAATTGCCTGGTGAGCTGTCGTGCTGTCGGCTATCTATAGTGGCCTGGTGAGCTGTCGTGCTGCCGGCCACCTGTAGTGGCCTGGTGAGCTGTCGTGCTGCCGGCCACCTAAAGTGGCCTGGTGAGCTGTCGTGCTGCCGGCCACCTATAGTGGCCTGGGTAGCTGTCGTGCTGCCGGCCACCTATAGTGGCCTAGTGAGCTGTCGAGCTGCCGGCCACCTATAGTGGCCTGGTGAGCTGTCGGGCTGTCGGCTACCTATAGTGGCCTGGTGAGCTGTCGAGGTGCCGGCCACCTATAGTGGCCTGGGGAGCTGTCGTGCCGCCGGCCGCCTTTAGGGCCTGGTGAGTTGTCGTGCTGCCGGCCACCTATAATGGTCTGGTGAGCTGTCGTGCTGCCGGCCACCTATAGTGGCCTGGTGAGCTGTCGTGCTGCCGGCCACCTATAGTGGCCTGGTGAGCTGTCGTGCTGCCGGCCACCTATAATAGCCTTGTGAGCTGTCGTGCTGCCGGCCACCTATAATAGCCTTGTGAGCTGTCGTGCTGCCGGCCACCTATGGTGGCCTGGTGAGCTATCGTGCGGCCGGCCACCTATAATAGCCTTGTGAGCTGTCGTGCTGCCGGCCACCTATAGTGGCCTGGGGAGCTGTCGTGCTGCCGGCCGCCCTTAGGGCCTGGTGAGCTGTCGTGCTGCCGGCCGCCCTTAAGTCCTGGTGAGTTTTCGTGCTGCCGGCCACCTATAGTGGCCTGGTGAGCTGTCGTGCTGCCGGCCACCTATAGTGGCCTGGTGGGCTGTCTTGCTGCCGGCCACCTATAGTGGCCTGGTGGGCTGTCGTGCTGCCGGCCACCTATAGTGGCCTGGTGAGCTGTCGTGCTGCCGGCCACCTATAGTGCCCTGGTGAGCTGTCGTGCTGTCGGCTACCTATAGTGGCCTTGTGAGCTGTCGTGCTGCCGGCCACCTATGGTTGCCTGGTGTGCTGTCGTGCTGTCGGCTACCTATAGTGGCCTGGTGAGCTGTCGAGGTGCCGGCCACCTATAGTGGCCTCGTGAGCTGTCGTGCTGCCGGCCACCTATAGTGGCCTGGTGAGTTGTCGTGTTGCCGGCCACCTATAGTGGCCTGGTGAGCTGTCGAGCTGCCGGCCACCTATAGTGGCCTGGTGATCTGTCGTGCTGCCGGCCACCTATAGTGGCCTGGTGAGCTGTCGTGCCGCCGGCCACCTATAGTGGCCTGGATTCTCTCGAATACTTTGGAGATGATCAGTAAAAAAGAGATCGGTCTATACGACGTAACTTCAGTCGGCGGTTTGCCGGGTCCCGGAACCATGATAACTTCTGCGACTTTCCATTGGCTTTGTACATGTTCTAATCTAAGTGCCGCATTTACGAGTAAAAGAAATTTAAGAATGCTTTAAGAATTTCGCCCGTGATTAAGTCGTAACCAGGAGCTTTGTTCGACTTTGACGATTTTACTACTTCTTTAAGTTCCGAGAGCGTGGCTGCTGGTAGTCGGTAGTCCGTTTCTGTATTCGAGCGATTGTCGTTATCCTGGACCGGTTGGCCCTGGATGGGTTTAATAGTATCCTCTAGGTAACCAGCGAAAGTGTCTGCTTTTTCCTTATCTTCCAAAGTCCATTCGCCTCAACTTTTCTTATTGGTGGCGCCTGGATTTGCTGCTTTATAGCACAAAGAGAGTAATTTGATCCTTTCCCTGAAGTCAAGTTTTCATTCTTGTAGTCTTTAATTGCCCTTTTGAGCGAATTACACAAGTGGTTTAATCGGGTTTTATCCAGCGTCGCCCGGGTTTGTTGCCATCGCCTCCGCACTTTCCGTTTTTCGTTTACCGTTTGTCTTATTTCAGGCGGGTAGGATATGTTTTGACTGACCGGAATTCGATTGCACTGCTTGGACAAAACGATCAGCTTCGACTTCTAATTCATAGGATGTTCTTAGCGGTACTCTGAGTTCAGTGCTTTCCTCAACGTAGTTTCGGAATCTTTCCCAGTTAGTTCTCCTACTAGTTAATCTAGGTGGTCTTTGAATTTTAATTAGAGCTGCGCTCATCGTTAGTATAACTGGAGAATGGTCTGAGGAAAGGTCAAAGTTCTCTCCGACTTTTAGGTAGTTTGCACTGATTCCCTTCGTGATAAAGAAATCAATAAAATCAAGAGTTTCTGCGACATCTGACGGCCAGTACGTCGGTTTTCCCGTTGAATGAAACTCGCAGCCATTTTCCATACCAGCTTGGTAGAGTGCTTTACCTTTTTGCGAGTTATATCGTGAGCCCCAAAAGATGTGTTTAGCATTAAAGTCACCACCAATAATAAATATCGGCCCAAGAGAGGTAAACAAACTTCAAAATTCGCTTTTATCCAAGCTGATACGCGGTTGGCAATAAATTGATGAGATATTGAAAGAGTAGTTTTTATTTCCAACACGTACATTTCAAATTCGTTACTGATTTCGGTGGAGTGGTCAATATGTATTCTCTTTTATAAACAAGGACGAACCACCTCTTGCCCTTCCTGATGGATGAATTGCGTGGTAGGCACAGTAGCCTTTTAGATTTATACGCGACTGCATCATTAGGTGGGTTTCAGAAATCAAGCATATGTCTATATTCTTTGCACGAATTTGTTTGTAATTCCATTTGCGTTCCAAGATAGAGTTTTTAACATTTTAGTCATATTTTAAGATTTATGTTGGTGACCGTTAGGTCTTTCGAGGCTAAGTAGTCGCTCGGAAATAAGTCGATTCGTTTGGCTTTGTTCTTCAAGCTTCGCAAGAATAATTGACAAAACATTTGCTATGGGGTCTAATTTTTCGGCGCTTCTCGTATGTGAGGGCGCCGTAATTGGGCAGAAGTTTTTGATCCTTGATGTAGCGTTTTTTTATTTGTCAGTGTCATCTGGCTGGTTCCCGATATAACCAATTGAGCTTTATTTTCCTTTGTTTGGCGAACCGGTTTCGAAACCTCATCTTTTTGGTGATTTATTTCGCGACTGTTCGAATTCGCCAGGTCAGGAGGTTTGTGACTTATCCCGCATTCTCTGGATTTCTTTCATTACTTCATATCCCCGATAATTAGCCGGGTGCTTCCCCTTACAGTTGAAGCATATTGCAGGGGATTGCCTCGAAACGGTACACTCTTGGGTCAAATGTTGACCGGCGCACTTTACGCAGCGAGGATCTCTCTTGCAATAGGTTTGTATGTATGTATGTATGTTGGCGTTACAGTCCATGAAGGACCTGAGCCGAGCTTCTCTCCCAATCACCCATGTTGTGTGTGGTTTCATTTTTTCCCATGGGTGAAAGGGACCTACAGTTTATTGCCGGTTCCGAATGGCGAATTTCGAGAAGCTTTTCTTGATAATTTTACTACAGGGGGTTTTGTCAGACCCCCGCTGAGGAGAAACACCGTAAAAAACACGTTCAGAGGCCAACACACTACCCACTGCGCCACGGTGCCCTCAATAGGTTTGCGTATGGTTAAAATCTTTGCAGCGCTTGCACTGAGGAATTAACGCCCTATTCTGTCGAGGTGGTTCGATTTTAACGACAATATTTAAGATCGTTTTGATGCCGTAGCTTTTCTCTCGATCTTGGTTTTTTCGAACGTTAGTCTGAATAAGGGAAGACCGCGTTTGACTGCGGATTCTTCCCCGTTTATCTGATTCTTTTCACGCGCGAGAATGTTTACGGCATCTGTTATTTTGAAACCTTTGGTTTCCAGGACCGCGATAACGTCTTCCTTTTTGCAATAGGGGTGCAGACCCCTAGCTACTACACAGATTGGTCGGTCAAACTTATTTTCGTACGTGTACCATTGCACTTTCTCTGCGTTAAGCTTTTGAAAAACGGGACGATAGCTTCCCGGCTCGTTGACTTTAATAGTCCACGTGTCATTATTTCGCGACATTATTCGACAATCACTGGATGGTAGTGATTGCAAAATTGCGCGCAATTTATAATAATCCACGATTCCAAACACATTTATCGGTGGCGGTGAAGGTGGCCTCGATTTTATTTGCTTGGAAATTTGACCGCTGCACGTACCAGGCGCTAACTTAGGTCTTACTTTTTCGCTGTTTGACACTGCTATTGAATCGCGTTCTTCGGTGCGTATAACTTCGGGCAATGACTCCGCCTTCCGTTTTTTGCCCTCTCGTTTTTTTCTTAGTATCCAGTCCGTTTCACGACTCAGTTCTTCTTTGTCCGTGTGATAACTTGTGTTATCCGGACGGATAGGAGGCAAAACTGACGTGGTCGCAATCCGCGATTTAAACATATCTAGCTCCTTTTTTAGTTCGGCGCAAAGTAGTTCCGTGTTATGTTATTCACGGAAGGGGTTTAAGAAATAGCTTTGATAAAGCAGCCTAATCGAATCGACAGTTGCCGCAGTTGCTGACAATGAACAACAAGCGTATGCGAGTGACAATTCGAAATATTGCTAGGCCCATTTAAACGAAAATCACTTTAATTTCTGCGATGGTCCGCCACTGTGGATGAACCTTAAATCATTAATCTCTAAGAGCTAACGAGCAGTAATATGATGGGTTCATACAATTTAATTACTCCTAGGAAGGTGAAAGTCACACAGCTATGCGGTCAGGTTTTGTTTCATGAACTATTGGATCTAATCGTAGAAAGAGAAATGAGGGAGATGCAACACCTTTGACAAGGACAAAATGCCTTTCTTATTGCGACAATTAATCACAGCAGAATTTCAGACACTGCACAAATCCTCGTACGGCTTTATTTTCCTTAATTATAAATTTAATAAAATAGAAGAAAAACGTCCCCATCAGAGACATTATCTTCTAATATGTAGTGTAATATAAGCAATCGTGCACAACAGGACCAACAGCATTCAGTGCTTCATATCGATTTATTTATCCTTGTCGTTAAGTCCTGCGCAATGCAACCCAGTTTACTCAAAATTACAAGGCATCTCTACTCGCATATTTTCTCGCATTTCATGACATTATTAACCACGTGAAGAACTTAGTAGCATCAGACTTCGTTAACAGAAATATCATAGCTTTCGTTAAAAACAAGTAAAGTCCTTCAATACAACTGTTGACCAAAGCAGAGATTTTTTGTTGTTGTTGCAGTGGTGTGGATGTGTCATTTTTTCTACAGTACAATATAGTACATTTGCAATAATTCGATATCTTTTAGAGTAGACTTACCTGGCACTTTTACCTATTTAATTGGTTGATAACGGTGTGCTCGAGACCGAAATATGTACAGCATAGGCAGATTCAATTTAGTCAAGTTAATCTATGTAATATGTAAGACAAAAATAATCGATCGAACATCGTACATATACATATGTATGCTTATAATTCGATACATTTTCCTTTAGGCATTTTAGTGCCCTTTATTCGTTTATGTGATGGATTACAGTTAAGTGCGTTTACAACTAAAACTCCAAGGGTTACAAAATACACGACAAAATCTCCATCGGTAAATGAATACGCTCTTTTAATTTGATGTTGGTTAAGTGTACTATGATTTTTAAAACTTTATCCTATAGGCCTCATCGATTGCATCGACCACGTCGTTGTATAGATTTAACGCCACTAATGGGATTACTTGTATCCTAATCAGTACAGACGGGCTAATAAGCATTAAATATCGCAATAAATTAAATGAGGATGTGGAGGCAGATCTGTATTTACCCGATAATCCATCACTTTCTGGTGAATGTGTTGAGTCCAATTCGGAAATATTTACAATGAGTTTCAAAGGATTCACATTGACCATGCTATTCAAAAAAGTATACGCAAAATTCATTTTTTAACTACACTTTCGTATTTTGATATATGTACATGTACATACATATGTTTAATATATTTTTATTTCTATTATTTGACTTAATTTTTAGACTTCTGGCGGTGAACGTTGGTATATTAATCATGTAGAGCTCTCATATTCGTCGTCAAATCCATTGTTTGAACATGTAGACAGGCCGAACTTGGATGTCAGACTCACTTCGCCAGCACGAACGCCTATGTTCTTCCCAACACCAGTTGGAAAATCGTATGTATGCGATAAAGAGCAAACAATTGTAATGTATGCACCCCTGGAATCGGGTGATAAATCAGGTCATATAGCCAAGCTCTATCTACGTCAATTACGGATGCAAAGTTTCATGTTTAAAGAGAGTGGCAAGTGGGGACCACCGTTTCATTGCAGTGCAACTGGCTCTTATCGGGATGAAACAGCGCCACTAGCCGTTGGGACCGCATTAGCGATTGCGGTTTTAATTACAATTGCTGGCTATGGCGGTTGGAGGTAAAGTGTATTTTTTTAAGTGTAATTATAAATTTCAAATGGGAATGTAATTTAATTTTGCTACGGGGTTTTAAGTCCTGTCGTATTGCCCATGGGCGCCGCCGTGGCGCAGTGGTTAGTGTGGTGAACTCTGGCACACGATGAGCGAGCTGGGATCCCGATAACACCAATTCCATCGAATGTTCACTTCACGACGTCCCTCCTTGGCGGGGTACTGGCAAACCACTCGTAGTATAATTGGAATGAGAAAACTTCTCGAATCCCGCCGTTCAGAATCGTCATTCACCTTTCCCCTGTGTGAAAAATAAATCACACACAACATGGGTGACTGAGAAAAGTTTGGCTCTGGTCCTTCATGAGCTGTAACGCCACCAATGAAGAAGAAGAGTTGCCCTTAGGTTAGATTGATTATCTCTCACGAGTAAGAATTAGTGCTAGATATCATTACGGTATCTTATGGACATTTTGACAAACATGGTGTGAGAACGTCTTTAGCTATTTCATATCAGACACACCTTCCACAGCCCGTACCTATATATTTCGTTTTGGCTGTACATTGGAATCTTTGACTTACATAATTCTATACATACATATGTATGCATAATGCCTTTCCATTTTTCCATGATTTCCATTTTAAATATGCCATATTTCCCTGGTCCTTCATGGGCTGTAACGCCACCAAAAAAAAAAAAACAAAAAACAAAGATCGCTCAAATCGAATTCGGAAGATGACTGGAACAAGTATTGGTCGAAGCAGAAAGAATAAAAGAAACTTATTCGTAAATCGAAAAACGGTTCTTATAGGACCTTCTGCGAAGAGATCAAATCTCTGAGTGCGACTAGCAAGTTGGTTAAAGTCCTCAAACGGGGAAAACCGACAAAGCTGGATGCACTCAGAAAATCTGATTCTACCTTTACTGAGTCTAAAGCGGAAACTCTTAGTTTACTATTTGAGACTCATTTCCTGGGAAATCAGATCGACATCGACTCGTTGCACACTCCTTTAAGGGAAACCGCAACTGAAATGATGAAAACAACCCGACGTAACTGGTATATTCCGTCGCGCGTGGTTACGACTGAAGTTATTGAATTTGCTGTGGCATCTTGCGATGGCTTCAAATCGCCGGGCACATCGTCGGGATATATCCTGTTATGCTGCAAAAAGGTATAAGGCAGCTGCTGCTTACTCTGGAAAGAATTTTCACTGCTAGTCTAGCACTGGCTCAAATACCCATTCCTTGGCGCACAGTGAAAGTGGTCTTCATTTCCAAAATAGGAAAAGAGAACTGCTGTGTGGCCAAGAGCTTCAGACCAATTAGTCTAACATCCTTCCTGCTGAAAAGCATAGAGAGACTAGTAGAGTTGCACGTGCGCAAAGTTGCCCTTCGAATGCACCCTCTTTCGGAGATGCAACATGCTAACCAGCGCGGAAAATCCTGCGAGACTGCGCTTCAGAACCAAGTTGGGAGAATTGAATTCGCGCTCGAAAGGAAAGAGTACGCGCTGGGCATTTTCATCGACATTGAGGGAGCTTTTGATAACGCAACTTTTGACAGCATGTGAAACGCTGCCAGACATCATGGCGTAGATGAAGCAATGGTCCTATGGATCAAAGCAATGCTCATGCACAGGACATTGACCGCTGATGCAGGCCTCGATCAGTATGTCTAATCCGGCGTAAGCAGGGGCTGCCCACAAGGTGGCGTCCTGTCTCCGCTGTTATGGTGCATGGTGGTCGATTCTCTGCTTGATGCTCTCAATTCCTCTGGAATATATGCCCAGGCCTATGCGGATGATGTCGCCATTCTTTCTGTCGGCTCATGTTTAGCGACTGTCCGTCTCAAAGCACAGGCGGCGCTAAATGTGATCGATGATTGGTGTACTAGAAATGGGCTGTCAGTCAATCCTCTTAAGACCGATGTCGTTCTCTCTACGAGAGGGAGGAAAAATACTGACATGACTCAGCTGGTACTAAAAGGTACTTCCATCCCGATATCCAAGGAGGCTAAGTATCTAGGAGTCATCTTAGATAGCTTCTTTGGTCAAAGCATATTTTTTTTATATAGTTCGCACAGGTTCAAGAGTTATACTCTTATGATGTTTGGCATACAACCTGAACGGAGTGCAGTCGCTTGCGTCGTTGATGTTCGTTCACTACTCTTTGGGGTGGCTGTCCTAGATAGGACGAGAGCCGATCAAATTCCGGGTTTAGTTATAGTCCGTAGTAATTCGTTCCAGCACTTTAATATTGCATACGCAGAGGATGAATTTCAGTTGACCATATACTGTGAGTGCTATGCCTGCAGCAGTACGCCTGGTCACTTGCCATTCACAACTGCGTTGCATACTTTTTGTCCGTATTGGAATTACTTTTTCTTGGCTATGAAGCGAATTTGAACTAAAGACCTTCCGCTCGGCGGTCGATGATGTTAACCACTACACCACGGCCACCCCAAACAACCAAAGCGTTGTCAGCTTTCCGGCAAGGGAGCGTTTGGCAAAACATGGGGTTTATCACCGGCGAAGGTCCTCTGGATCTACACGGCAATGATAAGACCTATAATCTCGTATGCATCGGTTGGCTGCTGGAACAGACTAAAACGCAAACACGTCGTAGCCTCTTTCACCAAACTCCAAAGAACGGTTTGTCTCAGCTGCACGGGGGCCTTCCCCAGCATGCCGGGCGCTGCTGTAGATGCTATGATGAAACTTCCACCTCTTGATATATGTATTTATCAAAGGGTGTGCTCTGAAGGCCATGTCTCGTCTGAAGAGAAATGGCTTTTGGTATAACTCGCATAGGAATAACGGCGTGTTTGCGCAAGAATTGTCCTGCGACCCCTGTCTGACGCACATGCCTTCTGACGCACTGACGCCCGTTATCCTACTGCGCCCTAATTTCATAGTCGAGTTTCCATGGCGTCAGGATTGGCTATGGCTCGATACTGAACCTGGAGAGGATAGTTTTCGCATGTTTACGGATGGCTCCAAGTCTGGGCGGGGGTCCGGTGCTGGGGTCTTCTTTGAGCGCGGAAACATCCGACTGCACTTCTCCTTAGGAAAATATGCGTCTGTCTTCCAATCAGAGATATACGCAATCCTAATAGCCATGCGCTACGTTCTGAAGCACAGGTGAAAGGGGGAAAGCATATGCGTCTGTGGTGACAGCCAAGCTGCACTAAAAGCTGTGTGTAACCCTTTAACTAGCTCCAAATTAGTGCTTGAACTCAAGTCCTTCCTGAATAAAGTCGGCAGATTAAATTCATTAAGGCTTGTATGGGTTCCAGGCCACTCTGGGATCTCAGGAAATGAGATCTCTGATGAACTCGCCAGAATGGGTTCAGAGGAGAGCTTCTCAGGACCTGGACCCATTTTAGGTCTACCTGCGTCCACGGTAAATGGAGGGATTGTCCAGGTTGCAGGATGACTAAGCGCGTATGCCCTGATGTCTGCAAAAAATCTGCAGCATTCCTCCTGTCTTTAAGGAGAGTCGACTGCAGAAGGCTTGTGGGAGTTATCACGGGCCATTGCACTTTTGCCAAGCAAAAGTCGTCACTGTGATATGATGATATTAACATTTTTGAAAAGATTACTGGATAATTGTCACGGGGTCAACTTTAAAGGTGCTTTTTTGAAAACTCAAATAGATAGAGACTCGTCTACTCACACCGCAAGCTACTCATGGGGTGACCTTAGCGACAAATTGGTTCTTGTAATTCTTTTCAAGTGTTCATTATGTAGATATGCATCGAATTAAATTAGGACTAAATACTTTTTAGCATTCGAAAGATCTAAACGAAATGAAGACACTTTGAAACCGAAAGCGAACAAAGGTGCTGGCGCAGACACGATACATGTGAAATTAAAAGCAACACAAGTTTTCTGTACAAACGCTTAAAAGCATTTGTATATACAAGTCATTCTACATTACGGCAGTGGGTAGTGTGTTGGCCTCTGACGCCGATGGCATGGGATCGAATCCCGACACAGCCATGTCATCGTACGTGTTTTTCAGGGTGTTTCTCCTCAGCGGGGTTCCGACAAAACCCCCTGTAGTAAAATTGTCATGAAAAGCTTCTCGAAATTCGCCGTTCGGATCCGGCAATAAACTGTAGGTCCCTTTCATCTATGGGAAAATTAAATCACACACAACATGAGTGATTGAGGGAAGCTCGGCTTAGGTCCTTCATGCGCTGTAACGCCAACATACATACAGATTTTCGAATTTCCCTAAGTTTAAATCAACAACTCAACATAGAACCTCTGAGTAGCCGAAAGTTATTGATTGTTGCCTTTCTTATTTCTTTTAGATGTTTAGCCCCAACAACTTGCAATTTTGTAAAATATAATTACTGCATTATCCAGGACACACCTTGGTCTTGACTTTGCTTGTGATGAAATTTTGATCTTGAAATATTTTTTTTTGTTCATGTCGGGTGGAGTAAGAGGAATCCCATTATTCTTACATGAAATTGAAAACTTTATTTGAATAGTATAGTTGGAATTAACCGATTTATGTGCAACAAGTGCCCTTTTGTTCGATAACTTCTTGACATTTTGACGATATTTCCAATATGCCTCATAGAAGTCCTCGTTCCTACTGGCAAAAAAAACTATGATAGTCGTCTTAAATACCAGATAATTATTTCGTTATGAAGAGAAACAGGTTGCAATCACTTTCTGCCAGGTCTGGACTAACAGGAGGATGCGTATAAACCTCCCAACTAAGCTCCCGGAACTTTTGACGAGTCAATACAAAACAAAACTTCTCCTATTGTCCAAAGCTGGGCGGTTCTGGGTTGTTGCTTCCTTTGGACGGTTAAATTATTGACAATACACCTCCGAATTAAGAACGTCGCCGTAATGGTGTAGGTCATAGATGATTCTCGGGTTCGACTTAAATTTTTGGTAAATTGTCCATTTTTCATGAGGTTTTTCTCGCGCTAACACGTGCTTCTTTTGAAATCCAGGACCATAAACAATATTTACATTTTCTGTCGTCCTGTGTGCGTTTTAGTCTCAATCGAAAAATAACTCTATCTAAACAATTGTTCGAAACCATCAAGTTGCGTTTGGGGGATACTATCTGTCATTTTAAGTGCATATATTGCATAAGGCTTTGCAACAAATTTCTCGATTACTGCAACTGTCGTCGTTTACTAGACACCAATTTAAAAAGGACATATAAGCACTACTTAATTCATTGAATTAATCACCCCTATTACGTTTGTCGGTTTCGACTCTCAATCGACTTTGTTTGGACCGACTCGGGATGTAGCAAATTCCATTTGTCTGATTTGCGGCTGGCGTGAACTACTTCCGCCTAAAGAAAGTAAGTAAATCGTTTGTTTGCTATCAAGTACGTTTTATATACGAGTACATATTTAGTCATTTATGCAAATATTGTGAAAGGCGGCACATATGTATATTTACAATTTGTTTTGCCTTTTCTGGCTTGTAGTGAAGTTGGCGGGCACCCAGTAAGCAACGGAAACGGTTCTTTAAGACGCCTTTTGTTCTCTCAACGATGTTTCTCGCTTTTGCATGCTTCCTGTTAAACAAACACTTAGAGCTTCCACTTACAGCGGATCTGAAAGGGGCTATGATGTATGGTTCATGAGGATAGCCTGCATCGCCTGAAAAAAATATAAAATGGGCATTTTGTAATTTAAAAAAGGATGTATCATACCGAGTAGCCATGTACGTCTTTCACCATTTTCGTAGTTGTCTCGCATCATTCGACGTATACCACTAAGATTCCAAATATGTGCGTCGTGGCAACTTCCGGGGAACCTAGCATCTATTGCTCTTGTTCTCATCATATGGTCACACACCTTAAACTTTTTTTTTTAACCATTTTCACAAAACAAAATATTTACCATCATGACGCTAAGATTATAAAAGAACCCTTTCTATTTAAGAACATATGTTGTTCTTCTTTGCCTGGAGTTATTATTGATATGTGCGTACCGTCAACGCAACCAATAACCCCTGGAAAACCACAACGTTCAAAAAAGAATAATTTTGCTTCTTATTTTTCATGCTCCGAAGTAATCCAAGAAATCCACTTGGGGCACAACTCGATCTCCAAAACATTGCACACTTCTCCAAACATTTTGCTGACAGTGGGTTGCGCCAATCCCAAATTGAAATCGTTTCCCACACCGTGCTGATATCCACCCTCAGCAAATATTCTTAAAGCAGTGTCCAATTTCATTCATTCAGGAATCGACAAAACTCGTTCCGAGCTCAGTCTGGCTTCCACCTACTGGAGAATTCGACCAAATGACTCTTTCGGGATCCAAAAGTATTGCACGAACTTATTTTAAAAACTTCAGATTTACATTTGCTTTATCTATTAAACATAACGACTTACTTTGTGTCCGGTAATTCGGAAAGGTTTGCCTTGGTTCGTGGTGTCTTCCTATTAAGAAGTAGCGATTTCTTATTATTTTCATATTCTTCGTCGTCGCTGCTGCTATCAATATGTCCAAGACTTAACATATTTGTTTAATTTTTATTTAGCACACATTTTTTTCGTTTAGGTTTTGAACATGAATTTTAAAAAATAATGAAGAAATACAAAAACAAAAACAAACTAAGTTCTCCATCACATTTTCTTTCAGTTACATATTTACATTTCGTTTGCCTATAGGTACAGTTTATTAGTAGCGTATCTTTTACAAAATAAGTTAGGCGAGGTAAAAGTGGTTGGCATAAGCCACACGTAGGTCGATGTCGGTCCATTGTGATACCATATGGATCATATTACACTGATCTGCTACCTGAGAACCAACCGGTGCTTCTGATGAAGCGATGGAGTTGAGCTATTTGTAGATCTGCTAGCTCACTTAGATTTTCATGGAAGGGCGCGCCGAGATAGATCCTCCGGCGATTCGCAAAAGAGGGGCATGAGTAGAGTAGGTGATGTATTTATTCCTCTTCCTCCTCGTCCATGCAGTCTCGGCAGAAGTCATTGGAGGGTAGCTCTTTATTGGCGGCGTGTTTTCCAATGATGCAGTGACCTATAATGGCACCCACTAGAGTACTTAATGTTGCCCTATTGGTTGCTACTAGGTCCCTGGTGTATCCTAGGTCTAACTTAGGCCAGATTTGTTTAGTGATAAGGCCGATATTACTTTCATTCCATTGGAGGTTGGCCGCCTCTATAGTTCGAAGTTTTATCATGTGCTCTACCGTAATTATTGGTGTTTCTTAGCACCCGAGAGTAAGAAGACAGAGTGTGCTCGACCCTAAATTTGTGAGTTCGTCGGCCAGGCAGCTTCCTGGAATATCCCTATGCCCGGGAACCCACCGTACGTTAATGCTGATCTGTTCAGCCATCTCGTCTAGAGATAGGCGGCAGTTAAGGGATGTCTTTGATTTGTGGGTTACCGCGGCCAGGGGTTTTATCACAGATTGGATATCCGTGCATATGATAATATCGTTAGCGGATATTACATTGATACTGAGCCATGCAAGGGCCTCCGTTATCGCTGTTATTTTTGCTTGATACACACTGCAGTGATTTGGGAGTCGGAATGATAGGTTGAGGTTAAGTTCCTTGGAGAAGACGCCACTACCTAAGCCCGTGCAAGCGAGAGCACCGTGGCGCAGTGGATAGTGTGTTGGCCTCTGACGCCGATGACACGGGATCGAATCCCGACACAGGCATGTCATCGAACGTATGTTTCTCCTCAGTGGGGTCCAGACAAAACCCCCTGTAGTAAAATTGTCATGAAAAGCTTCTCGAAATTCGCCGTTCGGAAACGGCAATAAACTGTAGGTCCCTTTCACCTACCTAAGCCCGTGCAAGCGAGAGCACCGTGGCGCAGTGGGTAGTGTGTTGGCCTCTGACGCCGATGACACGGGATCGAATCCCGACACAGGCATGTCATCGAACGTATGTTTCTCCTCAGTGGGGTTCTGACAAAACCCCCTGTAGTAAAATTGTCATGAAAAGCTTCTCGAAATTCGCCGTTCGGAAACGGCAATAAACTGTAGGTCCCTTTCACCTATGGGAAAATTAAATCACACACAACATGGGTGATTGAGAGAGGCTCGGCTCAGGTCCTTCATGGACTGTAGCGCCAACATACGTATATACATACATCCCTTAAGCCCATTCTTCCCTGGGTGGAAAGACAACTTCGAAGTTTCTAGTGAACACATTCTGCAGGATGCTGTAGTTTATGTCACTCTTTGAAGTGATTAAAATGGTAGTATTGTCTTTATGTGATGTGGGTCTTCGTACAAATCCAAAACTTTTCTGCTAATACCAGATTCTGGATTAAATATTCCTAATATTTGAAGCGTCGCTGCTTATGCCAGAGCAAATATTTTGCTTGAGTTCTTTAACCACCTGGTCCTGGGCATATGGACCAAGTATATTGCGAACTATAGCTGCTCTTTAGTACGCCCACACGATATAGTGACAATCTTATTATCGCTATAAATTGCTAAGCATAACTAACCAAGACACTAACCAGCTCAACCATTGAGATCAATGTTTCGATATTCGTATCTTTTTGAATCACAAAATGCTTGAGGCCGACAGATGATTTTTGAATTAACTCAATTTTTGAATGTTTTTAGGGTTCCGGGCGTCCGAAAAAAAAAAAAAAAACGAAACCCTTATAGGATCACTCGTGCGTCCGTCTGTCCGTCGGTCACAGTCAATTATCTCCTAATCTACTGGACCGATTTAGTTGAAATTTGGTACACACATCAATTTCTGTGACCCAAAGGCAGAGGTCACAGAGGTTCCCAATCGGTATATGGGAAGTCGTTTTTGGGGGGAAGATGGAAAATTAAAAAAAAAATTTGAAAACTGCATCGTGTGATATATCTAATGGAAGGTCTTATTGTTAAGATCTTAAATGTATTTTTTTGTAATTTTAAAATAAAACAGTTTCCAAGTTATTCAACCGAAACTACTTAACTTAAAATTGTGAAAAAAAAATAAAGAAATTAGTTGTCTACTTATAGATTACAAGAAAACCTATAAGGAGTCCATTATATTCAATTAACATGGTAAATCACTCAATATTGTGCGTACCAACTTACATTTGCAGGTGGAATGTATGAGAGAACATATTTTTCAACTCCAATGTTAAGTTTTGTTGAATCGGTTTGTAGATGAATATTTAATGAAAAAAATAAGCCTACAATGAGCACTCTACGGCCAACATTAATTTTTCAATTTAATTCCGCCCGCGGTATAAAAAATAAAAATAAAAATTCTTAGTAAGGCGTAGGCCCTTACGTGAGACGTTCACGTTGCTCTACTTGAGATCGATTTTTATATATACGAGTAAGCAGCAGATTATGCCATGGAATTCTTCGTCCTCTTGCTGGGCCTAGTGAAACACTCAATTTATGTCTGTTATTATCTTTTTCTGTTCTTATTCTTCTTTGTTCTTCAGTTTCTTCGTTTATTCTTCTTTGATTTCTTTGTCTATTTTTTTCTGTTCTAATTCTTCTCTGTTCTTCAGTTTCTTCTTGTCTTCTTTCAATTATCTTCTGTCCTTTGTTCTGAATTTATTCGTCTGTTCTATTCGCATACCATGACTGAGAGAGTATGAGAGAGACTGTGTGTGTGTGCGAGAGAGAGAGAGAGAGAGAGAGTATGAGCACATGTGCTTTTTGCTACAAACTCTAGCTTTAGATTGTACCGTTCTAGGTTAAGCGGCCTACACATACGCTACGGATCGAATGGATCTGTTTGAACTTATTTCGCCACACACTTGTGAATCAGTATACGTTCTTTATTTTACACTGTTCGCCGTCGAGTAAGGATGGATCGCGGAGAAAAAATAATTTTGTTGTGTGGTGTTTATTTGTGTGGAAAAAAAAAAACATTTTAAAACATACATTTGTGCACATATGAATCATAAATACAATCATAAACATATAAACAGACTGCATAGATGCACTCTAACAACTTCGGGTGGACGTTTCCTAGGCATCGTCAACCGCGCCACACACACGCTACCGATCGCAAGAATATCAAACTCATATGATAACTTGCGATCTGTAGCAGACTGTGCCACACGATGATCTGTTTGAATCGCAACATTTTCAACCGCGCTACACACACACTACCGAATGCAAGAATATCAAACTCATTTGAAAATTTGCGATCTGTAGCAAACTACCCCACACACACAACGATCTATTTGAATCGCAACCGATCCATTCGATCCGTAGCGTGTGTGTAGGCCGCTTTAGTGTGCTGGGTTAGGATCACAAAGAAAAATGTCTTTAATAATATGTAATATGTAATGTAATAATGTAATAATTGATGTCGAAAATCTGAATTTCTTGCCAGATTATGCCATAGAATTCTTCGTCCTCTTGCTGGGCCTAGTGAAACACTCAAATTATGTCTGTTATTATCTTTTTCTGTTCTTATTCTTTTTTGTTCTTCAGTTTCTTCGTTCATTCTTCTTTGATTCTTCTTCTTTGATTCGAGTATGAGAGAGACTGTGTGTGTGTGTGAGAGAGAGAGAGAGAGTATGAGCACATGTGCTTTTTGCTACAAACTCTAGCGTTAGATTGTACCGTTCTAGGTTAAGCGGCCTACACACACGCTACGGATCGCAAGAATATCAAACTCATATGATAACTTGCGATCTGTAGCAGACTGTGCCACACACACGACGATCTGTTTGAATCGCAACATTTTCAACCGCGCCACACACACACTACCGAATGCAAGAATATCAAACTCATTTGAAAATTTGCGATCTGTAGCAAACTACCCCACACACACATCGATCTATTTGAATCGCAACCGATCCATTCGATCCGTAGCGTGTATGTAGGCCGCTTTAGTGTGCTGGGTTAGGATCGCAAAGAAAAACGTCTTTAATAATATGTTATGATAGATGGTACGGAACCCTCCGTGCGCAAGTCCGACTCGCACTTGGCCGGTTTTTTTGTTATCTCGTGTCTTCATACTTTACCGATACTTCTACCTGACAAAATTAACAAATAATTGTGTGATAATTTTTTTTGTATCCATTTGGAGAAGTCTGGATTGGTCTCCCAATGTTCGGAGTATGTTGTCAATCTTTTTTTCCTAGACGGTCCTCGTTGTAGTGAGTGGTCTGATTCTGATCGGTGTTCCTATTATCAATAGGGAACTACAAGCAAAATGAAAGCAGCAAAAGCTTTTAATTTGCTGGCAGTTAAAGTTAAAGAAAAAACGAAAGCATGACCGAGTTTGACATTTAAGCTTATTTACTTTTCGGATGGTAGTGTTCAACTTTAGTTTTAATTTTATTGAAATTTCGTTAAGTGGATGAATTTAGTCAGTTTGAGATTAATCATTTTTACATTAATACATACATACATATCTACACATTTTGCAATTTTCATATACATGCATATGTAATTAAAAAAAATGTACGAGACTTTTGAATTTTTGACTTACAAATTATTTTTAACCGGGACTCTGGCCACCGCTAAAAATATCTGGACAATCCGGGCGAGTCCCGGCCGTCTGGCAACCGTATTGGTGATGGAATATGATCTGTTTATTGCTTCCCCGATCAAAAAGTAAATCACCGAACGATATTGACAAAAGTCCTAACTAGGTCAGAGCAACTGTCTGTAAACTAATGAACGATCTGGTGATTGCATGTGCTGTATGTCAATGCGTCCTCATATGCTGTAATCTTGAATACAAAATAAAAATCACTAAAACTATATTATGTTTATTTTTTATATTTTTTTTTTCAGATATTTCAAAATAAAGAAAGTACAATACGGAACCATGGAATAAACACCATCAAGTTATATACCTTTTTGTTTAAATTTTTTGGAAGGATCATTTGGTTTACAATTTCGCCATAGTTAACTACCGAGCATTTACATACATTTACCAAATGGGCAACAGCAGAAAAAAATGTTCCATAAAAATAATGCAACAGAGATTGTACATAACAAGTTAGCATCGTAAATTAAGCAAATGTATTTCCGCTATTTGAAATGTACCCGATGGTATGACCTTAAGAATATTTAAATATAAACACTATAGCATATCATTGACCAAAACGTTCCAAAAACTAAGTATTCACTTTTGCCAATACCTCGATTTGTTTGCCAAAAAAATATGAAAAACAAAATTTCTTTTATTTTATTTTGCTTATTCTTCCGTTATTATTGTAGTAATTGTTTCATATTTAAATATGTAGGCATGCGGGGTGTGTTGAATGTAGCAATGAAAAAAAAAAAAACAATTATACATACAGTCTATTATAAATATGTTAAAAATATTAATATATATTACATTAGACCTAAATATAGAAAAAAAAAATAATGACAATTACTAAAGTTGAAAAATGTCTTCCATATTATAAATAAAATAAAACTATTATATTATATAGTCAAATGTGGAATATACTAGTATACACATATCGAGTAAAATATATTGCATTTTGTGGGTACATTTATTGAGTTTTTATTGTAGTTAAAATATAGTGAATTTTACCTTAATCAATTTAGGGAATACATATCTATATATATGTATACATCTCGTACATTTCTTAATTTCTTCCCGATTTACTGATTATATGAATATATGTAATTTTATTATAAATTATTACATATAAGCATGTTCAAATGTACAACAACACACGATCTAGATGTGAAACTTTTACTTTTTGAATTACTTATCTCGGTGTAAATTTTTTCTAAAGGATAACAAAACGTGCATAAAATACATACACAAATACATATTTATTCATAATCCTTTGGTCGTCTATCTGTATTTGTTTATTTTATTTCGTATTATCAAATTCAACCTTTAAAATTATTAAGAATAATATCAATTACAGCAGTATTCATTTGTTTTATGAATTAATTAATGGATTGGATACTTAAACACGCCTACGAATGATATTGTTGAAAATGTAAAAGCTTGTTTTAATTAAAACGTACAAATAAAGAAAAATTGTTTAACTAACAAACTTATCCATTAGGGGCTTTTACTTTTATTTATTTTCTATATACATTTTTAATATTAAAAAGTGGGAAAGTAAAAGACATGTGAGACATAAAACAGGATGTAATTTTCGTTTATATTTCATTAAAACATCAAAGCCCTTTAAATTTAAAAATCATAAAATTTGTTTCAATTAAATTCTTAGATAAAATGGAATTCCACAAATAGGTTATTTAAGGACTATCATTATTTTCATTATAATTTTATTCCTTTAAGACATACAGTTGTGTTCAAAATAATAGTAGTGCACGTAACAACACTTCTTTAACGAATATTTCAGCTTGTTTGCACGTGCAGATTTGGTTATCTTTTCTTTCAGAAACTAACGGTATATGTCAAACCGAATTTTTATAAAATACAAAGCAAATATCTTGGAGATCAATGCATGTCAGTCGATGTTGTGATCTCGGTGAAAAGAGTGCTGTTCAAAAAAATAGTACTAATATTATAATTACTTTTTAAAATCACAAAATTTACTTTTATTGTTTATTTTTCGAGTATAAAAGTAAGCACTTTGTTTGCCTTTTTAAAATTAGAAATAAAACAAAAATTTTTTTGAAGAAAAATATCTACAATGGGAAGAGGCAAGCATTGCAGCCAAGAAAAGCGTGACCTCATTATAAAACTAAGAGGAGAAGGAAAAACGTACTCTGAAATACAAAAGTTGTTAGCTTGTACTCCAACAGTAATAGCGAATGCCCTAAAATATGAAGAAAGGCGGAAACTCGAGGAAGAAAAAGAAAAACGAACGCAGTAGACGATAGGCGTATTGACCGATACTCCAAGCTTCATCTTAGGGCTTTTTCTTACGAAATAAAAAAAGAGCTCGAAATTCCTGTAAGTGCGGTGACGGTTCGCAGATGTCTCCTAGATCAAGATTTACATGCACGAAGTCTACGGAAAATGCCTCTTCCGACAAAAAAACACATCAAGAGCCGCATCGAATTCGCCAAAAATCACATAGAGTGGCCTGTCGAGAAATGGCGCAATGTATTATGGACCGATGAAAGTAAATTTGTTCTTTTTGGAGGCACTGGTTCCCGGCAGTATATTCGCCGTCCGCCCAATACAGAGTATCTGCTGTATTGTACTGTAAAGAACAGTCAAACATCGAGGGTCAAAAACATTAGCTGTAAGGGAGTAGAAACCATCAAATAGTCGGGAGCTTTGGGTGATAGTGAAGGATGCTTGGACGAAAATCCCAGAAGAGCGTTGTCCAAATTTAGTGGACTCTATGCCGCGTCGTTGTGAAGCTGTGTTAAATAATAAGGTTTTCACAACTAAATATTAATAACGAGTGCCTTTTTAAATAATCTTGATTTTCGATTGATGCCATTTTAAGCCTTTTATATGTAAATGCTGTTAGTACTACTATTTTTTTGAACAATGAATTTTCAATGCTAATTTAGTTTTTGATCTATTTTATTCTATTTATTTAGTTTAGAAAGTAATGAATTTATATAAAATATTATATTATATTAAAGTTTTGTATTCCTTCTATTTAACATTTTACAATCAATTTTAATTTCATTTCTACAACTCTAGCTATGTACATTTTATTTATGGTATAACATCACTCACAATAGGTCATCAAAGGAAAAGCCAGTTATCGGTTTTATATGCATATTATTGCATCGTGCTTTGTGGTGGAGTTAGAGGTGTCCAGTTTTCTGTTCTTGGGTTTTGTGGAGAAGTTTCTAGTTTAGAAGACGTCTTCAAGTTTGAGCACTCTAGAGTTAGTACCGATGATTCTTCCGATTCTTTGTAGAGAGACGAATTATCTTCTATTGATTTAGGAACTTCAACCGGCTCAAGAGGGTGATTGTAAGTACTGCAAATAAATATAAGATAGAAATTCGATACCTGCCAAATTACCTTTCAGGTACTAACCTCATTTCCGATACTAGGGGAATATATTCGGGCTGATATGCGTAAGCGTTCTGGTAGAGCCCATATTCCGTTCCATTGTAATAAGAACCACTTGGATAGGTGAGAGCAGTAGGTGGGTTCAATACGTTAGTGTACAATTGATGTGATGGAGAAGCTGGAGTAGGGTGGTAGATTTGATGAGTACCACCAACATATGATTGCGGAGATGAGCCTACCCCATTTTGGTAAAGCTCTGTATGATTTCCAGACGTACTATACTGAGTGTGTGGGGTTAAGTGATGTATTGTATAGCCAGGGGACGAGCTCGTATAATTAGGAGAGCCATTCGATGGTGTTGGTGATGCATTTGAGGCTGAAATGATACCGCGTATTACTAAACAGTTAATTTAGTTTACTAAAAATGCTTACTTATTGGAGAACTAGGATTAGGTGGGGTACTCCAGTAATTCCCATTACTTTGCCAACTTGTAGGATATGAAAATACCGTTGTAGTGGTTGGTTCAACCGGAAGAAATCCCGATTGCGAATTAGTAGTTGTGGGTGTTGTGGGTGGAGGTGTACCAGCAGAACTTGAAGATCCAGATACAATGCGTGGTTTTGTATATGGAGTTGTCCTGGTTCCTCTCGGTGGATGTCTGGTGTAACGTTCACAAGTGTTAACGGATACCTGCGGATGCGTGGGTGAATAGTGCGTTGGTGGTGGAATAAACCAACCGTAGTGAGAATCATGACTATAGATGGAATCTGGTCGCTCCTTCAGAATTATCATTATTATTCAATAGCATCCTAATAACGTAAAAACGAACTAACCTTGGCATCCAGAAAAGCTTTAGCAAATGGATTGTATTTTATTTTTAGCGAAGTAACTTCTTCATTTTGATATGCAGTGACTGCTATAAACTGCGTTTCTGGGAATGGATAAGTAACGACATGTCTTTGCTCTGACCCAACGCGAACAAGATGCACACGAGGCTCGTACTTGTGAAGCGAATTCAGCATAATCTATGAAATCGGGATGTTACCAATTCGAATCGAGTATACTTATGTATTAGATTTAATTTTACCTGGCCATTGCCATTGGTCTTATTCGTTAACTTTACTTTAGCGAAAGAAATTGGCTCTTTCATCCAATGTGCTCCGAAATTAGGCGATTCAGGATGTACATATATAGGGTTCGACGGTGGAACTTCCGCCTTCCCACCAGGGACCTTAATAACGACAGTATTTTTAAATGGGTCTCGTAAAATGTAACTATACATACCCATTCACCATTCACGTATTTCCATCGGTGGCTGTCAACCTGAACGAATTCGAGCAATATTGTATACATGGCAGAGGGGTCCAGCCCGGTTGTTGTAACTTTTACTACAGGAAACATTCGCCTTGAATTAAATAAAAAATAAAATTGTTTTAAAATTATTTAAAAAAATGCGGGGAAAAAGAGTGTTGTTATTGATTGTTCCATTGTCTATTCTATTTCTTCCCTATTTTGCTCTATTTTGTCTTCGAGATCTTCAAAGTCAGACAGAAGTAATGGTATAACGTCTGCCATTTCGCTAAAAATTAAAAATATTTGTTTTTTTACTAGAAGTTTATTTAAAGCTAAGAATATTGAGAGCATCGTGGCGCAGTGGGTAGTGTGTTGGCGTCTGACGTCGATGACACGGGATCGAATCCCGACACAGCCATGACATCGAGCGTGTTTTCACGGGGTCCTGACAAAACCCCCTGTTTATTACTAATACTCTATCTGTGTATAGACTGTTTATTACTAATTCTCTATCTGTGTATAGCGGCGTTCACACCATACGATTTGTATATACGATTTTTTTGACAGTCAAAAGTACGTATTGTTCACACTATACTGCAAGTTTGATAGATTTCATTTGTGAGAGGGAATTTGTGTCGTGAATATCGTTACCCCTGTTTTTTTTTAAATATACATCCGAGTTGTTACAAAATGGGTAGAATGAAAGGCATGCCTGTCGTAAGAGGCGAGGCGCTGGAGTACTGCCTTGCTCCAAAGTTGGGAGTTTTTCTAGGGTGAGGTGCTAGACCTCGAGCTTTGCGGGACTCATCTAGAAGTGACCTTGCGATCGCGAAGCTCCACCGGTAGCTATAATCTGGTACCACGGGAAACAGGAGCCCCGCAACTGGCGGTCGGTATCTCGGTGCCTGGCGTCGGTCCCGGTGGCTCCCAAGTGGAAGTATCGTGGTGGCGTGTAGTAGAAAATATGTTTGGAATTATAACCACAAGATTAAGAGTTTTGCTGACCACTACCAATTTAAGCCAGCTACATACATATATCCGAAGCTCGGAAGTAGACACCAGTCCCGCCAACAATAGTCTATTATTACATCTACAAGCTTGGAAATGCCATAACTTGTCACTAAATTCGTCGTCATATCGCCTTTGTCCGCTGATGTTCACCCTTCGAAATCACAAAAAAAGTGAAAAACGTATGGAAGTATCATTTCTGATTTTTACACATACACGGGCACCCACACAAGCAAGGCAAAAAGTCGAAAATTCTGAATTTCAGACTACAAATCGTATCGACTTGCAGTATGGAGCGTTCACATTGACGATTGGCAGTACAGACACGAGTCATCAAGAAAATCGTATACACAAATCGTATGGTGTGAACGGCGCTTATAACGTATATGTCAAAGTAAAATAATATTCGACTTTATTTAAAAGAACTACGCAATAGCCACATTACGACATTTTGACCCATATTGTAGTAGATCCAAACTAGAGCCCCTTAAATAGTGTTGAGAAGTACCTGGCAAAACTGTTGGTTATCAACAACACATTATTTGCTTTTAGTGTCATATCTATTCAAATGTAAAAGATATATTCTAAAACATTCGAAAATAAAACGTGATTGATTAAGGAAGCATTTTCCTGAACTACAATTTGAAATATTGGCATCCCTTGCGGGGAACCTGATTCTTCTGCGTAACAATTGAATTGGAAAGTGCTCTTTAAGAACAATGGCGCTTTTCAAAGAGGAATCTGTAGCAACACTAATTCTTAACTTCTCAGTTAATTCACAAAAGACTGGGAAGGCAAAACAAACAAAAGGATACTTTGCTAGGCAGAAGGAAGCTACTGGAAGGTTACTGGACCAAGTTTAACGAGGCGTATGACGAAGCCCTAACAAGTTATCCATATCCATCACTGCACACGACACGATGAGTCAATCAACACCAAACCACACAGCTGTAAGCAGAAGGAGTAACAGCAAATCCATTTTGCCCACTTTCAGCGGCTCGTTTGACAAGTGGTTGACTTTCAAGGACATGTTTACCAGCTGTGTTATCAATGATACATCACTCTCCGATGTTCAACGCATACATTTACTCAATTGTAGTTTTCGCGGCAGTGCTGCGAGTCTACTAAAAAATATTCGGATTACCGGAAATAATTTTCAGATCGCAAACAAACAGTTGTCAAACAGTATCTTCGTGACGTTCTGAATTTACCGGTTATGGTCCAAGAGTCAGCAGTAAGTTTAAGCCAGATTCTCGATGGAATCACTGAAGCCGTCCGCCCTCTACAGCAATTAGGGCGACAGACAGGCAATTGGGACGACTGGCTGGTTCTACTTGTTACGGAAAAATTGGATCCTGTCATCATTAAAGATTGGGAAATGTTTGCAAGCCCAAGGTCTATTCCCACGTACGAAGAGCTTGAGAAGTTTTTGGAAAACCGATTATAAGGACTGGATGCCATGGCCGCATGCTCTCTCTCAACGAAACAAAAGGAACTCAACCGAAAGCAGCCAACCTATATACAACCAGTTCGCAACCATCAAACAAATGTCACTCGATGGCCAAGTTGTTCTGGTAAGCACATGCTCATGTTTTGTCCCCAGATCAGAAGTCAAACACCAGCACGAAGGCGGACATTCGCGACAAAGGCAAAGCTGTGCAAAAATTGTTTAAAGGCTGGACATGTAGATCTGCAATGCTCATCGGAATACACCTGTTTGAGATGTCACCAAAATCATCACACAATGCTGCACGATAGCATGAATTCTTAAGAGAACCACGCGAATCATACACAGACGACAAATTTTTGTGTCCCGCGGTAACGCACAGGTCAAACTAGATCCAGTTTTACTGGCTACAACTCAAATCGGCGTATGATCTGCTAATGGTTATCAGCTAAAACTTCGAGCTCTCTTGGACAGCAGATCACAGGCGTTGTTTATTAGTGAGCATGCAGTTCAACAACTTCATCTTCGACGAACGCGACTCCTGGTACCGGTGACTGGAGTAGGAGGATCCAATGTTGGCAAGTCAACAGGTCTGGTTGATACATATCTCGGTGAGCTCTATCAGAAACCCAGACTTTGGTATTAACTGCAGAGCATTCATTTTACCGCTCTCGGGTCACCTTATGCCCATTCTATGCATTGATCCGCAGCCATTTTTTGAATTTCTTGATCTTGAACTAGCTGATCCAAATTTTCATGAGCCTGGATCTATAGACGTCATTCTGGGAGCTGACCTGTATGGCTCACTTCTGTGTGGTGAAATTCTGCAATCATCTGCTGGTGCTCCTGTGGCACAGCGTACTCACTTAGGATGGGTTGTTTTCGGCCGCTTGCCAGACTCTACAACTCGAAAGTTAGTCACAAATTTTAGTGAATTTTCCCAGACTGAGCTCGCTAATTTAGTTCAGGACTTGTGGAAATTCAGCGATCAAGAGAACGTAAAATCTTCCTGCAAGATGACAAAAAACAAACTCTGTTGCGAAGAATTTTTTAAACAAACAATACAACGTTTGTTGTAAGATTCTATCGACCGAACCACGCCTGTGGACTCTAAAGCCAACGCCTACAGGCTTTTTGAACATCAACTACATCGACTAGATAAGGTTCCAAAAATCCGACATAGAGTTGTCTGCGATAATATAGACAAATACTTGTGCAGCGAGAGGATGCTGTCATGCAGCGTATTATATGGAAGGACAAGGATGGTCATACAGCTGTATATCGCTTACTAATGGTCACTTATGGCTTAGACTGCTCTCCATACTTGACAATTAAGGTTCTCCATACCTTAACCGGTGATGAAAGTGCATATTTTCCGCAAGCGGCTAAGGTCCTCCGAACTTATTCGGTGGAGGCTGCTCAACAACTACAGACGGAACTTCAGCAATTGTTACAACGAGGGGGTTTCGTGTTGCGAAAGTGGAAATCAAATTCTACCGAGTTTCTGCAAGGAATCTGCATGAGCGACGCTTGTTGAGAGCTCAACGTGAACCGGGAAACAAAGGCACTTGAGGCCTACTGGTTTTATCCGACAGACTGTGTTGGCTATAAGGTGAACATAACAGCCCAAATCGTCAACAACTATCTGATGTGGCCAAAATTGATGATCCAACATGTCTCCTGGCCCCAGTCGTGATTACGGGCAAAATCATATGTCAACAACTTTGGTTATCTAGTATCTTCTGGGATGAGCCGCTTCCTGAACCCCATCAGCAGAATTGGAATAGGTCTCGAAAGGAGCTTACATTGATAGAAGATATCAAGTTTTCTAGGTGGGTTTACTCATCGCCAGCAGCTACCAACTACATGTTTTTTCGGATGCATTAACATCTGCCTATGCCGCTGTTGCCTACCTGCGAGTCAACACATGTGATGGTGAATATAAGGTGTCGATACTCATGGCCAAACCTAAAGTAGCACCGCTAAAAAAAGTCACTGTTCCATGTTTAGAACTCAACGGAGCACTTCTTGCATCACAGGTAACCGCCAAGGTCCTGGACACCTTGCAATTGCCGTCTGTAAGCAATTACTGCTGGTCGGACTCAAGGACAACTTTAAGCTGGATTCGATCAAACTCTGGGAAACATAAACTGGACGTGGCCAACCGGATCGCTAAAATCCAAGAACTGGCATCAATTGACTGCTGGAGGTATGTGCCAACAAAAAGCAACCAGGGTGACGTAGCCTCTCGTGGCATATACCTTCCCAACTAGGGGAGCTTGACATCTGGTGGTCTCGTCCAACATGGCTACAGAAGAAGTAAATGGCAATAAACCAAAACCAACATCAAAGTGGGTGACCTCATCCTGGTAAAAGATAAACGCACCCCTCCCACCCAATGGTCATTGGGTCGGATATTGGAAGTACATGCTGAAGACGACAATCTAGTACGAGTCGCTACAATTTGTACACAGTCATCGATACTGAAACGAGCTATTTCAAAGTTGGTTCTATTTCCAATTGACAACAATGATGGGCGGCCAAATACTGGCAAAACTGTTGGTTATCAACAACACGTTCTTTGTTCAAATGTAAAAGATATCTTCTAGAACATTCGAAAATAGAACGTGATTAATTAAGTAAGCATTTTCCTGGACTACTGTTTTAAATAAATAGTTATTATGTTTACTTCCTAATAGACTATGCATATAAAATATATAAACCTACATAAATCGATCAGACCCCTTTATTTAGGTGTTTGTGGCAACAGATAATAGTACGGACATTAAAACTCGGGTTCCTTGTCAGGTTTACACCAGAAGGATTTCTGACGTGAATTAAGTGATACCGCTTACATTACATTAAGAAGAAATATATTTAACTGCAATATTATATAGATATTTAGACCAAGGGCTAGCTGGCTAATGACCTATCTCGACCTTACATACTAACCACTGCGGCAAGGCCTAAAAGTGTATGGGATTGGTTTGCACATGGAATGTTAAGTCCTTTAGCATATCGGATTTTGCGGAACAATTAGTTGGAAACATAGACTGCTATAAAGAAAATATTACTACACACTGTGTAGTACTAACGGATACAAAGTCGTCGAAAAACTGTTACATCCACTGTATAAGAAGTAAGAAGGTATTGCGGATCTGTTATCCGGCGCGGGCTTTTGTAAATAACTTTTAAACTACTGCCAGGCTTAAAGATGATCGAGTTGTGGGAAGTACAACACACACACTATACCACACGGGAAAGGATTTACTCTAGTAGACTTTCTGATGCGCAATTTTTTAGTAGTCAACACACAATTTCCATATTTTAAAATCCACTAAGAGAGCCTATTTACAGACCAATCAAACAATTATCAACAAAGAGGTAGTCATATTTACAATGAACGTGAAACACTCTTCCAGCATCTTGGATGATCGAACCTTCCAACAAGCCCACATTGTTTGGGGTCACCACCACCGACATTGGATTCGGAAAGCTACAGTCGAAAAGCAGCGAGAGCTTTTCCCAAAACCAAAGTATTGTATATACCTTAAATCAAAAAATAGCCCCATGTAAGTGAGAGACGTAAGACATACTTGTGTTCCAAACATAAAAGTGGAGATAGGATGCATTCTTGTTTCTCAGAAAAATGGATACTGAGACAAAGTTTGAACCTTTACTACATCTGCGCCATGTATATCCCTACATGCATTTGCATATAGAGGTAATGTACTACGTACTATATAAAATACATGCGTGTATGTTGTGCACTAGAATAAGTGCATGAGAGACTTGCAAATATACAAGCTTCGATGCATAACCGAATCGGTCTTCATGCAATCATATATACTTATATATTTATATGCACACAAGTGCACATTCTAATGCATTCACAAGGAACTGTAAAGGGAAAAGACAAGAGGAAAAACCTCATCGTAAAGAGTTATTTAGTACAGATATTCTGATGCAACGTCAGTATCTGCAGAAAAGCAGAATGCACGATGTTTACATTCGAAGCATCCTCTGCTCAACCAATTAGCATCTAGTATGTTACCGAAATTAACAAGGGTTTACTAAACACTTTAGTGGTCATTGTATAATGAACAGTACTACATAATTTAATGGCAATCACTTATTTACTTTGCAATTCTAAGCACAGCCTTAAGACAATACAAACTTGCTACTTAGAGTTAAAGAAATAAATAAAAAAAACTACATGCAACACATGTGCATATATAGGCATATGGAAATACTAACCTTCCATTTTTAGTAACGATCATTTCATTTGTTAAATTTTGAAATCTTAGCCATAAGTCTCGATCGTCTAGTGTTACATGCAGGTTCCTATCTACTCCGGGACTTCGAGTTGGTCCACCATGATTGTTATTGCTTGCAGTTGTTGAAGTTGAATTTCCAAGTACAACAGGATCCACTGCCGAGAGAATATGAGAAGTGGCCATGTCTTCTGAAAGTTAAATAAAATAATGAACATTTTCAATTTTATTTATTATAAAGTTATCTATTAAAAGGTCGTTAATGATATCAACATAGCTTTATAAAGTGCCAGGAAAAGTCTATTTCATTCGATTGCCGACGGATCGATCTTCGATTCCACATTAAAGAGTTCAGTTGACTTAAAATTTATTTTCGCAAACTAAAAGCTGATGGTCTACGAAAGCATATCTGAGGATACACAAATATTGGAAAATATGTGCTCAAATATGTCATTTGTAATAAACAATATCATGACGGTATTTTAAGGCGAGTTTTCGAACTGTCAAGAATTCTGAAAATTGAATTTCTTCAAGACTATCGAAACGTGTTCTCTGCAGTGAAATAATTCTTTTTTAATAAAATTTCAGAACTTTTCATAGCCAAGTACTATTAAAACGGCGCCATTCACTAAGGCTTGCTTTATTTAAATTGCTTATGAAGAAGTCGATAGATAAATACCGGCGGAGCAGGAAAATGGTACAGATTTGTTGGATAATGCCGCAATTAGTACAGAAGGAAGTAATATTCTATAGCTTGTCTTTTTAGTGAATCATGGCACATACTACTTAAAGCATTTAAAGTGCCACGCCAAGGAAAGATATGAACATAAACTAATTCATGTAGCATTTTCCTCAGCGTTGGCTATAACTGATGTACGAATATTGATGTAACCGACTTTACTCTTAATTGAAATATGTTGTAATGAATCTGAACTGGAAACCGTGTTTTTTATCTTATATGTACATAGGTAGGTATACATAAGTATAGTCCTAGGAGATTTTAATGCAAAACTGGGCAAAAAGGACATATTTGAGTCGATCATAGGAAAGCATAGCCTCCATAACACCACATCCGATAACGGACTTAGGCTAATCGATTACTTAGCGGAGCGTAACCTCCTTGTAGCAAGTACGCGATTCCCCCATCTCAACATCCCCAAGGATACCTGGCGGTCGTTTGATCAATCGTTCCACCAACCAAATTGATCACATTACGATCAATGCCAGACACTCCTCCTGTATTCTCGACGTACGAACCTTCCGAGAAACCAACATCGACTCGGACCACTACCTTGTTGTAGCCAATGTACAAATGAGGATATCAAGAATGCTTACGAGTCGAGTAGGACTACGTAAGTTTGACGTCAGTAAGCTACAATCGCAAGAGACTGCCAGAATCTTTTGCCGATCGTGTCTCCTCCAAGCTCTCTCAAAATCCGCCCACAGCAGCACAAACAATAGAGCAGGAATGGGCGCATTGCCAGAGCCTCGTCAGGGACGCTGCCTCAGAGGTGCTGAGTTTCTAACCGCCACCACCTAGAAACCCCTGGTTCGATGAACAATGCGAACAAGCCCATGCAGCAAAACAGGAGGCATATAAAGCCACGTTGCAACGACGGACGAGTGCTGCTCGCGAAATCTATGAGCAGAAGAGAAGAGAGGAGCACACGCTTTTTTTTAGAAGAAAGAAGAGAGAGCACGGAAAGCGTGAGATCCCACTTCCGCAGGAATGACGCCCGTAAGTTGTACAATAAGGTAAAACGAGCATGCCATGGCTATAAAGCCAGAGCAGCGGCCTGCAGGGATGAAAATGGGGAACTGCTAGTAGAGTCGCAGTCGATGCTGAGGATTTGGAAAGATCACTTCTGCAGACTGTATAACGGCGATGATAGAGAAGATACCGCTATCAGGCAGAACGAGCCATTCGTAATGGACGACGATGTAACATTATTCAGTCCACCCGACCTAGACGAAGTCATAATAGCGGTATCAATACTTAAGTCTAATAAAGCCGCGGGCGCAGACGGCATGTCTGCTGAGCTTCTTAAGGCGGCTGGAGATCAGCTGGTAAGGTGCTTGCATCATCCCGACGAATGGAATCTCAGCATCGTTTGCCCGATCCATAAGAAAGGAGACCCCTATAACTGCGCCAACTATAGGGGAATAAGTCTCCTTAACATCGCATATAAGATCTTGCTTGCCGTATTGTGTGAACGCCTGAAACCGTTAGTGGATAGCCTCATCGGCTCTTATCAGTGTGGTTTCAGGCCGGGTAAATCCACAATAGACCAAATATTTACACTACGGCAGATCTTGGAGAAGACCCAGGAATACCAAATCGACACTCATCACCTTTTCGTCGATTTCAAGGCTGCATATAACAGCGCGTTTAGAGATGAGCTATACAAAGCCATGTCTGGTTTTGAAATCCCTGCCAAACTCGTCCGACTGTGCAGGATGACAATGGAGAATTCTCTCTGCTCCACTAAGGTCGGTAATGAGCAAACCAACCTTTGATGTTAAAAACCGGCCAAGTGCGGGTCGGACTCGCGCACGAAGGGTTCCGTACCATCTGTATATATAAATATGAAAGAGACTATGTATGTACTATCTTCATGATGAGATAAAGTTGACCATCAAAGTGTCCATTGAATTCAAATCAATTATCTTACTTGACGGCAACGATGTGAAAAGGTGAATAACAATAATGGGAAATATGGGAAAAAGGTTTGCAGCTACGATTAATTCATCAAAGACACAAACGAGATCAAAACTGGGAAGTTTGCTACTGGTTGTGGGATATTGTCGACTTACCTTAGTTCAGTATGTGACCAAGGGGATTTTTTGGATGAAAATCATGTCTGTTGTATGGGAGCCCCCCTTAAATATTCATTTTGTTCTGTTTTTAGTATTTGTCGTGGTAGCGGCAACAGAAATATATCATCTGTGAAAATTTAATTTGTCTAACTATCACGGTTCATGAGAAACAGCCTGGTGACAGACGGACGGACGGACAGCGAAGTCTTAGTACTAGGGTTCCGTTTTACCTTTGGGTACGGAACCCTATAAATGGATTTAGGCAAAGTGACGCGCTGTCATGCAACTTTTTCAACATCGTGCTTGAAAATATCGTGCAAGAGGCACTGGCCAACACAAGAGGACCGATTTATTTCAAGTCTATGCAATTGCTCGCGTACGCGGACGACATTGTCGTGATCGCGAGACGTCAATGAGGCCTTTGTAAGCATTGAGGTAGAAGCGGCTAAGATGGGTCCCAAGGTTAATGAGGGTAAGACCAAATATCTGCTTTCATCTAAAAGAGACGGAAAACACCGACGTATTGGCCAGAACGTCACTATGGGTGGATATAACTTTGAAGTGGTCAAGGAATTCGTCTACCTTGGCTCACTGATAACCAGCGATAACAACACCAGCGCTGAGATAAAACGCAGAATCACTCTTTCCAACCGCTGTTTCTTTGGGCTCAAGAGGCAATTGAGAAGTAGAGCCCTCTCTCGGAAAACCAAGGTGACACTATATATGACCTTAATCATCACAGTTTTCCTTTAAGGCGCAGAGGCTTGGATCTTAACAAAAGCGGATGAAGATGCCCTTGGTCGTTTCGAGAGGAAAGTTCTGCGCACTATCTATTGTCCCGTTTGTTCAAACGGTGTATGGAGGAGAAGATATAACGAAAAACTGTACGGGTTATACAGAGACATCCTCCTGGTACGACGTCTACGGATACAGCGTCTAAGGTGGCTAGGCCATGTAGAGCGCATGGAAAATAGAGATCCGACCCGAAGAGTCTTCGAATCCACCCCGGAAGGAAGGCGCGGCAGAGGACGGCCACATCAACGGTGGCGCACGCAGGTGGAAGGGGACCTTAACCAACTAGGCGTGCGGCGCTGGAAACAGCTGGCTAAAGATCGTGCCAGCTGGAGACGCTTGTTGGTTGGCCCAGGTTCACCACGGACTGTAGCGCCACTTAAGTAAGTAAGTAAGGTATGTATGTATGTATGTATGTTGGCGTTACAGTCCATGAAGAACCTGAGCCGAGCTTCTCTCAATCACCCATGTTGTGTGTGATTTCATTTTCACATAGGTGAAAGGGACCTACAGTTTATTGCCGGTTCCGAACGGCGAATTTCGAGAAGCTTTTCATGACAATTTTACTACAGGGGATTTTGTCAGAACCCCGCTGAGGAGAAACACCGTGAAAAACACGTTCGATGACATGGCTGTGTCGGGATTCGATCCCGAGTCATCGGCGTCAGAGGCCAACACACTACCCACTGCGCCACGGTGCTCTCAAAGTAAGGTATGTACCGCAATTAAAATAAAGGGGGCGGTGCGACAGGTCTGACCAAATTGCCAACTTCCCATTCAATATCGAAAAAAAAAAAACAAACAAACAAAGAAACAGCCAAACGATTCTTTTTCGTAAACTTACCAGGTCATTAATATGTAATTATGTGCCGAATAAATTCGGTTCCATGTTACATCATTTTCTGTTCTGGGAATATGTTACGCTAGCATCATTTTACAAGTTTTTCCCAATTTTTCTATCATAAAAATTACTGCTAGGACAAATAAACTGGTTTCTAGTCCCTAAGAACATGGTATGGTTCTTTTATGGTTTGACATTTCGCGGTCGTATCTACCGCTCATTTAATACCCTGAGGTTTTATATTTTCTTTGAAAGTTATCTTTGCCTCTATTGTTTCATTGATACATATATATTCTAAAACTAAATACGCAGCTTTTAAAGTCAACCGTGTAGAAACAAATTCATATATATGGGCCAACGTTAAGCAAAAGCATTTTCGAAATTAATTGGGCCAATGATGCCATTAGTCCAAAATCCGCTAACTATAATTCCATGTGGATATTGGCTTTTCGATAAGTGAACTTAAGTGTTTCTCAAACGAATAATGTTAATTCGATTCGAAATTAAATCCAAAACGATCCATCTTTCAGGGGTTTAAGAAAATCCTCATCTTTGCGATCCAATTGTTGGCTTTTTATTTCTTTTTTTTTTTTTAGACTCGCGCAGGTTCAAGAATTTTTTTTTTGTATTTTCTCTTATGATGTGATTGATACACACACAACCTGAACGGAGTGCAGTGGTTTGGGTCGTTGATGTTCGTTCCCTAGTCTCAAGAGTGGTTGTCCTAGATAGGACGAGAGCTGACCAAATTCCGCGTTGTTTACACGTAGGCCGGGGTCGGCCCATTGTGAAACCACATGGATCATTACCCTGATCCGCTACCTGAGAACCAGCCGGTGCTTCTGATGAAACGATGGAGTTGAGCTATTTTTAGGTTTGCTAGCTCACTTAGATTTTCATAGAAGGGCGCGCCGAGGCAGATCCTCCTGCGGTTCGCAAAAGAGGGGCATGAGCAGAGAAGGTGATGTATTGATTCCTCTTCCTCCTCGTCCATGCAGCCGCGGCAAAAGTCATTGGAGGGCAGTCCTAGTCTGGCGGCGTGTTTTCCAATGATGCAATGACCTGTAATGGCACCCAGTAGAGTGCTCAAAGTAGCCCTTTTGGTTGCTACTAGGTCCCTTGTTCGTCCTAGGTTTAACTTAGGCCAGATTTGTTTAGTGATATAGCCGATATTACTTTCATTCCATTGGAGGTTAGGGAGGCTTAGGGATGTCTTTGATTTATGGGTTACCGCGGCCAGGGATTTTATCGCAGCTTGGCTATCCGTGCAAATGATAACATCCTTAACGGATATAACATTGATCGGATTTTGATTGATCCTTGTTAATTCTGCCTGATACACACTGCAGTGATTTGGGAGTCTGAATGATAGGTTGAGGTTAAGTTCCTTGGAGAAGACTCCACTACCTACACCCGATTCCATCTTGGAGCCATCGGTATAGAGAGAGATCGAGTCCTTTGGTATAACTTTCCCTTCAGCCCATTCATCCCTGGATGGAAAGGCAACTTTGAAGTTCCTAGTGAACACATTCTGCGGGATGATGTAGTCTGTGTCCAAGGGTACTTTGAAGTGCTTAAGAATGGTAGTACGTCCTTTGTGTAATGTGGGCCATTTTCCAATGCCCCTAATTCGTAGGGCCGCGCCGGCAGCAACTTGCTTGCTGAAGAGGGCCAACGGTGGAAAATGTAATAAGATATTTAGAGCCTCCATGGGGGTTGATCTGATCGCTCCGCTTAACACCGCGTGGGTTATAGTCCGTAGTAATCCATTGAGCACTTTAGTATTGCATACGCAGAGGATGAATTTTCAGTTGACCATATACTGTGAGTATTATGCCTGCAGCAGTACGTCTAGTCACTTACCATTCACCTCTGTGTGGCTTACTTTTTGTCGTATAGGAATTACTTTTTCTTGGCTATGATACGATGATGTTAACCACTGCACCACGGCCACACCTTCGTAAGAAATGAAGCGCAGCTCGGTCAGGTCATGGCCATCGATCGGAAAAAATGGTAGTCAGAAGGTGCAATTTCTGGAGAATACGTCGGATGGGGTAGGCTAACCCAGTTAAGTGCCTCCAAAGTTTTCATGCGACTTTAGTAGCATGTGGACGAGCGTTTTCGTGCTGAAAGATCACAATGTCATGTCTCCTTGAATATTGGGGATATTTAGCTTCAATTTCCGGCTTAATTGCATCTATTGTTGTTGCTAACGATCCACATTGTTGGTTTCCTTAAGATGGAGTAGCTCATTGCACAATAACCATGACCTTGATACGGATTGAAATCGCTTGTTAAGTCACTTCCAGGGTTTCAGTGAGCTGCCCTTGAGTTTGGCATGAACCTTTTCCCGTTAATGTCTTCAACACAGCGTCTTCAAATTATACTGGCCTGCCTTCGCGTTCTTCACTTCACTGGTGTCAAAATCGCCACCTTTGAAACGCCGGAACCAATACTCACATGTTTTTATTGATGGAGCGTGTTCCTCATATCCTTCATATAGCAAGCCATACCTTTCAGCTGCACTTTTCTCCAAGTTAAAGATACAAGATGGTCTGATGCGATTTAATACTAGCTACGCCATCTTTTGTAAATCCCTCAAGACTTATTTGTACACATAATATAATTAAAGTGAGTTAATTGGAAACAAAAGCTATTTAAAGTATTGCCAAAATGAAAAAAACCGGCCAAATGCGAGTCGGACTCGCGCACGAAGGGTTCCGTACCATCTTTATATATAAATATGAAAGAGACTATGTACATATGTTACCTCATCAAATGACAGATCTTGGTTGCAGGCAGGATTTTTTGGATGAAAATCATGTCTGTTGTATGGGAGCCCCCCTTAGATATTCATTTTGTTCTGTTTTTAGTATTTCTCGTGGTAGCGGCAACAGAAATACATCATCTGTGAAAAATTTCAACTGTCTAGCTATCACGGTTCATGAGATACAGCCTGGTGACAGACGGACGGACGGACGGACGAACGGACGGACGGACGAACGGACGGACAGCGAAGTCTCAGTAATAGGGTTCCGTTTTACCTTTGGGTACGGAACCCTAAAAATGAGAAAAAATAATTGGCAGGTAAATGTGGTAGGCGATTGAATTTACTTTTACTTGCTAAAAACATAAGTACTTTTGTGAAAGTTAACGAAACTTGTGGGACTGGAGGGGAACGAAATTTCGCTTAGGTAATTACAAAAATTTAGATAAGCCAGTAGAAAGAATTAAGCACAAGCATATCTTGTTCAATCTCTATTTGGATTCTTTCATTTTTATCTTTTATTTCATTGGAAACATGAAATAGCTTAAAAGCAACATTGTATAAGGGAATCTTATATTTTTTAATCCAACTGCATGTTTTTAGCCAACAATCTCTCCGATGACGTAAATAAGTTCACGCACTGTTTCACTAGCGCGGCATCTTCTTTATCTTAGCGGGCGCAACAGTTCGGGGTGAACCTGGGCTTCAACCAACATGCCCCTCCAACTAGCACGATCTTTTGCTAGCCTTTTTCCATTGCCGCACACCCAGTTGGCTGAGGTCCCCTTCCACCTATGTGCGCCATCTTAAGGGCGGCCGTCCTCTGCTTCTTCGTCCCTCGGGGTTGGATTCAAAAACTCTCCGGGCTGGAGCTGTGGTGTCCATTCGCTGTACATGGCCCAGCCATCTTAGGCGTTGAATCCGTAGACGCCTGACTAGACTCATGTCGCTGTACAGCCCATAAAGTTCGTGGTTGAATCTTTTCCTCCATCCCCCGTCTGCGTTTATAGGCCCGAAAATCACGCGCAAAATCTTTCTCTCGAAACAACCAAGGGCCTCCACATCCGCTTTTGATAGTGTCCATGCTTCTGCGCCGTACAACAAGACCGGGATGATAAGGGTCTTATATAGAGTCAACTTTGTCGTTCGGGAGAGGGCTCTATTACTCAATTGCCTCCTGAGCTCAAAGAAACAGCGATTGGCAAGAGTGATTCTGCCTCTGATTTCGGAACTGATGTCGTTGTTCCAGGTCACTGCGGAGCTAAGGTAGACGAAGTCCTTAACTACCTCGAACTTATATCTGGCCAAGACCGTCGGTGGTGACCGTCCTTTTTTGATGACAGCATATATTTACTTTTGAGGGTGCCGTGGCGCAGTAGTTAGTGTGTTGGACTCTGACGCAAGATGAGTGAGTTCGGATCCCGATAACAGCAACGCCATCGAATGTTTATTTCACGGCGTCCCCCCTCGGCGGGGTACTGAAATAAATTGTGCCTCTTGTATTGGGTAGTGATTTTCGCACAATCATTTCTAATATGATGTTGAAGGAATCACACGACAGCGCATGGCCCTGCCTAAATCCTTTTTTGACATCAAAACTATCGGTAAGGTGTTCGCCGATTCGGATGGAGCAGCGGGCATTCTCCTAAGTCAAACTGCATAGTCTGACGAGTTTAGCAGGTATGTCAAAGGTAGACATAGCATTTTATAGCTCGTCTCTAATTACGCTGTCGTATGCGGATGATATGTTGTGAGTATCGACTTGAAATTCATTGGTTTTTCCCAGGATCTGCCGTAGTGTGAAGATCTGGTCAATGGTGGACTTCCCTTGCCTGAATCTGCACTGATAAGGACCTACCAGCTTATTTACGAAAGGCTTCAGGCGTTCACAAGAAACGGCAGTGAAGATTTTGTAGGCGACTTATTCTTATGTAGTTGGGGCAGTCAGAGGGGTCTCCTTTCTTGTGGATCGTGTTGTGTGCTGAGACTCCATTTCTCGGACATGCTTTTCTCTGGGCTTATCATACCGGTGAGCTATTGCATGCTCCTAACCAGGTCATCCGCCTTGAAGAGCTCATCAGACAGTCCGTCTGCGCCAGCAGCTTTATTCGACTTGAGTTTCGACCTTCGTCAAGGTCAGGGGGGGCGGAATTCTCTGAGTTCTTCGTCGATTAGAAATGGATCATTCCGCCTGACAGCTTCCGTTCTGCTTTTATATCCTTGGCATGTTCCCTTTATCTGTTGATAAAACTTTCGAACGCCACGCCTGCAGTAACACCTCTGCAAATCCTCAAACGCGCGCTTCTTGTGCTCTTTCTTCTTTCTTCTGTGAAGCCTATGCTCCTCCCTTCTTTTTAACTCGTAGAGCCCACGAGCTGCTCTTGTTCTCTTATGCAGCGAGGCTTTATATGAATCCTGCTTCCCTGTGTGAATCCTCCTGCACTCGTCATCAAACCAGGTGCTTCTTCGTGGTGGAGCCTTGAAGCCCAACATTTCGGATGCAGAACTTTTCAGGGCTTGTTTGCAAGGGTTCCACTGTTGTTCTATTGATATCGTAGAGGGTTGAGGTGTATTGGAGAGCTTAAGGGAGACGCAACCGGTAAAAGCACGAGCGGTTTACTGGGGATAGTAGCTTTCCGACGTCATAACTTTGTATTCTTACTCTACTCCGCTGCGTTCGTGATATCCATAGGCGCATCTTGGCCTATGGACCACAAGATAGTGGTCCCAGTCGATGTTAGCCCCTCGGAGACTTCGAACATCAAGAATAGTGGAGGAGTGTCTGACGTCGATCGTGATGTGATCAATCTGGTTGGTGGTCGATTGATCAAAAGACCGCCATGTGCCTTTGTGTATATCGAGGTACGGGAAGCACGTATTGGCTGAAGGGAGATTTCGCCCCGTAGCAAGATCAATCAGCCTTTGTCCGTTATCGGATGTGGTGTCGTGTAGGCTATGTTTGCCGAAGACTCGTTCAAAGATACTTTCCTTACCCAGCTTACCATTGAAGTCTCCTAGTACAATCTTGATGTCATAGCTGGGACATTGGGCATACGTTCTGTCTAGGAGATCGTAGAATTTATTTTTGGCGGAGTCGTCCTTGTCTTCCGCGGGGGCGTGAACGCAGATGAAGCTGATGTTAAAAAATGTTGCCTTGATACGGATCGTTATGAGGCGTTCGCTCACATGCCGAAAGCTTATGACTTTTTGCGTTAGTCCACCTCGAACAACAAATCCGCATCCGAACAATCGTTGTCCTCTCTCGCTACAGCAGTCGCCGTAGTAAATATCGTCGCTTTTCATCCACTTTATACCCGGTCCATCCCATCGCATTTCCTGGACGGCGGTTATGTCCGCTTTATAGCGGTCTGGGGCGTCCGCAAGTTGTTCGGCTGCACGTGACCTGTTTAGGGACCTAACATTCCACGTACAAAGCCGAAGATCATTGTCCTTTTTTCGTTTTTTGCAAGGGTCATCAACATTAATCCGGTCCCTGGTATCCGAGGCTTGTGGTTGTTTCGGAGTTTTATGGTTTTTTTTTTTACGTTTACGGCTTACTAGGCCGTAGCCCAACCGACTTATCCTGTTTTTGGCGCAGGATGCTCGCCATTCGCCCTTCCCGGTCTGCAATTTCCATAGCAAATCTCCAGATGGCACCACGAGGAGGTGGGGATGGGACTTACTAACAGTGCCGCAAGATGTTCGACTGCGGTGGCTCTTCTCGCTTTTTAGCAGGCCAGTATCCGTCAGATAGATGCTACCCCTAAGAGGCCTTTGTTAGTCCTTTGCCATCCCTGGCCGAAGAAGGATGGACTAATTTCTCATCCAAAGCCTAAATTGGCAAGGTAGATTGAACGAATGAACATTGCAACTTCAGCTTGAAGAACCTTCGGTTCTAAAAACTGACAGCAAAAGGTCATAGTAATAGGGCAACAGTGTCACTGACAGTTTAATGTTATTTTCGTCCAGATCACCGGCTACAAAAATAGTAAGGCAAATAAGGGACTGATGAGCTGGCGAGACCAATGTGGCTGTGACTTTCTAAGCTGTAGTAAGATGGCTGCGCAAAAAAGCATGACAAAAGTGTTGTTCTGAAAATACGTTGGAAAGGAATTTGTCACACAATTTCCTCTATTACTGCCTGGTACTGTGTAAGGCCGGCTTACTACTGCTAAGGATGATAATCAGAATTTTGTTAAACCAAATTCCGCAACGTAATCAATACTCCCGAATCAAATCTATCCCAGGCCACTATAAAATGTAGTCACAATAAAGAGGCGCACTCTGGCTTATTGGGTTTTGGCGGTTACAATCAGACTATCTTCACACTGCATTTACGTCTACCTAACCATCTATTTAAAACCACTCAGAAATTCTCCCGTGCTTATAACATACGTGACAGAAAATGATCTGAATGATCGCGAATATGTTCCCGCAGATAAATAACTTATTTAGGAGGAAAAATCAGAACGACATTCAGGATCTCAAGCTTCCGAGAACATCTGACAACGAACGTCTACTACGTACAGTCAGCATTAATCCAGAGGGCGCTGTTCTGGACGACGATTTCTTTGTGATCGAGAATCCTCAGGAGAATGTGGCAACCGTGGGGGCTGCCTTCCAGGAAGTGTGTAAGGTGAATGAAAGCATTCGCCCGAACCACGACTTGGAGAACAGAGTTCTGTTAAACCACTTCTACCTACGAAACGATGTTGAACATTGGCGATCCGAGAACCACGGTTTCACCAGATTCAGTGACGATTTCACGGCAAAAAATGTCGTCCCCAATGAAGGGGCTAACCCACTATTCGTTTCGATGGAGGATCTCCAGTTGATATTCATGTCACTCAGAAAGAAAAAGTCTGCGAGTATTGATGGTGGGTCCAATGTTGTGCTCAGGCACCTCCCACCAATGGCTATAGAGAGGTAAGCCATTCTATTCAGTAATGCACTGAATAATGCATATTATTCGATGCATTGGAAAACGGCGGTGGTCCAATCCCTAAGAGGGGCAAAGACTCCTCTAACCCGTCAAATCTCCGGTCGATAAGTCTCCTTCCGAGTATCGGCAAAGCCTTCGAGACAGTAATCTATAGAGCCCTGTCTAGATAGACTGAGGACCAAAACACCATTAAGGATAACCAATTCGGTTTCAGGATGGGGCATGATAAATGCAAGAAGCAATGTACGGGTGCCTGCCTGGTTGACTTGGAAAAAGCCTTCGACACCGTATGGTTAGAAGGACTCTACTACAAGCTCAAACGGTTGGGCTTAATAAACCATTGCTATATATGATCTCTAATATGATGACGGGTAGAAGGTTCGTGGTGAAAATTGCCAACGTGACTTCTACTCAAACATTCGAAATCGAAAATGGACTGCAACAGGGCACAGTGAACTCGCCGATCCTTTTCAGCATTTACATCAGCTGATAGCTCTTCTTCGCCAATCGAAAGCATACGCGGACGACCTAATTGCGTACAGATCAGGCTCAACGATCGACGTCATTGCTATTTTATTGCAACGTGACTTCGACAAAATTCAGCAGTTCTGTGATGACTGGAAGTTAAAAAACAAACTTCCAGAAATCAGAGACTATTCTATTCAGAACGCCTCTGTCTAGGGCCTCCAGGGACACTAGAAAGCACTGGCGAAGATTCTCAATGCTGAGACCGGACGGGCGTCCACTAGCAAATAGAAGTGTAGTCAGATATCTTGGGATCCGGCAAGATCAGTATCTATATTTTGATATGGATGCTGATTTGGCAAGGGCTCGGGGCGCTTTCACTCTGACAAGGTGGCTGTTTCATAGCAACCAACTTGATTCCAGAGTGAAGGTAATCTGCTACATGGCTTAATCAGGCCATGTCTAAGGACTTGTCTCGGACTGCACAGAACACCAGAGTCTGAGTACAGAAAGTTCTATCCCAACGGGGTCCTATACAATAGGGCAAGGATTGCAAGGATAAACAATATTCTGATAAAGCTGATTCGAAGTCACGTTGCGAGGGCAATGACCTCGGTCAATAACTTGATCTCTGCAGTTTACTACCCCAATAATATGTACCATGAGCGAGTGCGACTTAGCGGTTTTGTCCCTCCGGAAGCATTCCTCTATTTAGATCATTGCGGGCTAATCCAGGATAGATCGGCGGTACCGCTGATCTTCCATGTGGTCCGTAATCGCGTGGAACCCCGATTCTTTTACGAACCTGACGTCGTGCTCTGTGAGCCCGAGCGCTGAGGTTCAGCATGGCGGTTTCAGACTGCGATCGAAGAGACGTCGTCCGGCAGCATCAACGATTTTGGTGGCTGGAGTGAACTCCACTGGCGTAGAATAAGAAAGCCGTAAAGATCCGTCGACTACACTGGCTCGGACACATTGAGCACATGGACACCAACGCTCCAGCTAAGAGGGTCTTCGATTCCGAACCTCCTGGTTCGAGAAGAAGAGGGAGACCGAACCTCCGGTATAAAGACCAAGTAATCGCGAATGTAAGACATCTCGGTCTTGATAACTGGAAGCAGCGTGCCCGGGACCGTCAAGGATGGAAGGCAGCTATAGCTCAGGCTCAGATTCTCCATGGATCGCTGGCCTGATAAGTAAGTCAGTAAGTTAGTTTATGTTAGAATAAGAAAAATTGTTGGTAGGTAAAAGTTTTTTAGAAAAAATATTTTCGTAGCTATAGCAAATATTATAAATCTAATTTTATGAAAATACGTGTAACAGTCGAAAGACATTTATGAAATAAATACTGGTTAGCGTAGAGTGCCCGCAAGGGGTCAGTGAGTTATTTATAATGTAATTAAGTTAGTTAAGCTAGTTTTAATCATTTTTATCTAGCATAAGTCAGTTATTACTACAACAATAAAAATTAAGTTTAAACTGTAAAAAAAAATGATCTGATGACATGCTTAAATGTAAACTGAAATGTATAATTGGCAATCCATGATGACAATAATAGATTTCGACCTCCTTAACATCTCGCTTCTATTAAGCCAATCATTCAACAATCTTAGGCATAAATCATATAAAAGCTGCCTTTCAAAAATGGCTCGTGTTTGCTAAAAAATATGAAGTCCTAATATAAAAGCTGCCTTTCAAAAATGGCTCGTGTTTGCTAAAAAATATGAAGTTCTAACCAAGAGTTTGTTTTTTGAAAAAAAGTTTTGACGTTTAGAGCGTGATTTTACAGCATCTAAATTATGGGGCATTCACTTTTTCTCAGGTTTTTTCAAAACAAAAACCCATAATTCCCGCGTACTTTCATGCGCAAGAGAATATCTACAAGCCCAATGGTCAACAAATTATACATTTCAAACAGTTTCTTGATATTCAACAGTAGATGCACAAAAAGAGAACGATTTGGAATTTATTAGACTAGGGCAATATAAACACTTATCCTTTACCTAATGCGGAGTTCCACACTAAGCATTCAGTTTTACGGGTTTTACAATCTGCAATAAATCAATAAAATTATGATCACAACGCCCGCTTCGCGCGGTTCTGTTTGATGTACCAGTACTGATGGATAACATTCTTTAGCCATGCTAATACGTCAAATATGCCGACATCTTATTCAACTCTTTTCAGAAAATCTCAAATTGATTCCCTAGGGAGTAGAAGTGACCAATGAATCCTGTCTTATAGATGTTGACTTAAAGCGAATGCGTTTTTTTTTGTGCGTAATTGGGTTAGGCCTTACTATTCAATAGATGAGGAACAAAAGAGTAAATAAAAGGCAAACAAGTTTGTTAGTCATTCTTCTTGCTGATTGTATTCCTGTTTATACTTTATTGTTTAGTTATTCTCCGTTTTTTTATCTGGTTGCTTTATGACTGAAAAATTTTAAAAATAAATAAAAGCATATGACCATCAGAGTCAGTTAACGAAAAGTCAATCGAGGAAATCAACAACTTTTGATATTAAGCACAAATTGATATTTTAGGCGCACAAACCAAAAACGTTAGAGAAAATAAATGGCAGGTTATAAGCGTTCAAATCCGTGTAGATACATATGTACCTGTATGTATATACATGCCCCTGTATGTATAAGTATGTACTTGAATAACAAATATTGAAGTCACGAAATGAAACCAACATGGAGTCCAAAGAATATGAATAGGTTTATGTAAACACGCTTCAAGTGGAATTTGATTAATCTCGGTTGAGCTCACAGGTTGCTACCCAAATGTTTGTATTTTCGTATGGAACAACCTGTAATTGTTATTTGTTTAAGGAAAAAGCACACACTTTAATCAATAGAACACGAACTTGTGCCAGACAGTTAGTATTTTTTTTTTAATTCGAATATGAAGTAAATAAATTAACTTAAGCCACATGCATAAATATGACTGGTACGGCACCTACATACATAGATATGAATGTATGAATGTATGTATATAAGTGTTTATTTATACCAGATACATCACGAACTTAAATTTGAGTTTCTAATTTAAGTAAAACGCTTTTATGACGCATCACTTAGACATACGAAATCGACAACAGTTCATGGGCCATGGACAATTTCGTCAAACACGAATTACAAGAGGATGCGCACATTTCCAGAAATAATAATTTTTATGAAAAAAAATTGTATATGATGGACACCATTTAATTTCCTATCATATGTTCACATCACCAGTTTTTTTTTATGATATGGAAGTACCAAATTATTAAAACATCCAGACTAATGATTCATTAAAAATTAAATTGAAATTCATTGATTAAATTGAAATATATTAAAAACGACTATGGGAATGATGTATAGATTTTCTGATATTTCAGATGAACCGTGTTTGTTAAAAATTCATATATAAACTAAATTGTTTATTTTATCAGTTGTTATAGTTTTCACATATTTTTAAGGACTAGTCAAAGCGAACCGAAGGTGAGCTATCTTTGTGCTGACTCGGACTCAAAACGTTGTGCGCGTTTTTGGTACACTTCCTGACATTTTAGAGAAATGAAATTGTTTACACTATTAGTCGACCATATAAATCGGGTCATGACGAAGCCGGAATTTTGAATTTTGATTTAGTTTAATTGTAAAAAATTAAAAACCAAATCAAATATAGAAAAAAATTAAAATATTTGAAAAAAAATTGCGCGCGCAATTATTAAAATTTGAACAAAAATTCCATATCCTATACTTTTCGCCTCCAAGTTCGTCATCAAAACTGAATATACGTAAAGCAAAACTACTGATAAAAGGGAAAAAAACAAAAAACAACAATAAATCTCATATATACATATATCAACTCAAGTCTACAAAATAACAGTTTGAGACAATATGCCACTTCCTTCTAAACGATCCCAGAACTTAGCACGATCGACCAGAGACGCAGCCAGAATGAGGAACGTTCGCCAAAACATTATCGACGATAGAAATAACACATTTTGGAGACACTGAATTTATCAGAACATTCACCCAGAATCTCGGCAAGCACGTGTTCAGACTCTGCGACAACTGCTCACGGCTACAACTCAGCCACCATGAAGTCATCTGCCATTCTTCTTCTTTGGTGGCGTTACAGCCCATGAAGGACCAGAGCCAAGCTTCTCTCAATCACCCATGCTGTGTGTGATTTATTTTTGAGTGAGTCGAGAAGCTTTTTCACGGCAAGTTTACTACGGGGAGGTTTGCCAGTACCCCGCCGAGGGGGAACGTCGACAAATAAACATTCGATGGCGTTGGTGTTATCGGGATCCGAACCCGCTCATCGTGCGCCAGAGTCCAACACACTAACCACTGCGCCACGGCGCCCTCGGTCATCTGCCATTACTGCACTAAAAACCCTGTCAAGTACACTGCTCAAGACAATATGGATCCTGGAGATGTTCCAGAAGTTATGAAGACATTGTCAGTCGTCGAGCAGATGTTGGTAGCACGGATTCAACCCATTCTAAGCGTCTATCAGCTCCGCAGTCAAGGTGTCAATGGTCAATTCCGTTACAAAGGAAACGTGCTGAACGTCGATCAAGATCTCCAACCGATTGCAAAAGAGTTGCCTAGAGTTCCTAGTACAGTCAACATCCTGCTGGTTAGGAAGCAGGAAGCCCAAGGTTACAAAGACTTCTGGTCAGACGACAGGTGGTACACACGATGTTCTGGTGTTTCTAAAGCAACAGAATCGCTTCTATGCTGACTTGCAAATCAATATGTCCGCCTTGGGGGCACTACCAGAAGACGGAAGCGTTCAAGATCAACTTAGATATGTCGACGGAAGTGTTGTCAACGACTCAATGCCCGATGTTGCTGAAGGCAGTGACGATGTGGTTATTAATGCGCTTCCCGTGTCAAGTGGTATGAGACAAACCGAGGTTGTTCGTGATGTAATCGATTGGCCCGCAGCTTCAGCAAACCTGGTCAACGAATTCACGACTGTTGGATACATCGTCAAAGCTATTCCTCATCTGTTCCCTTCGGGTGCTGCTGACTTCAATGATAATACACGTTCTAGAGAAAATCAACCCACATTCCACGAATGGGCTCAGTTACTATGACAAGAGATTTGCGCAAGACCAAGGTTTCCATTATCCTGCCTCAACATGATGCAACGCCACGACGCAATTAGCAAAGGCTTAATCTACGCCAACATGACAAATTTCAGTGAGTCCCCGGAGTATCTACAACAACAACTTACACGGGACCGACTTTCGCTTCAGGCGCTATTCCTATAACGCAGGTCGTAAAGTCATTCAAAAAAGGAGCAGTCAATGGCACGAGGAAGCAATTTCCGTTATCGCTGTCTTACGGCATTAGTATTCACAGGTCGCAAGGAATTACATTGGACAAAGCAGTTTTGGACTTAGGGATAAGTGCATTTAGTGCCGGGTTGGCCTACGTTGCGTGTTCGAGGGTCAAGAAAATTTATGGATTGTACTTCGATCCAAGTTTTCCATCCGAAAGGTTGTTGGGAATCAACTCCAAACCAGCGTTCTTACTAAAGTGGGCTGAACTCGAAAGACTGAATAGTACAGATACAAATCAGTGCAGTGTGCTAACGCCAATGGTTCGTAAAGCATGCGTTGCTTATTAGCGTAAAAACTAGATCTATGATATACAACTTAAAAGGCCCCTGTCCTAACAATTGGCTTTGTACACAACTATTTCCGTTTTATCTTTGATTAATTGAAAACCCAAAACTCTCAACTAGTTAGTTATTTGAATAATTGTCTCTCCATTTCGTTGGTCGCTTGCCTTAGATTTTTATTCGCAAATTATATGTCATCTGCGAAAATCGCGTTCATTGAATTTTTGCTTGGCGCCAAAGGCGTAGAGATGTCATGTAAAATACAGAGGTGATTCAAGAACGCTTCCTTGTAGTACATCGGCTTCTATTTTTCTCTTAAGCTATGTGTAATAAAAAGATGTCATCTTCAATGTCATTATTAATTAGCATGTTGGCACTAGTTGTTCAGTTTTGCTAGATTTTGTCGAAAGCTTCTGATACTTATATCGAAGAAGATCACAGGCTTGTCTTAGCCCTTTAAGGTTTATTTCCCATACGGTGAATTATGATATTTTCGCCTATAATAGGTTTTTGAGGTCCGTAATGATACCTATAATCCCATTCTGAAACGCCCGTCAGAATCTCATTTTCCAAATCCCTTGAATAGCCTCGTACCAAATATCTCTCAGTGAATTCAGTTAACCAGAATTGCTGAAAATGTCATGGAGTTCATCCAGAATTGTACAATTTTGATTCCACGCCAAATGCAGATATTTCTCCCCATTCATAACCCAAACATGAAATTTTCTTAGACTACCTTAAATACTAATCCGCGCTCTGCACTCAGTCGTCCGGTGTTGGTGAATTTCCCGTCATCGTACTGGAGTTACCGTTGAGTACGTGATGGGATTCGCTAGATGTTCGGTGGTGTAGACGCCTTGTCAGTGCCTTATTTATTTTGTCTGTGGGGATTATGGTACTTTGCGGATTCGGTGTGTTCGACGTTAATTTATACATATGTATGTACATACATAGCGATTTGTACGGTGAAGAAACATGTCGAACGAGAATTTCAGGTTGGCCTTGAGAATGTCGGTGAAAAGCTGTTGGTCTCCTCGTCGGCATAACATGGTCCTTTCGTCGGCAACGGATTTTTTCGCACAGTTAAAAATACTCGGTCCTAGATTAGTCACAAGAGTGCGCAATTTTTGGTCATCACTCAATTTTCGCTGAACAAAGAAAGAACAGACTTTTTGGAGGCCCAAATGTACAGTGCAAATGCTCTAAATTGTTGTTTGTGCTATATTCGATTCTCTTAATTTAATTTCAATGGAGATTGTAGCCGATGATTCGGCTATCATCAATTTTGATTGGCGAACATGACGGTCATGACTTACGTCTTTAAAGACGATCTTAAATCACTTTAGACTCTCCTATCGGATAAGCACTCATGTCTCACATTCTCAACTAAAGCAAAAGTCATTTTTGCATAGATGTAACAAACGCATTTTAATATAAAAGGCAATAACTCAGCATCACACCTTTTCTTCAACTTGAAGCCAAAAACTAACTGAGTAATTTTACCGCAATTGAATGACTGACGGTTTAATCAAAATCTACTATTTGAAGACGTAACATGACAGTCTACACATTACATAAATCACTTGAAAGGAAAAGATTTTCCATATCATTAAGGATGTGTTTCTGAGCAGACGGTACAAATCATTTTTTGGAGTTTGTTGAGTACAGCTACAATTTGCTTATGTACATATATACATACATTGAGAGAACATATATATGTATTTAAGTAAGAGGAATATCTTGTCTAAATCACCCATGTATTTCCGTAAAGACACCGATATCTGAATAGACACGTTTACATCAATATTAACCCGACTAAACTTAAATTCTTTGCAAAATACCATTTCCTTAAATTGTAAAGAATTTCATAATATTCGCTTGTACTAATCGCAATATATTTAGCAAATACATCATCGATTTGAAAGTCTTAATGGCTACACACAGCGAATAAAAAACGCTGTTTTATATTGCTGGTATTTGAATATTAATGCGGTTTGGTAATTTCTAAGCTTTCTATATTATTACTTTTAAATTGTATTAAATAAATGACGAATCTTGGTTGCCTGAGAATCATTCCTTACCTATAAACATTTTAATCCTTTTCATTCGTTATTAGAAGACTCAGAGATCACACCCATTCTGCATATATTTTTTTTAGAAAAGAGTAACATTGTTCACCAGGCAATAATAATTTAAGTCTGAGTAAATAACCGTGATTATCAGTAAATGAGCAGGATTGATCAATATTTATACAAAAATTGTAATTCTTTTTCTGAGATTAAAAGCTCGTCCATAAGGTTGTACGTATAATCGTCATTCATTATTAATATAATAAGCAGCCAACAAAATATAGGATTCCTTCCTTCACGAATCCAATTTCCAATGGGGCAAGTATAATCATTTTTTTTATTTAAACTTGTTCGCTAAGGTCTAACATACAACATAATCTAAATACATAAGTATGGAATTCTATTAGGTTTATTTAACAACGAAATGATAGCTTGCGCAGTACTATTTCGTTCATTTTGTACTCCAGGATTAAATAATTTAATTTTTCCAGAATGGTCAACATAAAAATACGTTTTTTTTTTTTTGCTCAGGACCTTTCTAACGTTTATATTTAGCCAAGTTCCGATAGGAAACTAAAAAAAAAAGAGTTGTCTTAAAACGGACAATATCTTTGTCCTCAAACCCACTAAATCATTTTCTTTTTATGTAACTTGTAATGCATTTAAGAAATAAAATAAAAAACGAAAACAAAACAAACAAACAAAAGAGTTAGGTAGCAAACTACCATAGCGTACTTACGCATTTTCATTCAAATTAGAGCTGATATTCTAAAACGTGAGCGCCAGCTGATAATTTCGCATAAAAAAAAACTTACGTCGAGTTCACAATTCACTGATAAGAGTTCACTATTTACAACTATAATTATATTTGGATACACATTTAATTAGCCAAAAATCTCAATGGCCTTTGTACAAACAAACATATTCAAATTTCATAAACCATTCATAAAATCATCAATCGTAAATCTACCATATTACAAGTGTATGTGATTATTTTGAATTGCATTCTAGTACCCAGTATTAAATTCTTTAAACAAACCGTAATTAATTAGTATGCTTCTGTCAAACGATTAATAAATAGAAGGCGTTATCACTCTCATATTAGGTTGGTCGTGTTTAAATTTACGAATTTACAAATCCGTTTATTTCGATTTTCGCGTTATGAAAATTTAAATAAATTGTTTTAATACATATGTACATATAGCAATAATAATCCCGATAAGCTGATAAAGCTAAGCTTATTAAATGAGCTTGTTCTCTTAACTATCGCACGATGGTTTCTTAGGCACACAAATAACTTTTCTCAAGACCAGCGTACATTTCTTCCGACATTAAGCAAATGATGCGCAACCGGCCACCAACCTTGTAGGCGATATGGTTATGACTACGAGTTTAAAAAAAAAATGTACCTTTGGAAACACATCTTAACTTAAATCCCACCTCCGGTCGAATGCTGGCCGCTCAACCAATCAATAAACCGCTTGGTTTCTTTCTAAACCTGATGTTTGCCATTGAATAATATCATCCCTCTTCTTTTCACATTCATGTAATACCTGGTCTTGGTTAGGTGTCAGGTAGGTGTTTATGTTTGATAATTGCGAATGAAACCGAAGAAATTGGATTGCTTGGATGATCTTTTTTTTATTTTTTGTGTTCATGTGTTTGGTTCGGTGTAGTTTAGACTGGTGAATAATCTTCATATTAGAAAGCTTAGATTAAAGTGACTTACATATATCTGTTGATTTAAATTTTGTTTGGTGGACCATTTTGCCTCACACTAAGCTAAATATTAGGTGTTCTCATATGAATGACATATGAATGTCATTTTTTTGTGCTCGGTCAATATGATTTTTAAATTTGATAAGTAAAGGAGATAAATATTTTGTAATAGTACACTTGTTTTGGCATCTGAAATTAAAATTTAAATATTGTACTGCATCCATGATTTTAAGAAAATTTGGAAACAAATATACATTCAAATATAAATTGCGACAAGCTGCTCAACATTAAGATTGTGGTACCTACATTTACTACCAAAAAATCTCAAATAATTAGCATTACTTTTTGTTATATGTTTTTCTTCATTTTGTTTTTATTTCACGACTTTATAATGATTGACCATACCACACCGATACAGAAATACAGTAAGTATATATGTATATGTACATACATTTGCTTTCGTATACACATAAGCCCGTATACCCGTCCATACCTTTTTAGTTTTTCTATTTACGTTTGGACGAGCATTGTGTCCATTCTGAAAGTCAACAGAAATTGTTCATAGTACTGTTTGTGCTCACCGGGTTACATGGAAATCCGTGATCAAATTATTCATCTACAAACACTGAGATTTGCTCAGCATACAATTTTGTAGTGTATTTCTGGTGTAAACGTCATTTTTTAAAAGAACTGATTAAGTATTCAAACCTACATAAGACCCTAATTAAGCCGTTGGAATATTCTACAACTGATAGTTGTTGTCATAGTCTACTAACGTGAAGTGAAAGCTTTTGAATTTTTCTTGACTAAGATAATCAAACACAATGTGTTTTCCCTGTTCATTGTTCGTACCAAGCCTTCGTAGTTTACTTTGTTGTAAGACACTCTTTTAGAGTATGATGATCATCCAATTTTTTTGTAAGTCCATTTCAAATTTGGTAAGCACGAATAGTGTGGCGTGTATTGAGTAAACCGATTCTACAATATTTCCAAGTTCCAAAAATGACAGCAACGTAAGGGTTCCTAAATTTGGTAGAACGCAATCGTCTAATGTTTTTTTTCAAACGATTTTCTTACTAATAGAAAGTGACAGGTAAAAATCCTTGGTTATATTTAAGATTTAAAAAAAAATTGGAAACATAACAATTAAGCTAAGATAAACTCGAATATAACTGTTTGCGGAGTACAAGTATAGTAAAAGAAAGCACCTTTAGACAATGCTCACTTTCAAATGTATTCGAACACTTTAATAAACGCTTTTAGTCACAATGAAAAAAACTCTTTGAGGAGTTTGATGCCTTTATCATTATCTGCATCGTCTAAATTGCATAGTTTTATTACAATACTTTCTTAGCCAAATTAAAACAAGCATAACATAAATGTAAAGTAGTAAGTAAGGTGAATGTATAATATTATAATCTTAAATGTAAGTTATTTATTATCTTCTCTTATTTTTCTAGGATCGGCATGATGTTTTTTAAGGTAACTAAATACTGAACAGAAATTAAGTGTTATGTAAAAATATGTAAAAATCGTCTAAATCGTTCTAATGATAGTAAATCATGTTTTAAGACAACTTGCTCACCGCAGTTTTTCCTTTCTGGTATTTTTTTTTATTTTTTATTTTTATTTATTTATTAACTTCCCAGTGGGAAGTTGTTATAATAGGTCTGATTTTGCGAATTCCATATCTCCACGTTTCAAGGTCACCATAATCCAAATCCAAGGTTTGGGTGTTGTATGTACGTATGTGCGCATGTGCGTAGCAGCATGGCAGCAGCGGAGTGTCTGTTCGATAGTGAAATGGTCCAATATTTGTTTCTGAAAAAATTAAATTAAAAATGTGGTCGAATATAGACGAATAATGTATCGGGTTCTCGTCCGATCACCGCAATCAACCAGCATTGGGTGCGGTCAGTAAATAGATGGGAAACCGCTTGGAAACCCTGCGTGTTGTTGGCATCAGGTCGCCTATTTGCTGTCGCTCCATGTAACCCAGGGTAAGGAAACGCACACTCACTGCGCACATTAAACAATCTATTGCTCATAAACTGCTCACGTACATGTGCAATTTCGATTGCTGAAAGTTTCTAATTTAGACCTTATAGCAAATGAGAACATCTTAGGAAAATAAAATAAATATATTTACGTGAAATCTTTCCATTTTTTATCATTGTGCTCCAAAACGAACGAAGGCGTTGGGGCTGGAGTATACGGAGCAAATACAGGCACATGCACCTACGTCAGCATGGACAGATATAACTCCGTTTTTCAAACAGAGATATTTGCTATAGAACTCTGCCTCAGAGAAAATATGGACAGAAATATATTCAACAAAAACACTTACACTCTCTCTGACAGCAAGGCTGCACTCCTAGCCCTAAAGAGCTACAAAATCACCTCCAAACTAGTATGGGAATGCCTACAGCTGCTTCACCAGCTGGCCAGCACAAATACAGTTCACCTCGTTTGGATACCTGGACACAGCGGCCATAGAGGCAACGAAAAGGCGGACCTACTAGCAAGGAAAGCTAGTATCATCACCATTTATGATGCCATGGCCCTTTTGCGGCATGCCCATCAGCCCCACCAAATGCTGCACAAACAATTGGTTTAGGAACATGATGGATCAATACTGGTTACAAACAAAAGGTAGGTAAGCCAAGTTGTTCCTCCCAACTACATCCCTCAGAAGGATGAAACAACTTTTCAAGCTTTCGAGGAGTCACATTCGTTTAACCACAGGTTTCCTTACTGAACACTGCCCAGTTAACAAACACCTCAAAACAATGGGCATCATACAAGATGACACTTGCCGAATGTGTAATGAAGACGAAGAAACAGCAGAGCACATACTATGCCACTGTAACTGCCTGGTCAGTACACGTCAACGTCACCTAGACAAGTATTATCTTGAAGCAGAAGATATCACTGCTAACTCACTCAAAAGCATACTAAGTTATATCACGAACTCAGGTTTTCTCAGTAACTGTAAGTGGGGGGTATCACAATAGGCCCACTCGTGGCCGCAGTGATCAGGCGAATCTGTCCCACCCCCTTATCCTATCTATCTATCATTGTGCAAACAACTCCCAAGCAGTAGATCAACTCATTTTAGCTCCCGAACGCGAGTGTGTGAACACACACTCGTGTTCGTGAGCCTAAGTAAAAATGCTCACAGCCAATTAATGATGAGCGCGTGTGCTTAATAATTGCTCGTTGGGTAGTGAACACTCGAGAGCAGCTCATGAGTTCGTATTTCCTTACCAAACCAGAACAATATCCGAGCAATCTCATATGTATCGGTTCTCGTATGATCACCGCAATCAACCAGCTTCGGGCGCGGTTAGTATTTTGATGTGGGACCGTTTGGGAACGCCGCATTTTGTTAATTTTTCTTGCCCATTTTTTAGTTATTTAATTTCTAACAGAAAAGGGCTCTACCGATTTTGCTGAACACTTACTCGGTTCTAAGTTGCGTAATTACGCGTGGAATGAACCAGATCTCATGTCAATATCATCTTTGGTTCTCGAAATAATCGATGTGTGTACACACACAGATATCTCTATAAAAACTTTGGATTTGGATTTTGGCGACCTTGAAACCTTGAAATCAGCTCCATTACAATAGCTTCCCACTGGAAAGTTAACAAAAACAAAGAGCACATTTAATTACAAGTATAATGTATTTGAATTAAGTTATTCTAGAACAAATTAGGATTACCTAGATCCCAAAATCGTAAACTACATTATATGGAACAGGACATTTATGGCTACCCAAATGAATTCTGCTTTGAAATTGATCGCTTATTTTGTACATGGTAGCACTTTCTACCTGTCTATTGTAATTGCGGTAGTAGATACACACATAAAACTATAGGTGAGATATTTTATGATAACCCCTTACAAAGCAATATTGTTTTAACCCTTTGAAGGAAGCGACTGTCGGCAACTTCCCTTTTCTCTGTGTCTATTTCGTCTACAATCTACATTTGTTGTTGTTATTCGCATAGAGCTCTCATAAAACGATACAATAAATGTTTTTATAAAGTGTATTCTCCTAAGTGTGTATTATTTTATTGAATGGGAAAAGCCCGGCGCCTTTCATTGGATTTTTACCCATAATACACTTAACTAATCACTGTCCTCCCAGTACGCACAGTTCATTCGCATTGCAGGTCCATGCATATTCCTTAATTGAATGCGGATTTTATTATATTTGAGTTAAAAATACGTGTGCAACCCAGACGAATATCTATTGTTTACGCGTAATGTGTAAAAGAATTTCTGTTGTCTCTAACCCTTTTTACAGTATTCCCTTACGCTCTTTATAGAAGCCATAAAAGGTAAACAATACAGTTGAGGCAGCCATATTGTTGGTTAAATAAACGATGCAATGGTACGGGTGAATAAAGGCGGAGTTAAGAATGAAGACGGCAAACAAAAATGAAAACCTGCTTTCCCGTCGATATTCAAAATCGGATCTCATAGATCACCAAACGACATAGTCAGTGGAAGGCTGAAGCGATGAAATAGTTTTTCACGTTGTTGTAGCGTGATTTTGATCTTATTCGACTAATTAGTCGTGCGTTTGTTTTATATCACTAAGAGAAATATCTTCGTGTTCTCATTGGATTGTTAGTCTTCGAAATCTTTGGATTTATACACATCATTGATGGCGAGTTCAATTCATATAGGTACATATCTCTCTAAATTAACGCTTTTTACATCAATGATTTTTGAAGTGAAACTTTTTACATACATTTTTAGTTAATTGCTAAGGACTAAAAACCAAATAAACCTTACCTTGAAAGGAATATAAGACGATCATGCAAATCCAATGTACATCCGTCAATCTTCTGGCAAATTTATCATACGATTTGGAATTAATTCTTAAAATTTGCTCACGCCATCGTACTAAATGTGTTTATCAACAATAGATTTAAATTATTATTACTCGTATTAGAAAATAAATCACATTCCACTTCCAGTATGATTTAGTTTTTATATATTTTCTTATTGGTATATTCCACCTTCCATTAGACTAATGAAAAAAGAGAGATGTTGCGTCGCAGGAGCGAATTTAACTTTTATTTTCATAGTATCCATGCACAAATCTGTCCATTCCTTATATATATATGCGTGTATGTACCATATAATAACGTATACGATTTGATGTATAAGGGGCGTGATCTACTTAACCTTACCGCTCTCTAAATCGTGCCCGCGAGTTTGTTGAGCGTGAAAGCAGGAAAATAGTTTACCATTTATTTTCAATTAGGCTGTAAATCACAATAATTGGATCCTTTTGGATTCTCCTGAATATACATATTTTCCAAATTTATGTTTCTTTCTATGGTGGCGTTACAGCCCATCAAGGACCAGGGCCAAGCTTCTCTCAATCACCCATGTTGTATATGATTTATTTTTCACACATGTGAAAGGGACTTACAATCTAATGCCGAGAAGGTTTTTCATGGCAAGTATATTACGGTGGGCTTTGTCAGTATCTCCCCGAAGAGGGCCGTATCCGAACTCGCTCATCGTGTGTCAGAGTCCAACACACTAACCATTGCGCCGCGGCGCCCTCCCAAATAATTAATCATACATATCTACATAGTATGTACAGGGTGGACAAAATATAAGTTTCTTTTTAAAAATGCATTAAATGAGCAAAATTAAACTTTTTCCATGTATTATGGCTTTATTAGTAAAAATAAATCTTCTTCTTTTAACGGGCGCTACAGTTTGGGGTGAACCTGGGCCTCAACCAACATGCCCCTCCATCTAGCACGGTCTTTTGCTAGCCTTTTCCATTGCCGCACAACCAGTTGGCTGAGGTCCCCTTCCACCTATGTGCGCCATCTTAAGGGCGGCCGTCCTCTGCTTCTTCGTCCCTCGGGGTTGGATACAAAAACTCTCCGGGCTGGAGCTGTGGTGTCCATTCGCTGTACATGGCCCCGCCATCTTAGGCGTTGAATCCGTAGACGCCCGACTAAACTCATGTCGCTGTACAGCCCGTAAAGTTCGTGGTTGAATCTTTTCCTCTATCTCCCGTCTGCGTTTATAGGCCCGAAAACCACGCACAAAATCTTTCTCTAGAACCGACCAAGTGCCTCCTCATCCGCTTTTGATAGTGTCCATGCTTCTGCGCCGTACAACAGGACCGGGATGATGAGGGTCTTATATAGAGTCAACTTTGTCGTTCGGGAGAGGGCTCTATTACTCAATTGCCTCCTTAGCCCAAAGAAAGAGCGATTGGCAAGAGTGATTCTGCTTTTGATTTGAGAACTGATGTCGTTGTTCCAAGTCACGTCGGTAGTAAGCGTCCTTTTTTGATGACAGCATATATTTAGTTTTGCTCTCGTTTACCGCCAGACCAACTTTCGCCGCCTCGAACTCAATACTCGCAAACGCCTCATTGACATCTGGCTGTGATCTACCTAATATGTCAATATCGTCGGCGTATGCAAGGAGTTGCGAGGATTTGAAATAGATTTTGCCTCTTGTATTGGCCAGTGATTTTTGCATTGTGGCCAGTGATTTTTTGCACAATCATTTCTAATATGATGTTCCCCAGCGGGACTATCCACCTTGCCGTGGTGCTGGGGCTTACACAGGCCAGGGAAGCCTTGTCAACAACATGGTCTCCGGGCCGGGAACCAAGAGATAGTCAACCCTATTCCAGTGGTGGTGTGAGCTTTTTAAAACCGTGCCGAAGCATGAAAGGTTGGAGGGTTTATTCCCAACCGCTAACGAGCTCCCTTAGGTGCGCAGGCGAGGCCTAAGGTATTCAAATGCCTTGCTCCGATATTCGGCGGCTCTGTCGGAGTGGACCCATATTTCCGGCCGTACACGTGGGTACAAAATTGCACACATAAATACAACAACAAAAACGCAAAAATGAAATAAAGAGGAAGAGTTCTCTCTCGAGTCGGTGGCAGACGCACTAATTGCCGTGGCCAGTGGCAGAGAGGAAGAGGCCAAACCAAGGGGATCCGGCGTGCTAGACGGGGATATCTCCAAGGAATTAGAGGAGGAATTACTCGCTGATTCTGAGGAGACAACCCAGGAAGGTATAATACGGAAAAAGGATGCCAAGAAGGCCAAGAAATTAACTCAAGGAAAGCTGAGGCTTAAGGAGTATAAAAAAGCTGTACACCTTAAGCGCTTGCTTGAGGAAAAGGGCATACTCCTGCTCTCCGATATGGAGAAGGAGAAGCTCGCTTGAGCCGAGGAGGTGATTGCCAAGGATGTCCTAACAAGACCAAGGGCTGACAAGGGCACACCCAGTAAAAAAGTCAGAGAAGGCAAGGGGGATAAAAACACCACAAATCCCCCCAAGAAAAGAGAGCGGAGGGCTGGGCCAGGTGGAACCGAAGCGGATAAGGCGGGTTTTAGCTGCACCCAGGCCCTAGGCGAAGGTCGATAAGACTGGTAAAGGCAAACCAGAAACCGTGCCAGCTCCCAAGAAAAGAGAGAATTTCAAGGCGAAGAGGGTAAGATCCTAAGAGGAAGCCGGCAACCCAGCAAAAAGAGTGAAGGTCAACACGGCGGTGCAGTTCGGAGGGGCTGCTCGGAATGCTTTACAGCTAGCTGTGACAGATTCCGGCAGGCCGAGTGGCCAGTATACCTTCGAACAGGGGAAGAAGATCGAAAAGGCTTTGGCTACAGCGATCTTCGACCACATTCGAGAGAATGCTGGGAAGACTGCGCCAATGTTTGGTCTCACTAACTGGCGGCGAGGTGTGAGTAGGCTGGACTGCAAGGACCAGCTATCGGATGACTTTGCGAGGAAAGTTGTTCCCACCTTTAAGCTGAGGGAGGGGGCTGCACTAAAGGCAGTCCCCTTGTACGAGGTACCAGAAAGGCCTAAAGCCAAAATGAGCGTACCAGATATGGAATTGGAGAAAAGCGAGATCCTCGGCTTTCTAAAGGCACAAAACCCAGCGGTCCCTATGGATGACTGGGAAGTAGTCGCAATCGAAAGTAACGAAGATGGCACAAAGAACATAATCTTCGTTATCGAGGATCCGCCGGAAATAATGAAAAAAGGAAGGTATTTGCGCCTATTCTTCGGGGCTGGTGAGTTTGCTCTGCGACTCCCAAATGAAAGTAGTGCAAATAAACCTACATCACAGTAAGGCCGCATCAGCCAACCTCATGCTGCTTATGAACAGGGAGCAGCTTGATGTGGCCCTGATCCAAGAACCATGGATCCTCCATAATCGGGTTAAGGGATTAGGGTCATCGAAATACATCCTCTTTTATAACAGTAGCAAGGTTAGAACTTGTATCGTTGCTAGTGAAGATCTCCACGTACTAATGTTAACTAATTTCAGCTCGGATGACCAGACGGTGGTAGAGGTTACGGGAAAGGAGGATGCACTAACGATGGCTTCGGTTTACCTACCGTACGACGAAGGCACGGACGTCCCCTCTGGGGAAACAAGGTCATTGATCGCAATGGCCGAACAAGGTAAGAAGAACTTAGTCGTAGGGTGTGATGCTAACGCCCATCACACTACTTGAGGTAGCTCTAATACCAATAGTAGGGGTGTGGCTTTGTTCAGTTTTATCCTTAGTACTAACCTAGTTATATGTAATCGGGGTGATTCACCAACATTTATTACCAGTAACAGAAGGGAAGGAGAGCACCGTGGCGCAGTGGGTAGTGTGTTGGCCTCTGACGCCGATGACACGGGATCGAATCCCGACACAGCCATGTCATCGAACGTGTTTCTCCTCAGCGGGGTTCTGACAAAACCCCCTGTAGTAAAATTGGCATAAAAAGCTTCTTGAAATTCGCCGTTCAGAACCGGCAATAAACTATAGGTCCCTTTCACCTATGGGAAAATGAAACCACGCACAACATGGGTGATTGAGAGAGAAGCTCGGCTCAGGTCCTTCATGGACTGTAACGCCAACATACATAGACATACATACATACAACAGAAGGGAAGTCTTAGACATAACGCTTATAAATGGTAACGGTACTGCGGAGATCTCAAATTGGAGAGACTTGAATTTCCGTAGGCCGGACAGGAAAGTCTTTCGGAATCCGCGGAAGGCGAATTGGCAGAGGTTTAACGCGGAGCTGAGTGGGACCCTTAACCGACCTCCGGAAGGGAACCCCGACTCCACGGAAGACATCGATGAGATGGTATTAAACCTTACCAGCAAGCTAAATCGGTAATTTGAGAAGGCATGTCCTACCAGGCGACCCAGTAAAAGAGACCACCCACCATGGCGAAATGCTAAAATAGCGGAGCGGCTTCGTATCTCTAGGCTTAGCTGGAATCTGGCAAAAGAGGGGGCCATTGAATGGTCAACCTATAAAGATAGTGTTAAGCGGCTCAAAAAAGAAATTAAATTCGCCAAGAAGGACTCTTGGAGAAGCTTCTGCGGCTCTATTGAATCATGTACGGGTGCAGCTCGTCTGAGGAAGGTCCTTGCAAAAGCTCCCACACAGATGTCCTCTATAAAGAGATCTGATGGTAGCTGGACAGACTCAAACGAGAGCGTGCTTGATTCTCTACTGAAATATCATTTCCGTGGCTGCGAGGATGCAGGAATCTTCAATTCGGCGGACACGCTGCCAAGGAAATGTATTGAACATGAGACAGTCGATAAGATTGTTACGGAGAATAAGATCTTGTGGGCAATCAAGTCTTTTGACCCCTACAAGGCGCCGGGAATGGATGGGATCTTTCCGATCATGTTGCAGGAGCCATGTGAAGTCATTCTTCCATGGGTGAAGCGCATCTACTCCTGGTGCCTTAGGATGGGTTATGTTCCTCAAGCGTGGAGGGAAGTTAGGGTGGTTTTCATACCCAAGTCGGGTAAAGTTAACCATACTACTGCAAAGGACTTTAGGCCTATCAGTCTGTCGTCCTTCCTGATGAAAACGCTGGAACGAATAATAAACCTGTATGTAAGGGAAGAGATTGGGGACGGTTATCTGTCACAATCACACAATGCGTACATAAGGGGAAAATCGGTGGATACTGCTCTGCATAGGGTAGTCTATATGATAGAAAAATCGCTCAGTATCAAGGAATTCACTCTAGGTACCTTCCTGGACATTGAGGGTGCCTTTAATAACGTTAGTACCGAGGCAAGGGTGTCCAGCCTTCATATGGCCCAAATAAACCCGGGTGTATGAAGTTGGATTGGTCAAATGCTGGGTACTCGTATAGTAAATTCGACGATAGGGAGTGCATGCGGAAGGGTGAGAGTAAATAAAGGTACACCACAAGGTGGCGTTCAGTCACCCCTCCTATGGCTCCTTGTGGTCGACGGAATGGCCAAGATTCTGGAGACGGAGGGTTTTAATGTCACGGCCTACGCTGATGACATTGCCATTTTTGTCCCTGGAAAATTTCCGCAGGTCCTCAGCGATAGACTAGGCTATGCACTGATGTTAGTGGATAGCTGGGTCAAGAGGCGAGGTCTGGGAGTAAATCCGGCGAAAACAGAGGTAGTACTCTTTACAAGGAAAAGATCTGTACCAAGATACACCTACCCCCGTATGAATGGCATAGATCTGATCCCTGGAAAATCTGCCAAATATCTTGGCATAACCCTGGTTTCCAAACTTAGTTAGAGAGAAAATATTGAAAGAATCAAAAAGGCCTATGTGGCACTATATTCGTGAAAGGTAGCCTTTGGAAAGACATGGGGCCTCTAACCGAGGTTAGTACATTGGTTGTACACTGCGGTGGTAAGACCTATCCTAGTCTATGGCTCGGTTGTCTGGTGGAAGGCGCTTGAGAAAAAGTGTCATCTTCAGAGTGTGTCAAAGGTTCAAAGAGCAGGCTGTCTGGCGGTGACGGGAGCTATGAAGTCCACACCAACGGCAGCTCTTGAAGTCATGCTGAACCTCCCACCCCTGGACATGTACTGCGAGAGCACCGCAACCAGAACTGCGCTAAGACTACAGGAATCAGGTCTCTGGAAAAGGTGTCCTCACGGACATGCATCAGTCTTGGATCGATGGGCCGTCTCGAAATTCAGAACCGTAACGGACTATGTCACCCGACTTCCTTCCTGGGAGAGGAGATTCTCTATAAGAATTCCCTCCAGGGAGGAATGGACCGGTGATTTGATACGCACGGAAAATGAACTGGCATTCTACACCGACGGATCCAAAATGGATGTTGGCACAGGTTCCGGAGTCTACTTTGAGTCTCGGGATATGCATCGCTCCTACAGGCTCGATGATGGATGCAGTGTCTTCCAAGCTGAGGTCTTCGCTATCAAGCAGGCGGCGGACCTGATCAGCAAAGAGAATATCATAGGAAAAAGGATCAGCATCTATGTTGACAGCCAGGCAGCCATTAAGGCTCTGCAGGCAGCATGGATAAGATCCAAACTCGTCAAACTCTGCAAGGAGAAGTTAGAAGAGATATCCAATGTAAATGAGGTGATCCTTTACTGGGTACCTGGTCATATGAATATCTCCGGAAACGAGAGGGCGGACGAGCTGGCTAGGGTGGGATCAAGTGCTAACATTGCGCAGATCTCAGCTGAGGCCAAAGCAACACTCAGTGCGCTCTACAGGGAGATACAGACGGAGCTATTAGCGAAAGCCAATAAGCGATGGTGTCGCTTAGATACATGCGCAGCGGCGAGATCGACTTGGCCCGTCTATGATAAGAAAATAACGGAAAATCTGCTGAAGTTCAATCGTGGGAATATTCGACTGGTAGTCGGTGACCTCACCGGGCACTGCATGCTATCCTACCATGCAGCTCGACTAGGTCAGCACTACAATGTCTTCTGCAGAAGCTGCAGGGACGAAGAGGAAATTGAATCCATTCGTCACCTGCTGTGCGAATGTCCGGCGCTAGCCCAAAAAAGGAATATATTCCTAGGAAGATACTTCCTTTCGGGACTAGAAGAGGTAGGCAATATTGGGCTGAACAGAATACTGGGATTTTTATCCTCGTCTGGCTGGTTCAGCTGGACGGTATAGGTATCCACGGGTTAAACAAAACAAGTGGGCACAATGGACTCAATGTAGTTTACGTGAGCCTTGACATTCCGTCAATAGGGCACCCATGTACCTAACCTAACCTAATTCATAAACAAAAACATGATAGTCCCCCTTTAACCCTACACAACGATTCCTTTCTCTACACCGCCATGAATTCCCTTGAGGTGTGACTCCATCTTGGGGAATACAATAAAAGCGTTTTAAAAAAGTGGCAGTCGGCAATATCGGGGCTCTAGGGAGGATATGGCAACCTTGAAATATATTCTTTTCAAAAATTGTCTTGCCAAAAACTGTTGAACAATCAACACAGATTGGGCCGGCATATTTTCGTGGTGATTCAGCACTTCTAGTCGACCTCGTGTTGTACTCGAATTCAGAAAACACGTACTCACAGCCTCGTCAGACGATGACAGTAGTATTTAAAAAAAGTTTTCTTTTTAAATATTACTGTCGACTTCAGTCTTGGAAGAAAACTGAAGGAAAGGACCCCCTTTCTAGATATTTTCAAAGTTAACTATGTATCAAGCTCTAGACTAACAATGTCACGAATGAGCGTTGGGGCGGTAGGGGGCCACAGTTTTCAAATGATTAGCCTAGCACGTCAAAAAAAAAAGAAAAAAAGAGAAACGCTGTGACTATCACTATCATTACCAATTAGTATATTATCGAATGTGTTTTTCACGGTGCTTCTCTGCCAAAACCCCCAGTAGTATAATGGTCATGAAAAGCTTCTCGAAATTCGCCGCTCGGAATCGACAATAAACTTTAGGTCCCTTTCACCCATCGGAAAACAAAATAACACACAACATGGGTGATTGAGATAGACTAGACTTAGGTTTTCCATGGGCTGTAACGCCACATACACATACAAATCACTGTCACTGTACATTTTGGTAAGCATGTCTGTTAATAATTTCTGCAGAAGCAGCATGAATAAAGAGGAGGAAGAATGAGTACACCACACAATGTACCTAATCCGACTTAATTGTATGTATGTATGTTGGCGTTACAGTCCATGAAGAACCTGAGCCGAGCTTCTCTCAATCACCCATGTTGTGTGTGATTTCATTTTTCCCATAGGTGAAAGGGACCTACAGTTTATTGCCGGTTCCGAACGGCGAATTTCGAGAAGCTTTTCATGACCGCGCTGAGGAGAAACACCGTGAAAAACACGTTCGATGACATGGCTGTGTCGGGATTCGATCCCGTGTCATCGGCGTCAGAGGCCAACACACTACCCACTGTGCCACGGTGCTCTCCGACTTAATTGGGACATGTAAAACTGCTCCCTAACCAATATGTCGGTAGCCGAGGATTTACTGAAGTTATCCGCACCATTAAGATGCCGCAAGATGTAGTTGATTTTTATGTCAGCAGCCACATAATTTTCCGAAATCTTATTTATCGAAGCTTTACTAACGAAGGGCATATATTTAGCCGGTGATTTTTCTTTTCTTTTCCTTTTCCTTTCCTGCGAATTTTTATTGGATTGATGGGGACACTCAAGGGCACTCGGCTTTTTTCTTTATATATAGGTACATACAAGAGACGAGAGCGCCGCCGTGGTGCTCACGGTGCTTCTCTTCAGCGAGGTACTGACAAAACCCCCTGTAGTATAATTGTCAAGAAAAGCTTCTCGAATCTCGCTGTTCGGAACCGGCAATAAACTATAGGCCCGTTTCACCTATGGGAAAATAAAACCACACACAACATGTGTGATTGAGAGAAGCTCGGCTTTGATCCTTCATGGACTGTAATGCCAACATACATACATACATACATACAAAAGATTGACGCACTCAAGGTTGAAAATGTTATAATGTCGGTAACACAGAGCCACCAGATGGTAAAGGAAGAAGAAGGAAGGAGGCACCAAAGAACAAAGGTCTTAAACATATATACATATTTTACGAAAATTAAATCGTTCAGAATAGGGTTCGATCACTGGATTGCGATAAACTACAACTATGCACTTTTTTATTCAATACACACACTTTATTTATTATTACAACCTCAGATAAATTATCTGGGCGCTCCACCTTTTTAACAAGCTTTTACACAATTTACTTACTTACTTACTTAGCGGGCGCTACAATTCGGGGTGAACCTGGGCCTCAACCAACCAACGGGGTGGCCATGGTGCAGTGGTTAACATCATCGACCGCCAAGCGGAAGGTCTATGGTTCAAATTAGCTTCGTAGCCATGAAAAAGTAATTCCTATACGGACAAAAAGTATGCAACGCAGTTGTGAATGGAAAGTGACCAGACGTACCTACTACTGCAGGCATAACACTCACAGTATATGGTCAACCAAAATTCATCGTCTGCGTATGCAATACTAAAGTGCTCGAACGAATTACTACGGACTATAACTAACGCGGAATTTGGTCGGCTCTCGTCCTATCTAGGTCTAGGACAACCACCACTGAGAGTAGTGAATGAACATCAACGACCCCAACCACTGCACTCTGTTCAGGTTGTGTGTGTAAACACATCATAAGAGAGTCTCTAAAAAAAAAAAAAACATGCCTCTCCAGCTAGCACGATCTTTCGCTAGTCTTTTCCAGTGCCGCACGCCCAGTTGGTTGAGGTCCCTTTCCACCTGTGCGCGCCACCTTAGATGCGGCCGTCCTTTATTTCCTCGTCCCTCGGGGTTGGATTCAAAGACTCTACGGGCTGGAGCTGTGGTGTCCATTCGCTCTACATGGCCTAGCCATCTTAGGCGTTGGATCCGTAGACGCCTGACTAGACTCATGTCGCTGTACAACCCGTACAGTTCGTGATTGAATCTCCTCCTCCAACCCCCTTCTGTGTTTATAGAACCGAAAATCGCACGCAGAATCTTTCTCTCGAAACAACCAAGGGTTTTCTTATCCGCTTTAGATAAAGTCCATGCTTCTGCGCCGTATAACAGGACCGGGATAATTAAGGTCTTATATAAAGTCAACTTGGTCGTACGAGAGAGGGTTCTACTTATCAATTGCCCCTTGAGCCCAAAGAAGCCGCGGTTGGCAAAGGTAATTCTGCGCTTGATTTCGAAACTGGTGAAGTCCTTAACTTTCTCAAACTTATATCTGCCAATCTGCACGTTCTGTCTAAGACGTCGGTGGTAAATGTCCTTTTTTGATGACAGCAGAGATTTAGTCTTGCCCTCATTAACTACCAAACTAATTTTTGGCGCCTCCGTCTCAATACTCGCAATTGTCTCATTGACATCTCGCTGTGATCTACCTACTATGTCAATGTCGTCGGCGTACGCAAGGAGTTGCGAGGATTTGAAATAGATTGTGCCTCTTGTATTGGCTTGTGAATTTGCACAATCTTTTCTAATACGATGTTAAAAAAATCACACGACAGCGGATCGCTGTCTAAATCCTTTCCTGACTTCGAAACTATCGGTCAGTTCTGCACCGATTCGGATGGAGCAGCGAGCGTTCTCCAGAGTCATTCTGCAAAGTCTGACGAGCTTAGCAGGAAGTAAACATGGCGTTATATAGCTCGTCTCTAATTACGCTGTCGTATGCGGCCTTGAAGTCGACAAATAGGTGGTGAGTTTCGACTTGAAATTCACTGTTTTTTTCCAGGATCTGCCGTAGGCAATGCATCTACGCCAGCAGCTTTATTCGACTTGAGTTTCGACATAGCAATCTCAACTTCGTCGAGGTCAGGGGGACGGAATTCCCTGCGATCTTCGTCATTGAGAAATGGGTCATTCTGCCTGACGGCGGTATGGTGGCTGTTATCGCCGTTATACAGTCTGCAGAATAATTTTTCAAAATTCTCAGCATCGACTGCGACTCTACTACTAGGTGTCCGTTCCCATCTTGAGACATTCGTTTTATCTGTTGATGATATATTCGAACGTCGTGCCTACAGTAGCACCTCTCCAAATTTTCAATCGCACGCTTCTCGTGCACCCTCTTTTTTTTTCTTGAGAAGCGTATGTTCCTCCCTTCGTCATCGAACCAGTTGTTTCGTCGTGGTGGAGCTTTAAGGCCCAACATTTTCGTTGCTGTGCTCTTCAGGGCTTGTTTGCACAGGCTCCATTGTTGCTCTACTGACTGAGTGGAGGATTGAGGTGTATCGGAGAGCTTGAGGGAGACACGGTTGGCAAAGGCACTGTCGATCTCCGGCGATAGTAGCTTTCCGACGTCATATCTTGGTGTTCTACTCCGCGGTGTTCGAGTTATCCGTTGACGTATCTTGGCTACTACAAGATAGTGGTCTGAGTCGATGTTCGCTCCTCGAAAAGTACGAGCATCAAGAATAGTGGAGGAGTGTCTGACGTCGATCGCAATGTGATCAATCTGGTTAGTGGTCGATTGATCAAAAGACCGCGAGGTGCCTTTGTGTATATCGAGGTACGGAAAGCGTGTTCTAGCTAAAAGAAGATTTCTCCCCGTGGCGAATTCGACCAGCCTGTGTCCGTTATCGGATGTGGTGTCATATAGGCTGTGTTTGCCGATGACTCGTTCAAATATGCTTTCTTTACCCAGCTTAGCGTTAAAATCTCCTAGTATGATTTTGGTATCATAGCTGGGGCATTTGGCGTATCTTTTATCTAGGAGATCATAGAAATCATCTTTGATGGAGTCGTCCTTTCATCCGTGCCTTGATGCGGATCGTTATAAGGCGTTCGTCCACATACTGGAAGCTAAGGACTTTATGCCTTAGTCCACCTCTAACCACAAATCCGCATCCAAATAATCTCTGTCCTCTCTCCCTATAGCAGTCACCTTAGTAGATGTCACAGTTCTTCATCTGCTTTTTGCCCGGCCCATTCCATCACATTTCCTGGATGGCGGTTATGTCCGCTTTATAGGGGTCCAGGGCATCCGCAAGTTGTTCGGCCGCACGTGGTCTGTTTAGGGACCTAACATTCCACGTACAGAACCCAAGGTCCTTGTTTATTTTTTGTTTTCTTAAAGGGTCGTCAACATAGATCCGTTCCATTTGATTATCCGAGGCTGTTTCTTGTTTCTGAGCAATGTGTGGTTTTACGGTTATGGTTTGCTAGACCGTAGCCCAACCGACACTAATCCTGTTTGGTGGCGCAGGATACTCGCCATTCGGCCTCTTCCATCAGTAACTTCCCTTGTAAGGGAATTTCCGAGGAGGTGGAAGTAGGACCTGACTAGCAGAGCTGTAAGGTGTTCGGCTGCAGAGGCTCTCACTCGCTTTTTGTCGGGCCAGCATCCGTGGGCAAATGCTACCCCTACTAGGCCTTTGCTAGTCCTTTACCATCCTTTTACACAATTAACACACCTTTATTACACACTTTCTCGAATGTGGACTCTCAATTTTAAATCTGATTTATTACATACATATTATTGCTAAATTATACGAGAAGATAAACTTCAACTTGATAAGATTGGTCCATCCAGAAATGGATGGCTATCTATCACCTGTCACAACACAGAAACCAAAAATTGGCTCATGTCGTCGATAGAGAAGATTAAGCCATGGAAAGTTATGCACCTGCGTAACATTCGTCCCCGAAGCCGATGACCTTACCAAGGACACCTTCTTTATGCGCATAATGAGGCAAAATGCGAACATTAGCACTAAAGGATGGAGAGTCCTCAGGATCGCCAAGGAAAAAAGCGGTGGGGACCAAGTAACCTTTGCCATTGATGAGGCATCCAAAGACGCCATCGTTAAGCAAAGGTTTAAACTGTTCCTCAACTTCTCCCAGATCCTAATCAGGATCAAGGGAATTCCCAAGCAGGCAAAGATAACTGCGGACAACAAAACCAAGGACAGGGCACAAGCCCATCCGAAGTGCGATTGCCAAAGTACACTGGCCATGCCCAGGAAAGGAAGTGAGGAACTCGACGTGCATAAGCCAAACCAGAGAGCAACAACCATTGCATCTGGTGATAGTGAATCAGCCACAGCGGCAACGAAAGTACCCCAAACGTCAAGGCTGCCTGAAGAAACTACTCGGGCAACCAATATTTCAGGGGTAAGCCCTATGGTTGTACTAGTCACTAACACTGGCGGCCCTGCCAGTATCTCGCTTAATCCACCATGCCGGGATTAAAGTGCATCCAAATAAATCTACAGCATGCAAAGGCCGCGTCTGCGGTACTGAGCCATATATTTAACAAGGAGCACTTCGATATAGCCTTTATCCAGGAACCTTATACGATGAAAGACCAGATCAAAGGACTATTAGGTGATCTGCTCTACGACTCCACGAATGATGGGCGACCTAGAGCTTGCATAATGATTAATAACACCATTAAAGCCATTCTCATTTCAGAATATACGAATAAGGACCTGGCAGCTGCCATTATTCAGCTATCCACTGCGGAAGGTAGGTCAGATGTCGTAATTTGCTCAGCCTACCTAGCGGGCGACTCCATCGATCTCAGCTTCACACCACTGCAGTATCTTCAAGATTACTGTGAAGAAGAGGCTCACAAATCATCATATGCTGTGACGCCAACGCCCACCACACAGCATGGGGAAGCTCGGGCATTAACAAAAGAGGTAAGTACTTGTTAGAATTTATTTGCAAGAACAACCTCAATATCATAAACCGGGGAAATAGTCCCACCTTTATGAATAGAATTAGAGAAAAGGTACTAGACCTCACCCTAACCACTCCGTTCATAGTGGTATCCTAAACTGACATGTCTCAACAGAAACATCGATATCAGATAGTAGACAGATCTGTTTTGGCATAAAAGAAGGAGATAGAATTGACAGAACATACAGACAACCGAGAGCGGCAGACTGGGACACATATAGCCAGATATCGCACAATCGATCGGAAACTGTCCCAATAGCATCAGAGACATAGACAGCCTCGAACTCAGCTATGACAGCCTTAATGCTACCATCCTATCTGCCTTTCACAACGCTTGAGAAAGTCAAGTCAGGCAATCGTACCACTCCGTGGTGGAACAGCAATCTGGCCAAGCTAAGAGCACTGATCAGAAAACTGTTCAACAGAGCTAAACGAACTAGTGACTGGTTACAGTACCGTGCCTCACTTACCAACTACAAGATTAGAAGAGCCAAAAAAGACTCATGGAAAAAGTTCTGCAGTGGTCTATCAGACATACAGAGCAGCGCTCGCATCCACAGAGTTCTCGCTAAGGAGCACACTAACCAATTGGACAAAAAAATTGCGATAGGCTTCTTTCTCGATATTGAGGGCGCTTTCGACAACACCGACTACACCCAAATTAAACGTTGCATCCTCAGCACAGGGGTGGATAACAACACATGCAATTGGATCCAACACATGCTAAGCAATAGGAAAATAAACACCTCACTAGGCAATGATAAAATCAGTGTAAATGCCGCGAAAGGATGCCCTCAAGGTGGGGTTCTCCCACCTCTCCTATGGTCCATCGTGGTAAATGAACTGATTAACATACTCAGCAACAATGGTTTCTGTGTCCAAGGCTATGCTGACGACATTCTGGTTAGAGGCAAATTCGAAACACAGTCTCGGAAACTCCTCCAACGGGCACTAAACCTTGTTGCAAACTGGTGTATAAAGGTTGCACTAAAGGTCAACCGTAGGAAAAGCACTATAGTCGCCTTCACCAAAAGGAGGAATAGGCACAAACTTACCGACCCTACCCTCTTTGGTGAAGCGATAGAGTTCTCAAAAAAAATCAAATACTTAGGGATAGCTCTAGACGAAAAGCTTACTTGGAACTCTAATACTACAAAGACTATTGAGAAAGCCAGAATCTCTTTATGGATCAGCAAAAGTCTCACTGGCAAAAACTGGGGCACAAGCCCCAAAATATCCCGCTGGCTATATACAGCAATTACCAGACCAATTCTCACATATGCTGCGCCCATCTGGTGGCACAAAACAAAACAAGTATCAGTGCAAGCCAAGCTCACCAAATTGCAAAGACTAGCTTGTATCTGTATTACCGGGGCCATGAGAACAACCCCCACAGCAGCACTAAGAGTCATCACGGCCCTGTCACCTCTTCATCTCCAACTGAAGAAAGAAGCATGGACAGATATAACAAAAACATTTACATTCTCTCTGACAGCAAGGCTGGACTTCTGGCCCTAAAGAGCCATGAAATCACCTCCAAACTAGTATGGGACTGCCTGCAGCTACTTCAGCAGCTGGCCAGCATAAAGAGAGTTCATCTCATTTGGATACCTGGGCACAGCGGCCATACAAGCAACGAAAAGGGGGACCTACTAGCAAGGAAAGGCTCTGCATCACCATTTATGATGCCACGGCCTTTCTGCGGCATACCCATCAGCACCACCAAATGCTGCATAAACAGTTGGTTAAGGAACACGACGGATCACTACTGGTTACAAACGAAAGGTAGCAGACAAGCCAAGTTGTTCCTCCCAACTACATCTCTCAGTAGAACGAAACAACTCCTCATGCTTTCGAGGAGTCAGATTTGCTTAATCACAGGTTTCCTTACTGGACACTGCCCAGTCAACAAACACCTCAAAACGAAGGGCATCATACAGGATGACACTTGCAGAATGTGTAATGAAGACGAAGAAACAGCAGAGCACATACTATGCCACTGTAACTGCCTTGTCAGTACACGTCATCGTCACTTAGGCAAATATTATCTTGAAGCACAAGAAATCGCTGCTAGCTCACTCAAAAGCATACTAAGTTTTATCACTAACTCAGGATTCTTGAGTGAACTGTAAGTGGGGGACATCACAATAGGCCCATTTTTTCATTTTAAATTAGTTTTTATTGAGATACTTATAACTATCTTACGTGCTAGACAAAATGACTAAAACTAGCTTATATCATAACTACATTAGATGTCTTACTGACCCTCTGCGGGCACTCTAAAACAAACACTATCTATATACTTAACCTATGTCTTTCGACTACTTAATATCTACAGTGATTAATTACTTTTATTATTGTATTTTGCCAAGAAAAATGCTTACAAAAAACTTAGCGTACTATCGGGTTTTTGGGGTATATAAAACTTACGATCTAACTAGAACTAACTAATTCTAACTTAACTTATCTTAACTAAAATGTATATACTAATCTTATATACTATACCTATATAACATGCATATACATCTTTTTTTTTTTTTTTGACTTTTAATTTTTTTAGCAAAGCTTAAAAAAAAACTACCTTATTCTACCCTAACCTACCCTACCCTATTCAAGTTCGCCATTGGCTACGGCGGTCTTTGCCTTGATGAGGCTTTTTTAAAGGCTCTACCACGGAGCCCGTTTCAGCCACCAAAAGCGTTGATGCTGTTGGACAACGTCTTCTCTACCTCGGCGAGAAGCCGCCCTACTGAACCTGAGGCGCTCGGGCTCACAGAGCACGACGTCAGGCTCGTAGAGGAGTCGCCGCTCCACAGAAATACGGGCCACATGGAAGATTAGCGGTACCGCCAATCTATCCTGGATCAGCCCACAATTATCAAAATAAAGGAATGCTTCCGGGGGAACAAAGCCGTTCAGACGCACTTTTTTAAAATACATAGTATTGGGGTAGTAAGCCCCAGATATCAAGTTGTTGACCGAAGTCATTGCCCTCGCAACGTGACCTCGAATCAGTTTTATTAGGAAGTTGTCAATCCGTAAAGTACCTGACCTATTGTACAGGACCCCGTTGGGATAGAACTTTCTGTACTCAGACTCTGGTGTTCTGTGTAATCCAAGACAAGTCCTAAGACATTGTCTCTCAAACACCCGAATCCTTTCCATTAAGCTTGCGCTCACATTAAACCAGACGGGACATCCATAGGCAATCATAGGCCTGATTAAGGCCATGTAGCAGATTACCTTCACCCTAGAATCAAGTTGGCTGCTGTGAAACAGCCATCTTGTCAGGGCGAAAGCGCCCCGGCCTCTTTCCAGAGCAGCATCTACATTTTTGTTAAAATACAGATACTGATCCAGCCAGATCTCGAGGTATCTGACTACACTTTTACCCGCCAGTGGACGTCCGTCCGGTCCAATGATCGCGAACTTTCGCCAATGTTTCCTAGTGTCCCTAGAGGCCCTAGACAAAGGCGTTCTGAATAAAATAGTCTCTGATTTCTGAAAGTTGATTTTCAACTTCCAGTCATCACAGAACTGCTGAATTTTGTCGAAGTCACGTTGCAATGAAACAGCAATGACGTCGATCGTTGGACCTGATCTGTACGCAACCAAGTCATCTGCGTACGCTATTGAGTGGTGAAGAGAAACTATCAAATCACTGATGTAAATGCTAAAAAGGATCGGCGAGTTGACCGTACCCTGTTGCAATCCGTTTTTAATAACAAATGTTTGAGCAGAAGTTACGTTGGCAATTTTCACAACGAACTTTCTACTCGTTAACATGTCATGAATTATATATAGCAATGGTTTACTTATGCCCGACCGCTTGAGCTTGTAGTAGAGTCCTTCTAACCATACGGTATCGAAGGCTTTTTCCAAGTCAACCAGGCAGGCACCCGTGCATTGGTTCTTGCATTTATTCCATTGGATATCCGAGACGAGTTTCGACGCGGCATGTATAGTATCATGTCCCGCCCTGAAACCGAATTGGTTATCCGGAATGATATTTTTGTCCTCAGCCCATTTGGACAGGGCTCTATGGATTACCTTCTCGAAGACCTTGCTGATACTCGGAAGGAGACTTATGGACCGGAGATTTGCCGGATTCGAGGAGTCTTTGCCCCTCTTAGGGATTGGTCGGACTACCGCCCTTCTCCAATGCACCGGATAATATGCATTATTCAGTGCATTGTTGAACAGGATGGTGTACCTCTCTATAGCTACTGGTGGAAGGTGCCTGAGCACAACATTGGGTATACCGTCAGTACCCGTGGATTTTTTATTTTTTAGTGACATGAAGATCAACTGGAGATCATCCGTCGAAATGAACAGTGTGTTCGCACCTTCATTGGCGATGCCGTTAGTTGCCGTAGAATCGTCATTGAACCTGGTGAAACCATGGTTCTCGGACCGCCAATGATCAATATCATATCGAAGGTAGAAGTGGTGAAACAGGGCCCTATCCTCCAGGTCGTGGTTCGGACGAATGTTTTCATTCACCTTGTACACTTCCTGGAAGACAGCCCCCACTGTCGCCACTTTCTCCTGAGGATCCTCAATCACAAAAAAGTCGTCATCTAGGACGGCGCTCTCTGGATCGATGTTGACTGTGCGTAGTAAACGTTCGTTGTCTGACGTTCTCGGAAGCTATAGATCCCGAATGTCATTCTGATCTTTTCTCCGAAATATTTTATTTATCTGCGGGAACATATTCGCGCTGTTGGATTTTACAGCGCGAATTTTGTTGCTCCAGTGCAGACTTATGGCTATTTTGTAATTTTCTTTAATTAGCTGTCGGAGATTTTTAATCAGTGACTTCAAGGTCCTGACCTCCGGGTTTTGTCTGTCGGTAAACCGTCTATACAAGAGTTTGAGTCTTGACAGGAGTCTACTTTTCTGTCTGTGAAGTGCATCTATTGTCGCGTTTCGGTACACGTCCGTGGTATCGTAATGCCGTTGGCGTGGTATCGTTCTATCCATCGTTTGTTTGATTATTTCGTCCATATGTTTTAGGTGCCTAACAATTTCGTCATTTGATAGGTTCCTATTATTCGGTGGGGATGAGGCACTCGAAGTGAGTGCTCTCGTCAGGCAGTTGGCAAAGCGTGGCCAGCGTGCCCTACTATAATCGTAGGGGTACGTGTGGACATACTCTGCCATTTCTGCGAATTCGTCCGGTATTTTAATTACGGCACTAAGTCCGCAATGGTCACTGTCATACTCAACGGTACGTAAACAGTTAGTAGACCATTCGTTAGTGTCTGCCAGTCTCAGTCGTGAGTCAAGCAACATTAGATCCAGATAGGCGCCGCTTCTAGGAAACGACGGACTATCCGTAGCGAGTAACTTGAGTTTATACTCAATATTATGCAGGGCCCACCAATGGCTTAGTAGGCTCCCTCTAGTGTTGGGTACATTATTGCCCCAATCACTATGTTTGGCATTTAAATCTCCGGCCAAAACATAAAAGTTTTCTGCCGAGTCTAAGCGCAGAAATCGAAAAAGTATTATTGCAATGAAGATATTGGGTTGAGGTGCTTCAGGTGCATAGGCCGATACTATGTATATCCTCCCTCCGTTCCGAAGGGGGATACACACAACACATGCCTCTAGCACCTGGAATCTCCGCACTTCACTGCTATATATAATTCACCTTCGCCTTGAGTGGCATTGGGTCGGTCTCTTCGTATTATACTATAGGAATTGTGCCGAATTTTGTGCCTCTGGTTTAGCTTAGTTTCGCTAGCCAGAAACGCATCAGGGCTTTCTTCCTGCAACAAGTTAAAAAGAACGGCGCGTCGCTCGATCCTAATCAGTGAATTCACATTCACAGCCAGGATCTTTAAGAAACTCTCTACGGGCGTACCCATTAGGACTGATGCGGTAAGTTTGGCAGAAACGAGTAGATCATGTCCACTCGTCTCGCCTGTTCTGTGATCTACTGCTGGAGCTGGCTGATTTGCCCTTGAATGGCGAGCAGAATCGGCAGCAGTTCCGCCTCGGCCCCTGGTGCCTTGGGAACGGGCACTGGGGCTTTGGGAGCAGCCTTTGGTATCTGTGCCGCTTTTCCCTGACCTGCCGCCATTTGGGCGTAGGTCAATTGGGGTGTGACGGCTATTGATTGAATTCCCCTCGAGGGATGTATCTTCTCGACCTTCTGTCGAGATTCTTTTTGTTGCTGTAGCTGCTGGAACTTAGGACAGCCCCGATAGCTTGCGGAGTACCCCGAGTTCCCACAGAGCGCGCATAAAAGTTGTTCTCTTTCGAGAACCTTCCCTGCGCCCCGGTCGCACTCGTCGTATCTGTGGTTCTGTGCGCACTTGACGCATCGATGCTGCATTTCGCAGTTCGACCCGGCGTGCCCGAACCTCTGGCAGCGGATACATTGGATCATGTTTCCGCGCCTTTGTAATCTTTCCCATCGTACTACCTGGGCGTCTATGGTGGTGATCTTCCTTAGACGCTCCAGGTTGCTGTCGGGTGTCAGCTGCACCAGGAAGAAGTGCAATGGCCGCTTCTCCCGTTTGGCTGCTACCGTGGTGAACGGTTTAACCCTCACGAACCTGAGGTCCTCGCTCTCGAGCTTTTTGAGCTCAGAGAGCAATTCATCGGGGTCCGTGATGGATTCGACGCCTTTGAGGAGCACCGTCCGCATCCTCTCGGCCTCTGGAGTAAACGTATAAAACTCCGTGGTAGAGTCCCTAAGTAAGGACCTCATCTGCTTATGTTTATCCACTGATTTACACTGGATAACATAGCGTGGTCCCAAGCAACTAACCTCAAAATGTTCTAAACCCATGGCATACTTACACATGTCCACGGTTTGTGTCACAGCTAAGGTTTCGGCGTATATGGGCGGCACCTTCTCCTTCTTTTTCTTGGAGCGGCGGCTTCGCTTCCGCTTCTTCTTTTGTTGTTGTTGTTGCTGCTGTTGTTGATGCTGCTGTCTCAATATCTGCGGCTGCTGGTGCTGCTGCTGTCTCAATATCTGCGGCTGTTGTTGTTGCTGCTGCTTCATAGGCTGCGGCTGTTGTTGTTGCCGCTGCTTTTTCGGCGGCGGCTGTTGTTGTTGTTGCTTTTGCTGCTGGGGCTGCTGTTGCTGCTCCCGCTGCGGTTGTTGTTGTTGCGGCTGCTTTTGTTGCAGCTGCTTTTGTTGTTGTTGCAACTTATGTTGCTTTTCTGCCTCCTTTGTTTGCCGGATTTCGGACAATTTGTCCCTCACAGCTCGGAGCTTTTGCTGGAGAACTCTCTCTTCAACCACGAGTTCGACTTCCTGTCGTTCATTCTCCGTTCCGAGGTCGAGAGGAGAACGAAGGGACTATTCTGTCCCAAGTAGCGAACCGCTCTACCTTGGGAGAGGTCCGCTTCATCGGGCATATTACATTTTTGTTGTTGTTCCTGCTGCTGGAGCGCTACTTGTGATGTTGATGGCGCCCCTTCCTTCGCCTCGACTTGCAGCTTTTCTGCCGAAGCGGAACGGGAGGAGCGCGTCGACATGGTAGGAGTCGGATTAAGCCTCTTCCTGCGCTTGGTAGCAGGGCTTGGTGACGCAAAATCGGATGATTTCATATCATCCGATTCCGACGCCGTACGATGTACGGTTGTCTGCCCATCACCTGACATTTTTCCCGTTACTTCCAATAGCGTTGGAAGCAACCGAGGAAAAAAAAATTTGTAAGAAAAAGTATATTTTCCCGACGGGGAATCCAGCCGGCGACCGTTGCCACTCCGATCGCGCACTCTACTTTTCTGCTATCGCCGATTACGCGGAACAAACGCCAAACCGCGCACTTATACAAATTTTTTTCACTGCTTGTAGGTACACTGCACTAAAGTCGAAAACACATCCGACTGGTTCAGCTGTCAGTGAACGACTGACAATAGGCCCACTCAGTGTGATCAGTGATCAGGCGACTTTGTCCCACCCCCGTACCCTCTCTAACTAACTCTGATAAAATTGGTGTTCGAACTTAGTGGGATATCGAAAACTACCTCTAGCAATAAAATGTACAGCTCATTCACAAATTATGTTTTCTGACGTTTCGTCTACACTAAATTTTGGAGTCGGAAGATAGGTTTAATTTGTGAGGCGAGATAACTGTCGACTCATAAGATGTTTTTGTAACAGAATAAGGATCCCATGGTTTTTGCACCTTAAACCTGGTGTTAACAGGTCAGATGTTGTGCTTTTTCCAAGATGTCTCCATTGATTTACTATTCCACAGAAGTACTTGGAGCCTTGTGCTTATCTGATAAGACTTTCCTTGCTAGTTGGTCAATTGTCTCATGGCTGAGGATGCAAATATGCCCCGCTAACCACACTTTGTTCTTATTGATTAGAACGCCTGATTGATTAACGCCTGATTCGATAATTATATACTTCTTTTTCTTCGTGGTGCTACAGACCGGTGTGGTCTTGGGCCTCAACCAACAAGCAAATCCAACTAGCACGATCTCTTGCCAGCCGGATCCAGTCACGCACATTAAGTTAGTTGAGGTTCTTTTCCACATATGTACGCCATTTGCGTCCTCTGTTGCGTTGTCTCAATGGCTCGGATTCGAAGATTCTTCGGACCACAGCTATGTTGTCCATACGCTCCACATGGCCTAGCCATCTTAAGCGTTGTATCCGTAGACGCTTAACCAGGCACATGCCGCCGTACAGCCTATACAGTTCGTGGTTGAATCTTCTCCTCCAGATGCTATTAACACAAGACCAAGAGCTTCCTCATCCGCTTTCAGAAGCGGCCTCTGCACAGTAAAGCAGGACTGGGATAATTAAAGTATTATCTGTATCAAGCCAGTCTGGTTTTTCGAGAGATTGCTATGTTACTCAGTTGCCTTTAGAGCCCAAAAGAATAGTGATTGACAGGAGCTATTCTGGGTTAAATCTCGGTACTGATGTTGTTCATATCTATTACTGCGGATCCAAGGTAGATGAAGTCCTTGACTACCTCAAAGTTCTTGCTGCTCATTGTGACGCTCTGTCCGAGGCGTCGATGCTGTGCGTCCGTTCTTAATGATAGCATATACTTCGTTTTGCCCTCATTTACCGCCAGGCTCATTTCGGCCGCTTCCGCTTCAATGCCAGTCAACGCCGCTTTGACGTCCTGCTGGGTTTGACCAATCACGTCAATATCATCGGCGTAAGCTAGTAGTTGAACGGACTTTTGGAAGATCGTGCCCTTAGTGCTGATTTGAGAGTTTCGCACGATCTTCTCAAGTCTGATGTCACATAATAGTGCGTTGCCTTTTCTAAAACCTTTTTTACATTGAAGATCTCGGTAAGTTCGTTATAGTCAGCCTACACAATCTGACGAGTTTGGTATGGCTAGGGTTAAGCTCGTCTCTATGCACGCTATCATATGCGGCCTTGAAATCGACAACTAGGTGGTGAGCGCCGATCTGCATTTCTTGGGCCTTTTCCAGGATCTGCCGTTTGAAATATTCAAAACGTTACACAAACATACAGGGAAAAACTTTCAAGAAATCCCATCTAGGGAAGTTGTACAATTTTTGAGGGCAGCTCTAAAATTCTAGAACAAAGGAGGGGGGTCAATATGTAGACCTGGGACACTCTCTGTGGCTTCAATTCAATTCAACCATATTTTAACACACCCAAACACACATGTATATTAGCACACAACCACACAATTAGTAAATCATTGGCTAAGAAGACGAGTTTTTAAGCATTGAGTGCTGAGGTTGAAGTCGAAGTAAGGATTTGAGTTTACACTTCCCAGCATACGAGGTGTTAGACGTAAAAATGAAATAACCGCGGTTAAAGTACGAAGAAAAGCAAAAAAAGAGGAAAACGGATCGCTAGAACGACGAACTTTTTATTAGTTAGTTTTTGAGTGACATTCACAAATTTAGAGCTGTTCGATTTGCCCTAATCCTCTAGTCGTCACGGGTAGTGATGAGACTTCTCAACATTCCGCCCCCCTCGTCCAGTTACTGCGACGAAATATCACGCCGCCCACCGTGTTCACCTCCAGAATCGACTTCAATTGGAAGTACAACTAACTTGGATATCGCTCGTTTCAACATCGATGTTTGCGTCTGAATTGTTGCAACTCGTACTAAGTTATCCTTTCCGGCGTGCACTTCACTTACACGACCCAGTGGCCATTGCGTAGGTGGTGCGCGCTCATCTTTTATTAGAACGAGATCCCCAACTTTTATGTTGTCTTTCGTCTGCTTCCACTTACTTCTAATCTTAAGTTCATGGAGGTACTCACAGCTCCACCTCTTCCAGAAATCCTGTTGCATCTGCTGGAGCTGTCTCCACCGTGTGAGTCTACCAGTCTTGGTGTCAAGCAAGCTAGGTTCTGGAACAGCCGTGATGGCACCGCCCACCAAAAAGTGTCCGGGGGTCAGCGCGGCAAGGTCAGTAGGGTCATCTGACAACACTGAGATAGGCCTTGAATTCAGTACCGCTTCTATTTGCTTTAAAACGGTGTAAAATTCTTCGAAAGTCAGTACTGCTTCCCCAATAGTCCGTCTGAGATGGTGCTTCATGCTTTTTATTCCAGCCTCCCACATGCCTCCAAAGTTCGGCGAGCCCGGAGGTATAAAATGCCACGAAACGCCATGACGAGCCCCGTATCGAGCACCCTCTTCCACCTGTCGGCGATACGCTGCAAGGTCTTCTTTTAGAATAGCATTGGCGCCAATAAATGTCGTTGCACAGTCGCTGTATATATCAGAGCTGTAGCCGCGTTGAGCGAAGAAGCGTCTCAAAGCAGCCAGGAATGTATCTGCTGTCATGTCACTGACGAGTTCAAGGTGTACTGCTCTAGTGCTGAGACACACGAAGAGCGCAACCCATCCCTTATAGCTTCGATTGCACCGTCCTTTCGTTGTTCGGATCGCATATGGGCCACCGTAGTCTAAGCCGGAGTGTTTAAATGCAACGGCAGGAGTACAGCGAGTAGTTGGAAGGGTTCCCATAATCTGAGTAGTAGATTGAGGCTTCTGTCGGAAGCATATTAAGCATCGTTGAATGTGTCTCTTTATTGACGACCGAGCATCAATAACCCAGTACCGTCTTCGCAAAAAGTTAAGGGTAGTTTGTTTACCGCCATGCATAGTGGACTCATGTGCGGAAGCAATCAGCAACCTGGACAAGTGGCTTTCCTTTGGCAGGATAATTGGGAACCGTTCGGATATAGATAGCCAAGCATTAGTCAATCGCCCGTTCAATCGAAGAATACCACACTCGTCGACCATCGGATTAAGCTTCAGAAGCTTGCTTTTCTTACTGATTGGCTTACCTTTAATGAGACAAAAATATTCGTTAGAAAAATATATTTGTTGGGTGTACCTGATCCAAAACTGTAATGCAAATCGTCGCTCCGAAGCGGTGCACCAGGTTGTGAAGGCGTGTGGTCGCTTCAGTCTTGCGTCAATATATCGACGACACCAGCATGTAACTCCAATTAAAGTGTTAATGTTGGAGTACTTATTCAGCAGATCTTGCAACATTTCCCTTTTAGGAAATATTGGAGTACTTGGGGTAGTGAAGAGCGCGGTTACCTCAGGCCCCTCAAGAGTGACGTTAGCTTATTTTGGCCATTCGCTTTCATCCTTCTGTAGCCATGTTGGACCAGACCACCAGATGTCGAGATCAGCAAGCTGGCTTGGATATATCCCCCGAGAAGCCACGTCAGCGGGGTTGCTCTTAGTAGGGACATATCTCCAGGAGTCTATCGATGTTAGTTCTTGAATTTTTATAAGCCGGTTGGCAACGTACTGTTTGTGTTGTCCGGGGTTTGACCTTATCCAGCATAGAGTAGTGTTTGAGTCCGTCCAGCAGTAAACCCTTACAGCCACGAGTCGTAAAGTGTCTAGAGCTTTCGCCGCCACCTTTGAAGCAAGAAGTGCCCCGTTCAGCTCCAGACACGGAATAGTTATCCTTTTTAATGGTGCCACTTTAGACTTGGCCATCAAAATCGAAACCTTATATTCGCCATCACCGGTCTGCACTCGCAGGTATGAGACAGCGGCATATGCACATTTAGATGCGTCCGAAAACACATGCAGTTGGTAGTTACATGCTTCTGGTGATGTGAAAATCCACCGAGGAATTTTAATCTCTTCAATCAATGGAAGTTGTTCTCTAAATTTAATCCAGTTTTGGTGATGAGGATCAGGAAGTGGATCATCCCAGGAGATACCAGCTAACCAAAGTTGCTGTGTGAGTATCTTACCTGTAATAACGATTGGAGCTAACAAGCATGGTGGGTCATAAATCTTGGCGACATCAGACAGCTGTTGACGTTTTGTGATTGGCGCGGACAGTTTTGTGACGTTGACCTTGTAGCCAATGCAGTCGGTTTGACAAAACCAATAAATGCCAAGCGCCTTTGTCCCATGATCCAAATTAAGATCGCAACAGCTGCTATCCAGTTTCTCACGTACGTTGATTCCCTGTAGAAACTCCATGGAATTGGACGTCCACTTACGTAAGTCGAACCCTCCTCGCTTCAGCAACTCCTGTAGTTCGAGTTGTAGCTTTTGAGCAGCCTTCACCGTGTCACTGCCATGCAGACAATCATCCATATAGAATGCCCTTTTAAGAACTTCGGCGGCTTCCGGAAAGTTCACTCCTTCATCATCAGCTAATGTATGGAGAACTTTAATTGTTAGATACGGAGAGCAGTTCAACCCATACGTGACGGTTAGCAACCGAAATGTTGTATGTTTGCCCTCCTCGTTGATCCACATAATACGTTGCATGTCAGTGTCTTCTTCATCTACAAGTATTTGCCTACAGCATTTTGCTATGTCTGCCATAAACGCAATACGATGCGTTCGCCATTTCAAAATAATTGCGGATAGATCGTTTTGCAACTTCGGGCCAACATGTAGACAATCGTTAAGCGATTTACCTGCATTATACTTTCGGGACGCATTGAAGACAGTTCTGAGTTTAGTTGTTGAACTCGACTCTTTATAAACACCATGATGTGGCAAATAGCAAACAGGTGTGGAAAGTATGTCTTCGTGAACAGGTTCCATATGTCCCAGACGCCAATATTCGGACATAAAATCTTTGTACATCATTTTCATTTTCGGATCTTTGTCGAGCCGGCGTAGAAGGTGTTGGAGAAGTTTAGATGCATCTGATTTTGAACCTTCCAGCATGCGAAGATCGATGGAGTTTTTGAACGGGTACTTGACTATATATCGTCCAGAACTCGTCCGTCGAACGGTGCGTTTAAAGAATTCTTCGCAGTACAACTCATCTGCCGTTAGCTTGCCGACAGACTCGATATCCTCATGCTCGTAGAACTTCCACATGTGCTGAACTAAATCGTCGAGGTCCGTTGACAAGGAACAAAAGTTGACAGTCAACTCTCTTGTTGTTGCTTTAGGCAACCGGCCATAGATAACCCATCCTAGGTGTGTGCGCTGGGCTACAGGTGCACCAGCAACTGATTGCATGATTTCACCACAAACCAGCGAACCATACAAATCAGCTCCCAAAATTACATCAATCGACCCCGGCTCATGAAATTTTGTATCAGCTAGGTCCAAGTTTAAAAATTCATCCAATGGTGTAGTGTCAATGCGCAGTGAGGGCATCAGGTTTCCCAAACGCGGCAAAGTTAATGCATTGCAGTTGATCTGAAAGTCTGGTTCTCTGAGCGAGCACACAGAGATCTCAACCAGACCCGTCGCCTTACCTACGCTTGATCCCCCTATTCCAGTTACAGGGACGGTCACTCGGTTTCGCCGAAGACGCAGCTGTTGTACAGCGTACTCGCTGATAAAAGACGCCTGAGACCCATTGTCCAAGAGAGCACGAAGCTTCAGATAGTGCCCAGTGGCAGATCGCACCTTTATTTGGGCTGTGGCCAGCAAGACCGGTTCTAATTGGATTGATGACGTGTTGATGGACCCTTCAGCAGCCGGGTTGCGAAGACGAGGACGGGGACCTGCCCAAGAGTTTTGTGTGCGCGTGTGATTTGTATTTACTTGGAGAGAGCCGGTGTACGTGTACTTTGATGGACATTGTTGCTGCGAATGTTCCCCTTTAAGGCAGTTGGTGCAAAGGTTTTCTCTCGTCACAAATGTCATCCTCTGTTGTGGTGTTTGGTTTCTGAAATTTGGACAGAACATAAGAATGTGCTTACCAGAACAACTTGGACATTGTTTGATGTTTGCTTGGTGACTGCGAACGGGTTGTACGCTAGACGTCTTCTGGCCATGCTCCTTCAACTTCGGTCTGGGGCAGGCAGCCATTGCATCAAGGCCTTGCAGACGGCTTTCCATGAATCTTTCCAGGTCACGGTACGTAGGAACGGTGTTTGGATCCTCTAGTGAGGTTTCCCAATCTTTGATTGTGATGGGATCCAATTTTTCGGTCACAAGAAGAATGAGCCAGTCGTCCCATTTGTCGGTTGGTCGGCCCAATTGCTCTAGAGCGCGGATCGCTTCAGTTGTTCGATCGAGAATTTGAAGAAGAACATGTGGTGATTCATTGGTCATATTCGGTAGATTTAGGATGTCCCGAAGGTACTGCTTAATAAGCTTGCGCCTACTGTCGTAGCGGCCTTTTAAAATGTCCCATGCGATTTGGAAATTATTCCCACTGAGGCGTATGTTTTTTAAAAGGTTGGCTGCAATTCCTCGAAGACTGCAGTTCAGAAAGTGAAGGCGTTGCACATTGGATAGCGAACTATCTTCAATTACACACGTGGTGAACATATCTTTAAAATTCAGCCACTCGTCAAATGATCCACTGAACGTCGGTAACTGAATCGGAGGTAAAATAGATTTGGTGGTGTTCCCGCCACTTACGGTTGTGAGGTTAGGTGTTGAGTTACTTATGGCTTCATGGGAATTTGTGCTTAGCCCGTCGATTATGTCGTGGAGCTCTCCCGAGGCTTCGCAATAAGCTGACTCAACTTTAATGAAACACTCATCGGAGAGAAACCTTTTAATGTCTGCTTCATTATCCTCAGTTGAATCAATCGACGAGATCTCTTCAAAAGCTGCGTTGAATTTAGTCCAGTACTCTTCGAGTAACTTCCTTCTGCTAACAAAGTATCCCTTCGTTTGCTTCGCTTTCGCGGTTTTCTGGGAGTTAGCAGAAAAGTTTAGAATTAGCTTTGCACTTGATTCTCCTCTGGCCAGCGCCATTGATTATCACAAGAATACTTTAACCTGGTTTATTATCTCTAACGAGCGACGAGGAATCAGGTTCCCCGCAAGGGATGCCAAATGTTAGACGTAAAAATGAAATAACCGCGGTTAAAGTACGAAGAAAAGCAAAAAAAGAGGAAAACGGATCGCTAGAACGACGAACTTTTTATTAGTTAGTTTTTGAGTGACATTTACAAATTTAGAGCTGTTCGATTTGCCCTAATCCTCTAGTCGTCACGGGTAGTGATGAGACTTCTCAACATGGGTTAATTGGAGCCATAGGCGGTGCGGGGGGTGGGTAGATAGAAGAGACGGGGATTACGTACATTGCGAGGGTTAGTGTTGATAGAGACAGAGTCATAGAGGGTCGCGCAATCAATGGTACCTGAAAGGAGTCGATGGATGAAGAGAATGTCAGATACAGTTCTTCTTTCCTCCAACGTGTTCATGTTGATTAATTTAAGACGGTCTTGATAGGGTGGTAGGAGCAAAGGATTATTCCAGGGGAGACCTCGAAGTGCAAAACGTAGGAATCGGCGTTGGATGCTCTCGATTCTAGAAATGTGGGTTTGTTGGTAAAGTGACCATACTTGAGAGGCGTATTCAAGAAGGGGCCGGACAAAGGTTGTGTAGAGAGATCGGGTAACGTAGGGGTTGGAGAATTCTTTAGACCATCGCTTTACGAAGCCGAGTGCTGAATTAGCTTTAAGGATTATCTCGTCGACATATGTCCGAAAATTTAACTCCTGGTCACATAATATGCCAAGATCCCGGATAGCCTGAACGGTGGCTATGGGCTGATTATTTAGAAAGTAGAGACGGGGAGGGGGTTTGATTCGTTTACGTGAAAAAGTAATGGATTGGCATTTGGGAATGTTGAGTTCCAAGCCGTTTTTGGAACACCAAGTGGAAAAACTATTGAGATCTAATTGGATTAGGGAAGGGTCCTGATTGGAGGAAATACTCCTGAAGAACTTGGTATCATCCGCAGATAGTGAGATATGGGAATGATCACCATTTCAATATCGTTAATGGTAAGAACGAAAAGAAGTGGACCTAACTGGCTACCTTGGGGACACCGGAGGAAGCTAGAAAAGGTTTAGAAAAGGCAGATCTGAAGCGAACACTATAATAGCGATTGTTCAAGTAAGAAGATATCCACTTCACGGAAATGGGATCGAAACCAAGGGAAGACAGTTTGAAGAGTATTAGGCTGTGAGAAATGTTATCGAAAGCTTTAAGGAGAAGGTAAAGGACACAAATTCAACAAGATTTGTGGTTGTAGATCAGCATTTGAGGAAACCGTGTTGTCTAGGGCGTGTTGAAGAACAGGCGAAACGAGTTGGTCTTAAGATCAATGAGGATAAAACGAAATACATGCTGTCAAGCAAAAACCAATCCGTCGCTCACCACCTGGGACAAAATATAACAATTGACAGCTACAATTTCGAGGTAGTTAAGGAGTTTGTCTACCTCGGGGCAAACGTAAATTCCACAAATGACACCACAGTGGAGATCCGGCGTAGAATCGCCCTTGGCAACCGCTGCTACTTCGGCTTGTCCAAACAACTGGGGTCAAAACTCCTCACTCGAAAGACTAAAGTCATGCTTTACAAAACGCTCATTCTGCCAGTCTTGCTGTACGGAGCCGAAAGCTAGACGATAAGTAGGACAGGAGTTTGGGTATATGTGACGGTTTGGCAATGGGACGATAATTGTTGATATCGTTCTTCGGCCCTTTTTTGTGTATCGGGGTTATATATGAGGTTTTCCATAACTGGGGGAATTCGCCCAAACATAGGGATAAAGTGAAGATTTTCGAGAGAGGGGAAGAGAGGGTTGAGGAGCATTCTTTTATGGAATATAGCAGGGAGACCGTCAGGTCCAGGAGTGAATTCATCTTTAAGTTGATTTAATTTGTTTTCGATGACACAGGGGTCGACTGTACGATGAAGAAAAGGTCCAAAGGAGAAATTCGGTAAATAATCGAAGTAAGCGGGATCCGGAACAAAGGAATCATCGGCGAATGATTGTTTGAAATAGGTGGCAAAAAAATTGGCGATAATGTTAGGGTCATTTGAGGTTTGATCATTGAAGGAGAGAGTGGTGGGGTACCCATCAGATTTTCTTTTGTAGTTAACAAACTTAAAGAAGGACTTTGGATCGCTCATAAGATAGGCTTGTGTTTCAGCTATATAGCGTTAATAGAGAGAGTTGTGCAGGGCGGTAAAGTGAAGATAGCTACCCATATAGTTAGAGAAGTCTTTAGGGGATTGGGTACGAAGGAATATTGACCACTGTTTATTTCTTTTGTTTCTTAGGGAACGGAGTCTGCGATTATACCATGGTGGGGAGGAGGACAAAGTTATGCGTTGGGAAAATGGGACGTAAAGAGAGATAGAATTAAATATTTCCCTGTAGAATTTGGATATAGCATCATTTAAAGTTAGATTATCAAATTTGAAAAGCGCTTTTTTAAGGTATTCGTTAATTTGGTGAAATTTCGCTTTGTGGAAATCGTGAGAAGGCAGAACTGTAGGAGTATTCTGTGATGAAGAATTATGAAAAAAGGAAAGAAGAAGGGGAGGATGGAATTCATCGATGGTAGAAAGGGAAAGTGGACAAAGAGAGACAGAAGAATTGAAGGGATCGGTTGTGAATATGAGGTCTAGTTGTCTACCCATGTAGTTTGAGATGCCACTAACTTGGCTAAGGTTTTAATCTGCTAGGCGATCCAAGAAGAGACATTCTTTGGTCGTAGTGGGGTTGGTGGCAATATAAAACGATTCTTCGTCTGATTGAGACCATTTAAGATGAGGAAGGTTGAAATCGCCGTAGAGAAGGATTTCATCCTGAGGATCTCTTAAATCAGTTATTTGGTCAATTGTGTTGATGGCGAGTTGATAAGATTCTATGGGTTGTGAGGGCAAGATGTAGAAACAAGTGATATAAAGTGTCTTCTGGGGTAGCACAATCTTGATTGTAATAAAGTCGAGATGTGGGTGAGGTTGTGTATGGGTCTGGACAGACACTTTATGCTCCATTTACCGGCTTATATGGCACCGCTCATCGGCTAACGAGAGCCGTAAACCGCAAGCATATAGATTGAGCTAGCATTCCCTTGGAAAAAAAAAAAATTTGACCTCTAATCCCGACATTCAAGACTTCTCTGCAAAATAGTCCACTACTCAAATCAAATTATATTCAAAAGAAACAAAATTCAATGACAAATATGCAACAAAATTAACAAATATAAATGAAATAATATATATGACTATGTTGATTAAAGCTGTGCTTCGCCTCCTTCATCTGCTTCAAGACATCTCAAAATTGCTTCCGTCTCCTCCTGCAGATTGTCCAGCTTTTTCATGAGCATCAACTGCAAGAACCCAATATACATACTTCATATCTGTACGACATATGTATGTACAATAGCTTACCTTAGCTGCAGAAACGATTTCGTTAGCCGTCCTTAAACTCAGATGCTCTACTGCCCGTACCAGTCGCATCGGTTTACTTTTTGCTATATCCTCGATGGTCTGAAAGCCGGCTGCATACAGTTGTTTTGCTCGATTCTAAACCAATATGGGAAAATAACATTTTTACATGCCTAAGGTATAAAAATGTCTTACAATTTTTACAGCTGGCAGATCGAGAAGAGGTTCCAGTTCTAGCGACCCACAGCGATCCATTTTACTGCACAGCTTCTCGAACAAAGGCTTATAACACCAAAACTCGTCAACTTGTTCGCACAAACGTACCAAAGCACTTGCTGCTGCTGTTGACTGATTGATTAAAGTCTGAAGCATGCCACGTTCCACTAAGTATTTGGCTGCAACCACATGCAAAGGCACCACATTTAAAATGTCCTGTAAGATCAACACTTTAAAGAGGCGACCTAATTGCACCTCGACCGGACCTTTCGTCGACATCGTTTTAACCATTTTTGCCGCATGAGCCTCAGTTATGCCGATTATTCTGACCAGGCATTGAGTATGCTCGTCCAAGTTAGTGTACTCGCGAAACAAAATCGACGGATCAGCAGCAAACAAGTCATCCGCACTCTCGTTTGAATTGAAGCTCGCTATGAGGTACAGGAGGTGTGAGTAGTTCGAAAGCATCATTGAAGTCTGTGCGACTTTTAGCTCCTTGTAGATTGTATTTGCCCGTTTATAATCGATTCCTGCCTTAAAAGCCGCCATACCTATTGTGGTAAGCTCGAAGCGGGTGGTTTTGCTTAAGACAATTTGACGCGGGTTGGCTGCGAGATTCGCGCTGGTCATTTCCCGCATTTCCTGTGTCGTGATAATCTCCGAACTGTTGGTAGAAGCAGTTTTATTGGAGTTCTTCAATTGCAACACCTTGTGCTTGAACATTTGTCGCAGAATGGACATGATCAATGCTCGTACAGACACGCCTGACTTTTCGCTCTGGACAGACATTAATGTGTTCTTCGTTAGATTCGTAAGTTCTAAGAGTGTATTTGCCAGTCCCAGACCAATCGCGCTGAGAATTAAAGTTTGCAATCCGATTGCATTGTTGTCGTCGAGAGAACTTATTACTTTATCCATCGGCGAGAAGAGCATCTCGCCCACGCGGATGTTATCCTTACTGGAACATATGAGTATACTTTCGCCAGCATCACCCATTCCGGCACGTCCAGCACGACCTACCATCTGTTTATACCGACATAGTGTCATAAAGTTTTGACCAACGTAGGGCGCGCGTATAATAACTCGTTTTGCTGGGAGATTAACGCCTGCGGCTAGTGTGGATGTACAACAGATTACGCTGATCGTGCCGAAACGATATGCGCTTTCTAGAAGTTTTCGCTCGTCAATTGTCAAACCAGAGTGATGGTAAGCGATGCCGTATGGTACAGTCCTTTCGAGAATTGGCGAGAGTATGCCGCAGACTTTGTTTAATGCGTCCATGAGGGCAACTTTTTCATTTTTCCTGTGCTCCAAGAACTTTGTTCTACGAAAGGTGTAACTAAGAAAATGGATTTTCGTTTGAATTAGAAGCTTACTTTGGCAAAACCCGGCTGAGTAGAACAGCGACATTTTCGCAATTCTTTCGTGACGAACAAAAGACCAGGCAAGACGCTTTTGGCGCGACCTCGGAAACTAAGCCTGCCAAGTGATCAGGATCCGACATTGCGACTTGTGAACTGTACTGGAATTAGATGAAAAAAAAAGAAAGGTTGTTTGGGAAGTACAGACAGCCAAGCAGAGAAATTTTCACAAAGACCACACACAGGTACTCACCTTGTAATTCACTGTCCGTTTATAAATAAAGATTTCGTCAAGACTCGAGCCGGATGTATTGATTTCCAATATATCACTTCCACACTTAATAAACTCCTTGAGCTCCACAGGGCGAAAGCCCCTGGTGTAAATATCAGCATCAAGAAAGTCGGATAGCTCCGGCAAATTCCCAATTGTGGCACTCATGCCTACGATTTGTATACTCGCTATAAACGAACAAGATATTATTTCCATTGATGTTTATCACTATCACATACCGTTTATGTACATGACCTTGGTCAGAAAAGCCTCCAGCGTTGCTCCTCTTCCTTTTTCACCGATTAAATGCAGTTCATCGACTACAACTAATCCTATTTCATTTGCCCGGCCTACTTCGATTAAACTATCAAACAAAACAGCACCCTTCTCGATTGAAGCGATAAATATACATTTACGTTTCCTTCGCATTGGCGGAGGACATCGCCCTTTTCCCGCTGTGTACTCCTCAACAATAAAGTTTAATCCCAAGGCAAAAGGCGCCATAGCACTTACCTAGAGGCAATTGGAATTCATACAAATTGTTGCAACGTATGGCTTAGGGGAATTACCAACTTTTTCCTGAACTATGGACACGTACGGCAGAATGAAGAGGACATGCTTCTCCCTGCAAATTACCTCACGCAGCATCAGAATCTCGGCGACGAGAGTCTTTCCCCCACTTGTTGGAAGTGCGTAAACGAGGTTCTTCCTCTTTCGTATAGCTGTCAGGTTGAGACATTCATTTTGCCATTCTGGTGTAAGTAATCAAAGATTAACAGATACACAAAGTAATATGCCATTTACTTACCGTACAAACTACGGATTCCCTTATGCTCAAAAATCATCCTCTTGACATTGTCAGGCAGTCCGTAGAAATTACCACGATTTGGAAATTCCTCTGGGGCATCTTCGGAAAAGATCTGTGTGTCCCAGTTTATAGTCGAAATATGGTGTACTTCCTGATGGAAAGAATTAGTTCGATTGCACAGCGTTCGATTCTTGATCTCTTCCCGGGTTTCATACTGTGTACCTTGCACAAAAGTGGTTATCTCACCATTGGGATTTGACAGCCGTTTTAAGCCTATACAAGAAGTATTCCTCGGCACTTTGAATGCTATGTCATCGAGGAACTTCTGAGTATTTTGAATTTTAAAATCGTCTATTATGTCGTCTTCAAAATACTTTTGCAAGTCTTCAGTTCCATCGGCACCAACACGAGTCCCACCATCTGTAAATGAATTCTCGTTGCTTTTGGCAACTAGAGGTATCGGATCAAAGTTTATGTCGGAGAACAAACTATCGTCAACGTTGTCTTTGGAGAATGAATTCTGTTTTTGAGCCTCGCTGCTGCATTCGCTGGACAATTTGATGTCAGTAAGAAAACTGTCTGCATCACCATCAGGCCAGATATTACTAGTGTGCACCGCCTGCGGGCCGTTACTTTCTAAGCACAATCTTTTAGAGGCAGGTGAGTTATTGCGCCCATTTGATTCTCTGCCTTTTTTAACTCCATTTTTTAACATAATTTCGAACGATTTCCCGCACGAATAACTTTATTTGAAAACAAATATTGGCGGTAACCACGAAAGTAAATGTCAGATGTAGTCTACCGGTGATGCCAATTTTTCAATTAGACATCAGAAAATTTCAATTTGAATTTTGTTAATTACCAAAAAAAAAAACAAACGGGTTTTGTACGAAGGTACCTACATACCCAGCGGTTTAAGTTTCAAGAGTTCGAATCTATTACATTACAGCCAAGTAGAATACACACGATCTTTATGGGAAAGGGCACATAGCCAACGCACGCACGCGCTTCGACGTGCCGAGTAGCTGCCTGAACACAATGAGGTCGCGGTCGCTTTCTCGGTCGCCTGTCAAAAGTTAAATGTACGTAAATCCCATAATGTAAGCACAGAGATGTCGCGGTCGCTGTCTCGGACTCGCGGTGTGTCGCGCGAGTTGGGTAACTTTTAACTCGTTAGTACGACATTGTGACAGGTGTGTAGAAAAAAAAAAAACAAAATGCAAGGAAACCTTCAAATCGGTGGTTGACGGTTCGTTGTAAGTACAAGGTGTCTCAAAAGAAAGTAGACATTCTATCGAAAAGAATTTTATTTATCATTAAAGTTCACAACTTGGGAATTTAGTTCTTAAAAATAATGTCATCTAAATGTAAGTATTCACGTTCACGACAACCATTTCATTGCACAGCTCTGCGCGCTTCCGAATCGAAAGGTCGGGATCACTGCGAACAGACTGATTAACATTCTTTACGTTTTCTTACGTTATCGATGACCTTGACGGTCCAGATTTTGGTTTTTCTAGTGTTGAACCAGTCTCTTCAAACTTTTTTACCCATTTTCGAATGAGAGGAATGCTTGGCGCATCCTTTAAATGGCGTAAAATTCGAATATTGCAGCATTTTCTACACGCCACAGTCGCCGAATCACCGTCTTTGTAAAACTCTCGCACGCATAACGCGCAGTCTGCACCCGAGAAACGCTCCATAGCGATTAAATTCCCAAGAGCCAGGCTGCCGATTGACGTACCTCCCGCGCCCCTCGGAATCGTTGCGAGCGTGCAATAAGCTAAACAAATGTAAACTTTCTTTTGAGACACCTTGTATATGGACAAAGGTGAAAACAGCTGTTAAAATTTGACATAACAAAGCGACCTTATTGTGGGCGAGATTTTGCCAATCCTAGCGACAACAATGCCCACCGAGACCGAGACTGCGACGGAGATAGCGACTGCGACCTCATTGTGTTCAGGCAGTAGAGCTACTCTTCTACGTTTTGACGCGCTGACAGTTCATACCAGCGATAAAGAATGAGATACCAAACTTTCGTACGTCTGCCCGTTGATCCTCGTTGGGGTTGGTTGTTGCTTTTGTAATTAAAGCGGCCCCTAAACGCCTAATAATATTGTGCAATATTTGATATTACACAATATTATTGTTCGCCTGTAGATAATATTGCAAGATTGTGCGATATATTGCGGAAAATCAAAACGCTTTTGGCTTTTAATACAAATATGAGCGGTCAACTAAATTATTGAGAAAAATATTGAACCGTCTGGGGCAGAAAGCCAATAAAATTGTGCAATATTTTGCACAATAATATTGAGCGTCCAGGGGCCGCTTTAAAAACGACAAGAGTCAAGACGTCGGAACAAGGCAGAATGACATAGTCAAGACGCCGTCAAACCTCAACGTATTTGTAGGTGCAAACTGTCAAAGTGCCTGTCAAAGCCAACAGATTGGTATCTCATTCTTTATCCCTGATGGGAAGTGCGTATTGAGGAGAAGATCCCAGGTCACTGCGGAGCCAAGGTAGACGAAGTCCTTAACTACTTCGAACTTATAACTGCCAATACGAACGTTCTGGCCAAGACGTCGGTGGTGAGCGTCCTTTTTTGATGACAGCATATATTTAGTTTTGCTCTAGTTTACCGCCGGACCAACTTTCGCCGCCTCGAACTCAATACTCGCAAACGCCTCATTGACATCTCGCTGTGATCTACCTATAATGTCAATATCGTCGGCGTATGCAAGGAGTTGCGAGGATTCGAAATAGATTGTGCCTCTTGTATTGGCCAGTGATTTTTGCACAATCATTTCCAATATGATGTTGAAGAAATCACACGACAGCGCATCGCCCTGACTAAATCCTTTTCGACATAAAAACTATCGGTAAGATGTTCACCTTACCTACCTTAGTAACTACCCTCCTTTATTTTTAACGACTTCTCTTAAACTTTTTTTATGGAATGGGTTAATTTAGAAGTCGTTTCTGATCTTATTCGAGGAAGACTCCGACAAAAAGTCTTAAGCGTCCGAGATATAAGCGAGCGCCTCATAACAATCCGCATCAAAGCTAAATTTGGAAACATTAGCTTAATATGCGCTCACGCCCCAACGGAAGAAAGGGACGATCGACTCAAAGAAGAATTATACGATCTCCTAGACAGAACCTATGCCCAATGCCCCAGCTACGACACCAAAATAGTTCTTGGAGATTTTAATGCAAAACTGGGCAAAGAGGACATATTTGAGTCGATCATAGGAAAGCATAGGCTATGCCACATCCGACAACGGACTTAGGCTAATCGATTTCCAAGCGGGGCGTAACCTTCTTGTAGCAAGCACGCGATTCCCCCATCTCAATATCCACAAGGGTACCTGGCGGTCTTTTGATTAATCGACCACCAACCAGATTGATCACATTGCGATCGAAGCCAGACACTCCTCCAGTATTCTCGAAGTACGAACCTTCCGAGGGGCCAACATCAACTCGGACCACTACCTTGTTGTAGCCAAGGTACGAATGAGGATATCAAGAATGCTGAGGAGTCGAGTAGGACTACGTAAGTTTGACGTCGGAAAGCTACAATCTCAAGAGACTGCCAGAATCTTTGCCGATCGTGTCTCCTCCAAGCTCTCTCAAAATCCGCCCACAGCAGCACAAACAATATAGCAGGAATGGGCGCATTGCCAGAGCGCCGTCAGAGACGCTGCATCAGAGGTGCTACGTTTCAAACCGCCACCACCTAGAGACCCCTGGTTCGATGAACAATGCGAACAAGCCCATGCAGCAAAACGGACGAGACTGCTCGCAAAATCTATGAGCAGAAGAGAAGAGAGAAGAAAGAAGACAGAGCACGAAAAGCGTGAGGTCGAGGAGATGGAGAGATGCTTTCGCAGGAATGACGCCCGTAAGTTGTACAATAAGGTCAAACGAACATGCCATGGCTACAAAGCCAGAGCGGCGGCCTGCAGGGATAAAAATGGAGAACTGGTAGTAGAGTCGCAGTCGATGCTAAGGATTGGGAAAGACCACTTCTGCAGACTATATAACGGCGATGATAAACAAGATACCGCTGTCAGGCAGAACGAGCCATTCATAATGGACGACAATGTAACAGAATTCAATCCACCCGACCTAGACGAAGTCAAAATAGCGATATCAAGACTTAAGTCTAATAAAGCCGCGGGCACAGACGGCCTGTCTGCTGAGTTTTTTAAGGCGGCTGGAGATGAGCTGGTAAGGTGCATGCACCATCTCATTTTCAAGGTATGGTCGGAAGAAAGCATGCCCGACGAATGGAATCTCAGCATCGTTTGTCCGGTCCATAAGAAAGGAGACCTCTATAACTGCGACAACTATAGGGGAATAAGTCTCCTTAACATCGTATATAAGATCTTCCTTGCCGTGTTGTGTGAACGCCTGAAACCGTTTGTGGATAACCTGATCGGCTCTTATCAGTGTGTTTTCAGGCCAGGTAAATCCACAATAGACCAATTATTTACGCTACGGCAGATCTTGGAGAAGACCCAGGAATACCAAATCGACACTCACCACCTTTTCGTCGATTTCAAGGCTGCATATGACAGCGTGTATAGAGATGAGCTATACAAAGCCATGTCTAGTTTTAACATCCGTGCCAAACTCGTCCGACTGTGCAGGGTGACAATGGAGAATTCTCGCTGCTCCATTAAGGTCGATAACGAGCAAACCGAGACCTTTGATGTTAAAAAAGGATTTAGGCATGGTGACGCGCTGTCATGCAACTTTTTCACCATCGTCACTGGCCAACCCAATAGGTACGATTTATTTCAAGTCTACGCAATTGCTTGCGTACGTCGACCACATTGACGTGATTGGACGGACACAGCAAGACGTCAATGAGGCCTTTGTAGGCATTGATGTAGAAGCGGCTGAGACCCATCTCAAGGTTAATGAGGGTAGAACCAAATATCTGCTTTCATCTGAAAGAGACGGGCAATACCGACGTATTTGCCAGAACGTCATCATGGGCAGATATAACTTGGAAGTGGTCAAGGATTTCATCTACCTTGGCTCACTGATGACCGGCAACAACAACACCAGCGCTGAGATAAAACGCAGAATCACTCTTGCCAACCAATTGAGGAGTAGAGCCCTCTCTCGGAAAACCAAGGTGACACTATATAAGACCTTAATCATCCCAGTCCTCCTTTACGGCGCAGAGGCTTGGACCTTGACAAAAGCGGATGAAGATGCCCTTGGTCAATTCTGCGCACTATCTACAGTCCGGTTTGTTCAAACGGTGTATGAAGGAGAAGATATAACGAAGAACTGTACGGGCTGCACAGCGACATCGGCCTGGTACGACGTCTACGGATACAGTGTCTAAGGAGGCTGGCTAAGGAAGCGGACCTTAACCAACTGGGCGTGCGGCGCTGGAAACAGCTGGCCAGAGACCGTACCAGCTGAAGACGCTTGTTGGTTGAGGCCCAGGTTCACCGCGGACTGTAGTGCCACTTAAGTAAGTAAGTAAGGTGTAGCGGCGCCATATATATTATTTTATGAATTTAACGTTTTTATCTAACCCTAATGTGTTTGTTGCTTAAGTCACGCGCTTGTGTCTTCTTGCCTCCAACGGAGCCATCTGGCGTTGAGTTCGTTCTTGACCGCTCCTTTTAATTTGAATTTAACCAAACGGTCGAAACCAGCGGAGGCAATAGGACGCAAGAAAAGCGTAAGTAATTATTTGTAATAATTCGAAATAATCTTTAATAATAATCTTACATAGGAATTAAAACTCTTAAACCTCGTTAAACGAAAATAAAGTGTTTTAATTATTCCTATGCCGGACGACTGTCGAGAACAACTTTTAATTCGCTTTTTTGGACAATAAAACACCACGGAATTTCACCACTATCCGGCCATATTGAGTTTGCTGTGACCAGCGGAGCACCAGTTGTCGGCGTAACTTTTGGAACGTTGATACACCTTTTGTGAAAGCGGAGACGTTCCAGGAACGATTGTCGTGAAAAACGGTGAGTGCATTAAGATTTGGTTTTCGGGATTTGGGGTGAAAGGGTGAACTATATTTCTGAGAAATTGTGTGATCAGGGCTAGCAAGGTTTTCTAAGAAATTGTATGATCAGGGTTAGCAAGGTTTTTGAAATTGTGTGGAATTTTCTGAGAATAGTTAGAACTAATACCTGAAGCTACACTAGCGAAATAGTTGGCGTAAATATACGTATACTGCTCCTTAAATATGCCCATAATTACGCGACAAAAAGCGCTAAGAGACGGAGATGGCGATAACGTCGACGAGCCTAACGTTACCATGTGCGAGGAAGAAACCCTTGATGCGACGATACAAGCACCGGTGTCGACACCGTTGTCTTCAACCGAGCTGCAGTTAAACGCGATGCTCAAGCAAATCCAAGATTTGCAAGAGGAAGTATCAAGGAGCCGGCGTACACAAACTAACGAAGCAGAATGCCAGTCCATTCCATCTCCAAGTAGGCCTTCCACTATTACCGGCGAAGAACCGCCTACTCTTGCTGTTGTGCTAGGGCAATTGAGTCATACGTTATCCTCGCCAAGAGTAGAACACCACAAAAAGTTGTACGATCTTCCAGAATTCGATGGAAGTCCGGAGCAGTGGCCAATGTTCAAGGAGGCCTTTGTGATGACAACTGAGGAGTACCTGTACACCGAGCGACAGAATCTGATGCGCCTTCAGAAAGCTATTGAGGGCAAAGCAAAGGAGGCCGTTGAGTGCCTACTGATTCACAGTAGCAACGTGCAGCGCATCATGGATGTTTTGGAAGAGCGTTTTGGGCCGCCTGAGCTGTTAGTGAAAAGTCAAATCCACCGCGTGCGGCAACTGCCACCCATCCCGGAACGTCGGGTCGATCTACTGGTTCCATTTGCAATTAAGGTCCAAAACCTTTCCTCCTTTTTGGAAGCAGCAAAGTGCGAACATTACCTATGTAATCCAACACTAATGGACGAACTTTTGCTAAAGTTGCCCCTAGAGAGGCGAATGGATTGGGGTAGATATGCTGTAACGATCAAGCCTCGTCCAAACATAAAGCACTTTAGCGATTGGCTCCAGAACCTATCAAAAATGGTCAGCGTGGCGTGTGTAGTCCCGAGCGAAGAACCGCGACAAAATAACACTGGAGGAAATACGCGTGGTAGATTTTTCTATGTAAACAAAGATCGTGCTGTCGTGCGTAAGGAACACAAACACGACCCTTGTACAGTGTGCTCAGGAGAGCATGATATAACAAAGTGCAACCGATTTTTGGACATGAGCGTCGGTCAAGTTAGAAGTTAGTGGAAGTTAGTTCGTCAGAAGCGTTTGTGCTTCAACTGTTTGGGGGCTCGTCACAGAAGTGCCGAGTGTAGGATACCGCATCAATGCGAGGCTAAAGAGTGTGCAAAAAACACTCACAAACTTTTACACGAGGTAGCGCTAAATGACATGGGTGAAATAGGAGCTTTTCGACAACAGGTATTTACGAATGCGTCACGGGCGCCTTCGACCACAAAACTTTTATTTAAAATACTACCTGTAAGGCTGTATGCTGCGGGAAGGGAAGTGAATTGCTTTGCGTTTTTTGATGAAGGTTCGTCGGTATCATTAATAAACAATAGTCTAGTAGATCGTTTAGGCTTGAAAGGCCCTAAGGATAATTTAACACTGCAATGGTTTGGCAATACGAATGTAACGCAACCGTCGAGTTGTGTCGACATGCAGATCTCAGGGGTTAGTTCCTGCAGTAAGAAATTTCGCCTTAAAAACGTAAGGACGGTCAAAGATCTGAGGCTACCCACACAAACCTTAAGCATCAATGACCTACATATCAAATTTCGGCATAGGAAACATCTTCCAGTTGAGGGTTACGAATCGGCGACGCCAGAATTATTGATTGGGCTAGACAATGCTCATTTGGGAGTGGCGCGACGTGTGGTGGCTGATGGCTGGAAAGGACCTGCAGTGGTCTTAACAAAGCTAGGTTGGGTCGTTTATGGGGTAGACGGATCTCAGGGACCGGTACAAAGACAGCTAACGTATTTTGCTCAGGAAGGTTCGATGATGAATTTGGAAAAACTTGTCAATGATTACGTTGCCAATGAAAGTCTGGCCGTTCGAGACGTCGAACATAAAGAATCTGCTATGGATAATCGTGCAAGGAATCTGCTAGAACGTACCACTTTGAGAAAGGGTCCACAGTTTGAAACTGGACTACTATGGAAGGAGGACGATATTATTTTACCATCAAGCCGCGCGCAGGCCATGACGAGATTCTTGGCACTGGAAAATAAGTTTCGACGTGACAGTAATTACCATAGAGAATACTGCCTAGTCATGACTGACTATGAAGCGAAAGGGTACTCGAGGAGGCTGAGTGAAAATGAATCATCGAGAAAGGGCCCACGTACTTGGTATTTACCTCACTTCGGAGTCCGCAACGCAAATAAGCCGGGGAAATTGAGACTTGTCTTCGATGCTGCCGCCCAGTCCAATGGTTTTTCACTAAATTCAGCCTTGCTTAGTGGCCCCGACCAGAACGCGGACTTACTTATGGTTCTGATGAAGTTTAGGCAAAAGCCAGTCGGCGTCTGCGCGGATATCGTCGAAATGTTTCATCAAGTTAAGATGATCCAAGAAGATCAGGACGCACAGCGTTTTTTGTGGAGAGCAGACCAGAGAAAACCCATACGCGAATATGTGATGAGCGTGATGATCTTTGGATCTACGTGCTCACCCTGTTCAGCCCAGTACGTAAAGGACAAAAACGCATTGGAATTTCAGTCCGAGTTCCCCGCGGCTGTAAAGGCAATATTAAACAACCATTATGTAGATGATTTTGTTCATTGCTTCTCTGATGAAAACGAAGCTATAAAGATTTCTGAGGAAGTGGTACAGATCCATAAAAGAGGCGGTTTTGATTTAAAGCGGTTTACTTCCAACTCTAAACTAGTGACCGAAAGGTTTAATGATGAACAGTTATCGACGTCAATGATAAATCTTGAAAGAGGAGATGACAGGATTTATCAAAAGGTTTTAGGATTGTACTGGGACACAGACCACGATGTCCTTAAGTTTCGGATGGCCTTCGGGAAAATAGATACGAAAGTGTTTAACGGGGACAGAAGACCGACGAAAAGAGAAGCGCTTAGCGTCACAATGTCGGTTTTTGACCCGTTTGGACTAGCGGCGGAATACTCGCTGATTGCAAAGGTGATGCTACAGTCAATTTGGCGCTCCAAGACGCAATGGGACGAGACTATTTCTAACGATGGCTATGAACTGTGGTTAAAATGGTTAAAGAAATTGAAACAACTCGAACAATTATCAATACCGCGCTGTTACGGAGATGCATTTTCTACTGGCTCAGTGGAACTACACATGTTCGCTGACGCCAGTGAAATAGCTTATGCCGCCGTGGGATACTGGAGGATTCCCGAGGGATCAATCAAATTCAAGGTAGCTTTCGTGGCGGGAAAAAGTAAATGCGCCCCATTGAAGTTAGTTTCCATTCCACGTTTGGAATTACAGTCCGCAGTTCTTGCTGCACGTCTCCGTCAGCTCATCCTACAAAAACATGATATCGTACCACGAAGAGTTGTTATGTGGACCGACTCCCGTACCGTCCTTTCATGGATTACGTCGGACCATAGACGTTACAAACCCTACGTCGCACATCGTGTCAACGAAATCTTAGAGAGCAGCGCCGTAGATGACTGGAGGTGGCTTCCGAGTGCAACGAACCCGGCAGACTTTGGGACCCGTTTAAAGGTTGGAAACCGCGTATCGTCCTGGGTAAGTGGACCGGCCTTCTTGGAAGGCCCAGAATCAAATTGGCCTACTAATAATTTTTGCACAACAACCGACGAGGAACTACGTACAAAATTTACGCTTCTTCATGTCAACTCAGTTTGTGACAATTTTCGAAAATTCTCCTCTTTCATCAGGTTGAGGCGAATAATAGCGTGGGTATTGCGCTTTCAGAACAACTGTCGAACAGCACCTTATGACAGAGACCAAGGCTGGCTGAAAGTTTGTGAACTAGAGAAAGCAGAACTTGCGATATGTCGCAGTGTACAAATGATCGCATTTTTCGAAGATTATAAAGCCCTAACCTTGAGTAAACAAGTAGAAAAAAGCAGTAAGTTATGGAAGCTAAACCCTACCCTAAACGAATCGCGACTGATTTGTGTAAATGGCCGTATAAACCGAGCGATAATCCTACCTGTCTATGCCCGAACACCTGTAATCCTACCTAAGGACCACCACGTGACCGACCTTATTGTCAGTCTTTATCACTCCCGCGTGAACCATCAGAACGAAGGCACCGTGATAGCAGAAATCCGCCGCCGCTACTGGATTCCCCACATAAGATCGGTTGTACGTAAAATTCAAAGGAATTGCCAGGTCTGTAAGTTGAGAAAAGCGACACCAGTTACTCCGCTAATGGGCCAGTTACCCAAAGACAGGTTAACGCCATTTGTTAGACCCTTTACGTACACGGGCCTGGACTATATGGGTCCATTCCTTATCATCAACGGTCGAAATCGCGAAAAGCGCTGGATTGCTTTATTTACCTGTATGACTACGAGAGCGGTGCACCTCGAAATCGCCAGAGACCTTTCCACCGACTCGTGCCTACTATGTATACGCAATTTTATAAATCGCCGTGGAACCCCTATGCGCATTCGCTCGGACAATGGTACGAACTTTATCGGGGCTGACCGCGAATTGAAGAGACAGCTGAATGACCTCGATCAAGAGAAAATTGCAAACGCCTTAGCGAATCGCAAAATCGAATGGGTCTTCAATTGCCCACTTAACCCTCACGCGGGTGGATGTTGGGAACGTCTAATTCGGAGCGTAAAAAAGGCGATGGGTTACACCCTATACGACGAAGGCCTTCAGGAGCATAGTCTTTATAGCCTCATGTGTGAAGCAGAGAATATTGTCAACTCGAGACCATTGACACACATATCCCTAGATTCACCCACTGATGAACCCCTAACCCCTAACCATTTTCTTATAGGCACTAGCAATTCGGAACAGACTCCTCATCCCCATGAAGAGAAACTTCTAGCGACCAGGAAGCAATGGAGGAAGGTGCAGCAGATGCAGTATCGGTTTTGGAAGAAATGGCTGGCCGAGTACCTTCCAGATCTTTGCCGGAGAACCAAATGGTTTAATCTCGTGACGCCGCTTAAGGTCGACGACTTGGTGCTCGTGTGCGACAGCTCTATTCACCGTTCAAAATGGCCCATGGGAAGAGTGGCAAAGGTGTTCCCTGGAAGAGATCAGCAAGTGAGGATGGCCGAAGTGGCAACAAACTCCGGAGTCATCAAGCGACCAGCATGTATGCTAGCGAAATTAGACGTTGGAGAACCTGTTGAAGGAGGTGAATCTGAGTCGTGCTAGATTCACGGGGGCCGGGATGTAGCGGCGCCATATATATTATTTTATGAATTTAACGTTTTTATCTAACCCTAATGTGTTTGTTGCTTAAGTCACGCGCTTGTGTCTTCTTGCCTCCAACGGAGCCATCTGGCGTTGAGTTCGTTCTTGACCGCTCCTTTTAATTTGAATTTAACCAAACGGTCGAAACCAGCGGAGGCAATAGGACGCAAGAAAAGCGTAAGTAATTATTTGTAATAATTCGAAATAATCTTTAATAATAATCTTACATAGGAATTAAAACTCTTAAACCTCGTTAAACGAAAATAAAGTGTTTTAATTATTCCTATGCCGGACGACTGTCGAGAACATAAGGTATGTACCGCAATTAAAATAAAGAGGGCGGTGCGACAGGTCTGACCAAATTGCCCATTCCTTAAGCAAGATGGATTTCAGGTCATTTGGCGTTTGTTGGAAATCGAGTGTTGGCGAACTTTTTTCTCCAGGTGATGCTACAGATGCTCAGTTTAATTGAGGTATTGTGATTGTCCGGGATATTACGGCTGTTTCCGACCGTTATACAGTAACCACACCCTACTATCTATGACGTATGCTTTGGGTCATCGCCTTATTTGAACACAAAATTGGCTCCATTGTTTCTGCACTTGACAACAGAGTTTATCATTACAATTTATTCTACATTAAGAGAACCAAACCGACTGTCATTGCACTGTCGAATCATCGGTGTTCTGTCAAGTATTAATGAAAATGGGTTTTTCAAGTTTGCTGTTTTTATTGATCTCTTTTTCCACATTTTTCTCTTGTTTGGTAATTAATGGAATATAATCGGTTTCACATTTTATTACACACTGATAAACTCACATTTCAGTGCTATTTGGAGCACGATGGCTGGATCAGTATCGTTCTGCAACACGCAACCAACAAAGCTACACCCGACCAATTTACTCATCGAGGAAATATAACAATTCCAAGTCTGTATGGCATCGCCAATATTCATCAAGACACAGTTACGGCTACGGAAATTATGCACATTAAGGTAAGTGAAAAATGTTATAACTAAAGACAATCTGAAACATTTCATGTGCATTAACCTCGTTGAAGGAGTTGGGCTCACATGACGAATACTATCGAGTCAAGGCCATTGTTGTGTACCCTGATGGGTCAAAATGCGAATTTCTTACAGCCACAAAGGCTTGTGCCTTAGTCAAGTCGGATTTCAATGACGTATTTTGGATATCTGTCGATGGTACTGGTTTTGTTACAGCAATCACTCAAACTATCGCCGGTTCTGGATCTGTCGATTGCGACAAAGACAATCTTGAGATACGGGGTGACAGAGAATTCAATACTGATGTCGTTATAAAGTATATGGAACTCGCACCGATTCCTGATACAGCGAGCTTCATTCAGAAAATGGAACGTGAAAGGGAAGCCCGCGAAAAGGGAGAGGTTCGTGACAACCGAGGATTCTTTGCAAAATACGTAAGTTAGAATGTAAATTAAAACGCAATGACATTCAATAAAACACTTGTTCAATTTCAGTGGATGTACATCGTCCCCGTAGTGCTATTGGTCTTCATTTCCGGAGCTACAAATCAGGAAGCGGCCAAATAGTCGGTTTAGTTATCCATTGTGTATATTTCACTTTAGAATAAAAATTCCTAGAGAAGTAAACTAATTTCCATATTTATTTCGATTTATATTGTGTTGAAAATAAACAAAAAATTTATTGATGTTTTCCAGCCTGAGGTTCGGATGTAGCTGGCTTTGCTATCAGCTTCGCCATCATCTTTTCCTCCTTGGCCTTTCGTTTAGCCTCTTTCTGCTTTTTACGGTCTTCCTTTTCTTTTTGCTCCAGCATTTCCTTGAAGCGATCTTCTCGTGGGTCTACCTTAAAACCAAAATGTCTCCTGACCTCCTCAATTAATCGTTCTTTCCGTTCCTTCGCAGCCAAGGCGTCAGCTTCCTTCTTCGCAATCTTTGCATTCAAATCAGCCTTCCATTGCTCCAGTTTCTCTAGCTTTTTAGCGATATCCTCCTCGCGTTTTTTAACTTGTTCCTTAGTAATTGTGTTGAACTTTTTTACACTCTCCATCAACTGCTTCAATGTGTGGGGTTCAGCAAGTCTCGCACATTGTTCCTGTTCAACCATTTCCCTTTTAGATGGAAAACAAATTTGCGGATTCACGCCGCTCATTAAACCGTATCGGCCCAATTGCTTTCGCTGATACTTTTCCGTGAAGTGAATCCATGAATGAGGCTCACTATATGGAGGCTGATTCAGTAGGAATTTTCTGTGTTGCGGGCGCAATCCGGATTTGTTGAAGAAATTTTCCGGTTTAGGGTGCTCCTCCCTGTCATCTTCGACAAATGAGGGCGGTATTTCGGTGTGCTCCTCGCTCTTGTCGCTGTCCTTGTTGGTTGAGTAAGGCAGAACCCTGCTGTATAGTCTGTTGACAATGGAATTTAAATTAAGTCTATTGCTCCTGAGCGCTGTAAGGCTGTTCATTTTGGTTTGATATGCTATTTAGACTTAATTTTTCCGTTTTCGGTAGTTGCCTATTCACACTGAATCACACCCACCACGCACGAAGTAGAGGAGGGCACGAATTCTGCAGAGCTTTTGACCAGAGATAAATATAGAGATGAAAAACCTTCGTACGTCTGCCCTGTGATCCCCTCAGAGATGGGTTGTTGCTTTTATAATACACCGATACTATGCGTGTTTAAGAACGACGCTTTTGACTTATCAGTGTTAGTCTTAAGACGTCGATGTGTATAGTCAAGGCGTTGGAACAAGGCCGAATGACATAATCAAGATGCCGTCAAACCGCAAAGGGTTTGTAGGTGCAATCTGTCAAAATGCCTGTCAAAGCCATCGGATTGCCATCTTATTCATAATCACTGCTTTTGACAGAGCAATGCAAAACTACTAAACGTCAAAGTGACACCGAACCGAGGATGACAGACATTTTCAATTTCCGTAAACGTCACAATATGAAAATGTTGTATGCATAACCGTCATTCAGTTTTGAATAAATTCAAATTTGTTTGCATTTCGTATTTTGTGTTCAAAATGTGTTGTATAATCGAAGAATACTGCACGTAAGATGAGCGGAAGTCATTTTTTGTGTAGCTTACTCAAATTAAATTTTCTTTTCAGCTGTATACCGGAAAAAGCGCGGATATTTATTCCTGGCATATTGTTTTTTACTACTTTAATAATTCTCGTCATTGTCTTAGTATTTACAATTACACAAAAGATGGATGAGAAGGACAAATAATTAACCATATCTAAGAGAATACCACGCAAATATTTTGGAATAATATTTCAGAAGAGCACACCTTGCAGATGGTACATTATTTGGTCAGTCTCAATAAGGCATGTTCCAAAGAAACAAGCAAATTTATTCAATTGACAGTACATAATCCATAAAATCATAAAGTTCTTGTTTTTTTTCTCATTTCCGCCACACATTTCTATCACAAAGAAAACTTAATAGAAATTCTTGCGCAAGGATTACCTTAGGCACCACCAACTCGCTGATTCTTATAATGACTTATAATGTTTATAAGGACCTTACGATCTAAACTCTCAACATAAAATTTCTCTTGAATAGTTTTCGTTTTAGTTTATTTCTGCTCAATTATAATTGTTCGCTTCAGATTTGATGATTTAAGAGAGCTTACATGATCATTGCCAAAGGTGGGGCGCTTATTTGTATTTGGTAAGCGCGCATTCATGGTTTGCCACCTTATTATGTCGACGACACAGTGTGGATGAAGTTAAAGAGGAAGAAAAATAGAAGGGATAAAGATGGACGGTGCACTTAAAATGCTAGTATGTTGTACTGAGGGGGGTTAGACCAAATCCGCCAAGGAATTTCATTTCGTGTAGTATATTTTATGGTACATTTGTGCGTCCGAAAGTGGGCTTCATGGTATATTAGTGAACATTCATAGAGAAACGTGTGTTGCGGGAAAATTGTTAAGGGGGCGGAATACAATTGACTATCTCTTCGGAGCATTTTCGGTGTATCGATAAGACATGGAGAGGCAAGAACATGTCTGCGATGTTCCGACGAATCTAGTGATTTGGTGATGCAGGGATCTCCTATCTATCGCGCGATTTTGAACTCTGTCTAACAGGTGCAATGAATGAATGAACGCCTCACTTATTATAGCCAGATCCAAAGTAGAGCAATATTTTTTGCATCTGTCTAAGACAGACATTTCGCAGTGTTCTTGGCGACCACCAGAGTGGTTACCAGGGGAACCCCGCAAGGAGGGGTTCTCTCACCTCTTCTCTGGAATGTAGTTATAAACGAACTGCTAATTAAACTGGAGAAAGAAAGCCTGGACGTTATTGCCTACGCTGATGACGTTGCCATTTCAATCTCAGGTAAATACCTATCCACATTGAATGACCGTATGCAAATGGCATTCTCAATCCTTCGCAAATGGGCGCATAGCAACGGGTGAATCCCCAGAATACGGAGCTCGTGCTATTCACCGAAAGCTTAAATCCCGGAACGCTGCCTATCACTTTGCTTGGTACCAGATTAAACTATTCCTCCAATGCCGAATTCCTTGGCATTATACTAGACAGGAAATTAACCTGGAAGAGCAACACAATTGAAAGAGCTAAAAAGCAACAATAGCTCTCTACACATGCAAGAAAGCCATAGGGAAAAAATGGGGATTCAACCCCAAGATCACCCTATGGCTCACGGTCAAAACAGGAGCCGCCATACTCAACCTCGCAGATACTGCGTAGACTTTTACACTGACGGGTCTAAAACCAAGGACGGGGTGGGTAGTGGAGTCTTCTGCAAACAACTTAAGCTGAATAGAGCTCTAAGATTACCAAATCACTGCAGCGTTTTCCAGGCGGAACTGTTGGTAATAAAAGAGGTCTTCGCCTGGCTGAAGTGAAACGTGATATCCACTACGAATATCCGCATTCTCAAGGATAGCCAAGCAGCCTTAAAGTCGTTGAAGTCCTATGTGTACACATCAAAAACTAGGAAACGTGCTGAACGTCGAGCAAGATCTCCAACCGATTGCAAAAGAGTTGCCTAGAGTTCCTAATACAGTCAACATCTTGCTGGTTAGGAAGCAGGAAGCCCAAGGTTACAAAGACTTCAGGGTCAGACGACAGGTGGTACACACGATGTTCTGGTATTTCTAAAGCAACAGAATCGCTTTTATGCTGACTTGCAAATCAATATGTCCGCCTTGGCGGCACTACCAGAAGACGGAAGCGTTCAAGATCAACTTAGACATGTCGACGGAAGTGTTGTCAACGACTCAATGACTGCTGAAGACAGTGACGATCTGGTTATTAATGCGCTTCCCGTGTCAAGTGGTATGAGACAAACCGAGCTTGTTCGTGATGTAATCGATTGGCCCGCAGCTTCAGCGAACCCGGTCAACGAATTTCCGACTGTTAGATACATCGTCAAAGCTTTTCCTCATCTGTTCCCTTCTGGTGCTGCTGACTTCAATGATAATACACGTTCTAGAGAAAATCAACCCACATTTCAGGAATGCCCTCGGTACTTGATGAGTTACCATGACAAGAGATTTGCGCAAGACCCGAGGTTTCCATTCTTCTGCCTCAACACGATGCAACGCCACGTCGCAATTAGCAAAGGCTTAATCTACGCCAACATGACAAATTTCAATGGATCCCCGGAATATCTACAACAACAAGCCAGAGAGAATCTGGCGCTGATAAACCGTTTTCTCTACTTTGCTTCAAATATCAGAGGCATAATATATTACTGGTATCAGAAACGTTTAGAACTTGAAAGTATGATCAGCCATTTTGGTGTTCCAACAATTTTCTTGACGTTAAGCGCGGCAGATCTCTGGTGGCCATGCCTAACGAAACATTTTGGATAAGATCCAACTGGGAAGTCTGAAGCTCAGGTTGCAAGGGACATGCAATAATTGCTCTCAAGAAAACCCGTCATGTGCAGACAATTACTTTGGCAAGAGAGTGGAACTGTTTGTGGAAGTATTGGAGAAGAAGTATCCGATCATAGACTATTGGTACCGTTTCGAGTATCAACATAGAGGAAGGCCACATGTTCATGTTCATTCCTATAACGCAGGTCGTAAAGTCATTCAAAAAAGAAGCATTCAATGGCACGAGGAAGCAATTTCCGTTATCGCTGTCTTACGGCATTAGTATTCACAGGTCGCAAGGAATTACATTGGACAAAGCAGTTGTGGACTTAGGGATAAGTGAATTTAGTGCCGGGTTGGCCTACGTTGCGTGTTCGACGGTCAAGAAAATTGATGGAATCTACTTCGATCCAAGTTTTCCATCTGAAAGGTTGTTGGGAATCAGCTCCAAACCAGCGTTCTTACTAAAGCGGTCTGAACCCGAAAGACTGAATAGTATGCAATAGATGTGTGTGAAAAAAAAAACAATTCAAATAAAATGATTTTCTACAAATATAACGGTGACACGTTTTATTTCATCAAAATCGCAGCAATAATCTATGAAAAAACAATCGCACAATTTTCATACCATTTTAGTTCGTGAAGTTAGAGGTTCGCTTTGTTTTGGGGAATTTATTCCCGCCTAGTACCTATTCCCTCTGTTACAATTAAGCGACAGCAAATTATTCAGTAAATCTAGTTTCCATTCTTCCTTTGAGTCATCCTAAATTTAACTGGCTTTATTTGCCCAATTTTGTAATCAATAGAAAATACAAATTGTATACGAGTATTGTATTCAATTCAATATTCAAACTTTATACATACATATCTCGTTCCGATTTGTCTATTTTCAGTGTCGCTGATGTCAATATATATTCTCGAACTTCCCCCTCAAAAAAATAATAGCGATCAATTGACAATACCAGAAAACCGCCGCAGGAGCATGTGCTGTATCTTAGAAGTATATTGTAAGTAAGTATGGCGTAAGTTCCAACTATCAATATCTGGTTTATGTATATGTACTTACATATATATTTTGTATTTTAGATGGATTCCGGAAACGATTCGCTTCATCTGCGGGATAATATTGTACAGTTTGACTTTATTTTGCTTTTGTGTATTTTTTAGTTATTTCATTCAACAAAATGCACAAAGGAAAGAAAGTTCGGTTGCGAATTATTAAATTAATACTGAGGCGCTTGAAGTAAATTCAATAAACAGTTGATACGTGTACATATATTTTCAATATGTCCCTTTTCATTTAAAAAACTATCTATATTACAACATGGTACATATCTGTCAAGGAGGATACTTATTACATTAAAGTATGTATGTTTACATACATACAAAGAAGTTGATCGCGCTTAACTTGGCAAGCGCCAGCTTCGATCTCTGTCCCTGCTCAATCCAAGTTGACACACAGCCTCCGCGTGGTCTCCCCTGGATAGCTATACTGGCACCCGCCAGGTAGTGAACCAATGTGTGCAGCGACCCGACCCTTGTTCGTGGGGATAGAGGAACCTGGCCCTCAAGGTTGGGGGTTTCGCTTAGGGTTAACTTCCCTATCGCGTAAAACAAAAACTTGTTCAGAAACAACCAATAGCTTCGGTTACGGACGGATTACATGTTGACGACCCCCGCAAACGTCAAAAAGGAAACGAATCTCTGATCTGCACCTGAAACCTTTAGGTCCCTTAACAGACAAGGTGCAGCCGAAAAACTGGTCAACTCTTTGGCTATAAGGCAGACATTACCGCGCTCCAAGAAGTGCGATGGGATGGGCCAGGCAAAAAGCGGATGAAAAACTGTGATATATACTACGGAAACTGCTACAGAGAAAATAAACAACGCTTATTCGGATGCGGATTTGTTGTTCGAGGCAGACTCAGGAAAAAAGTCCTAAGCTTTCAGTATGTAAACGAACGAGAAAGATGACCGACATAAAGACGACTTCTATGATCTCCTAGGTAGAACGTATGCGCAATGTCCCAGCTATGACACCAAAATCGTTCTAGGAGATTTCAATGCGAAGCTGGGTAAGGAAGTTATCTTTGAACGGGTCATTGGAAAGCACAACCTACACAACACCACGTCAGAAAACGGACTAAGGCTAGTGGATTTTATGGCGGGACATAACCTGGTAGTAGCAAGTACACGATTCCCACACCTCAACATCCATAAGGGGACCTAGCGGTCTTTTGATCAATCGACAACCAACCAAATTGATCATATTGCAATCGACGACAGACACTCCTCCAGCATCCTAGATGTCCGAACCTTTCGAGGAGTCGAACCTTTGTTGCAGCCAAGGAACGAATGCGGAATCAACGGAGTCGAGTAAGAACACCAAAATTTAACGTCGGAAGGCTGCAATCGCAGGAGACCGCCAGGAACTTCGCCGATCAAGTCTCCCTCAAGCTCTCTCAGGTCCCGATGCAATCTGCAGAAACCAGCAGAACAGCAATGGAGTCGTTGTCAAAACGCCATTAGAGAGGGCGCCTCAGATGTACTCAGTTTCGAGCCACCACCGTCGAGAAACCCCTGGTTTGATGATGAGTGCAGACAGGCCCATGTAGAGAAACAGAACGCATACATGGCCACATTGCATCGACGGACGAGGGCTGCCCGCGAGCTCTATGAACAGAAAAGGAGGGAGGAGCATGCGCTTCTGACAAGGAAAAAGAAGGAGCACGAGAAGCGTAAGATCGAGGAGATGGAGAGATGTTACGGCAGGAACGACGTTCGAAAATTTTACCAGAAAGTAAAACGAACATGCCACGGCTATAAAGCCAGAGCAGAAGCCTGCAAGGATGAGCACGGACAACTAGTAGTGGCGTCACAGTCGATGCTGAGATTGTGGAAGGACCACTTCTGCAGACTGTATAACGGCGATGATAGTCCAAATGGCGCCGTCAGGCAGAGCGAACCGTTCACAATGGACGAAGACGAAGGAGAATCTCGTCCACCCGACCTACACGATGTTAAGATAGTGATATCGAAACTTAAGTCTTATAAAGCTGCTGAAGCAGACGGACTGCCCGCGGAACTGTTTAAAGCAGCTGGCGATGAGCTGGTCACGAACATGCACAAATTCATCTGCAAGATATGGTCGGAAGAACGCATGCCCGATTAATGGAATCTCAATATCGTTTGCCCGGTCCACAAGAAAGGAGACCTCTATGACTGCGCCAATTACTGAGGGATAAGCCTCCTGAACATCGCGTATAAGATCCTCTCTGCCGTACTGTGTAAGTGCCTGAAGCCGTTCATGGGCAATCTGATAGATTCCTACCAGTGTGGTTTCAGGCCAGGAAAATCCACGATAGACCAAATATTTACACTACGGCAGATCTTGGAGAAGACCCATGAATTCCAGGTCGACACGCACCATCTTTTCGTCGACTTTAAAGCCGCGTATGACAGTGTTTATAGAGACGAGCTATACAGAGCCATGTCATGTTTTAACATTCCTGCCAAACTCGTCAGACTGTGCAGGATGACTATGGAGAACTCTCGCTGCTCCATTAAGGTCGGAGGTGAACTAACCGATCCCTTTGATGTTAGAAAAGGTTTTAGACAGGGTGACGCACTGTCATGTGATTTCTTTATCATCATACTTGAAAAGATCGTGCGGGACTCTGCGGCCAATACAAGAGGTACGATCTACTTCAAGTCCACACACTTGCTTGCCTACGCAGATGACATTGACGTTATTGGACGGACAAAGCGAGATGTCAATGAGGCGTTCGCAAGCATTGAAGCAGAAGCGGCTAAAGTGGGTCTAAGGGTAAATGGGGACAAGACCAAATATATGCTGTCATCCAAGAAAGAGGCGCGACACCGACGTCTTGGTCAGAACGTCATCTTCGGCAGCTATATTTTTGAAGTAGTCAAGGACTTCGTCTACCTTCGCTCGATAGTGACAATAGCAACGACACCAGCGCTGAGATGAAACGCAGAATAGCTCTTGCCAACCGCTGCTTCTTCGGGCTCAAGAGGTAATTGAGTAGTAGAGCCCTCTCTCGAAAAACTAAGGTATCCCTCTACAAAACCTTAATCATCCCGGTCGTCCTCTACGGCGCTGAGGCCTTTACGTTATCAAAAGCGGATGAAGAAAAAACCTCCACCAAACGTCGACACTGGATGACGCAGATCAAGTGAAAATTAAATGTCGAATAGAAACACAACACTGCGAAATAGAGAGATACTTACATGCTTAATTAGGTGGCGCTACAGTCCGTGGTGAACCTGGGCCTGTACCAACATGCGTCTCCAGCTGAGACGGTCTTTGGCCAGCTGTTTCCAGCGCCGCACGCCCAGTTGGTTAAGGTCCCCTTCCACCTGCGTGCGCCACCGATGAAGCGGCCGTCCTCTGCCGCGCCTTCCTTCCGGAGTGGATTCGAAGACTCTTCGGGTCGGAGCTGTATTTTCCAGGCGCTCTACATGGCCTAGCCACCTTAGACGCTGTATCCGTAGACGTCTAACCAGGCCGATGTCGCTGTACAACCGGTACAGTTCTTCGTTGGATCTTCTCCTCCATACACCGTTTGAACAAACGGGACCGAAAATAGTGCGCAGAATTTTCCTCTCGAAACGATTAAGGACATCTTCATCCGCATTTGTTAAGGTCCAAGCCTCTGCGCCGTAAAGGAGGACTGGGATGATTAATGTCTTATATAATGTCACCTTGGTTTTCCGAAAGAGGGCTCTACTTCTCAATTGCCTCCTGAGCCCAAAGAAACAGCGGTTGGCAAGAGTGACCTCAGCGCTGGTGTTGTTGTCGTCCGTCATCAGTGAGCCAAGGTAGACGAATTCCTTGACCACTTCAAAGTTTTATCCGCCCGTTCTGGCCAATACGTCGATGTTGCCCGTCTCTTTTAGATTAAAGCAGATATTTGGTTTTACCCTCACTAACCTTGAGACCCATCTTAGCCGCTTCTACCTCAGTGCTTACAAAGGCCTCATTGACATCTCGCTGTGTCCGTCCAATCACGCCGATGTCGTCGGCGTACGCAAGCAATTGCGTGGACTTAAAATAAATCTTACCTCTTGTGTTGGCCAGTGACTCCTGCACGATATTTTCAAGCACGATGTTGAAAAAGTTGCATGACAGCGCGTCACCTTCCTTTTTTACCATGAAAGGTCTCGGTTTGCTCAGTACCGACCTTATTGGAGCAGCGAGAATTTTCCATTGTCATCCTGCACAGTTGGATGAGTTTGGCAGGGATGTTAAAACTAGACATGGCTTTGTATAGCTCATTTCTATACACGCTGTCATATGCAGCCTTGAAATCAACGAAGAGGTGCTGAGTGTCGATTTGGTATTCCTGGGTCTTATCCAAGATCTGCCATAGCGTTAATATCTGGTCTATTGTGGATTTACCTGGCCTGAAACCATACTGATAAGAGCCGATCAGGTTATCCACAAACGGTTTCAGGCGTTCACACAATACGGCAAAGAAGATCTTATATGCGATGTTAAGGAGACTTATTCCCTGTATGAAACCTCCTGCACTCGTCATCGAACCAGGTGTTTCTTCGTGGTGGAGCCTTGAAACCCAGAACTTCGGATGCAGAGCTTTTCAGGGCTTGATTGCAAGGGCACACGCCGCCAGACTAGGGCTGCCCTCCAATGACTTTTGCCGTGGCTGCATGGACGAGAAGGAAGAGGAATCAATCCATCACCTTCTCTGCTCATGCCCCTCTTTTGTGAACCACAGGAGGATCTACCTCGGCGCTGAAAATCTAAGTGAGCTAGCAAGCCTAAAAATAGCTCATCTCCATCGCTTCATCAGAAGCACCGGTTGGTTCTCAGGTAGCGGATCAGGGTAATGATCCTTGAGGTATCGCAATGGGCCGACCTCGCCCTACGTGTGGCTTATGCCAACCACTTGTACCTAACCTAAACTAACCTTGCCCAGTGCACAAGAACGGAGATCCCTATAACTGCACCAACTACAAAGGTACTTACCTTTAACCTTGCGTATAAGATTTTCCCTACCGTACTGTGTGAACCTTTGTGGATAATCTGATACATTCAGTGTGGTTTCAGGCCAGGTAAGTCCACAATAGACCAAATATTCGCACTGAGCAGATCATGGAGAACACACAAGAATACCAAATCGACACCAATCACCATTTCGTCGATTTCAAAGCTACGTATGACAGTGTGCATAGAACCATGTTTAGTTTTCACATCCCTGCCAAACTCATTAGTTTGTGCAGGATGAAAATAAAGAATTCTTGCTGCTCCATTAAGGTCGGTTGTGAATTAACCAAGACCTTTGATGTTAAAAAAGAATTTAGATTAGGTGACGAAGCTGTCATGTAATTTTTTCAAACTAGTAGTTGAAAAGATCATACGAGGCTCACTAGCGAACACAAGAGGTACGATCGATTTTAAGTCTGTGCAACTGCTTGAGTAAGCGGAGGGCATTGACGTAATTGGACAAATACAGCAGACCGTTAATGAAGCGTTCGAAAGCACTGAAGCAGAAGCGGCTAAAATTGGTCTTTCGGTTAAAGAGGGTAACGAGGGTATAACGAAATATATACAACAGAAACGAAAAAAATATTTTTAAAATGTGTTTACTTAATTTTTTGAGCTTAAGCGAAGCACCTTTAAATTACTCGTCTTATAAAGTAAGTTTTATGTCTACAATGATTGCATTTAATGTAGTTGTTATCAAGTCTTAAGATAATCATTATGTTGATAATGGTGGTTCTTGTATGACGACTACAACTAGAAACAATCAATAATAAAACACTCGGCGTGTCATTTACATACTGTCTGGTTTCTTTTTTTATCACCGGTTGACACAAGACCGCTGATAAGATTTAAAATTGCCAAAGATAACTAACACGAAACTGTATAGTATATAACATCAATTAATTGTAAGCTTTTCCAGAGGCGGCTTTTTTTTTTTTTTTTATATGTATATGGAGCTAGTGCTACCATTAGCAATACGGCACTGCGACCTTTGCAGATCTATTGTGCCTGCTAGCCGAGGAGCCTCTCCACTTCTATGATAAAGTTGAGAATGTTTCTCGTAGGAGCCAAGGTGATCCCCTCAGGAGTCATAACTTCACTGAGAAGGATACGCTTCCTAAGATGGCAGAGAGCAGCACACTCACATAGTATGTGTTCCGCCGTCTCTTCGTCCTCGAGACAGAGCCGACACTCAGTTTCGGACGAGAGACTAATTTTGTTAAGATGATATCTCAGACCGCAGTGTCCTGTTAGGTAGATGACTAGTCTTCTGATATACACCCTATTGAATTTGAGTATGTCACTAGAGGGTTTGTTCAGGGGTCGTATAAGTCGTTTAGATTGACGGAGTCCCCCAACGCTGAGGACAGGTGTTGCAATTTTTCCCATTTGTCTAAGAAGAAATTTATCTTAGACCCGGGAACGCCGCAGAATGGTTTCGGACCTATGTATTTATCGCTGAAATCTTTTCTGGCAAGTTGGTCGGCAATTTCATTGGCCTTGATACCTTTATGTCCTGGCACCCACCAAAGTTTAACATTGTTTCATTGTTTCTTTTGGCGGATCTTGTAGGGCGTTATGGCATTCCTTGACGGCTTTTGAGTTCGTACTGTACGAACCCAGTGCCCTAAGCGCTGCTTGGCTATCAGAGAGTATGTTGATGGTTACTCCTCTAATGCCAGTCTCGAGATTTAGAATGACGCATGTTAGGATGGCATGCAGCTCTGTTTGGAAGATACCGGGACTTATTCCCAGGGCCTTCGAGATCTTGCGTTTTGGTCCAAAGATGCCGGCGCCAACGCCGGAAGCCATCTTGGAGCCATCCGTGTACCACCTAAGGCCTTTGACATTTAGCAGGGGATCACTGTTTTCCCATGCTGAGCGATTTGGGATCAGTAACTCAAATCTCTTGTCAAAGGTGAAGGTGTGTGGCAATGCGTCCAAGATCGTAGTAATCATATCCAGCTCGGGAAGGTGTTGTAATATGGATATGTGGCTTACGGGTCTACATGGCATATTTGTTCCCGAGCGGAGAATTCTGATTGCACTGCGTAGTGAGTAATGCCACCTTTCTGATAAAAAGGTGCAGTGGAGTGAATCCAATTAGTGCTTGTTGGGCTGCCGTGGGGCAGGTTGGCATAGCGCCTGTGATGCCGAGACACACTAGTCTCTGAAGGCGTTGAAGCTTAGGTTTAAGTCCCCAGGTTTTACCGTAGGTGCGTCGACAGGCCCACATGGCCTTAGTCGCATTCATGAGTTTATTTTTCATATTGGAGTTCCAGTTGAGTCTGCGGTCTAGGTCAATACCTAGATACTTTACCTCTTCTGAAATTCCAATGTGTTTGCCATTTAGAAAGATTAAGGAGGGCTGTACCTTTCTCCTCTTTGTAAACAGGACTAAGATTGTCTTATTTGGGTTAATAGATAAACCCTCTCTGCCACAGCAGTCAGAGATAAGTTGGAGCGCAAGCTGCATGCGCTTACAGGCAGTGATCTCGCACTTGCCCGTAACAATGACTACTAGGTCATCAGCATATCCGACGACCTCGTAGCCCCAAGGGATTAGCTTGCGTAATAGATCACCGATAACTATCGACCAAAGCAGTGGTGAGAGGACTCCCCCTTGTGGTCATCCTCTAGCCACCGATACTGTCACTGAGACCTCTCCGCATGTGGCTGATATGATACGGCTATTTAGCATCGCCCTAATCCAGTGATTAGTGGGATGGTCCACACCCCTGCAGGATAGTGCAGTGGTGATCGAATCATAGCCAGTATTATCGAGGAAGGCGCAGACTGCGGTCTCCTTTTGTGTGAAACTATTTTCAATGCGCGTCACCAAGTGTTGTAGTGCATTCGCGGTAGATCGCTCTTTGCGATATGCATACTGGTTGGGATGCAGAGGTGTCTGATTTTCGAAGATACCTCTAATATGGAGCTCTATCAGTTTCTCCATTGCTTTTAGAAAGAACGAAGTCAGACTGATAGGGCAATAGGATTTAGGTTGCTCACTTGGCTTCCCAATCTTGGGGATGAAGACAGGATTGACCTCTCCAAATTTGGGGTATGTATCCCAGGTTGAAGCAAGACCTAAAAAGAACTATCAGTGGTGGTAGAATTGTATTCAAGCCTTTTGGTTTAAATGAACCAATTGCCCATTTGACCCTGTCCGGGCTGAAGAGTCTACCAGAGAGGCTATTTGTTCTACTGTCGATGTTATCTATGACGTTAATTTGAACGTCAGAGGACATCGAGTAAGGAGTAGAACCAGGGAGGTGCATCTCGAGCAAAGTCTCCAGGATTTCCCTGCGATTGACGGTAAAGGTGCCGTCTGATTTGCGAAGCAGCCCGAGCCCATTTGTGTGCTCTCGAGATAGCGCTTTGTGGAGTCGGGCCGCAGTTGGAAGCGAGCTTATGTTCTCGCAATATTTCCTCCAAGACGTTCTCTTGGATTTCCTCAATTCGAGGTTTAGCTCTGTTAAACAGCAGTCTCACCTCTTTCCTTAGGGACTCAAGCTGAGTATTCCACCAGGGCACACACCGTTTGTGTGTAATTGACCTGGGTGTACAGCTGTCTCTAAAGGATGAGATGAGTGCTGCATTGAGCTGGTAAGCCGCTTCGTCGATATCGTCTTTCGATTCAGTCGACTTAAAAAGCATATCCTCTTTGGCGGCGAGTTGAGCTTGGAACCGAGCCCAATTCATTCGTTAACCTCACCGGTGATGTTGAATCTGATGTACTGGTGATCAGACAGTGAGGCTTCATTGGAGACATTCCAGTCCCCAATCGCATTTGAGATAAATGGGCTAGAGATGGTGAGGTCAAGCACCTCTTCTCTAACCGCATTTATGAAAGTGGGTTTTCTACCTCTGAGTTTGTTAATGATTAAAAATTCAAGGAGTGACTCACCTCGTTTGTTGGTATTTCTGCTGCCACATTCCATATGGTGCGCGTTGAAGTCGTATCCAATTACCAGGTGGTGTTTTTTCTGGTTGCAATACCTAACCAGATCCTGGACTTCAGTGAGAGGGATTTACGCGACCTATTTTGCAGGCCCATAATCTTACCTTTATGGACCCATGGTTCTTGGCTAAAGGTGTCCGAGGCACGTTTGGCATGGTGCAGGTTGCCCTGCAGCACACCCATTACTTGCGACGGTAGGCCGGCTGGATGGGATTGATCTTCTGATCTACTTCCCATCGAGGATTCCCTTTGTTTGGTTGGGGGACGTTTATTTCTTTTATTTGGGCGACCTTTAGTGGTCGTCGGCCCAGATGTGGCAGCGGGTTTTAGTTCGTCACATCTGGGCGTCTCTACTACAGCAGTAGGTAGTAGGTTTTCCTACAGCGATTGGTACTACATCTACGGATGTTTTCACCTGACTTTTGATGATCATCTTAATGATTTCAAATCTATAAGCCACTTGACACTTAAGTTCTATTAGTCGAGCCAGAGACTTGTCGCTGACTGCCAGAACTAAGTGCAAGAGGTTTTTCTCCTTATTTGACGTGCTCTGCATGACTCTTCAGTTCTGTGCGTGTAAGCCGTCATTTTGAGAATCCAGCGTCGCCAACACTTTCGTTATGGGTAAGCCGGTGCTTTGTGGGAAGTAGCCCCGTACGATATGTGGCTTCGGGAAAGCTTCCTCTTCCACAAGCATAATATCAAGTCCACTCTTGTCCTTGATGGCCGTAAAATTGGTTTTCATCCAATCGGCCGTAGCTGGGTTGTCACACACAAAGTATAACCACCCTGGCTTGTAGGTCGATCCCCTGAAGCGAGGCTTGGGTGCCTTACCCAGCAGCTCGATGGAGGTGTCGACTGCAGCCTCCTGAACGGCTGCCATCTGCGCTGTTGTAAGGGGATCCTCGGATCCTCCCAGCTACACTACTATAGCTCTTCTTACGACCACGTTTCAGTTCCGGACCTCTGGTTTTGCCCTGCATTATAGCAGCTTTGAATCGTCACTGCTTCGACGATTTGAGCTTAACGAAGCCACCAGGTGGTAGACGCTTTTCCTCTACACGCCTGATAATTTCGTTCTTTGTTACACTTGGGAGTTCATCTGAGAACATGCTCACAGAATCCCCACCGAGTGTTGGGTCGGAATCGGAGAGTGAAGACACGTCTTCTGCTTTCCGTCCGGCTGCAATGTCGGCAAAAGGTGCCGGCATCATTTCCGATTTTTGGGCCGCTAAGGGCTCATAGACCCTAGCAGGCGATGACATTTGAGAGTCATCATTCTCTTGAAAAATGTTTGAATTATCAATTGTTCCCACGAGGACACGGGAAAGTACGGCCACCTGCAACGAAGCCCGAGACACTGTAGGAAGGCTATATTGAAATCGGAGGTCGCCCGGTATCCGAAGTTCGCATACTAGGAGCTAAGCACCCTCTTAGCCATGCATCCGTCGGCGTATGCTGATCCACCTTGGAGTTAAGGGAGTAAGGGAGTGATGGATACAATGTGAGCAATTGTCACGGAGGATATATACATACATATGTATATATATATATATAATTATATATAAGTAATTAGAATAAGAGTAGCTTAAGAAAACGCTGCATAAAAGGAGCTGTCCACGGACAAAAACAATGTATTTTGTATGGATTAAACTGATTCGAGGTCACGTTGCAAGGGCAATGACTTCGATCAATAACTTGATCTCTGGGGCTTACTACCCCAACTCTATGTATTACGATGAAGTGCATCCGAACGGCTTCGCGCCTCCGGAAGCATTTCTTCATTTTGATAATTGTGGGCTGATCCAGGATAGATTGGTGGTGCCGCTAATTTTCCATGTGGCCCGTAATTCTGTGGAGCGGCGACTCCTTTACGAACCTGACGTCGTGCTCTGTGAGCCCGAGCGCCGCAGGTTCAATAGTGCGGTTTCTCGCCGAGATGGATAAGACGTTGTCCGACAGCATCAACGCTTTTGGTGGCTGGAACGAACTCCGAATCTACGCCTTTTCAAGACGAAGCCCGTCGACACCAATGGTGGACTTATATAGGGCAGGGTAGAATAGGGTAGGCTAACGTAGGTAATAAGTGTTGAGCTCTCTTTTAATAAGTAATATCATAAAACAACAAAAAAATCATAAAACTAAAAATGAAAAAAATATTTATAAACATATTATATATATAAAGTATGTAATCTTGTATATACAGGTCCTGCCACATAAACCGTAAAAAACATTTTTAGTTTAGTTTAGTTTATTTACAGTAAATGCTAACACATTAAGATAAATCTTATAAACTAGTGATAGCTAATGAGTACAGTTATATACGTTTTACAATGAATTTCAAGTAAGTAATATACAAATATTGGTTTTAATTACAAATAAGATACAGATTTAAAAGTAAATAGAAGTTAATAGCGAGAGGAAATTGAAGTTGAAGTTGAAGTTGAAGTTCGTTGCTTTGATTAAACATTATCAAAAAAGATTTTAAGTTTATTTTGAAATTGTTGCATGCTGTTCGACTCACGTAGGCGAGCGGGGAGTGAATTCCGGATGTTCCGGAATTTCGGATGTGAGGCATGAGAAACGAGGAAGTGTCAAGTTGTTTGTTCTATTTGACGCTGGGAATTGAAGGATTTCGTACAAATATGCAGGTTGTTTTGTATGGAGTATTGTGTAAAGTAATTTCATAGTACGAAACTTGATGAAACTTTCGAATGACATTTTAAGGAGGCTTGTAGATAAATGGGAAATGTGATCGTATCTTCTTAGAACGTAAATGTAACGGAGAATACTGTTGAATGCTACTTTCAGTTTTACATTGCTTGCATAGTCACAGTTGTAGTAAATTTCACAAACGTACGTGAGAACTGGAATCACAAGGGTCCTTGCAAGGAGCATTCTGGTGTTAAGCGAAGTGAAATGTTGGACTGGCCATAGAGATCTAAGAATTCCATAGGTTTTACCTACTACTGAGTTAACGTGGTCGTTCCAAGTTAATGTCCTGTTGAAAACAATACCTAGGTTTCTTGATTTGTCTGTGAACTCTAAGGGGATGCCGTTTAGTTCAATAGATGGGAAATAAGATAAGTCCAAAACCTTTTTCGATATCACTAAGCATTTGCATTTTGTTGGATTAAGCAGCAGTGAATTGCGTTCTGCCCAAGCATTAATCCTTTCAAGTTCAGCATTTATAGTGCAGACACAGTTTTCGATAAGACCGATAGGGCAACTTTTGTATATTTGTATGTCGTCTGCATAAAAATGCTTTGAGACGTTACTTAAGATGGATGCTAATTCATTTGTATACAAGGAAAACAATAGGGGAGAGAGAATCGATCCTTGAGGAACACCACGTCGAATCGGAAGGAACTCGGAGAGTTCATTGCCTAAAGAGACAGACTGCATCCTATCGAGCAGAAACGAGGAAATAAGTTTGATAGCCTCTATAGAAACATTGAATTTATACCGTAGCTTGTTTAATAGGAGCGAATGGTTGACCATATCGAAAGCTTTGGAAAAATCTAAAAGATCAAGAAGGTAACCCAGTTATTATCCAGCTGAACTCTAATGTCTTCAATGACTTTGAGGAGTGCTGTTGTGCAGCTATGTTTTGCTCGGAAACCAGATTGAACGTTTACCGTGAGGTTGTGCCGCATTATGTAGTCATTGAGTTGGTTTTGCATTATACGTTCACATACTTTAGCTAAAAAAGGTAAGATGGAAATTGGTCGAAATTCATCGCAAAGAGTATTTTTGGGCACTGGTATAACTTTGGCTATTTTCCATTGACGTGGAAAGATTCCAGTTGTTATGATTGTATTAAAAATATGTGTTAGAAAGGGTAGTATTAATGGTAGTATACATTTCAGAAATTTGGGACTTATATCGTCTACGCCAGATGCGTTCGATTTTATCGATAGCAAACTTCGTAAAACCTCTTGATTGCTAACGCAGGAAAAGCTAAAGGGAGAGAATGAGAAATCTAAAGGCGGTTCGGCAAATTCCTGATTAGTGTTGGGAGTTATACTTGGTAAAGATAAAAACTTTTGATTTAATTCGTCGGCGTTGATGTTGCTTAGTGGACATATTTTTTGCTTTCCTATACCAAGATCTCGAAGATTTCTCCAGAGTTTCTGAGAGTCAGAGGACACGTTGAGGTGATTTGTATAAAATTGTATTTCGGCCTCTCTTATTTTTTGAACAGCCTTATTACGCAGTATTTTATATACCCCATGAATCTCTTCAATCCTTGTACGAACCCAGCGTTTATAAGCTTGATCACGTTGATTGATTAAATCTTTAATTGCTTGGGTGAGCCAAGGTTTTGACGCGTTGATGTACCTTTTTGTTTTAATTGGAACATGGGTATTAAAAATATTTATTATATTATTATTTATAAACTGAACTTGTTCGTTGGGTGAGGTCATATAGTAAACATTTTCCCAAGGTATAGTTCTAATATGTTGTTCGAGATGTAAGAGATTGATATTTTTAAAGTTTCTAAACTCTGTTGGCCGATTTTCAGCTTGGTTACCCGTTTGGAAATCAAAACTCAAGAAGATAAGGTCATGATAGGAGAAGACGGGTGCAGAAAGTTGGTCATAGCATAGCACTTGGTCACTTTTACTTACGAAGAACAAGTCTAAAAGAGTACTAGAGGAGCGAGTGAAGTGAGTAGGCATAATTGAGTTGACAACATGCAGATCTAGTGAATTCATTTGTTCAATGAGACGCTTATCCGCTATTGAAGTCACCACATAGTATTATGTTGGGTGAACTGACAGCAATCTCTTCCACTTTCTCGTATAATAGCCCCAGATCGATATTGTTATTTGGTCTGTACATAGTTCCTAAAATAAGTTTTGATTCGCTACCTATGACATCAAGAAATAAGTATTCCAGTGGCGAGCCGGGAGGTGAGGAGCATCTTATTCTACCAACTAAATCATTTCTTAAGTAAATTGCGACACCGCCACCCCCGCGAGTACCTCTGTCTACCCTAAAAAGTCTATATCCTTGGGTTGAATATAGTGCATCTTTAACTTCCTGACTAAACCAAGTTTCTGAAACACATATTGCATGCAATCTAGAGTTTACAAACAAATGACGAAATTCCTCAATTTTGGGCATCAAACTTTGCGAATTGATATGCACGACTTTAAAGCCTTCTCTATAGTTGCTTAGTACTCTGATCATTGATCTGAGTATAACATCGCTGTAACCGGAGCTGGAATTCTTATTATGTTCACTCAACTCTGTGCCGGCAATTAATCCGGTGAGTAAACAGCAGTATATTCAAATGATAAATATAAACAAAGCAACTTCTTTTACAATAACAAAAATAATACACGACTATAGACATTGAATTTAACTTCATACAAATTATAATTAAAAGAGAAAAGACGAAGAAAGAAGAGCAAAATAGAAAGAGAAATAGAAAAAGAAGACATACTAAAAGAGAGGACATATAAAGTAAATATTTAGGACAAGGAAGATAAATACTTAGAATTGTGATCGGCATCATGCTGTATCAAGTTGACATCTCATGGCTATGGCGTTCCAAACTTGATCACTCTCAATGAGTATACCTTCGGCGAGGGCATTCTCTTTAATAAAAACACTTCCAGAGCGGGTGTACACGGCGAACAACTTGTGGTTACGCTTGAGACGGTTGGCTTGTTGGTAGTAATACCGATTTTTCGGTGTCAAACTTCCATACATATAGATGTTAATATTTTTGTTGGTTTGAATGTTAGCATCTTGGAGGCACAGTTGTCTTTTGTTCTTGCAAAACTGGGAAACCGCGTGCAGAACAGTATTTCTTTCACGGGGAGAGCCAAATTTGACTATTATGGGAGAGCTCGTTTTGGTTTCTCTTGATGAATTTGGTTTTTGGTTGTGGCTCCTGGAGCGAAAAATTGCTTTAAGCAATATTTTCTATTTCAGGCGATATTCTATATCTATGAGAGCACCGTGACGCAGTGGGTAGTGTGTTGGCCTCTGACGCCGATGGCACGGGATCGAATCCCGACACAGCCATGTCATCGAACGTGCTTTTCACGGTGTTTCTCCTCAGCGGGGCTCTGACAAAACCCCCTGTAGTAAAATTGTCATGAAAAGCTTCTCGAAATTCGCCGTTCGGATCCGGCAATAAACTGTAGGTCTCGTTCACCTCAGGGAAAATGAAACCACACACAACATGGGTGATTGAAAGAGAAGCTCGGCTCAGGTCCTTCATGGACTGCAACGCCAACATGCATACATACATACATTCTGTATCTATATTGTGTATCTGTATTGTGTTACCATGGCAACATATAAGCAGCTAAGCTTTTTGTATTTTTTTAGAGACTCGCGCAGGTTCAAGAGTTTTTTTTATATTCTCTTATGATATGCTATTACATACACAACCTGAACGGAGTGCAGTGGTTTGGGTCGTCGATGTTCGTTCACTACTCTCAGGGGCGGTTGTCCTAGATAGGACGAAAGCCGACCAAATTCCGCTTTGGTTATAGTCCGTAATAATTCGTTCGAGCACTTTAATATTGCATACGCATAGGATGAATTTCAGTTGACCATATACTGTGAGTGTTATGTCTGCCGCTGTACGTCTGGTCACTTTCCATTCATAACTGCGTTGCATACTTTTTGTCCGTATAAGAATTACTTTTTCTTGGCTATGAAGCGAATTTGAACTATAGAGAGACCTTCCGCTCGGCGGTTGATGATGTTAACCACTGCACCACGCCACCCGTTGAGCAAAAAAAGTTTTTGCTAAATGTAAAAACGTTTTCGTATACTAATCGTGAAATGGCGATTTTAGTAAAGTGTTCAGCCACAACGGTCAGCATTTGTTTTTAAAAAACTATAAAGTGTATAAAAGTTTGGAGCCAAGGAAAAGGAATTGCCCAAAAGACATTACAATCGAAGGTCGAAAACTGATCCATTTATCTCTACAAGACCGGTTCAGAACATTTAGGGAAATGCAAACATTATTCACAGAGAAGACTGGAGTAAATATCTCAGCAAGAACTGTACGAAGGCGTCTTCTAAATGCTAGACTTAAATTTGCGATAACTTATGCTAATTGGGATTATAACGAATGAATGAACGTAATTTAGTCTGACGAGTCCAAATTTAACGTGTTTGGGAATGATGGAATGCAGTTTGTACGGAGAGCAAAAGGGGAAGATTTTAATAAAAATTGCGTTTTGACTAGCGTTAAGTACCCAGCTAGTGTAATGTTGTGGGTATGTTTTTGCGGGCCGGATTTAGGACGCTTAGAGTTTATTGAAGGGAATGTAAATGCAAAAAAGTACATTGAGATATTTCAAAATTCTCTATTTCCAACCATAGAGGAGCTATTTCCCAGAAATGAATATTTTATAGAGCGATAAAAATCTCTATGTTTTTGTTTGTTTTTTCAAAGATTCTCATATGTAACTCAAAAAAAAAAAAAAAAAAAAACAATTTATGGAACATTTTATTGAATTTTAACATTTGTGGGACCAATTGAAAACGAAAACTTCAAAAGAGCAGCCTTACAATAAAAATGATTTAAAAACAGTAATAAAAAAAGTTTGGAAACCAACATATCCGAAGACTTTTTAAAAAATTGGTGGAATCAATGCCGAGAAGACTTAAAGCCGTCATCAATGCAAAAGGTGGATCTACAAAATATTAATTAATATTAATACTTACTTACTTACTTACTAAACACAACCAACATGCCTCTCCACCTAGCACGATCTTTCACCGGTCTTTTCCAGTGCCGCACGGCGAGTTGGTTGAGGTCCCTTTCCACCTGTGCGCGCCACCTTAGATGCGGCCGTCATCTATTTCTTCGTCCCTCGGGGTCGGATTCAAAGTTTCTACGGACTGGAGGCATTCGCTCTACATGGCCTAGCCATCTTAGGCGTTGGATCCGTAGACGCCTGACTAGACTCATGTCGCTGTACAACCCGCACAGTTCGTGATTGAATCTCTTCCTCCAACCCCCCTCTGTGGTTTTAGGACCGAAAATCGCACGCAGAATCTTTCTCTCGAAACGACCAAGGATTTTCTCATCCGCTTTAGATTAAGTCCATGTTTCTGCGCCGTATAACCGTACCGGGATAATTAAGGTCTTATATAAGGTCAACGAGGGAGGGCTCTACTTCTCAATTGCCTCTTGAGCCCAAAGAAGCAGCTGTTGGCAAGAGTAATTCTGCATTTGATTTCGAAACTGGTGTCGTTGTTCCAGGTCACTGCGAAGCCAAGGTAGACGAGGTCCTTAACTCCCTCAAACTTATATCTGCCAATATGCACGTTCTGTCGAACGTGTCCGTTCGGTGGTAAATGTCCTTTTCCGATGACAGCAGATATTTAGTCTTGCCCTCATTAGCTGCCAAACCAATTTTTGCCGCCTCCATCTCAATACTCGCAAACGCTTCATTGACATCATGCTGTGATCTACCTATTATGTCAATATCGTCGCCGTATGCAAGGAGTTGCCTCTGATTTTTGCACAGTCACTTCTAATATGATGTTAAAAAAATCACACGACAGCGCATCACCCTGTCTAAATCCTTTCTTGACTTCGAAACTATCGGTCAGTTCTGCACCGATTCGGATGGAGCAGCGAGCGTTCTCCAAGTCTGATGAGCTTAGCAGGAATGTCAAAAGTAAACATGGCGCTATATAGCTCGTCTCTAAATGCGGGTTTGAAGTCGACGAATAGATGGTGGGTGTCGACTTGAAATTCATTGGTTTTCTCCAGGATCTGCCGTAGTGTGCAGATTCGGTCGATGGTGGACTTCCCTGGCCTGAAGCCACACTGATAAGGACCTATCAGCTTATTTACGAACGGCTTCAGGCGTTCACACAAAGCGGCAGCGAAGATCTTGTATGCGACATTAAGGAGACTTATTCCTCTGTAGTTGGCGCAGTCAAAGGGGTCTCCTTTTTTGTGGATCGGGCAAACAATGCTGAGACTCCATTCCTTGGGCATGGTTTCCTCTGACCATATCTTACAGATGAGCCATGGCATACTCCTAGCCAGCTCACCCCCAGCTGCTTTGAAGAGCTAAGCAGGCAATCCATCTGCGGAAGCAGCTTTATTCGACTTGAGTTTCGACATGGGATTCTCAATTTCGTCGAGGTCTGGGGGACGGAATTCTCTGCGATCTTCGTCATTGAAAAATGGGTCATTCTGCCTGACTGCGGTATGTTGGCTGTCATCGCCGTTATACGGTCTGCAGACGTGGTTTTTCCAAGCATCGTTCCGTTCTTATCCTTACAGGCCTCCGTTCGGGCTTTCTAGCCTTGAAACATTCGTTTTATCTGTTGATAAAATCTTCGAACGTCGTGCTTGCAGTAGCATCTCTCCAAGTTTTCAATCGCATGCTTCTCGTGCTCCTTCTTTTTTTTCTTGAGAAGCTTATGTTCCTCCCTTCTTTTAAGCTCGTAGAGCTCACGAGCCGCTCTTGTTTTTTTTGTGTAGTGAGGCTTTGTATGCCTCCTGCTTTTCTGCATGTATCCTTCTACGCTCGTCATCGAACTAGGTGCTTCGTCGTGGTGGAGCTTTAAGGCCCAACACTTCCGCTGCTGTGCTCTTCAGGGCTTGTTTGCACTGACTCCATTGCTGCTCAACTGACTGAGTGGAGGATTGAGGTGTATCGGAGAGCTTGAGGAAGACGCGGTTGGCAAAGGCACTGGCGATCTTTCATTGTTCACAAATTCACTGACTATGCATCGTCTGACGAATTCGGAATCGTAAGCATTATACACTGCCGCTCATCTGAATAGGTTCAACTTTTTTTTCACATTACTGTTAGCCTCTCTTCACATACATATATTGCAATGACACATATTTGTTATATATGTAATGAAAGAGCATCATTATACGCTCAGTTTGAGGGGATAAATGTTGCCTTAAAGTTTACCGTTATTCTCACACGCTAGTTCGACCAAATGCATTCATAAAAACAAACACATTTTTTGGCTCATCTGAATAGGTTCAACGATTGGAATGAAATAAAACACGAATAGTGATTGTAATACAATCAATTAATTTTGCACTTTTGTATAGGTAGTATTGTAATACTTACTTACTTAGGTGCGCTACAGTCCGTGGTGAACCTGGGCCTCAACCAACAAGCGTCTCCAGCTGGCACGGTCTTTGGCCAGCTGTTTCCAGCGCCGCACGCCCAGTTGGTTAAGGTCCCCTTCCACCTGCGTGCGCCACCGATGATGCGGCCGTCCTCTGCCGCGCTTTCCTTCCGGAGTGGATTCGAAGGATCTTCGGGTCGGAGCTGTATTTTCCATGCGCTCTACATGGCCTAGCCACCTTAGACGCTGTATCTTGTAACTTGTACAGTTCTTCGTTATATCTTCTCCTCCTCTTCTCCTCCATACACCGTTTAAATAAACGGGACCGTTATATCCGCCCATGGTGACGTTCTGGCCAATACGTCGGTGTTGTCCGTCTCTTTTAGATGAAAGCAGATATTGGGTTTTACCTTCATTAACCTTGAGACCCATCTTAGCCGCTTCTACCTCAATGCTTACAAAGGCCTAATTGACGTCTCGCTGTGTCCGTCCAATCACGTCAATGTCGTCGGCATACGCAAGCAATTGCGTAAACTTGAAATAAATCGTACCTCTTGTGTTGGCCAGTGACTCTTGCACGATCTTTTCAAGCACGATGTTGAAAAAGTTGCATGACAGCGCGTCACCTTGCCAAAATCCTTTTTTAACATCAAAGGTCACGGTTTGCTCATTACCGACCTTAATGGAGCAGCGAGAATTCTCCATTATCACCCTGCACAGTCGGACGAGTTTGGCACGGATGTTAAAACTAGACATGGCTTTGTATAGCTCATCTCTATACACGCTGTCATATGCAGCCTTGAAATCGACGAAGAGGTGATGAGTGTCGATTTGGTATTCCTGGGTCTTCTCCAAGATCTGCCGTAGCGTAAATATTTGGTATATTGTGGATTTACCTGGCCTGAAACCACACTGATAAGAGCCGATCAGGTTATCCACAAACAGTTTCAGGCGTTCACACAATACGGCAGAGAAGATCTTATATGCGATGTTAAGGAGACTTATACCCCTAAAGTTGGTGCAATTATAGGGGTCTCCTTTCTTATGGACCGAGCAAACGATGCTGAGATTCCATTCGTCGGGCATGCTTTCCTCCGACCATACCTTGCAAATGGCTCATCTCCAGCCGCCTTAAGAAGCAGACAGGCCGTCTGCGCCCACAGCTTTATTAGACTTAAGTCTTGATATCGCTATTTTGACTTCGTCTAGGTCGGGTGGACTGAATTCTGTTTCATTGTCGTCCATTACGAATGGATCGTTCTGCCTGACAGCGGTATCTTGTCTATCATCGCCGTTATACAGTCTTCGGAAGTGGTCTTTCCAAATCCTCAGCATCGACTGCGACTCTACTACCAGTTCTCCATTATCATTCCTGCAGGCCGCCGCTCTGGCTTTGTAGCCATGGCATGTTCGTTTTATCTTATTGTTAAGCTTACGGGCGTCATTCCTGCGGAAGCATCTCTCCATCTCCTCGATCTCACGCTTTCCGTGCTCCGTCTTCTTTCTTCTGAAAAGCGTGTGTTCCTCTCTTCTCTTCTGCTCATAGATTTCGCGAGCAGCTCTCGTCCGTCGTTGCGGCATGGCTTTACATGCCTCTGGTTTTGCTGCATGGGCTTGTTCGCATTGTTCATCGAACCAGGGGTCTCTAGGTGGTGGCGGTTTGAAACCCAATACCTCTGAGGCAGCGTCTCTGATGGCGCTCTGGCAATGCGCCCATTCCTGCTCTAATGTTTGTGCTGCATCCTGCACAGTTGGATGAGTTTGGCAGGGATGTTAAAACTAGACATGGCTTTGTATAGCTCATTTCTATACACGCTGTCATATGCAGCCTTGAAATCAACGAAGAGGTGGTGAGTGTCGATTTGGTATTCCTGGGTCTTATCCAAGATCTGCCATAGCGTTAATATCTGGTCTATTGTGGATTTACCTGGCCTGAAACCATACTGATAAGAGCCGATCAGGTTATCCACAAACGGTTTCAGGCGTTCACACAATACGGCAAAGAAGATCTTATATGCGATGTTAAGGAGACTTATTCCCTGTATGAATCCTCCTGCACTCGTCATCGAACCAGGTGTTTCTTCGTGGTGGAGCCTTGAAACCCAGAACTTCGGATGCAGAGCTTTTCAGGGCTTGATTGCAAGGGCACACGCCGCCAGACTAGGGCTGCCCTCCAATGACTTTTGCCGTGGCTGCATGGACGAGAAGGAAGAGGAATCAATCCATCACCTTCTCTGCTCATGCCCCTCTTTTGCGAACCACAGGAGGATCTACCTCGGCGCTGAAAATCTAAGTGAGCTAGCAAGCCTAAAAATAGCTCATCTCCATCGCTTCATCAGAAGCACCGGTTGGTTCTCAGGTAGCGGATCAGGGTAATGATCCTTGAGGTATCGCAATGGGCCGACCTCGCCCTACGTGTGGCTTATGCCAACCACTTGTACCTAACCTAAACTAACCTTGCCCAGTGCACAAGAACGGAGATCCCTATAACTGCACCAACTACAAAGGTACTTACCTTTAACCTTGCGTATAAGATTTTCCCTACCGTACTGTGTGAACCTTTGTGGATAATCTGATACATTCAGTGTGGTTTCAGGCCAGGTAAGTCCACAATAGACCAAATATTCGCACTGAGCAGATCATGGAGAACACACAAGAATACCAAATCGACACCAATCACCATTTCGTCGATTTCAAAGCTACGTATGACAGTGTGCATAGAACCATGTTTAGTTTTCACATCCCTGCCAAACTCATTAGTTTGTGCAGGATGAAAATAAAGAATTCTTGCTGCTCCATTAAGGTCGGTTGTGAATTAACCAAGACCTTTGATGTTAAAAAAGAATTTAGATTAGGTGACGAAGCTGTCATGTAATTTTTTCAAACTAGTAGTTGAAAAGATCATACGAGGCTCACTAGCGAACACAAGAGGTACGATCGATTTTAAGTCTGTGCAACTGCTTGAGTAAGCGGAGGGCATTGACGTAATTGGACAAATACAGCAGACCGTTAATGAAGCGTTCGAAAGCACTGAAGCAGAAGCGGCTAAAATTGGTCTTTCGGTTAAAGAGGGTAACGAGGGTATAACGAAATATATACAACAGAAACGAAAAAAATATTTTTAAAATGTGTTTACTTAATTTTTTGAGCTTAAGCGAAGCACCTTTAAATTACTCGTCTTATAAAGTAAGTTTTATGTCTACAATGATTGCATTTAATGTAGTTGTTATCAAGTCTTAAGATAATCATTATGTTGATAATGGTGGTTCTTGTATGACGACTACAACTAGAAACAATCAATAATAAAACACTCGGCGTGTCATTTACATACTGTCTGGTTTCTTTTTTTATCACCGGTTGACACAAGACCGCTGATAAGATTTAAAATTGCCAAAGATAACTAACACGAAACTGTATAGTATATAACATCAATTAATTGTAAGCTTTTCCAGAGGCGGCTTTTTTTTTTTTTTTTATATGTATATGGAGCTAGTGCTACCATTAGCAATACGGCACTGCGACCTTTGCAGATCTATTGTGCCTGCTAGCCGAGGAGCCTCTCCACTTCTATGATAAAGTTGAGAATGTTTCTCGTAGGAGCCAAGGTGATCCCCTCAGGAGTCATAACTTCACTGAGAAGGATACGCTTCCTAAGATGGCAGAGAGCAGCACACTCACATAGTATGTGTTCCGCCGTCTCTTCGTCCTCGAGACAGAGCCGACACTCAGTTTCGGACGAGAGACTAATTTTGTTAAGATGATATCTCAGACCGCAGTGTCCTGTTAGGTAGATGACTAGTCTTCTGATATACACCCTATTGAATTTGAGTATGTCACTAGAGGGTTTGTTCAGGGGTCGTATAAGTCGTTTAGATTGACGGAGTCCCCCAACGCTGAGGACAGGTGTTGCAATTTTTCCCATTTGTCTAAGAAGAAATTTATCTTAGACCCGGGAACGCCGCAGAATGGTTTCGGACCTATGTATTTATCGCTGAAATCTTTTCTGGCAAGTTGGTCGGCAATTTCATTGGCCTTGATACCTTTATGTCCTGGCACCCACCAAAGTTTAACATTGTTTCATTGTTTCTTTTGGCGGATCTTGTAGGGCGTTATGGCATTCCTTGACGGCTTTTGAGTTCGTACTGTACGAACCCAGTGCCCTAAGCGCTGCTTGGCTATCAGAGAGTATGTTGATGGTTACTCCTCTAATGCCAGTCTCGAGATTTAGAATGACGCATGTTAGGATGGCATGCAGCTCTGTTTGGAAGATACCGGGACTTATTCCCAGGGCCTTCGAGATCTTGCGTTTTGGTCCAAAGATGCCGGCGCCAACGCCGGAAGCCATCTTGGAGCCATCCGTGTACCACCTAAGGCCTTTGACATTTAGCAGGGGATCACTGTTTTCCCATGCTGAGCGATTTGGGATCAGTAACTCAAATCTCTTGTCAAAGGTGAAGGTGTGTGGCAATGCGTCCAAGATCGTAGTAATCATATCCAGCTCGGGAAGGTGTTGTAATATGGATATGTGGCTTACGGGTCTACATGGCATATTTGTTCCCGAGCGGAGAATTCTGATTGCACTGCGTAGTGAGTAATGCCACCTTTCTGATAAAAAGGTGCAGTGGAGTGAATCCAATTAGTGCTTGTTGGGCTGCCGTGGGGCAGGTTGGCATAGCGCCTGTGATGCCGAGACACACTAGTCTCTGAAGGCGTTGAAGCTTAGGTTTAAGTCCCCAGGTTTTACCGTAGGTGCGTCGACAGGCCCACATGGCCTTAGTCGCATTCATGAGTTTATTTTTCATATTGGAGTTCCAGTTGAGTCTGCGGTCTAGGTCAATACCTAGATACTTTACCTCTTCTGAAATTCCAATGTGTTTGCCATTTAGAAAGATTAAGGAGGGCTGTACCTTTCTCCTCTTTGTAAACAGGACTAAGATTGTCTTATTTGGGTTAATAGATAAACCCTCTCTGCCACAGCAGTCAGAGATAAGTTGGAGCGCAAGCTGCATGCGCTTACAGGCAGTGATCTCGCACTTGCCCGTAACAATGACTACTAGGTCATCAGCATATCCGACGACCTCGTAGCCCCAAGGGATTAGCTTGCGTAATAGATCACCGATAACTATCGACCAAAGCAGTGGTGAGAGGACTCCCCCTTGTGGTCATCCTCTAGCCACCGATACTGTCACTGAGACCTCTCCGCATGTGGCTGATATGATACGGCTATTTAGCATCGCCCTAATCCAGTGATTAGTGGGATGGTCCACACCCCTGCAGGATAGTGCAGTGGTGATCGAATCATAGCCAGTATTATCGAGGAAGGCGCAGACTGCGGTCTCCTTTTGTGTGAAACTATTTTCAATGCGCGTCACCAAGTGTTGTAGTGCATTCGCGGTAGATCGCTCTTTGCGATATGCATACTGGTTGGGATGCAGAGGTGTCTGATTTTCGAAGATACCTCTAATATGGAGCTCTATCAGTTTCTCCATTGCTTTTAGAAAGAACGAAGTCAGACTGATAGGGCAATAGGATTTAGGTTGCTCACTTGGCTTCCCAATCTTGGGGATGAAGACAGGATTGACCTCTCCAAATTTGGGGTATGTATCCCAGGTTGAAGCAAGACCTAAAAAGAACTATCAGTGGTGGTAGAATTGTATTCAAGCCTTTTGGTTTAAATGAACCAATTGCCCATTTGACCCTGTCCGGGCTGAAGAGTCTACCAGAGAGGCTATTTGTTCTACTGTCGATGTTATCTATGACGTTAATTTGAACGTCAGAGGACATCGAGTAAGGAGTAGAACCAGGGAGGTGCATCTCGAGCAAAGTCTCCAGGATTTCCCTGCGATTGACGGTAAAGGTGCCGTCTGATTTGCGAAGCAGCCCGAGCCCATTTGTGTGCTCTCGAGATAGCGCTTTGTGGAGTCGGGCCGCAGTTGGAAGCGAGCTTATGTTCTCGCAATATTTCCTCCAAGACGTTCTCTTGGATTTCCTCAATTCGAGGTTTAGCTCTGTTAAACAGCAGTCTCACCTCTTTCCTTAGGGACTCAAGCTGAGTATTCCACCAGGGCACACACCGTTTGTGTGTAATTGACCTGGGTGTACAGCTGTCTCTAAAGGATGAGATGAGTGCTGCATTGAGCTGGTAAGCCGCTTCGTCGATATCGTCTTTCGATTCAGTCGACTTAAAAAGCATATCCTCTTTGGCGGCGAGTTGAGCTTGGAACCGAGCCCAATTCATTCGTTAACCTCACCGGTGATGTTGAATCTGATGTACTGGTGATCAGACAGTGAGGCTTCATTGGAGACATTCCAGTCCCCAATCGCATTTGAGATAAATGGGCTAGAGATGGTGAGGTCAAGCACCTCTTCTCTAACCGCATTTATGAAAGTGGGTTTTCTACCTCTGAGTTTGTTAATGATTAAAAATTCAAGGAGTGACTCACCTCGTTTGTTGGTATTTCTGCTGCCACATTCCATATGGTGCGCGTTGAAGTCGTATCCAATTACCAGGTGGTGTTTTTTCTGGTTGCAATACCTAACCAGATCCTGGACTTCAGTGAGAGGGATTTACGCGACCTATTTTGCAGGCCCATAATCTTACCTTTATGGACCCATGGTTCTTGGCTAAAGGTGTCCGAGGCACGTTTGGCATGGTGCAGGTTGCCCTGCAGCACACCCATTACTTGCGACGGTAGGCCGGCTGGATGGGATTGATCTTCTGATCTACTTCCCATCGAGGATTCCCTTTGTTTGGTTGGGGGACGTTTATTTCTTTTATTTGGGCGACCTTTAGTGGTCGTCGGCCCAGATGTGGCAGCGGGTTTTAGTTCGTCACATCTGGGCGTCTCTACTACAGCAGTAGGTAGTAGGTTTTCCTACAGCGATTGGTACTACATCTACGGATGTTTTCACCTGACTTTTGATGATCATCTTAATGATTTCAAATCTATAAGCCACTTGACACTTAAGTTCTATTAGTCGAGCCAGAGACTTGTCGCTGACTGCCAGAACTAAGTGCAAGAGGTTTTTCTCCTTATTTGACGTGCTCTGCATGACTCTTCAGTTCTGTGCGTGTAAGCCGTCATTTTGAGAATCCAGCGTCGCCAACACTTTCGTTATGGGTAAGCCGGTGCTTTGTGGGAAGTAGCCCCGTACGATATGTGGCTTCGGGAAAGCTTCCTCTTCCACAAGCATAATATCAAGTCCACTCTTGTCCTTGATGGCCGTAAAATTGGTTTTCATCCAATCGGCCGTAGCTGGGTTGTCACACACAAAGTATAACCACCCTGGCTTGTAGGTCGATCCCCTGAAGCGAGGCTTGGGTGCCTTACCCAGCAGCTCGATGGAGGTGTCGACTGCAGCCTCCTGAACGGCTGCCATCTGCGCTGTTGTAAGGGGATCCTCGGATCCTCCCAGCTACACTACTATAGCTCTTCTTACGACCACGTTTCAGTTCCGGACCTCTGGTTTTGCCCTGCATTATAGCAGCTTTGAATCGTCACTGCTTCGACGATTTGAGCTTAACGAAGCCACCAGGTGGTAGACGCTTTTCCTCTACACGCCTGATAATTTCGTTCTTTGTTACACTTGGGAGTTCATCTGAGAACATGCTCACAGAATCCCCACCGAGTGTTGGGTCGGAATCGGAGAGTGAAGACACGTCTTCTGCTTTCCGTCCGGCTGCAATGTCGGCAAAAGGTGCCGGCATCATTTCCGATTTTTGGGCCGCTAAGGGCTCATAGACCCTAGCAGGCGATGACATTTGAGAGTCATCATTCTCTTGAAAAATGTTTGAATTATCAATTGTTCCCACGAGGACACGGGAAAGTACGGCCACCTGCAACGAAGCCCGAGACACTGTAGGAAGGCTATATTGAAATCGGAGGTCGCCCGGTATCCGAAGTTCGCATACTAGGAGCTAAGCACCCTCTTAGCCATGCATCCGTCGGCGTATGCTGATCCACCTTGGAGTTAAGGGAGTAAGGGAGTGATGGATACAATGTGAGCAATTGTCACGGAGGATATATACATACATATGTATATATATATATATAATTATATATAAGTAATTAGAATAAGAGTAGCTTAAGAAAACGCTGCATAAAAGGAGCTGTCCACGGACAAAAACAATGTATTTTGTATGGATTAAACTGATTCGAGGTCACGTTGCAAGGGCAATGACTTCGATCAATAACTTGATCTCTGGGGCTTACTACCCCAACTCTATGTATTACGATGAAGTGCATCCGAACGGCTTCGCGCCTCCGGAAGCATTTCTTCATTTTGATAATTGTGGGCTGATCCAGGATAGATTGGTGGTGCCGCTAATTTTCCATGTGGCCCGTAATTCTGTGGAGCGGCGACTCCTTTACGAACCTGACGTCGTGCTCTGTGAGCCCGAGCGCCGCAGGTTCAATAGTGCGGTTTCTCGCCGAGATGGATAAGACGTTGTCCGACAGCATCAACGCTTTTGGTGGCTGGAACGAACTCCGAATCTACGCCTTTTCAAGACGAAGCCCGTCGACACCAATGGTGGACTTATATAGGGCAGGGTAGAATAGGGTAGGCTAACGTAGGTAATAAGTGTTGAGCTCTCTTTTAATAAGTAATATCATAAAACAACAAAAAAATCATAAAACTAAAAATGAAAAAAATATTTATAAACATATTATATATATAAAGTATGTAATCTTGTATATACAGGTCCTGCCACATAAACCGTAAAAAACATTTTTAGTTTAGTTTAGTTTATTTACAGTAAATGCTAACACATTAAGATAAATCTTATAAACTAGTGATAGCTAATGAGTACAGTTATATACGTTTTACAATGAATTTCAAGTAAGTAATATACAAATATTGGTTTTAATTACAAATAAGATACAGATTTAAAAGTAAATAGAAGTTAATAGCGAGAGGAAATTGAAGTTGAAGTTGAAGTTGAAGTTCGTTGCTTTGATTAAACATTATCAAAAAAGATTTTAAGTTTATTTTGAAATTGTTGCATGCTGTTCGACTCACGTAGGCGAGCGGGGAGTGAATTCCGGATGTTCCGGAATTTCGGATGTGAGGCATGAGAAACGAGGAAGTGTCAAGTTGTTTGTTCTATTTGACGCTGGGAATTGAAGGATTTCGTACAAATATGCAGGTTGTTTTGTATGGAGTATTGTGTAAAGTAATTTCATAGTACGAAACTTGATGAAACTTTCGAATGACATTTTAAGGAGGCTTGTAGATAAATGGGAAATGTGATCGTATCTTCTTAGAACGTAAATGTAACGGAGAATACTGTTGAATGCTACTTTCAGTTTTACATTGCTTGCATAGTCACAGTTGTAGTAAATTTCACAAACGTACGTGAGAACTGGAATCACAAGGGTCCTTGCAAGGAGCATTCTGGTGTTAAGCGAAGTGAAATGTTGGACTGGCCATAGAGATCTAAGAATTCCATAGGTTTTACCTACTACTGAGTTAACGTGGTCGTTCCAAGTTAATGTCCTGTTGAAAACAATACCTAGGTTTCTTGATTTGTCTGTGAACTCTAAGGGGATGCCGTTTAGTTCAATAGATGGGAAATAAGATAAGTCCAAAACCTTTTTCGATATCACTAAGCATTTGCATTTTGTTGGATTAAGCAGCAGTGAATTGCGTTCTGCCCAAGCATTAATCCTTTCAAGTTCAGCATTTATAGTGCAGACACAGTTTTCGATAAGACCGATAGGGCAACTTTTGTATATTTGTATGTCGTCTGCATAAAAATGCTTTGAGACGTTACTTAAGATGGATGCTAATTCATTGATATACAAGGAAAACAATAGGGGAGAGAGAATCGATCCTTGAGGAACACCACGTCGAATCGGAAGGAACTCGGAGAGTTCATTGCCTAAAGAGACAGACTGCATCCTATCGAGCAGAAACGAGGAAATAAGTTTGATAGCCTCTATAGAAACATTGAATTTATACCGTAGCTTGTTTAATAGGAGCGAATGGTTGACCATATCGAAAGCTTTGGAAAAATCTAAAAGATCAAGAAGGTAACCCAGTTATTATCCAGCTGAACTCTAATGTCTTCAATGACTTTGAGGAGTGCTGTTGTGCAGCTATGTTTTGCTCGGAAACCAGATTGAACGTTTACCGTGAGGTTGTGCCGCATTATGTAGTCATTGAGTTGGTTTTGCATTATACGTTCACATACTTTAGCTAAAAAAGGTAAGATGGAAATTGGTCGAAATTCATCGCAAAGAGTATTTTTGGGCACTGGTATAACTTTGGCTATTTTCCATTGACGTGGAAAGATTCCAGTTGTTATGATTGTATTAAAAATATGTGTTAGAAAGGGTAGTATTAATGGTAGTATACATTTCAGAAATTTGGGACTTATATCGTCTACGCCAGATGCGTTCGATTTTATCGATAGCAAACTTCGTAAAACCTCTTGATTGCTAACGCAGGAAAAGCTAAAGGGAGAGAATGAGAAATCTAAAGGCGGTTCGGCAAATTCCTGATTAGTGTTGGGAGTTATACTTGGTAAAGATAAAAACTTTTGATTTAATTCGTCGGCGTTGATGTTGCTTAGTGGACATATTTTTTGCTTTCCTATACCAAGATCTCGAAGATTTCTCCAGAGTTTCTGAGAGTCAGAGGACACGTTGAGGTGATTTGTATAAAATTGTATTTCGGCCTCTCTTATTTTTTGAACAGCCTTATTACGCAGTATTTTATATACCCCATGAATCTCTTCAATCCTTGTACGAACCCAGCGTTTATAAGCTTGATCACGTTGATTGATTAAATCTTTAATTGCTTGGGTGAGCCAAGGTTTTGACGCGTTGATGTACCTTTTTGTTTTAATTGGAACATGGGTATTAAAAATATTTATTATATTATTATTTATAAACTGAACTTGTTCGTTGGGTGAGGTCATATAGTAAACATTTTCCCAAGGTATAGTTCTAATATGTTGTTCGAGATGTAAGAGATTGATATTTTTAAAGTTTCTAAACTCTGTTGGCCGATTTTCAGCTTGGTTACCCGTTTGGAAATCAAAACTCAAGAAGATAAGGTCATGATAGGAGAAGACGGGTGCAGAAAGTTGGTCATAGCATAGCACTTGGTCACTTTTACTTACGAAGAACAAGTCTAAAAGAGTACTAGAGGAGCGAGTGAAGTGAGTAGGCATAATTGAGTTGACAACATGCAGATCTAGTGAATTCATTTGTTCAATGAGACGCTTATCCGCTATTGAAGTCACCACATAGTATTATGTTGGGTGAACTGACAGCAATCTCTTCCACTTTCTCGTATAATAGCCCCAGATCGATATTGTTATTTGGTCTGTACATAGTTCCTAAAATAAGTTTTGATTCGCTACCTATGACATCAAGAAATAAGTATTCCAGTGGCGAGCCGGGAGGTGAGGAGCATCTTATTCTACCAACTAAATCATTTCTTAAGTAAATTGCGACACCGCCACCCCCGCGAGTACCTCTGTCTACCCTAAAAAGTCTATATCCTTGGGTTGAATATAGTGCATCTTTAACTTCCTGACTAAACCAAGTTTCTGAAACACATATTGCATGCAATCTAGAGTTTACAAACAAATGACGAAATTCCTCAATTTTGGGCATCAAACTTTGCGAATTGATATGCACGACTTTAAAGCCTTCTCTATAGTTGCTTAGTACTCTGATCATTGATCTGAGTATAACATAGCTGTAACCGGAGCTGGAATTCTTATTATGTTCACTCAACTCTGTGCCGGCAATTAATCCGGTGAGTAAACAGCAGTATATTCAAATGATAAATATAAACAAAGCAACTTCTTTTACAATAACAAAAATAATACACGACTATAGACATTGAATTTAACTTCATACAAATTATAATTAAAAGAGAAAAGACGAAGAAAGAAGAGCAAAATAGAAAGAGAAATAGAAAAAGAAGACATACTAAAAGAGAGGACATATAAAGTAAATATTTAGGACAAGGAAGATAAATACTTAGAATTGTGATCGGCATCATGCTGTATCAAGATGACATCTCATGGCTATGGCGTTCCAAACTTGATCACTCTCAATGAGTATACCTTCGGCGAGGGCATTCTCTTTAATAAAAACACTTCCAGAGCGGGTGTACACGGCGAACAACTTGTGGTTACGCTTGAGACGGTTGGCTTGTTGGTAGTAATACCGATTTTTCGGTGTCAAACTTCCATACATATAGATGTTAATATTTTTGTTGGTTTGAATGTTAGCATCTTGGAGGCACAGTTGTCTTTTGTTCTTGCAAAACTGGGAAACCGCGTGCAGAACAGTATTTCTTTCACGGGGAGAGCCAAATTTGACTATTATGGGAGAGCTCGTTTTGGTTTCTCTTGATGAATTTGGTTTTTGGTTGTGGCTCCTGGAGCGAAAAATTGCTTTAAGCAATATTTTCTATTTCAGGCGATATTCTATATCTATGAGAGCACCGTGACGCAGTGGGTAGTGTGTTGGCCTCTGACGCCGATGGCACGGGATCGAATCCCGACACAGCCATGTCATCGAACGTGCTTTTCACGGTGTTTCTCCTCAGCGGGGCTCTGACAAAACCCCCTGTAGTAAAATTGTCATGAAAAGCTTCTCGAAATTCGCCGTTCGGATCCGGCAATAAACTGTAGGTCTCGTTCACCTCAGGGAAAATGAAACCACACACAACATGGGTGATTGAAAGAGAAGCTCGGCTCAGGTCCTTCATGGACTGCAACGCCAACATGCATACATACATACATTCTGTATCTATATTGTGTATCTGTATTGTGTTACCATGGCAACATATAAGCAGCTAAGCTTTTTGTATTTTTTTAGAGACTCGCGCAGGTTCAAGAGTTTTTTTTATATTCTCTTATGATATGCTATTACATACACAACCTGAACGGAGTGCAGTGGTTTGGGTCGTCGATCTTCGTTCACTACTCTCAGGGGCGGTTGTCCTAGATAGGACGAAAGCCGACCAAATTCCGCTTTGGTTATAGTCCGTAATAATTCGTTCGAGCACTTTAATATTGCATACGCATAGGATGAATTTCAGTTGACCATATACTGTGAGTGTTATGTCTGCCGCGGTACGTCTGGTCACTTTCCATTCATAACTGCGTTGCATACTTTTTGTCCGTATAAGAATTACTTTTTCTTGGCTATGAAGCGAATTTGAACTATAGAGAGACCTTCCGCTCGGCGGTTGATGATGTTAACCACTGCACCACGCCACCCGTTGAGCAAAAAAAGTTTTTGCTAAATGTAAAAACGTTTTCGTATACTAATCGTGAAATGGCGATTTTAGTAAAGTGTTCAGCCACAACGGTCAGCATTTGTTTTTAAAAAACTATAAAGTGTATAAAAGTTTGGAGCCAAGGAAAAGGAATTGCCCAAAAGACATTACAATCGAAGGTCGAAAACTGATCCATTTATCTCTACAAGACCGGTTCAGAACATTTAGGGAAATGCAAACATTATTCACAGAGAAGACTGGAGTAAATATCTCAGCAAGAACTGTACGAAGGCGTCTTCTAAATGCTAGACTTAAATTTGCGATAACTTATGCTAATTGGGATTATAACGAATGAATGAACGTAATTTAGTCTGACGAGTCCAAATTTAACGTGTTTGGGAATGATGGAATGCAGTTTGTACGGAGAGCAAAAGGGGAAGATTTTAATAAAAATTGCGTTTTGACTAGCGTTAAGTACCCAGCTAGTGTAATGTTGTGGGTATGTTTTTGCGGGCCGGATTTAGGACGCTTAGAGTTTATTGAAGGGAATGTAAATGCAAAAAAGTACATTGAGATATTTCAAAATTCTCTATTTCCAACCATAGAGGAGCTATTTCCCAGAAATGAATATTTTATAGAGCGATAAAAATCTCTATGTTTTTGTTTGTTTTTTCAAAGATTCTCATATGTAACTCAAAAAAAAAAAAAAAAAACAATTTATGGAACATTTTATTGAATTTTAACATTTGTGGGACCAATTGAAAACGAAAACTTCAAAAGAGCAGCCTTACAATAAAAATGATTTAAAAACAGTAATAAAAAAAGTTTGGAAACCAACATATCCGAAGACTTTTTAAAAAATTGGTGGAATCAATGCCGAGAAGACTTAAAGCCGTCATCAATGCAAAAGGTGGATCTACAAAATATTAATTAATATTAATACTTACTTACTTACTTACTAAACACAACCAACATGCCTCTCCACCTAGCACGATCTTTCACCGGTCTTTTCCAGTGCCGCACGCCGAGTTGGTTGAGGTCCCTTTCCACCTGTGCGCGCCACCTTAGATGCGGCCGTCATCTATTTCTTCGTCCCTCGGGGTTGGATTCAAAGTTTCTACGGACTGGAGGCATTCGCTCTACATGGCCTAGCCATCTTAGGCGTTGGATCCGTAGACGCCTGACTAGACTCATGTCGCTGTACAACCCGCACAGTTCGTGATTGAATCTCTTCCTCCAACCCCCCTCTGTGGTTTTAGGACCGAAAATCGCACGCAGAATCTTTCTCTCGAAACGACCAAGGATTTTCTCATCCGCTTTAGATTAAGTCCATGTTTCTGCGCCGTATAACCGTACCGGGATAATTAAGGTCTTATATAAGGTCAACGAGGGAGGGCTCTACTTCTCAATTGCCTCTTGAGCCCAAAGAAGCAGCTGTTGGCAAGAGTAATTCTGCATTTGATTTCGAAACTGGTGTCGTTGTTCCAGGTCACTGCGAAGCCAAGGTAGACGAGGTCCTTAACTCCCTCAAACTTATATCTGCCAATATGCACGTTCTGTCGAACGTGTCCGTTCGGTGGTAAATGTCCTTTTCCGATGACAGCAGATATTTAGTCTTGCCCTCATTAGCTGCCAAACCAATTTTTGCCGCCTCCATCTCAATACTCGCAAACGCCTCATTGACATCATGCTGTGATCTACCTATTATGTCAATATCGTCGCCGTATGCAAGGAGTTGCCTCTGATTTTTGCACAGTCACTTCTAATATGATGTTAAAAAAATCACACGACAGCGCATCACCCTGTCTAAATCCTTTCTTGACTTCGAAACTATCGGTCAGTTCTGCACCGATTCGGATGGAGCAGCGAGCGTTCTCCAAGTCTGATGAGCTTAGCAGGAATGTCAAAAGTAAACATGGCGCTATATAGCTCGTCTCTAAATGCGGGTTTGAAGTCGACGAATAGATGGTGGGTGTCGACTTGAAATTCATTGGTTTTCTCCAGGATCTGCCGTAGTGTGCAGATTCGGTCGATGGTGGACTTCCCTGGCCTGAAGCCACACTGATAAGGACCTATCAGCTTATTTACGAACGGCTTCAGGCGTTCACACAAAGCGGCAGCGAAGATCTTGTATGCGACATTAAGGAGACTTATTCCTCTGTAGTTGGCGCAGTCAAAGGGGTCTCCTTTTTTGTGGATCGGGCAAACAATGCTGAGACTCCATTCCTTGGGCATGGTTTCCTCTGACCATATCTTACAGATGAGCCATGGCATACTCCTAGCCAGCTCACCCCCAGCTGCTTTGAAGAGCTAAGCAGGCAATCCATCTGCGGAAGCAGCTTTATTCGACTTGAGTTTCGACATGGGATTCTCAATTTCGTCGAGGTCTGGGGGACGGAATTCTCTGCGATCTTCGTCATTGAAAAATGGGTCATTCTGCCTGACTGCGGTATGTTGGCTGTCATCGCCGTTATACGGTCTGCAGACGTGGTTTTTCCAAGCATCGTTCCGTTCTTATCCTTACAGGCCTCCGTTCGGGCTTTCTAGCCTTGAAACATTCGTTTTATCTGTTGATAAAATCTTCGAACGTCGTGCTTGCAGTAGCATCTCTCCAAGTTTTCAATCGCATGCTTCTCGTGCTCCTTCTTTTTTTTCTTGAGAAGCTTATGTTCCTCCCTTCTTTTAAGCTCGTAGAGCTCACGAGCCGCTCTTGTTTTTTTTGTGTAGTGAGGCTTTGTATGCCTCCTGCTTTTCTGCATGTATCCTTCTACGCTCGTCATCGAACTAGGTGCTTCGTCGTGGTGGAGCTTTAAGGCCCAACACTTCCGCTGCTGTGCTCTTCAGGGCTTGTTTGCACTGACTCCATTGCTGCTCAACTGACTGAGTGGAGGATTGAGGTGTATCGGAGAGCTTGAGGAAGACGCGGTTGGCAAAGGCACTGGCGATCTTTCATTGTTCACAAATTCACTGACTATGCATCGTCTGACGAATTCGGAATCGTAAGCATTATACACTGCCGCTCATCTGAATAGGTTCAACTTTTTTTTCACATTACTGTTAGCCTCTCTTCACATACATATATTGCAATGACACATATTTGTTATATATGTAATGAAAGAGCATCATTATACGCTCAGTTTGAGGGGATAAATGTTGCCTTAAAGTTTACCGTTATTCTCACACGCTAGTTCGACCAAATGCATTCATAAAAACAAACACATTTTTTGGCTCATCTGAATAGGTTCAACGATTGGAATGAAATAAAACACGAATAGTGATTGTAATACAATCAATTTATTTTGCACTTTTGTATAGGTAGTATTGTAATACTTACTTACTTAGGTGCGCTACAGTCCGTGGTGAACCTGGGCCTCAACCAACAAGCGTCTCCAGCTGGCACGGTCTTTGGCCAGCTGTTTCCAGCGCCGCACGCCCAGTTGGTTAAGGTCCCCTTCCACCTGCGTGCGCCACCGATGATGCGGCCGTCCTCTGCCGCGCTTTCCTTCCGGAGTGGATTCGAAGACTCTTCGGGTCGGAGCTGTATTTTCCATGCGCTCTACATGGCCTAGCCACCTTAGACGCTGTATCTTGTAACTTGTACAGTTCTTCGTTATATCTTCTCCTCCTCTTCTCCTCCATACACCGTTTAAATAAACGGGACCGTTATATCCGCCCATGGTGACGTTCTGGCCAATACGTCGGTGTTGTCCGTCTCTTTTAGATGAAAGCAGATATTGGGTTTTACCTTCATTAACCTTGAGACCCATCTTAGCCGCTTCTACCTCAATGCTTACAAAGGCCTCATTGACGTCTCGCTGTGTCCGTCCAATCACGTCAATGTCGTCGGCATACGCAAGCAATTGCGTAAACTTGAAATAAATCGTACCTCTTGTGTTGGCCAGTGACTCTTGCACGATCTTTTCAAGCACGATGTTGAAAAAGTTGCATGACAGCGCGTCACCTTGCCAAAATCCTTTTTTAACATCAAAGGTCACGGTTTGCTCATTACCGTCCTTAATGGAGCAGCGAGAATTCTCCATTATCACCCTGCACAGTCGGACGAGTTTGGCACGGATGTTAAAACTAGACATGGCTTTGTATAGCTCATCTCTATACACGCTGTCATATGCAGCCTTGAAATCGACGAAGAGGTGATGAGTGTCGATTTGGTATTCCTGGGTCTTCTCCAAGATCTGCCGTAGCGTAAATATTTGGTATATTGTGGATTTACCTGGCCTGAAACCACACTGATAAGAGCCGATCAGGTTATCCACAAACAGTTTCAGGCGTTCACACAATATGGCAGAGAAGATCTTATATGCGATGTTAAGGAGACTTATACCCCTAAAGTTGGTGCAATTATAGGGGTCTCCTTTCTTATGGACCGAGCAAACGATGCTGAGATTCCATTCGTCGGGCATGCTTTCCTCCGACCATACCTTGCAAATGGCTCATCTCCAGCCGCCTTAAGAAGCAGACAGGCCGTCTGCGCCCGCAGCTTTATTAGACTTAAGTCTTGATATCGCTATTTTGACTTCGTCTAGGTCGGGTGGACTGAATTCTGTTTCATTGTCGTCCATTACGAATGGATCGTTCTGCCTGACAGCGGTATCTTGTCTATCATCGCCGTTATACAGTCTTCGGAAGTGGTCTTTCCAAATCCTCAGCATCGACTGCGACTCTACTACCAGTTCCCCATTATCATTCCTGCAGGCCGCCGCTCTGGCTTTGTAGCCATGGCATGTTCGTTTTATCTTATTGTTAAGCTTACGGGCGTCATTCCTGCGGAAGCATCTCTCCATCTCCTCGATCTCACGCTTTCCGTGCTCCGTCTTCTTTCTTCTGAAAAGCGTGTGTTCCTCTCTTCTCTTCTGCTCATAGATTTCGCGAGCAGCTCTCGTCCGTCGTTGCGGCATGGCTTTACATGCCTCTGGTTTTGCTGCATGGGCTTGTTCGCATTGTTCATCGAACCAGGGGTCTCTAGGTGGTGGCGGTTTGAAACCCAATACCTCTGAGGCAGCGTCTCTGATGGCGCTCTGGCAATGCGCCCATTCCTGCTCTAATGTTTGTGCTGCTGTTATACAGTCTTCGGAAGTGGTCTTTCCAAATCCTCAGCATCGACTGCGACTCTACTACCAGTTCTCCATTATCATTCCTGCAGGCCGCCGCTCTGGCTTTGTAGCCATGGCATGTTCGTTTTACCTTATTGTTAAGCTTACGGGCGTCATTCCTGCGGAAGCATCTCTCCATCTCCTCGATCTCACGCTTTTCGTGCTCCGTCTTCTTTCTTCTGAAAAGCGTGTGTTCCTCTCTTCTCTTCTGCTCATAGATTTCGCGAGCAGCTCTCGTCCGTCGTTGCGGCATGGCTTTACATGCCTCTGGTTTTGCTGCATGGGCTTGTTCGCATTGTTCATCGAACCAGGGGTCTCTAGGTGGTGGCGGTTTGAAACCCAATACCTCTGAGGCAGCATCTCTGATGGCGCTCTGGCAATGCGCCCATTCCTGCTCTAATGTTTGTGCTGCTATGGGCGGATTTTGAGAGGCCTTGGAGGAAACACGATCGGCAAAGATTCTTGCAGTCTCTTGCGATTATAGCTTTCCGACGTCAAACTTACGTTGTGCTACTCGACTCCTAAGCATTCTTGATATCCTCATTCGTACTTTGGCTACAACAAGGACCACTAGAGTCGATGTTGGCCCCTCGGAAGGTTCGTACGTCGAGAATACAGGAGGAGTGTATTGTAATACCAATAATAAATAATGAGTATTGTCATCATTTTTTAATAGAGTCTCGTAAATTCGACTTGGTATAGATCCATACAATCTTTTTAGGTATTGAAGCGAAATTTTGGTCCAGGCTTTTTTAATTGCTCCGATTAATGATTTTTTTTTTGTCTTCGAACTGTCTCCCTGACTCGTATACTTTACATGAAAGAAGTCCCCACACATTCTCTATGATATTTAGGTCAGGGGAGTATGGAGGCCACACCAACATTTTAATATTTTGGCTCTCAATCCACCGTCCTCGCTGTGTGGATAGGGGCACTATAATGTTGGAATATCCACGATATTGGTCCCAACGGGTCAGAAATCTGTGGGAAGGTCTTTTCTAACACACTTTTATAAGAATTAGCATTCATTCTCGACGTAAGAAATTGGAGTTCGAAGGTTCCGTAGAAGGAAATAGCTCCCCACACCATGACACTGCCTTCACAGCTATGCATACGACTTAAATAATGTTATTTTTTTCGAAGGTCATGGAAATAATAATTATAGCCATCAGGGCCCTCTAAATTAAACTTTTTTTCATCTAAAAAATCACATTTTGCCACTCCGACTTCTGCGGCATGTATTTTTTACAAAATTGGAGACGAATCTCTTTTCTAGATTCGTTAAGTGGTGGTCTATTCTGAATTTTTTTTCTTTCCAATGTCCAGCACTTTTAATAACCCGTTTTAGTGTCGCCAAACAACATTTTAGATAGATAGATATATATTTTTATTATGCACATTAAATATTACAGTATTGTTATTGCACATATTTCATATAGAGATTTGGTAAACATATTACCTTGCTACTAAAAAGAAATGTATAACAATGCAAAAAAATAAAAAACAGTAGTATTTAAAATATATGTACGAGTAAGAGGAAAAACTGCAAGAAAAACCTCCATGTCAAAAAAAAAAAACTAGTATAGGTGAACTGCAAAAAACGAAAACTAAAATACAATTGTATAATACAAGGATAAGGAGTATTTAGCAAAAACTATGGATGATTTAATTAATAAATAAGTGAATAATAATAAATAAATAAATAAATAAATAAATAAATAAATAAACAAATAAGTAAATAAACAAACATGTAAATAGATAAATAAACAAGCTAAGCAAATAAATAATGATAAATATAAATCGTGTAAACATCAAGAACTAAGACTGTTAACGAGGGGATTGTCAGCAAAAGAGCAGCGAATATTTAATTTTTCAATCAGCTTTACAATACGTTCGCAAATCAAATCAACACCCGCTCTTGAGTGTAACTCTCTTCTAGAAAACCGCCAAGGTAGGTCTAAAATCATTTTTAAGGTTTTGTTTTGTGCAGCTTGTAACCTTTTTAGATGACATTTAGCCTTACCACCCCAAACAGGACAGCCATACGTCAAAATCGTTTGGAAAATTACCTTAAAAATAATTATCTTATTGTCAGCAGATAGCTTCGATTTCCTGCAAATAAAAGGGTATAATAGAGCAGTCGCTACCTTTACTTTTTTCAGCATTTGAGTAACGTGGTCACTAAAAGTCAATTTTGAGTCCAGGTGTATTCCTAAGTACTTAACCGAACGATCCCAATTTATCTCATTACCGTATATAAGAATTGGATTTTGGGGCAGAAAGCAAGCTTTTCTTTTTCTGCTATAAAGCTTGAGTTTTGTCACGATTAATTCTTATTTTCCACCTTTTGTAGTACTTTCCTATAATCTGTCCTCTCGATATTGAGAGCGAGCTCATGCGATGTATAAATGCAGGTGTCATCAGCAAAGATAGCCGCATGACAATATGGTAACCTGGGAAAATCAGAAATAAATATATTATAAAGAGTGGGACTCAAAACTGATCCTTGTGGGACTCCCATGTTAAAATTTGAAATTTTGGACATACAGGTATTTATATGCACCAGAAAACTACGATTTGACAGAAAACTTTGGACAAATTTAATTAGATATAAGGGGTAGCTAAAGTTAATTAATTTATAAATAAGGCCATTATGCCAAACTGTGTCAAATGCTTTTTCGACATCAAGCAGGATCATACCAGTTGATTTTCCTTCAGAGCGATTAAGTTTGACATGATAACATATTCTAACACATTGATGGGAGGTATTATGAAATTGTCTAAGCCCAGATTGGATGTTAGGCAAAATGTTATTTTCATTTGTGTACTCTAGCACATGCATTTTAATAATTTTTTCTAAAATTTTGCTTAAACTGCTGAGTAAACTTATTGGTCTGTAGCTAGTGGGAGACTCGGCAGGATTTCCAGGTTTTAAAATCGGTATAACTTTGGCTATTTTCCACTTTTCCGGAAAGTATTGGGTTTTCAGGCATGCATTAACTAAGAAAGTTAAATATTTTATACCCGATGAGGGTAAATGTTTCAGGTAGTTATTTCTGATACCATCCAAACCTCCCGCTTTATTGACTTTGAGGGATTTTATGATTTTTTCAATAATGCTTTCCGAAACAAAGGCACTTAATGGTGTGATATAGTTATTATTGTCAAAAGACTGCATTCTTTGCTCAACCATGAAATCAGTTTCATGATCCCCTAAATTCGGAGCTAGAGAGTGGTTATTAGAAAAGACCGTAGAAAGACAATCTGCCTTCTCTTTGTGCGAAAAAAAGATAATATCGTTGACTGAGAGAGCTGGTATTTGTCGATTTTTATTCTTGATAACTTTGACGATATTCCAAAAAGGCTTACAATTTTTATCTAATGATTCCAACTTTTGGTTCCATTTAAAACAACGCCATTTTACACCTGTTTTTATCTTTATTTTCGACGCGGAATCATCAGAATTGGAAGCTGCTCTTATGATTGCACGTCTATCGGCTCTTGGTGTGGCCCTATAACTTATACCTTTCATATTTTTTCCATACTGTTCGCAAATAACCGCTTACTACATTTTGACCTCTGTTCATTTTTTCCGCGATGCATCGTTGGCTTAGACCTAATTCTCGAAAAGCTTTTATTTTGCGCTTTTCTTCCTCGCTTAAAAATTTTCCGCGACTCATTTTAGTCGTTAAATTGAGTAAAATTGACCGACCCAACTACACGTAAACTAGAGTTTTTGCTGTTGAACCTATTCAGATGAGCCCAAAAATGTGTTTGTTTTTATGAATGCATTTGGTCAAACTAGCGTGTGAGAATAACGGTAGGCTTTAAGTATGATTTTGGCTCAGTCAAAGCAGCATCGCCTTCCTTACGAAAGAATGCTTGCTAAGAACATCACCGACATTTGCCCCTAGAAACGCAAATTAAATATGAGATCTTTTGCTTAGGGTTCCCTTAAGTTCATTGACTAGGCATCGTCCGACAAATTCGGAATCGTAAGCATTGTATTATAATTTAATCGATTGTAGTAGATGAGTATCAACCAATATATTATATGTATGGATACAGTAAAAATAAATAGCCGTAGAAATCATAATTAATTTGAAACTACACATCGCGCTTAAATTAATAATAAGCTAGATATATCTAATGCAAAACAACACTGACGGGAGATTACGTGGAATGAGGTTGAGCACACTTAACTTTAAAAAAAATTCTGATCATTTATAAAAAAAAAAATTCAGCCTCAAAGTAATTTTTTACTATGAACATTTCTACACTAAAGCTTCACTGATAATGACTTTTTACTTGTGAAAGCTCTACTGCATTCTATCTAATTACAGAACTACTGGTATATTCAACAGACTCTAGTGTGTGACTGCGTGTCAATAGCGGCGGAAGTGCTTAAAGTAATATTATCGTTTAAAACAGAAACAATGTCAGACACTTCAGAGGAAATTTTAGAGAAATACTACTCCGTTGTAATCGATCTTGTAAAGAAAGCAGGCGTGATCTTCCTCGATGGATATAACGATGTCAAGACTAACTATAAAGTGAAATCAGATTTTTTCGATTTGGTTACCGTTTTCGATAAACAAATTGAGGATCTGCTAATTAACGGCTTAAGAAAAGAGTTCCCTGAGTGCAAATTCATTGGCGAAGAAGAGTCCGCAGAGTCTAAGAAAGAAGCAGTATTGACTGATGATCCGACATGGATTATCGATCCTATTGATGGAACAACCAATTTCATACACAAGATTCCAGATTGCTGTATATCGATTGCATTGGCAATACAGAAGGAACTTATCATTGGAGTTGTTTACAAGCCGGCAACAAATGAATTGTTTACCGCCCGGAAGGGGCTTGGTGCTTTTTTGAATGGACATCAGATATGGGCAAGCAAAAAGACTAAGGTGAGTGTAGTACTGAATTAATTCGTCATATTTACCTATACCCATACGTATGGTATGTTTGACTGAAAAAGCTTATATGACTCCGCCACCAATCCAGCTTTTTCCATTGAATTAAGTGATCGAGAGTTTGCCTTGCAATCAATTTGCAACCTCTTTAGTCGTTTAAAGAAAAAGATCTGTACATAGTGTAATGTTGGCCGTAGGTCTAGATATATACATACATATGTATGTTCTTGCTCTCATATCGTGTGCTATATCAAGTAGCAAATTTCATTCGAACTAAAATTTTTTCCTATTCTGAGCTATTTATTCATTTAGTTACATTTCCATCTTGTGTTGAGCCTTTATTTAAAGCAGCTGGAGATAAGTTAGTTGGGAGCATGCACCAGCTCATCTGTAAGATATGGTCGGAAGAAAGCATGTCCGATGAATGGAATCTCAGCATTGTTTCCCCGATTCATAAACTATAGGTGAATAAGTCTCCTTAACGTCGGGTATAAGATGTTTTCTGCCGTGCTGTGTGAACGCCTGAAATCATTTGTGGACGATTGGATAGGTTTCTATCAATGTGGCTTCTTACTCACTTACTTGGCGCTACAGTTCGGGGTGAACCAACGCCTCAACCAACAAGCCTCTCCAGCCGGCACGATCTTTGGCCAGCTGCTTTCAGTGCCGCACGCCCAGTTGGTTGAGGTCCCTTTCCACCTGTGCGCGCCAACTTAGATGCGGTCGTCCTCAGCTGCGTCGTCCCTCGGGGTTGGAGTCAAAGACTCTTCGGGCCGGAGCGGTGATGTCCATTCGCTCAACATTGCCCAGCTATCTTAGACGTTGGATCTGTAGACGTCTAACTAGGCCGATGTCGGTATACAGCCCGTAGAGTTCTTAGTGGAATCTTCTCCCCCACTCTTCGTTTACACAAGCGGGGCCGAAGATTGCATGCAGAATTTTCCTCTCGAAACGTCCATCCGCTTTTTATAACGTCCAAGCCTCAGCACCAAGAGGAAGATCGGGATGATTAAGGTTTTGCATAGGGATACCTCAGTTTTTCGAGAGATGGCTCTACTACTCAGTTGCCTCTTGAGCCCAAAGAAGCAGCGGGTGGCAAGAGTAATTCTGCGTTTTACCTCAACGCTGGTGTCGTTGCTGCTTGTCACTATCGAGCCAAGGTAGACGAAGTCCTTGACTACTTCAAAATTATATGCTGACAGCATATATTTGGTCTTGTCCCCATTTACTCTTATACCCACTTTAGCCACTTCTGCTTCAATGCTTGCGAACGCCTCATTGATGTCTCGCTTTGTCCGTCTAATAACGTCAATGTCATCTACGTAGGCAAACAATTGTGTAGACTTGAAGTAGATCGTACCTCTTGTATTGGCCCCCATGATCTTTTCAAGTATGATGTTAAGGAAATCACATGACAGTGCGTCACCCTGTCTAAGCCCTTTTTTAATACCGAAGGGGTCGGTTGGTTCACCACCGACCCTAATGGATCAGCGAGAATTCTCTGTAGTCATCCTGCGAGCGCTGTATAGCTCGTCTCTATAAACACGGTCATATGCGGCTTTAAAGTCGACAAAAAGATAGTGCGTGTCGACCTGGAATTCGTGGGTCTTCTCCAAGATCTGCCGTAGTGTAAATATTTGGTCCATCGTGGATTTTCCTGACCTGAAATCACACTGGCGCTTACGCAGTACGGCAGAGGGGGGGCTGTACGTAATGTTCAGGAAACTTATCCCTCTGTAATTGGCGCAATCATAAGGGTCTCCTTTCTTATGGATGCTGAGATTCCATTTACTCGGCATGCATTCTTCCGACCATATTTTGCAGATGAGTTGGTGCATGTTCCTGACCAGCTCATCGCCAGCTACTTTAAATAGTTCCGTCTACTCCAGCAGCTTTATAAGACTTAGGTTTTGTTATCGCTATCTTAACGTTGTCTAGGTCGGGTGGACGAGATTCTGTTTGTTCTTCGTCCATTGTGTATGGTTCGTTTTGCCTGATGGTTGCATTTAGACTATCATCGTCGTTATACAGTATGCAGGAGTGGTCCTTCCACAATCTCAGCATCGACTGTGGCTCCACTATTAGTTGTCTATATTCATCCCTGCAGACTTCTGCCCTGGCTTTATAGCCTTGGCATGTTCGTTTTACTTTTTGGTAAAACTTTCGAACGTCATTCCTGCAATAGCATCTCTCCATCTCCTCGATCTCCCGCTTCTCGTGCTCCTTCTTTTTTCTTCTCAGAAGCGCATGCTCCTGCCTCCTTTTCTGTTCATAGAGCTCGCGGGCACCTCTCGTCCGTCGATGCAGCGTAGCCATGTATGCATTCTGTTTCTCTACATGGGACTCTCTGCACTCGTCATCAAACCATGGGTTTCTCGAGGGTGGAGGCTTGAAGCCGAGTACATCTGAGGCGGCCTCTCTGATGGCGTTCTGGCAACGACTCCATTGCTATTCTTTGGTTTGTGCAGATTGCATCGGGACTTGAGAGAGCCTAAGAGAGACTTGATCGGCGAAGGTGCTGGCGGTCTCTTGCGATTGCAGCTTTCCGACTTTAAATGTTGGTGTTCTTACTCGGCCCCGTTGGTTTCGAGAAATTCGCACCCTTACCTTGGCTGCAACAAGGTAATGATCCGACAAGATGTTGGCTCCTCGAAAGGTTCGGACATCTAGGATGTTGGAGGAGTGTCTGCCGTCGATCGCAATGTGATCAATTTGATTGGTTGTCGATTGATCGGTGGACGCCAAGTCGCCTTATGGATGTTAAGGTGTGGGAATAGTGTACTTGCTACTACGAGATTATGTCCCGCCATAAAATCCGTTTTCTGACGTGGTGTTGTGTAGGCTGTGCTTTCCTAATGTCTGCCTAATAGCAGTATTATGAGTTGGACAGCTGTCCGGCCGCAGAGGGCGCCGTGGCGCAGTAGTTAGTGTGTTGGACTCTGACGCACGATGAGCGAGTTCGGATCCCGATAGCACCAACGCCATCGAATGTTTATTTCGCGGCGTCCCTCCTCGGCGGGGTACTGGCAAAAGCCCCCGTATTATATACATACTTGCCATGAAAAAGCTTCTCTATTCACGCCGTTCGAAATCGGCATTAAACTGAAGGTCCCTTTCATGAAAAATAAATCACACACAACATGGGTGATTGAGACAAGCTTGGCTCTGTTCCTTCATGGGCTGTAACGCCACCAAAGAAGAAGAAGTTGTCCGGCCGCACCTAGTCTATTGAGGGACCTAACGATCCAGGTGCAGATTCGGAATTAATTTCCTTTTAGACGTTTGCGCGGGTCGTCAACAATCAATATGGCTTCAGACCAGGAAAATCTACGATAGAACAAATATTGACACTGCGGCAGATCTTGGAGAAGGCCAATAAATTTCAGATCGACACACACCTTTTTTTCGATTTTAAGTCCTCATATGACAGCGTCTATAAGAACGAACTATACAGAGCCATGTTATGTTTTGACATCCCTGCCCAACTCGGTGCAGGATGACAATGGAGAATTCTCCCCGCTCAATTAAGGTCGGTAAGGAGTTAACCGAGACCTTCGATGTCAAAAAAGGCTTCAGACAGGGCAACGCACTGTGATGTGATTTTTTCAACAACATCCTTAAAAAGTTCGTGCGGGATTCACTGACCAATACAAGAGGCACGATCTACTTCAAGTCTGCACAATTGCTCGCATATGCTGATGACATTGAAGTGATTGGGAGAACGCAGCGAGACTCCAACTAACCTTTTGTGAGCATTGGAGCAGAAGCGGCTAAAGTGGGTCTGAAGGTAAACGAGGGCAAAAGTAAGTATATGCTGTCGTCAAAGAAAGAAAGACGCTCACTGGTAACAAGCGGCAACGACACCAGCGACGAGATTAGACGCAGAATAACTCTTGCCAACCGCTGTTTCTTGGGGCTCAAGAGGCAATTGAGTAGTACAGTCCTCTGGCGCCTCTATGGCGCAGAGGGTTGGACCTTGTCAAAACTGGTTTCAAGAGGAAAATTTTGCGTACAATCTTCGGTCCCGTTTGTGTTGACGGAGAGTGGAGGAGAAGGTTCAGCCAAGAACTGTACGGGCTGTGCAGCGACATCGGCCCAGAACGACGTCTACGGACGTTGCAGAGCACGGCCGTATCTGGAAACAGCTAGCAAAAGATCGTGCTAACAGGAAGGGCTTGTTGGTTGAGGCCCAGGTTCGCCTGAACTGTAGCGCAATTGGACATTTTAACAGGCTCCTAACAGCATATTCTAATGAAATGCTTGCTTTGGTGGCGTTACAGCCAATGAAGGGCCAAGAGCCAAGCTTCTCTCAATCACCCATGTTGTGTGTGATTTATTTTTTACACAGGTGAAAGGGACCTACAATATGATACCTATTCCGAACGGCGTGAGTCGGGAAGCTTTCGCATGGCAAGTATACTACGGGGGGTTTTGCCAGTACCCCGCCGAGGAGGGACGCCGCGTTGGAGATATCGGGATCCGAACTCGGACACTGTTCGTCAGTGTCCAACACACTAACTACTGCGCCATGGCATCTTATGAAATACTTGTATCTTATTGCTTACAAAATTCAACTGACTCAAGAATTGAAACCTACTGACCATCTTTACTTTTTTTTAATTAAGGGGCTAGTGCTACCAAATAGCAAAAGGTTCAGGACCTATGTATTTTGCGCTGGAACCTTTCCTGGCGAGTTGATCGGCGATTTCATCATCCTTAATACCTTTGAGCCCTGTGTACCACCTAAGACATTTGACAATAAGCAAGGGAGCGGTTTGGGATCAATATCTCAAACCTCTTGTCAAAAGTGAAGGTGTGTGGTAATGCATCCGAGACCGTGGTACCTAATCATATCCAGCTCGGGAAGATGTTGCAAGATGGACATGTGGCCTATGGGTCTACGAAGCAAACTTGTTCCCGAGCGAAGAATTCTGATTGCACTGCGTAATGCAACCTTTTTAATAAGAAGGTGCAGTGGAGTAAGTCCAATCAGCGCTTCTTGGGCTGCCATGGGATAGGTTGGCATAGCACCTGTAATGCCAAGACACGCTAGTCTCTGAAGGCGTTGAAGCTTAACGATTAACGTTTTTTGCTCAACTTTTGTCCACCATACCGTGGTGGCGTCACAGCCCATGAAGGACCAATGCCAAGCTTCTCTTCAATCACCCATGTTGTGTGTACTTTATTTTTCACACAGGTGATAGGGACTCGATTCCGAACGGAGTGAGTTGAGAAGCTTTTACGAGGCAAGTTATACTAAGGGGGAGGAGGAACGCCGCGAAATAAACATTCGATGGCGTTGGTGTTATCGGGATCGCAGTATATAGCCAGGTTTAAGTCCCCAGGTTTTACCGTAAGTGCGTCGACAGGCCCACAAGGCCTTAGTCGCTTTTGTAAGTTTGTTTTTAATATTGGAGCTTCAGTTGAGTCTGCGATCGAGATCAAAACATACCTAGATACTTAACTTCTTCTGAAAATCCTACGTTTGTGCCTTTTAGAAAGACAGAGCAGGGCTGTACCCCTCTTCTCTTTGTACATGGGACTCCGATTGTCTTATTTGGGTTAATCAATAAACCCTCTCTGCAACACCAGTCAGAGATGAACTGAAGTGCGAGCTGCATGCGCTCACAGGCAGCAGTTTTGCACTTGCCCGTAACAATAACTACTAGGTCACCAGCATATCCGATAACCTCATAGCAACGAGTGATTAGCTTGCGTAGGCCGTCGTCGATAGCCATCGACCCCAGAAGGGGTGAAAGAACTCCTCCCTGTGGACATCCCTTAGTCGCCGATACTATCACCGAGACCTCCCCGGATGTGGCCGATATAATACGGCTATTTAGCATCGCCCTAATCCAGTGATTAGTGGGATGGTCTACACCCCTGTACCCCTGTGTGTGAAATTATTTTCGCACACAGCAGATCTTCTTCGCGATATGCATACTGATTGGGATGCAGTGGTATCTAATTCACCAGGCTACCTCTAATATGGAGATCTTTTTCCATTGTGTTTAGTAGGAACGATGTTAAGCTGATAGGGCGATAGGATTTAGGTTGTTCACTTGCCCTTCCAATCTTGGGAATGAAGACAAGGTTGACTTCTCTCCAGATTTGAGGGATGTAGCCCAGGTTGAAACAAGACCTAAAAAGAACTATCAGTCGTGATAGAATTGTATTCAAGCCTTTCTGTAAGATCGCAGGAAAGACACCGTCTTTGCCTGGGGCCTTATAGGGTTAAAATTAGCCAATTGCCCATTTGACTCTATCGGTGCTAAAAAGTCTACCAGAGAGGCTATTCGTTCTACTCTCGATGCTACTTATGACTTTCGTCTGATCGTCAGAACGCTTCGACTGGGGAGTAGAACCAGGGAAGTGCACCTCAAGCAAAGCCTTCACGGTTTTCCTGCGATTGACGGTAAAGGTACCGTCTGATTTACGAAGCACCCCGAGTCCATTTCTGTACTCTTGGGATAGCGCTTTATGGAGCCGGGCCGCAGTTGGTAGCGAGTCTATGTTCTCGCAATGGTTTCTCCAAGACATTCTCTTAGATTTCCTCAGTTCGAGGTTGTATTTCGTTAGATCTGTATTCAGTCCAACTGTCAAACAGAGATCTCACCTGTTTCCTTTGCTCCAATAAAACTAAACAATTACCAGCCAATACTGCTCTTTTTCCATGTTGACAATAACTCGAATTATGTCTAATGAAAATGCCTGATAAAGTAATGTTAAATCCATGATCTGCCTTAGGATAATACCAGACAATTTGAAGTCAATTAAGTACCAGAGCCTAATGCCTGTTCCACAATGCTACTACACGGCGATGCGACAGCGCGACTACAAACGCCGTAGCTGTCAAATCTATATTCATACAATGGAATTATATGGAGTAAGTCCAATAACGTCAATTGCGTACGCAAGCAATTGCGTAGACTTGAAATAAATCGTACCTCTTGTGTTGGCCAGTGACTCTTGCACGATCTTTTCAAGCACGATGTTGAAAAAGTTGCATAACAGCGCGTCACCTTGCCTAAATCCTTTCTTAACATTAAAGATCTCGGCTTACTCATTACCGACCTTAATGGAGCAGCGAGAATTCTCCATTGTCATCCTGCACGAGTTGGACAGGGATGTTAAAACTAGACATGGCTTTGTATAGCTCATCTCTATACAAGCTGTCATAAGCAGCCTTGAAATCGACGAAGAGGTGGTGAGCTGTAGCGTAAACATTTGGTCTATTGTGGATTTACCTGGCCTGAAACCACACTGATAAGAGCCGATCAGGGTATCCACAAACGGTTTCAGGCGTTCACACGATACAGCAGAGAAGATCTTATATGCGATGTTGAGGAGACTTATTCCCCTATAGTTGGTGCAGTTACGATGCTGAGATTCCATTCATCGGGTATGCTTTCCTCCGACAATACCTTGCAAATGAGATGGTTCATGCACCTTACCAGCTCATCTCCAGCCGCCTTGAGACGCTCAGCAGACAGGCCGTCTGCGCCCGCGGCTTTATAAGACTTAAGTCTTGATATCGCTATTTTGATTTCGCCCAGGTCGGGTGGACGGATTTCTCTTACATCGTCGTCCATTATGAATGGCTCCTTCTGCCCGACAGCGGTATCTTGTCTATCAGCGCCGTTATACAGTCTGCAGAACTGGTCTTCCGAATCCTCAACATCCACTGCGACTCTACTACCAGTTTTCCATTTTCATCCCTGCATGCCGCCGCTCTGGTTAAAATTACGGGCGTCATTTCTGCGGAAGCATCTCTCCAACTCCTCGATCTCATGCTTTCCGTGCTCTCTCTTCTTTCTTCTGAAAAGCGTGTGTTCCTCTCTTCTCTCCTGTTCATAGATTTCGCGAGCAGCTCTCGTCCGTCGTTGCAGCATGGCTTTATATGCCTCTTGTTTTGCTGCATGGGCTTGTTCGCATTGTTCATCGAACCAGGGGTTTCTAGGTGGTGGCGGTTGGAAACCCAGCACCTCTGAGGCAGCGTCTCTGACGGCGATCTGGCAATGCGCCCATTCCTGCTCTATTGTTTGTGCTGATGTGGGCGGATTTTGAGAGAGCTTGGAGGAGACACGATCGGCAAAGATTCTGGCAAACTTACGTAGTCTTACTCGACTCCTAAGCATTCTTGATATCCTCATTCGTACCTTGACTACAACAAGTCGATGTTGGCCCTTTGGAAGGTTCGTACGTCGAGAATGTAACCATAGCTCTAAACAAGTCAACTTCGAAGGATTATCAAGGTTCCTTCGAATCATGAGACCAACGTTGGAATCGTTGTGTAGGATAGTGAAAGTCGTTAATACAATTTTTCGAACTTAATTATCTCGTATATAGTATATATCGTATACATACATATATACACACACAATACTGATTTCAGCTAGGATAGCTTTTTGCATTTTTGGAACTTTATAGTTCGCCCATATCCAATTTACGCTCTTGAAGACTAATTCTTTAAAATATATGTAATATTAATCCGCTTAATCAATTTACATTCACATATTAATATTTGTCTTTTTTTTGTTCTATGTACTTTTTCAGATAAACCAGGCTGTTATAGCATATGAAATCTCATTAATCCACGCCCCGAGAGTGCGGGATAAGAATGTAAAGAAAATTACAAAACTAGCGTCAAATGCAACAGGGTATCTATATCTTTCATGTGAATGTTGTAACTAACTACAATCCACTTAAAAACATGTTTGCAGAACCCGGAGTTTTGGTAGCGCCGCTGTTACTTTGTGTTACATTGCAGATGGCCGTGTGGATATCTATCATGTAGAGGACTTGCAGGCATGGGATATAGCTGGTGGAGCTGTTATTCTACGTGAAGCGGGAGGTGTTATTGTTGGCAAAGATGGTTCCGAATTCAACATAATGAAGCCGGACCTAACTGCCACTAGCACTCCTGAATTACTTGAGGATGCCCTGCGGCTAATTAGAGAAGCCGAAGCCATTACCTCATATACCATTGAATAAAACTATATACATACGTTGTTTGGAATAAAATGCATTCACTCATACGTATATGTTCGAACAAAAACAGAACAATATTCCGCAATAATAAATAAGCATGAACATAATATCGTGCTTTTTTAAGCGTTTGGCTTTTTAATTGTTAAGAGGAAAAGAAAACAGCAAAACCCCCCGTAGTATAGTTGCCTAGAAATAGCTTCTCGACTTACGCCGTTCGGAATGGGCATTAAAACTGTAGGTCCCTTTCACCTGTGTGAATAATAGAATCACACACAACATAGGTTAATGAAGAGAAGCTTGGATCTGGTCCTTCGTGGGCTGTAACGCCACCAAAGAAGAAGAAGAAGATTTCGTGTAAATGTTGACCATGAAGACGTTTTAAGTGGTCCATATGGAGAGTCCAATTGATTCTCTTTTTCGGGCATATTGGCTGGTAACTCGCTAATAGCACGCAAAATGTTGTCTTCCAAGGTATTTGCACTGGTTTATTGGCATAGACGGGTGATTTAACGTATTCCTATAAAAGAGAGTCTAAAGACATCAAATCGGGTGATCTAGCCAGCCAATTCACAGAACACAAATAATTTGTAAACGTTTTTCGAGTGGACATAAATATTTTCATGATGAAAATGGGTTGCTAAATGAGCATGTTTGACTTTGACACAAAAATAGAATACTAAAAATGCAAACAACAGCCAAAACGTAGAAGATAACTGAGATTAGTCTAATGGTCCTACGACTTGAATGGTGTGTTTTTGACAATCCTTTAAACCAGGGCCGAGCAACCTTTTTCATAGATGGGTCAATCGAATGGTTGATATTTTTTGGCGGGCCACAGACACACTAACAAATATTAATTAATTATAAAACTAGGTATTTAATGAACATAACACAACATACACATAATACATATAGCAGAAAATTTTAAGAAAAAAACACCATAAATTGCAATACGAAAAAACAACGAAATTTATATGTATTTTAATGCGAAATTTGACACTGTTTCTTTGCTACAAGTTCGTCACAATTAGCCGGTATTCCCGACACGGCTACACGAACGCAACTCTCCAATCGTGCATCGCTCTGTCTTGATTGGTATCCTTATTGCTGAAAATAATTGCTCGCATTCATATGTACTTCCGAAGAGAGACATTATTTAGTAACAAAAGTGGACATTTTTCGGGGCTCACATAAAATCTATAGAAACGACCGATGGTCACGGAAAGGAATCTATGATGAATGGCGTTGAAATTTTTTTTATTGAAAGGACTGTCCCTCGACCTTAAACATTTTTAATCGTGCTTGGGATTCGCTTATTAATATATATATATATATTCAACATGCTTTTGACAACTACATAGGCGCATTTTCTTTCCGTAAATATGGTAAATGGGACATATTCATTTCTAAAATATGTTTTCTCCACAATTTCAATTTGCTTTCATTTCCTTTAATTTATCATACAAAATGTGGATAAATTGTCCTTTGTCTTGAAGTTCTACATTAAGGTCATTAAAATGCTGAGTTATATCGATAAGAAATCCAAAATCGCACATCCAATCTTTATCATCGAATTGAGGAAAGGGATATCCCTTCATATCTACAAACAATTGTATTTCGCTTTTTAAGTTGTATACTCTTTTTATCATTGCACTTCTACTAAGCCTACGTACTTCGGTATTGAAAATCACGTCACCATATTCAGTTTCTAAGTATTTCAGAAATTCTTTAAATTCACGGTGATTTAATGCCCGCGACTTTATAAAATTAACCAATTTTATTATAGGTGCCATGACATTTGGCAAGCTCAAACTTTTCGCACACAAATTTTCTTGGTGAATTACGCAGTGATAAATGAATATTTCCCGGCCTGTCAAGTTTTTAATGTCCTTAAATAGCCTTCCTAACACTCTTACCTTCATGCTGGACATTGCTCATGCTCCATCTGTTGATAAACCAATAATCTTTTGCAATGGAATTTAATTCAGACTTTGGTTCACCGTAAAGATCTTCACCGGTCATGGCGCCTTTCGTTGGAATCAGCGAAGACAATTCTTCGATAATATTAAATTCGTAGTCAATTCCCCGTATAAATATAGCTAGTTGTGCTGTATCGCTAATGTCACAACTCTCATCAAGTGCTACAGAACAATAGTCGAATTCTTCAATTGCCTACTTCTGGCAACTGTGAATCTCGACAAACTTATATTTGAAATAATATCTTCCTTTACCATCTCCCCATCCGCAAAAAGTTGCATTTTTTTGACGTGACAACGTCTATTAAATCGGTAAGCGTTAGAATATTAGAAATAAGGAACACTTAAACGTTTGAGTATAAAATTGTCTTATTCAATTAAATACAAGTATAATACTGTAATATGAAAATAAAACATTGAAATCAATAAAAAAAATTGTATGTAATTGTTGAATATATAGTATTTATACCTCATTCATACTTACTTACTTACTTACTTATCAGGCCTGCGATCCATGGAGGATCTGAGCCTGAGCTATAGCTGCCTTCCATCCTTGACGGTCCCGGGCACGCTGCTTCCAGTTGTCAAGACCAAGATGTCTTACATCCGCGATTACTTGGTCTTTATACCGGAGGTTCGGTCTTCCTCTTCTTCTCGAACCAGGAGGCTCGGAGTCGAAGACCCTCTTAGCTGGAGCGTTGATGTCCATGCGCTCGATGTGGCCGAGCCAGTGTAGTCGACGGGTCCTTGCTTTCCGGACTACATCCACATCTTGGTACAGCTCGTAGAGTTCGCGGTTGTGTCTTCTTCTCCATTCACCTTCCTCACAGACAGGACCAAATATCCGGCGCAGAATTTTTCTTTCGAAAGAACCCAAAATCAGCTCCGCTGTCCTGCTTATCGTCCAGCTTTCGGCTCCGTACAGCAAGACTGGCAGAATGAGCGTTTTGTAAAGCATGACTTTGGTCTTTCGAGTGAGGAGTTTTGACCCCAGTTGTTTGGACAAGCCGAAGTAGCAGCGGTTGCCAAGGGCGATTCTACGCCGGATCTCCACTGTGGTGTCATTTGTGGAATTTACGTTTGCCCCGAGGTAGACAAACTCCTTAACTACCTCAAAATTGTAGCTGTCAATTGTTATGTTTTGTCCCAGGTGGTGAGCGACGGATTGGTTTTTGCTTGACAGCATGTATTTCGTTTTGTCCTCGTTGATCTTAAGGCCAATTCGTTTCGCCTGTTCTTCAATCGCCGTGAATGCTTCCACAATACAACGGCGAGAACACGCGATGATGTCGATATCATCCGCGTATCCTAGCAGCTGGATGGACTTGTAAAAGATAGTGCCTTCCCTGTTGACGCCTGCCCGTCGCACTATCTGCTCCAGCACCAGGTTGAAGAAGTCACATGACAGCGCATCTCCTTGCCGAAATCCGGTGCATGTTTCGAATGGTTCCGAGGTCCTAGAACCGAGTTGCACGGTGCATCGCGTGTTTTTTAGCGTGGCGCGACACAACTGGATCAGTTTTACCGGGATCCCGAATTCGGCCATCGCCCCAAACAGTGTTTCACGATGAATGCTGTCGTATGCGGCTTTGAAATCGATGAAAAGATGGTGTGTATCGATTTGAAACTCGTTGGTCTTTTCCAGGATTTGTCGAAGTGTGAAAATTTGGTCTATGGTTGATTTGCCGGGCCGCAAGCCGCACTGGTAGCTGCCGATTAGTGCGGTGCAAAACGGTTTTAGACGTTCACACAATACGCTGGACAGGATCTTGTATGCGACATTGAGCAGGGATATACCTCTATAGTTCTTACAAGAGGTAGGATCGCCTTTTTTGTGGATGGGGCATATAGAGCTGGTATTCCAGTCGTCGGGCATGCTCTCACCTTCCCAAATTCTGCAGATGATCTGGTGCATGCTCCCTACCAGAACATCGCCGCCAGCCTTGAAGAGCTCTGATGGCAAGCCATCTGAGCCTGCGGCCTTGTTGTTCTTCAGCTTCTGAATAGCTGTGCCGACTTCTTCTATGCTGGGTGGGAGGACTACTTCAGCGGCTGGAGTTGGGATTTCCTCAGTCCCTACCACTCTCTCTTGGTCATGCTCGTTAAGCAGCTGCTGGAAGTGCTGCTTAAATACATCCACTATTCCCTGCGGGTCGGTGACAAGATTACCCTCGCAGTTTCGAAGAGCCAGGGTGCCCTTTTTGAAGCCTCCTGCAAGGCCTTTGGCTTTCTTGTAAAAGGCTCGTATTTTATGTCTATCCCTAGACTCCTCGATATCCTTGAGCTGGGAGGCTGCGAAGATTCTTTTCTTTTGTCGCAGTAGTTTCTTCTCCTCCCTTCTTCTGGCTCGGTACTCTTCTCGCGCTGCCCTGGTTTTCCTCTGCAGCGCCTTTTGGTACGCCTCGTCGGTTGCTGCCTTTTTCTGCTCACACTCGCCATCATACCACGGGTAGGTGGTAGGTATCCTAAGGTTTCGGCTACTTCCTGAATGGCTGAGCGGCAATGCAGCCACATATTATTGGCATTTGTGTTCGACGTAGGCATACCGTAGAGTCTTTCGCTCAGCTGCTCCCTGTAGACTCTGGCAACCTCCGGTGTGCTCAGGCGCCCAATGTCGAACCTCCTCCTGATGGGCTGGTGCAGCTTTCTGACATTGGACAGTCGAGCTCTGAATCTTGCTGCTACGAGGAAGTGGTCAGAGTCGACATTTGCCCCTCTGAATGTTCGCACATCCAGGATGTTAGACGCGTGCCTTGCGTCAATGAGCACATGGTCGATTTGGTTGGCGGTTCGACCGTCCGGAGATCGCCAGGTTGCTGTGTGGATTCGCTTGCGAGGGAATCTTGTGCTACTTATCACCGCATTACGAGCTGTCGCAAAGTCAGCGAGTCGGAAGCCGTTATCTGTTGTTGTATCGTGGAGGCTGTGCTTTCCGATCACTCCGCCAAGGGTGTTTTCCTTTCCGATTTTGGCGTTGAAGTCCCCGAGCACGATTTTTACATCGTACTCCGGACAAGCTCCGTAGGCGTTGTCCAGGAGGTCATAGAAGTCCTCCTTGATAGGGTCTTCAGCCTCGTCGGTAGGGGCGTGTGCACATATAAGGCTGATGTTATAAAATCTGCCTCTGATGCGGATCACAGCCAGGCGATCACTTATAGGTTTAAAGTCGATGACCTGCGACCTTAACCGCTTTCCCACTACAAATCCGCATCCCAGTAAGTGCAACCTTTTGTGACAGCTGTAGTAAATGTCGCAATTTTTTTTCCTAATCATACCGTTTCCTATCCAGCGTATTTCCTGGACCGCAGTAATATCCGCCTTGTGCTGCGTGAGGATTCCTTCTAGTTTATGAGCAGCTCCGGGAGTGTACAGGGTTCTGACATTCCAGGAGCATACTCGCAAATCGTGTTCCTTTTTCGTGCATTGTCGTCGTCGAGTATCCGTCCGTGTATCCGAGGCATCTTGCTCATTCATAACTTCGGGTTTTTTTACGTGGGCGGATTGTTAGCCCGCCGCACAACCGCCATTCTGGTCGGGGTTTTTTTTCGCTGCATACGTTTGTTCACCTCCCAACGGTTGTTGAAGAGGCTATCCAGAGGGCGCCGCGAGGAGGCCGTATGTCAACTTGACCCGGGCATTTAAACAGGGATCGTTGCTGGCATCTCGCCAGGTTGAGAGCAATCAACAACTTTACCCTGTATGTCCGAGCCCATGCCCTCCATACCTCATTCATACAATCGTATAATAGACGTTGTCACGAAATAATGGATTTGGCTAATAACAGCCAATCTAATAACAGACCGAAAGGTCGGGTGCGCGAAGTTTTTTTGCAAGTACATTGACTTACAACAAAACTACTGTTTCCGAAGAAGTAGCAACATTTTTAAAAATTGTCTGTTGCTTCAATAAGCTTTTCTACATTTTATTAAATTTATCTTTCCGCATTAACAAATAATCAAATTTCCACTTTTTCTGAAAATGCCTATGCTCATTTGCAACTTTTTGCTTTTTTGTTTGCTTTGCAGACATGCTATGGGTAAAAAACTTGAAAGTTAAGATAATTTGTTGAAGACATGTATTTTGTAAAAAAAAAAAAAAAAACAGTTACCTACAATTAATTACTTTAACCTAACAGTAATCAAGTGTTGCCGACCAAATTTAAGACATCAACAAAATAATAATATTTTGCAAAAGCTTGGCGTGCGGCGTAAATTTTGTTCGGCGGGCCACAAGCGGCCCGTGGGCTGCTGATTGCTCATCCCTGCTTTAAACAGTAAACGGGGTAATATTCTCGTGTATGAATGCCCATTGGCACTCATCGCCGTTCTTATCTACTTTTTTATGGAGAAACAAATAAGGGTCCGGTCTGATCTCTTGAAGACGACGGACGTGTTATAGGGAGGTGAATAACCGAGGAATAGAAGAAAAAAAAAATTGAATAATCAAAAACAAATAAAAGTGAAGTCAAACAAATAAATATAAATAAATAAATTCAAATTGTTCGAGGTTTGCCTTCTAGATGAGAGGCAAACCAAAAGCACCGGAGCCGGGAAGAAAAGTGAAATATAAAAACTCTTCCTCAATCCAGAGCAGCCCGCGTGGACTACGTGCGGCGAAAGCGCTCCTCGAGATGAATCGGGGAAAAACCAAGGGTGAATAATCGTTGGAAACAACACCAACATCAATGGACACGGAACAGTGGACGGTAGTTCCGAAAAAGAACGCGGCGTCACCCAGACCGCAGGTAGAGAAAACCATCCAGCCGAACGAAAACAAATTCGCCATTCTTGGAGATTTTCAACTCAAGGATGGGAGGAAAAGACGCACCAACACCATGCCGGAACAAGCGATGGATGCGACAGCACCAACGACGACACTCAACACGGAAACCAAGGCACCAGCAACCAGCAGCAACGAGAAAGAAAACTCGAGGGGTAAGTTTTGTCCCCCAATAATAATGTACAATGCTAATATGAGCGAGCTATCGGCAAACCAAGGAAAGGCCGGGATCTGGTACAAAATTATAAACCGCGACAAAAAAAAGTAAAGTCTTTGTAAACAGCGCAAAGGTGCACGAAGAGCCCATGCAAAAAATAAGGGAGTCCGACTCGATCGAAGGTTACTCTTATACTCTCGAGGAAAACAAGACCGAAAACTTAGTCCTCAGAGGACTTACAGCGGATTTCATGACGGATGACATCCACAAGGAAATAGAAAGCCTATTTCCAGACTCGATCAGCAGCGTTTCGAAGTTCGAAACAATCAGATCTAAAAGAGAGGGAATAGAATACAATCTATTCCTAATACAAATGAAGCCGAGCAAACTGCCTGGAGACCTAAAAAAAATTAGATCCCTTTTCGGCAACCAAACATGGTGGGAAAAACCGAAAGGAAACAACGGGGCCCTTCAATGCAGGCGATGCCAAGAGTTCGGACACCTAGCCAAGAACTGCGGTAGGACGTACCACTGCGTCAAATGCAAAGAGTCTCATGGTCCGGGCGAGTGCTCTCTTCGCAAAGAGAGTACCTCAACAGCTCACTGCTTTAACTGCGGTGGAGCGCACCCAGCAAATTATAGGGGTTGTCCCGCTTATAAAAAATACCTCCTTTCAAGGAGAAAAATATTTAAAGAGGCAAAGGAAAAGCGAGCCGAACTCGCTCCGCTGCCTAAAAATTTCCCGAGCACAAGCATGGTGTCGCCAAAAATCACTTATGCTAGCCTATTGAAACAGGCTAAGGGTAAGTCCCCCACCCCCCAACCCCAACCAGTCACCAAATCAAATTACCTAGGTCAATTCCTTGGTATGTCAAAGAACCTCTTCGGAATGGGAGTGTCCGACCGGCTTGTCAAAATTGAATCTTTGGTCAAGAACATTAACAATGCTGATTCACTTCAGCAGAAAAAGATTGCGTACTTGGACCTCCTTAGCCAGGTGGTCCTCAATACACCCCTATGCATATAAATATCTTGACTTTCAACATTTCGTCCTTAGTAGAATCCAGCAGGAGAATTGAGCTGTCAAAAATTCTCCTCGCTAACAACAGCTCGGTAGCTCTCATCCAGGAGACTCATCTAAACCATCGCCACAAAGTCTATATCGACTCCTTCAACCTGTTAGGAAACGACACAGGTCAAGGAGTAGCGATAGCCATAAGAAACAACCTAGACTACAGGACGATAGAACTGCCCAACTCTATCTTCCCAAGTACGTTCATCGAAATTCGAACAACTGAGAACAGTGCTATCAAGACCCTGCTATATTTCCCTTCCAATGCGCCTCAACAGGCAATTACCGAAGAACTAAACAAAATAAGCAGCCTAGCCGAATCTTTTGACGGTATGATACTGGGCGGTGACCTCAACGCCAGACATACAAGCTGGGGAGACACCCGCATCAACCAAAACGGTAGACCACTATCCAAGTGGCTATCCATACACAATCCACATTTGATGCACCTACCAGCCCCCAATCCAATATTTCCCTCCAGCTCAGCCTATTTAGACCACTATTTGGTATCACCAAACCTAATAAACTCCTTTCACCAAAACCACACGTTGAGGACGCTTCCGTCCTTTTCAGACCATTTTCCCCTAGAACTCAAGATCTCTCTTACAGACACAACCCTAACCTTGGTTGAGCCCCGATCAACCAAATCTTTTAAAGACACTAACTGGGACGACTTCAGATTGGATCTAGATCTCACACTGAACGTGAGACAACCCCCGATAGACCAGTCCCTGTCCAATTACGAAATAGATGAGTATATAGATCACTTCAACAGCTCAGTCTGCCACACTATAGACTCACACTCCAAAAGAATCGAGGGAATGGGGAAGAAATATGGTAACCTTCCCGAAGACATCAAGGCCCTCTACAAAGCAAAACACATCTGGCAACGGAAATTAAAACAGATCTTTCACCGCCACTTTAACAGGGTGAACGACAGCTACAAGGAACTGGCAAACAGAATCTCCCTCCTTAAAAAAATCATAAAGGACAGAGTGAGAATCTGGATCAATGGCCAAATTGACAAAAAAATATCCAATATAACCCCAGGACCTCAAGCGTTCCAAGAAGTGAGGAAATACATGGGGAAAGGAAAAAGATTTGTTTGCGAATAGGTCATAGTGAATGGACAGAACATCACAGATGAAAACCAAAAAGTACAAGCTTTTGAAGATTACTACGCGGAACTGTACAGGGAACGGACACCGTCCGTAGACCAAGATCTGGTTGAAGAAATCGACTCAACCATATCAAGACTCCATCGGTCCAAGCCAATCCGTATCGTTAACTTCGATACAGACAGTCCAGCGAGTAACCCAAATCTAGACTCCTTATTTACCTCATCTTCCCAAGTAAATGAAATCATTAGAAGCCTCAATGGAAAGAAATCGTCAGGTCCAGATAACATCCCAAATTTCGTCCTGAAAAAGATCTCACCACATGGTATCCGCTTCTTAGCAATTATCTTCAATAACTGCATAAACAATGGCTACTTTCCCGTCATTTGGAAACTAGCCAAAATCCTTCCGATACTGAAAAAGCCAGGAAATTACAACATTAATAACTTCAGACCCATTTCACTCCTATCATACGTAGGGAAAATCCTGGAGAGGCTTATTCTTAACAAACTCGACCTCCACACGGAAGAAAACATTGAGTTCATACCTGAATATCAATTTGGATTTCGTAAGGGACTCTCGACAGAACACGCACTGCTAAAGGTTCACACGGACTTAACAACAAACCTGAGGGGAAAAAGATGCACAACAGCATGTGCACTAGACATCGAAAAGGCCTTCGATAGTGTATGGAGAAAAGGCCTACTGTACAAGATAAGCCAGTTAGACTACCCACCTCATCTAATCAATTTGGTTCACAGCTTCCTTTCGAACCGGTCATTTTTCATACAAGTGCAACGCACAAGATCCAGCAGCCAAACGACAGCCAGTGGAGTACCCCAAGGCTCAATTATGGGTACCAGGCTATACAACCTTTTCCTCCATGACTTTCCACATACTCACTTCGTAGGTAACAAAATCCTGTCCAAGGCAATCTTATACGCCGACGACACCCTAGCATACGCAGAAGCGGAATCCCCTTTACTCGCGCTCGAGCACCTGAAGGGGCACCTCTCAATCATAAATGACTACTACAAGAAATGGGGAATACAAGTGAACCATGGAAAATCAGAAGCAATATGCCTTAGAAACGCTAGCGGTAAGGGCAGAATTGGTGTCGCTCTGGAAAGCCGAAACCTCCGCCTGACGATGGAAAATACCAACGTACAATTTAAGAACGAAATAAAGTACTTGGGAGTCCACTTTAGCAACCTCCTTAAGTTCAACAAGCACGCAAGACAAGGAAAGGCAAAAGCCATGAAAATATCCAACATGCTAATGCCACTCATAAAAAATCCCTTACTCAGCAAAAAATGTAAACTTCTGTTCTACAAAACAATCGTCAGACCCACCCTTACCTACGCGTTTCCGGTCTGGTTTTCCATATCCCCAGGGGTAGCTAAAGAACTTGAGATCTTTGAAAGAAAAGTCCTCCGAACTTGTGTAAACAAAAACTACGAGAGCACTAACAAAAGATTTTCAAATCAATACATTTACAACGAGGCGAAAATAGTCCCCCTAATCAGACATTCCCTGAGCCTCATGAAGAAAAACGTTCAAAAAATTAGTTCCTCCGAAAACGAACTGCTCAAGGACATGTACAGAGAACACCACAACTCACTATGGTCCGATACCCCATACCCATCCCCTATTAGTGTAATGAGAGAACTCTCAGACAACAACTCAGGGGAAAACATCCCCTTCTATGACTCCACCCTCTCAGGGCAAAACAGAGGCTAACCCCTACGTTGCAGCGGGCGCAGTTTTGAACTTGATCCTAGCCAAACTCTGGGCAGACTCGTTAGTGTTGGACGGCAAAACTTAGACCAACCTTTTCCTTTACCTTTTCACATGTGTATATTCTCCTATTTATTAATTTTATTTATCACTAGCTGACCCGGCGAACTTTATATCGCCTAACAGTCGATTCTTTAATTTTTTTTTTTAATACTTATTCTGCTATTCGGGACACCGGGCCAGCTAGTAAGTTAAAAAAAAAAAAAAAAAAAGTTGATAAGTCAACAATTGCATAATGTTGAAAAATAAAAATTACAAAACACTTAAAATTCTTTTAATAGTCACTAAAAAATCACAATGAAAATTACAGTTTCGATTTCTTATTATGATACCTACTTATTATATTTTATTTTATCTTTTCTTATTCTTATTGTAGTACTTTATGGTACACGATATTTTTTGTTTGATTACCTGGCGCGTAAACAAACAGATCAGATGGTTTTCCAACACGGGAACAGGCAACATACAATTGACCATGCGAAAAACACGGGTTTTCTAGATTAATACCACAAACACTTAATGACTGCCCCTGTGATTTGTTTATAGTCATAGCAAAGGCAAGCCGTACTGGAACCTGTAGTCGTTTAAACTCGAATGGTACGTCAGTCGGAATCATTGGGATGCGGGGTATCAAAACGTTTTCTCCTTTATACTTTCCTTTCAATATGATTGCTTCTATTACGTTATTCAGTAATTTTTTAATCGCTAATCGTGTGCCATTGCCGAATTCTTGGAAATGTTGCAGGTTGGAGTTTCGTTTCTTTGCATATTCAATGGCAATTTAAGAGCTGAACGGGCTGTTCGCCCGCCTTCAAGCAAAGTTGCTGCAGTGCCTGACGAAGCAAGAGCTAGAGCAATTTCGTTTTTTGAGCGAATTGTTGCTAATATTAAAGTAACCAAAAAAGTTTATCCTGTACCATCAGGAGCGTCCAAGAAGTAAATCCCTCCAGTTCCATCATTTATTACCGTCAAAAGAGTATCAACTAAATATCTACTTTTGTTCTTCGTTCAATAGTGGAAGATTTGAATCGATTCTTTCAAAGTATTGAGATCAAACGATTTTTCAGGTTGCAATTCTTGATGAAAAGCATCGTGCATTGGGCTCGGCCATCCCCAATTGATATAATAGCTTGTTTGACATCATCAAGCACATATCCTCAATGGAAATCAATGCAGGAGGCATATTTTGTAAGTCACACACACACAACACTTTTTTAATTTTATAGAAATTTGTAGCTTTTAGATTTAGTAATATTATATGTAAATGCGCAGCAAAGAGACGTTTACATTTCAAGTGACATTTTACCACAGACAATTTACATTTTACGATAGAAAATTTGTTTTTGAGTAATGTTACCATCGTATAAATATTGACAAATATTGACATTAATATTTATACGATATTAACGTCACTCAATTGTTTTGCCTTCCCGGAACCTCTCCACTAACATTTAAACTTTATGGTATGGTATTAAAGTTCAAATTGACTCTTAAGTATTATTACGAATCTTTTGTATGGGAATATAGAACAGCGTTTTTTTTTTCAAGCAATTTTTTAAATTTTTCTCTCCGTAAGAACCATCCTCGTACCTCAAGGAATATTATAAGAAAAGAATTGGGGAAATTGGTTCAGCTCCTCTCGAGATTTGCGCTTAGCAACACATTCAGCGATTCATTTTTATATTATAGATTTAAACATTAAACCATACAGCAATTGAACCTTATCAATTTTCGTGCCTTATAGAATAATCAACACACTTATGTATACATCTAGGTTTACGATTTAAGTTTACGTATATTATACAAAAAACAAAAAAAAAAACAGAAATTCCAATAATGATAATCAAATCAAACATCCCAACCGAAATTCAGCTCAAAGGAAGAAGTCGTCTTCACGGCACGGCGAACAGAGATGGCCACAAACCACCAAAGTCACCGAGCAACAGCATGGCCTTTTCTCCTTCTTCCTATGAAGCATGATACGTTTAAAGAAAGAGATAAAGCTTCAGGAGCAAGAGCTGTCTCACCTCCAAATAATAGGAAGAAACAGACACGCCATGTTGGCATTGTCACTTCTTGCTTAGAATAAGCATGTAACAGAACAAGGATAGCCATACATTACAGCTTCCTACCTATGTACACGTATGAATAAGATAGTTTATAACCACATTGTATGTCAAAAGAAATAGGTGTATGAAGTCTCAATAAAGAATACAATACAATACAATCTACTTTTTTATGAATTCTTATCTACTTTTGTATGAATGATGAGTTATGAAGCTAATTTTTAGTTTATTTACTTTACTGAAATGGAGCTACAGTCTGGGGTGATTCTGGGGCTCAGCCAACAAGCATTTCCAGCTATTGTCATCTTATCACCGTATCATTGCACCGTAGTATTTTTTTTTTCCTTTTTTTTATATATAGGGCTAGTGCTATCAATAGCAATGCGGCACTGCGATCTTTGCAGATCTATTGTGCCTGCTAGCCGATTTAGCCGAGTAGCCTCTCCACCTCCATAATGAGGTTGAGAATGCTTCTCGTAGGAGCCAGGGTGATCCCCTCAGGAGTCATAACTTCACTGAGAAGGATACGCTTCCTAAGATGGCAGAGAGCAGCACACTCACACAGTATGTGTTCTGCCGTCTCATCGTCCTCAAGACAGACCCGACACTCAGTTTCAGACGAGAGGCTAATTTTGTTTAAATGATATCTCAGACCGCAGTTTCCCGTTAGATAGCTGACTAGTCTTCTGATATCCATCCTATTGAGTTTGAGTATGTCAATAGGGTGCTTGTTCAGGGGTCGTATAAGTCGTTTTGATTGACGGAGTCCCCGAACGCCGTTCCAAAAGGATAGGGTTTTGTAATTTTTCCCACTTGTCTAAGAAGTAATTTATCTTAGACGCGGGAGTGCCGCATAATGGTTCCGGACCTATATACTTGTCACTGGAGCCCTTCCTGGCAAGCTGGTCGGCAATTTCATTGCCCTTGATACCTTTATGGCCTGGCACCCACCAAAGTTTAACATTGTTTCATTGTTTCTTTTGGCGGATCTTGTAGGGCGTTATGGCATTCCTTGACGGCTTTTGAGTTCGTACTGTACGAACCCAGCGCCCTAAGCGCTGCTTGGCTATCAGAGAGTATGTTGATGGTTACTCCTCTAATGCCAGTCTCGAGACTTAGAATGACGCATGTTAGGATGGCATGCAGCTCTGCTTGGAAGATGCTGGGACTTATTCCCAGGGCCTTCGAGATTTTGCGTTTTGGTCCAAAGATGCCGGCGCCAACGCCGGAAGCCATCTTGGAGCCATCCGTGTACCACCTAAGGCCTTTGACATTTAGCAGAGGATCACTGTTTTCCCATGCTGAGCGGTTTGGGATCAATATCTCAGATCTCTTGTCAAAGGTGAAGGTGTGTGGCAGTGCGTCCGAGACTGTAGTAATCATATCCAACTCGGGAAGGTGTTGTAATATGGACATGTGGCCTGCGGGTCTACATGGCATATTTGTTCCCGAGCAGAGGATTCTGATTGCACTGCGTAATGCCACCTTTTTGATAAAAAGGTGCATTGGAGTGAATCCAATGAGTGCTTCTTGGGCTGCCGTGGGGCAGGTTGGCATAGCGCCTGTGATGCCGAGACACGCTAGACTCTGAAGGCGTTGAAGCTTAACAATTGTAGTTTTTTGCTCAACTTTGGACCACCATACGGTGGACCCGTAGGTGACGATAGGTCTAACGATCGCGGTATATAGCCAGTGGACTACCTTGGGTTTAAGTCCCCAGGTTTTACTGTAGATTCGTCGACAGGCCCATATGGCCTTAGTCGCTTTCAGGAGTTTATTTCTCATATTGACTACTAGGTCATCAGCATATCCAATGACCTCATAGCCCCGAGTGGTTAGCTTGCGTAGTAGATCGTCGATGACTATCGACCAAAGCAGTGGTGAGAGGACTCCCCCTTGTGGGCATCCTCTAACCGCCGATACTGTCACTGAGACCTCTCCGCATGTGGCTGATATAATACGGCTATTTAGCATCGCCCTGATGGTCTACACCCCTGCAGGATAGTGCAGTGGTGATCGAATCATAGCCAGTATTATCGAAAGCTCCCTCTATATCGAGGAAGGCGCAGATTGCGATCTCCTTTTGTATGAAGCTATTTTCAATGTGCGTCACCAAGTGGTGTAGTGCATTATCGGTAGATCGCTCTTTGCGATATGTATACTGATTGGGATGCAGAGGTATCTGGTTTTCCAGGATACCTCTTATATGGAGCTCTATCAGTTTCTCCATTGTTTTTAGAAAGAACGAAGTCAGACTGATAGGGCGATAGGATTTACGTAGGTTGCTCACTTGGTTTCCCAATCTTGGGGATGAAGACGAGATTGACCTCTCTCCAAATTTGGGGTATGTATCCCGGTTGAAGCAAGACCTAAAGAGAACTATCAGTGATGGTAGAATTGTATTCAAGCTTTTCTGTAAGATTGCAGGAAAGACAACGTCTTTACCTGGAGCCTTGTAGGGTTTGAATGAACCAATTGCCCATTTGACCCTGTCAGAGCTAAAGAGTCTACCAGAGAGGCTATTTGTTCTACTGCCAATGTTACCTATGACGTTTATTTGATCGTCAGAGGACATCGAGTAAGGAGTAGAACCAGGGAAGTGCATCTCGAGCAAAGTCTCTAGCGTTTCCCTGCGATTGACGGTAAAAGTGCCGTCTGATTTGCGAAGCAGCCCGAGCCCATTTCTGTGCTCTCGAGATAGTGCTTTTTGGAGTCGGGCCGCATTTGGCAGCGAGTCTATGTGCTCGCAATGTTTCCTCCAAGACATTCTCTTGGATTTCCTCAATTCGAGGTTGTATTTAGTTAGAGCAGATCTATAATCAGTCCAACTATTATACCGTTTAGCTCTGTTAAACAGCGATCTCACCTGCTTCCTTAGGGACTCAAGCTGAGTATTCCACCAGGGCACACACCGTTTGTGTGTAGTTGTCCTGGGTGTACAGCTGTCTTTGAAGGATGAGATGAGTGCTGCATTGAGCTGGTAAGCCGCTTCGTCGATGTCGTCTGTCGATTCAATCGACTTAAGAAGCATATCCTCTTTAGCGGCGAGTTGAGCTTGGAACCGAGCCCAATTTGTTCGTTTGGGCTGATATCCGGGCTCAACCTCATTAACCTCACTAGAGATGTTGAATCTGATGTGCTGATGATCGGATAGTGAGGCTTCATTGGAGACATGCCAGTCCCCAATCAGATTTAAGATAAACTGGCTAGAGATAGTGAGGTCAAGCACCTCTTTTCTAACCGCGTTTATAAATGTGGGTTTGTTGCCTCTATTGGCAACGGTGAGGTTGTTACTTATTAGAAATTCAAAAAGTGACTCACCTCGTTTGTTGGTATTGCTGCTGCCCCATTCGGTCGGTTTACGGACTATTATTTTACGTGATAACATCATTAGAAAGAGCACCGTGGCGCAGTGGGTAGTGGTTGGCCTCTGACGCCGATGACACGGGATTGAATCCCGACACTGCCATGTTATCGTACGTGTTTTTCACGGTGTTTCTCCTCAGCGGGGTTCTGACAAAAACCCCTGTGGCTTCTCGAAATTCGCCGTTCGGATCCGGCAATAAACTGTAGGTCCCTTTCAAATTAAATTAAATCACACACAACATTGGGTGATTGAGAGAAGCTTGACTCTGGTCCTTCATAGTCTGTAACGCCAACATACAAACATACATACGTCATTAGAAAACATTGATGAAAAATGAAGAACACGCGGTGTTCCCAAGCGGTCCACCATCTAAGTACTAACCGCACCCGACGCTGGTTGATTACGGTATTCGGACGACAGCCGATACATATGAGATTGCTCGGACAGTGTTGTGGTTTGGTAAGGAAACGTAAACACTCGTGAGCTGCTCGTGAGTGTGCGCTATCCAACGAGCAATTATTAAACGCACGCGTTCATGAGTAATTGGCTATGAGCATTTTTTTTCGATTTGGAATGGGCACATATGTACATATGTATGTATTTATGTATATCCAACATACAAACTCCAGAATTTTTCACACGAATTCTTCAGAATCGTATTTGTCGCCTAAAAACTGAATTAGGGTGTTTGCATGTATGTATGTATCACCTAGATTACTGATTACTCCTAAAAGTACACCTACGTCATCGAAAAATTTTTTTCATGCCTCCAAGTATGCAAACAAAATTCTATCCCATAGGCAAAATAGATGCCTCTCTATCGCTTGTTTCGCGCAACAAGTCTCTGGCTCGACTAATAGAACTTAAGTGCCAAGTGGCTTATAGACTTGAAGTCATTAAGATGATCATCAAAAGGTCGCTGTAGGGTGCATCTACTGCCATAATAGGAAAACCTGCAACCAGTAGTATGGTGGTTGCACCTACTACTGTAGTAGAAAAACCTACAGCCAGCAATATGGTGGTTGGACCTATTGCTCTAGTAGACACGCCCAGATGTGACGAGCCAAAACCCGCTGCCACATCGGGCCCGTCGACCACTAAGGGCCGCCCAAATAAAAGAAAGAAACGTGGGAAGGAGATCAGATGATCACTCCCATCGGGCCGGAAAGTTCAGGCGTGGAAACAACAAGCCATACAGAATGAACAATCCGGCCTACCGTCGCGTGTGCTACAGGGCAATCTGCACCATGCCAAAGGTGTCTCGGACACCTTTAGCCTGCGACTGTACCGCGACAGGATCAGCATTGGGCTAATCCAAGAACCATAGGTCCATAAAGGTAAGATTATGGGCCTGCAAAACAGGTCGCGTAAACTAGTTTACGCTACAGGACGTTCTCCTCCCAGGGACGCATGTGTGATTGGCACTAATTTAAATTTTCTCCGTATTCCAGAATTCATCACAAGGGACCTGGCAGCCGTCATTGTGGAAGTCCCCACCGATGGAGGAGTAAGGGAGATTGTATGCGCCTTCGCTTACTTTTCTGGAGACGGCCAACAAATCCCTCTCACTGAAATCCAGGATCTGGTTAGGTATTGCAACCAGGAAAAACACCACCTGGTAATTGGATGCGACGCCAACGCGCACCATATGGAATGGGGCAGCAGAAATACCAACGAATGAGGTGAGTCACCCCTTGAATTTTTAATCATTAACGAACTCAGAGGTAACAAACCCACATTCATAAACGCGGTTAGAGAAGAGGTGCTTGACCTCACCATCTCTAGCCCATTTATCTCAAATGCGATTGGGGACTGGAATGTCTCCAATGAAGCCTCACTGTCTGATCACCAGTACATCAGATTCAACATCTCCGATGAGGTTAAAGAGGCTGAGCCCGGATATCAGCCCAAACGAACGAATTGGGCTCGGTTCCAAGCTCAACTCGCCGCCAAAGAGGATATGCTTCTCAAGTCGATTGACTTGACAGACGATATCGACGAAGCGGCTTACCAGCTCAATGCAGCACTCATCTCATCCTTTAGAGACAGCTGTACACCCTGTTTCCAATGAAAAAAGAATTGCTGTTAAAAATGATTTTCGTAGAATATTTAGCGTAAATGGAGATGTTCTTGTTGGGGGGGATTTTAACTGTAGACATAGAGATTGGGGTTGCATAAGAGCTAACTCCTGGGCAATATACTTTCAAGTCTTTGTCAATTTTTGCCAATACGTGTAATGTTTCCGCCTAGTCCTACCTATTTTCCTCCAAGTTCTCATGGTCAACCATCTGTCCTCGACTTGTTCGTTACCAATGCTATTGGCCTTATAACCCAACCAGTTGCTATGAATGACCTTAGTTCTGATCACATGCCCGTTCTTTGTGAACTTCCCTGTTCAGGGGAAAAACAACAACAATACATTCAAGACTTGAACAGGACTAATTGGTCTCGTTTTCGTTCGGAAATCAATACTATGTTGCGTTATTTCCCAGTAGAAGGGGAAAATATATCCAGTAAGGAAAACATCGATTTATTATTGAATCATTTCACGTCAACCATATTCAATGCTGCTGAAAGCAGCATACCAAAGAAAATTAGAAAAGAAATTTCCAATAAAATTCCTCCTCATATTTTGGAACTCATAAAGATAAGAAACCTTTATAGGAAGAGATGGCAGCGATATCGAGATCCTTTCTATAAATATGAGGTAGCAAGCTTAAATAAACTTATTTCCCAAAACATATGGCTTAATCGCAATAAAGAGTGGAACAAGAAACTAAACAATCTCCAAAAAAACTCAAAACCTTTTTGGAATATCGTGATGGTAGTAAATAATAAAAAACAACAGTTACCATATTTAAAGGACTCTGGAAATACCTATTTTTCAGATGTTGATAAAGCAAATGTACTGGCACTGAATTTTGCAAAGAGCCACGATATCTCAAAAAACTTAGGTGATAGAGAAACCGAAAATATCTCCAACACAAGAGTAGAAACATATTTCTCGAATATGTCTCAGCTAAGACCTCGAACAAATCTCGTCACAGAGCAAAATATTCAATATATCGTTAACGATTTAAAAATTAGGAAGGCCAACGGTATTGATTGCATTCGTAACATATATATAAAACATTTACCAAAGTCTGGAATAAAATATCTTACATTTATTGTCATTTCTTGCTTGAAAATAGGGTATTTTCCTGATGCTTGGAAGTTAGCAAAAATTGTCCCGGTTCTCAAAATTGGTAAGCCATCTGATAGTCCTGAAAGTTATAGGCCAATTAGATTGCTCAGTAGTCTAAGTAAAATATTAGAGAAAGTTCTTAAGGAACAAATGCTTAACCATATCTGTGATAACAACATATATCCTAAAGAACAATTTGGCTTTAGACAACACCATAATACCTCTCATCAGGTGCTAAGAATATGCAATCATGTGAAAGCAAGCCGTACTGTTGGAAAACCAACTGGAATGGTACTATTGGACATCGAGAAAGCCTTCGATTCTGTTTGGCACAACGGTCTGATATACAAAATGATTAACTTCAATTTTCCGTCCCATATCTGTGAAATAGTTAGAAGCTTTTTATCCAATCGTCGTTTTAAGGTTCATGTTAATTGTGGTGTTTCCAGCATAATAACGTACAGTAGTGGTGTCCCCCAAGGTTCTGTGATTGGTCCAATCTTATACAACATTTATACTTCAGATTTCCCTCAATTGCCAAACTGTAATGCTGCTATTTTTGCCGATGATACTGCTATTTTTTCATCGCATACGTTCGCTTCAACCATTGAGAGCGATCTACAAAATGCGATGGGAATACTTAAGGCATACTATTCAAAGTGGAAAATAAAATCAAACGAAAACAAAATGCAAGCTATCTTTTTTACAAGAAAAAGAAAACACTGCTTTCTACCTTCCACTCAATTACAATTTAATAGAGTAAGCATTTCATGGGAGCCCTGTGTTAAATATCTAGGAATCTTTCTCGACATAAAATTAATTTTTAATGACCACATAAATAGAACGGTTAAGAAAGCAGGAATTGCCATTAAAATGTTGTACCCTTTTATTTGTAGAAAATCGTTATTATCAATAGATAACAAGATCATAATCTACAAAGCCATTTTTCAAGCGATTCTTCTATATGGTTGCCAAGTCTGGGGTGATTGTGCGAAATGCCATATAAAGAAATTGCAAATATGCCAAAATAAGGTTTTAAAAATGATGCTTAACTTGCCATGGCATCACTCCACCTTAGACTTACATGAAAAAGTGAATGTTGAATTGATCTATAAAAGGATTGAAAAACTTAGAGCAAGATTTGTGGAGCGATGTAATTTTGCTGACAACCCGCTAGTAAAAGAAATATGTGATAATCAAACTGTTTTGTAACTTCCACTGTTATTATTTATGTACACCTATTTATTGCTCTAATGTTATGTTTATTTATTTATTTATTATTCTTGATTTGTTTATTTATTTATTTATATATCAATTAATTTATTTATTTATTTAATTACTTATCTATTTATTTATTTATTTGTTTCTATTTATTATTTATTTATTTATTTTTTTTTTTTTTTCTTATTTATTTTTTTTTTTTTTTTTTTCTTTATTTATTTATTCATTTTTTTTTTTTCTTTATTTATTTATTTTTTTTTTTTTTTTTTTTTTTTTTGTTTGTGTAGAAGTTTTTGTCGTATTTTCCTTCTAAATAATTTTATGCCTACTCAGTTTTTAAATGAAAATATCAAAATTTCAATGGAAAGATATAACTTAAGTATCAAATCCCTGTATTATATATATAAAATGTGCGGTAGCAAATCTTTTGTAATTTTTGTACGAAAATAAATATCTATCTATCTATCTACAGAGCTAAACGGTATAATAATTGGACTAATTATATATCTGCTCTAACTAAATACAACCTCGAATTAAGGAAATCCAAGAGAACGTCTTGGAGGAAACATTGTGAGAACATAGACTCGCTTCCAACTGTGGCCCGACTCCACAAAGTGCTATCTCGAGAGCACACAAATAGGCTCGGGCTGCTTCGCAAATCAGACGGCACCTTTACCGTCAATCGCAGGGAAACCCTGGAGACTTTGCTCGAGATGCACTTCCCTGGTTCTACTCCTTACTCGATGTCCTCTGATGTTCAAATTAACGTCATAGATAACATCGACAGTAGAACAAATAGCCTCTCTGGTAGACTCTTCAGCTCGGACAGGGTCAAATGGGCAATTGGTTATTTTAAACCCTACAAGGCCCCAGGCAAGGACGGTGTCTTTCCTGCGATCTTACAGAAAGGCTTGAATACAATTCTATCACAACTGATAGTTCTTTTTAGGTCTTGCTTCAACCTGGGATACATACCCCAAATATGGAGATTGGTCAATCTTGTCTTCATCACCAAGATTGGGAAGCCAAGTGAGCAACCTGAATCCTATCGCCCTATCAGTCTGACTTCGTTATTTCTAAAAACAATGGAGAAACTGATAGAGCACCATATTAGAGGTTTCTTGGAAAATCAGACACCTCTGCATCCCAACCAGCATGCATATCACAAAGAGCGATCTACCGAGAATGCACTACACTTGTGTGCACTTGATGACGCGCATTGAAAATAGTTTCACACAAAAGGAGATCGCAATCTGCGCCTTCCTCGATATAGAGGGAGCCTTCGATAATACTGGCTTTGATTCGATCACCACTGCACTATTATGCAGAGGTAGGTACCATCCCACTAATCACTGGATTAGGGCGATGCTAAATAGCCGTATCATATCAGCCACATGCGGAGAGGTCTCAGTGACAGTATCGGCAGCTAGAGGATGCCCACAAGCGGGAGTCCTCTCACCCCTGCTTTGGTCGATAGTTATCGATGATGTACTACGCAAGCTAAACATTTGAGGGTACGAGGTCATCGGATATGCTGATGGTCTTGTAGTCATTGTTACGGGCAAGTGCGAGATCACTACCCGTGAGCGCATGCAGCTTGCGCTCCAACTTATCTCTGACTGGTGCGGCAGAGAGGGTTTATCTATTAACCCAAATAAGATAACCTTAATCCCATTTACAAAGAGGAGAAAGGTACAACCCTGCTCAGTCTTTCTAAATGGCACACACATAGGATTTTCAGAGGAGGTAAAGTGTCTAGGTTTTGACCTAGACCGCAAACTCAACTGGAACTCCAATATGAAAAATAAACTCATGAAAGCGACTAAGGCCATGTGGGCCTGCGACGCACCTACGGTAAAACCTGGGGACTCAAACCTAAGGTAGTCCACTGGTTATACACCGCGATAGTAAGACCTATCGTGGACTACAATTGTTAAGCTTCAATGCCTTCAGAGACTAGTGTGTCTCGGCATCACAGCCGCTATGCCAACCTGCCCCACGGCAGCCCAAGAAGCACTCATTGGACTCACTCCACTGCACCTTCTTATCAAAAAGGTGTCATTACGCAGTGCAATCAGAATTCTCTGCTCATATGCCATGTAGACCCGTAGGCCACATGTCCATATAACAACACCTTCCCGAGCTGGATATGATTACTACGGTCTCGGACGCATTGCCACACACCTTCACCTTTGACAAGAGATTTGAGATTCTGATCCAAAATCGCTTAGCATGGGAAAACAGTGATCCCCTGCTAAATGTCAAAGGCCTTAGGATGGCTCCAAGATGGCTTCGGCATCTTTGGACCAAAACGCAAGATCTCGAAGGCCCTGGGAATAAGTGCCAGCATCTTCCAATCAGAACTGCATGCCATCCTAACATGCGTCAATCTAAGTCTCGAGACTGGCATTAGAGGAGTAACCATCAACATACTCTCTGATAGCCAAGCAGCGCTTAAAGCGCTGGGTTCGTACAGTACGAACTCAAAAACCGTCAAGGAATGCCAAAACGCCCTACAAGATCCGCCAAAAGAAACAATGAAACAATGCTAAACTTTGGTGGGTGCCAGGACATAAAGATATCAAGGGCAATGAAATGGCCGACCAACTTGCCAGGAAAGGTTCCAGCGATAAATATATAGGTCCGGAACCATTCTGCGGCATTCCCGGGTCTAAGATAAATTCCTTCTTAGACAAATGGGAAAAATTGCAACACCTGTCCTTTTGGAACAGCGTTCGGGGACTCCGTCAATCTAAACGACTTATACGACCCCTGAACAAACACTCTAGTGACATACTCAAACTCAATAGGGTAGACTAGTCAGCTACCTAACAGGACACTGCGGTCTGAGATATCATCTAAACAAAATTAGCCTCTCGTCCGAAACTGAGTGTCGGTTCTGTCTCGAGGACGAATAGACGGCGGAACACATACTATGTGAGGGTGCTGCTCTCTGCTATCTTAGGAAGTGTATCCTTCTCAGTGAAGTAATGACTCCTGAGGGGATCACCTTGGCTCCTACGAGAAGCATTCTCAACTTTATTATATAAGTGGAGAGGCTCCTCGGCTAGCAGGCACAATAGATCTGCAAACATCGCAGTGCCGTATTGCTAATGGTAGCACTAGCCCCATATATAAAAAAACAAAAAACGTTTTATACAAAACTGCCACCAATAGCACAAAAATCGATCTCAGCAAATCAAGATATTTTGCATTGACAACACACTTGTTGTTTCGTTTTATAAATGTACACTGACATCTCTATGCCGAAACCAGAAAGTCTATTATTCAGAGTATTACTCAGCGTCGCGTGCGATGGCTATATTTTTTTAAGGCCCTCTAGACTCGATATAGTGAGTCATCTCTTTCCCTCCAATTACAGCGCTAAATCTAACAAAAACCGTGCGGTGTCTGGTTCTTACTGCTCGTAGTCGTATTTGTTTATTTTCTATTCCAATCTACTGAAATTTGAAATTCTAAAAACGAAAAAGAAAAGAGAGCACAACATTTTCTTGTACATCATTCTCGTTCGTTTAAAAACCGCTGCATAAAGGGTGCACTTGTCAGTCATAGATAAGAAGTGAATTGGTTAGCGTACACCCGTAATCTGCGAAGTAGAAGCAATTCAGATAGATTGTTTGTCGACACATCGGAGTGGAAAATTACTGAAGAAGTTTAGTGGAAGTGGAGTCAGTTCAGTTAAAGTGTGTGGGCGCGGACGATTATCAGTATCAAAATAAGTCAAAACTAAAGAAAACAAATTCGTTTTGAAAATGACAATGTTATGCAGTCGTGTACCCCCGTTTTGTGATTGTTACTTTCCGAATTGCAGAGAGTTGGCAACGAACAAGGGAAATGTCCCAGAACTAGTCCCTTGTCGTTGTGGTGAAGAGGATTGCAATACAATGGAATGGCAATGGGAGCAAAGGGCCGATGCTGATGCAATGATCAAAGGCCCAGATATAGTCTTTCATCCGACCTATAGTCAAGGAACGACTATAATACGCGGCAATAAACCATTGCAACCGCGGATGGTGCACTTCTGGGAAATTCGGATAATAACCATGCTCGCTGGAACTGATGTGGTACGTAATATCTTCTAGAAATTTCCATTACATATAAGTATGTATGTATATATGTAGCATAAAGTCAAGAAAGATTACTTCTTCGCACAGACAAACCAAAGCACAAAAAGTGAACAATATGAAAGGAGTAATGTTGTATAAACAAAGTCATGCGCATTACGATCCATAGGTATTCTGCCAAAATTAGGGCAATCGGCGCCAGTACATCAAGGAATTTGTGGTTGGGTTAACGCCACATGCTCCTCAGCTGACTAGACAGTAATTTTTACCCGACAGAATGAATTTAGGTGATGATTTCAGAAGAAGAGATTGTTGCAGTGCTTTCTTTTAAGTCCCGTGCATTCCCCAGAGTATACATATGTATGTATCATAGCAAAAAAGGAATGAATAGTTGACTGTAATTGGTAACAATGAGCAATTGTGGACCGAAGCTATCAGTGTTTATTTTGTATTTTATTTTTCATTTTCAATAATTGATAACGACGAACGAGATCACAGTTGTTTCTGAATAATCAGGTACATGGACACATACATACATATGTATTTTCATTGTATTTGCAATCTGACCCATATCAATAGTCCCTGTTCCGGCGTAAAGTAAAAATAGAATCGGAATAAGTAAGATTTGTTCGTTCCCATGCGACTCAGATCATCTTCGATCCGTAGTTGTTGACTGAACATGTTCTGAATAATTCAAATACCGTCAACGAGACTTGTCTTTGCAGTATCAATGACACGTAAGTATGTATATACATATATAGATATACATACTTATGCATGTACTCACAAAGCTACCTAAATATGAGATGTTGTTTCTCTAAGTACAGAGATACCTGTTTTTACTCCGATGTGGTCTGTAGACAAGATGTACTCGTATTGTAGCAAAGTGCTAATGTTTTTGTTTATTCTTTGGCGGGAGTTGATGAAATATTAGTATTATTTTTGTTACAGTCTCTGAATTGCTTTGCTTGTCCTTGATCTACATACATATGTCATTCTTATGAACTAAAGGGTTTATATGTAGGGAAATGGAAAACTATGAATTCAAATTTTTCGAAAAAAAATCCTTACAGAAGATTGAACGCCTACGTGTACAAGTTCGTACCGTTTTCTTTTGATATTCAACTGCATTTTTTACAAATAATTTCTCACAGCTTCTCACAAGACAATAAAGACGCGTATGGTCAGGCGCTGTCGTGATGGAGTATAACTTACTTACTTATCAGGCCAGCGATCCATGGAGGATCTGAGCCTGAGCTGCCTTCCATCCTTGACGGTCCCGGCCACGATGCTTTCAGTTTTTTTGTTTTTTTTTTAGGAAACTCTTAGATAGAACGAGAGCCGACCAAATTCCGCTTTGGTTGTAGTTGTAGTCCGTAATAATTCGTTCGAGCACTTTTAATATTGCATACGCAGAGGATGAATTTCAGTTGACCATATACTGTGAGTGTTATGCCTGCAGCAGTACGTCTGGTCACTTTCCATTCACAACTGCGTGGCATACTTTTTGTCCGTATAGGAATTACCTACTTTTTCTTGGCTATGAAGCGAATTTGAACTATAGACCTTCCGCACGGCGGTCGATGATGTTCACCACTGCACCACGGCCAGTCGACGGATCTTTGCCTTCCGGACTACATCCATATCTTTATACAGCTCGTAGAGTTCACGGTTGTGTCTTCTTATCCATTCACCTTCCTTGCAGACAGGACGAAATATCCGGCGCAGAATTTTTCTTTCGAAAGAACCCAAAATCAGCCTCGCTGTCCTGCTTATCGTCCGGCTTTCGGCTCCGTACAGCACGGCTGGCAGCATGAGCGTTTTGTAAAGCATGACCTTGGTCTTTCGAGTGAGGAGTTTTGACCCCAGTTGTTTGGACAAGCCGAAGGAGCCGCGGTTGCCAAGGGCGATTCTATGTCGGATCTCCACTGTGGTGTGATTTGTGGAATTTACGTTTGCCCCGAGGTAGATAAACTCCTTAACTACCTCGAAATTGTAGCTGTCAATTGTTATATTTTGTCCCAGGTGGTGAGCGACGGATTGGTTTTTGCTTGACAAGCATGTACATACTTCGTCTTGTCCTCATTGACCTTAAGACCAACTCGGTTCACCTGTTCTTCAATCGCCGTGAATTCTTCCACAATGCCACTGCGAGAACACGCGATGATATCGATATCATCCGCGTATCCTAGCAGCTGGATGGACTTGTAGAAGATAGTGCCTACCCTGTTGACGCCTGCCCGTCGCACTATCTGCTCCAATAGCAGGTTGAAGAAGTCACATGACAACGCATCTCCTTGCCGAAATCCGGTGCATGCTTCAAACTGTTCTGAAGTCCTAAAACCTAGTTGCACGGCGCATCGCGTATTTTTTAGCGTGGCGTGACACAACTGGATCAGTTTTCCCGGAATCCCGAATTCGGCCATCGCACCAAACAGTCGATCAGGATGATTGCTGTCGTATGCGAAAAGATGGTTTAAATCGATTTGAAACACGTTGGTCTTTTCCAGAATTGGTCGAAGTGTGAAAATGTGGTCTATAGTCGATTTGCCGGGCCGGAAGCCGCACTGGTAGCTGCTGATTAGTGCAGTGCAAAATGGCTTTAGACGTTCACACAATACGCTAGACAGGATCTTGTATGCGACATTAAACAGGGGTATACCTCTATAGTTCTTGCAAGAGGTAGGATCGCCTTATTTGTGGATGGGGCAAATAGAGCTGGTATTCCAGTCGTCGGGCATGCTTTCATCTTCCCAAATTCTGCAGATGATTTGGTGCATGTTCACTACCAGAACATCGCCGCCAGCCTTGAAGAGCTCTGATGGCAAGCCATCTGAGCCTGCGGCCTTGTTATTCAGCTTCTGAATAGCTGTGCCGACTTCTTCGATGCTGGGTGGGAGGACTACTTCAGCGGCTGGAGTTGGGATTTCCTCGGTCCCTATCACTCTCTCTTGGTCATGCTCGTTAAGCAGCTGCTGGAAATGCTGCTTAAATACATCCACTATTCCCTGCGGGTCGGTGACAAGATTACCCTTGCAGTTTCGAAGAGCCTGGGTGCCCTTTTTGAAGCCTCCTGCAAGGCCTTTGGCTTTCTTGTAAAAGGCTCGTGTTTTATGTTTATCCCTAGACTCCTCGATATCCTTGAGGCTGCGAAGATTCTTTTCTTTTGTCGCAGTAGTTTTTTCTCCTCCCTTCTTCTGGCTCGGTACTCTTCTTGCCCTGGTTTTCCTCTGCAGCGCCTTTTGGTGCGCCTCGTCGGTTGCTGCCTTTTTCTGCTCACACTCGCCATCGTACCGCGGGTTTCTTGTCGGGGGTGGTAGGTATCCTAAGGTGGTTTCGGTTACTTCCTGAATGGCTGATCAGCAATGCAGCCACTTATATTGGCATTTGTGTTCGACGTAGGCATACCGTAGAGTCTTTCGCTCAGCCCTATGCTGCTGCCAAGTTAAAAACAGCGTCCTTTATTGACACTCCCATAATAGCTTCACAAATGTCTGAAAAAAAAACGTAGTTTTCTCTAACATTCAAGAAAATCTTTAAATATCCGTGCGCCTACCCTTTTTAGAAGCAGCAGTTGATAGCAGCACATTTTTTCTATAAAGGCGTGTTACATTGGGAGGCATGTATGTGTATGACTGAAATGCTACCATCTGGAGTTTAAAGCTCACTTTCTGAAGGATGACTGGGGGCATTGTTCAAAATTAACAAGGCCTTAATTGGGAACGCGTTTTGGCAAAGAAAACGTTGTACTTCTGGAAGAAATAAAGTATAGAACCAATCCTCAAAAATTGCTGAGGTCCAGGCCAATTTGGAGTACCTGTAATGCACAGGTAAGAACACATTTTTAAAGGAACCAGGTTTCTGAGATTTTACTATGACAAGATGTGATTCTTTGCTTATCAGTTTTTCGCCCTGCAGCAATTTTTTTCGCAGAATGCCACATATGTATGTCTTTTCTGGGAGAAGCTTCCAATACAGCCCTGTTTCACCAGCGTTGTACAGTTGTTTCTTTGTTAGTGGCAGCTCCAACATGTTCTCGCTGAGTTTCTTCTTAAAAGGAGACCAGTTCTGGTTAATTTTGTTTTGTTTACAGTATTATGGTGTAATAACAACTTAATGCATACTTTTACTTACTTACTTTGATGGCGCTACAGTTCGGGGTGAACCAGGGCCTCAACCAAGAAGGCTCTCCAGGCGGCCCGATCTTTGACCCCACGCTTCCAGTGCCGCATGCCCAGTTGGTTGAGGTCCCTTTCCACCTGTGCGCACCACCTTCGTCGTCATCTTCTGCGTCGTCCCTCGGTTGGAGTCGAAGACTTCTCGGGCCGGAGCGTTGATGTCCATTCGCTCTACATGGCCTAGCCATCTTAGACGTTGGATTCGAAGACGTCTAACTCGGCCGATGTCGCTGTACAGCCCGTACAGTTCTTGGTTGAATCTCCTCCTCCACTCTCCGTTTACACAAACGGGACCAAAGATTGCACGCAGAATTTTCCTCTCGAAACGCCCAAGAGGCTCTTCATCCACTTTTGATAACGTCCAAGCCTCAGCGGCGTAGAGGAGGACCGGGATGATTAAGCTTTTGCGGAGGGATACCTTTGTTTTTCGACAGAGGGCTCTACTACTCAATTGCCTCTTGAGCCCGAAGAAGCAGCGGTTGGCAAGAGCTATTCTGCGTTTTATCTCAGCGCTGGTGTCGTTGCTGCTTGTCACTATCGAGCCAAGATAGGTAGTCCTTGACTACTTTAAAAATATAGCTGCCGAAGGTGACGTTCTGACCAAGACGTCGATAATGCCCTTAGACTCACTTTAGCCGCTTCTGCTTCAATGCTTGCGAACGCCTCATTGACGCCACGCTTTGTCCGTCCAATAACGTCAATGTCATCTGCGTAGGCAAGCAATTGCGTGGACTTGAAATAGATCGTACCTCTTGTATTGGCCGCAGAGCCCCGCACGATTTTTTCAAGAATAATGTTAAAGAAATCACATAACATTGGTTTTGACATCAAAAGGGTCGGTTAGTTCACCCTTGACTTTAATGGATCAGCGAGAGTTCTCCATAATCATCCTGCACAGTCTGACGAGTTTGGCAGGAATGTTAAAACAAAACATGGCTCTGTATTGCTCGTCTCTATAAACACTGCCATACGCGGCTTTAAAGTCGACAAAAAGGTGGTGCGTGTCTTCTCCAAGATCTGCCGTAGTGTAAATATTTGGTCTATCGTGGATTTTCCTGGCCTGGAACCACACCAGGCGCTTACAAAGTACGGCAGAGAGGATGCTGTACGTAATGTTCAGGAGACTTATCCCTCTGTAATTGGCGCAATCATAGGGGAATCCTTTCTTATGGACCGGGCAAACGATGCTGAGATTCCATTTACTGGGCATGCATTCTTCCGACCATATTTTGCAGATGAGTTGGTGTATGTTCCTGACCAGCTCATCGCCAGCTGCTTTAAATAGTTCCGCGGGAAGTCCGTCTGCTCCAGCAGCTTTATAAGACTTAAGTTTTGCTATCGCTAACTTAACATCGTCTAGGTCGGGTGGACGAGATTCTTTTACGTCTTCGTCCATTGTGAACGGTTCGTTCTGCCTGACGGCGGCATTTTGACTATCATCGCCGTTATACAGTCTGCAGAAGTGGGGTCCTTCCACAATCTCAGCATCGACTGTGACTCCACTACTAGTTGTCCGTGCACATCCCTACAGGCTTCTGCTCGGGTTTTATACCCTTGGCATGTTCGTTTTACTCTCTGGTAAAATTTTTGAACGTCGTTCCTGCAGTAACACCTCTCCATCTCCTCGATCTCGCGCTTCTCGTGCTCCTTCTTTTTCCTTGTCAGAAGCGAACGCTCCTCCCTCCTTTTCTGTTCATAGAGCTCGCGGGCAGTCCGTCGATGCAATGTGGGCATGTATGCATTCTGTTTCTCTACATGGGCCTGTCTGCACTCATCATCAAACCAGGGGTTTCTCGACGGTGGTGGCTCGAAACCGAGTACATTTGAGGCGGCCTCTCTAATGGCGTTCTGACAACGACTCCATTGCTGTTTCTGCAGATTGCATCGGGATTTGAGAGAGCTTGAGGGAGACTTGATCAGCGAAGGTCCTGGCGGTCTCCTGCGATTGCAGCTTTCCGACGTTAAATGTTGGTGTTCTTACTCGACTCCATTGATTCCGAGAAATTCGCATCTATACCTTGGCTGCAACAAGGAAATGATCCGAGTCGATGTTGGCTCCTCGAAAGGTTCGGACATCTAGGATGCTGGAGGAGTGTCTGCCGTCGATCGCAATATGATCCATTTGGTTCGTTGTCGATTGATCGAAAGACCGTTCTTGTGTTATTGAGTTATGTATTTGAATAGGTATATTCATAACTGCGCTGTGCCGCAGTGGTTAGTATGTTGGACTCTGACGCACGATAGGCGAGCTCGAATCCTGATAACACCAAAGCCATCAAATGTTTATTTCGCGACGTCCCTCGTCAGCGGGGTACTGTATATACTCGTATACTTGCCATGAAAAAGCTTCTCGTCTCTCGCCGTTCGGAATGGGCATTCAACTGTAGGTCCCTTTCTTCTGTATAAAAAAAAAAAATAACTCACACACAACATGGCTGATTGAGAGAAGCTTGGTTATGGTATTCTAGTTACGAGGAGTCGACGAGCAGCTTTGCATTTTGTATGTACATATACTACAAATGGAGTTAGTGTAAATCGAAAAAGGAAAATAATAATTGATTTGCTGTCAAAATCTTATGTTCAACGATTTCTTCCGCTCACTTTCTCATCGTCAGATCAAATAATCAAATAAGTTCTTAAAAACACTGAAAAATGCGTCTTCGGGGGGTGGTTGTTATCATACATACTATGCACATGTACTTGTCGAAGGTACTCTAGAATGACCTTTCTGTACACACGTTTAATATGTTTAGCTGTCAATAGTACATTTTCCGACCAAAGCATCAATGTTACGATTAAAGTACATACATACTTGGTTTAGACTTCGATGGGGTATTCCTTTTTTGCCACCCCTGTCTCAATGCTCACAAGTGATTCCTTGCGATATTACTGTTTATGCCCATTTACGTCAATGGCACCTGCGCACGCATGTAATTAAACGAACTTGGGAAGTATCGATCGCTAAGAATTTGTTATTGAGTTACTTGTTATCGCATTTAGCGTCTCGTCATATCGAAACTCTTTTTCACATCAAAATATTCGATTTGCCCAAAAATATTTACTTAATTAGTCATTAAGATGAGCTGGTATATGGAAGGTTGCCAGATAAGTCATCTCGTCAGTCAGTTATTCTGTGAACATTTCTATTGTCAAAGTTCATAGCGAGTAGATGTAAAATTAGACTACGTGTTTGTAATTTCTTAATGAAATTCGACTGATAGTTCATTATTCTGGTAAAAAACTGATGTTAGAGCGGCTTAGGAAGTAGTAGATAATCTTTTTCTTCTTAATGGGCGCTACAGTTCGGGGTGAAGCTGGGCCTCAACCAGCATGCCCCTCCATCTAGCACGATCTTTTGCTAGCCTTTTCCATGCTTTCTGAAGGAGGGCTGGGAAGATGTCATCCTCCCCCGGGGATTTGTACGGGTTAAAAAAATGAATGGCCCATTTTATGCTTTCCTCGTGGACACTGCGGTCTGTGATATCATCTTAACAAAATCAACCTCTCCTCTGAAACTGAGTGCCGAATCTGTCGTGAGGCAGAGCACATACTGTGTGAGTGTGTTGCTCTTTGCCATCCTAGGAAGCGTATCCTTATCAGTGAAGTCATGACTCCTGAGGGGATCATCTGCTACGAGAAGCATTCCTAACTTCATAAGGGAAGCGGAGAAGCCCATCGGCTAGTAGGCACAATAGATCTGTAAAGGTCGCAGTGCCAAATGCTATTTGATAGCACTAGCCCCATATTAAAAAAAAAAAAAAAAAAAATGGCCTGGAAGATTTCTAATCAAATAAGATGTTTTATATTTGTATTTGGTTTCGTTCGGTTACCATTATTAGTCAGGCTGGATCCTTTTCATGGTCTAAGTGGTTGATTTGGATGAATTCTATGAAAATATGTTATAGATTTATAGAAACTAATAGCCTTATAAGAGGGACGCCGTGGCGCAGTGGTTAGTGTGTTGGACTCTGACGCACGATGAGCGAGTTCGGATCCCGATAACACCGACGCCATCGAATGTTTATTTCGCGGCGTTCCTCCTCGGCGTGGTACTGGCAAAACCCCCCGTAGTATACTTGCGGTGAAAAAGCTTCTCGACTCACGCCGATCGGAATCGGCATCAAACTGTAGGTCCCTTTCATCTATGTGAAAAATAAATCACACACAACATGGGTGATTGAGAGAAGCTTGGCTCTGGTCCTTCATGGGCCGTAACACCATCAAAGAAGAAGGTATAGGCGAAAGATAGTTTTTGTACGCTATTATGTTCTTGAATGGAATTTTCTAGTGGAGTAGGGTACTTGATATTGGAAATAGGTTCAGATTTACTGAACGCTCGGTAACGTCTTCTATCCTTCTAAAGCTTTTTTTCTTTTGTCCATAGCTCAGAATGGGCAAACTACATCTATATACGCACACATATGAATGTATTGAGATATCATGTGTATATTTGTGTAGAGAATGTCAGTTGATAAGATAACAATGGACAAATATAAACTGCTCTGGTGTTATTCATGCATTTATGCCTATTTATTAATCTATCCGTATGTATGTATGTACATATATCATCGAATAATTTGTTATTAGATATGGGATGGAAAAAGTTTCAGCATCACTACTGAACACAGAAGGTTTAAGTTGCTATCTGCGTTATCGGCATTGCTAGTGGTCTGTTAGTAGATGGTGACGTATGTACATATGTAAATTATTTATTTTTAGGGTTCCGTACCCAAAGATTAAAATGGTACCCTATTAATAAGACTTAGCTGTCCGTCCGTCTGTCACCAGGCTGTATCTCATGAATCGTGATAGACAGTTGAGATTTTCACAGATGATGTATTTCTGTTGCCGCTATAACGACAAATACTAACAGAATAAAATTAGTATTTAAGGGGGGCTCCCATACAACCGACATTTTTTTCATCCAAAAGATCCCCTTGATCACATACTGACCTAAGGTTAGTATACAATATCCCACAACCAGAAGCAAACTTCCTAGCTTTGGTCCCTTTTGGGTCTTTGATGTATTCATCCTAGCTGCAACCCTTTTTTCTATAATTACGAACAACCAATAATAAAAACGAGAGCACCGTGGCGCAGTGGGTAGTGTGTTGGCCTCTGACTCCGATGACACGGGATCGAATCCCGACACAGACATGTCATCGAACGTGTTTTTCACGGTGTTTCTCCTCAGCGGGGTTCTGACAAACCCCCCTGTAGTAAAATTGTCATGAAAAGTTTCTCTAAATCCGTCGTTCGGATCCGGCAATAAACTGTAGGTCCCTTTCACCTATGTATGTATGTATGTTGGCGTTACAGTCCATGAAGAACCTGAGCCGAGCTTCTCTCAATCACCCATGTTGTGTGGTATTTCATTTTCCCATAGGTGAAATTAAATCACACACAATATGGGTGATTGAGAGAAGCTCGGCTCAGATCCTTCATGGGCTGTAACGCCAACATACAATAATAAATACCCTTTAAGCTTTGATGATCCCTATTGTGTCACTGCTAAGTTAATTCTTGCTGCAAACCCTTTCGTACAATTGCTATTCCCCTCCTTTTCCGTCCTGATAGATTAAGATTTCAAATGTTGCAACAAATTCAATTGTTGTGAAATTAACTTTCGATCGCATCCCACAACCAATATAACACTTCCAAGCATTGATCCCTATTGTACCCTTGATATATTAATCCTAACTGCAAACATTTTCCCCATAATTATTGCTATTCACTTTTTCACCTACTTGTTGCTGTCAAGTCAGATAATTGATTTGAATTCCATGGACACTTTGATGATCAACTATCTCATCACGGAGATTTTTGGTCGTCAAAGTAATATGCCTATAACCTGCCTGCAACCAAGATCTGTCATCATGCAAAAAATCATTTCAAATGGATTAGCCGTTTTAATGTGATCACTGATGACGTAACATACAACGTCTCTTTCATATTTTTATACACAGATGGTACGGAACCCTTCGTGCGCGAGTCCAACTCGCACTTGGCCGGTTTTTTTTTTTTGATTCATAGGAAGGAGTCGCACTATATAAAGGGTGTTTTTTTAGAGGTATAGAAATTTGAAGTGGAATAAAAGATGATTTTTGTAAATTGACATCAAATTTACTTTATTCGAAAGATAATCTTCTGGCATTATAATTTAAATATGATTTCTGGCATATGATCACCATGGCTGGCTCGGACGTAGTCTAATCTGGAGGTCCAATTTTCGATGACTTGTTCCAACATTTGTGACCGCATATCGGTAATAACGCGGCAAATGTTGTCCTCCAAGTGGTCAATCGTTTCGGGCTTATCGGCGTAGAGTAGCGACTTCACATATCCCCACAGAAAATAGTCAAGCGGCGTTAAATCGCACGATATTGGAGGCCAATTCACGGGTCCATAACGTGAAACTATGCGGTTACCAAACGTTTCCTTCAATAAATCAATTGTGGCACGAGCTGTGTGACACGTTGCGCGGTCCTGTTGAAAGTCCCTTATTCCACGGCGATTTTTTAGTACAGCTTGAAATAAGTGCGAAAGAGATGGTCAGTGAAACAGAAATACATTGGCACAGTCACGCGCGGGTAGCTACTTCGTGCGGCTCTTTGACATTTCCTTATCTCCTTTTCTTTGTTTTGCGATGTCGCTTCACTTCTGTTTCAGATTTGAAAGTGTACGTATGGATACCATTCTTACTTTTCAAATTTCACCACAGGCTAACGATAATGATATGTGAAACGAAATGTCAAAAAGACGCACACTGCTGCGAAATGAAAAAAAGGTCCATGGAATAACTCTTGCTGCTCGGAATGTCAGTCCAAAAGGAAATCACACTTTTCAAGCTGTACTAAAAAAGCGCCGTGGAATAAGGGACAAACCACAGCTCCTACACATCATGGTTGTTCCATTGATGAACGAAAAAGTCAATAATCATGGCTCTATAGCGGTCTCCATTGACTATAACGATCTGACCAGCATCGCTTTTAAAGAAGTACGGACCGATTATTCCAGCAACCTATAAAGCACACCAAACAGTCAGGTTTTGTGGATGTAACGGTGCCTCAACATACACTTGAGGATTATCGTCACTTTAAATACGGCAGTTTTTTTTTTATTGACGTATCCATTCAGCCAAAAGTGAGCTTCATCGCTAAACAAAATTCGCTTATGAAAATTGGGATCAACGACAATCTTGTTGTGAGCCCATTCACCGAATCTATACCTTGCTAGGTGATCAAATGTATACCATACTAGTGAAGTTAGAGAAGAAACCCGTCCTGCCGTCCACGGCATATTCAGTATGCAAGAGCATTTTGATGTATTCGTATGTATGTATCAGAGACCTGCAGCGGTGCCTGTTTTGAGTATTACTAGTGTACTCGCTTTAAATGCGGTGCCGGTGTTACTCACACCGCAAAATGTGCGGTTGCGGTGTTTAACCACCGCAAGGTATGCGGGTGCTAAGCCAGCACATCAAAAAAATACACGATAGAAAAAGATAGGCTCAAAAAATTACTCTGTCATTTTTCTGAATCACAGGCTTGCATATTCTGTTTTGTTTCTTTATTTTACTCCCTTGTTTTTGTACAGGGTAGATTGGCACCGCATGTTATACGAGTGTGTGTGTGTGCATGGTATACGTATCGCGACTGGCCATGATCGTGTGTTTATGCGTAAGCTGTATTATGTTATATTAGTTATAATGAAAAATAATGGACTTTCTTGAATTGCAATAAATATACACAAACAGAAAAAAAAAATTGTTAAAATTTTTGTCTAGCGGTGTTTTTTATCTTGCTAAACGGAAAACACACAAAGGTTCATTCTTTCAAAGTGTGTTTGTTTCAAAGTGTGTGTGCGATCGCCGAACATCAAAAATACTACATGGAATTCGGGTGTTGTTTTTGTGTTCACTTATTTTACGCGGTGTCTTTTTACACGAGTAAAAAGTACATACATCAAATATGCGAAGAGTATTATTGCCACCGCAGAAGAAGTAACGCATAGAGAACGAGTAAAAAAACACCGGAACTTTTTCGATATGGTATTTTTAATACTCGTGTATGAAAATTACACTGTTCGTATGCGGTGCACTAGTTGTTGCGGTGCACCGCTGCAGGTCTCTGGTATGTATGCACAAGTTAAATTTATAATTAATATCATCATGCCAATTCTAACCATTTCTTTACAAACATGTATTTGTTATTATGTATCTATACGAAACTGTCGGACGTAGAACTTAATGTAAATTACGTGCGTTGATTAAAACCCGAGTTATTAGAGAAATATTTCTGATTTTTTGATAAACAAAATACCATTAGTTAAGAGCTTGCAACTTGAACTTTTAACTAATTTGTTGATTTATGAAATACGTGAATTGTAAAAATTGAGAGGTAGGATTTTTTCTTCAGAGCAAAGGTAGGATTTTTTGGCTTGAGCAAAGGGTAAATCAGATTATGCACCTCACTTAGGCCAATAAAGGTCGACTGTGTTGCCCATAATATCTGTTCACCAGGCTCGCTTAAAAAAACTGCGATATTTACTACGGCGACTGCTATAGGGAGAGAGGGCAACGATTGTTTGGATGCGGATTTGTGTGTTCGAGGTGGACTAAGGCGAAAAGTTCTAAGCTTTCGGCATGTGAGCGAACGCCTCATAACAATCCGTATCAAGGCTAAATTGTTTAACATCAGCCTGATCTGCGTCCACGCCCCCACGGAATACAAGGATGACTCCGCCAAAGATGAGTTCTACGATCTCATATACAGAACGTATGCCCAATGTCCCAGCTATGACATCAAAATTGTACTAGGAGACTTCAATGCTAAGCTGGGTAAGGAAAGCATCTTCGAACGAGTCATCGGCAAACGTACATGGCCTACACGACTCCACATCCGATAACGGACACAGGCTGATTGATCTTGCTACGGGGCGAAATCTCCTTCTAGCCAGTACGCGCTTCCCGCACCTCGATATACACAAAGGCACCTGGCGGTCTTTTGATCAATCGACTACCAACCAGATTGATCACATCGCGATCGACGTCAGACACTCCTCCACTATTGATGTTCGAACTTTCCGAGGGGCTAACATCGACTCGGACCACTATCTTGTATGACGTCGGAAAGCTACTATCGCCAGAAATCGCTCGTGCTTTTACCGATCGCGTCTCCCTTAAGCTCTCCAATACACCTCAAGCCTTCACGCTATCAATACAACAGCAGTGGAGCCTTTGCAAACAAGCCCTGAAAAGCTCTGCATCTGAAGTTTTGGGCTTCAAAGCTCCACCACGAAGAAACACCTGGTTCGATGACGAGTGCAGGAGGATTCACACAGCGAAGTAGGATGCATATAAGGCCTCGCTGCATAAAAGAACAAGAGCAGGTCGTGAGCTCTACGAGTTAAAAAGAAGGGAATGAGCACGGGAAAGAGCACGAGAAGCGCGCGATTGAGGATTTGGAGAAGTGTTACTGCAGGCGTGACGTTCGAAAGTTTTATTAACAGATAAAGCTAACATGCCAAGGTTATAAAGCCAGAACGAAAGCCTGCAGGTTGTTCACCGAATCGGTGAACACCTTACCGATAGTTTTGATGTCAAAAAAGGATTTAGGCAGCGCGATGCGCTGTCGTAGAGATTAATTTGGTGAACAGTACTATTTCCATATCTTCCACAAGTGGCAATTCACTTGGAAAGTTTATGCAAAGTACTCTGCAATAGGTAACTTAGGGTCAATCCATCTGTACCCGTAACAACAGGAGTTAAATGATTACTGTGCTCCAAAAAACTAAGCATGCCACTCTAAAGCGTGTTTTTGCTTCAATAGGGGCTGGACAGTCGTCGCGCGCGGTCACGAGTCACACACGGAAGGAAAATTGAAAATTGCTTACCAGCTTCTTCCACAGTATAGCCAAATATCCACCTCGGAATTTATTTTCATATAAATTCACATTCCGTAAGCACTCCGTTTACTGTCTACTGTTTTCTTTATAGAAGCCCCAATCTAGACAGGAATGCAACATTTGATGCATTCGACGCACTGTCTGATTCTATCCAAAGAATTGTTTCCCTGTTCCCTCGCACTGAAATCGTTTTACCGGGCGATTTCAATGTACACAATTCTCAGTGGCTTCGACAGTCTGGACAGACAACACCCGAAGGAAGGTATGTTGAAATTTTTGCTGAGTTAAATCAATTAACTCAACTTGTGAATGTGCCATCAAGTATCCCCGATATTGCTGGTCATACCGCCAACACACTGGACTTGTTTCTTACCTCTCAGCCTGACAAATACACGATCGATGCATTGTCGCCCCTAGGCTCGTCTGACCACTGTGTGATATCAGCAAAATTTTCTCGAACTCCCACCATCCAGTTAAAGAAAAAGCTCCTAAGAGAAAACCAACTCAAGTTTCTGGTGGTTTGTAAAAAACGTAAAAAAACTCAACTACGTCGTCTATACCAACGCTCGTCCACAATGACATTCCAGCTGTCACCTTCTTAGACAAAGCTAACCTACTTGCTGCCCATTTCGCAACCAGTTCTCAGCTCCCAGCTTGTACTTTGTCTCCGCCTGTACTAGAGTGCGTCAATTCCACCATGGAACTAATCCACTTCCGCACTCGTACAGTCGCAAGGGTTCCTAAGGACCTCGACATACACAAATCCGCTGGTCCAGATGGTATTGCCCCAATAGTTCTGAAGAGGTGTTCTTCTACGCTAGCAAAACCACTTTTTCATCTTTCCTACCCCTCTGGGCTCTTTCCGAGTAGGTGGAAAACAGCATTTTTCCAGGCTATACCCTTAAAAGGCGAATCATCTTCTCCCTTCAACTAACGACCCATTGCACTAACGTCCCTTCTGTCAAAGGTCATGGAAACGCTGATTAACCGTCAGCTTATGAAATATCTTGAATCACGGAAACTCCTCAATGACCGTCAGTATGGTTTTCGCAGCAACAGATCCACTGGTGACTTGATGGCATATCTCGCCGAAAAGGAATCACTCGCTTAACCAAGCAGGTGAAAGCAAAATTGTTGCACTGGATATTTCGAAAGCATTTGTCAAATATGCGTGCTTTTGGGATCGATGAGTCTCTTCTTCAATGGATTAGAAGCTACCTTTCGAATCGTTCAATTCAAGTTGTTTTGGACGGATTCAAGTCTGATACTCACTTTGTAAATGTTGGTGTTCCCCAGGGCTCCGTTTTGTCTCCGACACTCTTTCTTATTTTTATAAATGTTCTCTTGTCTGTTACTTCTAATCCATTTCACTCCTTCGCTGACGACAGTACCCTCAGCTTCTTATATTCGTTCACTAGTTTACGACCCTGCTCTTCGGTTGTAGATAGTGAGCGGCAGCGTATGTTAAGCTCATTCAATTCCGATGCTCACAATCTTAATTGAAGCCACCACATATTCAGTGTCGCCAAGAATGCTGCGAAATACCTATGTTTCTTATACAGATGCAAGAAATTTTTCTCACCCTTAGATATGGCTACAATCTATAAGGCGTTCATTCGCCCCAAACTAGATTTTAACGCTCATGTCTGGTCCGATGCTCCCAAGACCTCATTGCACCTACTAGACAGAATACAAAAACGCGCGATAAAACTGATAGGTGACTCCAGCATTACCAAAACATTAGACTCGCTGGAACACCGCAGGAATTTTACCTGCCTCTCCCTGTTTTATCGTTACTTCCACCAAAAATGCTCAGATGAAATAGCCAGTTGCATTCCGCCCCTTCAACATTTCTCCCGCAACACATGTCTCTCTAGGAATGCTCACCAATATACCCTGAAGCCCGCTTTCGGACGAACCGTCAAATATAGAGAGTTTTTCACTAACCGAACCACACGAATCTGGAACTCCCTGCCGGATTCAGTTTTCCCCCCTCAATGCAACATGCAAGCATTTAAGATCAATGTCCATCGGCATCTCCTCTATCCCTCTTCAGAAGGACAGAAGGTCCGCACTGTGTCGCCGACATAATAGAGTTATAGGGTTATTGAATACTCGCAAATTATTAAAAAAAAAAAATAATCTTTTGTGAGGGCGCCGTGGCGTGGTTAGTGTGTTGGACTCTGGCACTCGAGTGAGTTCGAGCCCCGATAACACTAACGCCATCGAATGTTTATTTCGCAGCATCGCTCCTCGACGGGGTACTGCTAAAACCTCCCGTAGTATACTTAGCCGACTCACGCCCTTCAGAATCGACATTAAACTGTAAGTACCTTTCAGCTGTGCGAATAATAAATCACACACAGCATGGGTAATTGAGAGTAGCTAGGCTCTGGTCCCTCATGGGGCGTAACGCTGTCAAAGAAGAACATCTAACATACATCTTTTGGTATGAATTCGATTTAGGAATTATTGCGACCACAACCCCTTACACACAATAGTAAAACGCTAGGTGTTCAGACAGATAACATCATTTGCACATTAGTAGAGTAATTTGATCGCATACGTAATGTTAAGTTAGGTTTTAACGCTGCTTAGAATATCGTAAACAGACGCTTAATGTTGTTGAAAGAATTGTACATCAGAAGCCTCATGCCACTGTTCTCATTACTGCAGGGATCGTGGGAGTGAAGATATAACTACAATAGTTTAAGCATACAGTACACAATGCCCATTATCAAAAGTTCTTTAATTTCAGATGTTCGGAATAGGAACCGACAAAGTATGTCTGGATCAGTTCAAAAATCACTTCGTATCAGCTTTGGGAACCAATAAAGAATCTTGGGGATTCTCGTACAAAGGCCAGAAACAGCACAATGGTGAACAACTATCATACGGAAATCATTTCTCACAGGCGTGTATTGTTGGCGTTTGCTTGGACCTAAGTCGTGGTCACTTGGAATTCTTCCTTAATCGCCGATCCCTCGGAGTCGCTTATACCAACATACCAATCGATCCAAATATTAAAATCTATCCAATGGTCTGTTCGACTGCAGCTCAATCTGCGATCCGTCTTATAAATTCCTCATCACGAGAGGATTGCTTGCAACTGCGATCTTTCCAGGCAGTCGCCAAGCAACCCAGACTATTAGAGGAACTCCGGCAAATGCCAGGATTACGTCTATTATCAAGATACTATTGGTTCTTTGCACCGACGATAAGATACTCGAGCAGATCGAAGCAGAATGAAATTGATTTAGGCGATGAAGCAGTCTTATCATCATCCCGTTTATCACGTAAACTTAAGTACAAAGGTAAGTTAGTGTCACTACATAATGCTGGTTATTTAAGACAAACCGTTTTTAAGGAATTGGAGATTGAAGAACATCTTACAATTTTGAAGGACGCATAGCACATTCGTTTTATAAAGTACAAAGACGTATTAAACTAAACAAAAAAAAAAATATGTTCGTTTCTGGAAAATGCGCTCCAGAGCATCTCTCAAGTACGTATTTTAATCTATCTTCACCTAAAGACTCGATATCTTTTCTAGTCTTTTAAGTAGCAAATTTCTTCCCACTTGAGAACCCTTCGCCCCGTAGTTTTGTAAAAGGAACATTTTTATAATCTATTCTACGGCTTGCTCAGCAAACCACGGTACGATACGTACTCGCCCTCTGCTTCATTCCAGTCTACTCTGTTGTCTTTTTACAAATAATTTTAATGGATACCATCAAACAAGTCGTTCAAATATTTACTCATAATACAATCTTCTATATGTTATCTATTAATTATCAGCATTGGCTCTGTTTGATTTTCTTCCATTTGATCTAGCAAAATGCTTTCACGTATGACTAAGAAGTCACTCGCCTGTCGCGTGAACAAGAAGTCGTTCTGCTTAGGATAAGTTAAAATGTTGCAATTGCTTAACATACGATTATCGTTCATAAAAGAAATGAACATATTATATAAAGTGCTGAATAGATTCAAAAACAAACAGTTGTTTCAGAGGCGCTTTAATTTGATTAGTCGGTTCGATAAAAGGTTTATCATTTATGTTCCTGTTTAGGGTAGGTGGCCCAATTGAAAACTAGAATAACTTATTTAGAATAATAAATGGTTAGAAATTGATCCTCAACTGCATCATATGTTTATCTTCGGTCTGCTTCCTTTGTTCTTTTTACAGTAGTACGTTCTGGGTATATGTTAGCCAACATTTATACCGGATTCCCTTAATTGGTTTGACTAAATGCGCATTAGCACAAAGATCTTTCTTACAAAGCCACATGTGCAGGCATCCAATTGGTATTTCTATCTACCATGGCGGACTTGAGGGGGACATGCTTAGATACCACCAAGACAATCGCTATTGAATCGGTTTACAAGGAAGTCAACATATCAGTTTTATAATGGTCGACTTACAGTTTCGGTGATCTGCATGAGAAAGAGAAGAATTTGTGCTGGTGAACTAAATCTTTCCCTCATGTCGATCGGTTCATCTTCGTGAGTAAGTATTCTACTAGAGTTTTAAAACACAATGTCAATTGAACAATTCTCTGACTTTCATTAAGGCCGCAAACCAATCTTATTCCTTTCTAAGTCATCATTTGGCTCATAGAGGTTTAATGAAACTTTCACCGACAAAACAAAACAAAAGTTTTTTTGGAATTTCAACATAAACCAAATTTTCATTTGATTGCGACATAGTAGGTAGGTAGGTAGGATCGTAGCCTTCCCAGAAATGAGAAGACTCGTTGTGCAGCTACGAGGGGGCCTAGCCCCCTATTCGTGGAACCATTTTGTGCTTCCTAAGAAGGCAAGAAGATCAGGTATCCCTACTTGCTGAACCTCTGTCAGTTCGTTAAGGAATAAGAGCTTAGGTATCGTTTCCTGATTGTGTAGAATGCCGGGCAAGTGCAGAGAAGTTAGTGAACGGATTCGACCTCCTCCTCGTCTAGACAGCTTCTGCAGAAATCATTCGGAACTATACTTAGTTTTTGCGCGTGACTGCCGATAAATCAATGTCCGGTGATGACACCTACAACTTTGTAGATGTCAGTTCTTTTTAGGGAGATTATACCCCTTGTCCGTTGACTGTCGAGCCGGGGCCAGATTTGCCTGGTGATGACGCAGGTATGTCCCTGAGTCCATTAGTAAGATTAAGTTTAATGGTTGCAAGGGGTATTCCCTCACAAGCCGCGATTGATTGTAGCGTCGTTCCCTGTTTGGCGAGTGTGTCGGCTCTTTCATTCCCTGGAATGTCGCTGTGCCCTGGTACCCAGATAAGTTGTATGTTGAACTATTCGGCCATCTCGTTAAGAGATAGGCGACAGTCGAGACTAGTTTTTGATGTGTACACATAGGACTCCAACGACTCCACTCCACTTCAGCCAGGACAAGGCCTCTTTTATTGCCAACAGTTCCGCCTGGAAAACGCTGCAGTGATTTCGTAATTTTAGAGCTTTATTCAGCTTAAGTTGTTTGCAGAAGACTCCACTACCCACCCCGTCCTTGGTTTTAGACCCGTCAACGTAAAAGTCTTCGCAGTATCTGCGGGGTTGAGTATGGCGGGTCCAGTCTTGTCTGTCCGGGTAAATCGTCATGAAGTTTTTTCCCAAGACCGTGGTGGGTTCTGTGAGGTCCAAGTTTACTGCCATGGTTGTCCTGTTGTTCAAGTTGGAGGAGTGGCCAGTGACATACATAGCTCGTCCATTTCGAGTTGGCTTTTAGTCTAATGGGCGTGTTGCGTTGGACCTGAGGGCTCCGATAATGCACATACACGCCAACCTTTGTACCTTCTCGAGTTGTTTGTGGTATGTTGTCTTGTCCAGTGCAGTCCACCAGACTATCACTTCATACATTAGTATGGGACTAACGACCGTGATGTAGAGCCATAGGGCGATCTTGGGGTTGAATCCCCATTTTTTCCCTATGGCTTTATTGCATGTGTAGAGAGCTATTGTTACTTTTTTAGCTCTTTCGAGCTAAGCAAGTGATAGGGCAGTGTTCCGTGATTTTATGCTTTTTAGTGAATAGCACGAGCTCCGTTTTCTGGGGATTCACCCGGAGCCCGTTGCTATGTGCCCATTTGCAAGGGATTGAGAATGCCATTTGCCTACGGTCATTCAATGTGAATAGGTATTTACCGGTGATTGAAATGGCAACGTCATCAGCGTAGGCCTTCTTTCTCCAGTCTCAATTAGTAGTTCGTTTATAGCTACATTCCAGAGAAGAGGTGAGAGAACCCCTCCTTGCGGGGTTCCTCTGGTAACCACTCTGGTGTTTACTTGGCTTCCCCATTTGGAGACAATCTTGCGTGTTAATAATAACTCGCTGATCAGCTCTATCAGAGTCCTCTCCATCTTTATCTTTTCTAGCCCATCTATTATTGCTTTGGGAGTGACGTGGTTAAAGGCGCCCTCTAAGTCAAGGAGGGCTGTTATAGTGTATTCCTTAAGATGGATTGATCTTTCAATTTTCCTCACTAGTGTGTGCAAGGATGTTTCGACAGATCTACCCTTACAGTAGGCGTGCTGTGCCTTAGAAATTAGGGACGAATCCAAGTTGTGGCGTATGTGTAAGTCTATCAGCCTTTCCAAATTTTTTAGTACAAAGGATGATAGACAAACAGGCCCTAGATCCTTGGGGGAAATGTGAGAATCCCTGCCGGCCTTGGGGATGAAAAGCACCTTCGCGCACTTCCACTTTTCTGGAATGTGACACCAAGCTAGGCATCCTTTAAAGATAATCGCGAGCCATGGTATAGTCGATACCACACAATACGATAGTCGAAAGTTTGTGTGAGTTCGATAGGGTAAATTCCATCCGGACCTGACGATTTGATCGTACTTTCCTACTGTCGCGGAGGAGAGGTGGGTTCCTCGCGAATGCTCTGAGTCTTGCGATTCATAGCAGTTTGGGAAGTGCGTGTTAAGGAGAAGATTTAGAGTTTCTTCCTCAGACGTTGTCCAAACTCCGTTTGCTGTAAGACAGCTGGGGAATTGTGGATCTTTCGAGAGTATTTTCCTCAGTCTGTAGGCGTCTGAAATTCTCTCCATATTGTTACAGAAGAGTTTCCAGGATAGCCTTTGTTCTTTCCTCAGAGTTTGCTTGTACACTCTGAGTGAATCTTTGTATAGACTCCAATCCCCGTCGTTTCTCTTTTCTTTATTGAAGTTATTGAAGAGTTTTCGACAGACAGAACAGCTTCTCGAAATTCGCCGTTCGGATCCGGCAATAAACTGTAGGTCCCTTTCATCTATGGGAAACTAAAATCACACACAACATGGGTGATTGAGAGAAGCTCGTCTTTGGTACTTCATGAACTGTAACGCCAACATACATGTATACATTTCGACAGTTCTTGCGCAGCTTGCTTAGATCTGCGTTCCACCAAGAAGGGTAAGAGTTTTTTCCTGATTTGTGGATTGCGCAACTGTTGACCCGTGCGTTGCCCAAAGTAGTTGTTATGATATCGACCATATTGTCTACATCTACCGTGGACCGCGGGGTGTCAGGGGTCCTGTTTACTATAGAATTGCCAACAAAGGCTCTATAGCGCTCCCAATCAATTCTTCTTGGGTTGCATGAAGAGTCAATTGGGGTTGGGACCGTAACAGCTAGGTTGAAAACCAGATATCGATGACCAGAGAAGGAGTGTTCCTCAGAGACCTTCCATTCTCTTATTCTATGAATTAGCAAGATGGGGATGCTAGAGTTAAGTCTAAAACCTCCCTCCAATTTTTAGTAATAAATGTGGGTATATGACCCTTGTTACATATGTTAAGGTTAGAGGTAAGATTGAATTCAATAAGCCACTTACCTCTTTCGTTTATATCGCTGCTGCCCCAAATGGTGTGATGCGCATTCGCATCCGCACCAATGAGGAGCCCAGCTTGATGTTTTGACGAGTCTCTCACCAGTCTTATCATCTCGTCCGATGGAATGGACTGTTCTTGCGGCACGTAAGTAGAGGCTATCCATAGCTTGTCCTCGGGTGATTCTATAGCATTCACTGTGGTGTCAGGGCAGCTGTACATTGGAAGTAGGTAAGCATTTAGAGATTTCTTTGCAAGTATGCAAGTCGGTGGCTTACCTTCTTTTTGTGAAGTAAATAAATGTGAACCTTGTGTTCATATACCCAAGGTTCTTGGATTAAGGCTATGTCTTCTTCTCCTTTGTCCAGCCTGAGGAGAAAATTCGCGGTTGCCGCTTTCGAGTGATGGAGGTTAATCTGAATTAATCTACGCATCATGGCTGTTATCAATTCGATTAGCCTCCACCACGGTGGTGTCGAGATCTTCTAGATCTAAGTCCAGAATATCGTCTTCCATCGGCGAGCTAGTGGAATAGTCTTCGCTTCCGGAGTCGAGCAATGACTCCTGGTATTTATTGACCAGGGATGTTGCTGGGATTTCAGCTTCAATCGTCGCAGGGCCTTTGCTCCCCGAGGGGGTTGGGGGTTCCTGCTCCAACACATACTTACTTACTTACTTATCAGGCCTGCGATCCATGGAGGATCTGAGCCTGAGCTATAGCTGCCTTCCATCCTTGACGGTCCCGGGCACGCTGCTTCCAGTTGTCAAGACCAAGATGTCTTACATCCGCGATTACTTGGTCTTTATACCGGAGGTTCGGTCTTCCTCTTCTTCTCGAACCAGGAGGCTCGGAGTCGAAGACCCTCTTAGCTGGAGCGTTGATGTCCATGAGCTCGATGTGGCCGAGCCAGTGTAGTCGACGGGTCCTTGCTTTCCGGACTACATCCACATCTTGGTACAGCTCGTAGAGTTCGCGGTTGTGTCTTCTTCTCCATTCACCTTCCTCACAGACAGGACCAAATATCCGGCGCAGAATTTTTCTTTCGAAAGAACCCAAAATCAGCTCCGCTGTCCTGCTTATCGTCCAGCTTTCGGCTCCGTACAGCAAGACTGGCAGAATGAGCGTTTTGTAAAGCATGACTTTGGTCTTTCGAGTGAGGAGTTTTGACCCCAGTTGTTTGGACAAGCCGAAGTAGCAGCGGTTGCCAAGGGCGATTCTACGCCGGATCTCCACTGTGGTGTCATTTGTGGAATTTACGTTTGCCCCGAGGTAGACAAACTCCTTAACTACCTCAAAATTGTAGCTGTCAATTGTTATGTTTTGTCCCAGGTGGTGAGCGACGGATTGGTTTTTGCTTGACAGCATGTATTTCGTTTTGTCCTCATTGATCTTAAGGCCAATTCGTTTCGCCTGTTCTTCAATCGCCGTGAATGCTTCCACAATACCACGGCGAGAACACGCGATGATGTCGATATCATCCGCGTATCCTAGCAGCTGGATGGACTGCTCCAACACATAGTGATTGCAATTCAAAATGTGGAGCTTATCGTACTTATGCTCGATGAGACGCGAAACATTATTTGGAATTAATTGACTCTAACCTATTGTCAGATATAGCCTCGTAAATCTGTGCTTAACAACTGCATTTAAAAGACAATTTCCTCTCTGAGTTGTAGGTTGGCGGTAAATCAATAAATTCATTTTAAAAGATAAATAATATAGTTAGTTGTGTCATTACCTTTTTTCTTTCTCTTGGTAGGCCTTGAGCGTACATTATCCAGCCTTTTTAATGGCAACTATTTTATAAGGATTTATAAGCTCTGCCTAGACGTCTTGCACAACAACTCTAGAAAAACCGTATACTGCTATTTGACCTTGTCTGTCTCAAAGGACGATTTGTATATTTTAGTGCAGTTTCCGCCTTCGAAATGTAGACTTTATGGGCTGGATGAGAGTCACGTCTATCTTCTTCTTTGGTGGCGTTACAGCCCATGAAGGACCAGAGCCAAGCTTCCCTTCAATCACCCATGTTGTGTGTGATTCTATTTTTCACACAGGTGAAAGGGACCTACAGTTTAATGCCGAATCCGAACGGCGGGGGTTTTGCCAGTACCCCGCCGAGGAGGGACGCCGCGATATAAACATTCGATGGCGTTGGTGTTATCGGGATCCGAACTCGCTCATCGTGCGTCAGAGTCCCACACACTAACTACTGCGCCACGGTGCCCGGTGTCACGTCTATCTGCTTACAATATTTTCTAAAAATCTTTAGTTTACTATACTTTATACACTACCCAACCACTCACATTCATATACATTTATTACATTGTATATAATTTTCTTTTCTAGATGAAGAACCTGATCTAAATGATCTCTATGCAAACGCACACAAGATCGCCATGCAGGCCATCATGGACAGTGATGATGAGAATTCTGTAGACGAGTTCGTCTACTACTTATTTTGAACGCAAAGCAAATCAAATGCTGCAGAGATACTCAACCACATCCTAAGGGGCCAACATCATTTTAATTAAGTGGAGAGATTAAGTCTAAAATTAAGTCCTGCCAGCTAGCGTTGACTGATACCTTTTATAATTTAAATGAGATCATCTGATGGTGAAAGTCGGCTTTGCCTTCGACATCATAGACAAGATTATTTTAGGTTATCCTTAGTTTGATTATACATATACTATTGCTAGACTGTAAGTGTCGTTCTCCATGAGAGGTAACTAGTTGGGCAGAATCGACAACAGTGATTTGTTGTTGCTTAGAGCTGCCTGACCAGACGAACAAAATTAAATAGAATAAAAAAGTACTTCTTTGTTAGTGTGTAGTCGGGCTTATAATAAGTGTTCAAAATTGTTCGAAGATTAAATAAAAAAAAAAAAAAAAAAAAAAAAAAAATACTTACTTTGTTTTTACTTAATTACTTTTGTTATTTTACCTCATTCAATACAGATGGCTGTTAAAAGAATAAAAATAGCAAATCGAAGTTATTACCTTTACTGGAGAAAGAAGGCCTGGATTTTTTGCCTACGCTGATGACGTTGCTATTTCAATCTCAGGTAAATACCTATCCACATTGAATGACCGTATGCAAATGGGCGCATAGCAACGGGCTCAGGGTGAATCCCCAGAAAACGGAGCTCGTGCTATTCACCAAAAAGCATAAAATTCCAGAACACTGCCCTATCACTTTGCTTGGTACCAGATTAAACTATTCCTCCAATGCTAAATTCCTTGGCATTATACTGGACAGAAAATTAACCTGGAAGAGCAACACAATCGAAAGAGCTAAAAAAGCAACAATAACTCTCTACACAAGCCATATGGAAAAAATGGGGATTCAACCCCAAGATCACCCTATGGCTCTACATCACGGTCGTTAGACCCATACTAATGTATGGAGTGATAGTCTGGTGGACTGCACTGGACAAGACAACATACCACAAACAACTCGAGAAGGTACAAATGTTGGCGTGTATGTGTATTACCGGGGCCCTCAGGTCCACCCCAACGGCTGCGCTTAACACGATACTCGACCTTACACCACTCGATATTTTCGGCAAGCAAGTTGCCACACACACGGCCATTAGACTAAAAGCCAACTCGAAATGGACGAGCTATGTCACTGGCCACTTCTCCATCCTGAACAACAGGACAACCATGGCAGTAAACTTGGACCTCACAGAACCCACCACGGTCATGAAAAAAAACTTCATCACGATTTACCCGGACAGACAAAACTCGACCCTCCATACTCAACCCCGCAGATACTGCGTAGACTTTTACACTGACGGGTCTAAAACCAAGGACGGGGTGTGTAGTGGAGTCTTCTGCAAAGAACTTAAGCTGAATAAAGCTCTAAAATTACGAAAACACTGCAGCGTTTTCCAGGCGTAACTGTTGGCAATAAAAAAGGCCTTGTCCTGGCTGAAGTGGAGTGGAGTCGTTGGAGTCCTATGTGTACACATCAAAAACTAGTCTCGACTGTCGCCTATCTCTTAACGAGATGGCCGAATAGTTCAACATACAACTTATCTGGGTACCAGGACACAGCGACAATCCAGGGAATGAAAGAGCCGACACACTCGCCAAACAGGGAACGACGCTACAATCAATCGCGGCTTGTGAGGGAATACCCCTTGCAATCATTAAACTTAATCTTACTAATCTCGCCAGGGCCGGGACGAACCGGAGATGGACTCAGGGACATACCTGTGTCATCACCAGGCAAATCTGGCCCCGGCTCGACAGTCAACGGACAAGGGGTATAATCTCCCTTAAAAGAACTGACATCTACAAAGTTGTAGGTGTCATCACCGGACATTGATTTATCGGCAGTCCCGCGCAAAAACTAGGTATAGTTCCGAATGATTTCTGCAGAAGCTGTCTAGACGAGGAGGTCGAATCAATTCACCACCTTCTCTGCGCTTGCCCGGCATTCTTCACAATCAGGAAACGATGCCTAGGCTCTTACTTCTCTGACGAACTGACAGAGGTTCAGCAAGTAGGGATACCTGATCTTAACTTCTTAAGAAGCACAAAATGGTTCCACGAATAGGGGGCTAAGCCCCCTCGTAGCTGCACAACGGGCCTCCCTGGCCTATGTGTGTTCTCCTCATTTCTGGGAAGGCTACGATCCTACCTACCTACCTATTACCTTTCCAGAACTGAGAGTAATATGTTTTTACATGGTCGTTGGTTGATTGAGAGTGCTACATGCTACTTATAACACAACGTTTTGTCGATTTCAGATACGATTATGCTTTCATATACAGGGTGCGCCGCGAGCAGTGTGCCAAAAAGCTAGAGCGTGTAGGTCTGGTCAAGGCAAGAAAAAAATCGTATGGGAGGGGGAGTATACCCCCCCCCCCCCATTTAGCCAGGAGGGGCAATTTTCTAAAAAGTTGGCTTAAATTGAAAAAAAAAATATTCAAAATCAACGGTTACATCCACAATGCCGTTATATACTTTTTTGTAAAGCTAGAAACCTCTTCTTTCATCATGTTCTTAAACCGAGCTGTTTTAAGGAATTGTTTTTGAGAAATTAATTTTCAAACTCAAAATTTTGAAAAAAAAAACTGGAAAAAAAAATTCGAACTATTTTTTTTCAAAATTTTATGTAATTAAGTACCCTTTTTTTTTCAATAATTCAATTCTCTTATAAGTTTTTAGTTAAAAACAGAAAACCGGATGCAAAAATGTCTTGTAGTTTTTGAGAAATTAAAGAAAAACCCAAACCACTTTTTTCTAAGAAAAACCTTTGGTTTTAACGCGGCTGGACTTGTAGGCAAATTAATGTATGCAACATTGAACTGGTGTAAAATGGTAAGGGTGCAACTTCTCGGTATGAAGCACTCTCCATACCCTAGTTCTGGGCACTGCAAGCATAATAGCTATCCTCCTTGTACTAAGGGAGGGATTACGTCGGACCAAATCCAAAATTCTTTCATCTAAGATTGCTGATCCATCTGTAATTGATCTTTCGCTTCTTCGATGCTCTAGCACTCCGTGCTCTCGCAGACGTCGGTGGATTCTTGAGAACATGCTACGACTGGGACACCTCCGATTGGGATATCTTTCAGCGTAGAGTCTTTCGGCTCCACGATCTCGACCATCGGCTAAACCGTAGCAGAAGTGCATGTCCGTTAATTCTTCTCGAGAGTATAAGTTTGACATCGTAATGTGTTGATGAGTTAACATCCAATTTGGAAATGTTTTCTTATTAAAAATGCGATGCCTTTTATTTACATTTGGGTTGCAAATATTTTGTTTTTCAATAAAGAAAAATTGCGGTTTTATTGTCTTAAGGTCCTAGCGGGTAAAACCCATCGGCGGCGGGCGGACCCAGACGAAATTGCCAGGTCAGTTTTCAGGCGTTATCAATGAAAAAAAAGGATTAATCCAGGGCTAATCCAATACTGTGTCACTTTATTGTATCCTCATAAAACTCCGAACTATTTAAAAATAATAAAAAAGAGGTCAGTGTTTTATACATTAATTTGCCTACAAGTCCAGCCGCGTTAAAACCAAAAAAAAAGGTTTTTCTTAGAAGAAAGTGGTTTGGGTTTTTCTTTAATTTCTCAAAAACTACAAGACATTTTTGCACCCGGTTTTCTGTTCTTAACTAAAAACTAATAAGAGAATTGAATTATTGAAAAAAAGGGTACTTAATTACATAAAATTTTGAAAAAAATTAGTTCGAAATTTTTTTTCCAGTTTTTTTTTCAAAATTTTGAGTTTGAAAATTAATTTCTCAAAAACAATTCCTTAAAACAGCTCGGTTTAAGAACATGATGAAAGAAGAGGTTTCTAGCTTTACAAAAAAGTATATGACGGCATTGAGGATGTAAACGTTGATTTAGAACTTTTTAGAAAATTGCCCCACCCGGCTAAATGGGGGGGGGGGGGGGGGGGTAAAGCCCCCCCCCCCCCCCCCCCCCCTCCCGTACTATTATTTTCTTGGCTTGACCAGACCTACACGCTCTAGCTAAGGTTTACTCGACTACTTGACATCAAAATGGAATTGAATCCTATCTTAAACGAAGCGTTTTTGTTACACAACCATCTTATAGCCTTTTTTGTAAAGAGTTTTTATCCTCCTTGTAGATAGGCCCCATATGAAACTCCGAATTATATAATGTAAATAAATTTACGTCAGCACATCTTCCAAGAATATATTCGACCGCTTTAAAACCTAGTTGGGAGAATTGAATGAGCGCTCGAAAGGAAAGAGTACACGCTGGGCATTTTCATCGACATTGGGGGAGCTTTTGATAATGCAACTTTCGCGGCATGTGCAACGCTGCCAGACGTAATAGCGCAGATGAAGCACTGGTCTTGTGGACTAAAGCAATACTTATCCACAGGACATTAACCGCTGATGCAGGCCTCGACCAAGTGTGTCGAATCCGGCGTAAACAGATGCTGCCCGCAAGGTGGCGTTCTGTCTCCGCCGTTATGGTGCATGATAGTCGACTCTCTGCTTGATGCTCTCAATGCCTCTGGAATCTATGGCCTAAGCGGATGATGTCACCATTTTTTTCTGTCGGCTCATGTTGAGCGACTCTCCGTCTCAAAGCACAGGCAGCGCTAAATGTGATCGATGATTGGTGTACCAGATCCTTTTAAGACCGATGTCGTTCTCTTCACGAGAAGGAGGAAAAATACTGACATGACTCAGCTGGTACTAAAAGGCACTCGTCACCCGACTTCCTTCCTGGGAGAGGAGATTCTCTATTAGAATTCCCTCCAGGGAGGAATGCACTCTACACCGACGGATCCAAAATGGATGTTGGCACAGGTGCCGGAGTCTACTTTGAGTCTCGGATGCAGTGTCTTCCAAGCTGAGGTCTTCGCTATAAACCAGGCGGCGGACCTGATCAGCAAAGAGAATATCTCAGGAAAAAGGATCAGCATCTATGTTGACAGCCAGGCAGCCATTAAGGCTCTGCAGGCAGCATGGATAAGATCCAAACTCGTCAAACTCTGCAAGGAGAAGTTAGAAGAGATATCCAATGTAAATGAGGTGACCCTTTGCTGGGTACCTGTTCATATGAATATCTCCGGAAATGAGAGGGCAGACGAGCTGGCTAGGGTGGGATCAAGTGCTAACATTGCGCAGATCTCAGCTGAGGCCAAAGCACCACTCAGTGCGCTCTACAGGGAGATAGAGACGGAGCTATTAGTGAAAGCCAATAAGCGATGGTGTCGCTTAGATACATGTGCAACGGCGAGATCGACTTGGTCCGTCTATGATAAGAAAAGAACGGAAAATCTGCTGAAGTTCAATCGTGGGGATATTCGACTGACAGTCGGTGCCCTCACCGGGCACTACATGCTATCCTAGCATGCAGCTCGACTAGGCCAGCCCTACAATGACTTCTGCAGAAGCTGCAGGGACGAGGAGGAAATTAAATCCATTCGTCACCTGCTGTGCGAATGTCCGGCGCTAGCCCAAAAAAAGGAATATATTCCTAGGAAGATACTTCCTTTCGGAACTAGAATAGGTAGGTAATATTGGGCTGAATAGAATACTGGGATTCTTATCCTCGTCTGGATGGTTAAGCTCAACGGTAAATGTCTAGGTATCAACGGGTTAAACAAAACAAGTGGTCACAATGGACTCAACGAAGTCTACGTGAGCCTTGACTTTCCGTCAATAGGGCACCCATATACCCAACCCTAACCTAAAAGGCACTTCCATTCCGGTATCTAAGGAAGCTAAGTATTTAGGAGTCATCTTAGATAGCAAGCTTCTTTCATTAAAGCATGTTGAGTCAAAAACCACCAAAGCGCTGTCAGTTTTCTGGCAAAACTTGGGGTTTATCGCCGGCGAAGGTCCTCTGGAATTTTCACACTTCGACAAATCCTGGAAAAGACCAACGAGTTTCAAATCGATACACACCATCTTTTCATCGATTTCAAAGCCGCATACGACAGCATTCATCGCGAAGAACTGTTTGAGGCGATGGCCGAATTCGGGATCCCGGTAAAACTGATCCAGTTGTGTCACGCCACGCTAAAAAACACGCGATGCACCGTGCAACTCGGTTCTAGGACCTCGGAACCATTCGAAACATGCACCGGATTTCGGCAAGGAGATGCGCTGTCATGTGACTTCTTCAACCTGGTGCTGGAGCAGATAGTGCGACGGGCAGGCGTCAACAGGGTAGGCACTATCTTCTACGAGTCCATCCAGCTGCAAGGATACGCGGATGATATCGACATCATCGCGTGTTATTGCGTGTTATTGCGCTGTAATTTCACAATCGAGTTTCCATGCCGTCAGGATTGGCTCTAGCTGGATACTGAACCTGGAAATGATAGTCTTCGCATTTTCACGGATGGCACCAGGTCTGGGCGGGGGTCCGGTGCTGCGGAGCGCGAAAACATCCGACTGCACTTCTCGTTAGGAAAATATGCGTCTGTCCAATCAGAGATTCTATCAAATAGCATTTGGCACTGCTACCTTTACAGATCTATTGTGCCTGCTAGTCGATGAGCTTCTCCACTTCCCTAATGAAGTTGTGAATGCTTCTCGTAGGAGCCGAAATGATCCCTTCAGGAGTCATAACTTCACTGAGAAGGATACACTTCCTGAGATGGCAAAGAGCAGCACACTCACATAGTATGTGCTCTACATCTCTTCCTCCTCAAGACGGGGTCGGCACTCAGTTTCAGACGAGAGGTTAATTTTGTTAAGATGATATCTCAGACCGCAGTGTCCGGTCAGGTGGCTGACTAGTCTTCTGATCTCCACCCTATTAAGCTTGTATATGTTAATAGAATGTTGGTTCAGGGGCCGTATAAATCGTTTCGATTGACGAAGTCCCTGAACGCAGTTCCAAAAAAACAGGTTTTGCTATTTTTTCTCTTGTCTAAGAAGAAATTGATCTTAGACTTGGGACCTAGACCTTTCCTGGCGAGTTGATCAGCAATTTCATTGCCCTTGATACCTTTGTGTCCTCCCAATCAGGGATATACGCAATCCTAATGGCCATGCACTATGATGTGAAGCACAGGTTGAAAAAGCATATGCGTCTGCAGTGACAGCCGGGCTGCACTCAAAGCTGTGTCCCACCTCCTATCTATGGGTTCCAGGTCACCCTGGGATCCCAGGAAATTCGATCTCTGATGAACTCACCAGATTGGGTTTCTTCTCTTTTTTTTTTTTTTTTTAATGGGGCTAGTGCTATCAATTAGCATTTGGCACTGCGACCTTTGCATATCTATTATGCCTGCTAGCCGATTAGCCGAGGAGCTTCTGCCGTTCTATAATGAAGTTGAGAATGCTTCTCGTAGGAGCCGAGATGATCCCCTCAGGAGTCGCAACTTCGCTGAGAAGGATATGCTTCCTAAAATGGCAGAGAGCCGCACACGGTATGTGTTCCGCCGTCTCTTCGTCCTCGAGACAGAGTCGACACTCAGTTTCAGAGGCTAATTTTGTTAAGATAATATCTCAGACCGCAGTGTCCTGTCAGATAGCTGACCAGTCTTCTGATACCCACCCTATTAAGTTTGAGTATGTCAATAGAGTGTTTGTTCAGGGGCCGTATAAGTCGTTTCTATTGACGGAGTCCCCGAACGCTGTTTCAAAAGGACAGGTGTTGCAATTTTTCCCGCTTGTCTAAGAAGAAATTGATCTCAGACTTGGGAGTCTGAACCTTTCCCGGCGAGTTGGCTCTTAATACCTTTGTGCCCCGGCATTCCTTGACGGTTTTTGAGTTCGTGCTGCACGAACTGAGCGCTTTAAGCGCTGCTTCCCGAGGCATATTGAATTCTGATTGCACTGAATGCCACCTTTTAATAAAAAGATACAGTGGAGTGAGTTCATTGAGAGCTTCTTAGGCTACCGTGGGGCAGGTTGGCATAGCGTCTGTAATGTCGAGACACACTAGTCTCTGAAGGCGATGAAGTTTAACACCGTAGGTGACGAAAGGTCTTA